>OX578272.1:35777198-37219332 GCA_951217065.1 Baccha elongata
CAGTAGCCAACTTCACGCGTGTTCCAACATAACTAGGGGCGCCATCAACTACTAGCAGGGGATCTGCGTAGCAGTGCTACGCTTGTTTTAATTAATCATTTAATTTTAATATATTTAGGTGGAAATTTTAATAAAACTAGTTTTATTTTACAAAACAAATCCACTCTACATGGCATTGAGTTACTTGTATATGAATAAGCGTCGCTTTATTTAAATTTTAAACGCGAAATTAGTGCACGTATTTAACACTAAAAAATGATGGCGTATTTTGGTTGCTTTTAGCTGGAACCATTGCATATATATTTCTATAGTAAGCTCATGAGAGCCACTCAATTGAGTGATTTATTGAAAGCCCGAAGCGCCATCTGGATACGTTGGGAGCTATAGCTCTTTGGGGAGTGGCTTGTTGTTGGCAGATATTTTGAGGGATACAAACTGGGGAATATTATAACGAGAAGGCATATAGAAAATTTCAAAGAGTTGGAAGAAGATGAAAATTATAATTGTTGACTTTTTCTCTTTGAGCTTCTTCGTTTATATTTTGATAATGAATGTTCATAAGAAAAGGGAATTGGAAGTTATTTATTTATAATGTATGACTGTATGCATGGTGGAAAATAAATATTTGGCTGCTTCTGAATGTGTAGGTGCTAGCTTTATTGCTGAACTTTATGAAATGTGGCAAGCTACCTATTAGAATAGTATGTAGCTGCTGACGAAACAATGTGACGTCACAATTACATACTCCATTGAAAATTCTTCTTACTAACATCTGATTTGTTGTATGCATACATTTTGCGATGCAAATTTTTGAAAAGTAAATAACTCAATAAAATTTACAAATTTTATTGAAATAAAGTTATAAATTGGTGATGCAAAACTTGCTTTATTGGAAGAAAATCATGGATACGGGTATCAAAGTTGACATCTTTAAACTTGACTAAGCGTCCTAGCGACTTAAAAAATGCATATTCGTGATCTAGGGAGTGCCACCTTTCAAACGCTGTATCACTTGATTTAAAAAACAGACTTTTATTTTTTAACTTGATTTCTTATAGGTACCTACCTACCTTACATCAAAACTAAACAGGAAATTTAAATCTAAATCACAAAGAGATACTGAAATGTGGCAACATATAACTGAATGGTATATTTTAATATGATTTTGTATACAAATTTTAGTTATGTAACCATGATTGCCATATGAAAAAATTAACGTACCTATATTTATTTTCCTCACTTAAGTAGGTATAATGCGAGAATTGTTTGGCATCGACTCGGTTCGATTTTCAATTTCCCGAAAATACAACCGAGCCTGCGAAGCCTCTTCAAACCATACGTATATACACGATGATGAATTTCTCTCATAACTTTATCCTGTACCTATATACGGCTAGCTTAAAATTTTATTAAAAGTAATTTTTTTTTGTTTTGATTAAGTTTTAAACTTTATTAAACAGCTTTTGTTACTTGTTACACAAATTCTTAACATAGTATGCAAAACTTTATTAAGTAAAAAAATTGATACAAATTTATCAATATGGTAACCATTTTTTGATAAATCCCTTTTTCATTTTCAATTATCTGCAACAAAAACAAAATATAAATTTTTTGAGGAAACTAATCCGAAATAAACTTATCTGTGCCGGAGTCTTGGCATAAAATATATATAAGTACATATAGGTATATCAATAAAATACCTATATGTGCTTATCTATTTACGATTTTTTTTTCGGTTATAAAATATAAATTACATACCTACCTACTTACTTTTTTATTATTTCATTTTGTCTACAAGGTCGTGGCAGCAGCCAAGCAGCCAATAAAAAATGCTTCTCCCCTTGTTATTAATCTGTCAAGAAACGGAAATTTTTCAAACTGCTCACCCTCGTTATTGTTGTCAGAGCCAAAATAATATTGTCAACTCTTTCGCACAATATATGTCTTCACTAATTCCTTTGTGCGAACAGCGCTAATTTACGAAAATTTTTAGAAAGAATAAATCGTCGACGACGAAGCTACTATAGTTTCTATATGCAAAGCTGGAACAACATTTTTTGGCTGTTTGTATGAAAATTTCAACCGACTGGCGGTCCATATCTAGTACGTCAATGCTAAGCGCATTCTGCACACTGTTTTCGCGAAGAAAATGATCATGAATGTCAGTGCTTTTTCCGTAGACGTAATTTAACCGGTGAAGCGAGATCCACTTCCTCCTTGCTGTCAAAAAATATAAACATATTTCCCTGATATAAATATAAATATATAGGATTGGGAATGAAAATGGTTGAAATATCTCTATTTTAAGAAACGTGAAAGAAAAACTTAAGCGGAGGGACTTCACGACACACAAAGGCCTTGCGGGTGTAAGTTCAGCTGACCATAGCCCTCCTAACCTTATAATCCATTGGCCCGTTCGGGTTTTTCCTAGTGCCTGGAGTTGGATAATATATTTTGAGTTGCAATTTGAGCCTCGTGGAATTTTAACTAAAATTATACGATATTAACGGCAAAATTTTATTTGAAAACTGTTGGCCTTGAATGTAAGAAATTATAGGATAATTGAAAAGTAAAGGAAAGAATATCCTATTACCAAGAACAAATGTTTTTTCTTTATTTTTCGCTTTGATTTATAAAGAACTTCTGCAACAAGTGTAATTTTTTGTATTTTTTATCCTTTGTGTACAGAAGACAAACGTATAAAGCTATCAAGCTTACCTAGTTCGTTATGCGTTGCGTATACTTTTAACTGTTTCCCAATATACGAGTAAATTATTTTGCATTTTAATACGATCTTTAGATTTTGAAAATATCTCTGTTAATTTTGTTTTAGATCATAATAAATTTCATAATGACTTCATTCGATAATGACTTTAGGCAATAAATTTCATAATGACTTCATTCGAGCAGTTGGTCTGGTCTGGTTATATGTTATTTCAGAATGTTATATTTTTGTTATAAAATGTTAAAAGAAACATACGAACCTTTCACTTAGAATAGCTTTACAAGACTCTTCGATTGTCATCCAATCCATCGATCTAGAACCCCAAGTTCAGTCGTGGATAATCGTCGACACGTTTGGAAACTCAGCGCAAATCTATTTGTTCACCTCGATCGCCCCAATCCGAACATCCGGGGAGGGTTATATATTTTGGTTATATTTCTGCAAGATGACACGAATTGTGAACTATTTTTGATTTGCGTTAAGAGTTCAAGGCACGACGACTTCCTTAGAGGGAAGGTCAAAGAACAACACCACTGTGCTTTTCATTCTTTACTTTCAAACTCTTTTTTCCATTTAATTGAGATAGTTAGACAAAATCAACATCTCATGAACGAGGTTGGAAATTAAGGATTCCATCAAGGCCATCAAAAGAAAGAACAAACAATTCTAATGTGAACAAAAAAACATGTATTCTAAAAAACGTAAAAAAAATCAATATAAAGACTTAAAACCTATAACACTTCCTCTAAGCCAGCTAGAAGCGTCTCCCAGCAAAATCCGTTCCTTCCTTCTTCTAATATCAATTTACACGAGCTAGGAATTTTACCCAACAATTCATTAAACGGAGTATACTGTTTTAGACATGCAGAATCGCCAACAATGATAAGCTTGTGCTTGGATCTAGTGATAGCCACAGTTAGACGACGTTTATCCTCAAGAATTTCAACTCCCTTACTCTTTTCCAGTGTCTTGCACAATGGCGATCCAGTTCGAGTACACGAATAGAATATAACATCTTTATCTCGACCTTGATACTGATCTACAGTGTTCACTTCTACACTAGCAAAACCAAGATCACAGAAAGATTCAGCATATTTGGTGGCGATTCTTTTTAAAAGATCCACTTGCGCTCGATAAGGAGCAATAATTCCAATTCGACTTCCATCTACCCCCGATCGCAAAAGTTCTTTAGTCAATTCAAAAATAATAGCTGCATCGCAGTAGTTTGTATACTTAAAAGTCTGTGCATTTGTTGTGCGATCTTCTTCTTTTAAGTTCTCCTCTTCTGAGTTTCTTCGGAAGTTGGCGAATCTATTGCTTCGCTCAAGACAGTTTAAGGTATCAATGAACACAACTGCTTGATCAATGTGATTCTGAAGAGCTCTCTGACGCCACTTTGCTCCGGTAATAGGTTTCACCAGTTTCATCACGCCATTGGACACTCCAGAATCGTTGCACTTCAATTCTCCTTGATAGGTCAACTCATTGGCTAACTTGGTGATAGTTTTATTCATACGATACTGAAGGGATAGAACTGATGTAGCTTCTATAGAATCCAGCCTTTTGAATAAACTTTCATCGGCTCCAAGGGCACGTGCTTCCTTTGATCGAATCAGTGGCGGAAGTTGATCGGGGTCTCCAACAAGGATGAACTTCGAAGCAAAGAACAACGGACGAAGAACAGTAGCCTGAAGCACTTGTGTGGCTTCATCTACAATACAATAATCAAACTTTCGATGGGTGAACATAGTGTGGCCCGCACCCAGACAGGTTACTGCCACGATGTTAAATGAAGAGTACACTTGTGCAAGTTCATCTTCATTTGTACACTGAGCTGTGAGAACTTGTTCAGAGTATTCCTTCAGATCTGGATGCACTCGCGAATTCGAACCAAGTCGGATCATCTTTAAATTCTTGAACTCCTTCAAACGAAGGAGTAGATTATCTACAGCTGAGTGAGTATGACTTGTGATGATTACTGTTTTTCCAATGAGTTGAAGTAGTCGAATGATACCGACCAGGGTTTGAGTCTTACCTGTTCCCGGTAGACCTTTTATTAACATAAAACTATCTGTGGTAAGAGCTGCCATTGCAGCTTTTTGTTGAACTCCATTCAAGGATTGAAGGAGCTCTACCCCGACCTTAGATAATAAATTACCTGAGACTTGTTTCGTGAAAGTTGGCTGGGCTCGCAGAATTATGATTGAACGTAGTTGAGTGCTGTTCTCACAGCTGTCTAGGAGCACTCCTAGATTTGTGTAGTTGAAGACTTGCTCCGATTGAGATTCATGCTTATCCACAATAAATATTTGTCCTTTGTAGTTATGTTCAAGATTTCTTTCAAGGTTTATGGTTATAGTCCGTTGAGATAGATCATAGACAAAACCAGATGCTATGGATACACGCTTGGCAGAGCTGACGATCACGTATTCCCCAAGGGATATCTAGTAATGGTTCACAAATGAGGTATTCGCATGTAAAAAATAATATACTTACTTCACAAGAAATGAAATTCATACTATGGTTGTCTTCCAAGTGAAAACAGTGGAGATATCTTCCTTCGTGCAATTCTTCTACATTCTTCAGGCATAAACCAGTAACAGCTCTTCCATTTTTCTCCCTCATCTGCGGCGATTCTCTCCAGATGCTTCTTAAGTAGTTGGACTTTTTTGCTTCTTGTTGCTCCAACGATAGAAGACCACACCATTTAGTAAAATACTTTAGATCGTCATCTGTGAGATGAAATGTGGTCGCTTCAGATACTTTTCTAAGTGGATGCGACTCAGATAGTTCAAAGTTTTTATCAGTTTTTCCAAATGCACAGCATATCGTTGCATATGCACAGTTAGAACATGCACTATGATGAGCTATTGGATCTGGTAATTCAAACGGTTCCATTTGTTTTTCAGGCAGTGCTAAGTATTCCTGGATTTTATCCTTGGATGCATCGAAATAACGAGTGAGATAATAACTAAGTTCATTTCGTAGCACAATCAAATCCCTCTGTTCATTGCGTGTTCCATGGATCTCTTTCATAATTCCATCGCGCAGATAAAGAAGCAGTCCAGAATCGGTATCCTGGCCAGCAGCAGTGAGCATCATTTGATAGAGGATAAGCTGACCCCTGTGCTCGAAAGAGAATGATGCCCTACCAGTTTTTAATTCAAGAGGAAGCACATTTCTTGAAGAGTTCCGATGAATTTTTACGGAAACATCAACTTTTCCTTTGAGCCCTAACTGGGGAATCCACAGATTCTCTTCAATGTCTTTGATTTGATCGATTTTTTCATTGAACATACCTGATGGAAGCTGTATAATGGTATATTATACCGGAATTCGATCAAAAAACGGTTATATTTACCGATTCTGGTAGTTTTCCTTCGATGTATTGCTTTACAAAGTTGAAAATCTTTTCAGTGAATTTTTCGACTTCTATGAAAGCCTCTTGACGGGTCATCTTACAATCATACAACGTATATATAGTTTGTTTTGATTCCAAAAGGTCTTTGGCTACCTTTTCGATATCTTTGCGAGTTCTGAGAGATTTGGCGAGGACGGTTTGAAGAATTTCATGGACCATGGAACCAATAGCCATCTTCAAAAAAGACATCACTAAAATTAGTTTAACCAAAATTTGATAAGTATTCTACTCACAATCTTAACACCTCCTTCGAGGCCTCTAAATCGATCCTGTAAAACACCTTTACGCTGACAAAATAGCGCTCCTACAACGGAAGTTCCCGAAATTAATGTGTCCGGGTTCGTTATTATGAATCCATTATCTTTGTCTACCTTGTAACATTGGTATTGATCATCCCAGACAGCTTGAACCGATATAAGTTCTTTAGGACCAATTTTTGTTCGAGACCATGGACCTTGGAGGCGAAGATCAGCTTCTTTGGTTTGATCATCTTCTCCACAAATCTTTAAAATAAGTTGGTAAGTTTTTTTTTCTCTTTCAACACTATTCACATTGCATCGAGACCAAGTTTGAAGATCTAATTGAGGTCGTTTACAATCTTCGGGAATGTCGAAGTCATCATCATCGTCAAGTAGGAAATCATAATTTTCTTCTTCCGTGGAAGAGATTTTCATTGAAGAATCAACTTCTATGCGTTGTTTTTTTAATTTGTCTTTGTGGTCGGGTGAATTTTCGAGAGAGGATAATAATCTTTTATTTTCACAAGACATCATTTGAAAATGTGGTCGAATATTTGTACATTAATTTGTATTAAAAGCGGGAATCATGTTACTCCAACTTAATTTTTTTTTAAATATTTGTTTGGGAACTGTCAAATTTTTGACAAGTGAATTTCGAGGGTCGAATGGTAGTAGTCAGGGATACAAACTTATGTCGTTTTCTACTTCTGAGCGTTTATTTGTGGTTGGAAATGCATTTGCTTCGAATTTCTTTCACCGAAAAACAACTTTAATGCTTTTTATCATTACTAATGTATCAATTTTTATTTTATTTCTGTATTTTGATTTTGTTATTCTAGTTTTGGCCGTCATGACAAATAATAAGGGTACTCATCTAACGACGTAAAACGACGGAAAAACGATACCTATACTTTTTCGCCGTCGGAAACGAGCAGTCAAATTTTTTATGGAAAAGTTTTCCCTCAGAAGATATAAACTTTCATAACGAATTCGATGCGGAAAGTGACGATGTAAAGATGAAAAGAAGTAAAGTAGCCATTTTTGTTGACATTTCACTAAGGCGGGAAAATTTAATTGCAAACTTTACCCTTTAAGAGCGTTTTGCAGTAGGAAATAGTTTTACTAATGTTCCAAAAATTAGCAGTGAGAATTAAAAAAAAATTATATAAAAACAAATGATAAACAAAAATTCAAAGTAGCTCACTCAATATCTTTCATCGCCATTTTGTTCAGTTTTAAGATGGTAGTGACGTTATAATACGATTTATGCCAATTTACGTCAACAGTTTTTATGGGGCGTTCATGAAAACGTATGAAGGAGTTATTAAATGTCAATTTACGTCGTTAGATGAATACCCTTAATGAAAATGTAGTATACCTTATGGCATTTAGAGTGGCAGCTAAGTGCTCAAGTGTTTTTCAAAAAGAAATCTGAAAGCTCAGAACAGAAGAAAAGTGACTAATTTCGAAAGATCTTGGAGTGACATAGGGTGGAGAAAGTTGCGTAAAGCGACCTTTACACGGTCAATCATTTGACAGCAATCTATTGTATAGTGTTTGTAAGAATAAGTCTGTATGCGTGCATTTGTTTGACGAAAAATCAAAACCCTTTTGATTTTGCCTGATGACTGATTATATGTGTAGATGACTGACGTCCTCTGGCTGATCGTAAGGGTCGCTTAAAAACTATGCCATTTCAGTCTGGGACCGAAAAATGTTTCCTTAGCTAAAAGAAGGGCTTTACACTACAATTGTTCGTTCAGCACTCACATATTGTTCGAATTATGTGCTAGTACAACGGAAATTTTCAAAGAAAGGCTTTTTTCCAGTCTCTCATACTTTGCAAAAAAACTGCGCTGAAATGGTTACAAATAAGAAAAATTTAAAAATAAAATTAGACGTCAGCAAGGGAGTACGAGCGTAGTTTGAATCAAAACTTAACTTTTATTAAATAATTTTTGCTGAACGTGTTCGTTTCAATTTTCGCCGCAAATTTCCGTTCGAGTCTTTAAATCAATTTAAAATTTGACATTTCGTAATTTTTTTTTGTTTTTTTTTTTTTAAAGTTACCATAGCAATGGACAAGAGTGAAAACAAAATCGTTACAAGTATTTATTTAATTTTTAATTCAATTAGTGTAAATTGCTTTACAACGAACTACATAACAGTATCATAAACTTCTTTAAACTATAGAAATGGCTACAAATCATCCAAGATATATTTCAATATATAAAGTTGATGGAGTACCAATTTTACCGCCTTTAGTAAGTACAAATTTTGTTGGAGAAAAATTCTCATTCATTATTATCCTTCGTCCTTTGAAAATAAAAATAGATGACTCCAGAAAAACGCCGGCAAATGCTTGCCTTTAAAGAGATTGCTATTCGATTGGAAAATAACAGAAAAAAGCAAGAAAATCTTGATAAACTTTCTATGTCTATGGATCAGTCATGTAACCTTCTTCGTCACGGTCACAGTCATATACCTCAGCCAACCCAGATGACGCCTAAAAAGCAATATAACGAAGCTAGTACATCTACTGCAGCTGCATCTAAACGGGAACGACTAGAGAAACTTCGTAAAACTAACACTTTAGTTTATGATAACAGAGCAAATTCTATCATCCTCACTCTCGAGGGATTCGAAGAAGAAACCGAATTTCAGTCAATGGTATTGGAGAGACCTCTCAAATTAGACCAAAATGACAACAAAATCTCCCCTGATGTGCCTAAGTCTCCTGCCAAAGACGAATCTTCTCCTCAAAATCCAACTAAACCACAACCTTATGCCGCATTTATACCAATTCCCTCTATATGCGTCAATCCACCCACACCATGTGTCCAAAACAATCCCATTTGCTCGAACACACCATCCAAGCGACTTTGTAGTAGTCCAACTCTCAAACCATACGTTGAATCTAATCTAATTCGTTCGAATTCATTCACTTTAGATGGTCCCAGTAGCGCTCTTCTTGAGCACATTAAGAACCAAAAACTGAAAAAATCAACTGCCACCCAGGACACAGTAGAATCCAAAGCCAAACGTGTTCAAAAAATCGAAGCCAAACCCAAATCAAAGTCACCATCTTCGCCGAGTCTCAATCATTTCGCCAACAACACAATCATTTTCAAAGCCAAACGAAGCCCCTACGAGCTTAAACCATCGTCCAAAACAAAACTGGCAAGAAAACACAAAGTCGCCAACAAACCTACAGCAACACCAAAGAAATCAGATGCAAATGATTTGTCAGCAACTTCGATGACTCTTCAATCCACATCAAATCTAGATCTTTTGAAAGACATCGAAGAACAACATCGAGCACGGTTCATTGAACTTGTGCGCCAACAACAAATCGAACAAAAACGCCTTCAAAAAGAATTTGAAACACAACAAAAGCTGTTACTCGAACAACTCTCAACTAGAGTTGCCAAAGTTCAGATACAGGTTGGATCTCCGCCATCGACTGTTCCCTCCACTCAGAGTTCCCCAGGGCACTCGCCAGATCAGGAGTCTTCTTCTTCGACTCGTGTGACACCTCGACGTCGTCTATTTCCAGATAATTGCATAGATCCATCTTCAGTAGTAGCAAGAGATTTATCTCCGTCACCACAGAGTACAGCTTCATCGCGTCGCGTGAGTTTTGAGTGATAAACTCCACAACTTAAAAAAAAAATTGAGGGTGATTTATGAACTGTTATTAGAAAATCATTTTGAAAACAACGTACAAATGAAAATCTCTCTTTTGCTTTGTTATCTAAATTCTAACTTTGATTGGATTCGGTCCAGCTTTCAGCTGTATAAGCAAGGTCCTCCGTCCGTTTACTTTATAATGTACGAAGCCAACAGTTCATACATCACCCTACAAACGAGTGTGTATTTTAATAGAAATATCTAGTCTGACTCATTACATTATTCTCTTATCAGTAAACATAAAAAAAAAAAAACTTATCAAAGCATGTGCCTTGTATTTCTAGTCCTTATTCTAATAACAATATGTATTTTTAGCTGTAACATAAAATTCTAAATCATATTTCTTGCTAGCGCTATCTTTTTCTCTCTTTCTCTATTTATCGAATGCAATATTAATATATTTATATGCATAGCTATCTATTTAAACAACAAAAAACTAACCTATTTATAATGGTTTAACTAACAAATAAAAGACTTACTTACTAACTTCTAAATTTGGTAGTTTTAAAATTAATTAAAACAAAAAATTAAATTAATTTCCTGAAATAGTTTGAAAAGGAGAACAAGATTAAGCAACTACATTTAGCTGCAACTATAATTAATGCTTGTGCTAGAGGTTACCTGACACGTCGACTATTAAGGACAGATTATGTGCAACGGATTGTGCAGACAATCAAGGATACTTTAGTATTTGTTATTAATTTACATCTTGAAACAAGTGAAGATAATTCAGCTAGTAGTTTGAAGTTGAAAACTAGATTAC
Source organism: Baccha elongata (assembly GCA_951217065.1). Classification (NCBI taxonomy): domain Eukaryota; kingdom Metazoa; phylum Arthropoda; class Insecta; order Diptera; family Syrphidae; genus Baccha; species Baccha elongata. The sequence goes on from OX578272.1 coordinate 35,788,037, forward strand.
TGCAACAGGTTGGTATTGATATTGATTTTTTTGTTTTTTAATACTTATACTTTTCATTTTTAATTCATGTATGAACTTAGTTGACATCAGCAAGTAGAACATTACATGTTGTGTTTATACAGACAACAATTAAAGAAAGAATGGAAATAATTGCAAGAGATCGAAAGTTTATTCAAACAAAGTTGTTGAATATTAAAAGGTTTGTGTTTCGAATGTTTATTTTTGTAAACTTAAATTTTGTTTATGTTTTTTTTTTATATCTAATTTTAGATCTCCAAGGGTTGTTAGATAAAAAGATTCTATGTGAAAAGAAACTTGAAGTTAAGAAAAACCAGTATTTGCCTTTTGTTTTGTAAAATTCATGATATTAAAGGAATAAATTATTTATTTTTAAAACAAATTTCTTTTCTGTCTTGATTCCATTCAAATTCCAGTCGTTTGATAAAGACGTGTATATTAACAATAGTAAACATGTTCTTCCAATCTGGTATTCTATTACTATTATTGAACATTATTTGTTAGTTATGTATGTCATAGGACAAAAATTGGGTCTAAGCTTTGTTTTTCTGAATATCATTGACTGCTATTTATTTGTGAGAATACTTTATTATAAAAAGCGAATCAAACGATCCACTTAAAGCCAAGGTTTTTGAAATCACTCATTTTTTTACCACAAAAGGTACAAGTTTGGAGAAAGTAGATGTTTCTTTTTTTTAACGTCGAAGCGACCTTTTCTTATATAACGACATCTTGGATTTCTCAAACGATCTTTTTGATTCAAACAAATGAAGGATAACTTTCCAAGTATAAGGTAATATTTTTAAGTAAAAGGTTGAAGTATAAGTATTTCATTATTTTGGTACTCCAAGCGAAAGTAAAAGGTACACTTGTCAGAGCAAAAGTACGATAGGTTCTGCTCGAAATTTATAAATACAAACAGAAGGGTTTCCTTCAAATTTTACAAAGTATGTATAAGCAAACATGACATTACGATTATAGTGAAGTCGAAAATAGTATGTTCCGCCATTCTGTCTTTCTGTCAACACCTACAGTCTTAATGGTTGGGCCGATTTTCTTCGAACTTGGTACGAAGTATTCTTAAAGTGGGTCTTCATGTCCAGACCATTGTATATAAATGTCTATAGTACAACCATGCAGCAGCGCCATCTAAAGAAAGTTGTTAACTGCACATTTGGAGGTTCTTACATTTACTAAGTGTCTATTCTGTTACCCTAACAATAGTCGTCTACGAAACAAATTAATAATATATAATGTATTTTATTGGCTCTAAAATCCATATTTCCTTGACAAGAGTCGTAAACAAAACAAAAATAATATATGTTTACGACTGTTGTCAGAGTTACAGAATAGACAACTATTAAATGCACGAAACTAAAAATGTGTTTATCACACGTTTCTTAAGATGGCCAGGCGGTGATTATTCAGCATGAAAGTACTATAGAAATGTATATACAATATCCAGACTAAAGAAAAATTTCAGAAAAAAATTGTTTAAAAAACATTTCTTAAGTATTTCCCAGTAATTATTCTTTTACGTAGACGCTTGAAGAAATATTTATTAAATGTTTCCCATTTTGTCATTTACGTGACATTTTCAGATCTTCACAACTATAAACAATTTTTTTTTGTGCCATTTGCAAAACATTAGTTGTGTTCGTTGAGACCTGGGGTGGAATCGCGTAAGATGATAGTTGATTGTTTTTATCATCACTTGTGATCAAATTGATTTTTCTTTCTGCGTAAGGTGATCACATTCACCAATTCAACTTTGTTCAATTTGTCAGTGACATTTTTGAAAAACATTGTTGCCGTAGTCATATTTTCAAGTAAATTCATTGAAATTGTTAATGTTTTAGTTAATAAATGCACTAGTTCTAAATTTCCATTTATTTTCGATTGTTGTAAACAGTATACTCATTATGGTAAAAGAAATATTGTTTTTGATGATTTGGCGACTAAAATTGAAAAAACGTTGAAAATTGTATAATGTTTTGTATGCGTGTGGTAACTCTAGTCACATTGCCACAAAAATAAAAATGAAACGTCAATTTCATGAGAAGATGACTATCACAATATTTTGGTGATTGGTTTTTAGCTACCACCGTGATGATCACCTTACGCAGACAGAAAGTGTAGATTTTGACTGTCACTTATCACAAATCACCTTAGCCGATTCCACACCTGGGATCGCCCTGAAGTAGCCCCAAAGCGTTTTTTGAAAAATCTAAACTCTCCCTGGGTAACAAATTCTCTGTTTTTTTGAGACCTGGGGTCACCCTCAACTCGCCCTGTTGTAGATCTAGGTAATTTGCTGGGGCGAGTTGAGGTAAACAAATTGACATGTGTGTTGTCAAACACATGTTTACAATTGAATATTTTATTTTGCTTTTGCAATGCAAAGAAAAGAAATTATAGATTTATTTTAATGAAAATAAATAGAAAACATACAAATAAAACAAAATGTAATTGTTTTATGTTTTGGAATGTACAAAAAGCAACAAATTTCAAGTTTTAATTTCGGAAACAAATATTTGTTGTTTCTTTCTTTTTGTCAACAACATAAAACCTACCCTTGTGTGTTTTTTGAGAACCAAAAAACCAAAGGTTTTTTTTACAGCTCTTGGGGCTGTCAAGAAAACCTGGGTCGACCCTGGGTAAAATTCAACGAACACAACTATTGAATGTTTCCCATCGCAGATGGGAAAATGTTTATCAAGCGTCCAAACCAAATACAGCATTATAATAACATTTCTAAAATATTTCTTTGGTTTGGATACAAAACCTTTAGAGAAATATGTCTCACCGGACATTTTTCTCTATTTTCGACCTTGCTATTAAAATAACCTTGCTAATAAAACAACAATTGCAAAAGTAACAGCAACTTATATTATAATTTCATAGAGATCAAAAGAACTGAGCTGCACACTTAAATTAAACTTCAAAGCAAAATAGTGTTTAAATTGAATTAACTGTTTTTAATTCAATATCCTAAATTCAATTTTTCAATGAATTTGAATTCTTAATTGAAAAACTGTACTATAAAAACTGTTGACGAAAACAGCAACAACGATGGGAACAAAAACTAATACTTCTTACTAACATCAGATTCGCATAGAACAATTTATTTCTAAGTATCTTATTTTCTTCATTTTGATTCGTAAATTATTTACGATTTTATAATTATAATCAAAGTAACAAGGCATTTACTGAATCTGCATAAACTCTCACTTGAGGATTTATGTTATTGTTTAACCAAACGTCTGAAAATTCTTAAACTCCAAAGTATTCTTATAAGGACAAAAAAAAAACAAATTAGATATTAAATTAATTTGGTTTTAATTAGAATTCATTGATAGTCGTATTTAAAAAAAAGTTTAAATAAATTAATATAAACAAAAATTTTGTTTTCTACTTGGGATCTGAATATTTATTAAGCGCTTTCAGTTCATTCAGTCCATATTTAAGAGCAGTTGTGGTAGCAACTTTGCTTGTCGAACATGCCATCTCATTTTCTGGTGTCTTTACACCAATACGTAAATGTGATTCCAAATGACGTGGCAGCTTGCGATCAACATCAATTTCATTATCTTTCTTGTATTGGTTGACTGTTTTGATCAAAGGAAACACAGGTCTATCCTTCTTAACAGCATCCGAGACTAATTTATTGGCATAATCAAAAAAGAATTTATCTTCTTTTTCAAATGAAACAGCGGCCAATTTTTTATCATACTCTTTGATTTGAGCATCAATACGTTTACGTTCTTCTATTTGTTCGGCCAGAGCTATACGCATTTCTTGAGCTTTTTTAATTTTGTCTTGCTTTACCTTTTCCTCATAGGCTACATTTACTTCCTCATTCTTTAAACGATTGATAATATCTAGGCGATGTTCTTTGATCTTGCGTTGTTCGCGTTCTTTCTGAGCATTCAATTCACGGAAATACTCTTGAATGCGGGCGTATTTTTGCTGACGACTACGTTGAATCTTTTCTTGCTCTTGAGCTGTAAATTGCAACTGAATTGTGCTGATATCTTTGCGAAGACGGTTTTCTTCTTCTTTAATTGTATCTGGTTGGCGAGTGGCCAGTTTTTGTGCACTTATTTCATTGCGTTGAACATGATCTTGGCGAGCCTGCGCCTCATGGTCTTTTTTGATTTCTTCCATTTTTTTCTTTCCTTCGTTATAAATTGATATAAGTTGACCTTGGAGTTTATCTTGAAATTGTTCACCTTGAAGAATTTCAAAGTTTAAAATGACATTTTAACAAACAAAAAAAAAAATATGTATAAACAAAACATGTAGTTCGTTGAAAACAAAAATTAAAAATTGTTGGAAGTTATTTAAATCAACGAAAAAAGTTGGTTAATATTGTTACTAAACTTGGTAGAAGCATAGTTCCAGATCAAAACGTGGGTATTAAATCTATTTAGCAGCTGATCGATGAAGATCTTCATACAGTTAACGGAGTAGCTTTTAGATACCAGCTAATGATGGCAGACACACAGTCAATACTTTAAATAGTGTTAAGTGTATAACTTTAAATATTCTAATTAAGAAATCCGTTGCATTTTATTGTTTTATTAAGACTCTCTTTTATCATGATCCAACGATCAATAACTTTGATTGTAGTACAAATCTATTTGTTGACCCCAATCGACCCCATTCGAACATCCGACGAGTTTATTTATATTTCTGTAAAATAGTTGTCGTAGAAGACCAGTGGTATGCATCCATAAATGACGATATAAGATCAGCTACAAAGATGGTAAGATCGTATTTTCATGCTGAATAATCACCGACTGGCCATCTTGAGAAACGTGTGATAAACACATTTTTAGGTTCGTGCATTTAATAGTTGTCTATTCTGTAACCCTGACAACAGTCGTAAACATATATTATTTTTGTTTTGTTTACGACTCCTGTCAAGGAAATATGGATTTTAGAGCCAATAAAATACATTATATATTATTAATTTGTTTCGTAGACGACTATTGTTAGGGTAACAGAATAGACACTTAGTAAATGTAAGAACCTCCAAATGTGCAGTTAACAACTTTCTTTAGATGGCGCTGCTCCATGGTTGTACCATTGTATATAAATTTCTATATTTCAGAAATGTATATACAATGGTTGTACTATAGAAATTTATATACAATGTAAGTATTATCAAAAAGAACTGAAGAAAACCTAAAAAAATTCGTCAATTCTCAGCATGCTTCGCCGAAAATTGTTATTTGAAACAAGACTCCTAAACCATTTGTGGTTTAAAATAGTAAAATCTACCATAAACCAAAGATCTGCATAACGAAAAACACTGGAACACCAAGTCCATATACACCATCACTTGATTGAGTTTGAACTGTTTATGACATTTGTAGAAATGAGCTCTACAGAACTATTTCCGACAAATAACTTTAGTAATAGAGAATGACTCTCGATAATACTTGGTCGGAAGCAACCTCACCGAGAACTTTGATTTCAATAAACAATTCAAGTAAGGAAATGCTCACATAATTCTAAAAGTCATCGTTAGAAAAGCGAGTGTTTACGTTTGAACCAACATCAATAAAGATTGAATAAGTGTTGGGATATGTTGATATCATTAAAAGGAAAAGGCAAAATGTTAATAAGGCGTTCGTCTAAGCAGCTTCTATAATCTAATGTTACATAATTGTAATCTGGTTCAAAATTATCGCATACGTTCCGTATAAAATAGTCAATTTTTAAAATTATAAGGCAATCGATGCTCAGACGTTTGTCGTGGTTAGGGGTTTGACAGCTAACTGGAACACTCATGCATCGCGAACTGCTGACTAATAGTAATGCCGGAATCATCTTCACAGAACCAAATGCTTTGTATCAATCGGACAGTCCCGTAGTATTTTTCAAGCTAAGATAAATGCTAATGTACGCAGATATATATGAAACGAAACTACCGGAAATAGAAAATTGTCAGAATATCATATAGCCAAGCCTCACTCCTGTACAATCAGCTTAGAACAGATTTGGAAGTGTTAAAATACTCACCGAACTAGTTAAAAACAATATTGTAATATTGACAAAGATGGGGACAGAAACACCATTGACTGAACCTAATGAGCCCTATTACGGTATAGGTAAAAATGCGGTTAGAAACAAAATCAAATCGGAAGAGAACGCAAAAAGGTTGGATAGAACTTCTTAAATTGAGACCACTCAAATGCTACCTGGGAACTAAGTAGGAATTATGATGGGAATCGAATTCTAGTTTTAAAAAAGAAATACCACATAATTGTATGTACTTTTGTTGATTTTTTTTAATATTTTTTTTTTTTTTTTTTTCATCTTGAGTTATAAAATTTCAATTCCTGTCAAAACGGGAGAATATAGACCATCCTTTATACCTTGTTTTTTCTTGTTTCAACATAATCTACTCGTTCTAGCTTTTTATTTGCGTTTTATGCCAATCAGCATGTATAAAAATATAATAGATTTAATAATATCGGAACACATCATCATTTTAATATCATTAGGTTGCCTCGAAACTTTAGGAAGGCTTTGGCACTCAAAAGACATTATCTGATATTGGATTTTGAGAACAGACAAAAGTTAAGCTTTTTTCATACGATTATACAAACGAGCTAATGGGCTTTACCAAGACATCATGCAAATAAATAAAGTCATCATTGCATGAGGAGATTCTTGTAAAGGTGGCTTAACCAAGTTAATCAAAACCTTAAAATAATTGATAATGATAAGTCAACTCTCTCAGCTAGGTACCTACACACTGATTGTAAAAATGTAGATTGTCTAGAAGTAGGCAATTTAGAATTAAGTAGGTACATCACGTTATCAGCTTCTTAATTATAAATGTTTGTCCTCGAATACCCAATGTTATTTAAAAAAGAAGTTAAATTTTGTATTTAAAATTATTACTTACGAGCTCTCCTCTGTTCAACCATTATCATTGCTTCCAAAGCATTCTTCCGAAGTGCTTCACGTTTTCGTTTTAACATTTCCTGTTCCCTCTCAATTTGAGCTTTGATCTCTATATCACTAATAATATTGGCAGCTTTATCGGCTGCAATGGCTTTTGCAGTGTTTTCATCTTTTAAGCGAGACTTTTCATTTATTGTTGTTAACATTTCAGCCTTATGTTGGTTAGTTCGTCCAATTGAATTCGATATTCTCTTTTGTTCTTCTTCGATCCATGGCATAGCTTGACGTTCCATTTGGATTGCTTCTTCTGCATTTTGTTTTTTAAGAGTTTCTTCAAATTCTTTGTTGATTTTTCGTTGAAAATCTCTCGCTTTAAGTGTTTCACTTTGCATTGCAGCACTTTGTAGCTCTTTAGGACCTGGTTTTAGCTTCTGGACAAGTTCTTCAGCTCGTGCTATTTTTTCTCGGCGAATTTTTTCATCTTTTTCTTTAATTTTTTTATATTCTTCTTTTTCTATAAAATAAATATTTTATAACTTGGCTGAAAAAATCTTTCTTATTTAACTCACCTTTCTGAGCTTTCTCAGCAAATTTTTGTTCTCTATCAACGTGTTTCTCTTCTTGAGTTTTTTTAAAACTTCTTCCCCACTTTGCAACCAATTCATCCGAGCCTTTTTTAAGATAAGTCTTATAGCGCTGTTCTTCTTCCGCTTTGTCTTTGTTTGAATCCTGACCTGTTATAGTAGCTATCATTTTGCGATATTTACTTGCTTTTATGACCACAGGCTTTTTGTTGCAAGCACCCAAGGGTTTTCGAATAACTTCCGTCGAATTTTTACTCATTTTTGTTTTTTTTTAATAAAATATAAATAGGTTTAGCTATTTGAATTGAAAATTAAGAAAAAAAAATACTAATTTACGAGAGCTACGAGAAGCTTCGTGTTTGCAATTTAATTGAAAATCAAAAACAAAGAACCGGGTTTACGAGTGTTTCTATGGGTAACTAGAATAAATTGGCATGGCATTCTACATAAACAATTTTGTTAAGTGTTTTTGGGGTTATTATCAAATTGATTTTTTATCACTGGCTTTTTGAATTAATTAGAAAATAGTTTTATTCAATTTTGTTTTTGGTTTACAAGAAAAAGATAATTTTAACACGTTGTTGAGTTGACGAATGACGATACGGCGAGACGAATAAAAATAAATAATGAAAACACAAGCAAAGATAAAAAAACAACTTGAACCGTTATTGCAAACTACACTATCGACGTAAAGTCGAGACTCGAATAGTAGATGTAAACTGGCTAAACAGAATGGTGACGGCGCACTGCTTTCAAATCACTGCTCCCAAAACGCAGATCAAAGTTTACTTTTACGGTAGATAACCTGTTCAAGTCTGCACAACTCTCGACTCTTTTCTCGCACACAATTTAATTGACCGGGACATCAATTGCTCGCGAAATTTTTGTTTTAAAATATACGTGGAATTTGGTCCGCTATTGTTTCGTTAGCATTTCGTCTGTGTTTTTGGTGACGACAGAAAATTTCGATTCACTTCAGCTGCGCCTAACCATAGTGCGTTTTAGGTGTTAAATAAAATTTTCACTCATGTTTTAGGCTTAAGTCTAGTACGCAGCTGATGTGAAACAAAAAATTCCATACAAAAATGACAGACACATTGAAATCATAAGCGAAGTTTTCCCATTCGAATTTATCTTTCGAATCTATCTTTAATTCTTTACAGGACTTTATAACAAACCGAACCGGGTGACTACTTATCTGGAACTGAATTAACTTTAACAAAAAGCTTATATGCTTCACTTGAGCATAAGCTTATGTCTATAGATATGTACATACATAGATGTATTCATTATCGATATTTTTGATCATCATCATCGGCTCGACAACCGGGGTCCGGTCCAGTTGCGCACCCCAAGGCTCCAGGCGTCCTGGTCTACGCCATCTCTCCAGCGCAAGCATGGTCTACCACGCTGTCGTCTGCCATAGAATGTACCACAAAGAACTTTCCGAGCAGGTTCCTTTTCTCTCATGCGAGCTAGGTGCCCTGCCCACCGAAGTCTACCGAGCCTAATTTTTGTCACTATATCTGCTTCAAGGTAGATTGCGTACAATTTATGATTGTACCGTCTCCGGAATCGTCCTTCCTCACATATGGGGCCAACAATTCTCCTTAAGACTTTTCTCTCGAACGCGGCTAAGAGGTCAGAGTGCCTTTTGCTAAGCACCCAAGTCTCGGATTCATATGTGAGTACTGGCAGGACCATGGTCCTGTACAGCAGTAGTTTTGAAGTTATGGTGAGATTTCTGGATTTGAAGAGCTTTGACAGACTATAGTAGGCTCTGTTGGATTTGAGAAGCCGCCCGCGTATTTCTTCTTCTATATTGTTATCGGCTGCTACTATTGGCCCAAGGTATTTAAAGGATTGCACCACTTCAAATTCGTGCTCCGCTACCTTGATTGTTTGACCAACTGTTCCTCTCGCATTCGACGCCACCATGTACTTTGTTTTACCTTCACTAATGTGCAGCCCCAGATTTTGTGCCGCCTGCTCGATCTGGATGAAGGAATCGTGTACAGCTTGCTCGGTTCTTTCGATGATGTCGATGTCGTCTGCGTAAGCCAGTATCTGGCTGGACCTGTTGACGATGGTCCCTCTTGTTTGATACAGGTTCTTAAAATACGATCGTTGGTCAAGCGACGATCGAAAGATACTTTATATGTTTATACAATACTAATGGAAATGGGGGTGACTTTATGTCGTTCATAAAGTGTGATAACTAATGTATGTTATTTTAAGCTTCAAGTAATATTATACTTTAACTTAGAATGTTTATGTTTATCTTAAGTTGATTTTAGGTTTCTTAAAATTGAGTGACAAAGTGTCAAGTATTTTAATAGTTAACGGAAATTGTGAAATTGAAATTTATATGTAAACAAGTTAACCCTTTGTGGTGTTAACTTAGCTCTACAACGGAATATAGGTTTAACGGTAGATAACCGGTTCAAGTCTCCACTACCCTCTATTCTCTTTTCGCACAGAATTTAATTAATTAATGGCGAATTAATTTTGACGTTTATTTGTGATTATTATTATTATAAAATAGATTTCTGTGCTTTTTATTTGTTTATTTCTGTGTGTTTGAAAAATATTACAAACGGTGAAACTCAACATACAAATTTGTCCGTTATCGTTTCGTTAATATTTCGTCTCAGTCGGAAAATTTCTTTTTACTTCAGCTGCGTACTAGGCTTTAGGAGCTGAGCAACTGTTTATTTGAAAGTCTGTTGTGAATCGTAGAGAATTACGTCGTCTCACAAAAAAACAAGAAAAAATAGAAACGTCAAAATTTCGCTAGCAATTAATGTCCCCCGGTCGATTAATTGTGGAGACCATATAGAGACTGGAAACCGTAATCAACTGTGGAGCTGCGTACCTACCACAAAATGAAAAGACGAATGGAAAATTTCGTTTATGATTTCACTGTGTCATATTTGTATGGGTCTCTTCGTTTCACTTCAGCTGCATAGGTACTAGGCTTTAAGCAGTACGCTTAACGCTACTGAACTGAAACCAAATTTTCCGTCGATTTTAAAATACAAGACCTTGCTCTGCAACCCGTTACCTACCCTACCTACGAAGTATCCTGCTGGAACTATATCGTTCAATTCGCCCCAAAATAAAATGATTGATCTGTTGCTCCCATCGCGTCGTTAACGGTAATAATTTTACCAGTTTTCTAATTCAAATACCTCAGTTGAATGGGTACCTATCGCGCGACCGTATTACCGCACGCACAACCATCAATTAGACATAAATAACTAGATGAAATTCTTCAGTCATATGTAACTATATCTTTTCCCTTCCATCAAGTGCAGATCCAATTTCTTAAACTATCGTCTATTTACAGATTGATGAATGCACTTCCCTACTGACATACTAGTTCCTAGAAAACAGTTTATGCAGATCACCTTTGCAGTCTCACCGTCGTCGTTGATGTCGTCTGCCTCTACAGCAAGTTGCGCCATTCCCCTATTATTCAATACGCACATCACACGCCGACTATACTTTCACTCTCTATCCACTCGAAGAAAACAAAAATAAACACACTCGGATAAAATTATTAATAAATTGATATGTGTATTGGTCAATTCGATTGATAGCTTAGACAAGTGTGTGTGTTCGGACCTATAAACCTGTTGGCCAGTTTTTCGTGTTAAGTAATATCTGTTGGGCTGATCACGGATGAAATAACATCGAGTCATCAAAATCTGGTTTAATTATGATAAAAAGGTGGTATTTGAACTATTTTATTTTTTTGGACAGCTTTTCGGAAGACATGCTAATTGATTTTTTTTATTTCTTGATAAAAACTTTTTTTTCGGTTTCACTTTCGCGGTAACAGGTTGATGTTGTTTATAGATTCGGAAAGAAATGATTCCTATTGCTTCCGAGCCGTAACTTTTGTCAGTCTAACTTAATTATGTTTACAAATTTAATGTTCATGTATTTTTTTATCAGAAAACAAGTGGTTATAAACAGGATGTCACCCTATTGAGGAAGTTGCTATTTATTTTACAAACGGCGCATACTGTCAGATTTGTTTTGATATGCAGAATAACAATAAAACAAGCAATAAAACGCTATTGTTCTTTTGATCGTGGAATATTATAGCTACAATTAAATAATTATAGTTACTAATAATAATTCTTCGGTAATTTCGGTGAAACATGAATTTCGACGCAGATTACTTAGCGTAATTACTACAACTGGTGATTATTGTATTTTGGGCTTGAGGACAATTCAGTATAACTGTCAATTTGACATAATTGGCCCTACTAGTAATCAAATTTAGTAACAGCTTAAATAAAAATCTCCACACTTTATGAAAATTTAGGAACAAATTTTGTCTAAAGTGTGGAGATTTTATTTAAGCTGTTACTAAATTTGATTATTAGTGAGGCCCATTTTTTTTTTGTGAATGTTTTATGAATAAAGTGAATGATTTAAATTGCGCTTCTTGTGCATACTTTTATTGTTAGTAAATAAAGCTAATGATGTCATAATAATTCAACTTCTGGTTTTTCTGATTGCCGTCAATTCATTAAATTGTCTATAATGGTGGGATGCGAATGAAAATTTCACATGTATTTGACTGTCCGTCAAATTTTCATACGCCATATAACAATCTGTCTTTACGTACGGAATTTTGCCGAAATTAAGCAGTCCGACATTTTGTTCGTACTAATGTCAACTAACTTTTGAGAGGATCTGGCCAATCAGAGCTCGCCGAATAACTTTCAGTCGACACATTGAACGTATCTTATTTCTTGATTATTATTCTTGAATTGCCCATATAATCTGACAATCTGTAAAAACTGCACTGGAGTGCAAAAGTTAACGAAATCTGAAGAATTCGTCATTATGGGCGCCCACCTTCAAAACACGTTTGACTGCGTGATTTACTGATGCTTTAATGTACTGTGATAAATATACCTTATTTAAAACCATGTCCTTTAATTTTTGTTTATATTTACGTTGTACCTATCTATTTGCAAATTTAGATTAGTTGTTGTTTATATAATTCCAGTTAAGTCCTATTTTCACTCCGAACGGTTAAATGTAAACCTGTAAAAGAATTCAAATGTCATTCAAATTTATGTGCGATTATCACTAATAATTTAAGCCATGAAAGTGAAACTTACCATGTCTATTTTAACGAAAAAAAAATCAAAATTTATACCAATCCGAACAAAACTATAAAATGCAAAAGATGTATTTTAAATCAGTTTAACTACATATACCGATAATCCTAGTAAAACCCAATAAACCATTTTTATCTTTTTGTGTGCTTAGGATAGTAAATGAACAGTTATAAACTTTACTTCTTATCACTTGACTTGACCACATTTTTTTTATTTTTGTTGTAGATACTTTATCTATAAACCAAAATTGGATGCAAAATATGCTTTTGTTATTCAATGCAGTAAACATAAACGATACGATAGCGGATACAAACCGGTGGTGTTATGCATTGTCAATAATCCGGCTTGCAAGACCTTATTTGAGTCATGCAATTATGGGTACTACAATAAGCATGCACCTGCGTATGTAATCGAATTTAAGCTGGAATGCTGCTTCTTTAGTGGTCACTGGTCAGGAGCTGAATTTGTTTGTCATTATATTAATGCCTATAATAAACAAGCATATATTATACTGCAACTGGACCATCTTCTAGTTGTAGGTAAAAATAAAGAGCATGACTAGGTCATACACGCTCTTGCTTTAATCCTAGTATGCAGCTGAAATGAAACGAAAAATCCCATACAAAAATGACACAGTGAAATCGTAAACGAAATTTTCCGTTCTTCTTTTCGTTTTGTGGTACGCAGCTCCACGGTGAAACGGTAGATAACCGGTTCAAGCATCTACTATTCTCTACACTCTTTTCGCACACAATTTAATTGACCGGGGCATTAAGCCTAGTATGCCAGATGAAGTGATACGAAACTTTCCGTCGTCTCCAAAAACACAGACGAAATGATAACGAAACGGTACCCGACAAATTGTTATGTAGAGTTTCACCTTTTGCAAAAAAATATTTTTCAAACCACAAAAAAAAAACAAATAAAAAGAAATCCATTTTATAAGAATAATAACCACAAAAAAACACGAAATTTCGCGAGGAATTAATACCCAGATCAATTAAATTGTGTTCGAAAAGAGTGTAGAGAGTAGTGGAGATTTGAACCGGTTATCAACCGTTTCGAGCTGCGTATCACAAAACCAAAAGAAGGACGGAAAATTTCGTTTATGATTTCTCGTGTCATTTTTGTATTTGAAATTTCTTTTCAATTCAGCTGCATACTTGGCTTTAATTGGTCGCGAAATTTTGACGTTTCTATTTTGGTCATGTTTTTTTTTTGGTTATTATTGTTGCAAAATGGATTTCTTTTCTTTTTTGTTGTTTATTTTATGTGATCTGAAATAATTTTTTTTTTACAAATCGTGAAACTGTACATACAAATTTTTCCGATACCGTTTCGTTTACATTTCGTCTGTGTTTTTGGAGACCCCCTAAAATTTCATTTCACTTCAGCTGCGTACTATATGTTTTAGGAATTTAAGACAACGCGTTTTTCAAAATAGCGGCTAACGCGAACCTCACACTATTCCGCCATTTTTTTGTTAATACTCCTCAAAAACTAACGAACTATATCCAATCATAAAACCTAAATTTTGACTCTGCGGACTGACCTACATATATACCTAGTCAGCTAATCATATACAGCAAAGTATAAAATCACACAACAAACTACAATTAGATGTTTCGCTAAATAAACCGTTTAGTATGGACCTTTGATATCGAATTACACACATTCAGGTAAAATCATTTAAATCATCATGTTAGGTTAGGTTAGGTTTGCGGGTTGCTGTAGGAGAGCCAATAGCTCAACCCCAACCCACTTAGATCAATGTAGACCCATTGTGATGTCCATTTGAGGGTTTACCAATTCCTTATCGTATCATACTTGTAGTCCATATTTAGTTCCTTAGTATCATCCCGGGGTGTCCAACCATCCGTTTCCTCTTGTTTTAAATGGCAGAGACTGGGGCAGTGACAGAGGTAGTGGGTTATATCCTCATGTTCTTCCTCGTCACTTCAACCCCTACATAGATAGATCGTTTTCAGTAAGACGTAGTTTTTTGGCGTGATATCTTAGCATGTTATGGCCAGTTAAAACACCTACCAACGTCAATACTGACTTCCTATCTTTTTGAATGGTTGCATTCGTTCTATTTCTATCGTACTGCAGCCACAGTTTTCAAGCTACCTCAGTGTTTAGGTTTGCCCATCATCATGTTAAGATCAAATGGGTTTTTTTACAATTTTTATTATTTTCTAACCCAAAATGGAGGACTCCTACAAATGTATGCCATTTCTACCTATTATAAAATGCTCTTCTTGACAAATTATACTCTTGAAGGATGTATTCATTAAATCTGTGGTTAAAACTCAAAGCCTCTGGCGCTGGGTTGAAAGTCCGAAAAGTGTTCAGTACAACTCTTTTTCATAGTTCAACTCATCTTTAAAATACTTGAAAGATTCTCTTGACTTCAGTCATCACGAATCATTTTTCAAAAGTTAACACCTTCTCAAGACTTAAGTATACCAATCGAACAAAATCTTCATCAAAATTCCACTAATTTATCGTTGCTTCTCATTAAAGTAATTCGCTCCGTTGAACTTAAAAGTGATTCTCATTCTTCTCCACTAACCGAGAAACAAAAAAGCGGTGTTTTTTTTCTTCGCAGTCTGACGCATAAAATGCATTCAACAGTTTACCGGCACCAAACAACAATAACCACCCACCACCATAACAATCTACCAAAATCACTCTTTTGACTCACTCTTAACGCACTGTTAACACTCTGTTATATCACATCATAGCTCTGTTAGGATAAAGATATATGAGTGAAACTGAAAACTGAAACATATCTCTTGTATTTCTGGCTCTCAGTTTGAAGGTGGTTTGGTAACTATGACTATGATTCCTACATGTGGTTTTATATCTTTTTTCCACTCAAATCAGATGGCAACAGCCATCATCCGTATCCATAGCTTTAGCACCTGTGGTAGATGGTTGAAGGTGGCACACAAAATCAGTGCATCGGTGTCTCTTGAATTGAATTGTTGGTTCACTCGGGTGAATAAAAAAGTAAAAGATAAATATTATTAATTGGCATTGGAAAAGAAAAAAAGTTATTTGTCTCACAAAAGATACGTGGATTAAATATACAAACAAAAATTGTATCTGAAGACTTAACTATTGCCAGCACGACATATTTAACTTAAGCTCGAACGGAATTTCATGGTACTTAATAACGTGATAGTGTGACAAAAATTATAATTTTTTCTTTTTTTTTTTTTTGAAAATCAAAAGGAAAAGTGAAAAATTTAATAAAAAAAAAAAAATCGCGTGTGCTTGAAAAATTTCAAATAAATTAAATAAAAAATTTAATTTTAGAGAAAAATCAACAATTCATCAATTTTTTTGGAATTCAAAATAAAAAAAAAAATATCAGAGATTTTCAACAGTCAAACGAAATTAAGTTTTTTTTTTTTTTGAAGATTCATCGTCGTTTCGAAAAGGAGTAACGAGATTGCTGCAACAATGCTTCCGGTAAGTTTGAGCATCTATCTATCTATCTTAAGACTCTTGTGTACTTTATATGTGAACCCATTTTTCTGATGTATGATTGCTTCCGAGAAATGCGAAAAGCAAAAATAAATCCAGATACAAATCCGTTTTTTGTATCTTTAAGTGCTACTAACCCAGAAGGCAGGTTATACAATGCAATCATCTCGTTGTCGTTGTCGTTATAGTATAAAAGTTCGTTTGCCTTCATGCTCTTCCCAACCTTTTAGTTGGATGGAGCATTAAGGCACTTGAGGATTGATGCTTTTATTGTTTCTTCTATATTTGGAAGCTGGCAATATTATATATTATTGAAAGGGGGGGCTTTTTGCGCGCTTTGTGTACGATGGTAACTCACTACACTATACTCAATCGCTTTGAAGTGTGCTGCGAGATTCTGCAAAAATATATAAAATATTTATAATGCCATACTATAGGTTGTTATATTGCTTGTTGAGAGTGCAAAACTACTTTCATTTTCCATTTATGTATATGTTGTGTGTTTGCTTGCATTGAGTTGAGCGATACCTTCATATGAGTTTTATTTAATTTTTTTTTTTTTTTTTACATTTTCGCATGAATTTTTCTGTATTTATTTAAAACTATTTTTTTTTTGTGTAAAGTCTTCGTCTGATCTATGAAACCAGTTTACATGTGTTAAAATGTTACTACACAGTAAAACAAATATAGTTTACAGACAGAATGATTGAAGACTGGCCTAGTATCTTAAATCCAAATTAAGGTTTTTTTTTTGGAATCTATCTGAAGTTGCAGACATACTGTTGTGATTTATCATTGAAGAGCACAATATAATATTTATTTTTGCAAGCAAAAGCAAGGTCATGGATAATTTTTTTTTGTCTAATACTCATTTGTTGTCATGAAGTGTACCTACATATTTATCAAATCGAAAATGTGGGTTGTTTTTTTTTTTTTTTTAATTGACATCGACAACCAATAAGCATATAAAAAGAAACATTAGCTGATTTAACCAGCAATAATTCAGACAGAATTATTTCTAAGTTTAATTTTGATATTAAAATGGATATGAAATTTCCGTTTTCAGCTGTATTTTCCATTGTCGTTTTGGAAACCTTGTACCATTTTTATTAAAATAGAACAAACATTTTTCTAAGAACTTTTAATGAAAATTTCAAATGAAAGACATCACCATGGGCAACAAATCACCTATATAAAATTTTATCGAAATTGATTAAAAAATTAAAATTATCAATTTATGGAAAAAAAACTTTTTCAAAAGTTTACTTTTTTTCCAATTTTTTTTTGCAGTGTTACCTATTGAGGTTTAGCAATAATATAGTCGGAGTAGTAAAAAACGGTTCTATGGCAGGTACCGCGTTGATAAGCTGATTCTGAAAAATTTCATATAAAATTTCATCTAAATTGATCGTATTTTTTTTTGAGAAAAATGGAAATATCGGTTACGTTTATATGGTAGGTACCGTTATTTTCATACTTAGGTCAAAAATAAAGTAAAAAAAAAACATCCGGGGATGTTTTTTTAAAAATGGTTTGCAAAAAGTTTGAAGAAAATCGGCCCAACCGCTAAGGCTGCAGATGTTGATGCATCCAGACAGACAGACAGAATCGTTTAGACTACTTTTTTTGACTTCCCATCGTCATGTTTGTATGCTATCTCAAAACTTTTGCATACTTGCCTTATAGTAATGAACCGATTTTGTCAAGTCTATAGGCTAATTCACTATGCACAATTCACTGTGAACAATTGAATACGTTCAATTCACCGTGGAACACAATTAAATGTGGAACATAAAACATAACCCACTGCATCAGATAATTCACTGGGACACGGACAATTCATTCACTAAAAAAGAAAGTTGCCTCAGGGCTGTGTGGTCTTCACTTTCAAATTTAACCTTTTTAACTGCGAAAAATTAAAATTATCAATTTATGGAAAAAAAACTTTTTCAAAAGTTTACTTTTTTTCCAATTTTTTTTTGCAGTGTTACCTATTGAGGTTTAGCAATAATATAGTCGGAGTAGTAAAAAACGGTTCTATGGCAGGTACCGCGTTGATAAGCTGATTCTGAAAAATTTCATATAAAATTTCATCTAAATTGATCGTATTTTTTTTGAGAAAAATGGAAATATCGGTTACGTTTATATGGTAGGTACCGTTATTTTCATACTTAGGTCAAAAATAAAGTAAAAAAAAAACATCCGGGGATGTTTTTTTAAAAATGGTTTGCAAAAAGTTTGAAGAAAATCGGCCCAACCGCTAAGGCTGCAGATGTTGATGCATCCAGACAGACAGACAGAATCGTTTAGACTACTTTTTTTGACTTCCCATCGTCATGTTTGTATGCTATCTCAAAACTTTTGCATACTTGCCTTATAGTAATGAACCGATTTTGTCAAGTCTATAGGCTAATTCACTATGCACAATTCACTGTGAACAATTGAATACGTTCAATTCACCGTGGAACACAATTAAATGTGGAACATAAAACATAACCCACTGCATCAGATAATTCACTGGGACACGGACAATTCATTCACTAAAAAAGAAAGTTGCCTCAGGGCTGTGTGGTCGTCACTTTCAAATTTTACCTTTTTAACTGCGAATTCCTCGTCCACCAACGCAACTGCAACACGACTTTCGGTCGACTAAAGGATGACCATTGATTAATTTAAAAACTACTGGCTTGTTAGCTGCATGAGGCGATTACAACTCAACATTTTTACTTGCTCAATAAGGCAAGTATTGGTTTCGTGTAAAAAAAATCGAGGTTTTAATCAAACCTGATATTACGGTGATAGAAAAGCCTAAAAAAGTAGGTTTCGTCATGCCGTTTGCGGTTGTCTGTGCACCGACCTACACTCTAAACGGTTTGACGGATTTACTTCAAACTTCGTATACAGCACTTTTTGGTGATTCCCTAGTGGAGAAATTCGAATTTTCATTTTAGCCTGGCTATAACGGGTACCTCCCACAATTAGTTTTAGTTTTACAAAATTTTCTCAAAAACGGCTTTAATGATTTTGATAAAACTTTTTGTACGTATGATTAGTACTGTTAATATAATTGTTTTTCAGGTTTTTAGCTAAAAATAATTTTAACGGAAATTTGGTGTTAAAGGTTTTAACAAATATGTGCTTAAATTAACTGATTTTATTTCAATTTGGTATGGAAGTTTAGTTGATTATTTAACACAAAATGGCATTTAAACTTTTAATAATAGCTACCATACAACTTGATCTCACGTTAAGGCCAATTTCTGATATTTTTCCCCTTTGAACTTAATTTATAAAATAGAATTTTATCAATCTCACAGTTTGCTACAAGACCAAGTTCGTGCGACCCAGTCATGCAATTTATTTTAGTTACCTTGCATCAGTGGATAAAAGGCCTAAAAAGTGGATAAAAGGCATCAAATTTGGTACGAAATCTTATTAGAGTAATATGCCCGATGATTTTTTTTTGTTTATCCTAGGTCTTAACACAACGGTACTTTTGATTATTATGATTAAAACTTTTATAAACAAATTTGTTGAGGAGCTTTTTTTTAGATTTTATTTTGCTCAACAAAAATAAGACATGTACTGTTTATTGTCGTGAGCTTTTTGGTGGATGAACCAACTTTTGCAACCAACGTCGTTGGCCATCCTTTGGTTACAGGTCAAACTTTATTTGACAGTCATAAAGTTATTGGATGGGGTGTGAATGTGTGATGCTTGTTGCAATGTTTCCTGCACAAGTCAATTGGGGTGACTTTTGGACGAAGGAACTTTGCACCAACCATATTAGAGCGTTTTGTTTCATTTATTAACACAACCTATGGGCCCCACGTTGGGCGCCATTTGAAATGAGGTAATGTGAATGCGCGCCGTTTGTGGAGGGGATCTTGACAACACCGTCAGACCTTACCTCTTTAAAAAAAAAGTAATATAACATGCCGAAGAACTAAAAATTGAGCCATAGATTGACGACGGGTTGTATAACGACAAATAATTTTTTCAAGTTTTCACTGTAATGCCAATGCAGCTGGGCCTTTATTCCAAATCATTAAAGTTCCCAATAGCAACAACTATAGACATATGGCCAGAAGTAAAGATCAAACTACTTAGCTTGATATTTTATATTAAGATTAATCGTTTGAAACTTTGAAAAATTTTAAATTAAAATTTATTTTTTCCGTTTCGCATTTATCGTAAACTCAATTCCTTAGTTACTTAATTATGTAGGTCCTTGTCTATGTTTAGCATAGCACTCATAGTGTAAAGCACTAAAATAATGTAGCATTAATAGACCCATTGTGTCCAAGATGAAGGTGTTATTAATATTTCTTTTCATAATTTATTTTTTGTAAACTGTGACAATAAACAGTAAGCAGACAAATTAAACATTTTTATTTATTGCAACATCTTCTTCGACCAACAGCTTAACATTTAATAATTAACATTTTCATAAAATAATCAATCAATTCAACAAAAAATAAAAAAAATGTAGCATACCTAAGTGTTATGAGTTATGACATAATTATTGTGACATTGTATCAATCAAAATTAAACTTTACGTAGTTATTTAAATAAAATGTAAAATAACTGGTTTTTGGCTGTTCATCAAATAATTAATTGAAATGTCATTTAAATGATAAATCATGTTTTATATGAACATTTCGAGTGTGTTTTCATTCATTCCGTGTACTCGGAATATCTGAAACAACCTTTTTGCGTTTTTTTTTATTCACTGGAATATTCCGGATAAACTATTTCGTTGATTCTTTATTTAATCTTGAATTTTTGGAACGCATTCTTTTCAATCCTAGTGAAGATGTGGTTTAAATGGAATATTCTCTAGTTTGACAGATGCATTTGACTCTCAGCTATTGTGTGTGTATTACCTGATAGCTTTGTTCTTTTTATTATAGTTCTTTTTTTTTATTTATTCTATTCTGGATATTCTGGATAGAATTTTTTTCTATTCTGTCTTTTATATTCCGCATTCGCATGTGGATGTTTAAAGTTGCCATTGGGTGCGTTCAAGTGCACACGAGAAAAGCAATATTTAAGATACTCTAGTATCGTA
The DNA here is from genome assembly GCA_951217065.1 of Baccha elongata. NCBI lineage: Eukaryota > Metazoa > Arthropoda > Insecta > Diptera > Syrphidae > Baccha > Baccha elongata. The sequence continues at coordinate 35,809,270 of OX578272.1, forward strand.
AAATATCTAATATCGCAAATTAAGCCTTTTTTTGAATGAATTTAATGACCAATCTGAATCCGTCTGTGTTTCAGCAATCACTTAACCGATTTACAAGGCTTATATGCTGTTGGATAGAGGAAATGTCAAACTAAGCCGTGGGGACTATATTTTAGGACAGATGTCCACGGTTTGGCTAAAATGCGACACCAAAGTTGCACTTGCAGAATTCGAAATAATAGGGCAAAAAACTAAGCTTGTTTCACAATATCTGAATATGTTTCAGTTTAGCTCTGCTTAGTAGTTAAATTTAAAGTTTGTCATTTTTTTTTTTTTTTTTTTCTGCACTTCGTTTTCAGTAATACCAATTTTACGAACTACGTTATCGACATTTATTTCCGCTTATAGCTTGCGGATTCGCTAATAGCAAATCTACCGAAAGTGAGTAAGACTCCCTTCCCAACTCATTCGTCGGATTCTTTGATAGGGCTGATAATTAACGTGTCGAAAATAACGTATAAAAGAAAATTATCGAAATCCAATGCGAAGCGTTCTGCAATCTTATAAAACTATATAAAGCTTCTAACGTCTGGTTTAAAATAAGGAGAAATCTAACATAAACGTAACAGATTCAAATGCAAATTTGTTTTGCAACATCAGAACCTATAACACTCATGTTTGTCGTACTTCCTCTGTTACGAAATAAAAAACTATATTTCAGCACGCGACTTCAAAACTCCATCCTCATATTAATCTAAAAAAAGTAATGTACCTTTCGTTTTTTATTGGCCATTCGGAAAAGAAATATCAATCAAGATTCATTAAAATTCAATTAAAATGTCTAAGGTGTTCGTTTCGTTTAATTGGAGCAATTTGTAATTTTTTCTGAAATACATTTGTTTACGGTTACTTAAATAACAGATCATTTTAAGTGATTTCCTTTTTGAGATTATTGTTTCTGAACCTGCATTGTACTTCAAAAGTGAAACTGCATTAATCACATCACATTAATGTGACTAAATATCCAAATTATATACTTAAATAATAGAGGAAACAAAATAAGAAAAACCAAGATACAAATATTTAAATCTACAAAGTGCAAAACAAGTTCGAAAAAGCTTTATATATTTTTACTTGTTTAAAATAACAAAGCAAAGCAAGATAAGTAAAGATTAATATAGTTACACAAAAGCCGGTTGTTTTAGTATTTTTGTCAAAGTTATATTCCAGACGACCTTGTACTTGATTGGAAATTAGCGATACAAAGTTAACCGCAGTTGATATTTTTTTCAAATTCATATCAAGCAATATTTTGAATCCTTTATTTTCGTTTAATTCAGATAGATTTGTTAGGTGAAGGTTTTCCTTTGTGTAAAGTAGGATAGTTATTACATTATTATTCCATTGTTACCGGAACGCATTTTGTGGTTTGAAAAATTTCTCTTGATAAAAAAACAAAATAAAAATATACTCTCTACTCTATAATAATTTATTGTGAAATACATAACGTAACATATATCATTTCCAATATATGTATACATAAATACATGCAAACTATTTGGCTTTTACAATAATGCTATTTCTTCCGGGGTCACTGTGGCGATTGAGTGTTTTTTTTTTAGTATTTGATTCTTTTTAATTTCAAAAATAAATTGCTTATACCCGATAAAAGTAAAGCATCAATAATATTTAAATTTGATGTTTTTATATTTATATTTCACATTAATACATTCTCCGTAACCCTACAACAATATTATGCAATCAACACAAATAAAAGTGCAAAAAAAAAAGATAGAAATGGTGCGGATATAGATAAGAATGTCGATTGTGAAATTTCGCTTAAAATTATTACTATTTTTATAAATTTAAAAATATAATACAGTTTTGTTTTAATATATAAAATTTAATGGCTATAAACAAAGTTGCATTTTAATTTATGGTTTATATTTTCGTATTAGTTATGTGAAGATGGAAAAAAATAAATATAAAATATTCCGCATGCGACTGCATCTTGTTTTTTGTATTTACTTTCGTTTGATTTTACTAACGGCCAAGGCAGTCGGCGCTCAGCAACAGCTTTCATTTTTCACCGACAACTTTGTAAATTTCTTTGGCTGTCAGTTGTTGGTATCTTTTGGGTGCAAATAAAAATTAAATGTAAACATGGTTACGTTCAAATCCATTAATTGATACTTGTTTGATATTTTGGAGATGATGTGTTTATTAGACGATCTACATTTTGATTAACATTTGTTCAGTAGGTATATACAAAGTTAATGAAAAGGAAAGTTTTTTTTTTTTTTTAAGTTTATAGTAAATTACTTTTATAGTTTGAGAGATTAATTTGTTTACTTATACTATTTGAATAATTTTTATAATTTCTTTATCATATTTATGACTCTAAGCTCAGTTTTTTAGTGCGAGGTCGTCCCTGGGTTAAAGTTAACCATAAGTTAACAGATTTTGCAAGATTAAAATGCTTTACTGAAAAACTGCTTCATGAGTTAATTCGATATCAATTTATTTTCGGGATTAACTGACTCTGATTTTTGATCACAGTTAACTCAATACTGAAAAATTCGGCCAAAAAATTTCACATAATTATGACAATGGTTTATATATCTATTAAACTACAAGTGTCAAATTTATTGCTGTATTCCTTGCTGACAATTCACACTAGATGCTTTTGCAAGTGTCAATTTGGAGTTTTACAAATCTTTTGAATTACGGATGCCAGTGTTAACTACAGAGATTTCGACAAACATCTCGCACTATAAACTGTCAAAATTACAAAATGTCAAAGAACATAACTGAAAAAACTAAAAAAAAAAATCAAATTTCTCGTTTGACTAATAAAAACTATTTACAAAAACACGTGTCTCAAAATAAAATAATCAGAACGAATCTACCGTATTGTGATTTGATTTAGGAGAGAAATAAGAATTTTTCAATTTTAAAATAATGAGATATTTTATTTGAGATATCAGAGTTTTCATGGACAATCCGACACAAAAAAGATTTAAAGATAAAAAAAATCATTACTTCCTTACGCAACAAATCTTCTACATACAGTTTTAATTCTTTTCGATATTCAGTTTTAAAACGAATCATTTCTCCATGTCAGATTATGCCAATTTTTTGTTAGTATCTATAAATGAAAAATATACAAACAAAATCATATGAATTGTTTTTAAAAGTGCTAAAACTACTTTTAATAAAGATACAAGCCAAAATCATAGTATGTAGAAAAATTGGAGGCTGAGTATAAGTTTATTAAAAAAATAATCAAAAAATTGTTAGAGCAGTTTTTAAATAAATTGATGTTTATACTTATTTTTTTCTTTTACAAATTTGAAGTACCTATTTTAATTTTGAGTGCTAAATAATTTCCATTCTATGCACAAAAACACTTTTTTTAATCAAATCGTTTTCCAAATATTGAATTTACAAAAAAAAATAAATTAAAAAATTAACTAAAATTAAAATTAAGCACTTTTGCAAAATGTTGGTATTGAAGTTTTTACAAAAAAATGTTTGGGTTAAAATCGATACACTCGTTCACGAGATAGCTCAAAATAAAAATAACGGTTCTATATGGAAGGTACCGTTAATAGGCTTGCCAAATTTTATTTTTGCATGGAATTAGATAAAAATCATCTGTTATTTTTTTTAAGTAAATCGTTGGAACCATTTTCGGGAAAATTAAGCTTCTTTTTAAGCTAAACAAAATTTCAATTTCCCCTCTAAGGAATGTTCTACAAATTCTATATATCAAATTTGGAGCAAATCGCTTCAGCCGTTAAGGTTGTAGTTGCTAATACAACCAGACTGACAGACAGACAGACATAGTTTCTGGACCTACTTTTTTCGTCTTCTCCATTATTGTAATGTTATACGGCAATTTATGCACTAATGTATAACTTTCCTTATAGTTTTAATACCAATCGCAAGTAAAAAATTGTTGATATAACAGTTTTTTTTGCAATACATCTTTTTTAAAAAAATTATTGGCAACACTGTTTTATTTAAATAAACAAGAAGTACTAGTTTTTCCATAAATACTGTTTTTTTTTTTGTATTTCTTCTTCTTTCACGACGATGTCAAGATATCTAGTGGGATCACAAACTATTTTTATTTAGATTTTTTCTTAAATCTTAATTCGTAATATAAAAAAAAGGATTTAAATTAGTTTTTAAAACCTACATCTGCATATTTAATTTTTTTTTTTTAAATATTTAAAAAAATATTTTACAAAATTCGAATTTTTAAAGCTGCTAGCTACTCTAACGCAAAACTTTTATTTCTATATTTTTGTGTACATATGTACTTACAAAAAGTACTTTGATTTTGGCTAAGGATGAAATCTTTATCAAATGCTTTAAAAATAAATTGGTAATGTCATGCCAGCTTAGTCAAATGCCTTTTTTTTGTCAGTGGAAAGTACTCAAGAAACTTCTTATTCGGTATAGCCAACTTATAATTTCCACAATTTTACATACTTAATAAACAAAACATTTTGTTCAAAAACCTGCAAAAACACTTACTCAAAAAGATTTTTATGCGCTATAGCCAGTATTTATTTCCCAGGTTAAACCGTTCATGTAACTACTATTTTTTTTAACATGTTTCCTGGATAAGATACATAATATCTTATACAATTTACAATATTGCAAAAACTATATTAAAAGACATAAAAAGACTTAAACATTTTAAAAATAAGGTTTTAAGAACCTCGTTAATTTAAATCCATAACATCCAAAGTTTTAAATTAATTAAAACTAGTTTTAAGATGAAACGAGTTATAAAACAAAATTTCCTTTGTTATTTTATTATTTTACAACGGTTTCCTTGTTACAAATGAAGTTTTAAATTTTCAACGATGTGATCGAATCGGGCGCAAATGTTTTAAGTGACGTTTTAGATGCCACAGGATAAAGAGACATTTAACAAAGCGATAGACATTTTGAAGAAAAATCAAAGAAAGCTGATAAATTTAACTGTTGTCAGTACCTTCTTTGTTTAACGGCTGCTCGACAGCACAAATTTCGCACCTACAACTAAGCCCCATAGTGGAAAATATTGTAGTTTTATGACCTTTATCGAAACTTTTTTTAATGAACGGCAACGTTTATTAGGCATGTGTATTTTCTATCAAAATGCTTGTATCCTACTCCGCCCACTTTCAAGCCTCTGGATTAAAAGTTGACCTTTTTCAGAATCATAAGCACAAATTTATGCTTCAATGCAAAACTTTGCCTTAGGATTCTAGTGTAATTTATTTTGACTTTGATATTTCCCAGGCAGTTTAAAATATGCAAGGATAAGTTTGTTAAATGTTTTCTTTAATAGATACTCTATTTTAATTAATGAAATTTATTATTGAAAGAGCACTTGTATTTGTTAGATAATACGTATATCTATGTTATAGGTAATAGGTACAATAAAATTGTCAACTTTCGTTTTATAAGTTCATTGTAAGCTAACGATGCTTGTGACAAAACACGAAATTAATCGTGCATATCTTTTAATCTCTATTGCTACATCATAATCATTGAACGATTCAGATCAGTATCGACCGACGAACTCTAAAGGATGCAACATAAACTTGATTTGAAATTTTTCTATTTTTTTTTTGTATCTTTATTTCACTGTAGATTCAGTGCAGAAATCGAAAGGAATAATGTGTACGCAATGTTGCCTGACGAGTTTCGTTTTCTATGCCAGTTTTTAGTTACTTGCTACTATCATTGGCAATTTGTTTGTTGCAGCAGCGGCTAACAACCAGCAGAGAAGAAATCATGAACTACATTGCCATTTGCAACATCATTACTGTATCCGACGAATCGAAACTATATCTATGGTGAATAGCTAAGAATCGGATGAAATCTTGTTCCAAATATACATGGCAATACAAAAAAAAAAAAATAATAACAACCCACCATCAGCATGATCATTAGAGAGATAACATAGTAACATCAGTTCAATTAACATATTGAACTATATATTATACAATTGGCCACAAAATAATTATTTTGTTTCAATTAATTAAAATTAATTTAAATAAATATTATCATGATTTTTAATTTTACATTGACTCGATTGTATATCATACCAATTCACTTTGCTTCATCTGTCAGTCAGTAATGATTCAGTTAAATTGTGCACGAAATAAAACCGCACTATGTAGGTATGTATATCGTTATCGATAAATAAATCATCTCTCTCAGTTTTCCTGTCGACCACAGCAAAACCAAATTTATAAGCCGCCATTGTTAAATTCATTTAGCCGGTTAATTTGATTCGAACATCATCATAGTCCATCATCACTCGCAAGCTTCAAAACCCATCCTATGGCCATGAGGCAGCCCCCTTGGCGTCATAAACGCATTCTTGCAAAAAATGTATATATACGCTTGATTGGAAATGGCAAGTAGTGCCAGTGGAGCCGCATGCTCAACTATCAGCCATCGTCGATGTTGGTGGGATTCAATTTCCGAGTAACAATAAAATAAAAAGGAAACTTTAACCATCATCATTCAGCGGATAGAAAATATCCGCGAAAATTTCATAATTATCTTTTGTTGGGATTATTGAACTGAAAATGGGTAAAAGCTGATCGTTTGTAAAACAAAGTATTATTTTTTAAAGGCTATGCGAGTATACTAGTCTTTGAAGAGATACGTGGATTGGGATGAGGAAGTGTTATTCGAATACATATAGACTGAATTTACTTATCAATAGAAAATTAAGGATTTGTAAGGCAAGCTTCGTAAAACATATATAAGAACTTCATCCGTTGGTATATAAAGGGTGTTTTTTTAGAGGTATAAAACTTTAAATTGCAATAAAACAACGATGGAATATTCGATTGATATGATTTTTTATTTATTCGAAAGATTTTAAATATGATTTCTGGCATATGACTGCCACGGCTGGATCGGATGTAGTACAATCTGGACGTCTAATATCGGCAATAACACGGCAAATGTTGTCTTCCAAATGGTCAAGCGTTTGTGGCTAATCCGCATAGACCAATGACTTTATATAACCAAATAGAAAATAGTCTAGCGGTGTTAAGTCACAAGATCTTGGAGGCCAATTCACAGGTCCAAAACGTGAAATTAGGCGGTCAATAAATCGATTGTGGTACGAGCTGTGTGACATGTTGCGCCGTCTTGTTGAAACCACAGCTCCTGGACATCATGATTGTTCAATTCAGGATTGAAAAAATTAGTAATCATGGCTCTATACCGATCACCATTGACTTTAACGTTGTGGCCATCATCGTTTTTGAAGAAGTACGGACCAATGATTCCACCAGTCCATAAAGCGCACCAAACAGTTTCTTCTTTTTCTAAAATGCTATCTATTCGAAAGGAAGAAAATCAGTTCTCGGATATTCTTCCACTTTATTTCTTTTAAATCTTCTAATCTGGCTGTGAAGTTTAGTTAAGAAAACGGTTCGTTTTATTGGCAATGGGTTTATAGCATTTTGAACTATAAAACTTACAACCTATGTGACTGGGAAAACTTTGTTCAAGCATCGTGATTAGTGATTTTAGGTTGAAAAACCCAAACGTATTTTAAATTTGTGTTGCAGTTGGATTAAATTTTAATAAAAAAAGATTATTTTAGCTATTTTTCTAAGGATTGTATTATTTATTATTAGCCTAGGCCATGTACAGCACATGTCTCGTGTACCGTTATATGTGCCTCGTTTTGTCATGGGTCTTTGTTAAACAGTTCTAATTGCAAACAAATATATAGGTCACATGATGCAAATCATGGTCGTTTGCATGGCCACCATTATAAAAAATGTTCGCTAAATTCATCGAATATTGTTTGCCGGTATCTTCGTACTTAGGGGTCTGATTTCAATTTTGTAAAGCTTTTTGTGTTAGTTGTTTAGATTCAAACAATTATGTTTTAAGATATAATAAATTAAGTTCTTAAAATTTATTTTTTTTATTAAAAAATATTTTCAAAATTTTTTTTAAAAGAAATCGATTTTTTAGACAACAAGAAATGATATAAAATTTTTTGTCAGTAATGAAATTGTTTTTAAACTTTGATTCTGGTTTGAATTTTTAAAACTTTTAATAAAATTCCATATGATTTTTTCGTATACCTTTTCAGTTTGTATATTAATTTATTTTAAATTTTCAAGAACTAATTTATCCAACACAATATTAAACCGCAGCCAGATAACTTACCAAAAGGGCAAGTTTATGCGATCCAGTTGTGCCCTTTATTTTATCTTTCATTTAATATTATACTTTATTTTATTTTTTAACTAGCTGACCTGGTAAACTTCGTATCACCTAGTTCGTTACTTACAACTTTTAATTTGTGATTACTGGTTGCACTATGTACGTTTAAGATGTTTCGTTATTTACTCATATTTATTCATAACTAAAAAAAAATTGGAAAACAGTCGATTTGACGGGCCATCCCTGCAACTTCCCCCTATTTTTGGACATTAAGTGCATACAATTTTGTGAATTTCAGTGCTTCTGACTTCGCAAAGCTTTTAATTAAAAAAAAAATAAACATTATTTTTTGAAATTTTAAATTAAAATAAGCTGACTCGGCAACTAACTATCTACTATAAGTGTGTGAGGATGTAGTACTTATAATCGAAAGCGTTTTAAGCAATAAAAGTATGCTTTATTTAGGTTAATGAATTAATATTTATTAAAATAACGACTATATTTTGAATTATAATTTCTAATAGCTATCTAAACATCAAAAATGATTATTTACATTGTTACTATCAATTATGGCAGTTGAAAAAAAAATTAATCTCTCAGTGCAATAGAGTGTACAATATTCTTGGTTAGTCCGTCTTTAGCCAACACAAACAAACTGGATGGTTTCCCCACGCGAGAACATGCCACATATAGTTATCCGTGGGAAAAGCATGGTGTTCCCAAATCTAAGCCACATACAGAGGACAAACTTTTTTCATAAACGCACAAAAAATTAAGAGCGAATTAATTTTAATTAAAACACTTGTAGTTCTTTTTACATTATTTTCATAGTAAGCTAACATAGTACCTACTGATTTAAGGCAAAATAAGAAGTCACCCTGGAAACTCGTATACAGCTTCATATTGGCGTACTAAAAGTTGTGTGCAAAGGATAATGGGCACTGATGGCTCCAAAGAACCACGGCCTAGTGATATACACCCAATCCTTTTGTGTGCGTTGTTAGTTCTACAAAGATTGAAAGGGAAGTACAATATTTCGTCGAAACGAACGACTAAGATGAGATGCACTTTTCATGACAATTATAGTTTTGGAAAATTTGTCACTTCCCCGCAAGAGGCCGGAGCAGGACCCCTGAAAAAACATTAGATGTACTGAGGGCTCGGACCCAGAACTACGAAAAGTTAGTTATTCAATGTCAAAAGTAATAATAACAGCGTGTTTCGCGATTATCTCGGTTTCTCTTAAATAAGTGATGCTGACATATCTATTATCAAAATTGTAGAGCATACAATTTGCGAAAAATTTCGTTAAAAAATATTTTTTTTCATGCCCTCAACTGTTTTGAGATAGAGGGCGGAAACCGTATCGCGCCACTCAGCTATACATACTGTAATGAAAGGTCGTGAGTTAGAAAAAAGTTGTTCCTTCGAAATATTGTCCAGGCTGCTGAAGGAGTTAACATACTAAAAGTCCCGACGTCTAGAAGGTGAGCCGTGAAAAGGGAAGGGTCATAAGGGCCCTTTTTTTATCTCCCGCTTATACCTTATATTAAATTACAGCTCATAAAATTTACTACAACATTTTGTTATTTGATTTTTTTTTTTTTTTTGAAGTCTCAACCGTTTGCGAGCTATGCATCGCTTAAAAGAAAATTCTTACTCAGTGTTTATTTACATGAGATCAATTAATTAACTGAAAGTTAAAACTATTTTTTGTCAGATTAATAAATTGTAGATAAATAATTATTGCACTGGAAATTAATGATAAATTTACCATGATAGTAAAATTAACATCAGAGTTGCACAGAAAAATTAAAGTAATACGTATAACAGTCACTGCTACGATATATACACAAATAAAAACCAAAAGAAATTACTGAAAAATGTATAGTGAGTGAGAGAGTAGACCGACTTCGTCCTCATCCCTACTCTGTGATGTTTGCTGGATGAGTGGTGACACCTAACGGGGATAACTGATCGATTGATAATTGATCAGTTGTCGACCGGTGAGGGCGGGAGATCAAATTAAATTGGGTTGATCAGAGTAATATAATTTTTTTCATTCTATAAGTCATGACAAAATAAAAAAAAAATCCTTGCAAAATAAATTAAAGTTTTTAATTGACAAATAAAAAATAGAGGTTGATCGTAGAGGGGTGAACATTAAGGGTTGTAGGTATGTATTTTTGTATGCTGTATCATAAAAAAATTAAAAAAAAAATGTTTCCAAAAAAATAAAAAAAATTTAGGGGTGGACCACCCTTAACATTTAGGGGGATGAAAAATAGATGTTGTCCGATTCTCCACCCTGGCCGATATGCATGCTTTGGATGACGAAAATCGGTCGAGCCGTTTCGGAGGAGATAGATTACAAACACCGTGACAGGAGAATTTTATATATAAGATATATTTTTTTCGTCTTATTATACTTCTTCATAAAGCCTATAGTATGCAGCTGAAGTGAAACGAAAAATTTTATACAAAAATGACACATGAAAATCATAAACGAAATTTTCCGTCCTTTTTTCCGTTTTGTGGTACGCAGCTCTGCGGTGAAACAGTAGATAACCGCGGTACAAGTCTCCACTATTCCCTACACTCTTTTCGCACACAGTTTAATTGACCGGGATATTAATTGCTCGCGAAATTTTGACGTTAGTATTTTGTTTGTGTTTCTTTGTGGTTACTATTATTATAAAATGGATAAATCATCAACTCTTTGTGAAATTTATGAGTTTCTTTGTTTTTTTTCTGGTTTCACTGACTAAACTTTATAGAAAAAAAAAATAAATAATTACTATTTCATAATAAGTCCAGTCAAACTAAGCCTGAAAAAGACAAATAGCTAAACTATTTTAAATACGAAATGCGTGTAGTTCCAATTTTTTTCGGAAATGTGTAGAAGTAGGTCCCAGGTACTCGCAATAAAAATCGGAGTGCCGCGGGGGCTGGGGGCGTGGGTAAAAGGTATCTTCCCACGGTTGCATCTGCATATCTCGAAGCGTCGTACAAAAAAAAATCAAGATGAAAAATATAGCTGATAAAATTTCCTACAATTTTCTACTATGCATGATTTTACAAAACCTACCGGTCTTTGATATATCCTCTCTGGAAAAGATGCAAAATTCCGAAAATATGTTTTTTCGTTAAACTTCTTGTTAAGACTTTTTTATGAAGAACAGTTTTCGATAACCGTAAAACCGCAAAAATTCCCCTTTTGGGGCACATGTTTGCCACCCACCACTTATGCACAACTCCAGGGAGGGGGACAACTTAAGAAAGTCATACTGGGCAACTAATGAAACCATTAAAACAATAAAATCTTTTGTAAGAATTATGTCCGATTTGATATTTATTTTAATTTATTCCAACTGGCCTAACAAAATTAAATTATTATTATTTTATAATACATATATCATTTTGAATACACCTTATTAACATTTTATTCAAACTTAATTTTATCAATTGTATATGCATAATATTAAATATAATACCATCAATTACTTTAGAGAATTCACATCAAAGTCAAATTCATCTTCCGAAATTTAATCGACAATAAATTCTCCAGTGAATCAGATACTTTTTGTGAATAATCTTTTAAGAGCTTACTGTGATTGATTTATATTGTATTTATATAATCTTAAGGGAATGTAAATTTCAATTACTTCAGGTATTTCAAAATTATTTATTGAGGAATAACAGTTTCTTTATATCATATTGCCATTCAAAACAATTGAATTATTTAGTTGGTATTTTTCAAAGAAAAAATGCCGTTTTTTTTATATGAAACCTTTTTGAATGCTAAGCAGTTTGCATTTGGTTTTACATATTATAAGATGGCAACGGATATTTTATTAAAAGAATATATATATTTCAATTGCTATGGAAAGACAACACCCACATTTGGTATTCCGTAAACTGCTATTAATTTGTTATCACAACTAAAAACTGGATATTGAACTTAGTAATTATAATTAAAAGATTGTTTACTGTTGTTATATTGTATTATTCGTACTAGAATATCAGTTTTATTACTTGACCATTCTTTATTCCGTCAATTTTCATTGAATGTTTAAACAACAACAACTTAAAGGTGCTACCACCAATTTTTAAACGAATTTTATTTATTCGTTTTTACGAAATTTACTATTCGTTTTTATATTAGAACAGTAAAATATTTTATACTTTATAATAGTTACAAATGTGTGCATTTATATCACGAATTGAATAGTTAAAAATATGTGATTTAGAAGAAGTTATATAACTTTTGCAAATGGTGGAAATTTTCAATTTTGTTTTGATATTATTGTGAAGTATAAAGATGCAGATAATCTTCAATAAGATGTTGTGAGTGGGTATTCTTTTTACGGAATATCTAGTTAGAGATTTTGGAGCAAATTTTTTCGCCGTCTTATGCCAACGTAAAATAATTAACTGAACATTAGAAAGCTTCTCTGAGTTGAGTCCTATAACCACTTCTGTTGCATACGCTGATTGGGTTGATGACGACTATTGCAAAGCGCTCTTACAAAACTTCTCAAAGGGGTATGTACAAATTTAAACTGGACGTACACAGCCACAAAACTATAGGGCTTAATCATATAAAACTAACGAATCGTTAGTTAGTTCCGTTGCATCAGTGTAAGAAAGGCCTTAGAAGAATTTTTCTTCGATATACATTGTATAGGTATTTGCATTTTTCAGCAAATTGGCCTAATCGGGCCGCTCCATACTTATTTCCTCTATGATTTTTGAAATCATGGATCTATGAAAACAACACAAAAACTGGTGTCTAAAGCTCTAGAAAAGAATATTCGCCAAGAATAAAATGTTTTATTCCTCAAAATTCTTACTGCACCGACTTCGTTGTGTTCAATTACAATTAGGTTGTCGTTCTCCATTTTAATAAATTGGAATTGATGAAATGGAACTGAACTTCTCCATTCCATAACACCAAATACCTAAAGGAGTGTTCATAAGAGCGACCCAACGACCAACGTCCAAGTAATGGACGAATATTCGTTAATTTTGACGTTTCATTCACATGATATTTTTTTTTTATGCGAATGAGCGCATATATGTCAACCACATATCAAAACAAACAAAATAAAAGAGAGGTTTAGTATGACGAACGGTAATCGCCCACGAACAATTAATTCGTTCGGATGTGGACCGCATGTGGAAGGCGAATACAGCTTGACAGTTCGTTGCAATCACTTTGTAGTTCGTGACGAAAAATTGGTTTTGTCAAAACTTACTTATTTAAGGAATGAAAATACATATTTTAAGGATTAAATATATTTTAAAATTAATTTTCTTTCAATTAATGTTGTTTTAGTCAAGAAATGATTTGTGAAATTCTTGAAATCTCGTTTATTCGTTGGTCGCTCTCATATATGAACACTTAACACTTGAAATATTCGGAGGAAAGTCTGTCTCTAAGCGACTTCTGCATTAGGTTCAATAATGCTGCAAACTTTAGCCAAAGAGCGAATTTTAGCAAATAGACGATAGTGTAGAATACGAACACACACAGTTAGTTCGAAAGAAACAACACCATGGCCATCGACAAATGGATAAGACATGAACATGATGGCTATTAGATGAGGTGAGGGGACACTATTTTAAAATGAAAAAGGTCAAAAAAGAGATATTGTTATAAATTGACATTGAAAAACTATTAGATACGACTTTTCAATATTCAATTTTATCAATATTATTCGTTATAAATTTGAAAATTTTAGAGTTTTTATAATTTTATTGAGTGCAAATAATTTTTGGCAGTTGGGTTGCAATTAGTGAATTGAATAATTTCGGCAGTTATAAGCCAGAATTTTCCCCAAAAAATACTGCGCAAATTGGCGCCCAACGTGGGGCACGGATCAAACAATTATTTAAACAAAATGAAAAAGTAAATATTGTCGTTTAAATTTTTAAATATTAGCATAACGACATCAGATGAGTGGTGGGCAAAATATATCTAAGAACAAAATAAAAAAGTAAAATTGTATTAAATTACCAAAAAATAAAAGAATATCATCATAATCCGGGATGGCTTTAATTTGGAAGTTGTCAACCAACTAAAAGAAATTTAGTGACGTATCACCAAAAAATAAATAGATTACATTTTTAAAGTCATTTTTCGCTAAAATAAGTTTACCCATAACAATAACATAGTATGATAGATTGTGCTTGTACATATTGTTGTCAGAACTTCAAATGGTAAATAAATCATTTCGTAACAGTGCGCCTACAATTTGTATATATTTTCAAGTAAGCTCCTGTGTGGGTTGGTAAAAAAATGTATAAATTCTTGTGTAAAAAGAAGCATTAGACACCCGTGCTCAAATCTTAATGAATCACAAATTCTATTCACTTCTGGGATGGTTTAATTTATTATATTTTAATTTAACGTAAAATGAAGCAAATAAATTCAACGTTCTTTACATGCGACTAGCACTCTAAAAATAAAAAAAAAACGACTTGCTAACCTTGAAAAGACATTCTTCTGATTTTATTAGCACGACTAAGTTTAGTCATCTAAATAAAATAGCCTTTAGCATTAGTTCATGTCTACAAGTTTTTGTTTTTTTTTTTAAATCAATCTATAAGAAACAAGATTATATTAACATAATCTATATAAGAAAGATTTGAATTTAACATTTTAACCGGTATTATGATATTAACTTTCTTACAATATCTTATGGTTTGAAATGTCAAAGAGACAAGCATAACATTAATAGTAGTCTATAGAATTGAATTGAAGATGATTTGCAAATGACTTCAGAAGGAAACCAACTTTACTAAGAAGAAAGGAATGTTGAAAAGTTATAACTAAACATCTAAGAAATCTGCAACCTCAACTTTGTAAACATCATTTTGATTTAGCAATTTTCTTCATTAAATACTCAGATTAGTTCATTCCTTGCAACATTTTGCAGTTATGAGTCATAAAGTCTATTAAAAATTCACATCAAAAATATATTATGTTATGTGACCAAACTGCCTAAAATTTTCAACCACCATGATTCAAACTTATTTATTTGACAGCAGATGTTTTAAGTAAATTTAAATAACCAAAAAAAAAACCACCCCCCTTTGACTGAGGTGAAACGTGTCTTACCAGGAAGATACCAAGAAAACAAATTAATTAATTTGAAGCATGATGCCTTATGTCGAAGACCACATAATCATTTCAACCATGTCCAATGTACAATATTTAAGTCTTTTGTCCCAAATGATGGTTAAATTCACTGAGGACAAGGAGATGCGCATTTCATATTGTCTACTTTACGTGCAGAGAAGACAAAAAAAGATGGCTTTACAATTGCAAGCTCACAGACCCCAATTATGGGTGAGACCTTTGAAGATGTTTTTGTTTTTTTTTTTTTACAAAATTGGTCACGATTAACCTTCAGTTACAAAAGTGCATCACTGTCATTTGAAGAAGTTACTGTTACATTGGTAATGAAGATTTCCTATAAAAGAAACAAACGTTCAGGGTATGTCAATGATGAAGTTCATGGGGTAATGGTAAAGATGCCTCTTTTTTCCTAGTCACGATTTTAAGTGAAGTTCATTGTATATTTGTTGAAAGCCAGTTGTGAAGTATAGAAAACTTATAACGGTGACCGATAATTGTGGTTTAAGTATATGTTAAACTAGGTAATATGTGAAAAATTGGAAATTGTAATTTAAGTTGGTTTAGGGATCTACTATACACTTATAAAATACTATCTTACCCTGCAGACGTTGCTCGGGTGGTGTACCAAAAATTATTTTCTATTTTGATAAAACTCATCGACTTCCTGTCTTGTTTTTGCCTTTCCCAAATTAAACATTTTCTTTCTTCTTTTAAGTATTAAATAAAATGTTTGTCTTCTATATTTGTTTTATACCTTCGTCTTAAAAATCCTTGAAACTGTAAGTAAGCCTTTTTTCAATCATAACTGGACATTATGATATGAAGCCAAGCTCAGACTAGTTAAATTGCTAATTGTCTATATAGATAATCTTTCTAACACCAAAACAATTAACGAACCAGCTTTTAAATACAAAATATCTGAGATACCTAGTATATCTATACCAAGATTTTACTTTCTTACATCGATGATTCTGGTTCCGTGTTATCTTTCACTTAAATTTCATTTTCATTTCTATTTCTCTATGTGCAGCCATATAATCAGTGCGACTAGATTATTGCAAATACCGCACCTGTTGTGCATAGATGCTTGCATGCCATCAGCAACTTACACTTAAACCAATTGTATCCGTAAGCACCACTGACGGAATATAACAAAATAATATTGTCGAGCCGCAATTAATCAATATTTATTTTAAAACTTTCTTTGTGTGTGGTTTTATGAGTCTGCTAAGGAAAGTCATTAAATCACGTACAACAGACACGGAATGTATCTCTTGTTGTTTTTAACGTGTGACAAAATTCAATTCGCAAAAATACATAATCATGGCATCTACTATTATAAAGGGTGTTTTTACTTGAGATTATAGGTCATGCAAGTTATGCATTCGTGCAACAAAAATAAAAAAAATATGAGATAACAATCAAACCTGACATTACGATGATAGAGAGGACGAAAAAAGTGGGTTCGGAAATTCTGTCTGTCTTTCTGTCAGTCTGGTTGTATCATTCCTTAGAGGAAAAATCGTTTTTTTTTGCTTAAAAAATAACGGTACCTGCCATAAAACAGTAATGAAGAACCTTAATATTCTCGAAAACGCCTCGAACGATTTTCTTTCAAAAAAATAGAAATTATTTTGTCTTTTGATAAATTGGGAAAAAATTGTCTATCAAGGGTAGGTACCTCCCGTGGAACCGTTATTTTTTTCTGGAGCTATCTCATGAACGGGTTACTAACTCAAAAAATATTTTTATAAAGTTCTAGATGACTAGATCGAATCTTAGTACTAAAACTTTGCGAAAGTGCTTAGTTTTAATTTTAATTAATTTTTTATAAATTGAATATTGGGAAAACGGCTTGACCAAAAAAAAATTATTTTTTGTACAATAAATATAAAATATTTAGAACTTAAAATTTTCGTACTTTAAATTTGCTAAAAATTAAATTTATAAAAATTATTAAGTAAATATCGATTTATTTAAAAAGCGCTCGAACGGTTTTAATTATTTTTTTTTTTGGTAAATTTATATTTAGGCAAAAATGTCTGCATACTTTAACTTTCGCTTGAATCTTTATAAAAATAAGTCTTAGCACTTTTGTGAAAAATTCATAATTTTTTTTTTCATTTATATTTAAAAAAGAATCATTTAATTATTTAGTTTTGTTAAATTTATATTTATTTTCGTGGTAACTTGCCTCAAGAACAAGTTTGTGCGAACCAGTCGTGCACTTTATTTCCAGAAACAATGAACTGTAAATTGGCCACACTGTTTTCTGTGACAGGAAATATGACAGTTCTTAAGGCCCAACTATAATGCCCATGGGTAAGCATGAGCTACTGTCAAAATCGCATGTGTAATTGAGCGAATATACCCAGTCATATATAATGCACATAGGCGCATTTCGTTGAGTTTCGTTAAACATGAGCTCCGCGTGTGGATCTGAACCGCTCTTACTTATGCAAATTTGACACCTCAGGGCATTTGACAATCAAAATAAAAAAAAATGTTATTGCATTTTACCAAAAAAAGACTACGAATTAGCATTAATTTATCCATTTCATAAATAAATCAATACATATAAAAATAATTTATGCATTTTTAACACAATTAAAAGAAACTAAAATCAAGTGATTTTCACATGTTTCACATGTTTATTATGTGCCTTCATCATGGTTTGCTGCCAAAAGTCTGCAAATGATGTAACTCCAAATGGCGCCTTCTGCCTGAAATCAAATTCCTCAGCCGATTTCAATGACATTACTTTTCTGCATTTTTATTATAATTTCATGTTTGGTGATTCGAAAAAAAAACACCCTTTACAACCAACAAATTACAAATTTAATGTACGCTTATGGAATTTTTAAAGCTAATATCCAAGAGATTACGAACAAAAATAAAGTCAACTTAAACAAAGGGTAGACTCACAGACGTATTTATACCCCAACTATCAGTCGGGGTTTAAAGAAGTCCATTCAACTTAAGGTCCGGGCAAAAACATATGACGAATTTAAGAAGCATGCAAAAATTACACAACCAGCTTCAAATGAAAACGTGAAAATATTTCGAAATAAAAGAAATACTGCAGCAACGTACATACATATGTGTGTGCGAATGGAATTCTAGAATTCAGGTACCACAGTGATGAATTATTATTGGAGTTTGAAACACGAGTATTTAGATATTGTACATAATAGAAGGAGATGCTCTTCGGAATCCTTCCTTGCTTTTCTTTTTTGTGAATATAGGAATTCAGAGGGAAGAGGAATTTGATTGAAACCCAAAAGGAGGTGTTTTTGTGTGAATATTATGAAAAAAGGAAATTTCATAAGATGTCAATATCCGGACGGTTAACAGTTGTGAATTTGAAATGAGCATCAGAGGCCGTCGACGAATGGTGACTGGTGACGAACAGGAAATTAACACTTTATTGGTTTCGTGCAAAATGAAGTGGCAAAATTAAAGTATTATTTTGCTTTGCAAAAGGAAGAAATAAGAAATAAGATTTAGAAGGAAAAGACCTAAGCAGAGAATAGTATGATGCTTTTCAATGGTGAACAACTGGGTTAAAGATGAGATCTTCTTTCAAATATATGAAAAAATACATATCTTTATTTGAAGTTATTTTTCTCAATGATCTTAAACCTATCGATATCTTTTTAATGTTCATCTATTAAATGATGAACTAATTAGCTGCCTTTATTAAAAAAAAAAACTTAATTTTCGAGGGTGGTTTTGAATATTCTACGGACGGCTTGGGCACGAAATCCCGAATCCCACTGACAAAATCACGACTGGCCAACTACTTTTTTTGTACAGAAAATTTTGTCCCTTTCCCTATCATTAAACATCCATCCTTTCGTCTAGAGATCCGTGTACATACATATACATATTATTATCCACACCACTTGGAACAAAAATATCAATCGATATTTGTTTCTTACCTAAAGTGGGAATAAAAGCCATCAGCAGGATTCATCAACTTTATTTATTGATCAACTCAGCTGGGGGTGTTATCCAATATCCAGCCAACTGAACAAGTTTGCTGGGGATTCCAAGGTCCTATAGATCTAAACCCCTAGAAAATCTCTATTAAGCAGCCTTGAATTCGATGAAAGAGAAGTGTACATTATTTTGATGCTCTAGGGTATTTTCCCGGGTATGTCGAAATCCGGGCAATTGGTCGATGGAAAAATGTACTAGTTAAAAACCACACTAATAGGAAAGGATCGGTCATGCGTTCCCCAGTAAGGGTTTAAGACGTTAACACAGGTTCGATCTCGTAAGCAATATTCAGGAGAGGAAAAAAAGATTGCTTGTCTGG
This sequence comes from Baccha elongata, assembly GCA_951217065.1. NCBI lineage: Eukaryota > Metazoa > Arthropoda > Insecta > Diptera > Syrphidae > Baccha > Baccha elongata. Next base: position 35,828,925 of record OX578272.1, read on the forward strand.
CAAATTCGCTTTCAAGAACTCTGTAGTCCTTGAGGTTTTAAATTGCTGTCGTCATTTTATCATATATGATGAGCCTGTAGCATACTCGTAATGTTACCAAATCCTAAGAACCAACAGCGACTTCATTAGCACGTTACAATTTTCGTCGTTGCAAGTATTGGTACGAACCTTTTACCTTTGGGATGTTTGCCGTTTTTGTGAGTTTTCTTCTCTTTTTTTTTTTGTTGAACTCACTGCTTTTCTGTTCTCTTCTGTTTGTTGAGTTCAGTAGTTGTGTGAGCACGTCAGCATTCGTCATCGGACGAAGGGTTTGCTTGTGGTGGTGGGGTACAACCAAGAACATCAGCTATGTTAATTTTGATTGCTTCTTGGGATCCATATCATTCACATGGAGTTAGAATGCAGCATGGTAGATTAAGAGAAATACGATAGTTGTCTTTTGGATGTTAAACTTTTAAGAAAAATTTCCTCACCTTCTTGGGTCTTTGCGATCTGGATTCGTAGCCCGCTAGGAACAAGATAGTGGTTCTCGAGAGAGGGTTTTGCCTTCTTAGACTAAAGAAACACCGATTGGCAGGAGTAATAATTCTTCGTTGAATATCCAGCGCTGGTGTTATGCACTGAAATGATAGCGGAGCCTTGGTACACAAAGTCTCTGATTATCAAAAAAAATTATAGTTGTCCATGGTGACGTTTGGTCCGAGACGTCATCGATGTTGTGTGTTTTTTTTTTTTCTTGTTGATAGTTGGTTTGAATTTTTACTCACAATTTTAGCCATCTTCTGGGCTTCATTGTACATACTCACGAAAACACCATTTACATCACACAATGTTCTTCCCATTATCTCCAAAAACGAATTATTGAAAGGACTTTCAAAATATTATGCCTAGTGTGAGAGTTTTGCAGTATTCTTTTATGAATAATGTCCAAGAAGTCGTATGACAGCAAATCGCCTTCTCAAAATCGTTTTTAACATCAAAGTCTTTACTGACTTTGATGGAGCAGTGTAAATACTGCATCATCTATCCTACACTATTGTGGACGAGTTTGCTAGGGATGAGCTGGACGTTGTTCTATGTAGCTGATGGTCTCTATTATATAGGTGCTGTAATACGTGGCCTTGAAATTGATGAAAAGGTGATGGGTATCGATTTGTTAGTCCTGCATTTTTTCCAAGATCTGCCTTAGCACATATATTTGGACGATGGTGGACTTTCCTGGCTTTAAGCCACACTGATATGGACCTATCAGTCTATCAGATTGTTGACAATAGGATCGGGCAATTGATTGCGAGGTTCCATTCATCGGGCATGCTTTCTTCCGACCATGTTTTGCAGATGCTTTGAACACCTCGCCCGCCAGACCATCAGCTCTAGCAATTTAATTAGACTAAAGAATTCGGTTCATTATCGACGTTATAAATTTTGCAGAAAAAAGGGCTAGGTTCGTCAAGAGTAAATCCAACTGTATTTGAGGTTTGTTTTTTTCTTAGCACATAAAATTTCTTTATGTGGCTGGGAAGTCAACTCAACGGACACCACCCTAACTTAAAGGACCAGCCTCTAAGCATAAAACTTCAAAGACGGGGACCCGGATAAATGCCTCTTTATAAGCCAGGGTGCACCAAGTATGTCGTATAGCAACCCATATAAGGTAATCACTCACTTAGGGCCACTTGCAACGAAAACTAAGAATAAATTTATAAAATCGCAGTTAGCTATCCAGTATTAAAAAGATAAATGTTATTTTTTTTGATTTTAATTTTACGTTGCACGAATAAAAACACACCAACGATAAAAAAATAAAAACAGGAACGAAACAGAAAACCTACACAAAACAACAACAACATTTGCTACACACACTAATGCGAACCTCACCGATATCAACTTCTTGTCAAATTCTATTTGACGGATGTAAAAAATTATCCAGAGAAAAATGAGTGGATAAATATTTAAGATTTTACAACGAGTTTATATTTTTATCGTTGGCTAGTGCCTATATGCATGGATAAATCAGTGGTTACCTACTAATGTCAAAAAAGTTTCGTGCAAGTGGGCCTTAGTAGTTTTTCCTGACTGGAACTGTGCCACTGTTTATTATTGGGGAGTTTCTCCGCTGCCGCCTTGATGAAAATATAGAATTGCATTAGTGCGAACACTTCTCCCCTCTCTCTCTCGTTAGCTGCCCCATCAACCTTCCAAAGCCCATCAACTTTCAAATCTCCAGTTGAAGTACTATAGAAACCCGATGTTCACCATAGGGAGGTAAGACTAGGAGTTTTGGTAATCAGAGCTCAGAGGTAGGTTGTGACGATCAGCAAACCTGTAGAAGCTTGTGTGTTCTTGAATACGTAACTACCCTTTGTGAACATATCGTTTGGTTGCCTCGAAAAGCCTTAGTTTGGGTTACAATAATGTTATATATTTTACTTATGTTATATTACAACTTAAAGTTTTCTATCCCTATAATTTTTCTATTAACAAATTAATTTAAAGCTGTAATGAAATTCAAATATAATTGAATTATAATATTCCTTTTTTTTCTTTTCAGGTAAGTGCTTACAATATTCGAGCTATGGTCGTAAAATGTTTTCAGGTAAAAGTTATTCATGGTCTTCTCATGCAACAAAGTCTAATATTCTGGAAAGAAAGTTCCAACTTCAAAGGCTGTAAGCCGATAACTTGTTAATCACCCCATACAGATTGCAATTAACGCAATAAATTTTCTCAAATTCGTTTAACATATCATCCTACTGCACAAACTACTTGTCAAAGAATATAGAGTAAAAAATTCAAATTAGTTACTTGTATCTTTAAAATGTTCACACGATACATACTATAAGCTGTCAAACACACAAATGCATGTACACACGTTTGTACATCTGAATCTATCAATTATTTTATTAAATGCAGTTTTAATTGAATGAATATCACTTTGGCACGCTCCTTTTACGCATCAAGCGAAAGTTAAGATACAAAATTATGGGTCATCATACCAGTATCTCACAAACAGAGTTGCCGTTTAGCTCAAAACCGATAGGTACCAGATAAAAATATAAATTTTCTTTTACTGTAAAAATATCGCACAACAAAATGATTGAAACTCAAAATGAAATAGTGGCAAAAGAAAACGGGAAAGTTATCACAAAAAAAAAAAAAAATAAGTTGTAGTCACAATAGGCATATACGTTATTCGCATAACATTAGATACTTTACTTGATGTGAATTTATAAAATTTATGGCCGGTCGTGTTGCATGTTTAAGTTTTAAAGTTGAATAAGTTGTTGGGAGAAATAAAATAGCAATACTTTTACTGTACAAAAGATTAACCGGATATTTGATGATTATCATGAGTGCGGTCATTGGTTAAGCTTCAGTTTTACTTTCTTTCGGTTATAGTTATAGCTGATAGAATTTTAATTTTACTCAAGAGATAGACAAGATGATGGCGAGTGTGAGCTATAAATTTAAAATTCACTTATATATATGAAAGAAAAGAGATTAAATATTTAAGGTCATTGAATGACACTCGAAGTAGTTTAAGTAAGTAAGCCAAGTTGAAAGACAACTTCAAGTAGATTTATCAAATTGATTTTTTGTATTCAAGTATTCAAGCTTGTAACAACTGAGAAAGTGAAACTTGTATATGATAATGAATTTCTTTGAATAGAACTTTAAAAAAATTAAAGTTAAGGACTTGAAATTCAATCAAAAATCGCTTTTAGTTTTCATTTTTCGATGGTTTTCTTATTTGTCTTTATTACTTTTCCATGTTTTAATAACATATTGTAGGTATAAAGGAAGATATCATTACTTTTTACACTTGGTATTTTTGTTCAACAAGCAACTTCAGATTCTTTACTTGCGAATATACATAAAGGCAATTTATGCATTCGTGCAAAAAAAAAATTGAGATAACAATCAAATATGACATTACAATGATAGAGAAGACGAAAAAAGTGGGTCTGGAAATTCTATCTGCCTGTCTGACTGTCAGTCTGTTTGTATCAGTACCTTCAGCCTAAACTGTTGAAACTGAACTGGTTTGCTTAAAATTTGGTACATAGGCTTTGTCAACAAGTCTTTACGGAAGAAATTGAATTTTTTTTTTAGCTAAAAAAATAACTGTATTTGCTATATAATCGTTTAAAAGAAGCTTAATTTTCTTCGAAAACGGCTCGAACGATTTTAACAAAAAAAAAAAATGATATATGATTTTTGTCTAATTGTCTTTAGTTTATGGATTTATGGATTTATGTATTTAAAAACCACTCTATTGATTTTGGAATTATTTTGTTGGTAAACTTATATTAAGGCAACAAAATCTTCTGCATACTTTGATTTAACAAAAATTAACATGATTTTTTTCATATTTCTCACTTGTATTTAAGAAAAAAATTATTAAATTTATTTTTATTAAATCTAATTTTAATTTTGTGGTAACTTGCAACATGAGCAAGTTCGTGTGACCTAGTCGTGCACTTAATTGTTTTGCCACGACAAAAAACATGTTGCGTTAAATAAAATAAATATATTGTGGGTCGTGGCCTAGTGGCCAAAAGATTCAGCGGCTCTAGGGCTTGCTTGGCAGCACTGGTGGCTTGGTCTCATGATGGTGCTGAAAATATTGAGTTCAAAAACCGAACTTGCGTTTCTATGTTTAAGAACAAAAAAAATCACGAATCCGAGGGGCTGGCTTAGAACCCACTAATAGCAACTACTCACGTATCTTCTTAATTATAAGTGTATCGCTCATTGTTCCGTTGCTTTTATTCAACAAATTCTCCATCTGTCTACGTTCTACAACATAGATGTCGAATCACAATTATATTTGTCTTTATTTGCAAAAATTAAGGCACATTCACATTATGATACGATTTTTCCATTTTCTATGTATCTAATGTGAAAAATTCATTTTAAAAAATCAACCAATTAGAAGAATTATAATTATGTGATATTGATGATCGCGTCCATTAAAATGTTACTGGACGGAGGCAACATTTTATCATTTTCTGATTAATTCATAAGCTAAAATGAGTTGCACTACTTTTGGATCGATTAATGGTTAAATTTTCGTTATTCTGACTCAAAATTCAAAAATTTGTGTTACGCCACTTTTGCACTCACAGCCGCAGCCTCGCATAAATAAAAATGAAGTAAAATAGAAATGAAATATTAAAAATATTAAAAAAAAGTCTCGTTTGTAATGTCAAAATAACAGCTTTTTACAAGATGCATAGAAATCACTTAAGGTACTTATAAAAAAAATCAATTTTTGAAATTTATGTTTGTCTGTTTGTTTGTTTGTTCCTGATAATCTTGGAAAATGCTATACTGATTTTGATTAGACTTTCGCTGGCAGATAGCTGGTGTTGTAGCGCTTTACTTAAACTATTTTTTTAACTCCCTAAGGTGGAGCTCGTGTCGCTTTTTATAGAATATATGTATATATGAACCCATCATTAAGTAGGAGTAACTTAGGCTATTTTAATTACCCACTATATGGTGCTGAGTTCGTTAACAATTTGAGTCAAAATTACGCCTTATAATATCTACAGTATGTAATAAAAAGAAAGACTTTTGCAAAATGTTTGCCCGATAAAATTATAGTAACTTTTATAAAGCAGTAACGCGCCGTGTAACACCTATTTAAAAATAAAATGAACAATCGGTCTTGAAATCTAACTTGCCAAGCAATTATTTGTTATTAAATACATTCTTATGTGCTACAGCAGTTATTAATATATTCTTATGTGCACAGCAGTTTTGTGCTACAGTAGTTATTTTGGGTATCTTCTTATTAATATATAAATCATTGTATTTATATTCTATAGTAATTCCATGGAGAAAAATCGGACTTGGCCATCTGTCCCGCCGAGACCTTAAAAAAAAACAACATTAAAAGGTTGTTGTATTACTTATTTTGCTTAAATAAACTAATACTAAATGCTAGCAAAAAAAATCTTATAAATCAACTGATGGAAAATGTCAAAGGAGTGCGTTTATATGCTCTATTTATATTGTTCCTAAAGGGATACCTCGATATCAATTTGATTTCCAAACTGAAATAATTTCCTATCTGAACGTCTTCTGAACGGATACCTCGATAGGGCCGACTGAAAAAAAAACCTAACTACAAGTTTTCGGAAAACCTCATAGCTTTCAAGATAATTATAGGGTTATGAGGAGGAATTCAATGATTGCAGACTATTTCCTTTTTCTTGCAGAACACCAAATTGAAGTAGTAAAGCTGCAAATATAGTTTTTCGTTTAGAACTATCAAGTTTTAATCAAAGCGATATAGCCATCAAGACAGACAGAAGTGTAAGACCAAAGCCTTTTCTATTGTTATGAATGATACTATACTTCTATCTTTATTATAATTTTCTACCACAAACGTACTTATTCTTCTATTGAAAAATCGAAAACAGCTATTGCTTTATATATTTCTATTCCTTGAACCCCAAAGTTAACTTTCCATTGAATTGCAATCTTGCCTTAATGGTTATCGTACTTTGTATCGTTCTATCGTGTCTGCTTTGAAATCGATCCCGTCTCGTTCGAAGGTACCTACACAGTCATAAATGTTATTCACCATAATTTTCACGAATAACCACACCTCTCTTGAAAACACGTAAAGATACATAAATGATTTCAATCGAAATCAAAGTTCAGACCACCACAATCACCACATGCCAATATAGCTGAGAAGCCCCAATTCAATGTAAACTCATTTAAAGTGCCACTCAGTCACCACCATGCAACCATATAATTCTAAATTCTTTTATGTATGTATATATGAATATGTACACCACACCCTTCAACAATGGCACCAAATTGATTCCCAACTTAATTCACATTTTAACAAAACCAAAAACCTACAACACAATTCGAACTTTTCAATTTCGTAAAAACAGCTTAAAGGACAAAAGGTATGCTGCTCTACACAGCTCTCGACCATAGTAGTGCAAACAAAGTCACCTAAGCTTCTATAACAATGGGACAGTTTTTCCGACCATTTGACCCACACTACTGCACGAATTATTTGAATTCTCTGAACACAATCCTAAACCAAACCACTTAATGCTGCATCAGTTGGTTTGAGCAGATCTCGTTGTAGCTGCCAGAAGAGGCAGTGGCCTGAGCCTCTCTGACTGTGGGAACTTCCACTGGCCACTAAAATGCACCCACAATTCAGCAATGTTATTTGTCAGCATTGTGTGTTGTGTGTGAACGGACTTATATTAGTCGTAGCCGACTAACGATCAAGCATCTGAGATAAATTTACGAATCTACAATTTTGCAATTCACATAACAAAAATAAAAAAAAAAACGTTCTGGCCAAAGGAACTCAAAACTAAATCGCCATTTGGTCGTCGAACTATGTACGTTTTGACCCACATTTGCATCATGGTAGACAATATCGCGCGTTTTGTGATATTTTGAAAAGGTAAACTTGAAGCAAATAAGTATTCAAGCAAAACTGACAAATAAATCGGAACATCAAGAACAGAATAATATTATTACGTATTAATACAAGCACTCGACAGCTGACAACATGGGAATCCTATATTGAGGGTAGTTGGAGTGTGTTTTTTTTTTCTTTTTGGCTGACAAAACTTTCGCACATAAATTTTCGGTACGAAATGGGAAAACATTTTATTGTGTTTTGTTGGAAACTGTGCTGATAGAAGAGATTATGGAGATTTAGGTCAGTAAGTGCAATGTGTGTATGTGGTATATTTTGCTTTAGGTTTTGCCAGCAATAAAAGTTGAACAAACATTGCGTTTCAGAGAGATGATGTCAATTACGTTCTAGGTATAGATGTATCGTATATTTAACTTGGATCAGTTAAAGCCAAAATAATTCTTAAGGGCATTTCTACTTTTTTGCGGTTATCATGGGATACTTTTGAAATTTAATTGAAAGGTTTTTGTGATGTCAACTCAATATGTTGGATACCAGGCCCAGATGGTATACCTGCTTCTATATTAAAAAATTGTTTAGGTCATCTGTCTCTTCCATTGTCTATTTTCTTTAACTTTTCAGTGTTAACTTGTGAATTTCCCATCGTATGGAAAAAATCTTTTATCATTTCATTACATAAAAAAGGACGAAAGGATCTTATTCAAAATTATAGACCCATTGCTAAATTGTCAGCGATTCCAAAACTTTTTGAAGCTATTCTTTGTGAATCTCTATGTTTTTATGTCAAATCCATCATTGTTCCTAACCAAAATGGTTTTTCTAAAGGTCGCTCTACTATAATATTTCTTTTGGAATTGGTTGAGTCTTGTATTGATTCTTTCAAAACCAGAAAACAAACTGATTGTGTCTTCACTTATTTTAGTAAGGCTTTCGACAAACTCTCGCATTTGATTTTGCTTTTGAAATTACAAAAATTGGGATTCCACTATAAATTTGTAATGTGCCTTCAATCTTGTCTGTCTTACTCGGTTATGTTTAATAGATGCGTCTCAAATAATTTTTCTGTCAATTCCGGAATACCACAAGGCAGTCATTTGGGCCCTATTCTTTTTATTTTATTTGTCAATGATTTACCATCCGTTCTAAAGTATTCAAATTGTCTTATTTATGCAGATGATGTTAATATCTTTAAGTCTGTTCAAAATATCAACGATTGTGAAGAGCTTTACACGAAAATCTTCTATAGTGACGTTCAATTATAATTTTAATGGTAATTTTCTATCAAATGTTAATGATATCTCTGTTCTTGGTGTTTTATTTGATAAAAAACTTGAATTCATTCAGCACATTAACAATATAGCAAATAAAGCCAATTTCGTTCTTGGTTGGATAAAACGGGAGTCAAAGCAATTTTCGGATCCCTTTGTTGTAAAACAACTTTTTACAACATTTGTCCGGTCAATTTTGAAATATGGCTGCCAGATTTGGTCACCACATTATGACTGCCATAAGTCAAGGTTAGAACAGGTGCAAAAAAGATTCCTCCGATTCGCTCTTAGAGGTTTAGGCTGGCAAAACCCTTATGAACTCCCCCCCCTTATAACTACAGACTCCAACTTATTGATTAACCATCTCTTGAGAGCAGGCGTTCATATTTAAGTTTTATGTTTATTGTTAAGTTAATAAACACCTTCTATCTCGTCTTCATTTTAACATTCCTCAAAGAAATTTGAGGAATATATCGGATTTTGTGCATATACAGCACTATCGTACCAATTATGAACGATTTTCTCCATTAAATAATATGTATAAATTGTTTAATATATTAAAGTTTTTATGACGGATTTCAACCTTGATGCCGTCAGATTACCGTTTTTTACTTGGTCATTCCGGTATTTTTCTTTTTGTTTTTATTTTAGTTAAGTGGAAATTCATAACTGTATTGGTAATAAATTGTAGATACCTACCTAGTACATAGAATCTTAGACAATGGGCCAATTGGGTCCATCTCCAATAAGGACGACCTTTAAATCAATAGGTACATATTCATAGATTCATTATCAAAAAACCGTAGGTATGCCTGAATTCGCTATGTGGCAATAATATTGAAGATGTCCAAGTTTAAATGCAGTTTTGTTATTGGTTTCATGCTGAGTATAAAACTGAGTTTGCTGGAAATTAAGTCTTGTTCATCAGTCGCCATTTTGAATTCAACATTTTTCCATATGTTTGTATATTTTCTACTCTTGTGTGCGTTTTAATGAAAAAACTATTAAATACTTTTTTGTTGCAATTTGTATTATCTACAAAAAGACATACAATATTTATTTGTAGTAGTATTATCTTAGAAGTTATAAGGAAATAACGAGTAAAGAAAAAGACTTGATAACCTTAATTTTCGAATTGTTGGTTAATTTTTAGATTTTCACAACAAAATATTAAACATTTTCTTAAAGATAATCTTTTCTTCTTGGGTTGATTTTTGACCTCCATACGACACGGCCGGTATATTTGCATATGCTAAAATCAAAACAAGAAACATAAAGGGCACGACTGGATCTCACAAACTTGCTCTTGTCTTGTGGAAATTTACCTGAGGGCTTAACAAAAAGAATAAAATAAAGATTCAAACCGAAATCAAACTATGCCAAACATTTCTTCGGTAAAATATCAAATTATGAGAAAAATTCCAAATTTTCGTTACGGTTTAGGAAAAAAAAGGTTTTTTTTATATATTTTTTTTAATTAAGTCTGCATTATTTGAGAACTAAATTTATTACATCTTAAAACCAAGTTTTAAAAATTCCGTTAAATTTTTTTCAAAATATTTAAATTAGCAACAAAAATATTTAAAACATAACAACAAAATTTAAAAAAAAATTGTGTGCCATCTTATTTTTAGTAGCTAGTTTAATTTCAGTATTGTTTTTTTTTTATTAAAATTAGCGGTTATCAAGAAAGTTAAAATTAAAAAAAAAAACTGTTATGAGGCAGGTATCCTTAACCCATAATCTGATAGACCTCTCATGCCTCATACATTATGTGAAATTTGGTTAAAATCATTTGAGCCTTTCTCGAGAAAAATAAACTTGTCAATATGATAAGATATATGGCAGGCACCGTAATTTTAAGGTCTAGAACGTTCGGGTAAACAACCCTAAAAACACTAAGTACAAAGTTTGAAGCAAATCGGCACATCCAGACAGACAGACAGGCCACAGGCAGACAGAGTTTGTCGGACCCACTTTCTCTACACTCAGAAAAAAAAAAAAAAACAAAGTAATTTTTAATGCGCTCGCGTTTAATTTTACGTTGCGGTCTACTTTGAATAAATGACTTTGAATTAAAATAAAAATACCAAAACAATCAAACAAAGATTTTTACTATAACCGCCTTTGTATTAAAATTAAAGGCCTTCAAATCAAAGGTTTTTAGGTTAGGTGACTTTCGATCAAATTGTTTTTAAAGTTACACCATTTTGACACACAAAGCTCATTTTTTACACACAATTAATTGTCCTGCATATTAAATGCTTGGGAAATTTTTAAATTTCAATTTTATTTGTGTTTCTTTGTTGTGGGTCTGGTCATTATATTTGTTTTCTTGTGTGTGCTATGAAAAATATATATAATTTTGAAAAGGAAGAAACTATACATAGAAATTTGTCAGGTACCGTTTCGTTAGGACTTCGTTTGTGTTTTTGTAGACGGTGGAAAATTTTGTTTCACATCAACCAGCATACAGGCTTATTAATTGAAAACCTGATAATATATTTAAACTTGACGAACGTCAAAGTTGTGCTTCTCTATTCTGTTAAATACCAGAACTAATTTCGCTTTAGTTAGGCGAAGACTACACTGACCGTCATGTCATTGCCAGCTGACCGCCATTAGCATGCCTATCCATATTTTTCTATGGAAATTTATTATACAAATCAATTTCGCTAATCTTTAAGGTTAATTTTTTTTTATTTTAAGGTTAAATATTAATCTAATTTAAATCACCTTGAACATTTTGTAAAAACGCTATTTTGTGTGAATATGATGCTTTTATTTGAAACTTCACTCTAGGTGTTGGCAATTAATTTGCAATAGGGTATTAGAGGGTAGTAATAAAATGGCAGTTCTGTGCACGCAAGATAAAAAGAGAAACAAAATTTTCCGTTGATGCGAGAAAGGGGGTTCATGTGCTTTTTCTATTATTTTTGCTTTATTATGCTGTATCGAAAAACGAACACTTTTAAATGTCATGTGGTTTTTCAATGATCGCAAAGTGTTTTTTTTTTTATTAATCTTGATATATTTGTTTCCCATATTTTTTATAATTTACATTTCATTGGTCAAAAAAATCAAATCTTGATTAAGTCTAGATCAGATCTAGATCTAGATCTTTTATGGGTGTCATTCGACAACAAAAATCAGAAATCACAGAGACATATCTGAAGTTTTCAATGAAAAATCACATTAATAATTTAGTATGAGTTCCGATTCAGAGAGATCGGAGTCACACTATCATTCAATTTATACAAGAATTTATCGATGAAACCCTCACCTTTCTTGTCGTAGAATAAACATTAGAACGGCCATAACCATATAAATACAAACATCCTTCTATTTTGACACAAACAGAAAACTCAGAGCAAATATTATACGTAACATCTTTTGTGACACTGTCAATGACCAATCTGATGCTGAATATGTTATTATCCAAAAACATATTTTGAAGCGAGAACATGGGTGCAACAAATGTCATGATATTTTATTGATTCATAATTTACAATTCTATAGTTTGCACTGAGATCATCTTTTCTTTAAATCTCAATTAATAAATAACGATTATAACACTTTATTTTGCTCCCACATTTAAAAACGAATGGTATCATAAAAAATAAACAAACACCAATTGCTTTCCAACAGTGAAGATCATACAATTACTTATGAAGGTCTTCTTACAAATAACAGTAAAAACCAATTACAAACGATTACACGAAAATAATTTCTCTGTTTATCTTTATGATGTGATCGTAATCTTAAGTTAAGAAACATTTTAATTACCAACCTATTTAAGCTCGTACCTCAAAGCATCTTCAGATCTTTTAAGCGGATTACATGGCCATCACCGAGGCGTTAAAAAAACCACTTGAGGATCATTGCCCATCAACTTGCTTTAGTTTAAAATTGCTTAACGGTGTTGTATTTTGTTTGGTTTATAGTTAGGTTTGTCTATTCTATTTGTATTCACAGTACAGTACTATGTTTAAACACTTGCTTTTTTATATGAGTGCGACATTTGTAGGAAGAAATAATCAGCTTTAAGTAAGTGAATTTTTGAAACTATAAGTAAAACAAAAATATGAGCAAACGTTTGATGGATCTATTGATTTCTGAATATGATTAAACTTAAACTTGATAAAAAATATGTTAATTAAGTATTTATTTTATTGCATATTTAAAGATAAATAATCCAACATTTTCCTTGTAGGAAAGGATAGGAAATTATTATAGATTCGGGGCGATCAAACTTTTCGCATCTTTTCATTTAAATAAATGTCCGGAATTGGTCAGTTGACAAATTCACACCAAACATTAATTTTTTCGGGATGCATTGGCCGCACTTATATTTCATGTGGATCATATCGTCCAAAACTCGACAATTTTGTTAGTTGACTCACGCATTCATCCAAAAATGTGACTCGTCGCTGAGAATGATAATACTTTTACCGAAATGAGGTCATGCCAATTGACAGATTTAGATTGTAGATATGAACAATATGTCTGAATTAACCTTTCAAATTTCTGGAATCGTCGTTGGAAAAACCTTTAGTTCCAAAAAGACGGTAGAACCGCACTTATAATTATTTTTAATGGTCCGTTTTTGAATCCTTTATAAGAGAAAATTCTGTTTGTGCAAAATTATGTATGTAGGTACATTCAAAATTCGGTATTTCAATAATTATGTACGTCAAAGTTCTGTTACAAAAACTATTTAAACTATATGTGGGAGCGGGTCGAAATTCTAGTTTCTAAATTTTGCTTTTCAAAATTCTGGCTGTTAGATAATAATAAAAAAAGGTAGATAGGAACAAAAACAATTTGCATTTCTTTTCAACTCTTAAGTAAATCTTATCGATAAGCAGAATTTTGAAAAGAGAATTTTGATAAAAGAATTTTGACCCAGGAAGAATTCCAACCCCCAACAGCCTAGGGCCTATGAACTTTTAACGGAAAGGTCTTTTTAACTTCGACTTTGCTAACAAAAATAATACAAAGCTGACATCCATATTCAGAAAACAATGTTGTTCTTGTTGTTAAAAGTCGCTCACTTTTGAACATTTTCCAAAATGTTGTTTCTGTATTATCTGTTTTCAGAATTTCGATAATCAGAGCTTACTGCTACGTCTTTAAAAATTTAAAAGAAAAAACAAAACAAATTTTGGTGTTCCTAGGTCTCAAAAAAGCAAAATTTTAATCTTTTTGTTAAGCAGAGTCTTGCAAAGCAGTTTATTTTTAAAGCAGAATTTTGAAATGCTCCCTTATTTAAAAGGACATACATATTTAATTAAATTTCCTCAAATAATATGCAATTAAAATAAATTATTCCCTTAAAAAATATTTTATGAGTAAACTACCACTTACGGTATATTTTAGCTATAGCTAAAGAAACAGATTGCATTTCACAACCTAACGTAATATCCAATTAAACTTGTGCAGAGGCATTTTCAAGGTCATACCTTAAATTATTGTTGGCAAAACCACATATTTAAGTTTTTGTACCATCCTGTACCTGCTCATCATCATCAACCATCAAGTTAAACATCGATTTACTTAATGCATTCTTAAAGTCAACTAAACTTGTTTTCAAGCTACGCCACCCAAAGAAAATCCAACTTTATAGCCTCTGGGCCCAGACTCAAAAGAGGAAATTCAACTGACCTTATAATCGCCACTCATTCCATTGCATAGACGCGCCGATGCGATGATGGTCGATAATTAAATTTGTTTTTAAATTATAATCGCGTATAAAATTGTTATGCAATTGGACGATAGTTATTCTACGTGCAATGGAAATATTCGAAGACTTTCGATAAAATATTATTAAATTAATATTTACACCGTGTGTTGAAATTCAGCGTAGTGTTGCAGAATATTCAAAATTTATGTGAAAAAATATTGCATATTATAAAATAAAACAGCGTACATTACTGAAAGCAAAATTAAATAATTTTTATTCGCTAAATTATTGAAAATCGGATACGTTTAAATGCGTGTGAAGGTCGTCCCTCATCAGTAGATACCTATAATAATATGACCCCCAAAATACATGCTCGTGCGTAACATTTATGATATCCAATAGCATAATAACTGGGTTCTTCCAAAAATAGCTAAACTAGACCATTAATGTATTCTTTAGGTAGTCATTAACGCCCTCTTTATTAAAAATCTAAAGAATAATTAATGAACCAGTCTTTGTTGAAGCAAATTTTATACTGAGATAGAAGACTATAATATAATAATAAAAACAAATTTGATTATAGAAGCCGGTTTCGGAAACACGACTTCATGTACGTTTGTGTTCCATAAATAAGATACCCATGCGATAATATGATTGTTGCTATCGTATAGTAAGACCCACATTGATTTGTTAGGAAATTCTTACTGAGCCGTTTTAACTGTTGTCGATAATTTATGGACTCTGATGGTGATGGGTAAATAGGTTGCGGTAAATTTTTTAAAAAGGAAATGATTGCCGGTTGTATTAACTTTAAAAAATCGTACATTTTGTTTATGTTATATTTAATATCATATGTTTTAGAGGTTAAGAGCTAAAACAGGAAAAAAGCCCTGCCCAGAGAAAAAAATTCTACATCACTAACATGAAATACAAAAAACGATAAGATAATGACACAAACATTTTTGGTCATCAATATCATACATTAAGCACTAAGCATGTTCCTTCTTTGATGCGGTGAGCTATACAACCGGAAGACATTTTACATGATAACTTCTGACAGAATTTACACATTTATAATAACACTTGTCATTTGTGTAAATTCGCCATTAGCTGTCAGACACTTTCCTTGGCTAAATATTTTGTTCGCTTTGCGCTTTGTCGATGTCCCCGGCAAAAATTTGAAACCATTGCATTCATTCAAACTTTCTCTTGTTTGTGATTACTAACCTTTGGCTTAGGATACTAAGCAAAAAACCATAATAAATAAACGAAAGTAAAAATAGTTTGATTTTGAAAATGGTTATAACGAAAAACCATATTATTAAGAAAAAATCAGTCACACTAAATTTTATCAAAATCGATCATATATTTTACGAGAAAAATTGGATTGCCTTTAAGGCTTATTTGCCAGGTACCGTTAATATGTAAACTTATTCTGAAAAAAAGAAAAACACTACAAATCTATTGTACGAAATTTTATAAAAATCGATCTTTTTTTTACGAGAAAAATTGGATTGTCTTTAAAGCTTATTTGCCAGGTACCGTTAATATGTTAACTTATTCTGAAAAAAAAGAAAAACACAACCATTGGCTACAAACCTATTGTACGAAATTTTATAAAAATCGATCTTTTTTTTACGAGAAAAATTGGATTGTCTTTAAAGCTTATTTGCCAGGTACCGTTAATATGTTAACTTATTCTGAAAAAAAAGAAAAACACAACCATTGGCTACAAATCTATTGTACGAAATTTTATAAAAATCGATCTTTTTTTTACGAGAAAAATTGGATTGTCTTTAAAGCTTATTTGCCAGGTACCGTTAATATGTTAACTTATTCTGAAAAAAAAGAAAAACACAACCATTGGCTACAAACCTATTGTACGAAATTTTATAAAAATCGATCTTTTTTTTACGAGAAAAATTGGATTGTCTTTAAGGCTTATTTGCCAGGTACCGTTAATATGTAAACTTATTCTGAAAAAACGAAAAACACAACCATTGGCTACAAATCTATTGTACGAAATTTTATAAAAATCGATCTTTTTTTTTACGAGAAAAATGGAACTGTCTTAAACGCTTGTATGACAGGTACTGTTAAAAATGTAGTTGTAAAAAAAAAAATTGACAACAAACATCACCGTTTTCAAAAAATCAGTCATGTAAAAATACGCCTGGGAATATTACTCTAAATATACAGAGTACCAAGTTTGAAGAAAATCGGCTCAAGGCGTTTAGGCTGTAGGTGTCGATACATCCAGACTGACAGACGGGCAGACAGACAGACAGAATTGTCGGACCTACTTTTTTCGGGTTCTCTGTCATCGTAATGTCATGTTCGATTGTTATCTCAAAACCTTTTTTTTACGAATACAAAACTTGCCTTATAGTACCTATAATCGCAAGTAAAAAGTCTCCAAACTTTGTTCCCCGCAATTCTAATCAGTACTCTGAAAGATTGAAAACGTCAAAAATATCGGTTCTTTCGAAATCTATCGAATTTCCAACATATGTAGTTTCTTAACAGCGATAGTAAAGCTAAAAACATATTTTAGAAGTACTTTCAGAGTCAAGATAATGCTATCTAATCACGATTAATCATGCTGATATCGATCTGTTGTTACTGCCATTTATATTAAAAGTTATATATGTAAGTGCGGATTTATAAGATATATTTGTTTTTTTTTTATCAGTCCTCCGTAATAAAATCTCAGTCTCATGACCACCATTTTTTAAAAAAATTGCCATAAAATTGTTATTTTTTTGACTGGCCGCTTTCAAACCGGTTAGAGGACATTCTAACATATAACTAGAACTAAATTGTACGACTTTTAGTAGAATCACCCACCTACACTTTTTTTTAAGTTCAAATCAAGAAATGCCTCATAAAAAGAATATATGTACTTATACTTGTTTTTTACTAAAAAAAATCATTTAAAAAAATACACTTAAATTTTTATAAAAAATCTGAAATAAAGTTATATAATATATAATAATTTAGAAAAAGTGACAACCATGAGAAACGTGGTTGTCACTTTAAAAGATTGTTTTTTTATAATAGTTTTTTTTTGCGATTCCATCTAACTTAACGTCCGGTGATACGGTAGGAACATTATTTTTTGCATTTACAGTTGAGTGTTCTATAAAAATTATTAATATGATTATTTTTAACGACGAACGATGAGTTTTTATTTTATATCAGTCCAAACTAAAAATATTATTGGACGTCCACTCCATTAAGTTATTTTTTTTGTGACTTCTACTTTGCCATTACTTTATTGAAAAAATCGGTTGTTGAATAAAATTTTGTCGATGATTTTTCCGTTTCTGCAAAAGTTTTGGTATTTAAATGTACCTACATTGTTTATTTTAACATTGATCATTAAATCATTTTGTTTCTCTTTGTAATTTGAAAATTCTTTCAAGACTAAATAAGTCTTGCAGCCAATTTTAAACAAATAAATAAATAATCACCGTGCGATTCTTTAATCATTCTAATTCTTTCTGAATAATTATTTGTTCTTTCCATTGTTAAACAGCACACAATACACAATTCATCACCTGGCCCATGTCTTTTTTTTTTTTTTAAATTGCATCTTGTACAAAATTTTGCATTAACATAATTCTACAAAATTAAAACTGGCAACCTTGTTAAATATTCGCGGACTCATAGGATTATTTAGAATTAAATTCTTACACAAAAATTAAAAAATCTCTTGCTCTCGATTAAAATATTTGTTTGCTTCTTCGGAGTTAAATTCACGCAGTCAAGCATGATCAATCCAAGCCAAGTTTTAAATTTATTGCATCTTAAGATGGCCATGAGAATACTCAAGCGTTTTTTGTTGCATCACATGCAGTATAGCAGCCAGCAGATGGAGCCAAATAGAATGCTGGCTCACTTTGTAGTTATTATTTGCCAACTCGATCATTGCAAGCTATAATATGTTCCAATAATTTGCGGATTGGCCAAATTCAGCACAAGTATTTGTCCAGATCCGTTATTAGTAAATCATTTAAGTTGAAACTTTGACCATGTTTATATTACCGATATGTCAACACCACTTAAAATCCATAACTACAAAACAAGCTTAAGACGATAAGAGATCGTTTAGTAGACTTTGTTTATATCCAAGCCTTAAATAAACATTTTTAGCCTCATTGCGATATTTCTATTTAATTAAATTTTCTTGCACCATACATTACCATTTACCTACTATATCTGAGAAATACATTTGATTTTACTATTGAGTGTGTGACGATGCATCTTATCCGCATATTTTAAACCATCCGCATGCAGCGTGTCCACATTACATAAGACCCTCGCGGATGCACCAAGTGCGGTCTGGTCTGGGGGTAATGCTGCTGGCAACAACCGTTCAACGACCGATTCTTCTCCTACTCTCCTATTCAGTTGTGGGACCATAAAAATAATTGTAACAGATACCAACTATACTCACTTGAGAAAAGTCGACCTATTTCTCTATGGAGTGCATTCGGAGTGGGTTAGATAAAATATGATATTTCCTTCGTCAAAATTTTGTATCAATGAGAGTGAATATAATGAGATGATAATGACGTAGACGAAGCGAAAATATCTGAACACAAGTACGGGGAAATGACTTTGGTTCCATTGGCTGGTTACGTCTGTTTTATGAGCAGTGCACGCATGCGGTTTATTATCTTTTTTTTTTTAAGCTACTGGTTTGGTGACATTCCAACCGCGATACGGTTCCAGTATTACATCTGTTTTGTATTGAATGCTAGATTATTGTCGTTGATGCAATAGATACTTAAATGTTAGAGTTAAGTTTAGATATTTTCTGATTGCAATATCGAAAAGTTAAAACATTGATTGGATTAATGTTAGTGGTTAAATTGTTTCCCTATTGGGACGAACTGATTACAAAGTAATAATATTTGTTGAGCCGGACGTTTTTATATTCCTATATGTATATTTATCAAGCAGCAATGAAAATGGTATCGACTGAATTGACTGAACTTACTATTAAGGAACTAAATTAAAAAAAAAAACAGAGGCTGTTAAACGGCGTAGAAAATTAAATAGCTTTTAAATTTTAAAACTGTTATAAGTTAATACTTAAAAATAGTGACGAAATTTCTCATTTCACACTGGTTCAATGTTTCCCATATCTCTACAGGGTTGGGGTCAAAATCCCGAAAACCCAAAAGACCGAAAAACCAAAAGCCCGTTTTCCAGAAATCCCGAAAAATTATACAAAAAAGTGCTTTTAGTATTTTCTTAATTTCTCAAAAACTAAGATCCGGTTTTCTGTTTTTGACTAAAAATAATTAAGAGCATTGAATTTTGAAAATAAAAATAAAAGTTAAATACATAAAATTTTGAAAAAAATTAAATAAAAAATTTTTTTTGATTTTTTTTTTTTCAAAATTATGAGTTTGAAAATTAATTTTTTTAAAACTGTTCACTTAAACAACTTAATTTAAAAATAATATAAAAGAGTAGTTTTCTGGCTTTCCAAAAAGATATAACAAGGCTTTGTTCACCGTTGTTTTTAAATATTTTTTTCGAATTTAAGTCAATTTTTTAGAAAATTGTCCCTCCCGCCTAAACAAGGGGAAATAGACCCCCCTCCCATACGTTTTTTTTATGTCTTAACCCCACCTACACGCTCAAGCTTTTTGGTGCACCTTAAACCAATCACCCTGTATAAATTTTTTTTAGTTAAAAATTTGCGCTAATTTTTCAATTTATATAATTTGTACTTTTAAAAGAAAACGAAAACATTTGAAAAAATCAATATTAAGTGCATTTTGAAGTCTTACTGCACCTACAAGAGTGAAATAATTTTCCACAAAAAGATAAGTTATTTCCCTTTAAAAGTGCAAAATAAATTGACCTTAAAAACTAAAGTTATTACCAATTATAAAAAAATGAAAATTAACAAAAAAAAATCAATCTTAATTTCGAGATTTTGGCCTTTTGGGATTATGGGTTTTGGCTATTGGGTTTTCGGGATTTCGGGTTTTTGGCATTTTGGGTTTTCGGGATTTTGAGTTTTTGATATTTAGGGTTTTCGGGCTGTTGAATTTTAGGGATTTTAGATTTTTGAATTTCCGGTTTTGAGGATTTTTGATTTTGTGATTATGTCTGGCACCCGTTCCCCATATCCTTACACAAACATAATCGCAAGTAAAATATATGTATAACAGTTCTATCAAAAGTGTTAGGGGTCCTTAAAGCGGTGCTTCCAATGTTTTTCTATATAAAATACTATAAAGCTTCTGGAAACTTCTCCTGATCAACGAACCATCAACCAAACTGATCACATTGTGATAGCCCCTAACCATTCCAAGTACCTTGGTGACAGTAGCTCAAGTGCTTATTCGGCGCTTTAGTTTTTTTTGGGGTGACATAACCCCAAAAACATTTGAATTTTGAGTTTTCAACGAATACATTTCGACAAGCCATGGCACGCCATGATTTAAATACTCCTGAAGATCTCTGAATATTTTTGTCTATTTTTAACGAAATACTTCGTCAGTTTTTTTCCCGCACGTGACAGAAATTCATAGGCTGATCGACTTTCTTAACTGACAGACTGAAACATCCCGTTGTGTCACTCTTTGAAAGTTATGTCAAAGAATAACTCTTTGGTACAATTTTCCCTTATTTTCAAAATTTGATGTTATGCCACTTCGAGTTAAAGCAAGGAATCGGCATATCCTAAGTTTTTTTGTGAATTACTGAAGTGTTGTATATTCTTTTCATTTGCATTTTCAGAGAGTTCATTGACATTTGTAAAACATTCTAAAACATTGAAATAGTTTGTACTAAACCAACCAAGGGCGTTTATATGTGAGAAGGTTTTACTTTTATAAAAAACTTTAACGCAAGCACTCATGGAGCTTCCTTCGATCTACATATGTACATCGATTAAATTTTAATTCATTCTTTGTACACATTCTCCAACGAACGCATTTTAATTCTTTAAAAAATCCTTTTTTAAGCCGCAAACAAAAGATCTACTGCCGCCTGTATATGACCTCTTTTTCCCTTCAAGAGAAATCAGAAAACCAGTTGAAGTCTATTTTTACCGGCTCAATGTCTTCCTGGTATAAACAACCTCCACAAGGTTGTTTGAATAATTTTATGATTCATTTCATTCGTTACTTCATGCGGGTCACTGAAAGTGAAAACTGCCAAGCCTATAAATGTGATAAAATTATGTAAGACCTATAAAGTCTTTGGCATTTGAATTGTTGTATTTTTTTCAATGGCAGTTTGATGATAAAATCTATGATATGAGATTATACTAAGCTTTATTTGTGTAGAAATGTATGTTCATTTCTCAGAACTGGAATGCCTAATCCAAATAGGATGACTGGTATTCACATCGATTAGTTTGATTGAATATGTTGCAATTTATTATGAATCGACAAAAACGGATGTGGCGACTTAATTCACCATATATTTGGAATTTCCTTCAATTTTTTTGAAATTATTAATTTATTTAGGTGACACAAGTAAGAGGAAACTTACATAAGCACATAACAGACAGTCAGTCGAAACTTATAAAATGTCTTTTAACGAATCTGATAACAAATCAATCGATAGTGAGATAGAGAATATCCCTAGAAAATACACCTACAACAAGTTTTTTTTTTTTTAAGTTGTACGACGATACTTTTAAAACCATTTAGTTGTCTGGGAAAATCCTTTTGAGAAACTAAAACGAGAACCATATTATAGAAAGCGATTTACTCTACGTTGCAAATTTATTTTTTTTTAAATAAGGTTATGAAAGATACCTCATTTTCTTTTATCAGCTGTTTAATAACAAAAACAAAATCAATCTGTTATGACATTTGTTAACAGAATTAAAATTTGTTAAGTGTATTAAGTAACCTCCTTTCCATGGAGAGTTTAAGCTGAGCATCACCAGCAGACCACGTTCCCCGGACTAGGCATTCCTGCCTTAAACTTTGTTTATCTTCTTTTCTACCTTCTACTCTACTCCCTCTACACCTATTTCCACGCGACTAATGGCGACGTTTAGTGTATTACGATCGTTGGTTCAAAATATTATGTTATGAACTTTTGAAATATTAGTTAAATGGGTCGAATTCGAGATTAACTCTTGAAAATATTAAGATTAGAATTAATAACTTGTGCCTATCTCTATTCATGATAATTTGCAAATACTATTGACATTATACTAATTTTTAAAATATTTTTTCTTTACAGCTTCCGCGCGGAGCGGTTTGGCAGTTATTCTTCCTGATATGTGTGGTACTTCTAACAAATGGTAAGATTTAATTTATGATACTTGTATTTAATTATGAACTTTTTAGGATTGCATGATTAATTGATTGATTGATTGATTGACTGATTGATTGACTGAATGAATGATTTAATGTAATTATAATAATAAAGTAGTGATACAAAATTTATAGGTTAAAAAGAAATTTTAAATTGTTTTTGTTCTTTATTGTTTGTTTATTCTACTTTTTAGAAATGCATGTTGTTTGAAAGTTATGTTTCATTCTGTACCACTTAAGGGAAACTTGACGTAGAATTATGACATTAGCTTTCGTTTGCTTACGACTATTATGGTTGCGGTTGGCCCTCTAGTCCTTATTTGCAGTGCCATCTTGTATAACTGTTATTTGGTTTCATTGTGGTGACTGGTGGTCATGCACGTCAGAGGGGCCATCTCTGATTGCTTTCTAACTATGCTTGAAGGTGCCGGCATCGGGCTATTTAAGATGTTGTAAGAGAAGCAATTGGAAAAAAAACTAATGATCTCTTGTGACTGTAGCCGTCCAGTGTCGAATTTCCTCACAGTAATTCCGTGTTTTTGTATTTCTTTCATTCTTCTTCTTTTGGGCATGCGTGCATTTTAGGTGATTTGGTGAATGAAGACTTGATGAATATTGTAGTGAGGTGCCTGTTCACATAATTGAAACGTAAAAAGACGCTGCCATTGTTCTTGGTAACAGTCGCGCGCCGTAGTAAGTGTCATTTGTCTATTGAAATCAACGCTCTCGGGACCCAAAATGGGCGTCATTCTGTATCGAAGCAATAGAAACAGCAGCAACGTGGTCAATGAAACCCTTTTTTATTTACTAACACTTAATAATATCGCTACAAATTTTTCGGGTCCCACGTTGGGCGCCATTCTTTAATGTAAATTTTAAAGATTGTTATTAACTATAAATGATAACTTGGTTTCATTTGAGATAATTAAACTTATAAACGGTAAAATTAGCAATGCGAAAAATTTATTTCCCTGAGGAAATTTGCTTGCTCCAGGATGGGCGCCATTTTCTAAAGTAAATTTGTTCTGATGAAAGGGAAAATTTAAAAAAATCTCCTCCTTTCCCTATACTCTTGTAAATTTCCAATAAAAATCACCAAACGCGTTCAAGTCCGATCCGGAGCGTATATGCGTAGGGGTAACAGTGTGATGGTGAGACTAGAAGTTGGCAAAACATCATACCTACTTAATAATTGGAAAAAGAACGTATATATAAGTAGTGATATCCCAATTGTATTTCTTATGTATATATGGATCCACATTTTTACTAAATTACAACAACTTATCATTTCAGAGGTCCGCTCAGAGGAAAGAGTAGTTTGCTACTACACAAATTGGAGTGTATATCGACCTGGAACAGCAAAATTTAACCCACAAAACATCAATCCCTATTTATGTACGCATTTGGTTTATGCTTTTGGAGGATTTACGAAAGACAACACCATGAAGCCATTCGATAAATATCAAGATATTGAACAAGGTAAGCATTCCTTAAAAAATATATGGTATTGAAATTATTCATGTTATTCTTTTCCAGGTGGTTACGCTAAGTTCACTGGTCTAAAAACCTACAACAAACAGCTGAAAACCATGATCGCTATCGGTGGCTGGAATGAAGCTTCATCACGTTTCTCTCCTCTGGTTGCCAATTCTGAACGCAGACAACAATTCATCAAGAATATTCTAAAATTCTTAAGACAAAATCACTTTGATGGTTTGGACTTGGATTGGGAATACCCAGCTCACAGAGAAGGTGGAAAATCTCGCGACAAGGATAACTATGCTCAGTTCGTTCAAGAATTGAGAGCTGAATTTGATAGGGAATCAGCAAAGACTGGAAGGCCAAGGTATAAACTTGAATGGTTATGTTTTTTATTAAAGAATATATTTTATCCAAAATCTTTTTGTAAAGACTTCTTCTGACAATGGCTGTCCCTGCTGGTATACAATACATCGAAAAGGGTTATGATATCCCGAAGTTGAACAAGTACCTGGATTGGTTCAATCTTTTGTCATATGATTTTCACAGTTCTACTGAACCATCTGCTAATCATCATGCTCCTCTATATTCCTTGGAAGAAGAAGATGAATATAACTTTGATAGTGAATTAAACATTGTAAGTATTTAGGAGTGTATCAAAATAAGAGCGGACTAAGATTTAAGTCTGATTTTTTTTTCTAGGATTACTCCGTCAAATACTACTTGGATGCTGGTGCTGATCGCGACAAACTTGTTCTTGGTATTCCAACTTATGGTCGATCATATACTCTTTTCAATGAAGAAAGTACCGATATTGGTGCTCCTGCTGATGGTCCTGGTGAACAGGGTGATGCCACAAGGGAGAAGGGTTACTTGGCTTATTATGAGGTGATACAATAACTATATTCAATCGATAGAAATACTTACAGGAATTTTCTAAATTCAGATATGTCAAAACATCAAAGAAGATCCCGATTGGCATGTAGTTCAACCAAATCCTAAGGCTATGGGTCCCTATGCTTATAAAGGCAACCAGTGGGTCGGCTATGATGACGAAGATATCGTACGGAAGAAGGCTGAATATGTTGTTGAAAATGGCTTGGGTGGTATCATGTTTTGGGCAATCGATAACGATGATTTCCGTGGAATATGTACTGGCAAACCTTACCCACTGATTGAAGCTGCTAAGGAAGCTTATTTGGATCGTTTAGGGTACGGTTCTTTGATATTATGGCTCTTTATATTGTATTTAATTTAAATCATTAATTTCAGTGTTGGTGATAATGAAGTTTCCAAACCATCATCAAAGAAAAAACCTTTACGTTCGCGGAACCGAGGAACAACTGTCAATCGAAACAAGGTCGAAGAAGTTGTTGAAAAAGCTGTTTCAATTTCACGCAAAAAGCCTGCAAGTCGGGCAAGACCTCAAACTGAGAGACCTTCAACAACTACTACATCTTCTGGATCATCATTGTATGTAGGTGGACGAACAACAACACCTGCGCCACCAACAACACCTGACCCAGGATCTGGTAAGTTAAAAACATACAGAAAAAGACAAACAATTTTTTCATGTTATATAATTTTCAGACTTCAAATGTGAAGATGAAGGATTCTTCCAGCATCCAAGAGACTGTAAGAAGTATTTTTGGTGTTTAGACAGTGGACCATCAAACTTGGGAATTGTTGCACATCAGTTTACTTGCCCTTCGGGACTTTACTTTAACCCATCAGCTGATTCATGTGATTTTGCCAGAAATGTTCCTTGCAACAAGAATAACAAAGAAGCAACTACTTCCAAGTAATATATTTTTATGTTCTAAAATAGTTCCTTTCTAATGTCTTTTTCTCTTAAGGCCAATATCAACGACAACAACAACCACAGCACGAACAACAACTGCTTCCTACAGAATCACAGCAGCTACATCTCGAAACTCATTTGCTCGATTCACATCGACAACAACAGAAGCTCCCGCAGAAGAAGAAGAGGAGTACGAAGATGAGCCTGAAGATACTGTTGTGGAATCAGAAGAAGATCCTCGTGTTATTAAGGAACTTATTGATCTAATTAAGAAAGTTGGTGGCATTGAAGAACTTGAGAAACACATATTGCAACAAGATGATGGAACTGTTATGCTGAAAAAACATGAAACATCTTCAAATGGAATTACTACCACACCATCTCCGATTAGCAAGAAACTTTTCGAAAAAGTTCTTAGTCGCCCCAGTAACTTGAGTGCTTTTAGAAATAAATTCACTTCATCTTCTCTCTTCAGAAGTACAAGCAAACCAAAGACTGTCACTGCAGAAGAAGAAGACGAAACCGAAGAAGATAATAATACAAATTCCAAATACTCTTCAGTTGTTCGTAATAGTAGACCGGGTCCACAGAATGCAGGAATCGAAAAACTACCAGAATTCGAAGGATTTCTTAAGGAAAAGAAAAAGTATGTGACTATTCAAAGAACAAGACCTTCTTCAGCTACCAATGCAGAACTTAATGAAGATGAGGATGAAATAACAAGTATCCAAAAAGATGCTGAAGACGATGATGATGAAGAAAAAGAAGAGATTTCAGTGAGTAGTAGTAGGAGGCCAACCTCTGCTTCGACTCCTGCCTATACAAGTATCAGACGGACTAAAGGAACTACTTTGAAACCAGAAGAAATTCAAAACGACGAGGAAGAAGATGAAGTTGAAGAAGAAGTTACTCCAGATAAGAAAGCTTATGTTCCACTAAATCGCAATCGAGTTAGAAGCACAACATTAGGAGGTCCTTTAGAAATTGAGACCACAACTATTGCAGGAAACCGGTAAGAATATGTTTTTTTTTTTTCAGTTGTTAGAACTTAAGCTAACAATATTTTTTTTTTTTTCAAAGATACAAATTCTTGGAGCGAACCCGCCCAACCAGACGTCCATTAACTACTTTATCACCATCAAAGGAAGAAGTTGATGAAGAATCTGCAGAGAGTGAAGATCCCCTCAGTGTTACGGTACAATATTTGGAACCAAATGAAATTTCGACACAATCACCAACACAACAACAATCAATAACAACAACAACGCGTACATACGCAAGTATAGGTCGTCGTACAACAACAATATCATCTACAGTAGATCAAGATCAATCAATTACAACAACACAACCAGAAAGTCTTGCTAGTGATACCACAACACCTGAACCAATAATCATTTCCACAACAACCACAACCACTACGCTCACACCAACAACTACTAATCCCACATCCATTGAAACTTCCACACAATCATCCACTACCACAACTCCCATTCCTGCTTTATCGCCATCAACTCAAAGTCCTTCAACGTCTCAGGACGAAGAAGAATCGACCATTGCCCCTAAAATTCCCAATTCCCTAGCGACACAATCTGGTCTAGATACACAGGAACTTGACTCGACACAAAATCAAATTCAAACCGAGACATCAACCGCTACTTCAACAACAGACGATACCGACCGAAATGAGGTAACAAACCCAACCACAACAACGCCCTCTAGTATTAAGTCACAATCTAGTCTAAATAGTAGTAATAGTATAAGGGGCACTTTTAACAATAAGTTTGGTGGTGGTAATCGAAGACAACAACAAAGAACAAAATCAACAACTCCAACTGTTGAAACATACCAAGAAACCAGTACCTCTACTAACGAATTCCTGGGAACTGTATCTAGTCCAAGACCCTTCGGTTTTCCTCGCCGTCGTACACGTCCAACTCTTTCAACCAAATCCAATGGCGGACTTGACGAAAACGCATCTTCATTGTCAACCGCTGTTCCATCAGAAACATCAACACCAGCAATTATTAAAAAGGTGAGTTCAAATCAAGAGTCCTATCTACGTAATCGTAGCCGTTTGTCCCAGACTGTAGATCAGGCTCAAAATGTAAACGATGGAACTAGATTTGTTGTAGATCATGTAGCAAATGTAGTTGATAGTTTGGTGAAGGGTGATAGTAAATTGAATCAAGCCTTTGACGAAGGCTCATCTCAGATTCGAAGTTATTCGTGGAAAGATGCCAGAAATCCGCAATACCGTTTTCGTAAGGTTATACCGAAAGAGGAGCTTGAAATGAATGCACGTTATTATGATTGGCAAGTAGGAAAAAGTGGCCAAGGTGCGAGTGGCGATGACGGAAGCTATAAGCCAAGTGGGAATTGGCAACAACTTTGGGGTCAAAATCATGATTCGGCATTGAAATACATCGATAATTCACGATATGGTGGTGGTAACGGTGGTGATGGGTTAAATGGTTTTAATTCAATTATAGGTAAATGGGATAGCGGCAAATATCAAACTGATGACAGAGGTAAGTGGAGAGCAAAAAGTTTAGCTGAGAAGAATGAGGGCACAGATGTTGTTTATCGCAGAGGCTATGGCATGGGTGGGGATGACGCATTATCAGTTTACCCTTATGAGAATTCAGGTTTAGGGGACTTTACAGTTAACCAAGGAAGGATGGTTTACAATGATCAAAGATCATATTTGAAAAATACATTGGGAGACAAAGCAAAGTCAGATATTTCAGCAAATCGGGTTAAGCAACAGCACAGTGATCAATCACAGTCTGATGATGGGAAGTACAGAGGCTGGAATGAAAAAGTTCAAACTGATGCTGAAAAATATACTGGCGAACACCAAACTGTAAATAATAGAAACTCGGGTTCATCTCAAATGAAATCAAATGCTCAAGAAGATTCAGTTCTATCGATTTATAGGGGTAATATAGGTCACAGTACTGCACAACAAACAGAAGACGGTATGTACAAAGGCTGGAAAGAACAAACTCAAATTCATCATATAGGAAACTTACATGGATCTGATATCGAATCAGGTGAAGGAAAATTAGACATATCTGCTTCGAGGAGTAATCAGCAGTACAATGACAAATCACACTCTGAAGATGGAAAATACAGAAGTTCCACTGACCAAAGTCACACTCAAGATGGCAAATACAGACCGTGGAATGATGAAAGTCAAATTGTTACAGACACAAGTCAATCGAAATCCACTACCGAGGAAAATGGAAAGAATAACCATTTTCAATTGGAAACAACATTTCATACCGGAGAATCCAAACATAGAATAGATCAGGCAATTATGAATGGGAAGAAAGAAGAACATTTATTAGAACTTCTAAACAATTCACACAGACTGTTTTCAGGCGAGAATGGTGCCTTAACTACGGAAAATAAAGTTGACTCTGGTACCATGCATAATGAAGGACAAACTGGCAAAATAGCTTCAGTTCTGGAAAATAGTAATATCAATTCCAACCGAGGAGAATCACTTTACAGTGCTTCCTCTTCTAATATGGAAAAAACTGGTATTTCTACAGGCAATACTGATACGATTCAGGTTTCTGGAAGCAGATTCAACTCTTCCCAAAGTGGTACTTCTGGTAAAACTAATCAATCTGATGATATTTCTTTGGCATCAGTTGCTAACAATAAAACTTCTATTCGAGGGAATGCATTGCATAAGGCTGAAGGACATTCAGCGGTAGAAGATCACGTTGAGCGAACTATTAACTCAGTGCGTGGAAACACAATTTATGAAAAGTCACGAGTAACTGGAAGTGAAACAAAAAACCAGAAGGAAGAACATTCATTAGAACAAGGAAATAGACTTTCTGCAGGAGAGAGCTCCTATTTCACTGTGGAAAACAAAATTGACTCTTTGCGGGGTGGTGCCTTACATAATGGCGAATCAACTTTATTTCCTGATACCCACAATATTACTTTCAACCGAGGAGAATCACGTAACAAGACTGCCTCTTCTGATTCGACAAGAACTGGTACTTTAAAAGACAATAAACTGAGCACCTCTATTGATACAATTCACGTTTCCGAAGAAAGTCCTGATATCTTATCTGAAAATAGATTGAATTTTTCTCGAAGTGGAACTTCTACTAAAGCTAATTCATTGCACAAGACTGAAGGACATTCAGTGATAGAAGATCACGTAGAACATGCTATTAACTCAGTGCATGAAAAGTCACATGTAACTGGAAGTGAAACGAAAAATTCTTTTAATCATAATGGAGTGAATAGAGGTTCTGGAACCGCAGGTCAAGAATATAGTCTTTACAATACAATTCAAGCTGTTGTAGCAGAAGATAACCTCAAATCTAACATCCCTTCAAGTACCAACGAACATTTTCAGGGACTAAATGACGAGGTAATAAGGAAAGGCTTTGCACCCCATATTCCAGAAGGAGCTGACTTCGAAAAAGTGTTAACTGAAGAATTTAAAATTAAGGATGAAACAAAATCACAAATTAACTCAAGTCTTCGTGGGCTTAAGAAAGCAACTTCGACAAAAGAAGCTATTGACGAAGTTATAACCCACATAATGAAAATACCTCGTGGTCAGATGACAACGACTCAAATCGAAAATGTCCCAGAAGGACATACAAGACCCCGGTTTGTCACATCATACGGATCTTCAATTAATAATGATTTAAGCTCTGTTACTTCAAGTACTCCAATTGAAACAACTTCCCGAATGACATATTATGTCAAAGTCATCGTTGACGCACAGAATCAATTAAATGATCGTAGCAGGCAACGGCTTGGACTAACCAGTACAACCAAATCAAATGACACTCAAACTAAAAATACTCGAATCAATTCTTCTAATGTCGATCGTGCAGTGGGTTCTCTTGATTTAAAGAATCATACCAGAGGTCGCAGTAAAGAAACTGTCAAACATGACGAAATAGAGACGAAAACAGACAAAATAAAAGGAAATAGCTTCGAAGATAGAAGGCAAACAACATCCCAATATCGAAATACATATTCCCAGTCTGCAGGAGCAAAAACAGCGAATGTGGCCAAACAGACACATATCAGTTCTGAAGCGAATTCGGAAAATCAAAATAATGAATCAGTGAATTCTTCAAAATCAGAAACTCAAAATAAAACATACTCTCAAATCAATGATTCAAAGCCCGAAAAAGTTGAAGTTTTCGATCAAACTCTTCAAGCTGATATCGATACAGACTTAGCAACCGAAGAAGTCACTATTACCTCAAAATTCCCATCAGTTCCGTTTACAACTGAAGCAACCTTAGAAAAAAGTTACAAGACAGTAGATAGCTCTACATTACGTAGGAAAAATACAGGTTTTCAGAAAATAGAGCAAAACAGTCATGAATTAGAAAAAACAGAGTTGAAAAACAGTAACCACAAGAATACTGAAGAAACCGTAGGAGTTCAATATAATTCTCAAAGTGGTCACGTGAAACCTGAATATGTTGAAATTATTGATCAAAGTCTAGAAGCTGATTTTGACACAAATATAGAAACTAAGAATTTACTTATTACGACAACTTCTACAACTAAATCTCCAGCTATATTAATAGCTCAAACAATTGAAGCAGGAATATCAGGAGTAACCGATACTTCCGATTTTCTTATAAAGAACAACGACTCTCAAATAAAAAGTAAAAGCAGAAATAGTACACTGAGTGCTAGCTCTAATAGTGAAAACAATTCATACACTCAAAGAAATTCAGGAGTTCACTCAAAATTAGAAGAAGTAACAGTAAATGACCAAAGTCTTCAAGCTGACATCGAAGCAGAAACTGAAACAAAAGAAGAAAATCTTACAACGACTTCAAACATTCAAGTTGACAAAGCCAAAATTGGACAAAATCAGAAAAGAAAATCCTACACCAAAGCAAATAACGAATATACAGTTTTAACAAATGAAAACAATGCATCTTCTCCAGAAAACTCAACCCGATTAAGATCTGAAGATGTAGCGATTGATGATCAAAGTCTTGAAGCTGATCTTAATACAGGATCTGAAGTTACAGAACCTGTGATTAATTTCAAAACAACAACACCAAAACCTAATATTGAACTGAATCAGCAAAGAAATCGCACTAGAACACGACTCGGAAATGTTAATACTCAATTGAACACTAACAAAATTGTTGAAACTTTATCAACAAGAGTTCCTTTGTCACAGAAAAATCGATCTTTTAAAACTTATAATTCTACAAGTCAAATAAAGGCAATAAAGACTGAAGAACAAAATAAGAAAATTAACAGAAATCACACAAGAAACCAATTTGACAATGTAAATAAAGAAACAAATCTCCTTAGGTCAAGAACTAGAATCATAACGGAGAATGAAAGTGTCACACCAAGATATCAAAATAGATTTAGGGTTGGTTCTAGTGAAACTAAGACGAGTACAGCTTCAATAAGTGAAAACAATGAACTTACTCAAGATAAATCAAATCTTTTAAAATCCGAAGATGTAACAGTTGATGATCAAAGTCTTCAAGCTGACATCGTATCAGAATCTACTGCAGAAGAAGAAAATCGTACAACAGGAGTAAAACTTTCAACTGATAAAGATTCTTTGGTAAAAGTTGTAGCGATTGACGACCAAAATCTTGAAGCTGATCTTGACACAGAGTCGGAAATTACAGAATCTGTGATCCATTTTGAAAATAAAACAGTAAAACTTCCAGTTGAACAGAATCAGCAAATAAATCGCACAAGACAACGACTTGCAAATATCAATAATCAATTAAACTCCCAAGAAATAGTCGAAACACCTTCAACAAAGGTTCCTCTTTCACAAAGAAATCTTTATAAATCTAATAGTAGTCCGAGTTACGTTAAGGAATCTGCCGAAAAAGGGAACGAAGAAACAAATCAGAAAACTAACAGAAACCTTACAAGAAACCAATTTGATACTTCAAATAAAGAAAGAAATGTTCTAACACCCAAAACTAAAGTCATACAGGAGAATGAAAGTGTAACACAAATCTCTAAAGCCCAAGATAGTTCAAGTTCTTCCAGATATCGAAAAAGATTTAAAGTTGGTACTGCTGAAACCAAGGCAAGTAATTCTAGTAGTAATAAATTGATTCTCAATGGAGAATCAACAATTGTAAAGGCTGCATCAGAAGAAAACGAAACAGTAACAAACCCGATTGTTAAAGATAAAACAACATACACATCTCGAGGAAGACAATCTGGATCAGCTCGAAGAATTTATAATAAACCAGAAGTTCAAGTTGTAACTAAACCAAGACAGCGACTTCAATCAACTCAAACTAAGTACCAAAGTTTCAATGGAAGAACTAAGCTGAATAATGATGAATCCAGAAATGCAGAAGACAGTGAGTACTACGATGAAGTATACTACGAAACACCTTCAACAACAACCCGACGTCCTCAACTTGTAAATCGCGGAAAAGTTCGAGCAATGTTGAGCGATCTTTCATCACTCTTGGCTATTGATTTTCACAGAAAAGAAAACCAAACAAAAATACTATCTGAAGGTCGCAAGGTTGTTGTAAGACGTCGTCGACCCGTTCAAAGTTCAACTTCTGTGACATCTGTACAGAATGAAGAGACTATTAAAAAACTAAAGCGACCAACTTTTCAATCAGAGATATCCACCAAAATCGAAGAGTCTACAAATAAACCTAAAGGGATGATAATCATAAAACATATGGGCGATGGTTTATCCAAGGACAAAGTTAAAGATGCACCAAGTTCAAACGGAAAATTTGTATTGAAAAAGAGGATTATCAGGAAAAGAATTCAAGGTAATTCGGAAGATGAATCTACAATGTCTGTTATAGAAGATACGAATTTTAACAGTATTCTGAAAGACGATAGAAATTCCACCGATTTCAATAAAGTAAATGTAAACGTTGACTTAAATGAGAGCTCTATCAAAAGTACAGCTGAAAAAGAAGGTCTTGAAAATATCTCAAAAAATAATTTAAACAGGTACCAACCAAAAAATAGGCTTAATTTAAATGGAGAAACATCAACTGATACTAAACGGAAGGAAGCATCTCGGAACCGCACCTCTTCAGCGTATTTTCAATCCCGCAGTAGACCGACCACAACAACTGAAAAAAGTACAATTAAAATAAAAGGACCAGCTGCTACAGGAAGATCTCGATTTGAATTAAGAAATAAATATAATTCCACAGTACAGGTGAGAAAAGTGAAAAGACCTTTAACACAAAAAGAAAACAGAATAATTACAGTTGAAGAAGTTGATGTGACAACAAATCCATCGACATTGGAGGTCAAAACTGATGGTACCCTTGATAGTACTAGGAAATTCGATTTGAGAAAAACATTTAAAGGACGAAAAGTTATGCCATATACGGGATTAACAGAAAAGACTCCAGATAAAATAGAAGTATCTACTGAATCTTTTCTAGATACAACAACTATGATT
This sequence comes from Baccha elongata, assembly GCA_951217065.1. Classification (NCBI taxonomy): domain Eukaryota; kingdom Metazoa; phylum Arthropoda; class Insecta; order Diptera; family Syrphidae; genus Baccha; species Baccha elongata. The sequence goes on from OX578272.1 coordinate 35,863,334, forward strand.
GTAGAAACTGAAAACACAGAAAATTCATATTCAGAAAATGAAAGGACTGGCAATTGGATTTCTAAGGCAATAGAATCCGAAATATCTCAAATAAAAGGTTTAAATAAATCCAATAAAATACTAATAACTGAATATAGTTCAAGTTCTGAAAACTCACCAATGCCTATTTATGATCGCATGAAGCATTTAAAGTTCTTAGCCGATTCTCCAATTATATATTTAGGTCAAATCAATGCTGCTAAAGAAGATATTCATGAGAAAGAAATAACCCGGGAAGAAAAATTAAAGGAATTTAAAGAAAACATATCCAATGGTAATGGAACAACAATTCACTCACCAAGCTCCGCTTCAAAAGAAATCAATGAAGAACACCAGGAATTGGCACAAGAAATCAATAAGGAGTTCGATCAGTTTTTTGATTACGCCCCCAGGACAACGGAGGATCTGGGGGCTATCAGATCTTCATCTAATGGAGACATTTCACAAACTACACAAAATGAAATGAAAGATGAAAATTTGAAATTAGCCATGGAGGTAAATTCAATGAGTACGGGAGCATCTCTGGAATTAACTTCAGCGAAAGAATCAAATTTGAAAGATAATTCATCTGTTAATACTACAAGCTTATATAATGATACAAAGAGAAGAACTATTAAGGCAAAAGAAAATGAAGACAAACATAGAAAAACCACAACAAAAAGATCAATTTCTGATGAAGATAGTGAAGATGATTCAACTATAACACCAAGAAGAACTATTTTAAGCTTTGAAGAAGAACAAACCACAAACCAAGATATCGAAGAAACTGGGTCTGTTTCACCAACTGCTGAGTCATATAATTCAGACATAGACTCATCAACACCATTTGTTCAATCAATATTGGAAATTGAAAATCAATCAATGAAATCTCTTTCTCTAGTGGATCAAATAAATCTTGACGAAAATCCGAAAGACGAATTAACTGGGAATGAAGAAATTTCAAGTACAATTCTACCAGAAACAGACAATGATCAAGAATTTAAAGTCGAAATGAATTCACCAAGTCCATTGATAGAACCAACGGTTAAAGCACCTACAAAACCTTTATCAGAAAACAGATTAAATGCATATCAAAGATCTGCTAAGACTTTTAAACAATTCACATCGGAAGCTGAAAATGAAGAAAAACTATTGTCTACTGATGTATCTACAGATATCTATGAAGACGAAGAAGAACAAACTACAAATTTCGCCAGCACGATGGAAAATAATTATGAAGAAGAACAAGATCAGATATTGACAACAACATCCAGTAGTTATGAAGACATTTCTGATATTCCGTCTTTGACTATACTCAACAAAGAATCTGAAGATATTTCAACATTAAAACCTGATTCAATCATTTCTTATAATGATTTAACTGGAAAAAATCTCCCAGCACAACGTTCATTTTCATTTCGTCCTCGACTACGAACATCTACAACTACTGAAATCATTGAGTCTTTAAAAGCACAAACTGATGATATTACTTCCACAACTCGAAGAAGTTATACAAGTCGTCTTCGGCCAAACCGTTTTAGTACAAAAAAGCCAGTAAACGAAGAAGAAGAAGATGAAGACAACAAAATTTCAACCACTACTCGTCGTAGTTTCAAAAGATTTACTACACCCAAGTCTTTTAAAGATTCAACAAATAAGAACAGTATTGAAAGAACAACTCGGGGTTTTAATAAGAGATTCAATATTTATAAAACAACTACCCCCACGTATTCAACAACTATAGACGCAATAGATGAGTTGGAAGAAGATATTCAGTCTACAAACAAACCACTTACAACTCGACGAAGTTTTAATAGTCAAAGAACTGCAACACCTGCTGCAACAACGCCTTCTGCAACCACACCTGCTGCAACAACAGAGTTAAATAAAGATGTTGAAGAAAACGCTAGCCTCATAGAAAAAGAAGAAACTTTATTCTCTATTACAGAAGAAGAACAAGAAGAATCTACCGAAATTACTGAAGGGAATTCAGTAGCCCACGAAGAAAGCAATGTTGATTCACAAATCCATACTTTTTCAATGGATAACAGTATTGGTGGGGAAGATTCAGCAACAGAATCAAGTGAAAATTTATCAAACAAGAAAACAAGCCCCGTACAATATAGTGAAAAATCAACTCTTAATGAAGATTCAGATGACTCGGAAAATGCAGAAACGGAAATTACAACGGAAGAATATGGTTTGATAGGTGAAACTGAAACATCTCGTCCACCTTACTCTAGTGTGAACAGGGCTTCGCCTTCAACAGTTAGAAGTACTCAAAAAACTAAAGAAGAATCTGAAGATAGTTTGGAAATAAGTCGAGTTCTTACTACACGTCGAACTTATTCTTCCCTTAACCGTCTCAAAACTACAACAATTTCATCAATCGGAGTGTCTGAAACTCTTTTGAATTTAGATGACGATGAAGAAGAAGCAACTGATGAAGATGTCGCGAATCCGCATTACGCAAGTTCTACTACTCGTCGACCATATTTGAGTATAAGCCGGACTGGAATTTTAACGGAAAACCCCACAGAATCCATCAAAAATGAATTAGTTGATAGAGCTCAGGTAAGCAAGACTGGTAGCGCTACGACAAGGCGAACATATTCGCCATTGAATCGCTTAAAAACAACAACAGAAACATCTGTGGTTGAGCTTGAATCTGAAGGTGAGGAAGATAAGGGAACTATTTCTTATACTCGTCGACCATATTCTAATATTAATAGAGTTTCATCTTCAACACTAAATCCAACTGAAACTTCTGAAGATGAATTGAATGGCAACGAAGAAGTTAACACAAATGCCATCAGACGAAAGACATATTTTAGTGTTAATCGCTTGAAGAACACTAAAATTGGTTCAACTGAAACTCCAGAAATATTTACTGAAGAAGAAAATGAAGAAAATTTAAATAGTGATCCTCAAAATCTTGAAGATACAATTACAACAACACGTCGATCATATTCTAGTATTAATCGGCTTTCAGCAACGAAAATACCGAAGACCAAAGAATTCGAAACAACTGATTTAGAATCTGATGATGTATATTCCGAAAGCTTAACTCTTGAAGCGTCAAAGAATTCAAACAGAAATGAAGAACCTACTACACGGCGTTCATACACAAGCATCAACAGGATATCATCAACTGGTGTAACTGAATCTCAAAAACTCGACGAAGACAAAAATGTTTTTGAAATCACTTCGACAACAAGGCGTACATTTGGAGGTGTTAATCGGTTGAAGACTGAAAAACCACTTGCAACTGAAGATAACATACGTAAAGATTCAACAACACGTCGTTCTTATACAAACTTGAATCGTTTAAGAACTACAACTATTGCTGATATTGATGAGGACGATGATACATCTTCAGAACTTGAAAATGATGAAGACAGTGGAAAAGAAGTGTCAAGTCAACGGCCAAGTACCCGAAAATCATTTTTACCAAATTTAAGAACAACACAAGTCCCTTTTAAATTATTATCTGACGATAGTGAATCAAAAGAAGATGATTTGATTGAAGTTGATGAAGTTACTTCCAAGCCAGTTACTCCAACCATTCGGTTCACCAATGCCCAACAGCAGAAACAAGCACGGGCAAATGCAGCACTTAACTTGATTGAACAAGATTATCAATTGACATCGCAAAAGAATATTTTACTAAGTAAGACTGATACAACGATATTTAATAATGCAGATGAAGAAGAATCAACAAAGATTGAAGATTCCGAAGATAGTGTAACAAATTTCTCCAACCAACGCATTGAAACAACTACTGATGATTCTCTATTGGCTGAAGAAAACGATGAACACTTAGATGAAGTTTCAACAGTTTCAAATAGATCAAACTTTACTAATGCCCAGCAACAGAAGCTTCTAATCTCAAATAAAAATACAACATCTATTGCATCTTTTGGCAATAAAAATGAAGAAGAAAATATATCTACAGACTTTATTCAAACACAAGTTATATCGACAAATGAACATTCTTCTACTGAAACCAAACTCATTGAAGAATCAGTTGAAGCAACATCGACTTCATTACATAACTTGTCCGACACTACCAGCATAAATTCTATAGAAATAAACGGGGATCTAGATTCTACTACTATATTAGAACCAACGCTAAATCATACCATTTTAAACGATGAAAATGAATCTATAGCGACGGTAATAAATAGTTCTATTTCTTCAGGTTTGTCTAAAGAAACAATTGATACTATCGGTAAAAGTCCATTGGAACTTAATCTTAATTCTTCAATGGAATATTCTTTAAATTCCACAGAAAATGAAAATGAAACCATTGAAACAGAAGAAGAGATGACTAATTTGCAAAATTCCACAGTCTCAGAATCTCAAACTACAGAATCTGAATTAATTTCCGAAACGGACCGAAACCCTAAAACCATCCCTGGTCTTCTCACTCGTACCAGACTCAGACCCACTCAAGCCTCAAAACCAAAACTTTCACTTCTTGAACTACGTCAAAAAGTTAAAGTTGATCAGGTAAAACCGGTTTATAACGGAGTTATAAGCGAACGTTTTAAGCAAACCACTGAAACAAGAAAATCGTTAAGCTCTAAATTAACGACATCTAATGATGCAGATGAAGAACAATCATCAAAGTTTGAAGATCCTGAAAATAGTGTAACCTCCGATGCTTCTTCTGGCAGTAAAAATGAAGAAGAAAATATATCTACAGAGTTTGTTAAAACTCAAAACTTGCCCGACACTACCAGCAAAACTTCTATAGAAACGAACGAGAAGTCAAAACTTTCCCTCCTTGAACTACGTCAAAAAGTTAAAGTTGATCAGGTTAAACCGGTTTATAATGGAGTTATAAGCGAACGTTTTAAGCAAACCGCTGAAAAACGAAAACAATTAAGCACCAAATCAACGACATCTAATAATGCAGATGAAAAACAATTAACAAAGTTTGAAGATCCGGAAGCTAGTGTAACTTCTGTTGCTTCTTCTGGCAATGAAGAAAATGAAGAAGAAAATATATCTACAGAGTTTATTAAAACTCAACTTATTTCATCAAGTGAGCGATTTTCTAATGAAAGCAAATTCACTGAAGAATTATCTGAATTAACATCGACTTCTTCTCATAACTTGTCCAACACTACGAGCATAACTTCTGAAGAAACAAATGAGAAACCAAAACTTTCCCTTCTTGAACTACGACAAAAAGTTAAAATTGATCAGGTAAAACCAGTTTATAACGGAGTTATAAGCGATCGTTTTAAGCAAACCTCTGAAAAACGAAAACCATTAAGCACCAAGTCAACGACATCTTATAATGCAGATGATGAACAATCAACAAATATTGAAGATCCGGAAAATATTGTGACTTCCGATGCTTCTTCTGGCAATGAAAATGAAGAAGAAAATATATCTTCAGAGTTGATTAAAACTCAACGTATTTCATCAAATGACCGATCTTCTAATGAAAGTAAACTCACTGAAGAATTATCTGAATTAACATCAACTTTTTCACATACTACAAGCATAACTTCTGAAGAAACAAACGAGAAGCCAAAACTTTCCCTTCTTGAACTACGTCAAAAAGTAAAAGTCGATCAGTCCAAGCCAGTTTATAATGGAGTTATAAGCGAACGTTTTAAACAAACCACTGCACCAAGAAATAGGTTTGGTAATGCCCAACAACAGAGGTTACGAGTCTCAAACAAAAATACAACTTCTATTACTTCTTCTTCCTCTGGCAATGAAAATGAAGAAGAAAATGTATCTAGAAAGTTTGAGCAGACAGACTTGTCTGACACTACTAGTATAAATTCTATTGAAACAGACGAGAAGCAAGAAGCTACAATAGAACCAAAACCAAATAATACTGTTTTGAACGTTGAAAACGATTCTATAACGACGGTAGCAAACAGTTCTATTTCCTCCAGTTTTTCAAAGAAAACGAAAAGTATAAATGAACATAATTCGACAGATGAATTAACCGATGACTCTACAAAAGGTCAAAAAACAAATCAAACCTTAACTGGCAGACTTAATCTCAATTCTTCAAAGGAATACACTTTGAATTCCACAGAAAATACAAATGAAAACATTGAAACAAAAGAAGAAATTAATAATCCAGAATCTGAATCTCAAGATGTTTTAGAAAACGATGCAACCCCCAAAACCATTGTTGGTCTTCTCACTCGTAGAAAACTCAGACCCACTCAAGCCTCAAAGCCTAAACTTTCCCTCACTGAATTACGCCAAAAAGTTAAAACTGCTCAGTCCAAGCCTGTTTATAATGGAGTAATAAACGAACGTTTAAAGCAAACCACGGCAACAAGAAAACCATTTAGCCCTAACACTAAATTAACTAATCGATCTAACGCAACCACAACTAACTTCACTGTAGATTCCATTTTAGATCGCACTTATACTAATAATCTGTCACTAATTTCTGCTAATATTGATAATGATGATGAAATTAAAGAGCTAGGTCAGAAACAAGATTCAGACACAGATGACTTCATTGTAGAAACTAATTCTAATCTAAGTTCGAACATACCTAATTTTAATCGACGTTTTCAGAAAGTACAATACAACCGTACAGATGGACGTAGAAGACGACCCACATCAACATCAACTACAAGCACTTCATTTGATGATGATGTAAATTTAACATCAACATCAAATTTGGGATTGACATCTGCTGAATCTGGTTCGACAGAAGATGCAGATGCAGCTGCTGTATCAACTACTGAAGCAGTTCAATTACAAAAACGTCGTCTTAGAGTATTAAAATATAAACGTCCAGTTAATGTTAACAATGATTTTAGTATTAATAACTCTACTAATATCACCACTGGTAGTAGTTCAGAGTCTGTAGATAACCTTAGTTTAGGCATTGATTTAGATACCACAATTAGTACACCAACAATAACAACACCAACGACAAAACGGTTTAGGAAGGTTATTAGAAGATTAAGACCTGTTGCTAACAGAACAGAAGTTTTGAAAGAAGTAACCTCAACAGTGCAAACTAGAACTGAGAAAGCTCTTAATATCGCTGAGCTTATAGAAAGGCTAAACAAAGAAAGCCCAACGACAGCGACTATTCCAACAACGGTTTCAACAACAATGACTCCAACAACAACGACGACAACAACCACAGATACACCACCAACAGTTGAGATTTCTACCGAAAATGAGACAGATACTGAAACAACGGTTGATGACACGGGTGTAACAACATTTGAAGACACTACTATCTCTGAGATTTCAGAAACCGAAGTTACCACAGAAAGTACAACAACTTCCACTACAACTACTATATCAAGTCCACGAAGACCTCTCATAAGTAGAAAACCTTATCGACCAACTAGACCGTCAGTAAATTCTATAACTTCTACTATTTCAAATCCAATTTCTACTCAAAAAACTTATGTGAGGAAGTTTAATAGGAATTTCAAAGCTATTAGTCCACCAACTGATTTAAACAATGGAGGAAGATTTTCCCAACAAAGTTCTATTCGTTCAAAAACAAACTTCCAAGGCCGCAATAGGTTCAATTTTCCAACCCGGACTAGTACTGCAAGACCTGTAGAAGAACTTGACGAAGAATACGACGATGAAGAATTAGAATATAATGAAGAAAACGATTTGAAAGAAGAAGAAATTCCAGTAGTTCAACAAAATGATGTTTTCAATAAGATTCCTGTTGTAAACGATGAAGACAACAATGAAGATTCTGAATATGAAGAAGAAAACAGTGACGATGAGCCTGAAGAACCATCTGATGATACTGAAGTCGGTGATGAATTAGATGAAGATGATAAACCAATTCCACCAGCAATTATTAATCGTCCATCAAATCGTCCTTCAAATCGTCCATCGTTTAATCGTCCGGTCAATACTCCTTATGTTCCTAGCAGGCCAGCAGCACCAGCTCCAGTAAACCGAATCGCTAAACCAGCGAATAAAACTCGCGTAATAAACCGTCCAACACTAATAACCCTTCCACCAAACCTACTCGATTCCGATCAACCCTCAATACCACAGATAATAACACCACCATCTGTTTTTATTTCGACAAATACACGCAGTTACGAACGTAAGTACTCAGCTAGTTCCACAGAAATAGCCCCACAAAACCAGAGTAATCCTCTTTTAGAGGATCTTAATATTGATGCTCTGAATGCACGTAATAAAAAAATCTTTGAAGTTAACAGCAAGAAACACACATTAAACAAACCAAAAGTTATTCAAAACCAACCACAATCGAATTTAATCGATACCACAGATACACCACTCCCAGACACAACAACAATTTTTGAAGAAGATGAAGATAATAATTTAATAAATTCACAGGATGATGCACAGATTGTAACCAGTACTGAGAAGCAATCATCTAGTGAAGGTCAACTTATTTCATATAGTCCCAAGAAGAAACTTGTCATCATTAGTCGTGTTGTAGAGATCAATTCGAAGGAAGATAAGTTGCGACAAAAGTCAAAAGATGAAGAACCGAAGACAATAGAATCGACTGAGCTTAAATCCGAAGGTTTGCCTAGATTGGAATCGCTTGGTGAGATTAGTCGTGTCAAACATGTGCATTTAGTTGATGGAAGTCATATTGAAGTTGATGGTCGTAGTACTGTTGCTGATTATACAGCTACTGAGTCATCGGTCTTTGTGAGGAATACTATTCCCGAAGTTGAGCCTGATAGTTTAGAAAACACTCGAATCGAATATGAACCGGGATCAACATCTGCTCCGGTCAGAAATACCATACCCGATACAGATTATTCTAATATTTTGGTAGAAACTGCTTCTTCTGTTTCGGTTGAAAATAGAAAACCCAAAGCAATTACAGTCCCAGAAGTTATTTCTGATCTTGTTGAAGCTTCCACAATATCTCTAGAAGGTCTTTTTGATAGTACTCGACAAGCAAAGAAGATAAGCGAATCTAATAATGAAATCAATGGACTTGTTTACGCTTACTCTCTTGGAGAAATACCTACAACTCCACGGAATTTACCTCCGAAATTTGTTACAACAACTCCGTTAACAACAACGACTTTAACAACTACCACACCATCTCCAACAACAACTTCCACAACTACCACTACTACAACTCCAATTCCAACTACAACTTCCACAACGACAACAACTACAACAACACTGTCCCCGACGACAGTTGATCTACCAGCAGAAACGACAATAGAAACCACAACTGTTCAATTCAACAACCGGGATTATTCCCGTCCAATTGTACCACTTCTACGACCGGAGTCCAACGAATCACCATTGGTAATATCGATTGCAAATTTAGATAAAGTTATATTGAGTAAAGTTATAAGGCCTGATTCGAATTTAGCGCCATCTAATAGACAAGAATTAGTTGTAGAAGCACCCAAAGATGGTGCCACTGAGGTACTACAGACAAGTGCAAGTGGTGGTATTAGTAATAGTATGAGTAGCAGTAGCAGTAGTTTTAGTAATTCAAAAGATACACAAATTCAAACCGAAACAAGTTTTAGCTCAGAGTCACATGTAGTTAAAATTAAGAAGTCTCCAAGACGAAAACATAAGTCTAAACATCATAGAAAGCAATCAACGACGACGATGACAACCACAACAGTCAAAAATTTAGATGGAGATGATGTTGCAACAACATTAAGCTCCTTAGAATAGTTTTTTGTTGTTTTTTTTTTTTTTTAAGCCTAGGTTTAGTATGCAAGTTTGAGATTGATTTTATTTAAGGCTTACAAACATTCTGTAAGTACATATATACGTAGGGTTAAAATCGTGTTTAACTAAATTTACTAATTTGTCGAGGTAATGAGGGAATGATGTGGTGAACATTCAATAAACTTCTTATACACATGAAAAAAATCATATTTTTCTTGTTTTAAGTTTAAAACGAATCCGCTCTTTTTGAAATCTAATATAATGCCTAGTTGCTCCAAGCATTTTAGACGTGTTGGGTATTTAAATCCCAAAAATTAATTTCTTCTATTGTGACAAAAACTTTCAGTTTTAAAAGACACTTAATTTAAAGTCTCAAATTTCAAGATAAAACGAAAGAGAACCTCTAAAATCTTCTCACTTACTTTATTGTGGTGAATAAGAATACAGGGATGGTATAAAGTTTTATATTTATTAAAATAACATCGCCTGAAGTTTGAGTTACTCTTTAAGCAACAAAGGCAGATTATAACAAAATGATTCCTTTAGAAAGAATAGAAGAATGGAGTTATAATGGATCAATTTTTTTCAAATCATTGGATTAATGGAGTTATATTTTTGTTTCATCACATTATTTTCAAACTATTCTCATCTTCAATTAAAGAAAGTAATCCCTCAACTTAGTTTTAATATAATTATTTTAATTTTATAGATTCACAATAATTTATATTCTAGTCGTATATTCCAAATCAGTTATGAAGAAAGTGTTTAAAGATTTAGTTAAGAAACCTTTTTAACATTTTCCCATTAACCATTTTTACTCAGATTTCCTTTTTTTTCTAAATAGCTTGCAAACCCTATAATCTCTGCTTATATCTGTGCGACTAAATGTGAAGTATAGTATTGGTCTTAATTTGCGATTTGATATCAAATAAAAATAATTAAAAAGTTTTTTTTTACAAAGTTCAATACAATACTTGCATTTAAAAATCTTTCTTTAAAATTCAGCTTTTTAAATCATTCATCGTCGTCAGTCGCACATTGTAGCCTCTTAAATTCTTTCCTTATAATTTTTTACTTTAGATTCCCACTTTCTTATAAAAAATGCATATGCAACCATTTTATTTTGCTTAATTTTTTTTTATTTTATCAATCTATCAACTGCCATAAGCTTATTTAACTATTAGCAGACAAAGAATAAAACGACAAAATTACAATTAAATTCATTATAAAAAAAAAATCATATCATTATTTAAAAAAAAAATATTTATTGGTTCAGTTTGAATTTGAATTTTTTTCGATTTTTATTATTTAATATTTATAATAATAAATTACTGAATTAAAGAATGATTTTAGTTCAAAATTTTCAACGAAAAAAATAAACAAAAAATTATTATTTTTTTATTAAATTTAAATAATTTTTGTTTAGTTTTAAGTATAAAAATTGTAGTAACATTAAATTAGTGTTAAAAATATAAATTTATTTTTATTAAAATAATTGAATATATTTTAAACAATTTCATAACACAACATTTATTATTTCTTTTTATTTTTATTTTAAACAACACACTCTTATTTTGACAGATCCTGGGTTTCCTTTAGTCTTTTTTTTAACAATCCTCCTAATTTTTAAAACATTATTGGTTTGCTACAAAAATTGAACATGGATGTCAAGTTATTATATTTTATAAGGATTGGTTAACACTATTTTTTCTTTAAAATAAAGTGAGAAATAATTAGTTATCCAATGAAATGAATCAAACATTTTTCATTAAAGATGTACATACATATAATAAATAATGAGAAATAATGTTAAGAGGTAAAGTAAAGTTTTAATGTAAATTTAATTGAATAAATGTAATTGAAAAAACAAAAAAACGTGCTGTGCAAGGTATACATACTCGTAAACGAAGTTAAAGCAATGTTACGCTTTAATGCCAACTAAAAAATCCAATTACACACAACATTGAATTTGAATTCTGTTCCATTTTATAATACCTATGGGGCATATTCATAGATGATGTTTAAGTTCTGTTTAAGAAAAACTCGAGTTTATCCTATTTAAATTACATTGTTTAAACATAGTCTAAGAAAAACAACTATGAATATGCCCCTAAGAATTTTACAGTGTCTCCAGAACCCCATCGGAATTTCTGTTTTTCAGTCGGAAATAGAAAAGTTATTATTAGTTTTTTTATTTTAATATGTAGATCAATTTTATTTTTATAAATAACTTTCCAAAAAAATAAATCAAAATATTTCTTTTTTTTAGGTTTTACAATTTAATAAGCAAGTGAATTACTGAAATTCAGTAATACTTCCCAGTTCCCATTTAAGGTTTTTTCCAATTTTAAAGATTTTATTCTATTTTTCCCTAACGTTCAGAAAGTTTTATCAAAATCGTTGGGCCCGTTTTCGAGAAAATTTGGAAACCCCAAACCTTTATAGTATTTGTTTTTCCAAATTTTCTCAAAAACAGCTTAAACGGTTTTGCATTTTTAGTCGGTTTTTTTAACAAATTTGGCTATAACTTGAATGGCTGAACATATTTCATTTGAATTGAGTATGGCATTTTAACATTTGAAACAGGGTGGCGTTTCGAGTTTTTAGCTTAACAACGTTATAACTACAAGTGAAAGATCTACTTGCGGACAGCTCCGATAAGCGGACAATTCCCATGACCGGACACATTTTCGGTAACCAACTTTTTTATTTAATTTTCCATACAAAATGCGTTCTTATAAACGGACTCTCCCATAAAAGGACGTGGACACATTTTGTATACTCAATTCAATTAAAAAAGTTTCCAATAAACGGACAAAATAATATAATAAAATGTTATTTTTGTATAAAAATAAGAAACAGAAAGATACAAAAAATCAGTTTTCTGTAAAGTTTCTATTTTTATTTATAAAGCGAAAAACTCCTTTGAAAATCTCGGACGCGAAGCTCTCGCAACCGGATAGAGCAAAGTTAGTTTGTAGTTAGTAGTAGGGGATATTCCCCGGACGACAAAATGTTGTCGCTTCTGATTTGTTTTAGTTCTGCCATTTCTTTCCGCAGCCATTTCATATAATTCATAGAAATGCGTTTTATATTTCTCTCTCTTAGCCGGACGACTCCCATAACAGGACAAAAATTCGGCGACCGTGAGTGTTACATAATTGAGTGATATTCCATTTAATGAAATAAAATTTTTGTAAGCCACAGTTTGGAACACGAAAAAGTTCGTGCTACCCAGTCGTTTATTTTATTTTTTTATTTGAATTAGGCCTAGTGGGAAAACCACAAATAAATAAACAAAAAGCGCAAAATATTTATGAAAAATTGTACTAATCTGAAAAAACAGATTTTTTAACATTTTAACACGTTTTTTTCGAAATTTATTGATGATGCGATCAAAAGTGTCAAGACAATTTTTTAAGAGAATATATTATTAGCTACGATTTTTAGCTCAACATTTTTTCCCAAAATTTCAAAATTGCCGTAAATTAGTGTACCATTTTCGAAAAAAATTTAAGCTTAACAATTTTTGGTTTGTTTTTATTATTTTGACTCGACTTCTTAGTCAATAAAGCATCTTGCAAGCTTAAAGTTCTTGATTCTAGAACAGCAAATAAGCTAATATTGTAACTACTGTGTCGTTTAATAGTTATTCACAGATAAACGTAGATACAAAACTTATACTTTTCGCAAAACTTTGGATATGAATCTCAATCAGTATAATAAAATAAATTGAATTCAATTTATTTTTCATTTAATAAATGTGGAAGGTATGTGCAATTTATTTAAATGTCTGACATTTCAGCATAACACTCGTATGACTAGCTGAATACATTTCCAAGACAGCACCTCGATAATCTACTAGCTGTCGAAGATACACACGAGTATTTTAATCCATTTGTCTTGGTCAGTTGGATTATCTTGTTGAAAAAAAAAGATATGTCAAGAGTCACGTAAAGTGATTTCCAGAATGTGCAAGTAAAATACAAAGTATCTTCTTCATATTGTGTTTGAAAATTATTTATTTTCTGATGATTGCATACAATTACTTCTTTTTATTATCATAACATGTTTGTGAAGTTATACATTGTTGAAGAATCTAACCATGGACTATGAATTTATACAAACTTCTGAAATTACTTTCGTAAGTGTTTTCGATCAATCTTAAGATATTTGATTAAATTTAAATTCACAACAACACATCAATGTGTTAAGTTTCATGTAGTATGTACACACTCTGGCTTGGTAATGATCAACCATTAAGATGGTCGCCGTAAAGTACTTAAATTAAATGATGAGCAATTATTAAGAATTAGTGGTAGTTGAGATGTTTTTTTTTTGTGAAGCTTAGATGAGTGCCTTAGGCATATTATAGGAGTGAAATAATGAATGTTTTGCTTGACGGATTGTTTTTATCAGATAAAGTATTGATAAATGTAGAACTTTAAATTTTATTTTATTTTTATTTAATTCTAATGGCGTAACTTGCTTGATTCTAAAAAACCAACGAAATAGTCAATTTATTGAGTAAACAAGTTTAACAGTAGTCCAAAAGATATGAAAGTTAAGTAAAAAAGACGATTCTATAGGTATTCCATATTTATGGCAAAAATTCTTAACATTAATTTTAATTAATTAATTTATTTATTTTTTTTAGATTTATTTCAAAAGGAATTTTTTTATTTTTTTTTTTTTTCAAACTAAAAAATTTTTCCTTTTCTTTTATTTTGTCATGAATCTTTATAAATTTTTAGAAATAGCACTTTTGTTAAGGTTCCATATTTTTTTTTTTTTGTGAAGTTCCTAAATATGTAACTTGTCACATGTCACAACAGCAAGTTTGTGCGAGTGATTAAGTCGTGGTGTTATTTCTACAGTATTCTAGTGATAGAAATAGAACGAAATTTAGTTGATTAAATTAATTATTTAATACCTACTTATGTCAAAATAAACAAAAACATTTTCAAGAAGATGTCTATTTTTTTTTATTAAAATTGATGTGTTTGAAAAAAATAAGTAAAGATTGAAAACTGTTTCTAATCAGTATTAGCATTTATAAAAAAATGCGAATACATAGTTTGATTGAATATTTTTTTTTATTTTAAAAAATATTTTGTAAAAATAACAGGGCTACGCGTATACTAAATTGCATAAAAATCGTTGTTAAATTAAAAGGCAAGACTTTGTCGCACGCTCTTGCTCTTGTAGCAAGCTACCTCACAGCCTAAAACTAGAAAATATGTGAATTCTTAATGATATGGTTGCCAAGTGTTTTAAGATTATAGAATGAAAGGACAAGAAATTAAGGACTTGTTCGCACAAACTTTTTCTTGTGGAAAATTGCCTGCAAGCCTAACACAAACAATTATATTAAATTCAAAATTAGATTAATATACATATGTACATACAGGGTGATTGGTATAAGGTGCACCAAAAAGCTTGAGCGTGTAGGTGCATTTAAGACAAGAAAAAAATCGTATGGGAGGGGGGTCTATTTCCCCCCGTTTAAGCGGGAGGGACAATTTTCTAAAACATTGACTTAAATCAGAAAAAAAATGATTTAAAAACAACGGTAAATCATACAAAGTCTTGTTATATTTTTTTGGAAAGCCAGAAAACTACTCTTTTATTTAGTTTTTAAATTAAGTTGTTTAAGTGAACAGTTTTAAAAAAAAAAATTTTCAAACTCAAAATTTTGAAAAAAAAACTAAGAAAAAAATGTTTAAACAAATTTTTTTCAAAATTTTAAGTAATTAACTATAATTTTAATTTTCAAAATTCAATGTTCTTATTAATTTTTAGTCAAAAACAGAAAACCGGATGCCAAAATGTATCTTAGTTTTTGAGAAATTCACAATTTTTTATAAAAATCTTTTAAGCCATTTTCGAGAAAATTGGGAAAAACTAAGACCGTTATATGGAAGCAACCGGGCTAAAACAAAAGTTCAATTTTTTTTCTCAAGTTTGAAAAAAATCCGTCAATCCGTTTAGGCTGTAGCTCAGTAAACCTTTTTTTTTAGCTAAAAAAATCAATTTTTCTTCTAAAGAATGGTCTAAAAACACTTTATATACCAAATTTGAGAAAAGTAACATTTTTGTCTGAAATGAATTTCTGATGACAAATATCATCGTTAGGCACTTATCACTTACGTACAATTTTATCAAAATTGATTGTCCTTTTGTCGAGAAAAATATAATTAAAGGCTTTTGAATAATACAAATTTTCAGAACATATTTTTTTCAAAATTTTTCCTTGCAGTATTAATTAAGCTCAGCAGAGCTCTTATTAGATATTGAATTTCATCAAAATCAATGCACCCGTAGAAAAGATATTCGACAGCTTCTATACAACGTTTCTAAACAAAAATCCGCTAAGAACGTTGGCAATCAGTCATATACGCAGTTTTATCAAAAATAGACAGAAAGAATCGCATGGTCTTATCATTTTGTCTTTGCTATCAACGTTATACCGTGTTTGATTTGTATTCTATTTATTTTTTTCACGAAGGCATAGTTTGGGTTATAGTATCTATAATCAGAAGTAAAAACACATGCATTTATGTAAAATGTGCTAAGACATTTTCGTCCGAAAGATTCGGAAGGACGCTAAATGGATGTCTTGTATTCGTTCTCATTGCTCATTATATTTATTATCTTTTTTTTTTATTAACCTCTTTTACTTCATGGTGTTTTTAAACATTAGATACCTGATATCACAGTGGATAAATTAAAAAAACAAATAGCCAATGTAAACTTCATTCAAAATGTATATATGTTTAATTTTTAATTTTTGCACGTGCCTATATTATATTACGGTTTTCTCTGAATTCATCAGGGAGCAGTTTAAAATTTCAGTCAATCATTTGCTTTTACGCTATTAACAAAAAAAAAAATCAAACTGCACATAAAATCTGAATCTCATTAATTCTCACATTTATACCTCTATAATACCCACTCGAATTTCAAGCTCGAATAATATGAGATACCTTAATTTTATTGTTTTCAAAAGCAAATTTGCAATTTATCGCGATAATGTTAAGCTAAATTTAATTTTATTCTCTGCACGTTTATCGCTTGATCATAAATGAAGCGCAAAAATGCAACTTCATGGTAAAAATCCCGTTGAGGCTTGATTTACTTATTTTTATTTTCATAAAAAAGATACAAAATTTATTTCCATGAGTGATTTATAAGATTATAACTGCATTCATGACAAACATATGTCCTACATTCAATTATCTTCACAATATCATGATTTTATTTTAACATCAGAAAATAAAAGGCAAAGTTCCAGAAATGTTTTCATCCAAAATACTTTCACTCAACTATTTAAAAAAAAAAATCGGAATGTTATGTTTCCTTTTAAAATAGTCTTATGACGCAACTTTTACGCGTTTGAATTAATCGGAAATGATATAATCACACGTGGATTATAACATCAAAGTGTTTGTCAACTAAAAAATGAAGATCGGCATATTTTCTTTGAATTTTAAAGATGATGAAGGTTTATGTTTAATTTGTGTGAACAAAAAGATAAACATCAACAACCTTTTATCCGAAGTATCTTTTATAATGAAGAATCTCCCACCGAGATACTAATATACGAGAGGTAATGTTTATTAAATTTAATTGGTGAGAAAATCAGATTTTAATGATAACTTTGTTGTTGAGCAATATTTCCGAAAGCTTCTTCAATAAAATAAACAAAAGATCAAATGACCTTGAACCTATAATTTCTATGGCTAACGGTGGAGACGAAATGAGTGATGATAGTGAACATTTTGATAATGACATTGATGAGTTGTGGTTTTATAAACTGGCTTTCTAATGAGAGTAGGTAAAAGTATCTGTCTTTCATGTTAAAAAAAAAATTGCATACAAATAGTTTGATTATTAAAACGTGAAAAACGGGTTGTCTTCTTTTTTGTTATTTGATTATACAACAGTTTGTGCAGATCGTGCTTTCAATTTCCTATTTGATTTGCTTATCAAGAACAACAAAGGCAATTTTTTGTATCTTTTTGTTGAAGCACGAGTATAGGTGATGAAAATTTGAATTTTTGATTCATTTCTCCAGAAAAAAAATACACCACCCTCCCTAAAATGAAATGTGCTCATATTTTGTTCTATTATACAAAATTCCATTATTAGTTTGAAATGTTAAAATTTTCCTATATTATTCCCATACGATTTTTAAGACTTTTGAGGGTGCAGGTTGTTGGTGGCCACACCCACCTTTGGATGCTTGGTAGACTTCTTGATTTATTATCACACATTCTGGGATATGATAATCAGACTAATAATTTGCGTATTTCTCGAAAAAATACGATCAATTTTGATGAAATTTTATATGAGAGATTTTTTTCCAATGGTGAAGTTTTTTCTTTTATCGGAATTATAGCTGAACCTGTCATTTGAGCGTTAAAGTAATCCAATTTTTCTCGGAAGAAATAAAATCAATTTTAATAAAGTTTCGTGTGAGTGATTTGTTGCCAACGATGATGTTTCTCATTAAGTTTGTTTTTCAGAATTATTTTATTAACGGTATTTACCATACAAGCGTTACAGATAATTCCATTTTGCTAAAAAAAAAAACATCAATGATGATAAAATGTTGCATGATTTATAAGTTGCCAAAGGTGATATTTTTTTTGGGATATGTATTTGTTGTCACCAAAATCTTGCTAACAGTACCTACCATAGAAACATTCTTTATATAATACTTAATACCTTTCAACCGTTCTGTTAAAAAAAAAAATAACTGAAAAATTACACAAACGATTTGGCAACCATAGCATTGTTTACTTAAATATTTTAAGGCTTGCCACAAGAGCAAGACCGTGTGACTCAGTTGTGCCCTTTATTTTTTAAACGTAAGTATTTAAGAAAGTAACGAAAAAAAATTATAGTTTTATACACAATATGACTATTTTAATAATATTAAATAATTCGAGTAGGTGCAGTCGTTGCCAAGAATGTTGCATTGAAAAAATCAGTCCCAGTTTTAAGGGTGATGACGCAGATTTTCGTTTGGCTTTTTTCATTTCGCACTTGAGTGCAAGTCTTAATCTCAAACAAAATATGTGTCATACTAATAGGCTTCCGCTGACGTACAGCAGACGGCTCCCGGTTGTGTTCACCATATGTTCTCTTACTGTTTTATCATTAAAGAAAGTTTTTATTTTATCTAAGGTTTTAAAAACTTCATTGTTATATTGTACGATTCGTATTAGAATGTTAGTTTTATTACTTGACCATTCTTTATTCCGTCAATTTTCATTGGAAAAAACGAATAAATAAAATTCGTTTAAAAATTGGTGGTAGCACCTTTAAGTTGTTGTTGTTGTTGTTGTTGTTGTTGTTGTTGTTGTTGTTGTTGTTGTTGTTGTTGTTGTTGTTGTTGTTGTTGTTGTTGTTGTTGTTGTTGTTGTTGTTGTTGTTGTTGTTGTTGTTGTTGTTGTTGTTGTTGTTCAAACATGTAACTTCATCTTTGTTACTTCAAAGATTGACGTTTCGCGTTGCACGTTTCATTTAGCAGTTTATTGTTTTAAATTTGTTTGCTTTGTATTTTGTTGTTTCGTTTTCAATGTTTGGCACTTGACGTTTTCATATTTTTAAATGAAAAAAAATAGTTGTACACCTTTTTTTCAGTTCGAGTCGCCATTTTGAAAACTGTCTTACTATAATTATTTCCGTTAGGGGCCAGTTATAGCTATCGATGAAAATTTTCTTTTTCAATTTTAAGGCAAATAATCCAACAATTTTCAATGATGAATTTCAAGATAGCTATAACTGGCCCCTTAGTCAGAGAAACAAGGGGCACGACTGGGTCGCACGAACTTGATCTTGTGGCAAGTAACCTTTTCGTGTAAACGACTGGGAAATTCGTCAAATTTTCGCACAAATTTATGCACTAAAAAATATTTTTTTTTTTAAATTTTGAATGTAGTATTAATCAAGCTTATAGGCGACCTATTAGAATATCAAATATCGTCAAAATAGGTTGAGCCATTTAAGAGATGATCGTTATCGAAAAAGTTCCGTTCTATGGGCAGATGCCGTTAATAAGCTACTCCGTGAAAATAACTTTTTGATGAAAGACATCACCATTGACAATTAATTTCTCACTTAAAATTTTATCAAAATTGATCGGAATTTTTTCGAGAAAAATGCAATTAAAAAAACTTTTTAGAAAATATCTTTTTCCAAATTTTTTTATTGTAGTATATTGTAGAATATAAAATTTCGTTTGAATCGATCAAGCCGTTCAAAAGATAATCGGTATTAAAAAAGTGACGTTCTGTGGCAGGAACCGCTAATATGCTACTCCGGAAATTTTTTTTATCGAAATTGATCGAGTTTTTTTTTCGAGAAATTTGGAATTAACGGTGACACTTATATGGTAAGTCCCGTGATTTCATGACCTACCATAAAAAAAAATCCAAGCATATTACGCTAAGAATTTTTTTTACCAAGTTTGAAGAAAATCGGCCAACAGTTTAGGCCTTAGGTGTCGATAAAGACATACAGACAGGCGGACATAATTTCCAGACCTATACTTTTTTCGTCTTCTCTATCATCGTAATGTAATGACCTTTTTTTGTACTAATGCGTAACTTGCCTTATAGTACCTATAATCGCAAGTCAAAATTAGTCAAGTACAAATTTGCAGGAAATTAATTTGTTTATATTTTCTTATACACTTTTAAATATCTTCTATATTTTAAGATTTATTACAAAAACAAAAATCAAATATTTACTTGTTGTCTGTATGGAATCGAGAAACTTTTTTGATTTCCATTTTACGAATACAACAAGTAAATTTTTATTTTATTTTTAAAAAGGTGTAAAAAAAGTAACGATTTAATTTCCTACGATTTAAGGACCATTGGCATTTTGGAAATCGATCGCAAAATTGGTGTTTTGGTGCATTTTGCAAAAAAAAAAGTATTTAAAATGCTTAACTTTTTTTTATAAAATACACCAAAAACACCACTTTTGCGCTCGTTTTCCATTTAGCTGGCACAAATGAAATACAGTGCTCTTTATACGCTATTATATGACATTTTCTTAATGTGTAGGCATATATAAATAAATAAATAAATAAATAAATAAATAAATAAAACATAAGTTTCATAATTGTTAAGCAATGTTGAAAATTAGCCCAAATGCCCATGGTCCTTTGCAATAATACTTACATAACTGGTTCATAAAACATAAATACTTAACTACATAATAGAAATGCTTGGTGTAGCTATTATGCTATGCTACAACAAGCATTGCGAATTAAATGTCAATTTTTATTGAACTATATGGATCAATGTTAAAAATGGGCCCAAACTCCATACAAAATTGCCCATGGTCCTTTACTTTTGATTAAATTTCTGTTAGACTGGCTCTTTGTCTTTGTCGACTTAAGCAATCGCAACGCAACTCAACAGCGAATCCATTATAAATAAAATGCACGACTGTGTCGCACGAATTCGTTCTTGTAGCAAACTATTGGATTGGGAAAATTTATTTTGCTGAATTATGTTGAAAAGTGAAAAGTGGCCTAAATGGGAGGTAAAGTTTTATGGTATCTATGATTAAATGGTGGCTTAGAAAAAAAACTTTAAATGTCATCTTGTGTTGAATGCTTAGGTACCATTCCAAATTTAAATGAAATCCGTTGTCAATTTAAGGCCTAATTTGTTAAAAACCGTTAACACCAAATCTCCGTTATATGCATTTTTAGCCAAAAAACTGAAATGCAGTTATAATAACATTACTCAAAACATAACGTTCACAAGTGTTTACTATTAGAGTTAGGCTGTTTTCAAAATGGCTGCTGAAGCACAGACTCAATTTACCCGGAAACTGACAAATAGGCTTCTAATGACCCCCTCCAACAAATCATGAAAAAAAGTGTACAGTTAAATTTCAGGAGATTTTTTTGGATATAGCGACTGATGCAACTATGCGGACTTTTTTTTTAATTATGGAACTGTTGATTTTCGAAAAGCCTCGATTTATTTTCTCACAATTTCAATTAATTCTAAATTCAAAAAGTCAACAGTAACATAAAGGCAAAGCACTCAACTTTTTTTCAGAATATGTTCAACTATTTAACTCTCAGCATCTTGAAAGTTTATGATGTGCTAATCAAAAGAATTGGACAAAGTTAAGTTTGGGTGATCAGAGTACCACAAACACAGTTTTTCCTTAATATCTCATTAATAGTAGCATTGTAAGAAAAGCAGTTGTGGAATCGCATAAGATGATAGTTGATTGTCACATTTTTGATCATCACTTGTGATCAAATTGATTTTTCCTTCTGCTGCGTAAGGTGATCACATCCACCAATTCAACTCTATTCAACTTTGTTCAATTGGTCAGTGACATTTGTGAAAAAATTATTGACGTAGTCATATTTTCAAATAAATTCATTGAAATTGTTAATTTTTTAGTGAATAAATGCAATAATTCTAAACTTAACCATTTATTTTCGATTGTTGTATACTCATATGGTAAAAGAAATATTGTTTTTGATGATGAAATTTTATAATGTTTTGTATGCGTGTGGTAACTCTAGTCACATTGCTACAACAATTAAAATAAAACGTCAATTTCATGAGAAGATGATTATCACAATATTTTGGTGATTGGTTTTTAGCTATCACTGTGATGATCACCTTACGCAGACAGAAAGTGTAGATTTTGACTATCACTTATCACAAATCACCTTAGCCGATTCCATCCCAGGTTACCACAAACGTTTAGTTAAAAAAAAATCACAAAAAATGTATTATTTATTCTTATCATTTTTATTGGCTTGTAATTTTTTGAGTAATGTTGCCAATATATTACTATCGGTCACTCTAACGGAAAAATGATATGATTTAATTTCAAACTTTTCTACCAAGAAAAACAATTAAATAAAATTTTTCATAATTTTTGAGTGGTTTCAAATATTATTTAATATTGTGGTAGTCTCAATACAATGTTAACTGCAACTACAACGAGTGAACGTTTATATAAGCCAAATTTTCGTTACAAAGAGCTATAAATGGAATTATCTCCAAATTCTTTATTTCATGGAAACATTTTTAATGATCCTTTTGAAGTACATTTTCCAAATTATAAGCTTTTAGCATATTTTTCTTTAATGCTATTGGCAACAAATATACTCAAAGAAATCATCTTCTGCATCTTTAAGGACATTATTAACTTTCCAGATACTCATATATGAATTTAACATATAAGAAGTCAAAGTTGTGTTAGCCTCAGCAAGTAAAATTACTTCAAAGTCCTACACTATAAATTAAGATTTCTTAAATAATTTCAAGAAAAAAGTATGAGCGTATGTGATATATTTTTTTTTTTTTTTTTGAATATTTACGAAATTGTGTGATTGTCATATTTGAAGAATTAAAATAGAATCTCATTCGGAAGTGACATTATTAAAATATATAAAAATCACTTAAGTAGATTTTCTATTTTAAATGCCGGATCGCTGTTTCAATTCGAGCTTATAGATTAAATACCGAATATAATCTTGCGAAATATCTTATTGGTGTTTATTTCCTTGTCTTTTTACGGTATTCAGTTTATTTAATATAATTAATCTAATAATCCATTTTAAAACATAACAAACACCAACTGTTAGAGTTTTCAATAAGACGCTAATCTTATTAAGTGTTATATGTTAAGATACAAATTCAAGGTCATATCACAGGAAATCGATCTCACAATTTATTTAATCAGTCGAAATAGTCAACTCATTCCATTATAAAACCTATATCAATTCTTTTATTTATACTCTAATTAGCATAACTTTTTAACAGTTACAACCCATAAATTAAATTTATTTAAAAACAAAATTCTCAAAAATAAGAGAAAGAAAAAAAAACATCCGCTATATGAATTATGCAATCAAATAAAAATTAACATAATGTTAATTTCAAAAGCACTTTAGAATTCACAACGTAAAACAAATTCATTTAAACTTTTAGTTATCCCACATATGAAAAATTTTTCTTAAATTAAATTGAAAAACACATCTGTTTGTAATTATCTAGTTATGCCACTTCCACTACTTTTAAGAAAAAAAAAATTTTTATTTTATAACGTAGTTAAATTAATTTTTCCTGAAAGCACTAGCACTTAATTTAATTGAACACACGCATTTGTAGTTTGTAAGCGCTCCGTAGTTAAAAAAAATAAAACACCATAGAACAAAAATAAAACCACAACCCCAAAGAAAAAAAAAATAAATTATTTAATTCCAATATTTAAATTTTATACATTAATTTTTATTTAATCTAATTTAATTGAAGGTCCGAACAAAGGTGCCCGCTCGTCGTCCAGTATTACGAAGACGTCTATTTACCACAACACAACCTGCTTCCAGCGCTTCTAATAATGAACTAAATATTGATGGTGCTTCAACGATCAGCAGTATTACAACAATCGATGATGCTTCAACGGCTCCTCCAACGACCAGTCTGTTCAAGAACAGCCGTCGTACTAGACCGAATTATCTAACCACAATATCGGCAAAGCTTAAGCCAACAACAAAAGCCCTGTCATCTTCATTAAATCCGGTTGAGATCACTTCGACTATCAGCACCACTGGTTCGGCGGCAGCTTCTTCAAATGATATCACGTTCGTAACTGTAAATAAACTGTCAAATCAAAAATATCCATCAGGTGCGATTCGACGTAAATTTACCAGACCGTTGAATGGCAATAGATTAACAAATTCAACATCAGGAACGACTACAACACCAAGTGGTAGTGGGAGTGCGGCAACAGCAACAGCAGCAGCAGATACTTCGGATGAAGTTGGTAAGTTCAGAAGTTGGTGGTAATTTTGTTGGGTATATACATAGCTTGACCATGTATGGCTGACGTTGTTTTGTCGACTTTGTCGGTGGAGAAGGCTATATAAACTGCATTCCATATGTTATCTTTGCTGTCTTATTATTTGCATTGGGTTATGAGTCAGAAAGTCAGTTAGTCACAGCTTATATGTATATATGTACCTAACAGATTGCATGTGGGTTAAGAGTTTCGTTTCAAGTTTAAATTGGCAGATGTTTATGTTGTCGGATGCGTGCGTGTGTAAACACTTTCCCTTTTATGTTTGACTTGTTTTTCATCACCTTTTTGTAGATTGTGGCCTCTGGGGAGTTAATGAGATAAATTTATGGTGAATTTAGTGTTGAAGACTTATTTAGGTGAAGATGTTTTATTTTGAAATTAATATAGACTTCCGGGTATTCCCAAAATAGCTAAGACATTATGTTGAAATAATTATGTTTATACATTCTTTGAATACGTAATTTGATTGTTCGTTGTCTCTTTTTCATGTCTTCTTTAGAATTTATTACATAGACAGTTTGAAATGTTATTTTTTTTTCCTGAATTACAAGGTGTGTCTGGAGGATAAATTATTTCAGCCATTTTTTATGGCATGGGGATAGGAAAGATGCTTGTTTATATTCAAGACAGATTTGTAATAAACATCAAGTTTAATGAACATGAAAAATTAGCCACAACATAAAACTTTTGATTGAAAAATTAGTCACACAATCTTAAACAAAAGAGTTGATGTTCGAACTTGTTTGCATATTATAGTTTGCTTAGTGTTAGATATTATAAATAAGAATTAACTTTTTTAAACTCTTGACGTTTACGCAAAGGATTTTAAGCAACTATTTTAAGCCACCTAAAATATGTGCAATATAAAAATTACCCTAGTTAATAGTTTGAAATTCACAATTGAATTAGTACTTCTTCGCCATATTCACGGTCAGTTGATTTTCTTGTGCTGCATCAGGGTTCTTTCGTAAGTCCATTACTCATAGTCATAAGTCATCTCCTAAGACTTCATATAACATTAGATAATTTATCATACTGTTTTATGAAAATGTTGCTTCCGTAATGTTGTTGGTTTTCTTCTCTTGGTATCTGGAATTATCTAAAATGCATAAAAGAATAATTCTGAATGTGTGGTGTGAAAAGTAAACCTAAACTAATGCAAGTCTTAGGAAATCTACACAGTTTTTTATTTCAATTTCGAAAGCCAAAGCTTAAATCATGTACGTACTCCTGACTCCTGCGACGACATCACGAATCATCCAAGAAAATTTCTTGCCATGAATCATGATGAAATAAATTTAAACTTCTTTTGTTCGAAGGTCTTAGAAAATTGTAACTCACTACAACTTTTATTAAGAAAACATAAACATTTTTTTACGAAAAGATAAATATTGCTGGAAACAAGAAAAGTATTTGCAAAATGGCGTTAGTGACCCTTAGATTTACGAGAAGTAAAATTACAGCATCCATGTTTTTTTGCTGCACTGGAAAATATTTTTTTTTTTGTTTTTATTTTTGTGTAGCCTTAAAAAAATCACTGTTTATTCTTTTGATTATAACCAAGATTAGGATATGTTAAGCTACTTATAAACTATATTTTCGCTTTGAAAAATTAAAAAGATGCATAAGTACATTTACATGTAATAACCTTCGACCTGTTTCCGAAATTTCTTCAGAACAAAAGAGCTGACAAGTAAACTTTTTTTTTATAAAATTTAATAAAAAAATGTGTTAATTTTAAAACATAGTTTGTTTGTTCTTAAAATATTTACTTTAAATTTGTTTGTCTCATATTTTCCTTGGGGCTAATCAGTTTCATCTTTTTCTTTTTCACAACACTAGTTTTTTATGATTTTATTTTCAAATAACTACGTAACTTGGATGCCACAAAGTTTATGCAAACAACATTTACCGCAAACAAGTTTCTTTTGTGCACATCTTGCAATTATTACATTATAATTTAAATATTATGCATCCATGCATGCGCATATATTCCTACTTAGTTAAAAGTTTCCCAATTATTGCAACATTATCAATTTCCTCACACTATAACACTCCTTGATGAATTTGTTATAAAGCTTATAAAGAGATAACTTTTTTTTTATTTTTCATTAACAAGCCTTCCATCTCAAAAGCACTGTCTTGTTGTCATTAGGCACTTTTTTTTATCATCGACGTGGTTTAAAGCGTGTATTTCAAGATTTCATAATCGACACCACAAATAGTTATCTTCGGTATGTAAAAATAAAATTACAATCTTCATATTAGATACAGACAAGATGTTATAATTGCTTGGGTGATTCCATGGCAGATGGTACATAGACTTGACTACCTTGAGTTTAGATTTATGTATAGGTACGTTACAAATTAAATGGACGAGTGTGTTGCACGTTATTGCTTGAATTATTAAATGTTGTCTGTATAACTATCATGGCAAACATTGAACTACATAGTAGAGTCTAGAAAGTTTAAGTGTATTGCTTTTGAACTGCTAAAATGTATTTCGGATTTTTTTCGCAAAACCAAAGTATCCAGTTAGAATGGTACAGTAAATTTTATCAAACTATGGAACCATTATACATAAACATTTTATATTTAAACATTTAAGAAGTTTTTCAGATGTGCTTTCTGTTTGCAAGACGTATTCAAAAAATTACAGAAAACATATACAGATAAAAGTTTCACAACATCGTGTATTTGGTATCAGGGCTCCTTATTTAAAATTTAATTAAATTTTAATTTAAAAAAAATATAAAAAATATTTCGCTCGCGAAAAATGCATTACTGATGATGATGATGATGAAGTATTTCTCAGGATTGGACTTCAATGATATTTGTAGTGCTGTCCAATAATACCAGCTTTATTGGGTTATCATTTTATTAATCACACCCAAAAATGTCTGTCAACTCTTAGTCTAATAGAAAATACCGTTATTTTCGAAGCTCATAAAATACATATAGCGAATTGAGACTTTATTTATTTGGCTATACATGCAAATAACCATTTTTCACTTTCTGTATCGCTATTTACGTAATTTAAAGATTCATAAAAATATTTGGGGTTCTATTTTTTTTTACGAATCCATAACTTGACTGAAAGAAAAAATCAGCATCTAAATGAAATGTTTACTCAACAAAATGTTAATGCATGAAGTCGAAGTGTTTATTATTGTGTTATTTTTTTTAATATCATTTTGTTTGAGTATAAATGAGTTGCATCTATGCAAAAACATTTATATAATGTTGTAATTATAATAGGCACTAAGGATGACGGTATATTTTTTTTTTGCGTTTGTAGTTACTTGGAATGCATTAAATTCGTGTTGTAGCATATTTCAATCTAGTTCATAGTTTCAAAATACAAATTCTATGTTAATATAAAAAAAACGTAGCAGACGACATCTCCATAACGAGACCTATGAATCCGAAAATTAAGATGAAATATAGGATACGTTAAATTAGGTTAAGTTGGCTGTCAGGAAAATGCCTGATACACTTTTACCACCAATTTTGATACCATATTGTAAGTAAAGTAGAATCGCGAAGTGTAAATATACTTATGTACATTCATAATACGTGCGCACATCATGCTGGTTTCAATTATATGTAATTGCAGTCAGTCTCATACTGCAAGACCTCAGTTACACATATGGCCCAAACAGTTTGCCTCTTCTCAGCATAAGAGGAACATTTGTATTTTACCTACGCATTTCGTAAATTAAATAAAGCCTTGAATTACACTAAATAAGCGAAAGAGCCTTTTATTTAAACGCTATACATTACACATATGAATAAAGTTATAACCTTAAAGTTAATCACACCAGTTAGAGCTCCTAATGAAGCTATCATTTTTAAACGTTCGTCAGATCACTATGTGGTCAGAAGGTGTGGTATCGTCTCCTCCTCCTCATTAGTAAATCAGCTTTAGCTAAAACCGCCAAGTCTCGTGCAGTGTGTCAAAAGGACACAATTTTTTGTTTTCGCATAAATCTCTAAAACGGTGAGACTATACGTGGAAAAATATTCAAAATCAACAGTATAACACAAACAATACCATGTCATACCTTTTGTAAAGTCAAAAATCTTCAGAAAATCGTCAGAAATAAAGTTGTTTCACAAAACAGTTTTGGAAAAATTAGTGTTCAAAATAAAAAAAATGAAAAAACATTTTATTAAACAACTTTACTGTCCCCGTACAAAATTGAATCATTACACCCTTACGTGCACAATAAAAAATGATTTGAGCATCACCGTCCAATGTATCAAATTTGATTCACTTCATTCAAGTTTGAATTATACCTTTTGCATTTGAAACATTATTAAACATAAATGGCAAACAATATAAGTTGGAAGTGAAGTTTCTTGTATGATAGTATCAAATATGATACATGGGACACCGAAAATCCGGTAGAAATTTAATAACGTGTGTCTGTATCACAACATAATACATGGGACAATGTTGTTATATTTCAAACAATTTCAAAACTTTACATTGTTTAACACAATTTTTGTTTTCTAAACTCAATGTTTCTTACAAATGTTGGTCAAAAACAGAAAATCAGATGCTCAAATGTCTTGTCCTTTTTCAGAAAATTAAAAATAATATTAAAAAAATTTTCAGGTTATGAACGAATCTTTTTAATTTTCAAAAAAAAAAAATCCAAAATTTGTATTTTCAAAATTAATTTTTCAAAAACTGTTCTTTAAAACAACTTTATTTAAAAATGAAATGAAGAAAGAGATTAAATACTTTACAACGAGGTAAAGAAACCATGGTATTGTTTGTGTTACCGTTGATTTTGAATATTTCTTGTCTTAAGTAATTTGATTTTAAAAAAGGAGGGTAAACCACTCCTGTGAGGGGGATAAATCACCTCCCACCAATACGATTTCTTAGAAAATAAATTGATTTTTTTTAGTTCAAGAAATAACGTTACTTGCCATATAACCGTTATATAGAAACGGCACCAATGATTTTCTTTAAAAAAATTAAAGATAATTTTTGTCTGATTGTGTTTTGATAATTTGCAAACAATAAAAAATTGGTAAGCTTACTAACGGTACATCCTATAGAACCGTTAATATTTTGTTAAGCTATTTCGTGAAGGGTGAATTGATTTTATCCAAAAATTTTTTTAGATAGATCTAAGATGATTCGATAAAACTTCAATACCAAAATTTAGCAAAAAAGCTTGGTTTTAATTTAAATTATTTTTTGTAAATTTATAATTGAAAAACGGTTCGACTAAAAATATTAATTTTTTTTTTGTGTATTAAATGCAAACTATTTAGCACTTAAAATTGGCGTATTTAAAATTCGTAAAAATAAACTTTTTTATAAAAATTATTAAAAAAACAATGATTAATGAATAAAATTAACGATTATGGAATTATTTTTTTGGTAAACTTATATTCAGGCAACTAAATTTTCTGCATACTTTGATTTTGGCTTGAATTTTTATAAAAAGTAGTTTTAGCAGGGATTTTTACTTACATTATTTTATATAAAAAAGTTATTTTTACAAATTCGAAGTATGCCGATTTTAAGTGCTAAATAGTTTTCAAATATTGAATTAATAAATTCGAAAATTAATTAAAATTAAAACTTAGCAAACTTAGCAAATTTACAATTTAAAACTTAGCAAGTTTTACAAATTTTTTGTTTCAACTGAACGAAAACACAATCAATTTTTTTTCAAGAAAATCGTTAGAGCCGATTTCAAGAAAATTAAGCTACTTTATAACGGTTATATGGCAATGGCAAGTACCGTTATTATTTGTTGAGCTAAAAAAAGTTTCAATTTTTCCTCTAATGAATGGTCTACAAACCCTACATACCGAATTTGAAGAAAATCGGTACAGCCGTTTAGGCTGTAGCTGCTGATGCACACACAGATTGACAGACAGATAGACAGACTTTCCATACCCTATTTTTTGGATTTCTCTTTCATCGTATAATATCATGTTTGATTGTTATTTTAAAACTTTAACATTCCTTATTATGATCACAAGTTAAAATCGCACAGGCGTGGCGTGATTGATAGGGACCTTTGACATACTATTTGTAAATGAGTACCAAAATTCAACTTGTAGGAAATCATTAATGCAATCTGAATCTCGAATGTCTATTTAGCGTAAGACATTTTGTGAGCTTCAGATCTAATTGTAACCAGATCTGCTTAAAGTCACTAGACATTTTTTGCGATCACATCCGAAGAAGCGCGCTCTATGAAGGTTTTGGATGACACTGGATACAAAGAATAAAATAGAAAACCATTCACAGCACCTCACGGACGAATTCATAAGCGCTACTTCATTAACTCGAGCGATGGTAAATATATATATATGTCGATTGTTGACCGTTCCTTTTCCATGACAAAGGGGAACTTTTGATGCAGTTATCAGCTTTTTACTAAAAACCACACAGTTTATAGCGCAATAAAAATAGACATTACAATAGGGCTTTTTAGGTAACAACGATATATCTCTTTCTCGTTCTCACAGAATTGTCAAAAACAGCAGTATGGTGAACAGCTGATTTTTTTTTTATCATTGTTGAAAAATTGATTGAAAACAAAAGCGGGAATTTTAAAGATTTGTGCGCGAAAATTGTGAAAATTGTTGGTTTTGTTAATTAAAATAAATTTTTAAGCCACGGAAATCACAAATTTCACACAAAAAAGAATACCGCATTTAAAAATTATTTCCAAATTGTTTTCTCCAAGATCTTGAGTTTGACAGTTTGAAAAAAGCGCGATACATATTTCAATCTGTCTTCTCCATAGTGTGAGCTTTGACAAGATGGTAAAACTCCCTATCGCAAAGCTTGCCAGCGTTCCAAACGATCATCATACAATCACTAGGATTGCTTTGTTTTTAGTATGTTTGAAACAATAATAAGCCGTCATTTATATTTTACACTTCCATTCAATTACAAGTATCATTATTCATTTTTATTGTTTGTTTACTTGAACATTTGTACAAATTCGTTAAAAATTGTAAGATCTATGAAAAATATTATGAATTTGAGTGCAATAATGTACCAATACCGTCGAAAAAGGTAAAACAATACAAAGCTATCCAATAGTTTTAGAATAAAAAAAGAACGCGCAAGCAAAATCCGTCATTAAAATGTTTTCATGTGTCAGTTTTTAGATCAAATCTTCCAAATTCGGAAGACCGCTTCTTTCTTGTTGAGATTTGCTCTTTTTCCCCTCTTTTCATTTAAATGAATCACCAAAAATTGCAAAAAGATCAAATCTTTTTGAAGGAAAGAGCAAATCTTTTCGTAAATGAAAAACGCTATAAGTTTTACTGTCCTTTAAATAAAAATTTTGGCAAATTTTACAGTTTTTCGCATGATGCGCATGAACACCAGTTCTTCGCAGTTTTGAAGTCACCAATTATTTTTAAGGAAATTAAATAGATAAAGCCTATTTCAGACATTTTTTTTTAAATTGGTTAGCAATAGCCGATGTTTCGTTATAAGCGATGTCGTTATAACCCATTTTAACTGTAGATATTTTAAAAATAATATTTGAAAATGCTTTTAAAGAAAATGGACCAAATTTTATAAAAATCCGTCGACAGGTTTTAAGACCAATTCTTATGCAAATAATAAACTGAATCGTGGATCGTGTTCATAAAAAGATATTTTGATATTTCACTAACATTACAATTTAATTTTTCTTTAGCATCCACAGATCTTACCAAAACACAAACCACCCTATTCAAACGACGATTCCCCCCATCAACTACTTCATCGTCTGTGACAACAATTCCACCCACTCCAATAGAATTCAACACATCACCACTTTATTTGGACACTTCAATTCCAGAAGACCTCGATCAAATCGCCAAATCGAGTATACACGAATCAAAGTTTTTCCATAATCAAATAAATGACAATCTCGATGAACACGAACATTCCGGCAAGGTGTCTTTTTCAACGAGTATTTTCAGGAGTACAACTCCTCTTTACACAACCTACGAAGAACCAATAACAAGGCGATTAGGTTATGCAGCTTCAACGAGTAAGTTATAAATGTCGAATGTGTTTATGTTTGATTTGCGATGTTAAAAATAATTTTCCCTGCCAGGAAGACCATCATTACGTAGGCCACAAAAGACAACTCCCATTCCGGAAAATGTGGAAGTTTTCATAAGCCGGAGACGGCCACACAAAACCCCTGCGCCCTTCAACAAAATCATTGAAGCACCCTCAGGAGAAACCTACAAACCTTCCAGTGATTATGACTATTACGATGATGGTGATGAAAGAGTTGTAGATAAGCCTACGGCCTCACAAGTAAGCTCGTTTATATTTGAATTTAGGGGAAGTTATATTCAACATTCATTCTCATCATCTGCTTGCAGGTTAAAGTTGTCCTCCATGGCAAAGGAATTATCGAATGCTTGGACCAAGGTAACTTCCCTCATCCGTTATCATGTAGAAAATTCATTTCCTGTGCAAAATTCGAGACCGGAGGCGTTGTTGGCTGGGAGTACACTTGCCCCAAAGGTTTAAGTTATGACCCGGTCGGTGGAATGTGTAATTGGTCTGCAGGCCTCGGTTGCAACGAGTAGATTAAACATTTTTTAATTGAAATTTATGAATTTAGAGTTTTTAGAGATTGTAGCTTTTGGAGTTGAGTTGCGATATATGAGACATCAGCTACAAAAGGACTTATCGAAATTATTGTTGTAATTAGTTGACTGATTTATATTTGTATGCGATAATAAGCTTGGAAATATTTTCTTTCCAAATTAAAATTTAAATAAAATCTAATGTAATTAAAAAAAAAAGAAATCTCTTTCGTTGCCGTTATTTTATAATTTTATTATTTAATACTTAAGTTAAATATATATTGTAGTGTATTTTATTGTAAGTGGAAAAAATATGATATAATGTAATTTAATTTACAAATTAATTGTTTCTGTGTGACATTTTTTTATAATAAATTAAATAATGAAATTAAATTAAACTATAAAATACTAAAAACTACCTACCTACTTACTATTTTTATCGAATACAAAGAAAGAAATCCTGACGAAAAATAATATACCAAAGCAATGCATGCTTTATATTAATAAAGGGCAAGAGAGTGCCTGGGTCGCTCTCGCTGGTAAATAACTTATAATTGCTCATGTAGTAAGTTGCTTAAAACAAAAATAAATGTTAAAAAAAAACTAAAAAAATAAGTTGTATTGATTTTGAAAATTCTTTTAACGTTTAAGAAAACCGTAAAACCAAATGCATTCGACCTTTTTTAAACCAATTTTTATTTTTGCTTGCGATTAATGTGTGTAAAGTGCAAGGCAAGTTTTTGCTTTCGTGCAAGAAAAAGGTTTGACATAACAATCAATGCGAACATTTTGTCTGTCAATCTGGTTTCACTAGTATCTACATAAAGCCTAAACAACTGAACCGATTTTTATTAAAATTAAGATAAATAAATAAATAACTACGCATTGAAGACGAGGAAAACCAATGACTTTCTATACCACATTGACAAAGTAAAATAAAAAAAATAATGTTTGCAATATAAACTTATTAATTTATTCAGTAAAAACTACAATATACTTTGTAAAGTTCACTGGGCGCATTTAAGATCATGACAGATTTATAGTTCCTTAGAAATTTGTACCACGCATCCTGTAGTTTTTCATCGAAGTCTTAGCATTTTTGCCATAAGGAGATTTGGACTTAACTTTCATAACGAAATCGCCTTTCACATCAAATGGTGTGGTATAGCCCATTGGAATACGAATACCATGGCAACGATGTTTATTGTAGTTTTTCAATGAATTGCATCCCACAGCCATGAAACTCCTTTCGCCACCTGGCATCACAGTCTCAGCATAGTAACTAATCGCCTTCAACATGGCGTCCACGATATTTGTCGAGCCTGGAGGAACAGATCCTGGGCCACTTGGATAGAAATCAACATCACCATTGCTGTCCGATCCGGCACCATATGAAGTTGTGTGAATAACATCAACAAAATCAGCAACACCACGATTCAATTTCGATTCCATATGTTGTTCTCCGGTAAAGATCTTGGATGGATCCAAACCAGTAACACGACGAAGTTGAACATTCTTTTCTTGGGCAAAATATCTGGCAGCAGCTCCAGCAACATGAGCACCAACACTGTGACCAATCAAGTGAATATTGTAGTATGGTATGGAATCAGTCATGTTGACAATAGCATAACCGATCATCTTTCCAACATCTTCAATGTCCAAAGTAGCCCAATTTTGGAAGTTAGACAATGAATTTCCCAAATCGATAATCTAAGGGGGAGAAATATTTTTTTTTAATTGAGTTATATGAAAAAAAAAAGTTTGTGGTTCTTACAATGAGGCTGCCAGTAGTTGGAACATCCCATGAATTAGTATACTGAAGTTGATTTTCGTTGACTTGGTAGCGAGCTCTATAAGATTCGATTACTTCGAAAATTGCGTCACTTGGATCTTCCGAGTTTGATGGAACTCCCGTAACAAAAATGGTTACCTCTCCTGTGCTTAATTGAGGATAATTATTCAAAACAACTGCGGTGTTGTTCATTGGAATAGAAACGTTGCCATTTGGAGTAATCAAATACATTTTAATCTCATCCATACTTGGAGTGTACAAATGCTCATTATTTGGGCGGAGGTAGCTTTGCTCGGCTAAAAAAAAATATATATTAAATTAAAGTTTGAAAATGTCTGGATTATGCCTTACCAACTGTTCGTAATAAAAACGATGCTTCATCAACTGGCATGGTTACCAATCTATCAAACGATAAGTTGTCCATACTTGGAGAACTTTGCCCAACGTCCTGAGTCCGAGTGAATTGATCTTCAGAGTTTGCTGAGTGGTTAATTTCAGACATTGGTCGGGCTTCCATTCCAACAGTATTGTCCATGTTCTCCATGCCTGAGCTGATTGAAGCAATGCTGGCCAAAACCAAAATCGGCAATGTAATCGTTATAAGAGTCATCGTAGAAAGAGTAAGTTATTCAAGAACGAGAAAAAGTAAACTGATAAAAATGAAAATTTAGTCCACCAATTTATACTTTAAACTACACCTCAGGCCTTATGCAAAATATTTTTGGAAAACAAAATGCATTTAGCTTCTTCAGCAAAAAAAATAAATAAATTCATTCATCAAATCAGACAAATGCATTCGAACGGATAAGATATCATGTTCCGTGCTGATTAAATATTTAATATTCTTTTATTTGATGTGAAAATGATGACTCGGATTGATAGGATGTCCGTTGTATGTACAACAGAAATGCAAAGCTCGTGTTTTTGGTATGTTATTATTATTATTTTTTTTTTTGTAACCAACACTATAGAGCATAGATACATATAACTTTAGGATACCTTATAAAGTTAAAATTGATTTCCAAGAAAAAGAGAATCATAACGTGACCCAAATAGTTCGTTTGTGTTCGAGCAGCGATAAAAAAATAAGAGTATGTATCAAGCTAGAAAACTACACATAGATTTGGAAATAACAATTAATGTTTGAGCGGGGGACGTTTAACTAAAACGTCAGTAAAACGACAAGGCTCTAGAACGGAACCCTGTTGGTTTCTTAAAGCTAATATAGAAATAATGATAAGAAGAGTGACCAGCGAAGATATTCTCGACGTTTAAATTTTACTAAAACCTCAAACTCTTAAGAGCCGTGTCGTTTTAGTGGCATTTAAATAAAACGACTATATTAATAAAGGGTGAACAACTATCCAATGATAAGAACCAATTTCATTTTCTCTTATCGAATTTGGTCGTAGAAAATGCAGTAGGTATGTGTAGGATTGTTGTATCCAACAGCACGCTGAGGTCTTCGCAAAGGGATCTCCAAAAAAATTTCAGAACTGGTAAATTGAACAGAAAATTGACCTAAACATTAAAAAAAAATGCGAGCATCATAAGAAAATGATGTTCATTCCAGCCCTACCTTTTATATTGCTATGCATCATTTTTTGTACCAAACCTATTTGTGATGCAAAATAAAGTTTTTTTCCCCAAAGCATGCAATAGGACCATGCAATAGGACTGTGTTAAAAGACCCGTTATAATATGTGCATTTTATCACAACGAGTTGTAAATTAATGCCGATGACTTAATTCTTTACTGTGTTAAATGCTATTAACTTATAGTTTTTTTTACCGAAAGTGGACTTTACACACTTGTGCACTTACAGTAAGTTCTGTTGAAAAGTCTATTCGAAATTGCCCATCAGAATCTTGGTAATTCCTCATATCATTCATATCATATTGGTTAAGTGCTTACCCACAGATAAAAAGAATTGCACGACTAATGAGTGGTCTGGAAAACACTTTCAAATAAATATAAATATTTTTTAACAAAAATAAATTACAAACTTCTTTTAATAATTATTTTATTTTCTTATATAACACGTTTACTAATATTCGTGTAACCAATTCCTACGCAAGTCATTAACACTTGTTGAGCTCCCGCAGGTTTTTCATCTTCATCATCTTCTTCAGGGTTTTCCAATTTAAATGTAATAGCAAAGAAATCACGTAGGTGCTGCAAGAAGTGCACTGTGTACTGCGAGAGTGGTCCTGATAGCAAACAAAAATTTATAGTAATCTTTTTTAAAAAATATCAAAATCTTAATTACCGGTAAGAAATTTAGATACGTTCTTTTGTCCAAGTGCCATGAAGAGTGCAGCCATCCATTGGAAAGAGGAATCGACACATCCTCCTCTGTAGATCTCATCAAGAAGTTTATGTGCTGCTTCTTTTCCCAAATCTTCCGGAACTGATGGACTAGTACCCTAAAAATCAAAACAAGTTATTAGCAAAAGAAGCATTTAGAGAAATGAAAATATTTACCTCTTCTTTAGCATTTGATACACATTCAGCTGAAAATATAACTCCCTCAGTTGTTTCAGCTACAATATTGATTCCATAGCCGGGACTATTACCTGAAAGTTTACCTTTATTCTGGTCGGTGTAGATATAGACGTCCGTAAGGAAATTCAACATAACTCCTTTCGCCGATTCAACTGTTCTATTTGCCATGGCTGGAGACACTTTACAAGCATACACAGTTCCTCGGATTCGCTTGACCATCCCTTGTTTCAGACATTGTATGGCACGGAAGTTCTTTCGCACTGGACATCTGAAGATTACTTCACCACCTCCGTCAGGCATGACTCCTCTTTTTATGACTTTCAGTGACAAACCGTCATCGACAATTAGAAATCGTTTAAGCAACGACAAAGCTGATGTCTTTATATGATCCACTGAAGGTGCTTCTTTGCTATTCGTAACCCCACGTAAAGTAGCATGGATTGGGTTTTTGCAGAAAGGTCCTAAAGCAATAAGTACATCAAGATAATAACCGATTCCCCGTTGAACACAACAGTCATGGTGTATGGTTCCACCATGTAGCAATCCCGGACTAAAAACTACCGATGTTCCTGATGGATTCAACTCGATCTTTGTACCATTTGTGATTTTGTCCATAAGTCGTATGAGGCCTATCTCGAATTCTCGCAGTCCTGGCACATTGTCATTGCTGCGAATGTCAATTATTTTTACAGGTTTTCCACTTAAAATTGATAGGATGAGACGTTGTTTTAGGAAGTTACTTCCTTTGAAAACAAGGAGATTATTTTCTTGAGCAAAAACTGGCATTTTGCTTTTATTTTATGAATTATTATAATAATATTTTCAAAGTTTAAAGAATAAAAACAACAGAAACGTGCGTTTGTTGACTTGTCAAGTATTTTTTTTTTGTCCGTTGTTTGACAGTTTGCCAGAAGGGAAGAAGTGCTGCCAGACTATATCAATTACGTGATGATTTATGCATAGAATACGTCAAGAGAGAAAGCACACGTCACTGCATGCAGAACTGCTCAAATTTTAATGAATATTGAGTGATATTGAGACTCTTCCGAATTTCCGATGTCTGCTTAATTAGAGATGTGATGATAAAAAAAACGAACAGTATTTGAATTTTTAAGTCACATACCTATTATAAACTCATATAAACGATTGAGTAAAGTTAGGCCGCCTTTAATATGCCTCTACTAAAGTAATACTTATTTATAAATAAAGTTATGTTGAGTAGAGGCTGAGTAAGTTAAAATGACCTCATAGGTTGATTAGAGCCTGCGAAAACCCATATTAGCATAATAATGTCAGTTTTAAACCAAATAATCGAAACGCTGTAACAGCTTATAGACTTTCTGTTTCACACAGTGAAATTTGCATGGTTAAATTGACGTTTATCATAACCAGAGTTTTATATGGGACGCTTTTCTTAGATTTTATGTTGCGTTACATTACATAACCTGAAAGTAATTAATATGGTTTAAAAATTCTTAATTAATTTAAGTGAGTAAAGGCTGAGGGTCAGTTGTATAATCGTGGTTCAACGTGGTTCAAATATAATTACTGATTTCCATAGAAAATCTGTCTAAATTAGTGGGTTAAAAACTTGAACCACGATTGTACAACTGTTACTGAGTAAGGACCAGTTGTACAATCGTGGTTCAACTTTTTAACCCACCGATTTTGGCAGAATATCTATGGAAATCAGTGGTTTAAAAATTTGAACCACACTGAACCACGTTTGTACAACTGGCCCTAAATGATTTGAAGTTGCGTAGCTAACGTTCAATGGCATTTTAGCGAAATCTAATAAATAAGGCTGCTAATGTTTTGCTCCGTTTTGTTATCATTTTTTTGTTTTGGATCGAAAGATCGAGTTTTATTTGAAATTATATTCCAACACAGATATTTCAGCAAATGATTTGAAAGCTTGAGGAGTTGAGTTGAGTTCAAAAAAATTCAAATGACAGGAGAATGCCTGGTTTCTTAGTATTAAAGCAAAGAGACACATTTTACAAAAAAAAAATATTTTCATTGCTTGTACAAGCGCGCATTTTTCAACAACTAAACTCGGTCAAACATACCGATCTTTATGATTTTCTTGTACGCATAGTTACGAACCGCACTGCACGCACCCTTCCGTCCATTATAGTTCTGCCTTAAACCCATTATTTTTCTATTTCAACTTATTTGGCATCACTTTAAAAACTGCAGCAAATTTTTTTTGCATTTTTTGACATCCCGTTTTTTTTACTTGTGCACCAAAAAAAAAACAGTTTTTTCTTAGCTGGTGCGGGTGCCTTGTTCAGGCTCTTTGTTTCTTGTTGTGTATGGTCTACTATTTTTTTTTTTTAACTTCAACTTCCAAAACCTTAAAAGAGAGGCAAAACATTTGACTAAAAAAAGAATTAAATATGAACAAAGCTAAAGGAACGGAATATGAAAAAATACAATGTCCCTACGTGGAGAGTCACTTGATCGACCGTTGTCGAATGCAGGTCCACTTGAACCGCTGCAGAAAATCTTACAATGACGTTCCGTTAGTTGAATGTCCTTTTAATATAACGCACCGTCTCAATCAACCGGAATTGCAAGTAAGTTATAGAATTCTTGAAGGAGCTTTATTCGAATCATTTATTTTAAAGTGGCACGTGCAAGTTTGTCCAGACAGGAAGTCTTTTGATAACTTTAAGTACTCGGTGCCAAGTTCATCTAGATCACAACCGTCTCCTGTCAACGTTATGCCAGATGTTGAACCAACTGAAAATTGGGATGATGAACCGGATGTGCCAGCGTACGATCCAAAGACGTATGCTGCGAATGCGGCAGTTCTTCGTTTGTGCCAAAATGCTCCGCCTTTAGAAAAGAAGGTTTTTCGTAAGGCTGAGCATCTGCGCCTGAGAGGATTAGAAGATTAAAGTCTTGACGAAATTTATTGAAAACCCTTTACAACTTTTCTTAAGTTGGTTTTAGTTTTTCATAGATTAATATATCTATTTATGTAAATACATTATATTATTTTTTTGATGAACTTAAATAAAGGTCACCTGTATGTTTAAAACACATTGTGTGTGTATGTATATTTTCGATTACCAAAATGGGTATACTTGCCTATCAAAGTTCTAGCATTTGTATCAATTTATCCTTGGAGAAATTTACATTTTGCAACCGATGAGTAGCCTAGGAACACAGTACACATAAGTATACTGTGCCTATGAATACTTAATAAATTTACGTCATTTGGAATATAAGTAAATTTTGCAGCCAATAGGAAAAACACTATGCAAATATGAGTACCTACTTGTGAAAGGAATATTCATGCAAAAGCAAATACAAAGAAGTAGGTAAACGTACATGCCGGTATTTCCTGCAATTGCAATCAAATTGGAAAAGCCTGATTTACTGTGCATGTGCCAACTTTAAAGGATGCATCATTGAAGAGTTGGGGTAGGTTATCTATCTCATAGTTCACTCATTTGGAGAAAATATTTGAAAGTTCTAGTCAGGGATGAAACCAATGAAATGTAGTAAATGACCCGAAAAAACGAAGCAGATTGGCGAAAAAGTGTAGTAGACAACAAAATTTTGAAAATAAACTCAATTTTTTGACATTTATACCATATACAGTCGCAAAAAATTTGTTACAAGAAAAAATGATCGATATTTCAACCAAATTTGTGGTTAAATTATCGCATCATGTGGCATAACTTTCTTTGGTAGAATGCCTGCAAGTTTTCGAAAAACAAAATGAAATAGCTGGCCTTATATTCCTTCACCAAGAACAAACGTTGTAATGTGAAGACTATTTGAACGAAACGTTGGTATTCGGTAATTTAGTCCGTTATTACGACACTCAGAAAAAAAATTGCTGTCGGAAGAATTTTGATTTATGATAAAATTATGATTTATAAATTGTGGGCTCAACAAAAAATTCTTGCTGTAAAACTCCTTCTTAATTTATTAAAAAATTTGATCAACTTCAGAAAAATTCTTGCTGAAACTATTTTTTTATACTTAGTAATTTTAAAAACCAAATTATTGTTTCAACAATTAATTTTTCAGATTACAATTATTATCTATCAAGAATTAAAATAGATAGAATAACGATGAA
The DNA here is from genome assembly GCA_951217065.1 of Baccha elongata. Lineage (NCBI taxonomy): Eukaryota > Metazoa > Arthropoda > Insecta > Diptera > Syrphidae > Baccha > Baccha elongata. The sequence goes on from OX578272.1 coordinate 35,904,862, forward strand.
AAATGTTAATTAATAACACGATAAATTCATTTCAAAAATTTATTCTTAAATCAACAAAAAAATCTCATTTCTTAAGAATGAATATTAAATAGTTTATTGAGGTCTTTTAGATAGATTAGCTGAGTGATGGGTAGCGCACAGGATCGTCATGCGAGAGAACTCGAGTTCGAGACCCGGTGGAGGCACACAAAAAAATTTGTTAAAAAACTTACAAATGGAAACAAATTAATAAATAGAATAGAAATAAAATAAAGACACATTTCAACATTATAAAAATTATTTTCTTTTTTGAAATTATAATAGTATTTTTTTAAGAATTTAGACATTTTGCATCTTTAGTTTAAGAAAAATAATGCTTGCTTCAAGTTTACACCTGCATTCTTGAATTAAGAAATAAGATTCTTGTAAATTGTTGGGCCAAAGTATAAAATTGTTGGCATTACAACTTTTTTTTGAGTGGATGACTAAGAAGCTCATAAAAATAGATGTTGCCATGGAAGACCTTTGGTAGATTATGACCCAACATTTTTGTTTTGAGCCCGACTAAACATTATTCTTTTTGTGAGACCAGGAAAAAAGCAAACAGTGGAAAATCTCCATAACATTTCCATATGTGTATTACTTTAATAAACAAAAAATCCAATCAATCCAGACGAAGTAGAAATAAATTAATATATATATATATATATTAATATATATTAATATATATTAATATATAAATCGACAATCATCAAAAAATGAATTAGATCTACTACCTACATATGAAGCAATTAATCATCACTGTTTAGTACGGAATGTATGTTTTTGTTTTTATTTTTGTTGAAAATGATGACGTTAAAAAAAGGACGTTCAGAAATTAAACGTGCGAGTAGTTCAGTGTTGCCTATAGAGTTTTTTTTTAACGCGGCTATATTCTCATAATTCCGTAGAGTTTCCTCTTTCACACCACACATAGAATAATAAATAAACATGACACCACAGTAGTTCTTATGGGTAAAATTCTGTTAGTCTCCAATTCGTTTGGGTTGATTTTCTTGGTTTGACGTTGGAAAAAAAAGCTGTTAGCATCTTGTCAACAACACAAAACTAACCCTTATGCATTTTATGAGAACCGACAAACTTGGGTAGAACCTGGTAAAATTCAAAGGGTTTTACTAATAATCAAATTTAGTAACGGCTTAATAAATAAAAATCTCCACACTTTACGAAAATTTCGGTGCAATTTTTTTCTAAAGTGTGGGGATTTTATTTAAGCTGTCATTAAATTGTATTATTAGTAAGGACCAAAAAACACAACTATTTAATAAAAACAAGAGTTTGTATACGTACATATTTTGTTTGATGAAAAACATATGTGTACGATAATTGACGTCGTTTGACTAACCATATATCATTTGCTCTAGACTGGTCCTAAATTTGCTGTTGCTGGTCATATTCTGGTTCTGTGAAAAAGTAAATGAAAATATTTTCAAACTTTTACCGGTTCTCGTACTGTGAAAAGGTGTAACCAAACTTCACCGATTTGGACATCCACCACTGCCCACTTTTCACACAATCCGGATTTATCTTATTTCATATTCGAGTGGCTTCACTCCGAAGAGGAGGGAATAATGAATTTTATGGACCATTAAAAAACCTCCCTTTGTCAATTGTGTATGCAGGTAGTAGTTGACCAAAGATTGTTAATATTCGATTTTTCTAAACTCAAACGAATTAAAAAGTATTTTTTCAGTGCTTGTTCCATTTATTTTTTTCTTAGTTGTTAAAAATGAAATGAAAATACTGCGCGTGTTCCACAATGGTTTTGACCATGTAGCCGATGTAAACAATATAATGTGGGTTCTCTTTCCTTGTACAACTTCTGTTTCTACTCCGAATAACATGCCAGTGATTTCAGTGAGTGAAGACCGGATAAAAGGCAAAATCATTTTTTGTTGGGTTGCGAAAATTTGTATAACAACTTGAGATATAAGTATACATATGCATACATATATAATTAATATTGTGATTTTTTTTTTATTTATTCTTGTTTATTTTACAACAACATTTTTCTTTTTTTTATTATTTATTGTATTTTTAATATGTATTTTGACCAATTATTTACTAATTTTTATAAAATATATCATGCTTTTATCTTACGAATGTTTACTAAAGTTATTGAATCCTCATACTGTTCGATCAACGCTGTCTCAGCCAGTGAGACAGTTTGAACATATAATTTAACTCATGGAGCTGGCAAAATGTAGGAGAAATGTGTTTTGAAAAAACATTTTGAAAGCTAGAAGGAGTTCGGAGATATGACTGTTTGAACAATAAAAGAGTCGCACCTTAACCAAATCTTTGCATATACATTGATAACGATTATAAGAAAGTTAAAAAATCAAAAAAAAAATCTTCTTTGTATCCGTGCTTATCTTTAATAAATTATTTATAAAAGAAAGAAAATCTTTATATAAATAAAAATGCATATAAGAAAAAAAAATATTTTATCAATTGAAATTATTATGAACAAACAATTTCTTTTTACCAAATTTTTGAAACAAAATTAAAATATTCAGTTTCAGAAAAGTTAGACATCGCACACTTCTTTTTCATTTACTTTTTAACACTTCTTTTTCATTTACATTTCTTATTAACGTTTGATTTTCTATGTAGTGAATGAGATTATGTTTTAGAAGTTTCTAATGTCAGAGTTTTTCTTATATACGGTTTTCTTTGTGGTAAATTTAACACCTGAGAATATGCAAGTTGTTTTGGAATGTCTTTCTTACAAAAACGTGTTTTTTTTATAATAGACTTGCTTATATCCGTCATCTATTGTACAATTTTAGGGCCAAATACAGTGTTTATATTTTTATATCATCGATTTAAATGTGCTTTTGCTTTTGTTACCTTTAATATTGTAAATCAATAATAAAAAAAATTCTCTCACAATTAATACTAATGACAACTTTATTTTCAGTTTTCTTTTCATGCACGGAAAACTACAACTTAAACTTAATGCCATTTATCAATAAAACAATTATGCACATGCTACCTACTATCATTGGCGCAAAATTATAGTCGTTTTAACTCCAAACTAAAAGCAATTAAATGTGAAACTTGGTTTAAAATACGTTTTTCCGTATTATAAACGGCATAAAGCATACATTTTCTTAATGAAGTTGTCTAACTTTAAAAACAGCAAACCTTAGCATTATATTTTTAATGCAACACACTAAAATCTCTGAAAGAATGACAGCTCACTCTCTTGAAATCGCTTTTGTGGAATGTAACTACACACAAACACTGCATAAATTCATTAACAACCCCTTTCAGTGGAATAAATAACTGGAAGTTAAAAAAGGTTTTATTTTTGAGTAAAAGTTAGACAACTGTTCTAAAGTTGAAATAATGTTAAGTGGTATCACGTTAATTCCTTAAATATACGTTGACTATAATTTTGCGCCATTGAGTTTACACACATAGAGAAATCATGTGTAAGTTACAAACTTTGCTCGTAGGATGTCGTTATTATCGACTTGTTTTTTTTTACTTTTATAGCAATTTATTATTCTTGAGTTAATAGGCAATAGAAATAATGAAAAACAAATACAAATGGTTCAAGTATTTTTCGTTACAGAGAACTAGGAAAATAATAATTACTCAATATGCTCATTTAGCGACATCTATGTACTTCGGTGAGTTTGAAACCATCTTGATTCCACTATGGGTATAAAACTCAATGCTACTATCGTTATAATTTTAGGGATAAAATCTTTTTAATCCTGAAAACATTCCTGTCAAACTTCTTGTATATTCATAAGACTTACTAAATGAATCTCCTACTCCATCGGGATCACTACTTTCCGAATTCTCCACTTCACTTAGCGATTTGCTTGTGGGGTTGGTCGGGTTGACCTCAGATATCCTAAGTGAATCTTCATCTTGACCTTCCTTCTTCGGACAGTCATTTTTAGGATAACGAGGCTTTTTCCGCTTTTTCTTAAAAGCTGTTGATCTCAGTGTTGAAACTTTATCTTGCATTCTTTTTTTAAATTCGTCCGAATTGTAGTCTTTTTTCTCCGGATTATCGTTATCTAGCCTTCTCGTAAGATAACCAAATATAAGATCATATGTTACCTTTTCTTTCGAATTGTTCTCTTGTTTATTCGATGAATCTTCATCTTGACTTCCGATTGGATAATCATCTACAGGATCATATGGTTCTTCGTCCGACTTATACTCTTGCTTCTTCGGTAAATCTAAATCTTGGCTTGGCAGTGCATAATCGTCTATAGGATCATATGGTTCTTCGTCCGAATTGTACTCGTGTTTCATCGGTGAATTTACATCTTGACTTCCCAGTGGATAATCGTCTATAGGATCATATGGCTCTTCGTCCGAATTGGAATCTAGTTTCTTCTGTAAATCTTTATCTAGCATTTCCTTTAGATTATCATCTAAAGGATCACATGGCTCTTCTTTCAAATTGTAGTCTAGTTTCTTCGGTGAATCTTCATCTTGTTTTATTATTGAATAATCATCTATAGGATCATATGGCTCTTCGTCCGAATAGTTCTCTAGTTTCTTCTGCAAATCTTTATCTAGCCTTCTCTTTAGATATTCATCTACAGGATCTAGCCTTTCCTTAGGATAATTATTTAAAGGATTTGCAACCGAATATTCTATTCTGTAGCTGTCGTTACAACTTTCTTCTATTTTGACAGCTTCTTTGCGACACTCTGGTGTCTCCTTCGGTATATCTTCATCTTGCTTTTTCTTAAAAAAATATACATTTAAAGGAGTTGCACACGCATATTCTTCACTGTAGCTGTCAATATCATAATCCAATTGCTTTGAAAATACGCTGATTTTAGAGCTTGAAGATGTTGCCAAATCTTCAAACCATTCATAACAAAAACCCAGTGGATCTTGTTTCTTTTTACAATCAATGTCTTCGTAGACTCTTTTGCGGACGTTTTTCGCTACATTATTATCAGAATCTTTTTTTATAGATAAGTTGTCCGCTACATCATCATCATCGGAATCTAGATCACCTAAACGTTTGCGTTCACTTTTTCGGAATTCCTTTCGAACCGATTTAAGGTTTCCAATATGCTTCCGAATGACATTCTTCGTTGCGAGGTATTTTGATGGATCATAATCAATTACTTCCGTGTCGTCCCAGTTTTCGTCGCATTCAACGATAAACTTTTGACGGTCTTCTATGGCGAGTTGTACTGGGAGTGTGTTGTATTTGTATTGATGGATAATAGCTTTATCTTTGCAGGTACTTGCATGATGCTTTATAAGAAACAATTAAGTGATTTGTAAGAAATAAAGATATGAAACAATATTACCGAGAATTCGGGTTCGGGTATTAAGTGGCTAGCATTGAAAGGACATTTGACAAGTTCCACATCAGGATAACTGAGACGGCACTTGATTAGATGAGGAATTAGACGTCTGCGAGCTATGTGGTGAGCTTTATTGTAGGGACATAGAACCATTTCCTCTTCCATGGCAATGGACATTTTTTTTTTTTAACGCAAAAGACCAATTAACTTTATTTTAAAAAACAAAACAACTAGCATTAAAATAATCCCAAAATTTGTATATAAACGCCATGAGTACTTTTGACATTTTGAGTTCCGTTTGATTTGCAAATTTAAGGAACATTTCAATGTCCACGTTTCCACGTGTAGAAAATCATGATTTTTCTATGCTTTGAAAAATGGTCACAGGTCATCCATCAACTTGTACTCCTCCGTCTCCACCCGTAGAAAAAAAAATTACACTCGCTTTTCTACACGTGAATACGTGTGAACGGCTAAATGCAAAATTGTAAGAATATTTATATATATATATATGGACTGGCCAAATTCGACAGTCCCATTCGAAATACACGAGCACGCATACAGAGTTAAATCTCTGCAGTTTTGAAATTTTGTAGACAAAAGTGGGTGGAGCTCCCTGATGATGTTCTATTTATTTATTATTCTATGGAAATGGTGAAAGGGGTTATAATTTGAAGAGACGTATGTACGGGAAAAAAACAATCATTTCAAAAAGATTGAGTGAAAAATCAGAAAATTATCTCAGATAGTGACAAAAAGTTAATAAACACATAAAAGTTTATGTGTCAACACATAAACATTTGAATTATTATAGTCGATGGTGTTTGGGCTTAACTTATCAGCAAGATGAATGCAATTAATTGAAACAACTAATTGATATTTTACTCTACTTTTTTTTTAACTTTATCTGTGAATTTTCAAACAATTTTTTGATGTAAAGTGATCTAATAACACTGAAAGTGATCTAATGAGAATACTAAAAAGCACGAGTTCTATTTTATTTTTCCATGTTTGCATTTCGTTGAATAATCAACCCCCACAAAGCAACAAAAAGACTGCTTTTTAATTAAGCAACTCCTGCGTGTGTGTGCAACTCGTTTATTTTCAACTCGTTCATTTGAGCTTGTAGCAGAGAAACGTATGTTGTGGCTGGAGGAGGTAGAATCGCTCGGGTACCTCGTGTTGCACACATTATCAGTCTGTATTTTTTGTGTTTTTCTTTATGTTGTATATTTGTTTTATGTTGTATATTTGTTTTCCGTCTTCGTCGTTTTTAGGCTGGTGGTTGATTTTTGTATGGGATTTGTTCGTGCTATTAAATCGAGAAAATAAAATTAAAAGGATTAAAGAAAAAACATTCGCGAGAGTTGCTGCTTTCAGTTGCAAAGCTTAAAAGTAACGCTGAACCTAAAAAAAAGCATAAAAGAAAATCGACGTAAGTCACAAAAAGGCAAAAGTTCCTGAATTAAAGCAGTCGCAAAACAACAAATACCTATGACACACTGGTGGTATGGACACTATGGAACACGTATTAGCGTGACCGCCGTATACTTAGCAGCACTATGTCGGGAATTTCATTTTTTTTTGTTCATATAATTTGGGAAACATTTGGGAAAATTTGGGAAACCATTTTTAGAATTTGGGTAAGTCTAGTTAATTAGTTATTAACAATTTAAGATTTGGCGTATACTTAGCAGCACTTAGAAACAAAAGTGGACTTTTTTGGTATCAAACGATCGGAATTGCTTTTCTCAAATTTGGGAAACCATTTTTAGAATTTGGGTAAGCATAGTTCAGTAAATAATTAACAAAATGTAATAATATTGACAGTTCTATAAACAATTAAAATCGTAACGTAACGTGATGTAACGCAAAGAAAATTCTCATGCCTGAACACAAAACTAACACCTATAAACATAATTCTGTCCCAATTTCTGTCATATGTCAGCTGTTGTCAGCAATCTGTCGTATTCATTAAGGGCCAAACCCATAGAACGCGTTGCGTGCGTTGAGATGTCGCTTTCAACTAAGCATTCCAAAAAATAAACACAAATTTGAAGCAAAACCAACTAAGCCAAGTAAAACGTAAATACAAATAACAACAAGAAGTCCATATAGACTTAGCTTACTCCAGATAACTATCGGGACTTAGCTTAGTCCATATGGACTTACTGCATTACAGACACTACTATATGAGTGTTATTTGGGAACGTCAAATTTCTTCAGTAATGGCGTGAGCTAACTCTGAACTTTTAGTTCACTGTTGGTAGAAAACATGTATAGATACATTTAAGTAAAAATGATTTTTCTTCTTTCATTTTAGATGAACGATGAACTTTTTCGTCGACGTAAACGAGCTGTCTATTGTATGGGAAAATTTTCCCTCGGAACATGTAAAATTTCATCACGAATAAAGATGAAAAGAAGCAAAGCCGCCATTTTTGTTGACATTTTACGAAGGCGGGAAAATTAAATTGCAAATCTTACCTTTAAATAGCGTTTTGCAGTTGCAGTAGAAAAAATTCAGTTTAACAAATTTTCAAAAAATAAAGAAAGTGAGAAAATAAATACACAAATAATATACAAAAAAGCTCACTAAATATAACCTTTTCGTTATTTTGTCCAGTTTGAAGCTAAAAGTTACGTCATAATACGATTCATGCCAGTTTACGTCTCCAGCTTAAATGGGGCGTTCATGAAAACGTATGATGTAAAGTTTCGTTTTTACATCAGGCGGAAATTTTCGTCGGTAGATGAAAACCCTTAAATAGTTGCTTACCCCAATTTTTTGCGCGCAATTATATTGCATACCTACATTTCAATTAATATTACGCAGATGACGTTTTCGAAAACGGCCGATGGCAAGCCTATTAACGCACCTAATAGAAACGTTATTTTTTCTTGAGCTATCTCGTGAACGGATTGATCGATTTTAACCAAACATTTTTTGAACAATTTTCAAAACCAAAATTTAGCAGAAATGCTTAATTTTTAAGTACACTAAATATTTACCAAAAAAATAAACACTACATCAAATTTTAACTACAAACACTAGCAAAACACAAATTGTGAACAACTGTTCTTAAATTTATGAGTCTCATAACTTATGCACACAAATTGGTATTCACCAACCCTTAATAAACTACATTCGAATATTCGCAAATGGCTTATTTATTTGCCTTTTTTATATTTCGTAAAAAAGTTAAAAACAAGATAATTAATCGTATCGGGATTATAAAGTACAAAAACGTGAAGTGAGTTTTGTGGTTTATTAAAATATTGGCAAGAAAATAAATTCAAACTGTGAATTAAATACGTTTTTTAAACTACACAAAAGAAATCAAAAAATTATTTGTTTGCTTCTTCCTGAAACTACAAAAATGAATAATCTGCAAGAAATGTTTCAGAAAAGAAATGTTTCTTGAAGTGACACATGTTTTGGAAGGGGAAACCAACTATGGGTCGCATAAAACAACCACAAAGAATGTCCTATGGAGAAACAATGTGAAGAATGTAGCAAACTTCTGGCATATAAAATAGGTAGGTACCTATGTACCTACTAGATTGTGGAATATATTATGATGAGGATTCGAATTATGTATTGAATACTTTGAATGCCCACCAATTCTTTGCACTACCCGATACTAATAAAGCCTCTCTTCCTAGATTCGTGTTGTTAGGTTGATTCCGCATTGAAATACTTGAACTACCTACATAGATCAAACCACATGTGATCAACTACATATGACTTTAAACCGGGCAATACCTATGTACGAGTATACGTCGAAATATATATAACAGTCATTCCAAAGTGTTAGACGATGAGAACTATAATCCGCATCATGGCATTAACTTGACATTACAAAGGGTTCAATTTGAGTATTTGTCGCGATTTTTATTTGCTCCACTTGTTTGTTGTTGTGGGTGTTAGCATCAGAGTAATAAAAAATGTTTATAATTATTTATTTATTTTTGTTTAATTTTTGTTTGCAGGAATCTCTCAGAATGTTTTGTCGTGGGTAAAAATCGTTTTAATCTAAAGCCAATCTATAAAAAAAAAGTCGATGTATTGTATGGCAAGAATCTATTTTTGTAAATAATCTAATAGACGAAAACACAAACACTGGAACCTACTGAGGTTCAATTTCCAAATAAGTCAAATGTGTTCAACCAAGCAAAGGTAGGTTAATTTTTGTTTCCGAAGGAACATTTCTTTAAAAATATTATTTGTAGTATTTAATAGATTAAAGTAGCTCAACACCAACAGCAACATTGTGTCCCCACGATAGCTAAATTCCGGGAACATGAGAACATAGTTCACAGCCAGTTCTCAACAATCACTACCAAAGCAGACGTTGACCAACCAAACTCTCAAAATTCACCACGGTAATTAAAACACAACAAATCAAGACAACGAAAGTTAAGATGACCAAAAACAATGCCTGCTAGCATCCCCACAACCAAAACGACACAAATACGTTATATTATATCCCATAATAAATAAAAGAAAACGGTTCTTTGTTGGTAATCATATCTTCTATAAAACAAATACCATGATTCCAAATTCTATTTAAACTACATATGTAATATCATCTACTTATAGATATGTGTACAGATATGTACAATATGATTTGTGTGTTTTGAATTGGTTAAAGTTTTTAAATGTTTTTTTTTATTTTTTATGGTGTCTACATCTAAAAACGTATACGTACATCTACCTAAGTATTCTTTTCCGTATCCGAAATTTAAAAAGGACTAGCTATGTTAATAATTTCTTATCTTTATTTTGCACATGATGTATTTATTAAAACAACATTCTAAATTTCAAACTCTGGTATATTAGGATCACGAAGGGAAGGATTTGGGCAGGGTATTAAATAATATCGATTCAAATGAATGCAACGACATTTTTAATGATCAAACTATTGAACACGAAAGTTGGATCACTAATTTCATGAAAAGAGAAACAGTAGCATAATCTCAGCTAAGGTTTACTCAAAGTTAGTTTATTTCTATTTGATTCAGTTCTATTAAATAGTCCCTTCTTCCGATGTTGCTTCTTTGTCATTCGATACTTTCTTAGCTACGATTCCAGATGAAGTTGTCTTTCGAGAATGCGAATACCTACGTATATTGCAGCTTTCAAAAAAGACATAGCAGAGATTTTAAAGTGAAGTGGAGTCCGAAGACTGATTTTGACTGTGCTTCCGGCGGAAGGTGCATCTATAATTTGGAAATCAGAGATTTTAACATTGTCATCAGATTCATTGACTTGCATTGGATTCCGTTGATGTAGCTTAAGTTTTCTTTGGACCGCACGTCATCTATCTGTTTATGAAGGAAAAGCATTTAAATGAGAATAGTTGGTGAGAATTTTCTTACCGTTTTGCGACATATCACATTATTTCTTTGATAACAGTTTGATAACCTTTAAGACAATGAGAGATTGAGAGAACGTTTAAATAAATAAATTAAAATAGTTTACTTCTACCTTTTTTTATTTTATAAACATTTGACAAGATTTTGACAGAAATTGGGACAAAATTATGTTTATGTGTGTTAGTTCTGTGTTCAGGGTGTGAAATTTTTGATTGCATTTTAATATGTTACGTTACGAAACGTTCTATTTGTAATTGTTTATAAAACTGAAAATCTTTTTACATTTTGTTAATTATTTACTAAACTATGCTTTCCCAAATTCTAAAAATGGTTTACCGAATTTGAGAAAAGCGATTCTGATCGTTTGATACCAAAAAATTCCACTTTTGTTTCTATGTGCTGCTAAGTATACGCCAATCATTTAATTGTTAATAACTAATTAACTAGACTTTACCAAATTCTAAAAAAGGTTTACCAAATTCGCCCAAACATTGGCAAAATTTGGTAAGCCATTTTTAGAATTTGGGAAGCTCTAGCTAATAAGATATTAACAATTAAATGTTTGGAAAATGCTGTTTACTATACGCCAAACTTTTAATTGTTAATAACTAATTAACTAGACTTTACCAAATTCTAAAAATGCTTTACCAAATTCGCCCGAACATTGGCGAAATTTGGTAAGCCATTTTTAGAATTTGGTAAAGTCTAGTTAATTAGTTATTAACAATATTAAAAGTTTAGCGTATAGTAAATAGCATTTTTCAAACATTTAATTGTTAATATCTTATTACCTATAGGTAATAAGATATTAACAATTAAATGTTTGAAGCTCTATAGAGCTTCCCAAATTCTAAAAATGGCTTACCAAATTTCGTCAATGTTTGGGCGAATTTGGTAAACCATTTTTAGAATTTGGTAAAGTCTAGTTAATTAGTTATTAACAATATTAAAAGTTTAGCGTATAGTAAATAGCATTTTTCAAACATTTAATTGTTAATATCTTATTACCTAGAGCTTCCCAAATTCTAAAAATGGCTTACCAAATTTCGCCAATGTTCGGGCAAATTTGGTAAACCATTTTTAGAATTTGGTAAAGTCTAGTTAATTAGTTATTAACAATATTAAAAGTTTAGCGTATAGTAAATAGCATTTTTCAAACATTTAATTGTTAATATCTTATTACCTAGAGCTTCCCAAATTCTAAAAATGGCTTACCAAATTTCGCCAATGTTCGGGCAAATTTGGTAAACCATTTTTAGAATTTGGTAAAGTCTAGTTAATTAGTTATTAACAATATTAAAAGTTTAGCGTATAGTAAATAGCATTTTTCAAACATTTAATTGTTAATATCTTATTACCTAGAGCTTCCCAAATTCTAAAAATGGCTTACCAAATTTCGCCAATGTTCGGGCAAATTTGGGAAACCATTTTTAGAATTTGGGTAAGTCTAGTTAATTAGTTATTAACAATTTAAGATTTGGCGTATACTTAGCAGCACATAGAAACAAAAATGGACTTTTTTGGTATCAAACGATCGGAATTGCTTTTCTAAAATTTGGTAAACCATTTTAGAATTTGGTAAAGCATAGTTCAGTAAATAATTAACAAAATGTAATAATGTTGATAGTTCTATAAACAATTAAAATCCTTACGTAACGTGATGTAACGCAAAGAAAATTCTCTACCTGAACACAAAACTAACCCATATAAACATAATTCTGTCCCAATTGATGTCAAACTATTTATTGATTTTGGTAAGCTAATTTAATTTTAAGGATCTTATTTTAATTACAGCTATTTGCTCAAAAAAGCCTTCTTGCAAAGGGTATTAAGCTTTTCATGGTCCCGTAGTATTATTTTTATTAAAAAATAAATTGACTGTTGCTAAGCCCAAACCCAAGGTCTACAAGATCGAAGATTGTTGCTGATAAACAACAATCATTAGTTGCCAAATTGGCTGCCGAGGCTTAGGTAAAGGGTCTCCTCATGAGCAGGCCATCAAACAAAGTAGACTTTGTTGCTGGCCAATCGCAATCCCAAATACGCAAGGAAGTAAATCTTTCCCAAGAAAACGGTAAGACAAATCATCTGAATTTAAATGTAAATTCTTATTTCTTAGTATAAATGTTTACATCATCAAGTATCCACTTACAACACAAAATGCGATGAAAATAATCGAAGAAGTAATGTTTTGGTTTTCTTGACCCAAGGGGTAATAAAAACCGCGTTAACTCAGCTGATTGCAAGTTGTACATCAAGGTCGGGTCAAGATCCATTGCCAAAATAAGTAGTGAAGGTATTTTGGGAGTATTGCTTCGTCTTGTGGATACAACATATAGTCCATTTGTCGTACAACTCTATGGAAGTTCTATTACTGACACAAGAGCCTTTACCAGACTTCAAGTAAGCTTGTTTTCTTCTTTCAAAGGGTGATTGATTTAGAGGTAGATATATATTGAATATCGTGAAGGTGAACCAACGAAACAGCTGCCAGCTATCGCTATGAGCTACCTGAACCAACCAGACCTCATCAAAATCATCGAAAATAACCCTTTATTGAGCACAGCCAAAATAAAGAGTATTTTCTGTATATTAGTAATTCGTTTGTTATTTAATTTTTTTAAATATTTATAATCGTATTATTATACAATAAAATACAAAAATTACTGGATTAAACCTTTTTTTATTGATTTCACCTCTCAATTGGGTTATTTTGGGTGGAATGCGAAAAAATCTATCTATTTCACGAGATTGAGCTTTAGGAAAGAGCTACAGGTAATGAGATTAAGCGTTTGCAATGAGATAAATCTCAATTTGGTATGCAAAAGATGTCTCACTAAACAGTCTCAGTATCAAATGAAAAAAACATTCAGTTACGAAAATGTATCCATCAAATGAAAGCAGTATATAATTGATTGCCCTTCAAAATAGCAGAGGATATAATATTGATGTTTTCTTAACTTTATTAAGAACATTAGAGTTCTTATTTCCAAATTCCAAATCCAAATCTCAAATTCCTGTTGTGAAAAAAGGATAAAAACGCTCTAAACCAACAAACTAAATTTGCTCTATAAGAATTTCCGATGAAATAAAAAAAAATATAAGGCACGACTAGGTCTCACAAACTTGCTCTTGCTGGAAGTTAGATAAAGACTGAGAAGAAGAAAAACGTATGTATAATTTTATTTAAAATACTAAATCCATATTTCATTCAAACCAAAATACTCATGTTTTTTTCAAAAAATGGTTGCATATTGTTTTGCCTTTCAAAAAAAAATGTGTTGTATTTAAATCGATTCAGCTCTTCACAAAAAAACTCAAGTAAAAAATAATAGAGAAGACGATTACCTAGTTGTCTTCCTTGATGGAAAGCGTATGTAAGCTCTCTCTAATTACTTTTTTCACAACGGGTTGTTGAGTTTTATTGAAATAAAATTCCAATTTTCTCTCTAAAGAATGGTTGCAAATATTTGTAACAAAATTGTAGAAAATTGGTTCAACCGTTCAGGCATTAGATACTGATCAAACCAGATTGACTGACATACACGCAGACAGACCGACAGACAGAGTTTGCGGATCCTTTTTTCCGTCTTCTCTATCATCGCACTATCAGGTTTGATTGTAATCTAAAGGTTTTGCACAAAAGCATATAACTTTTTGTGATTGATCACAATTAAAAAATTATGTAATAGCTACAATTTGAGTTGGGTTAATTTATAAAGTTTTTTTAAGTCCCGTTGCCTCAATAGAAACAAAAATGTTTCGATATTCAACCATTGCACTTTTCTATTTTGTTGAACCACTATAAAAGTTTCCTCTTCGTTTATTGAGATTACATATGTATTAAAATTTTCTCTGAACAAACTTCCATGACTGGTATTTTCTCTTTCATCGCTTGAATTTCAATGTGCTTGTAGATACTTCTTTGATTGCTTCCAATTTGTTACGGGTTCCAAGAGTTATATAAATTAACGCTAATCCACTTCTAGAAGGATATGTTTAACATTTTCCAATGTAGTATCATCTCCAAAGTCCGGGACAGCTTAACTTGTTTTTTTCAGGACCTCAGTTCAATACAGCAAACGAACGTTCAAATCTTTGTTTCAATAAAATTCAATTTTAGTATTAGGTACATATTTTTGTTGATATACATACCTTTTGTTGTTTTTCTTGCAATAAACATTTTTAACAGTGTAACATCTCCTCCAATGAATGATGTGCTAGGACGTCCCAGGGCCAGGCAATAATTCGTCCCGAGTTCTATGCAACTGAAATAAGAATAAATAGCACTGTGTCATTGAGTTGTCTATCTATCCTTTTAGCAATATTTATTTTTATTAAAAATAATTATCTTACCTTTGTGTTCGTAGCAACTAGCAAATAAATCACCATGAAGAAAACTTTTGTAATGTTTATTTTATTTATTGACATTGATATCGCATTGTATCGCATCGACTAAGACCGTGTTTAGACTGGGAAATTTGAGTCTGGTGTGGTGACTACTCTCGTTATTACACAGGTCCTCAATTGAGGACGCCTCACTTCAAGCGGGTGGAATTTTTGTGAAGTGAGAAAGTTGTACGACGCGAATTATTTGCATTTTATAAAAGAAAGTAACATCCAAAAATTATTGTTAATGCTTCTGTTTGTTTCCTTTTCCAAGAATTCATTTTCTACCAATACTGCGATGTTAACACATCGGCAGTCAAGCAGATAGTGAACAAAATGGGAAAAAACTTGAATTTGGAATTGGAACAGTACTCACGCTTCCGATGTTTATAATTTGAATCTGCTTCACGAGAGTACTCACCCCTCATCCCTCTCGCCTACGAACTCTCGTCAGACTGGTCTAAAACCGTATTCAGACTGGGAATTTTGTACTGGCGCGGTGAGTACTGGCGTTGTGAGTACTTTCGCGATAACACACAAATTATTTCAGGACGCCTTACTTGAAGCGGGAGGAATTTTTGTGAGTGAGACAGTATTGTATGACACGATTGTTTTACATTTTAGAAAGAAGATAACAGCCATAAATTATGATTAATTATTCTGTTTGTTTTCTATTTCAAGAATCAGCTTATCTTGTGAAATCTTTCGCCGTTGGCTTTGTGCCACAGTGTTGTTGCTATCAGTTTTTTGGGAGCTTCTGTAAGTTCATACGCGGAGCAATGTTGTAGGAAATCACTAAAAACATGACATAAACTCACATGTAATAATGAATGAATTATTTTATTTATGGACAGTTTCTCCAAACACTTATATATTTATTAGGCATTTTTCAATTTCACCAACCACTTTCAGTTTTAAAAGAGCCAATAAACTAAAGTCCCCTTTTGTTCCAAGTAAATTTTAAAGGGGTCTTAACAATGGAAGACAAAGAGAACGTTGACATTTTTCGATTAATATGCTCTCCTCTCGCTTACTCTAATGAAAGAGACCCATGTATGGTGAATACAAATCCGGGGTTGGCATCAAGATTTCTCATTTTTAAAAATGTAAATCCTAATGTTGGTGCAAACCATTTTAAGTTAAAATGCCAATAAATTTTATTACTAAATAAAATGCTTTTAGGTGTATTTTGGTGAAACTGGTCTTTACTAAAAATGCGCCTGATATTTTTTTGACATTTGTGTTGAATTATTAATAATATTTTGGTTAATAATTGATTATCACTACTAATCGTATAAAATAAAATTAAAGAAAATAATGATCTACCATCTTAATAAATTCTACCCCTTAATTTATTATGTATTTTTTGTTTTCTTTTCTTGTAAATGAATAACATTAGTTTATTCATGCGCATCGAAACGAGACAGGCTAGTATCAATATTGTTGACAAAATTTTTGGTCTCTTTCTCTCGCATTCAAAAAATATAGACAAACTTTACCAGAGATTCCATTTCACATCTGGACGAACTGTGGTTAACCGAGTTTCAAAACCACCTGTTGAGAAAAATCTATGGTGACCAAATCAGAGATTTAACCAGAGCTGAAAAGACTGGCCCTAATTCACATTAAATGCAAAACGGATAAAATAAAAGCAAAAATATAAGGATTTATTGACAAACCTAAAAAAATAGATAATTTACAGAACTAAAACTACACCCTCTTCTTTTTGTTGTTTGATTTATTTTCCCAGTTTATATAAATCAGTCTTTTCCATCTGCTAAACTTTTCCTTGCTGTTTAATTTTATTCGTGGCTGAAAATTATAAAGTATCCTTCATTTTACTTAGCTTAGTTGATTCTGCTTTAAGATTTTTGTTTAACTTTTGAAATGCTAAGTTGAAAGCGACATCTCAACGCACGCAACGCGTTCTATGGGTTTGGCCCTTAATGAATACGACAGATTGCTGACAACAGCTGACATATGACAGAAATTGGGACAGAATTATGTTTATAGGTGTTAGTTTTGTGTTCAGGCATGAGAATTTTCTTTGCGTTACATCACGTTACGTTACGATTTTAATTGTTTATAGAACTGTCAATATTATTACATTTTGTTAATTATTTACTGAACTATGCTTACCCAAATTCTAAAAATGGTTTCCCAAATTTGAGAAAAGCAATTCCGATCGTTTGATACCAAAAAAGTCCACTTTTGTTTCTAAGTGCTGCTAAGTATACGCCAAATCTTAAATTGTTAATAACTAATTAACTAGACTTACCCAAATTCTAAAAATGGTTTCCCAAATTTTCCCAAATGTTTCCCAAATTATATGAACAAAAAAAAATGAAATTCCCGACATAGTGCTGCTAAGTATACGGCGGTATTAGCGTGGTATACTAGGGATTTTAACGTAGTATATACCTTAGTATACGCTTTTTTCAACTCAGTGCCAGTGTTTTATTGCTGATTTAGCAGTTAACTTCCTAGCAATTTGCCCTATTTTGCAGGAAATACGCAGACTTCTTGTTTTAAACAAAAGTTTTTTTTTTTCTTTTGAAGAAAGTGTCAGTATTCTGAATAGAGATAGTGGTTGGAAATTGCGGGTTCGTTGTAGGTATTAGGACCAGTCTTTTCAGCTCTGCTTATGTGTAATCATTGGTTATTTCAGTTGTTAACCTTAGATTTCTTATGTGTTTCTATGGTTACCAGCTAAAATAACAAATGGTTAAATTTAATCCGAGCTGAAAAGACTGGCACTTACTCTTGCAATCTTTCGCAATCATGTATAATTATACTAGAGAAAAAGAGAAAGCAATCTTTCGCAATAAATATTGACAGTGGAGAACGCTCGCGGTTAAAAGCAGTTCTTCTAATGACCATGTTTCCACCACAAAAGAACTTGCTTATAGAACTTATAGAACTTATAGAACTTGCTCTGTATATATTCGCTCTTCCCTTTTGTGTTTTTATTTTTTCAAAATGGCGTCAAATGAAATATATGGTTCGCATCTACCAGTGCTCACAAAAAATGTATGCTGACTACTGATTTCCCCCTTTCGATTATGTTATTTCCAACACTACTTAGCCAGGATTTACATGACCAGTGCTTTGAATGCCCGATTCTTCCCAATTCTCTTTTGAACACGCATCACACATTTACATGAACCGTGTTCACCTCCGTGTTTCGATTTTCGAATTCTTTTTGTTTACTTAATTCGCAGTATTCAACGCTTTGAAATTCAAACAAATCTGCGAAACAACCTCCACCGAAGGCGAACAAAAATTAAGCAAGTACAAAAAATAACGAATAGGACAAAAGAGAATAACAAGAATCGGGCCAACTTTTTCGGTCTGTGCATGTTGGATTGGACGATTCACACACGTGTTACCTTCTTTGCCAACACCTTACCGACACGTTCGTGAAAAACCGGTTATTGTAAATCCTGAGTTATAAGAAATGACAATATTTTGGAACACTACAACTAAAAAGAGAGCAACACAAAAGACAACGTCAAGCGTTCTTCACTCAATCTTTATAATTTTTTTGATTTTTTTCTCGTAAATACGTCTCTTCAAGTTCATCACTAATCACTAATCATAGAAAACTCATGATTTTCTACACTTGACAATGAGATCTCTTACATAAATACACCGTTGTTGAGGGAGAACGGGTACATGTTGATATTTTTTTCTTTTTTCTATGGTGTGAACAGGACTTAAGCACGATGCGAGTTACGGCGAATTCTAAAACATGTTTTTCTCTTTTTCTGTAACGTTTTCTATATTTCTAATTATAAAATAAACTTCAATGACACATTTTATTAAGAAAAACCTTTTATTAAATTTCTATTTTCGTCAAAATATCAATTGATCAATAAAAACTAAAGAATATTAAATCCGCGCCATCTACTTTCGAATTTATACACCGCAATTGATTACATTTTCCAAATTAATTTTTCTGAACTGGCATTGCCCCTTAAAAAACTCGCCTGACAGTTCAATATTCAATTCGCTTTGACATTTCATCTCTTTCTTTTTCGGTCGTTCGCCATCCAAGATGGTAGGTTCCTTGAATTTTAATTTAATAAAATCTTAATTTATCCATGTAATCCGAATAGAAAAAACTTTCAATTCATTTAAAATCAAATTAAAATATATTTAAGATTATAAATATAAAATTATTTGAAAAATCGAACATCCGTAACTTGTGATTGAAAGTGTTTTCTGTTGAGCGAGATTCGTGATGTGTTTTGCATTAAATTTGTAAATCTATTCATAAATTTAATTCCCATTTTAGACGAAAGGTACATCAAGTTTTGGTAAACGCCACAACAAGACACACACCCTGTGTCGTCGTTGCGGACGCAGCTCTTACCATATCCAAAAGTCAAAGTGCTCCCAATGTGGATATCCTGCCGCCAAGTTGCGTTCATGTGAGTACAACATTTCATTCAATTGACTACTTCAATTTTCTGTGTTTTGAAGGTGTTTGCACATCGATTGCAATTGTCTCAAGCGCACAGATATAATAAATTCATTTACTTAAATTAAAAACGGCAATCAGTCTTAATTTGTCAGATGCCAAATTCAATTTTTGTAGAACACTTGAAAACCCTTGTTATTATTGATGTGTACTTATTTGTATTCTTCTTTCTTTACAGACAACTGGTCAGTTAAGGCTAAGAGGAGGAAGACCACTGGAACTGGTCGCATGCGTTTCCTTAAGGTTGTGCGAAGGCGCTTCCGCAACGGATTCCGTGAAGGAACCCAAGCTAAGCCCAAGAAGGCAACGTAAACTTATGAACTTAATTTCTTTTTACAATAAAACGTAAATTTTTGATTGGACTTCTTAAGGTATTTTGGTGTATTATTTGGATTCAAGTTATTTTTAAATTTTAGATTTTTCATGAGACATTCAAGAATTCAAGACAAGTTTTACCAGCTTAGGATTGAAAGACCATCTGAATGCTTAATAATGATATGTAAGGTAACAGGTAAGCAATTAAGTAGTAGTAGTTGCGAAACAGACTATTTGTGAAGAAGCACGGAAACCTTGGCTTTATCGTGTACCGGAAAATAATCAATAATATAGTATTGTTGGTTATGGTTAAGTTATCATACGTACGAAAATCAACACGAAACAATTGGTCATTCAAAAAATTACTGAGCTTAATCAAACAAATTAATAGGAATTTTAAAACTAATGTTGTTCCGCTAGTTGTTTGTTAACACTTGGGGGATGCTTCTGTTCTATAATTTCAAGGGACTACTAAATTTAATGGGCTAGTCTGTAATTTTTTTTTTTTTCTGCAGTTAGCCGATTTCATAAAGCGATCCGCCGCGCTTTTGATGGAGAATATAAATTTTCGAATTGAGAATAGCATATGAATATTCAAATCCGCCAATTTAAGGACGGCGGATCGCTTTCTGGAATTAGCTACCAGCTACAAATCGCTTTTGGTAATAGTTCCCAAGAATTATCAGCTAGGTTCCAGAAATCGAGTGAAATTAAACCGATATCGAAATTGCAAAACAAGTGAATTTAATTTCAGTGTTCCACATTTCGACCGTTATGGCAACTCGGAATGTATTCCGAATTCACCTTTCGTGAAATTGAAAGCACCTAATATCTGTCATAAATAATTTTTTTTTTGGCAAATTGTTTTCTTGATAATACGTTTTGTTTCTTACTAATTTTTAAATATTATTGTTGGTTATAATAAGTTCTGTATTAATTGCTGCCGTAATGGATACTAATGTCGAATTCCTTGGAAACAAAAAGTTGACTTTTTTCGGCCTTAAGTTGCTTTTTTCCGAAAATCATGATCCATGGACAAGAAAAAGTTGCTTTTTTCCCCTCAGATCAACTTTTCTTGAATCTCGATTTGATAGCAAGATTCACACATATTTGCACACATACTAAACAGATTTTCTTAAACTACTGCTAAAATTAAATAATACTGCAACACCAAATTTAAAAAAAAGTAAGTTTTGAAAAATAGATAATTTTAATAAGATTAAAGTCCTTATTTCACTAAATTTACGGGCAAAGAACATGTGCGATGTAACTTTATAAGACCCTGACTATATTAATAATTTCTTTGAACAATAAAATTAAGTATAAGATGCATTAATAATTGCAATATTGCAATTACTCGAAATAATTTGCAACCATTTTAAATAAGTAAATTAAAACTGTCAGAAATCACTTGAAATAATCTCAAGTTATTTACAATAAACTGGCTCGTGTCTGTGCACTGATTTACAAACTAAACGGTTTTAATATTTTCTGTTGATTCCCTATGGGAGAAATTCGATTTTTTGCGTTAGCCTGTCTATAACGGGTACCCCCATATAACAATTTTAGTTTATCAAAATTTTCTCGAAAACGGCTTTAACGATTTTGATAAAACTAAGTTTACATTATATAACTGTAGAAGTCTTAATATAACTGCATTACAGCTAAAAATGCACGTAACGGAAATTTGTGTCGTTTATTATAATAGTGGTTTAACTACCATTTAAAAAAAGTTTACTTGTTTGCTTAACGATACCACCATTGACGTATTAGATATGGACCGCCAGTATCCAACTTCACGCGTGTTCCAACATAACTAGAAGTGCCATAACTAATAATAGGGAATCAGTGTAGCAGTGCTATGTTCGTTTTAATTAATTATTTAATTTTGATATATTTTGGTGGAAATTGTTATCAAACTACTTTTATTTTACATAACAAATCCACTCAACTTACTTACATATGAATATGTCATCGTTTTCATTTAAATTTTTGTGGCGAAATTAGTACACGTATTTAACTGATGGTGATTTTCGACCGCTTTTAGCTGGCACATCTTTTCTCCGTTTGTATGAAAATTTCAACCGACTGGCTGTCCATTTCTAGAACGTCAATGAATACCAAGTTTTCTATTATCTTTTAATGGATAAGTAAATCAACTGTAAATATGACATTATCCAGAATACAATTATCCAGAATACAAGTGAATAAAATTAAATAAATTATCCTAGATTGTCCTCCTAGGCCTCTTTTAATATGCCCCTCCATCCGGCTCGATACCTAGCCTGCCGTCTCCAATTTTGCACTCCAAGTAGTCGGAGATCTCCCTCTACCTGGTCGCTCCATCGAAGATGAGGTCTACCTTGGCTTCTGACTCTCTCTGGTTTGGCGTTGAAGACTTTACGTGCTGGAGCGTTGATGTCCATTCGCTCTGCCAAGCCATCTTAGTCGTTGTTGACGAATCTTTCTGGCTAGGCTATAGTTCGTAGTTGTATCTTCTTCGCCAAACGTTGCTTTCTCTGTTTACGCAGACAGGACCATAAATCGTACGCAGAACTTTTCTTCCGAAAACTCCAAGTGACTTTTCATCCGATTGGGAGAGGGTCCATGATTCTGCACCATACAGCAGGACCGGGATGATGAGTGTTCTGTATAGTGTCTCCTTGGTTTTTCTCGATAGGGCTTTATTCCTCAATTGCTTATTCAGCCCAAAAAACAGCGATTAACATAGTTATTCTACGTTTGATTTCAGCCCTGATGTTATTGCCTGAGTTTACAGCAGTGCCCAGGTAGACAAATTCACTAACTACCTCTAAGTTATACCTATCAATAGTTACATTTTGACCAAGTCGGTGGTGGGATTGGACTTTCGTTGATGAGAGCATATACTTCGTCTTATCCTCGTTTATTTTCAGTCCCATTCTGTTTGCTGCTGACTCCATAGACGTGAAAGCGCCGGTTACTGCTCTTTTTGTTCGTCCTATCACGTCAATGTCGTCCGCAAACCCAAGTAGTTGTGTCGATTTATTAAAGATGGTGCCCGATGTTCTGGCCTGGGTATTCCGTATTACATTTTCGAGCACAATATTAAAACAGCTGCATGACAGTGCGTCTCCTTGTCTTAACCCTCTGGTGGTGTCGAAGGTTTCAGTAGAGTCCCTACCAATTTTGACGGAGCAGCGAGCATTTTCTAACGTCATCCTGATAAGTCGTATCAGTTTGGCAGGAATTCTAAAGTTGAACATGGCACGATAAAGTTCAGTTCTGTCAACGCTGTCGTCATCTCCAGCGAATTTAAAAAGTTCCGCTTGTATACCATCGGATCCAGCTGCTTTTCTCGTTTTTAGTCTGTCGATGGCTACTTTGATTTCATTTTGGCCGGGCGGATCTATCGAAGTAAACTACAAGTAAATTTAAAAATCAGGTTTGGAGATACTTTACTATTATAATGAACGACACATTTGATGTTAGAGGCTTTTTTTTTTAAATTTGGCCATAAATTAATAACGGCTACACCGATTTAATTTAAATTTGGTATTGTATTAAATTTAAACATTCAACAGAAGAAGACATTTAAAGTTTTTGGCTTAACAATAACAGTCATGTATTGATAGTGATAGATACCATTTGATCTCACATTTAGGCCACTTTTTCGCCTTTCCACATAATACAGCAAATTGAATTTTTCAATCCCATAGTGCATTTTATTTATAACAGTTTTGGTAACTTAAAATAAAATGATATTAGTAACCATCGATTTTTCGTGGAGCGAACTAGCTTGAATTCGTATCTGAAGTGATTTTTTTGAATTTTTCAAGAAAGATGAAGAAATTTGAGAAACCAAAGAAAGTATGTTCAGAAAAAAAAAAAAAAAAAAAATACATAGACCATGAATGAAAGAATACAAGATTACACTTGGTTTTTTTTCAGCTTTTTGTTGTGTTTTTTTCACTTGTGACGTAAGCACAAACTGAAAAACAATTAAATAGTGGAATCTTGTTATGAATTGACCCCAACCAAGGGGAAAAAGAGTGTGAGGTGCAACACTCTTTTTCCACTGAAACAACAACAAAGAGATAATGCCAAAGTGTCGTAATCTTGTATTCTTTCATTCATGGATATAGAATAGCTCCGGAAGCACCAACATCTCTATGTTGTTTTTGAGTACTACCTGCTACAATTTCCTATTACATTTATTTTTTGAAACTACGATAACTTAATTAATCCAAAAGCTTCTTTACTTTATGCCCTATAGATTTGATTAAGATACAACATTTTTTATATTCCTTATCGAATTGAAAACTATTTTATTTCGTTTTATTAAAAATACATTTTCAAATTATTTAATATTTTTTTACTTAAATTCTAAAAAAAATTGTTTTGTTCCAATACTTAAAATCTACTATACAAAATGACTAAGCATTATACATTTTTCTCTATTTTACAACATACACATGATTGTGTTAACTGTTTATACATTTATTTTACCTAAATAATAGAAAGAAAATAAAAAAAAAAATAATAAAAATAATAATTTAATACTAAGAAAATAAGCGTTAGTGGCTAAATGTGCTACGCCGCCTTCAAACCCTATTCGGCATGCACTTTACTTTGGATACTCTCTTGTTTCATGGAGTCAGAGCTTAGTTCGTTGTTGTTGGTAAATTGATCACAGACTTTCTCCTGGCAGGTTATTTCGGACTTTTTACTCTTTGGCGTTCGATTGAAAATAAGTTTTTTTAGATTTTGAAAAGGTATATCGAAGAAGAGGGTGAGGAATGTTGATGCTACGAAAATGCTTATTAATTCATTTGTGTCCGTCTATGGAAGAAAAATAGTAAATAAGAAGAAACATTCTTGAGATTTCATTTATCTTACCATAAGGAACACAAAATTGTAATAATGATGAATGTGACGCCTTCGTCCGACATTGAAGAAGAAAACAGGGAATTGTGTAAGATAAATAGCATACGAAAGCTTTGTCGCCACTTGGAAACCCTTCCACGAAAAGAAGTTCGTTAGACGATCTAGAATAATTGAAAATATACAAAATCGGTTTTGAAAGTCATACACAAAAATCCTTACTCTTGTATCCCATGTGAGACACAAAAACAATCCAAGCGAAAAAGAAACACCACGCTACTGGTGCGAAGGCTGCGTATATTGCCGCATGTGTAGAATTGTATACGTAGGATATGTCACCCATTGGAGCTGGCCCAAGAAGGGAAGCAACGAGACATAAAAAGGCAGCCATCCATCCAATACTAAGCTGAGAATTTGTAAGGGTAATTCCACGGAGTTTTCTCAAACCATAGCCCAGGAAAATACCCATGATGTAAACTGTCGATCTGTGTGGTGGGAATGAGTACATATAATCCGCTGTCCTAAAGAGTCTTTGGATTCTGAAAAAGAAAACATTTTTAACTGTTGACATTGAGAAATATTTCATTCTTTTAATCTTACGTTGTTCCAAAGTAAACATAGTTTGAGAGTTCATTAACAACTGTCGTGTAATATCTAGCAGCGGTGCCAATGAATGCCAAAGAAATTAATCCAACAACTCCACCTCTTGGCCACTTCCAAATAGCGAAAATCATTAGAGGAGCAACGACAAAAAGTTCAGTGTCAATTCCGAGATGATGAGTGTGGGTTAGGCACTGAAAAAGGTGGTTAGCAAGTGAAGTTAGTAATAATTGTTGAGTTACCATTTCTCCAAATCCAAAGTAGTTGTGAATGAATAATAGATTTCTCCACCAGTTTTTCTTACAAATATTCGAATGATGTCCAACAACGAGATTCCACTGTGGTCCAGATCCCCACATTGGAAGAATAAACGTACAAAAGACAATTAGTGCTGCCAATGGTGGGACGATTCTAAAAAAAGATTAAGATGAATTGTTTTGGTTTAGAAATAGCACCGACATTGTTAAGTTTCCTACAACGTGACACCGACAATGCCGCGGCTCTAATAAATATAATAATGTACCCAAAGCTTAGGTACATACACTTCTTATATCTGGACAGATGTTCCTATATCTCATTTGAAAACAATATTTTTGTTATTTGTTAAGAAGGCATTTAATATTTAAGTATTCGTAAGCTGACTTTTGAAGACCAAACAAACAGATTTTAAAATACAGAATTTTGCACAAACAGCAGAACTTCGACCAATCAGAATTTTGAAAACCATAATTTCGAACCGTAGAACACCAATAGCATGTGACGATCGGCAGCAACCGATGTGCTTGGTTTCACAACAGTATAACAAATACAAATGTATACAGAAGAATTTTGTTCCGTTCAGTTTCAGTGATTTTCGTTACAGGGAGTTAAGGCAATAATAATTACTCGATATCCTCATTTAGCGACGTCGATAAGTTTGAAACCATCTTGATTCCTCTATGTGTATAAACCCAATGGCAGTTGGTAGGTGAAGAGAATACAACAAGGCTATCCTGTTGATTAATTTTTATTTTGTTTCCCTTGTATTATAGTTCGGAGTTATATTCTAAATTTCACGTCTCTTACCAAATTAAAGAATGCAATAAACAAACAAACAAATTACCATACAGACAGAAAATAAACAGTTTGGAAATTATTTTAAAAAAATTAATAAATTTACCAACATTTAAAAGTAAAATTCGAAAATTTACCTCATTAACCTGCCAATATATTCATTTTTAAGACGAGCAGGTTGACCCTTCAAAAGTCTTCCAAACAGTGAATATGCCGTTAACATTCCACTGAACATTAAAAAAGGATCTGTATACAGAGAAGCCGCCCTTCCAATAACCGTCCATGGTCGTCCAAGACTCTAAAATAAAAGTGAAATACTGTCAATTCACCTTAACAGCCATATTTAAATGTGAAACTCACCTCAGCCATTTCCGTTCGATTATTAAATGCATTAAAAAAAACCGCCATTGATTTGTGTGATAAAAGTAACATAATTGCATTCAGAAATCGTATTCCGTGAACGGCTTCGATGTCATCTGAAGATACTCTAGTGCTAAATAGTGATTTGGTATTTTTATGAAGAGAAAACGCTGTAAACCATTGATCTGAAAATGTATATAATTTTTGTAGACAACAATTACCAGAAAAACTTAAGTTAAATTCTTACTTTGTTTTCCCTCTTCGGATCGTAGTTCGTAGATCGTTGATAGGATCGCAATAGAAATTATACATAAAAAGAATTGTCTAAAATTCAAGGATTTATATATAATTATACAAGCAAACAAGTTGAAATTTTTATGACTTACACAGCCAATTTTGTATTTCGGTCCCAGGGAAGATTTTGTTTGATTTGACAATGTTGTGGTTCGACTCGTACTTTAAATGAAATTCCAGTTGAAATTGTCATGTTAGTTAAGAACTCTTTAACAGCATATTCCACATCTTGTGGCTTACACGATGATGGTACACAGAGTCCCCAGTTTATTAAATTATAACGTGGGACACGATGACCAGGCTGAAAAAAAGAAATGCAAATCAGAATTCCATAGACTCAATAAAATATGGGTGGTGTGAATAAAAACGGAGGGAAGACTTTAAGTGTACCCTCATCACTATCAGTAAAGTACTTTCGTTGAAGGGAACACTCGATTCGGTGTGAATAGAGCTTCCCGTTAAAAAAGATTCGTTCGTTTTATGTTGACGATTACCCCAAAAAAACATCTCAGGAAATTGATCTAACATTATACAAACTCAAGGTTTCCAACACTGACAATATAATTGTTAGTGTTACTCATTTGCTTGCCATCCTGGTTCTCATGTCACCTTTGCAATTTGTACAAACAACTTTCAACTATAAATCTCCCACAAATCGATCTTGTAGTTGGTCGTGACTGTGCTCATCTTTAAATAAAAAACGCATCAGCTTAATGCAAAAATAAACCAATGTTGTTTTGTGGTATTTTGTTCAAATTTGCATATTACAATAAATGATTTACAACTCATTCAATTTAAAATTTCATACATTATTTATAAAGAGATGATTATTTATAAAATAATTGTTATTACATGGCTGAAATTTAGATCACAAGGCCTTACGGCTGTGGTGAGTCAAACCAAATGTTTAATACTTTGCGGGATTTTTTATAAACATCAATAAAGACTCGCACAAATTCAGCGTCGGATTTTTTTGTCTAAATTTCCTGGGCTACTTGCACCATCGTGGCGAGAAACGGAGAAACAACAACACTTCCAGTCGAAACAACATTTTATTTAGTTTTTAAATTTCATAGGGTTACTATACTGTCATAAAAGTTTGGTGCAAGTTAAATACAAAGTGAAGAGACCCAGAAAGTTCACAATCAAGAGTCACGTTGGTGATTGATAAAGTTGAGTTAATTAACGTGGGCCCTATTCAGCTTTTTATTAATCCGAACCTGGTTTGTAGTTCTCAGTAAATGGCTATAAAATTAATCATAAATATAGTTTCCATCAAGTGGTATTTACATAAATATCTATCTGTCAACCTACAAATAAGCGCCTTTAAAAGATATTGGAATGCAAATTCAGTCATAACGAATGATCAATAAAACTTTTTTATGACTAACATTGGTGGATTAAACAAAAAAAAAAATACAAAGTTCATTGTCCCACATAATAATACATAACGTTATGATGAATGGTTGATCTCACCATATAAACAGTTATAAAGTCAAAAATATCTATACCAAGATCAAGGGCGAATTGATCACGAAGTTGGTGTATTTTGTCTCATAACATATGTACTTACATCATTGAATTCACTGCGGAACGGACTGTGCGACTGAATTAGTTTGAAGAATTCCTTTAGCTTCTTCGACTTGTACGATAAAACGGGTTGAGCGTACGCTAGGCAATATTGCCCCTGGAATTCATCTGATCCCGATGGAGTTTTGGTATTTAAACACTGATCAAAATCGCCATATTGATTGATATTGCCGTTTAGGATACCAGATGTTAATTTTCCCGTGGCATCGTGCACTATAGAAACAAAAGAAAAAGACGTATGTTGTTAAACAGTTTTATTTAAATGACATGATCAATTATTATCTGTTTATAAATATATTAAAACAATCGAAATAAGCTTTTAATGAGAAGTCACGATAAACATGTGTTGTGGTATTTATCGTTTTTTGTTTAAAGGAAATTAAAAGTGGATTAGTAATGTTTTCATAATGGACTGAGTAATGTTTCTAACAAATAACATTTAAAGGTTTATTTTTTTTATTGGTTTTATTATAATTCGGAATGATATTGGTTATAATTTAATAGCTTTTCAATATAGGTAAGATATAATTAATATTTCAATTTATTTTAATAAACATAAAGATATATGTAGAGGTATGTAAATAAAAGGTATAGGACTATAGGTAAATAAGTTTCTTTAATAGTTTCAGTCCTTTTAAGATTTTAAGGAGTGTAACATAACAAAAGCATGACAATAACGTGATGTTTTAATTATAAGTTTTTAATTTAATTAATAATACGATTGTTAATTTTGTTGGTGTTTATACACGCGAAGCACGTCTGTTAAGAAAATAATAAATAATGCCAAAAACTGACCGCAACAGGAAGTAGAATTGATCAAAATAAAGTCAAGAAATCTTTAAATGAAATTGCATAAAACAGTATTGCTCAATATCCGGACTGTAAATTGTTTATAGGGTCATGATTCGGCCCATATTAGGCATGTCAGATTTCAGGGTTCTAGGTATATGAAAAATATCTGAACTAAGAATAATCAGGAAGGTAAGGTATAAAATCTTAAGGGAGTTGTGCCGGTTAAAGCAACCCGACTGGAATCTGATCAGAAGCCTGATCCTTTTGTTACTCTGACTGCTGTTTGACTGACTTTTGGCTGCAAGATTTTCGGGTTTAAAAAATGGAAATAATTTCAACCAACAGGCGTAGCTTACTCAATACCCTTGCTGCAAATTATTAAATGTTATGATCTGGGCAATATCAGGTATGAGTGTGACGGATTTCAGGAAAAACACTGATATGTACCTATATCTGATCCCAACAAGATCAGGGGTGTAATGCATTTAAAGATTTTGGTCCGAAATAAGAATTTCATTTTCGACAAGTATGTTCTCCTTCTCCACTAAGGCCGTGTGCCAATAGTGTTAAAATTGTATCCTCTGGCTAATTTAAGATTGTTGAGTGGAGGTTAATAAATGTTTAGCTTTTCAGTGTTCCAAAACTCAACTGAAGTAAATGGGATTTTTTATTACATCTTTTTTATTTCTTTTAATTTGCCTACAAGAATTAAAAAAAATCACTTTTGCTACGGAGAAATGTTTGAAATGCAAAATTGAAATTCCAAAAATCAATTTTTTATAAATGATTTATAATTTAATGATTGTAGATATTATAATTTATGTTTTGTTTAAGAAAAAAAAAATAGAACTACTCTGTAGGATGATTAAAATTATGGGTAGTTTTAACGCGGTACAGTATACTGGGTTTGGCAGCTGAACTTCCAAAATAAAAATAACAAATTTGTTTCACAATTAATAGGAATATAAAAAATGTATTATCAGTTAATGTTTTTAATTGTTTGTTAATATTGTTTGTCAATACAATTAAAAAAAAACAATGGGTCATTGGAGAACAAAACTAATCACGATAACCATTTTTCACTATTCTAAAAGTATAGCTTGTAAATCTGGTAAAACTTTTTCGAAAAAAAATAAATTCATAGTTTAGCGTGTAATCGATATGAATAAAGTGCTCGACGTCGAACGAACTTGCTCTTGTAGAAAACTATGAGAATGGGACTTCCAAAAATTAAATTTATTAAATAAAATTGAGAGGTGAACATTTTTACAAAATGGCCTTGACTTATTCTAATTAAACGGTTGCCTAGCAAAAAACTAGGCGTCATCAACTTATAGCCAAATTTTAAACCAAAAACATGAATTGCAGTTGCAATAATAGCACTGCAAAAATATAACGGTGAAAAAGTTTTATCCAAATAGATAGTCGTTTAGAGAAAATTTGAAATTTGAAAAAAACTAAAACCGTTATATGGATTTTGTCAATGCATAATCGTTTTTGACCAAGCAAAATTCACACAATTTAATGTTTTCTTTTATTTTGCGGATAATTTTGTTTAAACTTCGTTAAAACTGCCCCTTGTCCACTCAAGCTGCTGAAATGAATGTCAATATTTTATAGGACAGAGAGAATTGTTGTGGATTAATACTTTCCCGTTGTGTCTTTAACATGATTTAGTGTCAAAAATCTTGAAGCAAGATGAAAATGTCGTATGTCGTCTTATCGACGTATCGAGAACAAATTGAGCTGCTCCTTACATTTGCAATGTAAGTAACTTCATTAACTAGAACAAGAACTGCAAGACTATCTGCAGAATTTATAAAGCTTAAACTAAACTTTTCTAGACAATTTCTTCACCGCAATCAATTAATTTTGAATAGTTGAACTTACAATAATTGCGTTGAACACCAAACTTTCAAAATATGGCCAAATTCCTGAACGCAAGATTTGCAAAGCAAACTATGTAAATCCAAACCAAGTGTGTGTGCTTCATAATTTTGACATTTGCTTGCATTTGCAATGGCGTTTCCTAAATGTCTGTATATAGGCGTCGGGTAAAATAGCGATCAAAAAACATCATCACGAAAAATTGAAACAAAGGAAAACAGGAGTTTTTTTTCCTGATGAGCGTATATGGATACTGTATACAGGGTGATTGGTTTAAGGTGCACCAGAAAGCTTGAGCGTGTAGGTGTGATTAAGACAAGAAAAAAAATCGTATGGGAGGGGGGAGGTCTGTTTCCCCCCGTTTAGGCGGGAGGGGCAATTTTCTAAAAAATTGAATTAAATCTGGTTAATCTGGTTAAAAACAATAAACTGGATTAACCAAATATCACCTTTTTTAAAAGAAAGTGCTTTTAGTATTTTCTTAATTTCTTAAAAACTAAGATACATTTTGGCATCCAGTTTTCTGTTTTTGACTAAAAATTAATAAGAGCATTAAATTTTGAAAATAAAAATAATAATTAATAACATAAAATTTTGAAAAAAATTAGTTTAAAAATTTTTTAAAATTTTTTTTTTCAAAATTTTGAGTTTGAAAATTAATTTTTTAAAACTGTTCACTTTAACAACTTAATTTAAAAATAAAATAAAAGAATAGTTTTCTGGCTTTCCAAAATGATATAAAAATAAGGCTTTGTATCATTCACCGTTGTTCTTAAATTTTTTTTTTCTGATTTAAGTCACTTTTTAGAAAATTGCCCCTCCCGGCTAAACGGGGGGAAATAGACCCCTCTCTCATACGATTTTTGAAGCCCATCAAATTTTCCAAACATTTTTCAATTTTACAATTTTTGATGTTTACTTTTTTGCTAATCTCAATCGTTTCCGAGCTACGCGCTTCGCAAAGGCGAAAATTTCCAAAAAAAAATTTCCTCTTATTTTTCATCGAAAATTCTGTTAATCTGTTATTTCGACTAAAAAAAATCTTTGCTTGAAATTATAGAGTTGAATTTTCTTTAAAACATTAACTCTTGAAAATTGGTTGTTAAATGCAAAAGACCAAATTTACATTTATTTTTCACTTATAAAATTATAACTATGTATTCATAATAAGGTTAATATGTATAGTTTGTATATTTGCGAAAAATAGTAGGTTTACAGGGAACGAAAGGCTTCACGAGATATTTCTCGCTTAAAAGTGCTCTATGACTTAAAAAGGTTGAAAACCACTGGTTTATAGACCTTGAACATTGAAGTTATATTAGAAGTTATATCATATTAATATTAGAGTAAGGACAGAGAAGGAACTTTTAAAGGATCTACCTACCTTCAATTGGTCTCTGTGTAAAAAAATATCCTAAGATTTGTATACCTAAATATTTTGACAAAAAAACATTGATAGGTAGGTTATACAAATTTGTACTCTTACGTTTGCCAATTATGGATGTGTTAACTTCATTTTCCATGTGTTTATATCTCATAAGAAACTATGTTTACCTATAAGTACAAATACCGATAACCGATATTTTTCAATTGCAGTCTTTGTTTATATAACGAACTTGTTTTTATGAATCTATCTATATCTTTAATCTCAAACCAAAACTTTTTCATAAAATAAACATAAACTTCTTTAAATTTATAAATTTCAACAAGGGGTTATGGATAGAGATACCGAACCACATGTTCAGGTTCTGATTCAACTCGATAGTCATCGTCGCTTTTCCTGATTAAAGATGAGAGTGTCTATCACTAAAGGTTGTTAAACTTTTTCTCAGAGAATAAATTGGATCGAAAAAAATTGACACAAAAATACTCTTAGGCAAATAAACAAAAAAAAAAAAAACACCGGCCAAATACGCATATTTTCTTGACCAACATCACTAATTTCACACTATGAAAGTATAAGACGAATATGAATGTAAGCTTTAAACAAAAAAAAAATAAATAAACATTGCGCAAGTGGCATGTGCACCATTCTCGCACACCGATTCACAGCTTCACAAAATAATATCTTATATCGCGCTTCGTGCATGCAATCCGCAAAATAGTGAACCTTGCAATCTGAGGTCTGGACTATGGCGGTCAACGACAATAGCATCACCAGAAACCGGCTCTAACGTACGTTTGTACTAACTAGATACCTATACGGATTGACTCTATTGCCAGCAGAACGAAACGAAACGATAATGACTTTGGCATGATTTCGGTTCTGCCGCGTTCACTCTGCCCTGCACGGTTTGCATCTAACAATCTTATGTCGCCAATGACCAACTCCAAAACATAAACATCAGACAACACATATATGTAAGATAGATGCATTTGTTGGTGGTTACACAGTTCAAGCGGTGCATATAGAAGTTCTGTGTGAGGCAACTGATGAATTTAATTCAAGGACATCTGCCGAACTTTACCTACTTCAGCTGAGCTGACTGGCTTGAAGTTTATTTGTGAGTAATTTTCGTTAAGTTTTTTGAGTGTCTGCTTGAGCTGGGTGTGTGGCTTTTTAAACTTATAGAGGAGGCAAAAGGCAAGATAAACATGTTATTTTCGACACGATAGTATCACTATCAAGGACAGCTATAGAAATTCTAGCACGATGGAGACTATACTCGTAGACCTGCCCTCGATTAAGATTTTTCTTTTGATCTGGCAAAGTTCGAGGTGAAGCTGTGGACTTAACGATTGCCAATTGAATGTATCGGGCATATGCACTCATATGCAGATAATTGTTATTAATCATCCAGGTTGTCAAAAACGGTGCACATTGGAGCACATGTGTTGTGACTTCGTGTTGACTTTTTTTTATGATGAAAGATTAAGTTTAGCAAGGCGATTTTTTCAAATATATACCTAGTAACTTTCAACACAACAGGATTGTAGATTAGAAAAATAAGAATTATGGGTTTTTAATGACATTTTTTCAATCTTATTGTTATTAAATTGTCCATAATTGTTTAACGGTGGTCGTGGTGTGCAACAGCATTTGTTATCAGTCAGTGATTTCAAAGGATATTCAATTTAATGAGAATCAACAAGAACAAACTTATTTGTTAGCTTTTAAATCGGAATTTAGGCCGTGTGCGAACAGCGTTAAAATTTTATCCATTGGCTAAATTATGACACTAGTGTGGTGAATATAAACTTCAAAAGCAGGCTAAAATTTTAGCCAGTGGATAAAGGAGTGGATAAAGGAGTAAGAGAGACAGTCAGAGTAGTGTGTATTTGCATTTATTTTTGTTTGTTTTATATTAATCATTAATGTCAAATTTTCCGTTTGTGTTTTTGTAAATTATGTTTGACGAGACTTTCACTGACCGATAGATAATGTAGATTTTTTTTTCATTTTCGTAAATATAAACCGATCAGAATCTACAGGACCGATTTTGACGAGACCTTCAGTGCCAGATGGCTGATAGTATAGGAAGTAACTTATGATGCAAATTATCCCCTAGATGGCGCTATGGAACATTTTATTTTTCATCTGACGAACGCGACGACGGGAAACGGATGTACCGATTTTGAAGGGGCTTTAACTGGTGGATAGCTGATGTTCTACGAAATTACTAAGGCTATTTCAAATAACCGAATAGATGGGGCTGGGGTCGCTTTTGCGAAAACTCTTATATTATGAGTTTGAAAGCTTTTGGCAAAATGTTGAACCAATAGGTTTATAATAACTCTTTCAAAAACAATGTTTTATCCTTTATTATTTCTGCGGTATACATATAATAAAAAATTCTGCGTTTTTAGTTTTTTGTTTTATATCAGAACAGAACAGCAGCGATAGCGGTTGAAAATATTAAATGGGACCATATTTTCTAAACCACTGAACTGATCTGGATGATTGATATAATTCCAGACACATATTTGAACCGAGCTACTTTCTGCATAGTCAGTTTTTTTTATTTGGTTCAAAATCAAAAACAATTCATATGATTTACAAAATTTAGGTATACGTTGAAAATGCTAAATGGGGCCATACCTTCTAAGCTACCAAACAGAATTGGATGATTGCTACCATTCCAAGAACTTTCCTATATTCTGCGTTCTTTTTTTCGTTTTTTCCAAAACAAATTTTTAAATTTCCCCGTACCAAGAAATAGAAGGGGGAAATTTTTCAATTCTTGTAGGGAAATTTAAACAAATATATTAGTGTTAAAAATCCCATTTAATCCAGTTCGCACACAAAAAAGCTAATCATTTATTCACCTCAACTCAAACGTCAAAAATTAGCCAGAGGATAAAATTTTAACGGTGTTCGCACACGGCCTAAATAAAGAAAAAAACGCACGATAGTAAAAATCGAACAAAATGGATGCCTAGATTCTATATCTTTCTGATTGACAGTCACTATAATCAGATATGTAGTGGTAATCAGCAAAAAAGGAGTGACAAAGATTGATCGAATTAAAAGTAAGAAAATCCGAGGAAGTTTACACCTTTCAACAAAAATTAAATTGTACTAAATTTTTTATTTTTACAACATCATTCATTAATAACTATGGATAGATAAGTAGGTGGTAGGTAATTTCACACGAATACAAATGTTATTGACCAAAATCTAACCAATCACATTTTTGTATTACTCAACATTACATATGAGCCAAACCGCATGTATTGTCCTTGAAATCAATATACGTTTAAGCAATTAGACCATCAGTCCATCAAAGCAATAGACACGTATCTATACCTATAATCAAATGGCAATCCTCATGATGACTATATAAGAAAATACGAAACAAAAAACAAAGAAATGGTGTAATTGAAGACTTAAAGTAATTAATATGCTACTTGAGTGCTACCCATTGTGGTTACGTAATTCTTTGGTTTTAATTTTTTATTGCATTGCAAACTTAATGTCAAAGATAAACTTACTTTTTATTGCCCAAAGCTCAAAATTTTGTAGTCCTTCTAGAAATGCTCGCGTATGTCTTCGACAAGCTGCCGAAGCTGTTGGACCGATCGATGCATCAAATGGACGAGCTAGTCCCATGAACTTCTCACCAATTGCTCTCAGGTATTCTGAAAATAAATAAAATAAATTATTTAAAAGCCATCACTACACTAGAATTCAAAATTATAAAGATGCATTATGGTAAGCTTGACGTAATTGCTACTTCAATTTGGTTGTCATTTCATACATGACTGAAGCGGCACACGCATTTTAGATTTTTTTTTACGATAGATTAAATGAGGAAGGCCTTAACTCAGAGCGCAACTTTTTTGTTTAGAATTTTAAGCACGTATGTCAAGTCCAGATGAACCGATTCGGGAAAAGATTCCCAATTCAGTAGACTCGCCCATAAATTATAAAAAAAAAATAAAAATAATTTTGCATTGTATATTCTGTGTTGCTGATTTTGATTTTTTTTTCGTTTTAAGACTTTAGAACTTTACTTTTGTACCTGCACACATGTATCCGGGCGGAATAAATTTATTTCAACAGATATGTATGTAGATAGATGCGGTAGATTGTTGCTACTTTATTACGCATGCAAAAAAGTCACATCAAAAATTTGTTGTGAATTTAAGTTAGGAATTTTATTGTGGATTGAAGTGTGACGTTAGTGTACATACATAGTCGGTTTTCACGTGATTGAAGTATGAATGCTTGATAGCAAAATTTCCAGATATTTATGCGTGACTAAAATGTAAATGAATTTTCTGAACAATTTTGGGGCAATTTTTTTGGGTTATTTCGTTATACAGTTATGTTTCTTTTCAAAATAATATTGTTCTAAATTCTTATTTTGTAATTGCTCAAAACATGTGTAAGTTTCAAACTTTGCTCGTATAAGAGGTCGTTACTATCGACTTGTTTTTACTTGCGATTATAAAGGTACTATAAGGCAAGTTTTGTATTCGTAAAAAAAAAGTTTTGAGATAATTAACAATCAAACATGACATTATGATGATAGAGAACACGAAAAAAGTAGGTCCGACATTTCTGTCTGTCTGTCAGTCTGGATGTATGTACACCTACAGCCTAAACGGTTACGGTTTTTTTTTTTTTTTTTTTTTTATAATAGGCACGCACTCAAGGGGTTTTTGTTCCCTTTTTATGCCAAAGCACAGTGCGAGCGTTAGGAAAAATGGGATAGACGGAGAGGGTTAAGGATGAGGTGTCGGTTAACATTAGTCTTAAATTCCTGAACACTGCAATGACTGGGGAAGACAGAGTGTGGAAGAGAGTTCCACATTCGCGTAGTACGGCTAAAGAACGATTCTCTGAACATGACCGTACGTCCGAAGTTGGGCTCGAGGGTGAACTGATGGGCATTCCTGGAGGCGCGGGTATTACGGTTGAATATCTTAAGGGGAGGAATGCAACTGGCTATTTCACTAGAGCATAAACCATTAAAGTAACGGTAAAAGAGGGTGAGGCATGAGACATTACGTCGATGTTCAAGTGACGTAAAAGTCTCAACGATGGTACGGTCACCAATCATCTTAAATGCTCTTCTCTGGATACTGTCCAAAAGACTTAAGTACGTTACTGGAGCACCAGCCCAAATGTGGGAGTTGTACTCAAGCTTTGGCCGTATGTAAGTTTTGTAGATGGTAGCCAGATCAGAAGGGGAAAAGAAGTTCTTGCATCGTCTTAAAAAACCTAAACATCTTGCGGCATTTTTGGCGACATCGCATATGTGATCATTCCACAAGAGGTGGTCGGTGATACACATACCAAGAATCTGGAGATGTTCGGTTTCACTGATGCAAGTGCCACACATGGACAGTGGCAAGGGGGGTATATCTCGCTTCAACGATACAAAACAGCATTGAGTTTTCAAAGCATTAAACTCTACGTGGTTTTTTATTCCCCATTGTACAATGCTGTTTAAGTCAGAGTTTAATGAGCTTATCATATTTTGCCGTTGCAGTTCCACACCCGAAAGGGAGGGTTGTGAGTCTGGGAACGAATATGAAAAGCTAAGGGTACTATCGTCAGCGAAACAATGAATTGGATTAGAAGTTACAGACAAGAGATCATTTATAAAAATGAGAAAGAGGGTCGGAGACAAAACGGAGCCCTGGGGCACACCAGCATTTATTTTGTGGGTTTCAGACTTGAACCCGTCCAGTACAACTTGTATTGAACGGTTCAAAAGAAAGTTTCTAATCCAACGAAGGAGGAATTCATCAATACCGAAGGCACGCATTTTCGATAAGAGAGCCTGGTGCCAAACTCTATCAAATGCTTTTGAAATATCGAGTGCAACAATCTTACTTTCTCCAAAACGATGTAAAGATTTGTTCCACTGTTCGGTGAGATATGCCATCAAATCACCAGTGGACCTGTTGCTGCGAAAGCCGTACTGCCGGTCATTAAGAAGCTTTCGTTCTTCAAGATATTTCTTAAGCTGATAATTTATCAGCGTTTCCATGACCTTAGAAAGAAGGGACGTAAGTGCAATCGGACGATAATTGGAGGGAGAGGAGGATTCGCCTTTTTTGGGTATAGGCTGGACAAATGCTGTTTTCCAACTACTCGGAACGAGCCCAGAAGAATAGGATAGATGGAAAAGCTTACGCAATGGTTTTGCCAGCGTTGAAGAACACCTCTTCAGAACAATAGCGGGGATACCATCCGGGCCAGCGGATTTGTGTATGTTGAGATCCTTTAGGACCCTCGCCACAGCACGAGTGCGAAAGAAGATTTGTCCCATGGAATCATTAACGCGCTCAAGAACTGGCGGAGTCATGACACTCTCTGGCAGCGAAGAGTTGGCGGCGAACTGCCTAGCAAAAAGGTTAGCTTTCGCAAGAGAGCTAACCACTGGAGTATCATCATCAATGAGCGTTGGGACCGAGGAAGAGGAAGAATTCTTCATGTTTTTCACAAATGACCAAAAATTTTTACTGCCTTTGGGACATTGCAGTATTTTTTGCCTTAGTTTTTGGTCATGTAAAAATTTGTCCCGTCGAATATGGACATTGCAGGCCTTCCTGGCTTGTTTAAACTTATTCCGATTTTCCTCAGTAGGGTTGGCTTTGTAACAACGGAAACTTACCTCTTTAGCCCTGATAACCTCTTTACAGCTCATATCAAACCATGCGTTCACTTTAGGTCTGATGCTTTTAACCCTATTCGGGATAAAAGTTCTCATTCCCAAAAGAATTAAACTTGTGAGCATATCCGCACTGGAATCTACGTCACTATCGAGGAAGCATAGTGACCAGTTAAAGATCCTGAAAAAATTATTGAGGCCGTCCCAGTCGGCTTTCTCGTACTGCCAAACGGTTCTCTTAGGAGCTCTTTCTTTAACTGGGATTTTTTGGCACGAGAAATTTGCGGATATGACACAATGGTCAGATCGGCCTAGAGGCGATAATACACTTATTGCATATTTATCAGGGTCAGAGGTAAGGAACAAGTCAAGAGTGTTTTCTGCTTGGCCGTCAATGTCCGGTATTCGAGTGGGCTCGTTGACCAACTGAGCAAGGTGGTTAAACTCAGCAAAAATCTCAGCACACACTCCTTCGGGTGTTGTCTTGCTCGAATGGAGAAGCCAGGAAGAATTGTGTACATTGAAATCGCCCGTAATAACGATTTCAGTGCGAGGATACAAGGAAACAATTCTTTGAATGGAGTCGGACAGTGAGTCAAATTCGTTAGCAGTTGAAACCCTGTCCAAATTTGGGCTTCTATAAATGAAACAGTAATGGATGATGTGCTTATTAACGGAAAATTTGAACCACATAAAATTAAAGAGGGGATTTAAAAAAGAGCTGTACTGTGGTTGAAATTGGTAAGCAACATCACTTCTGATATAAACGGCGAGGCCATGGTGGGGAAGGAATAGAGGCACTAGGTTATACCCTTGAATATAAAATTCAGTAGGATCGGTAGCCTCACCTACTTGGGTTTCACTTAGTGCCAAAACAGCTGGCCTGTTTAAAACAGTGTGGAGGTACGTCGACAGAAAATTTATTCTTAACCCACGAATATTACTATAATCGACCCTGAAATTCTCAGTCATTGCAATATTTAAGATTTCAAAACTAAAACAGACGAGGTGATTTTCTTCAAACTTGGTACTCTATATTTTTAGAGTAATATGCCCAGGCGTATTTTTGATTTTTATCCTAGGTCTGAAAATAACGGTACCTGCCATATAAACGTAACAAATAATTCAATTTTTCTCGAAAAAAATTCAATCGAATTTTTTTACAACTATATTTTTAACGGTACCTGCCATACAAGCGTTTTAGACAGTTCCATTTTTCCCGTAAAAAATACAATCGATTTTTATCAAACTTCATACAATGGATTTGTAGCCAAAAAGGTTATGATTTTCATTTTTTTCAGAATAAGTTTACAAATTAACGGTACCTGACAAACAAGCCTTAAAGATAATGCAATTTTTCTCGTAAAATATATGATCGATTTTGATAAAATTTTGTGTTATTGATTTTTTCCCAATAAGGGGCCGGTTATAGCGATCAGGAAAACGAAACAGGAAAAACTTTTCAAATCAATAATTAAATATGTTTTGATTTTATTTGAAA
Source organism: Baccha elongata (assembly GCA_951217065.1). Classification (NCBI taxonomy): domain Eukaryota; kingdom Metazoa; phylum Arthropoda; class Insecta; order Diptera; family Syrphidae; genus Baccha; species Baccha elongata. The sequence goes on from OX578272.1 coordinate 35,945,773, forward strand.
CACAAATGCTACATTTATCGATGACAAATGACTCCCAAAATCATTTGCGATGTTAAAATTTTCAATAACGCACATATATTTTGTAAAAAATACATTTAATTATTTTCCTGATGGAATTTCCGTACGGAAAATGAAGTTCCATCAGGAAAATAGATAAATGCATTTTTTACAAAAAGTATTTGTTCAACTGAAATTCTAATCATCTAAAAAAATTCTTTGAGTTATTTGCCATCGATAAGTATAACATTTGTATTTTGATTCCAATAAAAACCTAATAAATTATCGATCTGAAATTTTTTCCTGTTTCGTTTTCCTGATCGCTATAACCAGCCCCTAATAAGGTTTTTCGTTAGAATTTAGACTTTTCTCGAAAAAAATCCATCGATTTTGATAAGAACTTGTGTGACTGATTTGCTGCCAATGACGGAGTTTTTTATTAGAATTTTTTTTTTCAAAATCACCTTATTAACGGTACCTGTCATATAAATTCTATAGTAAATCCGACTATTCAAAAAAAAAAAAAAAATCTATCGATTTTGATAAGATTTTGTGTGACAGATTTTTTGCCAATAATGAAATTGTTCATAAATTTTTTTTCAAAAATCATCTTATTAACGGTACCTGCTATATAAACGCTATAGAAACTATTTTTACTTCCAACTGTTTATTATAGTTTCTTGCTTAGTATCCTGAGCCTAAGGTTGGTAATCTTACACAAGAGCAAGTTTGTCCGACCCAGTCGTGCCTTTTATTTAACACTGAAATCCCTTTCGCATTTTTTTTATACTGATGGAATTTTTATGAGTATGTAAAATATATATATAAATTACTACATGGTAGAATTCGCTTTACAAAAAGGTATACCATGTCATAATGTTACCATTGCTTTAAAATAATTTTTTTTTTTTTTTAAGATTTTTTTTTAACTACCCCTCCTGGTTAAGCCGGAGAAAGAAGCCTTTGTCCATTACGATTTTTTTCTACCTACTCGCCTACTTTTTTTTATAAATTATGTTAATTATGTTATTTTTATAATAATAAAAAAAAACTAGACTCAATATAATACACACCTACGGCTGTGTTTCCGTTAATATAGGACCTACAGATCTGGTTTACCAACCAATTTTTAGAAAAATTTAATATTCTTTAACTTTTTTATGCAAAATGTACCTACTCAGTTTAAGATATAAGCAAAAACTGAAAAAATTGGAAAAATTTAGGGTTTTTCGCCCCTCCCCAAGTTATCAACCCCAAACATTCTGTGAAAGTTTCATTAAGTTCCAAATATTTTCCAGGTAAAATTAAATATCGACTGGACTAAATTTGTACCCTCATTACAGCAAAATTTCTTACATACATATATATACTATTGAAATAATATTGATTAAAAGTATGTGCTTACGTGTTTTATAAACTTCAATTATTTAGCATAGGATATGTTTTTGATCACTGATCATCATTTGCTGTCTCTTTTACACATACAAATGTATGTATGTTATTATGCAATTGGTATTATTAAAAAATATTTATTTTCTAGCACCGCCCAATCCACCCACAAAGTGACAGCACAATTGAATGTTTAATCTCATGTCTACAAAAAAAAACTATAATTATATTTACTCCAAAATTACTGAACCATGTCTTAATCAAAATGTGCGACTCACACAAAATTTAACATACAAGCTATTAAAAATATTTTAATGAGAAATATCTACCTCATATCAGTAGGTAAATAAAAATCATAGGTATAGAAATCTTAATGTATCTTGAGTCTAAACTTTAGTGCGATATCTAAAGATGTTATCTCATAGTAATTTAAAGCACCAAAGTTAATCCGTTTTCGTATGCCACATGGAATTAGTATACTTATACTTTTTCCCTTTGCATATAATAATCTTTAACTTAATTTGCGTGAATATTTTCTGATCACGATTTCAGGTTACGATCGGATCGGAATGCTTACGATAACTTCATTACACAAGTGATTCATTCAGCCCTGATCTAAAACTAATCGAATTGATGGACTTATTCTTACGTATACATCAATTATGAGGATGCAGTCATTTTACCTTAAATAAGTACCTGCTCAAAATTTAATATAAATAATGCAAGTGCTTAAACGTAATGGTAAGTTATAATAAAGATGACAAGACCTCATGTATCGTATACAACATTATACAGACTACGCACTTTCCTGTTTTGGAATTTTATTACATGAGCATAACTGATAGTTGCATACTTTTGCATTGTCTAAAATCAATTTGCAGTTAAAAATACAAAAATCAAAGCGACGACGACGACAAGTCTGGTTAAGGGCAAGTTGTGATGGGCATAGTAATTACCACTTGAGTCGTTACTTTTACCCGACAACAGTTTCACTTTTGTTTTATAAAAGATTGAAAGTGCGGATATTAAAAAAATCCGGATAGTGAAGAATACACACTTCTTGGAATGCAGTTAAGTGTCAGTAACCAGATAAATTATTCTACTACCACTATCAAACCTTGTTGAGGATTTCATTCAAAATTAAGAATATAAATAGCTGGGTTAACAATGGACTCATTCAAGTATGAACATTTTCAGATACAATATTTGGTACAGTCTTTCACAAATTTATTCAATATCATGGGTTTGCTGATGACTTCTTTCTATATGCGATGGAAAGAAACAGGCAATCAATGTTACTGATGTCCTCGTGCTGCTTGGAGTTAAAAGTGAACAAAATGAGTTTCCTTATTAATAAAGATAAGAATATCTTAATTGAAAATGATGAAATCAATATACTTAGGGAACAAAGTCCACCTGTAGAAAAACCTCCGGTGTTCCAGATCGACAAAGCACGCCTCTTTAGGCGTTTTTCTTTTTAAGCTCGGAGCAGTGCACTGAGCTGTCAAAAATAGATCTGTGTTTCTTTTTTAGCTCCGAGCGCTCAGAGCGCTCAAGTTGTGTTTTGATGTTATTTGACAGATTGTGAGCTGATATCTATTGATATGACAGTGAAGTGCTCAAGTGAGTTTCATAAATAAATCAGAGCACTCGGAGCGTATTGAGCTCAATCGATAAGCTCAGGCTCTACTCCGGGCTCTGCTCAGAGCTAAACAAGAAAAACGTTTTTAATCAATTTTAAAATGGCATAGGATAGAGTGAACAGGGTTAAATTGTGCATATTCTTGTTGCATTTCGGCATTCCTGCCAAACTAGATCACTTGGTGCAGAAGGACTTTGGGAAAATATCGCTGCTGCGTAAAATTTGGTAAGAATAACTCTTTAAAGCTGAGAAAAGCTTAATCCAAAGCAAAATCGTACTTAAAGCAATTAAAACAAAATCGACAACAGAAGTTAGACAATTTTTCGAAATTCCGTTGAACTTATAGATTATATATTATCGACAGGAGGATGGCGTATTTTCTTAAGTAGGTACTGAAGCAGACGGCGAAAAAAGAGGCGTTGGCAAAGGGGGGGGGGGGTCAAGCTTTGCCAGAACCAACTTTGTTTGTTTAGTTATAAAATCTTTTTTCGCTCATTTTACGGAGCAGGAACATTAAGTCGTGTGTTAAAGAAAGAATAGAAGGAAAAAACTGTTGTATATTAGAGAAAAGAGTGAAAATCGACTTTTACCATGTTGAGAGATTTTCGAACAACTTTATAGCTCGAGAAAACAAATGCAGTGATCAGTCATTTTCTAAGAAAAACAACGTTTTACCGTATGAAAAAAGGAAACATTTCTTCTGCTCTAAAGCTTTGAAAAAGCAAACAATAATATCAAAATTACATCAATAGTAGTAAATAAAGATGAAAATTTGGGGTTTGCCCTACAAAAGGTCGGGTAGTTCTAATTTTTTGATATGTTGTATTATGTTTGACTTATTTCGACTACAACTTTTTTCTGGTACATTTTATCAAAAAAAAAAATTATTACCAAAATTGTACAACACAAAATTTCCTACAAGTTCGTCATAAGAAGTTTTTTTGTACCATAAATATTTATGGAGCTATGACTCATCCAAAAGAGCCCAAAATTGGGTACTTATCAAAATTTGTAGTTTATTGACTTTTAAAGCGCAATAAGTTTGTAACTGCTGATTTTAATGGAAAAGTCTTCATAATCAATCTTTTGGAGAATCACCCGCCTGATTATCTAGAGCTATTTCATCCATTTAACAAAAGTCAGGAAAAATCGATGGACACGTATGAACACTCTCTTACTTTATTTGTGGACCAGGTGAACCATGTGAAAAAAGTTTTAGTAGATAGATATATATAAGGACTAAACGATGGTGAATGTTTTGGTTCTTCAGTGTTCATACGTGTCCATCGACAACAATAAAATAAAAAGTTTTTTTTTTTTCAGAAAAAAGTTTTCAGACGAAAAACACCACCGTTGGCAACTCATCACTTATAATTTAACAATAATTATAATTATTGTATTTTCTGTAACTGAATCTTACAGTTTTAAAGTATCTATAATCGAAAGTAAAAACAATAAATCTATATAAAAACCATTCGCATATTATAGGCATTAACTTTCTGAACACTCTGCATAATAAAAGCTGAAGGTGCTATATTTTTAGAACATTCTTTGGATTGCTTTTATTCTGATGCCAATTGTAGACTCTTTTGTATTACGGCTTATTATAATTTATAAAATGACTACAAAATTTGTCAAATATTGTTATTAGAACCAAATAAGGTCAAACCGTTTCCACAACACCTGCTATATCATACAATGATAATAAAAAAATGAATAACAACTTAAATGTAACCAATAACATTGGCCCACTTATTGTTTAAAATAATTTTATTTATGTTACAAACAATTTAAACGCCACTACAGCATTATAAATAATTTCAAAATGTAATTGTAACTTTCCATAATAGATTAGGCCTTGCATTACCTAAGGTGCCGGCATGACAGTAAACTTTGGACGCATAATAATGCAAAAGAACCCTCATTCGCAAAATTATGCTGACAACATTTTAAGCTGCCAGTCAAAGTGACATACTTTAAATTTTTAACCCAATGCGGAAGATATAGTAGGTAAATTGTTATTATTCATTATAAACACATCAATACACATTATAATATATAAATATTTTCTTGCTGTATATGTATACTGAAATTGATATTCAAGTTGTGTCATTTTAATTTATTATGCCAAAAATGTGACTTTAACTAAAATTTCTAGATATGATACCCTCATAGGTTCAAAATGTACTAATTGTCAAAATTGTTAAGTAAATATTTTTCGGTTTCATATTATTCATTAGCAAAATTTTCATTGCCACATTACATCATAAGAGATTATTGTTAGAAACATAAAACATGGCTAGTAGATCTTTCCAATAAAGCTAAAAAAAAATATTCTAACTTAGCTATGTGCAAATAGAGGCTTGCAGACACAAAAAAACTATGTGTTAAATTCAAAAAAAAAAATGTATATTCAGTATAAGAAACTTCACCGCTAAATTGTTATGCTAATTTTTTAAATTAATATTCATCTCCAAACGTTTTGCAGGGTTAAACATCCTTTTGAAATAAACAACAAATTAACATTTCTAAGGTAGAATACGTGTGTGTTATTTAAATTTAGTTCTTCAAAGTGCTTTGTATAGTTAAAGCATAAGTATACTCTGGAAGTCATGATCTTGACGAAACATGGAAATCACCAAATTATTCTAAGTTCTTCATTTTCTTAACCCGATCATCATAGACAAAATTTCAATAGATTATATCAAGGTTAAATGAAGTATGAAATTTTTAAATTCCAATAAGTTAATTTTTTTTTTAATTTTTCACTAAGCAACATTTTATTCTACTCAAGATTGTGAAACGTATTGTTCATTAAATATACAAATTATTTTTCTAGTAAACAAGCATAATTTTAAGGTTTGTTTTTAGTAAAATAAAACAAAAATTGAAGGACTTACAGGACAATACTATAAAAATGCTCGAATAGTGCAGCACTAAATTGTGCATAAAATTGTAAAATAATGTTTTCTTCAATTCTTCTAATTGTTCCGTAATTTTTTTTAAATAATTTTTTAATTAATTTCTTAACAATTTTTTTCTTAACTTTACACTTTAGATATAATAAAAATAGCATTTCTTAATTTAATTCTACATCATTTAAAATGTTTTGTAAGTTTGTGCAAAGCACCGTTAGTTAAATATAAAAAACAAATTATTTTAAAAAGTAAGCATAATTTTAATGTTTTGTTTTTAATAAAATTTTCTTTTCCGCTCACATCATACGATTAAAAAAGAGATCAAATAACGCAAAATAAAATGGTATGTATTAATTTGCATAACACTTTTTCATTCAGTTTTTTAAAATGTTGTCTAAAAACACTAAAGAAAAATTACGCTATTTTAACTTTGATAATAAATTTTACCAATTTATCTGTATAATACAAACAAAAATTATATGCTGTACATTGAAATATTTATTTCTGTGCCATTTAAAATAGTTTCTAGGTTTTGGTAATGTAACGTTATTTTAAATTTTTTTTTACTAAAATTATAGTTGGCAACACTGATTGTAGGGATTGCTCACAACTTAGAGGTCGGGCTGGGGACTTTTGCTTAAACAGAAATACTCTTCTCAACAAGCTTTAAAACCATGCCAAATTTGGTTTTATAACGGTTACCGATTATCTTCAAACTTGGAACAAGATAAATGGCGGTTTCGCAGAACAACTGTTTCGAAGAAACCCAATTAGCGCCAAAAAGCGCCGTTTTGATACCATAACTCGTTTGACCCAATTTTTTGTGATAAAGTGGTAGTGAAAAAAAATTCTTACGAAAAATTTCATTATTGGCAAAAAATAAAGCACACAAAATTTTATCAAATTCGATTGTATTTTTTTCGAGAAAAATTGGACTTTCTATAGAATTTTTATGGCAGGTGCCGTTAATAAGGTGATTTTGAAAATCAAATTCTAACGAAAATCTTTGTTATTGGCAAAAAATCAATCGTATTTTTTTTCGAAAAAAATGGAATTGTCTAAAACGCTTTTATGACAAGTACCGTTAAAAAGCAAGTTTTAAAAAAAAAAATTGACGAAAACCATCACCGTTGACAAATAATCAGTCATATACGAAATTTTATCAAAATCGATCGTATTTTTTGCGAGAAAAATTGAATTACCTGTTATGGCAGGTACCGTTATTTTTATACCTATGATAAAAATCAAAAAATACGCCTGGATATATTACTCTAAATTACAGTGTATCAAGTTTGAAGAAAATCGGCCCAACCGTTTAGGCTGTAGGTGTCGTTAAATCCAGACTGACAGACGGACAGACAGAAATGTCGGATCTACTCTTTTGGTGTTCTCTATCATCGTAATGTCATGTTTGATTGTTATCTCAAAACTTTTTTTTTACGAATGCATAACTTGCCTTATAGTACCTATAATAGCAAAAATTAGATTGTTATTATTTTATCTCAAAATTATATTTTTTTTAGAACCAACGAAAAATTGATTTTTCACTTTCTATTTAGATTTAAAAAAATATTAATATTTTTTTTTTTTAATTTTGAGTAACGAAAGTATTGTAATAAATTTATCAAAAACATTTATCATTTATTCAACTACATTAATAATAATAAATAAGTAGAACGAGAACAAGAAATTGAATAATTAATTGTCCAAGTATAAACTTGAAAACAACCTCACTTTTGTTATGTTTGAAAACACGATTTTTGTTGCATATTCCACTTATACTAGTAATATAATTATAACTATCAGACAAACAGCATTATTTAAAAATGACATTTTTCTTACAACAATTGACAGTTAAAACAACTATTACAAATTAATATTTGTTCTTGACCAGATACGCTTAAATGATTGTGACCAACAATAATTCATATAGCTGGGGCGGGTCAGGTGGTTCGTTTAGTTATATGCTCATTAATAGAATATTACCTAAATGACAGGTATCTGATGTTTCTTTAATGTCTGTGGTCATGTGTGATCGTTTTCCTATGCCCATCCCAAACAAGTATGACCCTGTCATGGATGATACTATATTAACAGAAAGCTGATGGTTAGTCATCATATCTCTTAGAAGTTTAAACCAGAATTCTAAGTACATACCTACTTTAACAATTACATTAAAAGTATGACCTCGGATTAATTGATTTTTAAGATGACAAAATATGGGGTTTTTATCTGGTGAAAGTGCTATTCTAATGACATTATTTTATTGATTTTTCGTATGACAAATTTTTTGTATTTTATTTTAGTTTCACTTGTTTTTAAGACGAGATATACTTATTTTTTTTTTAATTAACATATCGTTGCAATAACTCAGACCTTCTTCTAAATTGATTTTCAAAGTTCCTATTTTCACAAAAAAAGCGAAAGAATTTTTTTAAATCTAAGAATGTAGAAAGAAGAGGACATTAAATCAATGCCACACATTGTTGGAAGACATCATTATTGAATCATCGAAATCTTCATTTGGACTCACTTTAAACTTTGTGCTTGATTAAAAAGTTTAAACAATCAATTTCAGTGATGTTAGGTATATAAAGGGGTTAAGTAACCAAATTGCGTTTTTGAATTTTCAATTTTGTAAGAATTGTACTATTTTCTTTCTTACAATTTTCTTTTTTTCTTCGCTCTTACTCTGTCCACTTAAATTTACCAACCGTTCCGTATCTTTATTAGTATTATAAAATACATAATTATATTGCCATTTCTTTTATTTTTCAAAAGTATGAAAATTTAAACTTCGCCCTTATAATTCACACCGCCTTTCTATAATTTTTTTTTTTAAAGCAGCCTAAAGCGTTTTCATCCACCTTTAGTAATGTCCATGATTCTGCACCATAAATAAGGGCAGGGATGATAAGTGTCTCATAAATGGACACTTTAAATGCTCGAGAGTGGGCTTTGCTCTTCAGTTGCCTTCTTAGCCCAAAGAAACAGCGATTGGCAAGAGTAATTCTTCGTTGAATCTCAGCACTGGTGTTATTCGCTGAGTTGATAGCGAAACCTAGATACACAAAGTCTTTTACGACCTCAAAATTATAGCTGTCTATTGTGACGTTTTGTCCTAGACGTCGATGTTGGGTGTCCTTTTTTGTTGAGAGCATATATTTGGTCTTGTCTTGATTCACCGTTAAACCCATTTTCTTGGCTTCCTTCTCAATACTCACGAAAGCACCACTGACACGCTTTGTTCTTCCCATTATGTCAATATCGTCGGCGTTCGCGAGTAATTGGACGGACTTTTGAAAGATTGTGCCTCTGGTGTTGACGCGAGAATTTAGTACTGTTCTTTCAAGGATGATGCTCACATGAGAGTGCATCGTTTTGTCTAAATTATTCTTGACATCAAAGGTATCGGTGAGTTCTTTACCGACTTTGATGGAGCAGCGTGAGTTCTCCATTGTCAGCCTGCACAAACGGACGAGTTTGCTAGGGATGCCAACACTAGACATTGCTCTGTATAGTTCGTCTCTATAGATGCTGCCATATGCGGCCTTAAAATCGATGAAGAGATGGTGGGTATCGATTTGAAACTCCTGGGTTTTTTCCAAAATCTGCCGTTGATTGATTTATTATTGATACATATGTATACTTAGAAAAATTTTAAGGAACAAGATCAGCCCACTTATATCCAACCTATCCTAACATAGTCGAGATACTTACAAAATATCAGTCAAATGATAGTTTTGAGGTATTTATTGTATTGAAACTTGTACAAAACGCCAAAGATTTAGGGCATCTTTCCTTAATCGCTTGATTAATTATATTGACAAATCAATTTGAACAAAAGATCACCAGTCCACAGTGTCAATGGTTCCATATAATTATACTTACTAAACAAGTCTTTGAAATTGATTTTGATTTATTTTTTTTTTCCAGAAAAATGCGAAATACGCATTTTGTTTCGAAATGAACAGGCATGTCCACATGCCTTAACATTTTGTTTCATTTTGTTTTATAAAAGCAACGAAAATTAAAACTCCAGCAATTGGCCTACTAACAACATTCACCACACGTTCCAGTGGCACCAATATAATGATTGTGTCGTCAGAGTTGAAAACTCTATATTTATGTATACCTGATCAACTTGTACACATGCCGTCCCGTCAAAACAAAAAAATATTTCTCTTCCACTTTTGCTATACCTAGAAGGAGTTGTGTCAGTTTGCCGATTTTCCGTTGCCGGTTTAGCTTTAAATTTGAGAATGACTGCATAGCACTGCACAAAACCACAAATTCACTATATTGGATTTTTTTAAACGCGATTAGCAAATAGAATAGTGAATGTAAAGGCGTTTATGTAACTTTCGATCTAAACCACCGATCTGATACTAACCGGCTTTTTTTGTATATCTACATATATTTATGAGTGATGTTTGGGAACTTCTTAAGATCTGATGAAAAGCTTGTTATTTACATTCTATAAATGTCATATCATATTAATATTAACGAACGAAGAAGTAATGAATTTTGAGTTTTGAAAAGTGACATACAGGTTAAACGTTAAAAGGTTTAAACAGAACAAAGGCCGATGATATTCCACTAGCAACATATACAACGCTATCGCATACAATATTTTTAATTAAAAAAAAATCATTACATGTATCAACTCCAGTTATAAAGGACTACGCGGTAAGTTACCTTCAGATGGATGAGACATCTGCCAGAGAACCCACAGATAAATTAATTGTCTGGTATATTTACAACTCATTTAAGAAAAATATTTTAAAAATTAAAGCCCTACAAGCTCATTTCTGTGGAAAGACAAGTGACGGGGCACGTCTAAGCCATTCATAACACGGTGTCTCCAAGATCTTTGCCTATGGAGACCGCAAATAGTATTCTATGAAAAATTTCTTGCAATTTATTGCTCATAGCATGCTATAGATATATTCTATGAGCTATCATTTTCATATTGACTTTTCTGTTTTCTTTGTATTTGGACTGAAATAGTATGAAATAGTAAGCTATCAAATGCCCACCATACATTTTATAGCATTCTAGCAATTTTGCTTTCCATAGAAAGTGACAGATGGTAATCTATGATATCTTGCTAGTGGAGACACAACGTGTAAGAGTCACAGAGAGAGACAGACACACATTCATTATATATGTATGTATAATGTATGCATGTATAATATACAATATATGTGTATGTGTATGTGCTGTGCATCCAAATATCACGAACTGTGCTGGCGATATACATATATTTGATTTTTATTTTAGTGTTATGATAATGAATAAAAGAAATAAACAGGAGTTTTAAAATTGTGAAAATAAAACAATTTTCGACTAAAAAGGTTCTGACAATGACACTTTTTATCGTCCCATCAATCAATTTCGAGACAAACGTGTTAAATTGTAAAAAAAATCAGTTTTTTCATAACAGTATTTGTATTAATAGGAAAAAAAAAGTTTTTTTTTTGTTTGCAAAAATTAACGGTCTCAGTAATTTTTAAAGCTAAAGTTAAAGTATACTTATAATTTATAATAATTTTACATCGGGACTTATTACATGTTTAAATAATTTGGCAAAAATATCATAGGTTTTTTACAATTGTTGACACCAATGTAACTTCAATACACATGACAAAAGCAAGGACGTTAATATTATACACCATGCAGACACCAGACATTTAACTAATATTAAACCTTCTTTTTATCTTTATCTTTCTATTATTATTCCTACCATCATGATTATCATATTAACTTAAACTCAAAGTCTATTTTGCATATAATAATCTTTGATTCCGAATATGTTTTATTACATTTACCATCAAAGCTGATATAATTTTGCATATTGATTTAAATGTTAAATACCATTATGTATAAGTATCTGACACATTTTCAAAATATTTAGAACAAAGTTCTTCTTCTGTATGTAGGTTATGATAAATTTAATTTATTTAATTATTCAAATCTTCTAAATGTGAGCAAAAAATGGAAATTTAAAATTATTCGGATCGCCAAAAATTCTGTATTCAACTGAAGATATATGCAAAGCGGAAACTAAATGTAAACATAACGTCATAACTTTACAAAATATTCAAAAACTAACGGAATTTGAGTTTTAAAATTCAGTCTGGCGAAAAAAAGGCTGATTTAAGATGTGGGTTAATTTTTTTGATATTAATGTAAAGAGTTTTATTATGTTGAACTTTTATTTGCTTTTGCAGTTTTTTAATTTAGTTGAGCCTCTTAACTTACTCTCTCAAACTACGTAGAGTCTTTATTGTATGCTAATAAAACGCTGTATGTTTGATAAATAATAATAGGGAGGTAAACCTTTTAATTTATTAACTGACCTTAAAGTCCAGTGAAGCCGCAAGACCTAAAAAGGGGTTTTCTTAGAAGAATGCGGGTTTTGTTATTTTCAATTTTTTCTAAAAATAAATACAACACATTTGACATAAAATTTTAAAAGACCATTAAGTTTTGAAAACAAAACGAACACGTTTTTTTTTAAATAGTTTTAAATCATTTTTTAAATATTTTATTTTAACTTTAAGTTTGAAAATAAAAAAAAACAGTTTTCATCACTAAATAAACTTTGTTGTTTTTAAATATTTTTAGAAATTTCCCAATCCAATAAATAGATACAATAAGGGCCAGTTGTACAATCGTGGTTCAACGTGGTTTAAATTTTTAAACCACTGATTTCCATAGTTAATCTGTCAAAATCGGTGGGTTAAAAACTTGAACCACGAGTGTACAACTGGTCCTAAGAGGCATCTTGTTCTTGTGAAAAATTATTGAAAATTGGTGTTTCTTCACCCAATTAAGGAGCTTTTACATCATGCGAGGAAAGTGCACACAGCAAGGAAACATGATAGCAACAAGCAAAAATGCTTGCAGCAAGCAAAATCTTTATGGTGTGATGACCCGAAAAGTCTCGCATTATGATCCACCTTTAATTAAATGAATGTCCCAAAGAGTGGTGAATACAAATTGGGATTGATATAAAACTTCTTTTTTATTGAAAATTCACCATCTGACGTTGGTGCAACAGATATAAAGGTGATTCTACAAAATGTGGAATAAAATGCTCATAATCTCGTCAATTTTTGTTTGGAAGATTTAAGTCGTACAAATAAGTTCTAGATTTATGTTAGAATGTCCTCTAACATTAATGAAAGCGAAAAATTAAAAAAAAAATTAAAAAACAACAATTTTATGGCAGTTTAAAAAAATAAGGTTGTCAGGGGAATACAATTTTGTTACCAGGGGACTGATAAAAAACAATTGACTTTTTGTTTAGATGGCAAAAACAAATGATCAATATCCGCATGATTTATCATGATAAGATAGCATTATCTTGGGCCTATTTGAATCTGAAAGTGCTTCTAAAATAGATTTTTATAGCTTCAATATCGCCTTTAAAAAGTTAGGTTGGATTTTCGATTTAAGACTGCACAGCAAAACACTTGGCAAAACTCGTTAAAATGCATCATTTTCTGAAAATTTTCCAGGCCTCTGGATAGAATTTTAGTGTTTTTTTCATAAAATTGCCAGGGGACTGAGTTCTTTTTTTCATTTTTTATTAAAAAAACGTTAAAACGTTTAATTTTAAAGAAAAAAAAAAACATAATATATTATGGTTTTACTTAGCATATAATATAATACTTACAAATATTCCTACTTATGTACAAAAATTAAATGTGAGCAATCACCAAGAGACTGAAAAAAAACGGACAATAAATGACCTCTCACTCAAATATTTTTAAAAGTGACATAACAAACAGACACGAGATGTAAACCCAATTTTGTTTCTGGTGATGGGACTTATATCTATGTATATAGAAGTTATCGATATTGTTGACGTTTTCAATCTTACAGGCAACTGAAATGCGGCGGACAAAGTTTAGTGACTTTTTTTTGCAATAAAATGAATTGCTAATTAATATTTATCGATTTCATGACAATTCTGTGTTATATGAAATTACAATAATAGTTGTTTTTTTTTAATGTGGGAACTGAAATAGAACAGCAACAATGATTTTTTGATACTAAAACGGGATTCTGACTTGCCAGGGGACTGAGAAATAGACCCTTTGAAGAATTGTTTGAGCAAGAAAAAAAACTGCGATCTGAACGATTTTAGATTCCGATCAGATTTATATTTGTAAACAAAAATTAGAGTGTATGAATGCAATGTTTTTTAAATTATTGACGCGGACATCGAAAATTCCATCGTTTGTAGAATCACCCATAAATGTAGTAGTCCGATAATTTTTTTTTATATTTTAACTTTAACACCTATTATACTTTTTGATTGAAATCGGTCCAACTGTTTAGGTTGTAGGTGTTTATACATAAAGAAATTAAACACAAACGAAAAATCACATAAATTATATCGAATTTTAGAAAAACCCCTTATGTTAAATATCTTAAAAGAATTAATTACTATTAAGGTGTTTCTAATGAAATTTATTTTGTTAAAATTGATTAAGACTTACTTGCAATTAGAAAATAATCATCATTAATATAAAAAAAATCGTTGGTTCCGTTTTTGATTAAATCGACCTTGTTTATCCGTATATAGATATGCATGGCAAGATCCGTTAGTTTTTAAGCTAAATTCTTTTTTTTACTCAAATACATTTATTTTAAATTGTAATACTTTATTTTTTAAGTATACTTTTCAATAAAATGTGTTGACAAAGAAATTAATTGATTTTTTCATGGTATTAAATGCACCAATAAATGTTAAAATTGAAAACATATTGAAAAAAATATTAATAAACTTATTTATATTAAATTCAAAACATAAAATTATGTCATTAATTTAAAAACCAAGATTGTAGATTTTTTAAGTTTCATTACAACCCAGTTTTCCAATTTTAAATCCTGTAACCGTTATAGCTGCAAGAGCAAGTTCACAAGTCCAATTCATTCATTTTTATGTTGAAAGAAGTTACAAACGATTTATCATTGATTATAATGTCCACATCGCCTTCACAATATTATTGTTATTAAAAAAAGTTTGACCCAAATATTTCTTGTAATAACAATTCTATTTTTTTACTACATAACAACATCAATTTCCTCTTCCGTTTCTTCCTTACCTTTTTCTTGAATTTCATACTCGTCTTCGGACTCTTTGTCGGTTATTTTTTTAAATTGCGTCAAATTCGCCACCGAAGTGTAACCAATAATACGCTGTTGCATCTGTTGTTCTTCATCAGTCTCATCACTTTGATAGGACAACTTCAAACTATAATTCACTTTATCTTCAAATATCGAAGTGATTTTCTTTTCTAATTTATCACCAACACTAGAATCTTTTGTAATTAATTTTTCATTTAAATCACAATTATCTTTGAGGTGACATGTCGTACTGTCCAAAGTGCTTGCACCCAAAGTGCAAAAAACACTTAACACAAATAAGAACAAAAATGTTGAATGCATTTTTTGTTTTTAATTTTATATCGTATACTTAATTATAATATTTAATTAAATTTAACGAACAATTTTGTTTGCATTCTAAACTTTTTTTTTTATTATTTTTTCATTGCCAAATAAATCAAATTTAGAACAAAATTAATTTAAAAATTGTAACACTTTCAACGGTTTGTCTATAAAGCCACAACTTGTGTCTCGAAGTCTCACTTCGAGCCGAGTAAAGCTTCGATGAGACTTGCTTGAAGTCGCGCAGGTAACTAAATTTACTAATAGCATAGTTTATGCCAAAGTCAATTCTTTGGGCCTTACAAATTTTTACACACATGGTTTTTTTTTGGCTCACAAAGTGGCAGTAGCTTTACACAGAGGTATACAACTTTAAAGTGCGCTTTAACGCGGCGTCAATTTTATTATCATCTGAAGCTACAGATTTAAGATAGTGTTTGTGTGTTATAATAGGTGTTGCTGTGAATTGTGAATTTCTTGCTGCGCTTCTGTAGATACATTTTTGCATCTACAATAGGCCCACATCAGTATTTTTTTTTTCGTTAAGTTTTTAAATGAACTGCAGTTTTTTTCTTTTTGAATTTTGTTTATTATTAGAGTGGTAATTGTTCCAAAGCAATTTTATTGTTGTTGCTGATTTTACACATTTTTTTTTTTTAATTTTTTTAAGATGAGACAAACCAAACATTTTATTGTACTAATGATTTTATGATTACAATGCGAGTTGGAGTTAAAAAAAAAAGAAAAAAAAAAAAAAATTGCTACGAAAAAGTGTGGTATGGTAAAGGCGGCAAGTGATTTTCCAGTTCAATTAGGCGAGCTTAAGCGAGTTGGAGGAATAAAATTGCTGAGGTTGGGTTCAGTTTAAATATTATAAAGTGTTGTGAAATGTTGGCTCTTATTAAGTTAATATTTTTTCTTTTATTTTTGAATTGTGCTGCTTTGGGATATTTGTTTTGCTATAATGTTGGATTTTGTACCTCATTTTTTTTTCAACTTTATGACGATAGTAAATATGAAATTTGATATCGTGCCGGTTCTCAATTTAAGGTTATTGGCTTTTTGATCGACTTGTCCACAAAGAAATTAACTCGCCATAAAATGGTACCGTTTATTTTACTTAGCAGTATATATGATTTAGATACAATAAAAAAGGTGCTTGATTTGAATTAACGGAATGTTGCCTGCCAGTCAAATCTTTCAGGCAAGATATCTAAATTATTTTTTATTCTTTATTTCTGAGAATAATCTTGGACTTATACAAAATGCCTATAATGCAATTTCGAAGAATTACGAAAATACTATTTATAAACAACAGACAACGTTCATCTTATTCATCTTATCTTTGAAGATCAATCTTCTTAATTTTGTATAGTTGTTTAAAAATGTGCTGGCAGAGGGTTACTCCAGCCTTTCCTCACCACCTTAGCTATATTCCTTTGTGTTAGCTCGTCGGTTGGTCTACCTTAATTGAATTGGGTCTACGATGCAGTTGATCCTGTCAATTACTATTTTGCAAGAAGTCAATGCATAAAACAAGGTTCAATTAGCTTTACAAGATGAATGAATGGAAATTCCGATCTTAAAATATTGCATCAACAAAGATGAATGGGTCTCGAAATAACTTAACTGAACTTAAGCTCTTCATTGGATGGAATACTAATTGGTGAGATGACTTGGTTGAAATTAATGCCGTTATAAGATGAGTAAGGGTATTGAAATTAACATTTCAATACCCTTACCCTGATCTTCTGATGATGAGATGGAATGTAAAATAAAGGAGTGCCTAGCCTATGTATAAATATTTTCATTAATGATTATGTTTATAATTAAAGTGTAGGGTTAATTATTTTAGCTTAAATATTTTAGGAAAGAAGGATCAGCTATAATGGAAAGAGTTGTAACGTTAATGACCATTCCTATAAAATTGCACGTTGGTAAGAATGAATCAATGAAATTAGGGATGCTTGATGATCATCGATATTCAATGTTAAGCAATCCATGTCTAAACCGGGATAAGGACAAAATCCCGACTGACTTAGTACTTTTTTTTTTGTAAAGGCAATTTAAAAATGAATTTTTCGATATAAATTAATTGCAGTCGTGATTTTGGCAGTCGGGATTTCGTACCCAACCCGTTTTAACCTCGGATTCCTCGGAATGAACTTAAACGTTGAACACATGACTTTTTGGCTATACTTAGATGAGCGTCTGTAGCTCTTAAATATCGTTGTTGTATATTTCTTTCACCAAATTTTGTCTGACCTATATCTACACCATATCGTTGGCAGTACTTTCCGCTCGAATACGTCAAGGGAGCTTTTGATTGTGATTGGGAAAGAGTTCATGCTTCTGCACTATATTATTTGAGTCTTGTAAAGCATTTCCTTGGTTCTTCTATAGAGATAGTCAGTGACTGATCTGCGAATAATGGTATGAGCAAATCTTAGTGTTAGTTAGATTCAACTCAAAGCCAAAGTATGCAGATAACTTTCTTGTATGAATATCAAAACAAAACAAAATAAGGTGCAGGATTAGATCGCACGAATTTGCTCTTTTGGCATGTTAACTTCGTGTTTAACGACTAAGAAAATAGTTTGTGCAGATTTTTGCACACTATCTAATTTATTTTATAAAAAAAAAATGTTATGCAATACATAAGGCATAGGAGGATTACCCTCGGGATTACCTGAATATCACCTATCGTCAAAATCGATGAGTAAGATTACATGTTAGTCGGTATAAATAAACACCGGTTCTATGAAAAGTATATACCGTTGACAACATGTCAATCGTAAAAAAATCTCCAACAGTGTAGCGGTTTTTTTTTTAGATTTCCAAAGAAATTCGGGAGTTTAGTAATCGAAGTGAGATACGCGAAAGACCTCAAGACGTTATATGAAAATATTTTGTATAATATATATAACAGCAGCGTTACTCTTGAAAAAAAAAAGACAAAAATGTATGCCTTATATCTTTGCAGAAGGAAAAACATCAACACCGGTGTTGGTAGTTTTAGAGTCTGCAAATCACAACCTATCTTCAGCAAAGTCTATTCTTAATATTTACTGAGAGCTTACATTTATGCAAGAGAACATTGAGAAAATCATGCAGCAAATAGTTTTTCTAAAAGCCTGGAATACCTATAGTAATGTCATTTGTGTGGATGAATCTCATATGTTGCCTGTCTGAAAATCCAAATCCACATCAATATATATAGGTACCTATAATATGTCTTCATTGTTATTATACATAATTAAATTAAACAATTTACATTTTTGTCGATTTTCGTTTTTTCAACACGATAAAACAATTTTTGGATTAAAAAGTGAAATTTTGAGCTATAAAAATGTACATAAAATTTTAAAACATCACATATAACATTTTGCCATTTGACCACACAGAATTCATGGAATAGTTTCCCGATTTGGCAAAAAAAAAAAATTAAAACCGAATCGCTATGGAGCGAGTTCATTGCGAATATTAATTTCTTCATCCTCCGCCTAAAACGCGTATATAAATGCCATTTTTTAATTATTTTAATGTTGATGTGTTTTTGTTATCTCAACAAAGTACGGAAACGTTTGAAACAAAATTTTTGGTGCAC
Organism: Baccha elongata; assembly: GCA_951217065.1. Taxonomy (NCBI): domain Eukaryota; kingdom Metazoa; phylum Arthropoda; class Insecta; order Diptera; family Syrphidae; genus Baccha; species Baccha elongata. The sequence goes on from OX578272.1 coordinate 35,964,791, forward strand.
ACTTTAATGTCGAAAATAAAACAATATATGTCAAATATCAAACTGATTTGTGACAGCCATTTTTTGCTGCCCGAAGAACTTTATGAAACTGAAATTCGCAGGGTGGGGAAATTATTTACTCTCAATTGAGCTCTTTCTTCTGCAAATGTCTACTACAGGAACGCTTTTTCACAGAAATTCATGTGAATTATCACGAAATTTCAGTTTGGGAACAGACTTATTGAGAAAACTATTGGGGCACAAAATAAATCTGTTGCCAAACTGAAATTTCGTGATAATTCACACGAATTTCTATGAAAAAAATATTCCCGTAGTAAAAACCACTAGAAATTCGCAGAAGAGAGTGCTCAATTGAGAGTAAATAATTTCCCCACCTTGCGAATTTCAGTTTCAAATCAGTTTGTTATTTGCAAAAAAAAAAGTTAAAAAAAGTGGAGCTGCATTATATCAAAAAGTTGATTTGTCGCGATATTTAAACAAAGGAAAATATTAAAATTAATAACAAAGCGTCAGAAAACAACTAAAATTTGAATTTTATTGGCAATTAATTTTTAAACTCAAAATTTTGAAAAAAAAAACTAAAACAAAAATGTTTAAACTAATTTTTTTCAAAATTTTATGTAATTAACTATTATTTTTGTTTTCAAAATTCAATGCTCTTAATAACTTTTAGTCAAAAACAGAAAACCGGATGCCAAAATGTATATTAGTTTTTGAGAAAATAAAAAAATTAATAGTAAAACTAGTAAGTAAAGTAAAAAGTAGATTCGTTTTTTTTTTATTATGTGATTAAAATCGGATGGTACATATGTAATAACAAATAAACAAGGGATAATCCCCTAATTAATAATTCACCTGAGCGGGTCAAATTTGGGAAAACCAAAAAAAAAGTGTTTCTCTTGGAAAAAAATACTTCTAGTTTTTCTTAATTTCTCAAAAACTAAGATACAATTTGGCATCCGGTTTTCTGTTTTTGACTAAAAATTAATAAGAGCATTGAATTTTGAAAATAAAAATAATAGTTAATTACATAAAATTTTGAAAGAAATTAGTTTAAACATTTTTTTTAGTTTTTTTTTTCAAAATTTTGAGTTTGAAAATTAATTTTTTTAAAACTGTTCACTTAAACAACTTAATTTTAAAATTAAATAAAAGAAGGGTGGAAATAGACCCCCCTCCTATAGGATTTTTTCTTGTCTTAACTCCACCTACAAGCTCAAGCTTTTTGGTGCACCTTAAACCAATCACCCTGTATACATTCAACAGCCTAATTAAAAAATTTTTTTGAGGGAATTCAAATCTTTACATATCTATAACTTCCTCTTATGGATTTTTTAGTACGGTTAACAGTTTAGACGATATTTAGAATTATTTTGGATGCATTAAACATGATTTATGATGAACCATGTGAAATATTTGGGAACTGGAAAAAAAGTGTACCTACACATTACGGTTGTACAAAATTTGATGAACTTTAATTATCTCCCAAGAATTTTTCCCTGCAATGCACGATTTCCATTGTATAATCGAAAGCCCTTAAAAGCTGAACTTCTTATCTCTCTTACGGCTCACCTCCCAGATGTTAGGTCTTTTAATGGTTAATGCCTTATATGTTTATATTTATATGGACAAATCTTGCAAGCCTGCTGCAGTTTACCATTTATGAACTCGATCTATTATGTTCATATAAGCAGCCTGAACAATGGCCAATATTCCGAAAGGTTGACTTAATGTTTTATGTAGGTCCCTGCTCACGCACTCTATACGTCTATACGTATATGTTACTCTGTGAATGGATTTGAAATGTATACCTACATAGTATATACGACAATCGGCATGTATGTGGTGGAGTTTCGACCGCTGGGCAACCCCAGTTTTATTTAATACTTTAATTAATCTTAAAGTCAATAACATCAAACTAAGCCAAAGTTTATTTTAATGCTTGCAAAAATGTTAAAGACGTTAAAGATGTTTCCTGGTTATATAATTAAATATTTGCGAACTCTAAGTCTGTGCATATATACATAGATAGTCATTCGTTTTATCTGCTTAAAAAGCATACTTACTTATAGTAAATCACTTTAATAACAAATTAAGATGTTTTGGAAGCTGTATATTTGTGTATATAGTAAAAATGTATGTTTTCAAGCTTTATAACGTATTTATTTTTTTAGTTTAATGAGAAAAACTAAAAAAGTCAGTAGTAAAATTATAATAATTACATTCTAGCCATTAATATTTAACGACTTTTTTTTTTAACTTATTAAAAATGTAAGTGTACCAGATCTTGAAGTGTTTTAGCGTGGTAATCTGTTATACCTTTAACCCTTTAATAAAAAAACACATTTATGTGCTTAAAAAAAAAAACTTAAACCAATTCAAGCATAATAATCAAACATATAAGGAAACTCCAGGTTCACGGTCAATTATCTGGTGGGAGTGAAGATTTCCGGGATTTTTTTTTCTTTTCTGGTAGCATAAGCAATTAGTACTTACTTCTTTTGATATTTTTACACTCCAATGATATTGAGTACCTATTTGGTTAAGTACACGTAGCAACGTACTAGGTTGGGCAAACAAACAAACACACAAAAAAATATTCACTTGTCTTCATCAATTGGTTGGTAATTTTCGTCAGCGTATTTTTAAAAGTGATCTTTAATGACTATTGACCTTAAGGCAGATTATGCTCTCTAGGTATCTCCATTTGTACTCATAGTTAATGCATATAGTATGTGCATAGTTTAAGAAGATCTTTTGAAATGAGAATAGTTATGGCTAAAATGATTTTATACCTACCTACATATACTTGATTTGCGTGTGAAGTGAAATCGTTTTGAAAAATGGTTTAATCACCATTAAATTTAGTTTAAATTTATAAACAGAGTGATGAGGTAGTCTAATTATTTTTTAATTTTAAATAATATCTAAAGTTTGTCTTCTTTTTCTTTTTTTGTCGATGACGTTATGATCTCGAATCGAATCAAAACACAACTCTTCAACTTCTTACAGATCTGCTTGTGGGGTTGGTGTTGGTCGTGTTGACTTAAGAAAACGACCGACCGACGTACGCCTAACGACGCAACGGTCGGATTACAATGTCCCGTCCTGATTTCATCGACTATGATGTCGGACACTTCTTCGTTGTTTTTTGTGCGGCTGTTGGGAAGTATAATCTGGAAAACTGTTATTTTTTTAAGTTTTTTACAATATTGTGAAGAATTTTTTCTTCATCCACGCGAAGTTGGCATTAAGAATTGTTTATGAACTCTGGTGAAAAAATCTCTTCAGCATATCTATTTCTTTTCGCGCCAATTCTAAATATAATTCCGCTTGTGCTAATGTTGGCAAGACTAAGGGCCAGTCTTTTCAGCTCTGGTAATGTGTAACCATTGGTTATTTCAGTTGTTAACCATTGATTTTGTATGTGTTTCTATGGTTACCAGCTAATGGTTAAATTTAAATAGAGCTGAAAAGACTGGCCCTAAGTCTCCGTTTCTGAAAATCTTGGTTTGCATCATTAGCTGGTGCAGATATTTCTTCCAACTCCCGATACATGTTTTCCGTAATTTCTGCTTTAAGTATTGCACAATAATTATTCTACTTTGCTTCTTTCGTGCAACTTCTGTATAAACTACTTCAATTCGTGTTTTTTCATATTAATTATTAGAGAAGTGCTAATTAACTAAGCTTTGAAAGACGTGTTTTTTTCCTAGACATCACTGCTTTGGCTTCATCACTCCACCGCCATGTTTCTTTGAACCGTTTATGTAAGTGTCCTTTTCCAATTCATATAAGCAGTGATTTCGCTCTATAAAGGCAAGTTCGTTGAAGAGAATTCCACAATTCATCAGTCATCACCCGCTTCATTCTCAAGTCTGTTGAAAATTTGGCACAGAACATTTTATTAATGAATGCTCCCCCCCTTTTCTTTTTCTAGATTGTACCATTTGATTTGTCCATCATCAGGGCTGTCAAAGTACTACAATTGCAGTATTTGTACTACTTTTTGAGACTCCGTACTGCCGTTCTGCTAACACAGCCAAGGTACTGCTTTTTTGTAAAAAAGAATTATATACAAAATCTAAAAGACTAAATATTGGTTCCACCAGGTTTCGAAATTATGAGCCTTCAAAAAACCATACGAAAGTAGTATTATTCAAGTTATTTTTTAAGAGGGTAGTTTACCAGCGTGTCCATAACCTTGGAGAGAACAAACTTTAGTATAATTGGTTAAGGGTAGACATATTTTTGCAACAATAATTCAGGGCTGAATGATTTGTAAATTTCGGGTTCCTTGAATACTCGTCGCAAGTTGCAAGGGAATCAGCTTTAAACTGAGGAGTTTTGCTAGAGACAAGTATCACAACCCAAAACGAAGTTGAATTTTTAGTGATCAACAGTTTGTACTACACAATTTGTCTTTTTGACTTTGTAGTATACAGTCATGTTTTAAGATTTTGTTTACTTATTCTCGATTTCATCAGTGAAGTTGGCCATGCAATATTGTAAATTTAATTCTCTCAACAAACAGGCTAACAATTTAAAACAAATCAAACCTTGTTAATCTTCCGTCTGATGATTTTTTCTTCTATTTTTATGATTCTTTTTATGCGTACATTCCGAAAAAAAATTTCCATCCAGTTAAAGAGTAACATTTATGAATACGATGAAGTATAGTGTCATCGAACGGTTCTTCTTGAGGTCTTTTTCATTACCTTTTCAATACAAGAAATTTTCTAATATGACGATATACTGGCTAAAACACATGTTCAATATTTTTAACAGGATGAGAACTTAAGGTCTATAAACAACATTGATTGAGATTCAACTCATAATGACACTGACTTAGGGCCAGTCTTTTCAGCTCTGGTTAAGTTTAATCATTGATTATTTCAGCTGGTAACCATAGATTCTGTCTTTTCAACAAAATCTTAACCAGAGAATCTATGGTTACCATAGATTACGTTAACCAGCTAATTTTCCGTGGTTAGTGTCATTATTCCAGTCGGTTAACAGAGATTTGGTCTTTTCATCAAAATTTTAACCAGAGAATCTATGGTTAACAGAGATTTCGTTAACCAGTCAATTTTGCTTGGTTAACCACAGAAATTCTATGGTTAGCGATTATTTTTTTCACATTTGTGTTGAATGATAAATTATATACCAGATAATAATTGATTATCACTACTTAAGTATAGAATAAAATTAAAGAAAATGATGATCTACCATCTTAATAAATTCCACCCCTATATTTTATGTACATTTTTTTGTTTTCCTTTGTGCGTAAATGAATCAATTCGGTTTATCCATGTGCATCGAAACGAGACAGGTTGTTATCAATTATTGACAAAATCTTTTATCTCTTTCTCTCGCATTCAAAAAAGCATAAACAAACTTAACCAGAGATTCCGTTTCACAACTGGACCACTGGAAAACTGGAACTATCTTTGGTTTGGTAACCAAAGGAGATAAAATGGTGAAAAGACGAACTGTGGGTAACCGAGTTTCAAAACAACTGGTTAAGAAAAATCTATGGTGAACAAACCAGAGATTTAACCAGAGCTGAAAAGATTGGCCCTTAAATGTTGACCGTCTTGAGTTAAAGTAATGAAAACATCTTCATTTACCCCTAAGGGCCAGTCTTTTCAGCTCTGGTTAAGTTTAATCATTGATTATTTCAGCTGGTAACCATAGATTCTGTCTTTTCAACAAAATCTTAACCAGAGAATCTATGGTTACCATAGATTACGTTAACCAGCTAATTTTCCGTGGTTAGTGTCATTATTCCAGTCGGTTAACAGAGATTTGGTCTTTTCAGCAAAATTTTAACCAGAGAATCTATGGTTAACAGAGATTTCGTTAACCAGTCAATTTTGCTTGGTTAACCATAGAAATTCTATGGTTAGCGATTATTTTTTTCACATTTGTGTTGAATGATAAATTATATACCAGATAATAATTGATTATCACTACTTACGTATAGAATAAAATTAAAGAAAATGATGATCTACCATCTTAATAAATTCCACCCCTATATTTTATGTACATTTTTTTGTTTTCCTTTGTGCGTAAATGAATCAATTCGGTTTATCCATGTGCATCGAAACGAGACAGGTTGTTATCAATTATTGACAAAATCTTTTATCTCTTTCTATCGCATTCAAAAAAGCATAAACAAACTTAACCAGAGATTCCGTTTCACAACTGGACCACTGGAAAACTGGAACTATCTCTGGTTTGGTAACCAAAGTAGATAAAATGGTGAAAAGACGAACTGTGGTTAACCGAGTTTCAAAACAACTGGTTAAGAAAAATCTATGGTGAACAAACCAGAGATTTAACCAGAGCTGAAAAGATTGGCCCTAATTCTAAATATTGACAAAGGCATGCTATTTACATTACATTAGTTGCTTCAATATTCTTTTCCGGGCAGTGAAAAGATTTGATTTTAAAAACAAAATAATAAATAAACCCGTGAAAAGATCTTCATTTCCTAACGTCGTTGTAGCCTTGTAGCCCGGAAATTCGCCGACAAAGCTCGATTTTGCTGGAGACTTGATTTGTTTTTATGTCTTGAGGAAATCCTAAAAAGTACCCATAAATTGTTAAGGGAGGAACGGGAAGGGGTCGAAACTCAGTTTTTGCAAATTTCTTCGAAATTGTGAACTTTTTGGGAAAACATGTTACGGCAAGAGTTGTTATTTATATAACTTTCTACATAAAGTGTCTTGAAATGTTTTATCATACCATCAATCAGTTTTGAAAAAAACGAACTCTTCCGAATCGCTCACATTAAAAACTTCAACTGTAACACAAAACATTTATTTAACTGGCGTACTGCTTTTTTTCTCGTGAGGTACTGCTAACTTGAGAAATAAAACGACAGCCCTGTCCATCATAGGGGTATATTTGTTTGGTTCGCTTCCTTGTCTCCATAAACATTTCTGTAACCACTAGACAGTGTTGCTTAAGAATAGCATCTCCCAGTATATCCTCTTGCAATCATTCACATGTGGCTTCATGAAACTGTTTACCAAATCGTAGTCAATCTTAGGGCCAGTATTTTCAGCTCAGGTTAAATTTAACTATTTGCTGGTAACCATAGAAACAAATAAAAAATCTATGGTTAATAACTAAAATAACCAATGGTTACAAATAACCAAAGCTGAAAAGACTGGCCCTGAAATTCATTCTATCCACTTATTAAACTAGATGTTGGGTAAGTTGAACCAGGTGAACAAACATTTTGAAAATACTAAGATGCGGATGTATTTGCAATAATAGCGAAAACATAATCATTCCTTATAATATTCTCGTATAGAATGTTTTAAAAAAAGGTTTAACACATGGTTTAAGACATGGAACAATCCATAATCGGGAAGCTTGCCGACACTTTCTGAGGTCAACCCAACGAACCCCACAAGCAGATCAGTAGAGAAGCGGTGAAGTGGGAAAGTTGTGATCCCACTCGAGATCATAATATCGTCGGAATAGAAGAAGAAGAAGAAGAAGAAGAAGAAGAAGAAGAAGAAGGAAATGTTCTTGACATTTGTTTAACCTTTGGTCCAACTAAATCCTTACCATATTTTAACTTATCCTACCAATGATGCAAGTAGGACCACTTGATTTTTTTTTTCGAAACACTTTTCTTCTTTTCTGAATGACCATTTTATTACTAAGAAACAAAAATATCATTCTTTTTATTGATACCTTTGTCATTACTTTATTATTATTGGTTTGTCATTATTGAGACTTTTAATTGATAGTGTATACCAACAAGGGGCACCATACCCTATTATTATTTGAATAAAAAAAAACAAAGGAAATCAAACTCGTCTAAAATAAATTTAAACTTTTTTTTTTATCTGATTGTAAAGAATCATGTTCAATTTTTGAAAATTTGATAATAATTTTAAACAAACTGGTAAAAAGTACTTTCAACTCACACCACACCTTATAATGATGAGAAGTGACAATTGTTATAAATTAAAGAGTTAATCATTTGGGTATGTACCAACAATTTTAATGACAGGTGATTCAGGTAATTGCGCAGGTGTGTTTAAATATTGGATGTTTTTTCTTTAAATATTTTAATTAAGAATGGGATTGTAAGATAAACTTTAGCTATACTTTACTTGTATGAAATCATTTTCCGAAATCAGCTTTATACCAAGAATGCACAAATTGTGAATTTATTCAAGACAAAGTCCTAAATGAACGCAGCGGTGGCAGGATACTTAATGTATACTTTGCATTCTTTTTTTAAATATTTATTCTTGGATGTTGGTTTCCGTATTAACAAAGTAATTATTTACAAATAAATAAAGTCATCGTTCTACTATTAACTCGTTAAGTCGGAGAATCTTAAGTGCATTACTGAAACCGCAAGTGTAACATATTGAATCCAAAGTAAGCTGTTATTGTCTTTTCATTGATGAGAATTGTTGTGTTTTTCCTTTATAAACATGAGCATTATGGGATTCCCTAAGTATTTCTAGATTCTTATATCTGTTAATTGAGAAAGAATTGCAATTTATGTGTGCTCTTAATGCAACGATTGAGTCATTGCATTCGAAAAAAACAAAACTAGAAACACACAATGAACTCTCATTAGGAAGAAACTTGTTTGCCCTGAAAATGATAGTTTGACTAAAGAAGTTGAACTGGTCTGAAAATAGAACAAGAAACAATTAATTAAAGACATATAATCATAGATTTTATAAGTTTACTTTTACTTTCGGATATTCTCCGAACAATCCAATTTCGTGAAGATTACTTATGACTTTTTTTTGCAGTTGTCGACCTGGCGAACTCTACGGATCACTGACTCTAAATTGTAATTGGTGGGAGTTGTGATTCCTTTCGAGATCATAAGTAGGTAGTAGGTATTTTAGAATAATAATAATATTTTAACTAGAAGAACCGTACATTTTTTCTGAATAAAATATAGCTTTTGTGTTATTCCAGACTATAATATATCTCTGTTCCAAATTTCATCCAGATCCGTTCAGCCGTTCTGGCGTGATTGAGTAACAAACATACATCCAAACATTCACATTTATTATATTAGTAATATTTTTCTGGGAGCGCCTTTTGCTGCTAATGTTGTTTTCAAAGCACTGGTTAGTACAATCAATGCTTGCATTTGTCTGTTGCTTTATTCCGTAAAATTAAAGCGATCGAACGATAATCGTTTCATAGAATACTGTCTCAATATCATATCGTAAAAGTATGATAGAGAGAGAACGTTGAAAACGATATCGTCTTGCAATAATCGGAACGACCCCCCTGGATTTTTGACAGCGTTTTAAGGTTGTTGCCTTTTTGTTTGTTTGCAGTTTAACATCAAACCAAGCATCCGCGTTTGTCATAAACTTATAAACAAAGATTACTAATGAAATAACAAAAACATTAATATTAATTTTCTACAGTTTCTCAGAATCAACAATGCTACCCTGATGATACCTGAAAAAACACTTGTATGAAAAAAATTCCCTTAAAAAGTATATGACGTACAATTTTAAACTTCTTTCATCAAAAGGTGTGCTCTTCTATTCAACCATGTCATTTCTTAAGTGCCAATTAACGTACTTAGATTAAAGTAATTTGCTTCACGATTTTCAATCAATTTGCTGCATGATCATGACGTTCATTGCCAAAGGCGCTCAAAATGCAGCCTTGAGCATAATAATATTGCCAAGTTAATTCTTACTTTAAAACAGAAGATTTATGTTAACATGTTTTTATTTGCGTTAGATAAAGTTTTCCGGATAAATTTATGACAACAAAGTAAAGCCAGTGTAAGTATGTAGCTGACAGACAACAATATCCACCATTAGGTTGTGTCACTTTTTATTGCTGTTTAGGTCACTGATGTTGTCTTGCGTTCCTTAATCTCACTGTCCTATTTCCAATAAACTTCAAAACATTTTGCTTAAGATTCTGCCCTGTTGAATACATAACGATGTCTTGACTTCAATTGGCTTGTTGTTGGTTACAAAGCAAACACTTCAAATTTTCAAACGAAAATGACAGCCCATTGGCAAGCAAAAGTCAAAATCATTTCTTTACAATCAATTCAGAGAGGTATTGATAAAGAAGTAAGTTCATGCAGAGGGGTAACAAACCATGCTGTCTGTCATGCCATATACTATACAGGTGCATATTTGAATTATAATTTGGCATTCAAGCGCAATTTGATTACGGCAGGAATACACGCGTTCAGCATTAGACATTTTGTTGCAAATTAATCACAAGTTATGTGTGACGAAGTTTCACGGTGATAGATGTAATAAGTGGAAGTGTAAACTTGTGTGTTTTTTTTCTACTAATAAACGCATTGGGAAAAATACATAGAATTGACCTTAGATTTGGCTTCACTGTCAAAATTAAACGACCTTGTCACGAAATGCAGTTCTTTGATAAAAAACTAAAAGTGAAATCAATTTGAAGTGAAGTAGATAGGCAAGTAAACAACAAAAAGTTGTAGATGTAGTTGTTTTTTAGAAAGATAAAGTGACAGTCACTTTATGGTGAAATTCTAAACAAAAACCTTTTAACTAAAAATGTCGGTCTGGTATTTGAACTTACCAGAATTGAAAGAACAATAAAAACAATTAATAGAACAATCCAAATAATGGGCACGCCTGGGTCGCCCAAACTTGCTCTTTTGGCTAGTTATTTTATTTCAACGACATTTAACAAATTTTTTAAATATTTTTATTGTATTTTATTATATCAAATTTTAAGTCGGTGACATCATCGTTGTCAACAAATCACTCATGTGAAATTTAATTAAAACCCATCGTAACAACAATTTCTCCTCTAAAGAATGGTCTATGGACCCTGCATACTATCGTCGCGTCGGCGTCGCTTGAAAAGCAAACTGACATAATGTCAAAATTTGGCGAGTTTGAGTTAAGTGTACAGAATGAATCGCAAAATAGACTAAACATTTTCTATCAAACCGTCATAACTATAACACTTAAACTGATAGCGTGAGGGCGTAAGTGTCGTTTCGCATTTAAGGAAACATCCCTGTTCTTGTTTCTAGAAAACAAGCCACAAAAGAAAAATTTCGGACTGCACCGAAACAAACCGGTAAGAACGGTAAGTATGAAATCATGATCAGATAAATTAGTTTCTGGAAAAATGACACTTCGTTTTTTTTTCATTTTACTGCCAAATTGAAGTTAATTATTTTCGTAGTAAGATGTTCCAAATTACAAGTCATTTTACCTTGGAAAGAAATTAGTTGAATGAACTGCAAAGTTCGATTATTTTAAGAGGTGTCACTTTACCAATAAATTATTATTTTTAAATAATATAATACGAGTTTTTTTTAAATTTAAAATTTAACTTATTTTAAGTCATTAATAAAAAAAAATATATTTTTTGACGATTAAAATTGCTGATTTAATTTCAAAACTAAACGACACTTTTTCAAACATTTAATTTTTCTTTTTTTTAATAAGTAGCTATTTTGATGCAAAAGGACATATGTAAGTCAATTTTTTTTTTAAACGTTTTGTGTTGAAACTTTGCTATGCCACTTGAAAGAAGAAAAAGAAAAAAATTCTTTTTTACCTTACAACTTTTTGATATGCATTGAAATTAAAAACTAAAATCAGCTTTTAAAGTAATGAAAAACTTCAAACAGCGTTTCAAAAAATTTATGAATTTTGACATATGTCAGTTTGTTTTTCAGGCGATATACGAAGCTAATCGGTTCAGCCGTTTCCAGACCTACTTTTTATGACTTCTCTATCATCGTAATGTCATGTTTAATTGTTGTCTCAATTTTTGTGTGTACGAATGCACAACGGCATACATAATATGAAAATTCAGTTCGTCAGGAAAGACGATTTAAGCGCTTTATTACCTATACTGTTACTGAATTTCAGGCAAAGTTTTAGTTCTTTTAAAAGCAATGTACGAGTACAATGTGGCGTGATGTGTAGGATGGTGAGTTTGTTTCCGAGGAGTTCACAACACAAATGGGAGTAAAACAGGGATGTGTTTTAAGTACTTTACTTTTTATATTATTTATAAATGATATTGTGCAAGCAATTGGCGGTCGAATTCAGTTTGGAAACATGCAAATACCAGGTATAATCTTTGCTGATGACATACTGTTTTTGTCTGAAACGATTGACGGAATGCAGAGAATGATAGACCGTCTTAAGATATACTGCAAGTTTTGGAACCTTACTTTAAATTTGGATAAGTCTAAAATAATGATCTTCAGAGAAGGAGGTGGTAGATTTTCACGGAACGAAAAGTGGACGTATCAAGGAGTAAATGTTTTCATAGTTCGGGAGTATAAATATCTAGGAGTAGTAGTGACGGCAAATCTCAATATGAAAAAACATTTCCAATTTAAACTGACCGAGTTGAAACGGGCAATTTCTTCAGTTTGAGTTCGATGTTTCGATAACAAATACATAGAACATAGTATTAAATTGAAAATATTTCGAGCATCTGCTGCCTCCATATTGTTGTTCAAGTTCGGGGTCACTCACAAGTCGATGAAATGGAAACGTCTCTGAGGTATGTTTTAAAAAGGATATTTCGGTTATCAGCCTGCACGCCAAATTACATGTTGGACCTGAAAACAACTGGCCACCATTTTTTTTAGACATCCTTAAAATTCACTTTGGATATGGATATGTTTTAAGAGTATTGGATATGGATGAGGGGAGGCTTCCTAAGCAGGTTCTAAGGTACCTGGTAGCTACGCATATTACAACCCGCATATTACAACCGATACAATCACTCTGGACTTAAAAACTTTGTTCAATGCTATCTTGGAAAGATTAAGTAGCAATTCATATGAACAATTAAAAAATGATGCACAGTCTTCACAAAACAGGGCAATCTATACAGCCAATTAAACTTCGACCTAAAAGAGCACACATATTTTCAAAATCGTTTTTCAATCAACATGATGAATATAGTATTTAAAGCATGAGGTGAAATTATTAACTTAAATTACATTCCTTAAATTACTCCCCATTCTATGCGACTTATGTAATCTCAAGGAGAGAGAGGATATAAACCATTTTATTACCAGATGTTCTATCCTAAGGGAGTTCCGGATTATTTATTTTAGAGTTACATCTATGGAAATGAATGCATCTATGGAAATAAATAATTGAAGGAGACTTTTAATAAAACAAAAGTTAATATTTGTAAAATAAAAAAAATTGTAAATCTGGTAGACGACCTTCGGCCAAACCCAACTAAACTTAAGCTTGAATTATTGTTAATTAAAATCTTATTTTTTTAATAAGTTTTTAAGTAACTAGTAACTAAATAACTGTCACCGGCATTTTGACTTAATGCATTTTCCATGGAAGTATTACTAATATCTCAAAAGATTTAGAAAAAGTCATCTTAAATTCTGGATTTGTTTATATTATTTATTTACAATTTAGGTACTTATTTCTTTTTGTGACCATACTGTTCATTAGAACCGAAAAACTAATATTTCTTAGTTATTTTTTCATCTAATCAAATATATGTTTTTTTCCCTTTTTTTGACACTGTGGTTCGCCTTTTGTATTTCAAAACAGATGTGCAGTGACTGTAAAAAAAAATAATTTGGTTGCTATACATACACTGAGTGAAGGAATCGTTTGCTGTAAACGAAAAAATTGCCCAAAGGAATGATTCGTCTGCCAGCAGTCTTTTTTCACTTCATTTGCAGCAAACTATTATTTTCAGAGAACAAACGAATTTGCTTGTAAAGCAACCGTACATTTTATGAATTTTTTTTTTTTTTATATTTTGTTTGTATTTTTTTCAACTGTAAAGATTTCTAGAGACATTTAATTTGTTTAATTATTATTAAATTATATTTTAGAACTAAAAAAATTACTAATATTTCTGGGGGCCGAACCTGAGCCCCTTTGCACCAATGGACTATTTTTTTTTTTTTTAAACTCAATTTTTATTTTCAATTTAACTTAACTTAACTTAAAATTCAATATTACTTAGTTTTATAAACTAAAAAACTCGTTTTTAATGACATTATTTTTTATAAAAACTTAAAACTCCCCTTTACCGAAATAAAACTAAATTAACCTACTAGAACTGGACGAGATCGCTAATCGCTCGGCCAATCTCGAATATGAAATAATAACAATAAATTGGAATCACTTTTATCTTGATTTATAATTATCCCATTTGAGAAAAAAAAAACATATCAAACAACATATTATTTTCCAAATCGTTGTTCTGGTTGAACGGACAACACAATTTTTGTTTTCTTCTATTTTTCGTCTCTGTGACCAGATAAGAATTTTTGTGCAACAAATATGAAACATTTAATTTTGGTTTGTTGCCATTTAGACCCAGTTTTTCAGTGCTAGATCATCCCATCAGGGTTAGTTAAACTCGATTTTACGCTGTAAATACGCTTTTTAGTAAACTATAAGCCCAGCGTCAACTCCGAGTCAATCCACCTCATTTGGTGAGTTAACTTTGCTTGCAGATCGATTGTTCCATTATTTTTTATTTTCTATTATTCGATTATTTAATAAAACAAAAAAATACACTGCTGGGATTCGAACCGCAGTCTATACTGTTACTGCGAACGATGCAATCGTTTCCAACAAAAGTATTTTCTTTGCAACATGAAAACTTCTCTCACTAACGTTGCATTCGTTCGCTACAAAAGTAGTTCCTTTGTATAATGTATTATATAAGAGCGTTTGAATTAAATGTATGATATATTCACTATAAACGTAAAACTTTTTTTGCATTAAACTACAATTTAAAACGATGCTTTCCAAACGATTTATTATTTTTATTTGCTCCTAGCAATCATATACTGTGGCAAACAATAAAGAGATTGTTTATGGGAAAAACGTTCGTTTACCACAACAAACTGGACAAAATCAGCCTTCAAACGAATGCGTTCTTTTAAAATACGTTTGCAGCTCTCGAATTACTATTGAGTCAACTTCTTTATATTTGTTAGGAATGTTTAACATTTACAAGGATTGATATTTTTCTATTGCTTCTAAAAATATTCGTTAATTGCAAACTCATAAAAAGAATTTACTTCTCTCAGTGTAGGTACTCAAAATGTTAACTCATTAATTCTGCAATAATTCATTTTCCTAATATTTCTTCAGATTATAGATATATATCTTTTTAACACTTTGAAAGGGGATTTCATTTTCTAATTTTATAAAGAAGTTATTTGCCTTTCTCCGATCGTGTTTGCTTTATATTTCTTATACAAGGAGTATGCCTTTGGAATAATAATTAGTTTTACTGTGAATTTGTTTTGCCTTTATGTTTGAATAATTTTTTGTAAAATTGTAAATTAATCATTAATGTTATCTGACTGTTCTTGGTCATAAAGAATTTCGTTCATTTGAAAATTTAAAATGAAGCATCATTTTAAATGTTATCATTAAGAACAATAACCCCAGACTTTATACGACGAGAAGTTTTTTGGTTGTGTTGATGCGAACGAATAAGCAAGGGTCGCATTGATCGCAAGCTCGCAATTTATTTTTAGCCTTGCGGGCTTGCAATCAATTTGATATTAATGTATTATTTTATAATATAAAATTTTATGAAGTTTTGATCGAAAATAACACTTACGAAATTTGTAGTTGCGGAACCTGTAAGCAGCTAATCAGAGAACAAAATTTGGGATGCGTAGCTTGCGTTTCATGACTTATGTAACTTAAATTGAGAACCAATAACACGACTATCAGACTTCAGACTCCTTATGGTAGTAGTAAATATAGTCTACTTTAAACTCATTTTTCAAAAAAAAACACATTAAGCTACTTTATTATACCGATTATGGAACTTGAACCAACACTTGTTTTATCCCACGGTATAAATATAATCAAATTAATTTTATTATTTCGTCTTGTTTTTTTTTTTTTTCGTTTTCTTAGGATTTTATCACAGGGCATTATATAATGAAAGCAATCAATGCTTTCATTACTTTTTTTGTCATGTTTGTATTGGAATAAAACTTTTCATAGTAATTTCAAATTAAATCCAAATTGATTTAAAAAGATTTCATTATTATCATTTTCAAACCTAAAGAAAAATCAATTATCATACATTCATACCTATTATAAAATTTGAAAAATTTCACTCCCCGGGAGTCGGTTGAATCCGCAGTGGATCCACTGCGGATTCAAACGACTCCCGGGGAGTGAAATTTTTCAATTTCAAAATTCTATTATTGACTCCGAGGAATGAGCTGCATTATCGATACTTTTCCATTTTTGAAACTGTATTATCGTGGATGTCAAAAAATGACATTAGACACGAGACACGAGATGACACGAGATAAGTAATCAAATAACTATAATATCGCAATTTAAGCCTTTTTTAATGATTTTAACGACATATCTTAATCCGTCTTTGTTTCAGCAATCACTGGACGATGTTCACATAGGACGTTCTCATCCGATGCATTTTGACGAACGTCCAGTCCGCAGTGTTCAGACATAAAGTAGTGTGAACACAATGGAAGCACAAAACCACACGAAACAAAAAAACAAAATATGTGAAATAAGCCTAGATGTTTATAATTTTCTTTATATACTCATGTTGAATTGAAATTTCCAATCAAAAGTGACCGAATTTTGTGAAAGCTTTCAAAATATTGGTGCAAAAAGCGAAAAAATAATAAATAACAAATGTCAGAATTGCAAATGTCAAACTCAAAATGCATCCATGAGAATTTTAAAAAATCTAAAAAACTGGACGCAAAACCCCGTCTGTTTCTTACAACGAAGTGGGAAGGGAGCAAAACATATTATAGACGTCAAAATGCGTCGGGTGAGTACGTCCAATGTGAAGATCGTCCTGGATCGATTTACAAGGTTAATATGCTGTTGGATAGAGAAAATGTTAAACTTGGTCCTGGGGACTATATTTCTGGACAGATGTCAAAGGTTTGGCCAAAAAACGACACCAAAGATGCAGTTCCTGCAAAAAAATCCAGATGACTTGTTCGAAAACGGCCATTGTCAATAATTTATTAGAAATACGGGCTGACGGCAAAAGCCAATGCTTTAAATTTTGGAAAATATAAATGCAGAAGAAAACTTAAAATTGGTAAATAAAACTCATTTCTATAGTCTCTAGTCTCTAGTTAGAAATACTGCAAAAAGAAAACTATGCGTTTTGGCGACCCAAAAAATTCAGACTTGTTTACTATCTGCTTTTTCTTGAATTTTTTTCCATAAAAATCTCTTTCATCCGCACCAGTTTCACTGCGGATTTGCTATTCCAACATTTGTATATGGAGTGTGGATGTAGTGCGGATGCACTTCGTTTTCAGTAATACGAATTTTCCGAACTACGTTACCGACATTTATTCCCGCTTATGTCTTGCGGATTTGCTAATCGCTAATCTACCTAAAGTGACTCCTTCCGCAACTCATTCGTCGGATTCCCTAATAGGGCTGAATATCAAAATTTGATTAATTATAATTGTAAAATGTATACGCATTTACCCTATAATTAATTTTACTGTTTCCTATAAGTATGCACGAAGTTCCATAGATACACACCACAGAGACACAATTCAAAACATTAAAAGTATATTTTTAGCCGTTCCACTCAATTTTCACTCAAGAGTATGCACGTTGGTTCAAATAAAACTCTTCCTGAAGCGAATCATTGTTTTCATCTTTCCGATCTATTAAGGTAAAAATTCAAAGTGCTATAGACATAGAAAAGACGACAAAAATGATAACAACAACTTGGGAACGTTTTAATTCACCGTATTGACAGAAGAAGAACTTTCTTATCTCACAAGGTTGTAGTTCATATACGATTGAATGCATTTTTGCAAATATTTGTTTACCTATAGATATTGTTCATCTAATTTTTAAGTTGGAACTGTAAGTACACGGCTATGAATAGGAGAGGAATTTCATTGATTTTAGCAGTTTTCAATTGGAAGTCACTTGAAGTACTTATATAAATATTTAAGAAAGACAATAATATCAAGTTCAATTAAAAGTTTGTTAAAATATGAGTCTTGTATTAATTGTTTTGGCATTAGCCATAATTTATTTTTTACAATTTTTGCCAAGAATATCGAATTTCTTGCGTATTGTTAAATTTTCAAGATCACTTAAAGGACCTGGAACAAGGGAACTAGTGGAAAATATTAAAAAAGGAGGTAAGTGAGTATAAAGTAACACCAATATTATGGTTAGTTTTGTTTTTATGATTCAACGTAGAGTTCTGTGAGATTCGAGATTGTTTTAATTTTGATTAATTTACAAATTAAATTATAACCTTTCAATGTCCCTGATATTTTATCAAATTGTAGGTGTTATAACTTTGTCAGAAGAGATAATTTTTTAAATGTGAAATGTGATCAATTTTTCTATCTATACAAATCAAGTGAAAGGGGGTTGGTTGTTGGTAAGTAATATACATACATTATTAGATTTATTAATACAAAATTAAATTAAATTTATGTATGACAAAGTCTGTCTCTACTTAATTTTCCTCTATTTTTTTTTTTTAATTAGAGGAAAGATTAGAGTTCATAAATGTATTACGAGGGTAAACATGAACATGTTCGTATTTAATTTTGTGCAGTTTTTTTGTCGTATATCATTCAAGGTTATGTTAGACATTTTCAAAACAAAATAAGTAAGAACTACTTTTATGAATAATGTTGATAGACAATTGTTAGTTATACGAAGTTTAAATGAGATGACATCTGTGTACTTTTTTATTTGGTCAATGGAGCAAGTAGATATTGGTTTCGTGTATAAAAAAGTTTCGAGATTTTAATCAAACCTGGCATTACTTCACGATGATAGTGAAGCTTAAAAGAGTAGGTTTGGCATGCCGTCCGTCTGCGTCGCGTCGGTCGGTCTGTGCGTATGTGCGGTTGCCTGGTCACCGAGTATCTACAGCCTATAAGAACGGTTTGACGGATTTTCTTCAAACTTCGTCGGCTGATGATTCTCTAGAGTCTAGAGGGCAATTTCGAATTTCCGTTTTATCCCAGCTATAACGGGTACCTGCCTCAAATATAACAGTTTTAGTTATTTTTCAAATGTTCTCGAAATCGTCTAGGTATATAACGATTTTGATAAAACTTTGTTATATAGATTTAGATTACAGACTAAGATACAAAGGTATGGGTAAACATAATTTAATTAGGCTCCCGGAAATTACGCCATAGGAAATTACGCCAGATTTTTTTTTTGGAAAAAACGCCAGAATATTTTTTTTGGTTAAAATTGGAAAAAGCACCAGAAAATAATTTGGAAAAAACAGCAGAAACATTGGAAATTGTGCCAGACAGCTATGGAAAAAAAGTCGGAAAATGAAATGGAAATTAGGCCAGAAAATATTACATTCTGGCTTAATTTCCACATTTCATTTTGGAAAAAGAACCTGAAAATTAATAAATAATTTCTGGTCTAATTTCCTCATTTCATTTTGGAAAAAAGGCCAGAAAAGTTTTTTTCAATTCTAACAAAAAAAAATGAATAAAAGTAAGTAAAAATACAACTAGCTGTGATCTGGAATAATCGATTGTGTACCTACTTACTAGGGGAGGGGAGGGGGTCAACAAATTAACGGCCGGGGGGGGGGGCGCGTCGCGGGGCGCGCTTGCGCCGGGGCCGGGCGTTGCACCGCGTCGCGAGTCCGGCTGCCATCGGCGCGGCGCCGATGGCAGCCGGACTCGCGACGCGGTGCAACGCCCGGCCCCGGCGCAAGCGCGCCCCGCGACGCGCCCCCCCCCCCCGGCCGTTAATTTGTTGACCCCCTCCCCTCCCCTAGTAAGTAGGTACACAATCGATTATTCCAGATCACAGCTAGTTGTATTTTTACTTACTTTTATTCATTTTTTTTTGTTAGAATTGAAAAAAACTTTTCTGGCCAATTTGTTGCATCAAAAAAAAAAGAAGTAAAAACAAAAGGAAAAAACGCCAGATACTTTCTGGCTTTTTTTCCAAATTTGTTTTTCTGCCTTTTTTTCCATTTTATAAAATGGAAAAAGCACCAGAATTTTTTTTGGAAAAAATGCCAGAAAATCGGAAATATTCCCAGAAAAATTTTGCACTTTTTTCCTAGGAAAAAACGCCAGATTTTGTATGAAAATTTTTTTGGCTTTTTTTCCAAAAAAAAATCTGGCGTAATTTCCTATGGCGTAATTTCCGGGAGCCTTTAATTACTGTAGGTGGGTTTGACATTCCAAATTATAATTATTGTTATTAAATGATTTTCTTTATTATTAATTTTATAATTGAGTTCATTCAAGCATATAAAGAAAGGAAACAAAAATCGTTTTAAAAAAATCAATAATATGACAAATTAAGTTATACAATATAGATTCAAATTAGCTTTTTATGGCCTTTAGTCCATGAAAAATGGTGTTTCGTGCGGGTACTCACTTTGCACTCATCAGTTGACGACGAGTGAGCACCGTGTCAATACGCAAATATACAATATAAATATATATGTACATTATTTAAATTTGGTTTAAAATAACTGATGTAAACTTTTTATAAAAATCATTTCCAGAGCAAATAGATATATTTAATGCCCAGTTTCACCAAAATACACCTAAAAGAATTTTAGTTAACGAAGTAATAAAATTTATTGGCATTTTAATTTAAAATGGTTCGCACCAACATTAGGAGGTGAATTTTTAAAAATGAGGAATCGTGAAATCCCGGATTTTTGTTCACCATACGTGGGTCTCTTTCATTAGAGTAAGCGAGAGGAGAGCATATTAATCGAAAAAATTTAACGTTTTCTTTGTCTTGCATTTTTAAGAAGCCTTTAAAATTTATTTGGAACAATATGGGACTTTAGTTTATTGGCTCTTTTAAAACTGGAAGTGGTTGGTGAAATTGAAAAATGCCATTTTAAGATTTAACAACCTAATAAATATATAAAAGTGTTTGGAGAAACTGGCCATAAGTGTTATTGATCATGGATGACGAACCTTTTTAGAGCCACGTGCCATTATTAATAAATAAATAATTTGAAGTGCATTTCGCGTACCAACATACAGTTTTCCATATGACTATTAGGAAAAAAACAAATAATTTCAGATTGAGCATAATTTTCTTTATAAACATATGGTTTAATTTTTAAAATTAACAGTTACAAATGGATTTTAATAGAATTAAAATTGCATAATGAGATTCCAAATTTTTCCTTTTTTCGACTTTTTTGTGATGTGGTTTCAAATGATTGCAAGTATAAGTGGTCATGTGATTTCACTCGCGACAAATTCCTAGCTATTTTAGAAGCACTTTCAGAGTCAATATCTTATAACGATAAATCATGCTGATATCGATCATTTGTTTCTGCCATTTAAATAAATATTTTGATTTGAATGAGTGAAAATTTATAAGATATTGGTAATTGTTTTCTATTAGTCTCCTGGTAACAAAATTTCCCTGGCCAGCTTGTTTTTAAAAAAATTGGCATAAAATTGATATTTTTAATTTTTTTGACTGGCCGCTTCGATAAGGTTAGAGGATATTCTAACATATAACCAGAAATAATTTGTACGACTTAAGGTTTCCAAAAAATGTTTAATTTTTTTCAATTTTTTCTTGAAAACGGCTCCAACGAGTTTGATAAAACTTTATGAACGTTATATATTTAGAGTTCTGTTAAAAAAACTGCATTTCAGGTTTTTGGCACATATAATGGATCTAATGTTTACGGTTTTTTTGTATACCCTTTTAACTATCGACTGACTACGAGAAAGTTATAAAAGCCATTAAATTCCCTTTAAGAAAAATTAACTGTTAAAATTGTGTTTTTGCATGCATTATATTAGACGAAAATAAGTGGACTTATTCTTCACCTGCAAAAGTAAAATTCTAATTTTCCGTTTTTCAAATAAGATAATTTTGCACTTAAAACCACAATATCAAGAGTTAATTTTTGTAAAAGGAATTCAACTCTGTATAACTTCGTCTATGGTATTTTTTGTCAGATTAACAGTTAAGAGACGATATTTGATAAAAAAAAATTGATTGGGGTTGAAAATGATTGGAATTAATTTAATTTATTTCCCTACAATGCTCCATTTCTGTGGTATAAGCCTAAGATCACTTCTTACAATAACTCTTCTCACTCCAGCTCACCTCCCAGAATCAGGACTTTTAGTATGTTAGCACCTTAAGAAGCCTGATAAATATTTCAAAGGAATGACTGAGCTGCCTGCTAGTGTTTATTAATATAAATAGATTCGAGATGCAAACAAAAATTTTATTGTAGGTGGTCGAGTTTCGACCGCTGGGCAGGCTTAGTTTACATAATAATCAGAGAAAAAATAATTATAGCAAATAGCCTGAATATTTTATATGTAGTTTTAATTACCTATAATTCCGTGAGACCGTCATATTAAATTATATTGCAATCCAAAATTAACCTATCTTATATATGGTTGATTCTATTATAAGAGGTAATGTGTGCGGCAATCATTATAATTTTATATTAAGAGTTGTATTTTTTTGCAATAATTGACTGTATCTTAATGTATTATATAAATAGCATTTTCATTAAATTAATGCCCATGTTAAGTAAAATTTTCTGAAAATCATTATTTAGGCCAGAAAAATCTCTACCCTGGCATGACCCCTTCAAGTGTTCAGTCACTACACAGCCAATACACAACTTCTTTATATAGCAGTTGCAAAAGAAACTTTCAAACTTTGTTTCTGTCCCCACCTTTTGAGCGTATCTACCCTGGCGAATTTGATTCCGTCAATACAAATAGAAATCTTTGGCGGCCATAGGTGGCGATAACAATCAAACATGACATTACGATGATGAAAAAAGTGGGTCCGTCTGTTTGTCTGTCTGTCTGGCTGTATGTATCAGCACCTACAGCCTAAACGGCTTAACCACTTACTTACTTCAAATTTGGTATATAGGGTTTGTTAACCATTCTTTAGAGGAGAAATTGAAATTTTTTTTTAGCTCAAAAAATAACGGTACCTGTCATATATAGGTTTTAAAAAAGCTTAATTTTCTCGAAAACGACTCAAATGATTTTCTTCAAAAAAAGTAAAGATGGTTTTATCCAATTGTCTTTTGTTAATTTGCAAAAAAAAAAATCGCAAACTTTTTAACCGTGACTTCCATAGAACTGTTATTTTCTTTTATAGCTATATCGTGAACGGGTTAATCGATTTTAATATAAAAAAATTGTTTAGAAACCCCTAGCTTAGTTTTATTTAATTTTTTAATTTATTTTTTTGGAAATTCAATATTTGGCAAACAAGTTTACTATTTAGCACTTTAAAATGGCGTTTTTTAAATATGTAAAAAAAAGTTTTATAAAAATTATAAAGTAAACATCGATTTATTTAAAAACCGCTATAACGATTTTGGAATAATTTTTTTTATAAACTTGCATACCCGGAAAAAAAAATTTCTGCATACTTTTATTTTTGTTTGAATCTTCCTAAAAAGTTGTTTTAGCACTTTTAAAAACAATTCACATAATTTTATTCGTATTTTTCATTTTTATTAAAAAAAAATTTAAATTTATTTTTATTAAATTTAATTTTATTTATTTGGTAACTTGCTACAAGAGCAAGTTCGTGCGACCTAGTCGTGCACTTTATTTTCTTTTTAGCATACCTCCCAGCTTATGCTGGGCTTCGCTTATGAGTTATGATTTATGAGGTATGCAATGTTTCGACAGAACCAAGAATCGCTCTAGCCCCTTAGAACGATTTGTCTAGTCGCTTCGTAATTGTCAATTGCAAATTCTCCCAGATCTCTCAATTTTGAAAAACCATTAAAACCCTCAACAATCGATCCAACGATATTCAGAATTCTAGATGGTTAAAATTTGTGTCAGATTTACTCAAGAAGTCGTCCAGTTTAAGAAACAGTTGGTTTACCTTTAATTCTTTCATCATATTCCATTTGCCCGAATGAAAATATGATAAGGAAGAACGCATCAAAACTCGTTTTATTTAAATGTTTCAAGAAGAAAATTGTTTCTTATTTCGAACCATTTCGAATTTTTGTTTACCCCAGAGCTTTTTTATGTTGTCAATAAATCGGTTACCATATTTTTGGTGTTTAAAATCATTTTAAACGTAATTTTCAAGCTTCGATGTAATTATCATATAATTTAAGTTTAATAGATAATAACCTCTTCGACCTTTTCATTCATTGTAAATGAATATAGAAATAAAATAGAGTACAAGTTTATGATAGTTTTAATTGTTTCATCAAAATTTAAAACTCATATACTTACGAATGTACTATTTTGCTTCGAAAGGCATTTGTTTAAATTTTGTCTTTTGCACTTTGCTCTTAAATTATATTGTTCATGACCTTTATTGATCTTAAGTAAGCAAAAAATGTACTGTCCTGTAAAGTGATCTTAAGTCACAGGGTTATCATATGCATTGAACTTTTAAAAACAACAATAGTAACATGATTGCATTTCAAAAACAACAGGAAAATAAATCATTTCAAAGTTCGAAGTACGTTTACAAGTGTATAGCACTTTGGTTTTTTTTAAAATGAAAAGGCTAAGTGTCACGCCCTGCTTTGCTATTTTTTATACATATTCATACAAAAAAAAAAGAATGCTTTACGCGATATACGCGTATATTGAAGGAAATCTTATCAAGACAATTTTGCTTTTAACTGTCTGGTTTGGTTTAATCATTGAAAAACGTTTTTGGTTAAAGTCCAAGAGGCTCGGCTTTTGTTATTGTCACACTTTATTATTTTGATTTTGTATTTCAGGACAAGTTTCAGTTATTGTAGGTTGTGGACATTGATTTGTATTTTTATAAGACTGAGAAACTTAATCCTAATCTATCTCAGACAAATTCAATAACCTTCATAATAACTTTTTACTTCTAAATTGTTATCGAACTCAGCGAGTTCAAATCTTGTTGTTGTTTACGTTTTCTCTTTTTTGAGTTTGGTATCTTGGTGACTACCAGACTTATCTTATTTGTTATCATATCTGATTCTTGAACACCTTTAGCCGTCGAATCAATAGAATCACAAGAATTAATATCCAGCGTTAAATTATTATATACAAAATATATAATAATTTAAAGCTTTTTTTCAAGGGATTATGAATACTTTTTATATGATTAACACAGCACGAGCGTTTAGGACATTTGGATAGGGGTTGAAAGGAGATTGGTTTTGAATGTTTGAAGATTGAAATGGGGGGGGGGGAAACAGAGCCGGATAAAGCATTCCACATTCGTGTAGTGCGGCTAAAAAAATAATCCCTGTACTTAACTGTTCGTCCGAAGTTGGGTTCAAGGGTGAACTGATGGGCATTCCTTGCAGTACGAGTATTGCGGTGGAATTGTTTCAGGGGATAAAATAAGAAGAGGCAAGAAACATTTCGGCGGTGTTCAAGTGACACAAATGTTTCCGTTATAATCCTGTCCCGTATCTTTTTAAGGCTCTTTTCTGAATTCGATCTAGGAGGTTCAAATAAGTTACAGGTGCTCCTGCCCAGCCATAAGAGTTGTACTCCAGTTCTGGACGAATATACGCCTTATACGAGTATACCCAACAGCCAGATCATTGGGAGAAAAAATTTCCTTGCATTGTCGTAAGAAACCTAAGAATTTCGTAGCGTTTTTGGCGACTTCAAATATGTGATCATTCCACAGAAGGTGGTTACTTACACACATACCAAGAATGGAAAGCTTTTCAGTTTCCTCTATACAAGTGCCACTCATAGATAATGGCATAAGGGGTATGTTACTCTTTAACGACAAAAGACAACATTGAGTTGTAGAAGCATTAAATTCCACGCGGTTGTTAATTTCCCATTGGACAATGTTGTCAAGATCGAAATTTGATAAGCTTATCATACACTGCCGCTCCAGTTCCACAACCGAAGAGCTGGGTTGTGAATCTGGAAACGAATATGAAAAGCTGAGGGTGCTGTCGTCAGCGAATTAATTAAGTGGATTAGAAGTTTCAGACAGAAGGTCATTGATGAAATGAAAATCAAGAAGAGAGTCGGAGACAAAACGGAGCCCTAGGGACACCAGGATTTATATCGAAGATTTCAGACTTGAAACCATCCAATATGATTTTATTTTCATTTTAACTTATGTATATATAACAATTTTTTTTATTTGAATTAATACGGACCCTTAAATTTTGTATGTTCTATCAAAGTCCAAACGTCAGTCAAGGCCCACGTAAAAATACAGTCAAATACGATGTTCACATTAGACGTACGCACCCGACGCATTTTGACGTCTATATGTTTTGTTCCCTTTCCATTTCGTTGTAAGAAAGAGACGGGGTTTTGCGTCCAGGTTTTAAGATTTTTTAAAATTCTCATGGATGCATTTTGGCATTTGCTATTCTGACATTTGTTATTTACTGTATTCGCTTTTTGCACCAATATTTTGAAAGTTTTCACAAAATTCGGTCACTAAAGAAAATTGTAAACATCTAGGCTCATTTCCCATATTTTGTTTTTTCGTTTCGTGTGGGTTCGTGCATCCATTGTGTCTGAACACGTCGGCTGGACGTACGCCAAAATGCATCGGATGAGAACGTCCAATGTGAACATCGTCAAAGAACATCTCTCTGCATGAAATCCACACCGTAGGTACTGTCACTGAATCCAATTGAGTTTCTAAACACAAATTTTGTTGCTGTAAAATAACGCAAATGTTTCTTTTATAAACAAGTCAGCTCTGATTTTATTGAATAGATTTTGTGCTTTTTGTTGTGCATTTTTAATAAAAGGAATTGAAAAAATATTAAAATAAATGAAGGGAGAACTCGCATGCATTTTAAATTAATCTTAATCTTGTGTTCTCCCGACATGCTCTGAGCGTTCTCTGAACTGAACATGGTCTGACGTCTGAGCGTTTAGATTTATTTTTGAATCACATTCGAGCACTCAGTTGTCATAAATTGACATTCGTTCTGACTCTTTCACACACAACGTCAAAATCTAAGTTGACAGTTATTAATTTACTGGGAATCACCCATAATCCCAAAAAAAAAAAATCTCCATTGGACGAAATCCCAAAAGACATATGATCCAGAAGGAAGTAGAAGTTTTTTCATATTTTTTGTTTCATACTAAATAAAAAAAAATTATTAAAAAACATACTATTTTTATTTTATTTAAAAAGAGATATTAATTATTATTAAAAAAAGTATGAAGAATATGCGTGAATCAAGCAAACACATCAACAAGATAAAATCTCAAAACACATTGGACGTACTCACCCGATGCGTTTTGACGTCTATATTTTATGTCCTCTTCCATTTTATTTCGGATGAGTACGTCCAATGTGAACATCGTCAATGATATTTTTAATAGCCTTTTCACAGCGCATCGAAAACCCTGTTTTTGATGAAAACTCGTAAATACGTTCACACTGAAAATTTACCTGATTTTGTTTGACACTTCAATTATTTTGACATCAGTTGTCAAATTTCATCATATTTCATCAATTAAAAATCGAAACACGCTGATAACTTCAACACAAATATTAATAAATATAAAATTAATAATAAATATTTCTCGAAGAGGGTATGTTCGTAAAGTCCAATTTTTTTTAAGTTCTATTGTCCCCACACATAATGCAATCTTGAAACAAATTATCTCATGTTTTTTTTAAGAAAAATTAAAGATTTTTGGAAAAAAACATATTTTCCCACAAATCCAATTTTGACATTTCCGGGGTATTCAGTGCGAACTACGATAAACTTAAATAGATAGGATGCGCTCACTCAAGATATCCGAATCGCTATTTTGTCAATTTTGCAGATAATAGTGAGCTGTCATCAGCATGTAATATATTTGCCACTTACAAATTGTGTGGGAGATTAATGAGATTTATGATTGTAATATACGAATATAACATTATGATTTAAATGTTGACTTTGAGGGCATCGTCCGTTTGTGGTTTGTTGGCGAAGACATGAAACTTAAAGAAACTCAGGAAGAAACACTTTAATGCGATTAAATAATAACATATCGGCGACCAGTTCATGGCTTCAAACACTAATGCAATGTCCAACTTGGAATCGGCTGGAATTTGAACCAATATTAAATACCAGTAAGTTGTTCGCATTTAGGAAGCACTGTTTGATTCAAATAAGAACTTGGATTAGGGCTGTTAGGGTATAGTCGAGTCGTCTTAAAGTTAAGTTGAACCAAGTCGGGCAGATGTTCGAGTACAGCTAGTTGGGGCCGGCTGGCTGAATTGTGGTTGGAACAAGACGAGCTATACCCAACCCTGCTGTTTGAACCAGATAATGGGAATAGCAAACATATATCTTGTCTTATTCCAAGGTGTAGAATCTTTAATCTTGATGGCTTCAAGTGGAGAGTTAAGGACTATTTTTTGGGGAATTTTGTGTTGGGCATTCTATGGTAATTCGTGGACGTTTCTGAAACTCCTCGTTGCCTTAAGGCCGCCAATATTAGATCAAATGATCGTTAAAAATTTATAATAATATCTTAAACCCTTTAACTAATATATTTTGCAACAAAAAACAAATAAACATGAAACCATAACTTAAATATTATGCGTTTTCTTCTTCAATAGAAATTTTATACTGGCTAAAAGACCTCCGAACAAAATATGGCTCAACCTTTGCAATTTGGTTTGGAAAGGACCTCACAGTTTTCATGACCGATCCGGAAGATGTAAAAGTCATTTTAGGCAGCAATAAAATGTTGTATAAATCAAGAAACTATAAAATCTTAGATCGATGGTTGGGAAGAGGTCTCCTTACAAGTGGCGGTGAATTATGGCACGGAAGAAGGAAAATGCTAACACCTGCCTTTCATTTCAAAATGCTGAGTGAATTTAAAAAACCAATGGAAGATAATTGTGATATAATGATTGAGAAGCTAATGAAAAATTCTAATGAAGAAGCTTTTGACATATACCCTTTCATAACGCTGCTGGCTTTAGACGTGATTTGTGAAACTGCCATGGGTATACAAAAAAATGCTCAGCTTCAAAGTACATCGGAGTATGTGACTGCAGTACAGAGGTATGTTGAGGTTTTTTGGTGGGTTGATACACAATCAGTTATTTAGATATTTTATGTTTTTAGTATGTGTCACATATTGCATCAGCAATCTTTTTCGATCTGGAAGAGAAATGAATTTTTGTTTAGGTTAACAAAAGATTTTAAAGAACGACAACATTCTTTGGAAGTTCTTCACGGAGAAACAAATAGAGTAATCGAGTTGCGGAAGAAAACATTTAAGGCTTCAAATATTTCTTCTTTGGCTGATGCTGGTAAAAATGGTCAAATTTTTAAACTAAACACATCTTCTAACATTGTATCACAATTTCTAGAAAGTATCGATGACGTTGGTGTTAAAAAACGTTTAGCGTTTTTGGATATCTTGTTACTAGCTCAGATGGATGGAGCTGATTTGACAGATGTTGATATTCGAGAAGAGGTTGACACTTTCATGTTCGAGGTTAGTACCATTTTTTTGTTTAATCCATATACATATATATAAGATTTTGGAAATTATTTTCAGGGTCATGACACTACAAGTTCAGCCTTAGCTTTTGCCATCTATTTGCTTTCTCAACATAAAGTTGAGCAAGAGAGAGCCTATCAAGAAGCTGTAACTATGGAAGGAAAAGAAAAAGAAACGATGAAGTATCTTGAAGCTGTAATCAAAGAAACACTCCGATTATATCCTTCAGTGCCATTATACAGTCGAATGATGATGGAAGATGTTAAAATCAGAGATTTAACAATACCAAGGGGTACATCTATTGCTGTTTTAGCTTATGTCGTTCATAGAGATGAAAAATATTTTCCCAACGCAGAACGATTTGATCCTGAGAGATTTTTAAAAGATGAAAGTAGTATGCATCCATATGCTTTTATTGCATTTAGTGCAGGACCAAGAAATTGTATTGGTATGTATGATGAATACAAATATATTTTAAAATTGCACAGTTGATGGTTTTATAATTTTTTTTGTAGGACAAAAGTTCGCCATGTTAGAATTAAAGTGCACATTGTCAAAATTATTAAGGACATTTGAGTTATTGCCTGTGGAGGGATTTGTACCGCTGCCATTACCTGAATTAGTGATCAAGAGTGGAAATGGAGTTCAAGTGAGACTGAGAAAACGTTAAATATCATGACCTGTTACATGGTTTGACTTTGATTTTATTGCAACAAAAAAGCAGAAGAAAAATCATATTCATCAAAAAACATCTATTTAAATACTTTATTATTAAATACATTATTGAGACTTTAAGCTTTGAGCTGAGCTATAATTAAGGTGATAAAAAACTGTGTAAGTTGTAGTAACTTTTTTTTTAAATTAAAATAAAACTTTTTAATAAAAAAATTACAAAAATTTTAATTCTACTGACAACAATTTTATGTTTTTATTTATGTACATCAAAAACTATTTTAAAAAAGACAAATCTATCATTAATTTTTATTTTATCTAAATTCAAAAATAAAAATAATTTGAACGATTTGCCTATTCGCTATATGTGCAAAGAGACAGAGAAAGGAGATTTTCTTAGTCAGTACACACAAAAATGTCAAACGAATCACAACAAATTATTCTATCATTTACTAGATAGCGTTTAGTTTCAATGTGTTTCTATGGAAATTTTTTCACAATAAATTATATTTTTGGGCACCGATAGCGCTGGATGTAAATGAGTCTATACTAGAGGAGCAATGCGCACATAGCGAATAGGCTGACACAAATTTTGACCAGTTCATCTGTCATTTTATTGCCGTAGATGTCACAATGGGATACAAGTTAAGAGTGATTGTATTTGATGCACTCAGTATTTTTAGTTCTTTTCCGCAACACAGTTCTTAGTTGATTTTGTTCGTTGAACCAAATAGTCAGATTAAAACAGATGACATATGTACATATATCAAAACACGAATTTTTATAAGAATTGTTCTTCGAATTGAAAAAAACTTGACTTATTTTTAAGTAGTTCTAAGTAGGAAGAAGGCAGGGGCGGATTAAACAAAGAACAAAGAAATGAATTATCAGCCTTATTAGGGAATCCGACGACTGAGTTGCGGAGGGAGTCTTACTCACTTTCGGTAGATTTGCTATTAGCGAATCCGCAAGCCATACGCGGGAATAAATGTCGGTAACGTTGTTCGTAAAATTGGTATTACTGAAAACGAAAGGCATCCGCACCACATCCGCACTCCATACAAATGTTGGAAAAGCAATCCGCAGTAAAATTGCTGCGGATGAAAGTGATTTTTATGAAAAAAAAAAATTCAAGAAGAAGCAGACATTTAACAAATCTAAATTTTTTTAAAACAATTCAAAAATGTGTGGATCGCCGAAACGCATAAAGTTTTTTTGCAGTATTTCTAGTAATTTATTGAAAATGGCCGTTTTCGAAAACGTCATCTGCGTTTTTTTAGGAAGTGCAACTTTGATGTCGGTTTTTAGCCAAACCGTGGACATCTTCATAGAAATATAGTCCCTACGACCTAGTTTGACATTTCCTCTATCCAACAGCAAATGAACCTTGCAAATCGGTCCAGTGATTGCTGAAACACTGACGGATTAAGATTGGTCGTTAACATCATTAAAAAAGGTTTAATTTGCGATATTAGATATTCTACGATACTAAAGTATAAGTAGCCTATACTCCGATGTGTTTCGCCTGAGTGTGAACGGTAGGCATCATCAGTTCGGCCGTCCACACTCTCCTAAGACACATATTTTATTTTAGTCGATATAAGTGACTATATAAAATGCAAGGCAAAAAAGCATTGCGAATTTTATTATATTAAAGGAAAACTTTGGTTAAAGTCCAACCTTTATGAAAATTATACCCGTGGCTAGGTTGTTTACAAAAAGAAAAAATTAAATAACAACAACAACTATTGCTAGTTGTTAATTTTTATTTTAGTTAAGTGGAGTGATTGAATGAAATTCAAAGAAAAAGGTTAAGTAGCCTATACTCCGATGTGTTTCGCCTGAGTGTGAGTGTGTTTTTGTAAACAACCTAGCCACGGGTATAATTTTCATAAAGGTTGGACTTTAACCAAAGTTTTCCTTTAATATAATAAAAATCGCAATGCTTTTTTGCCTTGCATTTTATATAGTCACTTACATCGACTAAAATAAAATATGTGTCTTAGGAGAGTGTGGACGGCCTAACTGATGATGCCTACCGTTCACACTCAGGCGAAACACATCGTAGTATAGGCTACTTAACCTTATTCTTAAAATTTCATTCAATCACTCCACTAAACTAAAATAAAATTAACAACTAGCAATAGTTATTGTTGTTATTTAATTTTTTCTTTTTGATACTAAAGTATCTTAGATTGCTTTCCTCGTGTGCACTTGAACGCGCCCAATGTCAACTTTTGACATCCACGATAATGCAGTTTCAAAAATGGAAAAGTAGTTCGCGGATCGATAATGCAGCTCATTCATCGGATTCAATAATAGAATTTTATGCGAAAGCGAATGCGTATCCACTGCGGATCCAACCGACTCCCGGGGAGTGAAATTTTGCGGATTCAGTAATAGGCATGAATATAATATAGATATATATAGAATATATATAATATAAAATTGACATTTTACTAAATTCAGTTTGTACAAAACATGACGCTAGTAAACTGGACATTTCTCATAATAAATACGATATTTAATTGGGTTGGCTGCTCTAATTTGTGCAGTTCATTCAGTACGCGTACGTTTGACAGCCAATCACCAAACAAATTAACTGCCAAATCTTAAAATGTGAGCAAAAATCAAGATCGTTTAAAGTTTTACACAGTTAACTGCACAAACAGAACAAACACTCCCACATTCACAATACAAGTGCTCTGCCCAAACTCTAAATTCGCAGTTATTTTGTGTAAAGAATGGTCGGTCTAATGAAAATTCATAAATTAAAAAACGTAAACATAATTCTAAATCGTGGATAATGCAATATTTTCCGATTAAGGAAGGCAAAGAATTATTGTAAATACAGAGAACTAAACATAACTTAGACAAAACAACCAAAACCAAATCGAAAAAGACCTAAGTAACTTTCACAACCAAATATCCCCCAATGGAACGCTTCTTGTTTTTGGAATAAAAAGTAACCTCTGTTTTAGTCCAGTGTCTCATCCATAACCTCACCAAATTCATCGTTCATTCACATCCGTTCTATTTCTATCGTTGGTTGATGGTCGACTAACCAAATGTCTAGTCATTAAACATTTCCTATTTAAGCCTCCTTCAAAGGGACCTTGCATTTCCGGGATAAAAAATACCATATAGATTCATACCCTCGTGCTGTAAAATATTGTAAATTTCTTTGAAGGAGACCAAAGGACCTATCGGTTAAGCGAATGTGAGGAGCATAGGGAAGCTTAGGGATCAGTATAGTTCTTTTAAGTTGGCGTATAATCCATTGTAACCTCCTGACATATTTGCTTCATTATCATACGACTGGCTATCTACAGTCTTATATATTAATTATATTCTCTAATAATACATATTTCGATATCTTGATTTCATCATAAATAATGTTGTTAAAATTTAATTTTCCATGAATTCAATAAATTCTTCAGATATTGTAGAACTCAATCAATTTTTAACCTCCCTTTTTCTTGCGGCCATATCGAGAAATATATTTACTTAAAAACGGATCAAATTCCGCTATGAGTTTTCTACTAGTAAATGATTTTTGTTATGAAGAAAGCCACATTATTTTTTTTTATTTAAAAATTCCCGGGGCGCTCTTTTTTATAATCCCTCGCCCCTAGGCAAGTGCCTACTTTGTCTCCGGGATAATCCGTCACTGGAACAAGGTGTTCCAATGAAGGTCACTTAAGGGAAAAGTAAGAATTGTTTAATTTTATTATTTGAAACACAAAATATAAATTACTTATTTCTTTAGCGGAGAGTTATTTTACGGAGTCAGATTTTCTTTCAAAATTTTATAACAACAAATAAAAGAATCCGCAAATTATCTCATTAATCAAATGTTATAATGATCAGTTAAATAATAGTAAACACTGCTTAAGATTGCAGAGATTATACATATAATCAAATTATATCAAAATGCCTACGCTGACTGGAATGGGAATTTTATCATTTTTACAAATGACATAAAAATATAGAAACACAATAATATTTTGAATAAAACGAACTGCTGGAGGACTACCCGTACGTACTCGCTGTTTTAATATATTTTTTGTTAGTCATTGCTAACATTTAACCTTTGAAAAATTGTAAATTGTTCACTAGCTATTGTGCGTAAGTATTCAAATAACGATCTTTCGTTAATTGCTTTGTTTTGCTTTTAATTAAAGGTTATTTTATTTTTATGATTTTAGGTCTCGTACTCTTTAAGAAACAGACAAACTATTATTTGCTTTAACAATCTTCAATTGAAAGGTAGTTAGTTACAACTTAAAAAAAAACCACAGTGCATAAATGAAAAATAACATTAAAATCCTATTACAATGAGCTTTGTTTTATTCGTTTTGTTTTTTGTCATAACAATTTATCTTTTACAAATATTTCCAAGACTCTTGAGGTTTTTGCGTCTAATAAAGTTTTCAATTTCACTCAAAGGACCCGGACTGAAAGAGATAATTAAACAAATTAGAAAAGGAGGTGAGCAAAAGTTTAAAAAAAAATTGTAAATTGTATGATTGGTTATTTGAAAATCTGATATCAATTCTTTTACTAACTGAGGCTTGCTCAATTGAAAGTTGTGGTAATGTGTAGCAAAAATATTTACGTTTCCATAAGTCGTTCAGTGCATATTCAAAAGTATTCAAAGTAAAATTAAAATGTTATGTTATGAGTATCATATGGAAGAAGGCACCATGTATGCTAACTTTGAAACTGCAATTTTTCATTTTATTTTAATTATTTTTTTTTTTTTTTTTGAATTATTAGTTGTGTAATTGGTTGAGTGTAAATAAAAGTAATATTCGGCAAGTAAAATGGTTACTTACCTGAGTTTTAAATACTCACATTTTATTTTATGTATGTACAGTAAGAGCTTAACCATAAAGGCTCAACTATAATGCGCATGAGTAAGCATGAGCTACTGTCAAAATTGCATGTAGAATTACACACAGTCATATGGCGTTGGCTATAATAATGAAATAAGAATTAAAAACAAAGTTTAAAAACAAAATTTATTTTATTTATAGAATCTTTATGCTGGTTTGAAGAGCTCCACAAGCGATATGGTTCCAGATTTTGTATTTGGTTTGGCTATAACCTGTCACTTTTTATAACTGATCCTGAAGATGTGAAATTTATTCTTGGCAGTAACAAATTGCTAAACAAAGCTAAGAGCTATGAACTTTTAGAACCATGGCTAAAGAAAGGCATTCTAACAAGTGGCGGTGAAGAATGGCACAAACAGAGAAAAGTTATGACACCTGCCTTTCATTTCAAAATCTTGGGAGAATTCAAACAACCAATGGAAGAAATGTGCAACATTATGATTGACAAATTAAAGAAACATTCAAACGGAGAGGCTATTGACATATATCCATATGTGACGCTCCTTGCTTTGGATATAATTTGCGAAACTGCAATGGGTACATCTATAAATGCTCAACTACAAGAAACTTACCAATGCAGAGAATATGTCCGGTCTGTAAAAAAGTAACTCTATAAAATCTAAATGTTAACATTCGAAAATTATATCATAAGAGTGTTATTTCTAGCATATGTCACCTTTTTCATAAGCAAAGTTTTTCACTTTGGAGGCGAATATCATTTCTGTATAGTTTCACAGACGATTTTAAAAAACGACAAGTTGCTCTAGATGTTCTATATGCTGAGTCAAGAAAGGTCCTTGAAACACGAAGAAATATATTAAAGGCTACAAATTTCCGAACAGGTGTTAATGGTTAGAGAACACATATTTTGTTTTTACAACTCGACTATTTAACTTATATATTTATATCTAGAACCCACTGACGAATATGGTGTTAAAAAAAGGTTGGCTTTTTTGGATATTCTTTTGTTAGCTCAGATGGATGGAGCCGATTTAACCGATGACGAAATTCATGTAGATGTTGACAATTTTTTGTTTGCTGTAAGAACATCTTAAGCTAACGTTTACATCTCAAATAATAGTTTAAATATTATATGATCAGGGTCATGATACCACCAGTTCTGCTATATCGTTTGCAATCTATTTAATGTCTCAGCATAAAGATGTACAGCAGAAAGCTTATGAAGAAGCTGTGGCTTTAGAAGGTAAAGAAAAAGAACCCATGAGATATTTGGAGGCTGTTATCAAAGAAACTCTTCGATTGTATCCATCTGTGCCATTGTACAGCCGAATTGCAACAGAAGATGTTAAAATGGGAGATCTCGAAATTCCGAAGGATACATCTGTTGTCATCCTACCCTATTCTGTGCATAGAAATGAAAAGTTTTACCCCGAACCCGATCGTTTCGATCCTGAGAGATTTTTAGTTGACGAAACGAACAGAAATCCGTATGCATTTATTCCCTTTAGTGCAGGACCACGGAACTGCATTGGTATAACAATTTTCTAAATTGAGTTTATTTGAATAATTTTTTGTTAAATTGCTAATTTCAGGACAAAAATATGCCCTGTTAGAACTGAAGGTCGTTCTTTCATCTGTATTGAGGAATTTTAAATTGTTACCAGTGGAAGGTTTTACACCGATGCCATTAGCTGAAATCGTACTCAGGAGCAAAAATGGACTTTATGTGAAGCTGGAAAATCGTCTTCACTTCGAAGAATAGCTTAACGAACATTGATCTTA
Organism: Baccha elongata; assembly: GCA_951217065.1. NCBI lineage: Eukaryota > Metazoa > Arthropoda > Insecta > Diptera > Syrphidae > Baccha > Baccha elongata. The sequence continues at coordinate 36,001,586 of OX578272.1, forward strand.
TTTCCAAAATAATCAATTATAATTTTATTCAATTTTAAATCAGCTATAACAATCAAATTATATTTTTTGCATACAAAAATGAAGACAAATGACTTTATAATGTTATTATTAATAAAAAAAAATTGTTTTTCTTATACATACCTGTACAAGGTGTTGAATTTTCTTAATAAACATACGATTGAGCTCAATCACAATTTCATAAAAAAGCGCAAAAGTAATAGAAAACTTAACGAAACTGAGATAAAAACAATTAAGGGCCAAAACTATAATAAACCAAACGGAAGCTATAATGTCAGAACGGAACGAAATGTCTCTTCCGATCTGTAAAAGGAACACGTTATAATCGACGGCCAGGCATGGAAAAGTATCTTTCGATACAAAGCAATAATGTGTTTATTTATGGATTTGTGAATTGAATCTCGAAATGAATCAACATATTCAAGGGAAATATTAAACTCAGACAACTATAAATCACAGCTATTCTCTATGAAGAATAACAAATGAAAATAAACACATTCAATTGTCAAATGTTCGGTAAAATGTCGGTGCTAGTATTCATAGCTTATGTCTGTATAAGCAAACTTGACGAATCCACCGTTGTCCATTATATTTCTACCTTTAGTGGCTAACAGCACGTACAACTTTGATCAGTAAAATGTACATTGTACATACATATTTCACATTACATAAATAAAAATGAAAATAAAAATTTTATCTAAAACCCTCATACATAGATATTTCAAAAACCGTGGGAATGAAAGATCAACCAACATACCTATCTTCAATGTTTTTCTAATTAGAAAAAAACGTGCTACTAACATCAAATTTGCAAAACAACTTTTTAAGTGTTTGTTGTCATCAAGGAATTCTGCACTTCAGCAAAATCGAACGATATGGAAAACAATACTTTATTACAGACATTTTAAGGGTTTTCGGATATCCCAAAACCCTTAAAATTTCTGTAAATAATAGCCCTAAAAATTAGTACTTTTACTAGTTTCTTAAAAAGCAATACATTAATAATAAAACCATAACTCGAAGAATAAAATTATCACTGTAAAAGACACTGATGTACATCTCAGTCATTCTCAGTCATTTGACGTAGATGTCAAATGAGTAAAGGTAGCACTATAATGCGCATGAGATTTACATGCTAGCTCTGCTGTCAAAACTAAACGAACTGTTTCGTCATGTTTATGCAAACATGACTGCACATAATGAACATGTAAAACATGTGAAAATCGTTTGTTTTTAGTTTCTTTTAATTGTGTTCAAAAACCGTAATTTATTGTTAAATTTATTGATTTATTAATGAAATGGATAATTTAATGCAAATTCGTAGTCTTCTTTTGAATGCAATTAAATTTTTTTTTCGGATTGTCAAATGCACACAGCTGTCAAAGTTCATATGTAAGAGCTGTTGAGATCGCGCAACTCATGCGTAGCTCATATTTAGTGCAATCTCGTCAATTTATCGTCAGTTCAGCTTGTGGGCAAACAAAGATGGAAGTCATTGTTTTCCATATTGGTATTCATAATCTTTGGTTGGACCTTAAGTGTTTGTTTGGTCACTTTTGATCTTCGATCCTGTATGTGTATATAATATGTAATAAAATGTTCCCCGACGAGATCTACGGCACGGGTAATACGATGGGTCTTGCCTGAAGCATAAGTATTTAATGTATGACCAGTTTCCCCAAACACTTTTAAATATTTATTGGTTTTATAAATCTTAAAATTGCATTTTTCAATTTCACCAACCACTTTCAGTTTTAAAAGAGCCAATAAAGTAAAGTCTCATTTTGTTCCAAATAAATTTTAAAGGCGTCTTAAAAATGCAAGACAAAGAAAACGTTAAAATTTTTCGATTGATATGCTCTCCTCTCGCTTGCTCTAATGAAAGCGACCCATGTGTGGTTAATACAAATCCGGGTTTTGCATCAAGGTTCCTCATTTTTAAAAATTCACCTCCTAATTAACTAAAATGCTTTTAGGTGTATTTTGGTGAAAATGGGCATTAGTATCGTTGTTGGTAGATTGAACATCCTAATTTTATTTTTAAGCGTGTACACGCGTTCAACAAAACAAACCTTAAAAATGTGAAAAAGAGGTAGATTCCACAAACTGGCGTCAGAAGAAAAATAAATAAAGCTTATTGACATTTTTAACTTCGCAAATAATAACAACAGTAAATCCAGTAAGGGCAATCGAATTTTGGTACCTACCTAAGTGTTATTTCTGTGTTTTAATTTTTTTTTTCACAAGCTCTTATTAGCTTCAACAGTCTTCAACTGAAAGGTAGTCAGTTAAAACAGAATAAAATAAAATAACAATTATTGTGATTGAGTAAAAAAAAATATCTTCTAAACTTACTATAATGGGCTTTTTTTTAATCGTCTTGATTGTCGTTATAATTATTTGGATTTTACAAAACTTTTCAAGACTATGCAATTTTTTGCGTCTTGTAAGGTTTTCAATTCCACTAAAAGGTCCCGGACTAAAGGAGATAATCGAAAAAATTAGAAAAGGAGGTGAGAAATAGCTAATAAAATATTAGGTGACTCCCGCTGAATTACGGTTTTGAAAAAATCGGTTATTTGAAAAACAGACCTTGTCTTCTTGCATATTTTCGACATAATTTAATAAAAAAAATATATCCTAATTCAATTTGTCTTAATAAATTGAAAGTTGCATTTAAGAGAAACCGATTTGTGGAGAAAATTGTTCATTTATACTGAAACAGCATGAAAAAAGTGTTTCCACATCTTAAATTATTTCTATTTAGTGTTCGTTTTTGTTTAAAAGTTTAACTTGTTCGGTTATGTGGAAATTTGTTAAGTTGTTCTGAATTGGAAATACCATGAAATATCATAAGATTTATTTATTATTTAAAGTGATCTTACTATACAAATGCATTTTTTGTTCGGACAACAAATTTGTTAACATTTTTTTGTATGAAGAGAACCATGACTATAAGTGAATTATGCGCTCAGCAAGAGTGTGTTGCTGTTGCTGGTTGTACAGGACTGAAAGGGACCTAGACGCCTAGACCTACAATTTTCCACTGCTAAAGATGAGATGAGAATTATACTCTATAGGAAGTAAATGATAGTTTTTAGAAAAATGCAATAAAAATTAAAGATTTAATGAAAAAAAAAGTAGGTGTACCTACGAACAAACATTCAGCTTATAGCTTATCGAAAAACAGTCAGCTTTGGAACTTCACCTAAAAGAAATAATGGCTCAAATATTAGGCAGTGGTTGTATGTATATCATAGAAAAAAAATGATTGTAAAAAGTTAATAGACTCCTCCCAATTTGCAGAAAAAGCTGGTTTTTTAACAAAATTTACATGTATTAGTATGCCCGTGCAATTTATTAATTTTTTTTACATTAATAAAATGTTCTGTGTGTTGCGAAAAAATCGTCTATTCACAATTCACATAAAAAAACCCACCTACTTTTCCAAGTTACCCCTCAAAATGATACATAATAAAAATATGATTGAAGTTTTTAAAGAATTTAGGCAATCAAGGCGTTTTCCGATGAAGACGTGCATGTTGACAGTTTGTGGCAGCCATGTTCTTTGAATGACGTGTGTCAAATCTGTTTATTATCTATACACTGATGATTCAAAACACCATGGCGACATGGCATAAGTAATTTGATTGATCCACAATATGTATTGCAATCATAAGACCGTCAACATCGAGCGGTTCTATGTATGTACATATGTATATTGAAAAATTCATTTCAAATTTCAAGGCGTCTGTAAAAAAACATTGCAAATATCCATGAATATCCATGAATTAAGTACTAAATGTTCTTCTTAAAGAAAGTTTGCTTGCTAGAAGTATGGGCGTTCTCATAAATGCAAAACTAAAGCAGGCCTGAATGATTTTTGCTCATATCCTCTCTATAATAAAAGCCAGTGTATGGGATGTTTTTAATGTTATGTTATGTTTTGATGCGATATTATTATTATAATAATAGGTAATGATGTATGCTTAGCAGAGATAAGCACCACTATATGAAGCTCAAATTAAGCTTATCTGAGATTCGACCCGGAAACATATAATTTTAATTTGAAACTTTGACCGGAAGCTAATCATTTTTCGAAGATTTGGTAGACACATCTTAATCCGTCTGTATTTAAGCAATCACTGGAACGATTTACATGGCTTACAAGTTGCTCAAAAGGAAAAAACGTCTATGTCATAGGAACTATATTTCCGGTCGGATGTCAACGGTTTGGCTGGCAAACGACCCCAAATTTGCATTTATATTAAAGTCATTTACAAAGATTTTTTAGAAAAATTAACTAAAGCGAACCTGTCCCCTTATCGGAAACCCTATAACCAGAAACATTTAATTTTGAGTTAAAATTGTCAGAAACATTTAATTTTGTGTTAAAAAAATAATTTATTTACATTGTCATTTTCGATGGTTTTTCAACTAGGTAATTTGTTTGTAAAAATCGTGCAGGCTAATGGAAGTTTGGTATTTACCAAACAACCAAGGTCACATACTTCAAGGCAGTTTTAAAAGAACCGGTCGAATTTTTATTTATTTTTTCTATCATACTAATAATCACAATTTGCTGAAATAATCGATATCGAATGATTGATTGATTTGATATCGTCCTTCCAACATTAGCGCCAAAAGATATAAGGCGGTCTCCCGGTCTGTATGAAACACTGTCTACAATCTACATAGAAGGCGATCAATGGCAGAACAACTTCTACCCGGGCAGGGCACTAGTATTGAATAGAAAATATTTATTTGACTATTGGCCTTTAGTATTAATCGAACTCACACTCCTCCACTTTGCTTTCCAAACGAAGTAACATTATGTACACATAGATACACATAAAACCCATCCACATTTTGGATCCTAAAATAATGTGCTGTGGCTTGGTCCAAATTATAAAAAATAAAAGGCACGACTGGGTCGCACAAACTTGTTCTTGGAGAAAGTTACTTTCGTGTTCACGACTGGAAAATTCATTTGACCAGTTTTTTTTAATAAAAAATAATATATATTGATATATTATTATTATATTATTATTATATGGAATAAAAAAAAGGATTAATATGAAAAGTCACCGTCGCCGGTAAAATTTCAATAACATGAAATTTTATCAAAATTGATAATATTTTTTCAAAAAAAAAAAACACTTATTCAAAAATTACTTTTTTTTAATTTGTTTTTGCTTTATTATCCAATTTAAGCAGTAGTTTTAGAAAATTAAATTTGGTCAAAATACGTGCAGCATTTTTTAAAAGAAAAATAAATAGTGGTTATATGGAAAATACCGTTAATATGCTGATTCTGAAAAAAAAAATTATATGACGGACATCACCATTGGCAACAAATCACTCACATCAAATTTTATCAAAATTGATCGTATTTTTTTCGAGAAAATTAAATTTATATGTTTTTCCAAAATTTCTCTGCTCTTCAAAATTCTGTTTTTTTTTTTTGCAATTTTTTTTTTTTCATTCTGGTTGACAAAAATTCTTGCTAAAAATTCTGCTTTTTGAAAGGTAGAATTTTAAAAAGCAGAATTTTGACCCGGAAGAATTTCGACCCCAACCCGTAGTTTTAGGTGTCGATACATCGAAACACACAGAATTGTCGGACCTACTTTTTTGTCGTCTCTATTTTCGTAGTCATATTTTATTGTTATCTCAAAATTTTTTTTACGAATGCATAACTTGCCTTATAGTACCTAAAGAGCAAGTTAAAAGATTCATAATATTATTGGAGTATATTAGTTCTATACAAACTAACCTTCTATCTAAATACTATAGTTCCAGCTGACAGTTCAGCTGTTTTTTTTTTAATAAACAAATTTTAGTTAAATTCAATTTGTTTACATACGAGTACGATTATTGCTTATTCAAGATATCTTTTTTGTTAGATCAATATAATTTTTATATGAATGACCTTGTTGTTGTTTTTTTTTTAGTAATTAATTCATTATGAAGAGTTTCGGTGTCGAAAATGAAAAAAAAAACCTATATTTGTAAATACCTACCTATAAGTTGTCAAAACACTTAAATACGCTTGTAGTTTCAGATGTTTTCGGTTGAAGATTTGTCAAATTATTTTTAGAAATACCTTCCTACTCTGCGGCAACCTGTCTGTTTAATATTCGAATTACAATTTATTATTAGCGATTAAGCTTAAGCGATTTAGGATCTGTTTAAACGACCGACACCCGAACTATTGAACTAACATAAAGGCGAATTGAATGCAAAATGTAGATGCACTATTAACAGAATTTTAGTACCTACTTTTAAAATTGTAATTTGTAAAATATTTCAAAATACAGACCGAGAGCCCACAGCAATTTTCGGGTGCGATTGATAACACAATATAGTTGGTATCATTCGAATGCACTATAGTTGCCATTTTTAAATGTCAGCGTCTTGCAGTCCAGAGTGGGGGCATTTTTTTCGGGAGGCAAAGTAATATTGACAAGCATTTAAAATTAATTTAGAAACTTTTGAGCTATGTCCACTAATAGCAAATATTGGTTTTTGAATGCTTTTGCAAGCAGAAAGCTCACTGAAAAACGTCTTGCAACACCATATTTCCAATCAGGGCACATAGCACTTAATTTTTAAATTAAATTTAAGTGCTTAACAAAGTTGTATTGTCTATAAAAGAAGTAAATGCACTTTTGATGCAGTCTTTCTCACAAATGCCCCCACTTCGGACTGCAAGACGCTGACTTTTGAAAATGCTAATAAATGTGCACACCCAAAAATTGCTATGGGATCTTAAGGGCCCTACACACCATCAATGTTACTTGTCAGTATTGCTTGAATCAAACACCCCGATAGAACATTGACGGTTTGTAGTAGGCACCAGTGTTACCTGACGATGTTCGCATTTGTGAAGTAATTTTTTTGATGAAATGTATAATTTTTTCCACTTCAAGAGATTTTTGAGACAGTTGCAAGATATGTGTCGGCAAAATAATTGTGTGTGGAAAAATATATCCGCAGACCATATTCAAAAAATGTAGTATGGGGTCAAAATTTAGCTAGGGTCAAAATTCTGCTTTAAGAATTCAGTCTTTTTTTTAAATTCTGCAATAAATAATGAACAAAAAGGGGATGTTGGAGCAGAAACGAATTAAATTGCACATAATTAAATCATATTTATTAAATTTAAAATTAAAATTAGCATTTTTTATATGTATTTTGTATATAACTTCAATTACTTACTTTAATTTATTTGAGTTATTATTTTTAAATCTATTGGATAAATAAGATAAATAAAAATAACCTTTTATTAAATTATTGTGTATGTTTATACAAGATTTTTTATTAATACAATCTAGATTTTGATTCGATGTGAATAGCCTATTACCTTTCATAAACTTGTCACTGCAAGCAAATACAAACTATTATTGTTCCTTCTCTTTTAAACCTACGAAACAACTAAATAAAATTCAGAGAAAAATATTGTCAATATGCTAACTGATATACGTGTGTAGGCTATTTTCTCACAATGATGTTTGAAAGAAAAATACGTCAATAATTTTTGTCAGGTAAAATTGATGGTGTGTAGGGACCTTTAGTTTAATATTATTCCTTCGATCAAACCGAATTCGTTTCTTTGTTACTAAATTTATTCTAATTTAAATTGTGTTTTTATTTTAAATCCATTTGACGACGGGGCATATTTTCTAAGACATTCACCTTTGAGAAATGTTGCTTTAATTCTCAATATTAATCTATTGTTCATTGATATCGCCGCCGCGCCGCCGCTCCCCGCGCCGCTTATTTATGTTTGTGTGTATATCTGTATGTCAATCACTAAAACACAAAAGTCTTCTTCAAATAAGTGAAAATCAATAATTTTATAAACAAATCAGCTGTTTTTTGATATTGACAAATATGTTAACAAATATTTATTCTTTCAAATTCAGGTAGGCATTAAAGCCTAATCATATACATATGTAGGATATTTATTAGGCCAATTTATGTAGGTAATATGCATAGGAAGCATGTATGTACCTACTGTACCTATATTTTTAAGCGTTCAAACAATTTAATTATAAAACACACTTCAGCACATCACTGTCATATAAGTACCTACAAATCAACTAACCATTGACGTTTTAGATATGGACCGCCAGTAGCCAACTTCACGCGTGTTCCAATATAACTAGGGGCGTCATAAATTACTAGCGGGGAATCTGTGTAGCAGTGCTAAGTTTATTCTAACTAATTATATAGTTATAATATAGTTTGGTGAAAATTTTTTATCAAACTACTTTTATTTTACAAAACAAATCCATTCTTCATATTATTGATTTACTTATATATAAATGTGTCATCGTTTTCATTTAAATTTTATGGTGAAGTTAGTACACGTATTTAAAACTACTAGATGCATGGCGATTTTAGACCGCTTTTAGGGTCAACTATAATAGTCGAAACAGTGCGTACGGGATCGTACGAAAATATGGGAATACAAGCATATTATATAGTGCGCCCATAATGTCGGATTGCTCAGGTTCGTTCAATTTTCGTTCACTTTCGCCTCCAAAAGTGAAGAGCGCTTCATATCGCAGTTCACGTACGTAAATTTGACAGCCAGCCAAATACATGTGAAATTTGCTTGCGTTTTCATCCGACCATTATGGTCGACTCATGGAATTGACGGCACTTAAGGAAACTTGACGTAGAATTACGTCATTAGCTTCCTTTTGCTTCCGACTATTATAGTTGGGCCTTTTAGCTGGAACATCTTTTTTTCTCCGTTTGCATGAAAATTAACCGTCTGGCGGTCCATATCTAGTATGTCAATGCAACTTACAATTATTACAATCTGTCAAATAACATGAAAACTACATGAAGTTGGCCGCGCTCTACTTCGTGCTCGGTCTACTCCATCATTTTATCCTGAGCTCACCGCGCTCCGAGCAAACTCAGATCGAAAAAAGAAACACAAGGTTATGACGAGTTAAGAAATCGTAAAACAAATTTATTCGAGCGCGTCAGATTTTCAGAAGGGATGTTAAGTTAACCCAAAAGAAGCTCTCATTTCAAAGACTGAAGTTTCGGACGTGACGCAAGCTCGTGGTGGCCATTTGAAAATGCAAATACCATTTTGAAATATTCGCGGGACATATTATTATACAGACTGTAAAGCTTGATGACATATTCATGCTGAACTTAATTGTAATACACATACCGAAAAATAGTAATAGAGTACAATTTTTGAAAATAAAATAAAACAAAACACGCACTCTATTTTTTATTCAACTGCACGGTTTTAACTTTATTGACGAATTTTGTTACTTTGACTTGTGCAAATCGGCAGATTAGATATTTTTCGTTGTCCTTGAATTATTTAATTCAAAATAAAACAGAATTCAACCGCGCTCGAGAATGTCGAGGTGACGTTATGTTTGTACTCCAGTAAAATCATTTTTTTTTATGCCAGAAGCGTGATTGGACTGAGTTATTTGAAATTTCGGAGCAATGATTTTTTTTAATGTTAATTTTACCTGTAACGGTAGAATTGCGTAGTGCGAGGTTCAGGTTCGATTCCCGGCCCAGGCAAAAATTCAATTACGTGATGTTTTTCGATTGAACATGAGATTTTAAATGGACGAGGGACGCTATAGTAAATAAAAAAGGAGTCTAATGATTGGCGTTGGCGGCCATGAAATAGCTATAACTCCTTCCAAAAATAGCGTTTGTGTCCACAGGTTCACTCACTTTTCAATGTAAACACGGGTTTGTTCATAAACGTCAGACTAACTAAGTTCTCCAATCAATACATTGATAAAAAACACTTATTGTCTGAAGGTTAACATTTTGTTTCTTATAACTTTGATAGTAATGTCCTTAATACTTACAAATTAAAAACAAACCACATTTTTTTTGTTTAAGAAGTGTGTTTTTATTCATTTTTGGTATTGCAGATCTTAGTTAGTCTGACAATTATGAAAACACCCCATATTTCTGTTTCTTAATTTATTTAAAATTTTTATAAAAATTGTTTGTATTTCTTGTAATTTTATTAAAATATTTTTTTTACTTCATTTACCTATTATTAAAACAGAATCTATAATCTGGTTTGAAGAGCTTAACAAGCGATATGGTTCCAAATTTTGTATTTGGTTTGGTAAAAATCTGTCGTTATTCATAACTGATCCTGAAGATGTGAAATTTGTTCTTAGCAGTAACAAACTGTTAAATAAATCAAAGAATTACAAAATCATGGAAGCATGGCTTAAAAGAGGCATTCTTACAAGTAGCGGCGAAGAGTGGCACAATCAGAGGAAAACAGTGACACCAGCTTTTCATTTCAAGATATTAGAAGAATTTAAACAACCAATGCAAGATATGTGCAATATTATGATTGAAAAATTAAAGAACCATTCAAACGGAGAGGCTTTTGATATATATCCTTATATCACACTACTTGCCTTGGATATAACATGTGAAACTGCCATGGGTACATCTATAAATGCTCAGCTTCAAGCAACATCCGAATGTAGAGAATATGTTAGTTCCGTGAAATGGTATTTTTTTTTTGTAATCTAATTGTTTTATTGTAACAACATATGAGTGTTTTATGTTTAGCATATGCCATCTTTTACATAAGCAGATATTTTCACTTTGGCGGAGAATTGCATTTCTGTATAGATTCACAGATGACTTCAAAAAACAACAACTTGCTCTGAATGTTCTTTACGCTGAATCAAAAAAGGTCCTTGAAATGCGAAGAAAAATATTGAAGGCTTCGAATATTCACAATTTAAGTGAAGCTGGTTAGAGGAGATTCATTTCTTTGTGAAGCTCAACTATGTCAAATTCTTATGTTATATGTTTCTAGCACCCATTGACGAATATGGCATCAAAAAACGATTAACTTTTTTGGATATTCTTTTGTTAGCTCAGATGGATGGAGCCGATTTAAATGATGCTCAAATTCATGTTCATGTTGATAATTTTTTGTTTGCGGTAGAAAGAATATCTAAAACTATATGTTAACCTATCAAATTTTCATTCAAATAATATTATGTTCTAGGGTCATGATACCACGAGTTCTGCAATATCCTTCGCAATCTATTTATTGTCTCAACACAAAGATGTACAACAAAGAGCTTATGAAGAAGCTGTATCTATGGAAGGCAAAGAAAAAGAACCCATGAGATATTTGGAGGCTGTTATTAAAGAAACTCTTCGATTATATCCATCTGTGCCACTGTATAGCCGAACTGCAACAGAAGATGTGAACATTGGTGATCTTAATGTACCAAAAGACACAACTGTTATCATTCTGGCTTTTTCTGTGCACAGAAATGAAAAGTATTATCCTGAACCTGATCGATTTGATCCTGAGAGATTTTTAGTTAATGATGATAACAAAAATCCTTATGCATATATTCCCTTTAGTTTAGGACCACGAAATTGTATTGGTATAGGTTTTAATTTTTTTCAGTTTTTTTGTTTTTATATATAATTTTTGTTTACTTTTGCAGGACACAAATTTGCCCTGTTAGAGCTTAAAGTCATATTATCTATTGTACTGAGAAACTTTGAATTGTTACCTGTGGATGGTTTCACACCGAAGCCAGTAGCTGAACTTGTACTCAGAAGCAAAAATGGAATTTATGTGAGGCTGAGAAAACGTTTTCAAGCTCAATAGTTCGATGAATTCCGTGTAAAAGCAATATAAATTCGTGCATAAAGTTAATGCTGACATTTTAATTTATTAGTGTTGTTTAAAATGCGTCTCCCTTAGAATATAGTTTTTGTTTATTTTTTTTATTTTTAAAATTTTTTTTTAATTTTTTTTATGATTTCTAAAATTTAAGCTTAATGATTCATTTTTATTTTATTAATATATGTAAACCTACTTAGGGGATAAACATTAATTATATTATTGATATAAATATAAATTTCTATTTATTAAATATTGGAATATTTAAAAGTTAATTGTACTTTTATTAATATTTATTGATTTTTACGTTTTAACTTGCAATAGAGTCTCAACTTCTGCCGAGTATGGGAAACTTTAAGGTAATCCTATTGCCAATGGTCAAATAGAAGAGAATCTCTCACAATTTTGTAACGGTATAAAGGTCCACATGACACCAAAGCTTTTGCAGCCATCTTAAGTAATTTTGTAAACATTATAGGTTGCTTAAGGCCCAACTATAATGCGCATGAGTAATCATGAGCTACTCTCAAAATCGCATATGTAAATGAGCGAATACATACATTCATATGGCGTTGGCTATAGGCGTTTTTATTTTTAAGCTCGGAGCAGTGCAATGAGCTGTCAAAAATAGATCAGTGTCCATGATCTATTTTTGACAATTCAGTGCACTGCTCCGCATGTTAATTCAAGCATGTAATTAACTCACCATTATCTTAATCTGACGCGCTCGAGTGAATCCAGCTACCGATTTTTTTTTTACTATTCTGACGGGCTATAAATATAGACGCGACTTACTCTTAATATAGAAAGCTTTTATAATGTTGAGTGGACTCAACAGGGTGCAAGGCATTCCCCCTTATGATAATCCGCCGCGCTTGAGTAAATCCCAAAATTCCATCTCGGGCTCATTAACTATTAGAAAAAGCTCTCTAAAAACATAACAGAAGTGTAAATTTTGATCTCATGATTTCAAATGAAATTATAACATTAGCATTGTCTTGTTAATTAAAAATTGTAATTATCTTATAGATAATGATTACGTATCAAATTAAATGTTATTATAATTTTTAATATTTGAATACAAACCATTTTCAACTGTTGTGTCTTCAGCAGAAATTCCATTAAATAATTTTTAACTGGCAAAATTTTTATTATTTTAAAACACCATAACTTCCTTCATATTTAACTATTTTTTTTTATTTCTTAAACATTTTAACCAAAAATCAAGCTACAATCAATTTTTTTCTTTAAATAAAATTCATAACAAATAAAACTGTAATGCAAATTAAAACAAAAAAGTCTTTTCTATCTTTATTAGCTTAGCACATCTTAGTTACTTTCTTACTTATTTTAATTCCTCTTTCTCTGTTAAACTTAGACTTTATGATTCTAAGTACAAAATACACATTTACACATTTATAATACAAAAAAAAGTTAATATTTTAATATTTATTTAAAATTTAACTTTTCTCAATAGACATTTAATTATTTAACAAATATATTTAGCTTTAGATTCAAGTATAGGATTTTTTGTTTTTTTTTTTCTGATTTATAGGTTCTACTTTGTGTGCTTTTTTTAAATTTTTGCTGCCTGTTTACAATTGCATTCTCTTATAATTTATTAAAACATTTAGTAATCAATTGTATTTGCTTTTAGAAAGTTTAAATTTAGTTATTGTTCAATGATTTATATAAGAATTTTCTTTCCTTTTATTCTTTTCGGTGATTTGAATCAAGAAAAAAAAAAGTTTTACAACATTTTACATATTTTTTTTTTGTTTCTTCTTAGTTAACTTTTTTATTTATTTAAATATATAATTTTTTACTAAATAAAATTTCATAACAATTTTCTTTAAAAATTATTTATTTAGTTGAGTTTTTTTATTTTATTTTTAACACCAATATTGCAATTTTTTTTTCTAAAAGGATTTGTATCTATTTTCAATATCAGGCCAAAATGGTGACCCAAATATTAAAAGTTTTTTTTGTTTTGTTTTAAAGCTTTTGAGGAAACTATATAGGTTGTGATTATGATAGTATGGGTATCCCAATATATTGTTTTACTAAAAAGTTTGCTAATCGAACATTTGAACAATTTTAAAGGTTTACTCTTGATTAGGGTGACGATAATCAAAGCCATGGTAGGCAGTAAGAGGTACAAACTGGATGATCTGATCGCAATTGAAATATTGAATCCCTTTGTCAGTGTTTTCTATGGGCAAATGGAGATCCATGACCATTTCCACCATAACCACCACCTCCACCACCACCGCCACCGCCACCGCCGCCACCACCACTATAACCAGATTTTCCAGAACTGTTCATTGAACCCTGTCTGCTTATAGAACTCCTTCGTGCAGGAATAACGAAAGGAGGAGGAGGTTGAGGGGTATATTGTGGAGGAATTGAATTAGCAGAAGCTTGTCGAACCAATTTTCGTCCGGAATTCGATGAAGGTACTTGAACTGATCCACAACGCGCCAAATTACCCGTCCTTGGTGGTATCGCTGGAGGTGGTCCTGGTGGTGGACCTCCAGAAGGACCACCACGACTTTTACTGCATGACTCAACAGATGACTGAGATGGGATTCTAGGTGGAAGTTGTGGAAGGTTTCTTGCATTTGGGGAAATGGGACTACGTGATGGCAAATGAGAGGGTCTCTGTTGGGCGCCATTTCCTGAATTTGATGATACATGTTTGGTTTGCGGCTGAACGGTTGAGGTGGTGATAGTTGGCTTTTGTGGTGGTACACTGTGTTTGATAGTGACAGTTTGAAGTTTGCTTGCAGGCTGTTGAGGTAATGGTTGCTGATGCGTTGGTTTAGGTGAAGATTGTGGATTTGGCATTCGGGGACTTGCACTTTGTGATGGTTGTCCCTGTTGTTGTTGTTGATGTTGTTGTTGAGAATGAATATCTTGTATTTGAGGAGTCATTACGACTGGATTTTTCTTATGATCTTGTCCAGCGGCGACGTAAGAAAATACACAAAGTACCGAGTAACAAATTTGATCGGCCTTAAATTGGTAAAAAAAATAAAAAAAAAAAACAAAAAATGCAAAAATCATTATTACAATCCAGAAGATAAATCCTTGAAGGGATTTTTAAAGCAAAAGCAATTCAACACTTACATAAAAGTTTAGGTTTTTTTTTTTTTTTTTTGAAGATTATACAACAAACAGAAACTAAGGCAGAAGGATTGTGTTTTTTTTTTTTTTGTTGTCATATTTTTGTATGATTAAAACTATAATTTGTAGGTAAATTAAACAATCTGTGTATAGATAGCCGCATGCATATATAGATACATTTATTTTCATATTATATAGTTTTGTTTTTTGTGATTCTTTTTGTTTTAGCATTTTTTTTTTATTATTAAGTTGGCATATGTTCGTTGTAAGATTCATCTAGCTGGTTGAGTTTTTGAGGGTTTTCCATTAGCTTTCGAGCTAAGTTTACTGAAAATAGTCTGTGCAGACATAATGCAGCTTCAGATGCCTTTTGTTTTATTATTGTGTCAAACAGGAAAGTTTTGTTTTTGGTTAACAACAACGTACAACAACACATCAAAACAGAGAAAATAATAAAAAAAAAAGTTTTTTTTTTTAAATTATAAAAAATATACAAAATTATATTTCAAAAATCTATTTATTTGGAAAATACTATATTATTTAAGCTACGCTAAATTAAAAAAAAAATCGTGCAAAATTAGATAGTATATGTAGGTATGTATATATTTGTTTTTAGTAACTAAAAGCACATTTATTTGTTTACCAATAACATTAATTTGAAGCTACCAAAATTGAACTACCAAGTATTTTAGAACAAAACTACATAGCCAATTTTATTGAAGGTACTTACCATTGATGATTTGTATTTTCTTTGAATAAGTTGTCGTGTTTTTGGATCTGTAAATAAGAAAACTTTGAAGTTAAAACATATTAAAAATGTGAGGGAAATTAAAAAGTAATTTTGAAACATTAAAAATGATTTTCATCTCCAAAATGTTGACAGATTTTTGACAATAAAGTTTTATGGGATGGGAAGATCCGTCAAAAATACTTTTGAGTTAAAGTTTTAGAAAATATTTTTCCTCATAAAACTAAAACAAGCAAATTATTATACAACCAATAGAAGTCGAGAAAATCGCACTAACGACTTTTTCAAAATGGCGGACAACGCAGATATTTTTTTTTTTGTGAACTTTGTGGATTAAGATTCTTCAAATGGTACTCTTTAAAAAAAATATGATCTCGTCTATAGTTTTTTTTTTGTAAGTTTTAAAGCTAATTTTACAGGGCTACCTAGAAATACGGTGCAACGAGCAGTATCGGGGAGAGTACGATAACTTTGGCTTCAAATTGATAGCGGGTATTTGTAAAAGGGTCTATCTCCCCCGTTTGGGCGGGAGGAGTAGTTCAATGTAAAAAGTACTAAAAATGAAAACAAAAATCATTAAAAAATAACGGTAATACCTACAATTAAATTTTATATCTTTTTTGAAAGCCAAATAAAGTATAATTTTCAAAACTTTGAGATTTTATATTATATTTTTTTTTTCTTAGAAATCGTTGCTCATATTAATTCTTAATCAGAACCCGAAAACAAAATCATTTTATTTTTCCTAGATTTCGAGAAAGTTAAATTAAATTAAAAAATACCAAAATTACTATTTTAATTCAATTAATTTTTTTTTGTTTGCTTGAGTATTTTACGTGGTCTTATTTTGATAGTAAAAATAGAAAAGTTAAATACAAGCATTTTTAACTATAGGAGGGGGGTCTGTATCCCCCCGTTTGGGCGGGAGGGGCAATTAATGAAAATCATTAAAAAATAAAGGTTATACTTACAATTAAGTATTATATCTCTGTTTAATTAGCCGGTTTTCAAATCAAGTGAAATCTATCCATGGTTTTTGAAAAAAAGTGTAATTTTTCAAAACATTGAAATTTTTTTTTTTTAATTTAAAAGAAACTGCATATACCCAAACTCACACCCACCCCAAATCTTATCACAGGTCCAGGCAGGGGGGCTTTCAGGGGGGCAACAAACATACTGTTGATACGCCGTAAGGCTGAGTGTTGGGAAAATATGATAATTTAGAGCCAATTTGTGTAAGAATTAATTAATATTCTATCAAATTAAGCCCACGTAAAATACTTAAGCAAAAAAATAATTAAATTAAAATAGTAGTTTTTAGGTAATTTTTAATTTTCTGGAAAACTAGAAGACATAAAATAATTTTGTTTTCGGTTTTTTTTTCCAAAGTAAACATTTTAGCTGTAATGACATTTGCATTTCGCCCGAAAAAAGTGACCACAATAGGGGGAATTTTTCGAATATTGAAAATTTTTCGGGTGAAATTCACAATATAGGTGGAAAGGGAAATTTCAATTTTTCCGGGTGGAATGTAATTCGGGCGAACTTCACAATAAGGCTGAATATTTCCCATCAACCCATCTTCGAGAGATTAATCTTGCGAATTTGCTAGAAATGCACTACGACAGGATAACAAATATAGCGTATGGGAAAGGCATCAGCAACAAGACTTTATAAAGAAACCACAATTCAGAAGACTTCGCGTAACCCACAGAATTTATTAAACCAAAGAAAGTACATGCAACACAAAAGTTAGCTTAAAATAAATTTAAAACTAACTTCAATGTTTTGAATGAAATATCAAATCTATTTTTTTTTTTTATAGGAAGAAGTGCCCGTGACCGACTGAAAATTTTTTTTGTTATGTTTGTGCTTGTTGATTTAGTTGATGCGTGCAGTTCTTGAGTTATGTAAATACATTTTATTATTGTTAATTTCTGTGTTTAATGAAGCCGTTCAAAAGATAGTCGGAGTAATAAAAAACGGTTCTATGGCAGGTACCGTTAATAAGCTGATTGTGAAAAAAATTAGATAATGGACATCACCATTGGGAACAAATCACTCATATAAAATTTTATCGAAATTGATTGTATTTTTTCGAGAAAAATAGAATTATCGGTTACACTTACATGGAAGGTACCGTTATATTTATGCCTAGGTCAAAAATAAAAAAACCTTCGGGTATATTTCACTAAGAATAGTTTATGCCAAGATTGAAGAAAATCGGCCCAACCGTTTAGGCTGCAGGTGTCAATACATTCAGACAGACAGACAGAATTTTCGGACCTACTTTTTTCGTCTTCTTTATCATCGTAATATCATGTTTGATTGTTATCTCGAAACTTTTTTTTAACGATTGCATAACTTGGCTTATAGTACCTATAATCGCAAGTAAACAATAAATTAGTATCAGCGTTTAAATCTATTCAAGACCAAAGGCCGTTAGTTTGTTGCAGTTGTCGAAATTTAATTGACACTTGGAAAGTATGGTGCAAATAAATCAATGCATGACTTGTCATTGAAAATTTTAATTTTTTTGGGGAAAAGGAACGTGAACGTTTTGTAAGTTATGATTGTTATGAACCGTTTCATGAACTATGGGCGGCAATGAACCCATTTTTCGTTGCATCAGAGAAGCTAATTCAATATGCTTTGTTTTGAAATAAATCCTTATTTTTTTATTTTATTAGCCAGCTCCATGTTATTAATTTTCACACGGAAATGTTGCCAACTTTCTCACTAAATCGTTTGAGATTTTAATTTGCGTTTTTTTAACAAAAAAAATAAATAATAATTATTTTTTTATAAAATAGATTGATAGAAAATTTAAATAATTAAAATTAAATATTTCTTTAAATTAATATTACTCACTATATTCCTCTAGTACGAATATTCCTCCTTTTTGTGTAAAGCACTTTCGAATATGATCCAATCGGACGAAAAACTGAAATAAATTAGAAAATAAATTTTATTAATTTTATTCAAATTTTTAACAAAATAAAAAAAAATGTGATACATAAAATAAAATGTAAAAGTGTGTTGCTTTTTTAAAAATATTTTGTGTAATTTTATGTATAAATATTTTTCGTGTGCAGAGTGTTTCCCAACAAGATTTTGTGCTTGTCTTTGTTTCTCTTAAAATGTTTTCTTAAAAATATCTAATAGTATATTGTGTAAATTATGTTACTACATGCAATTTACAGCTTAATTTGTTTAAGCTATCTAAGGATATGAAATACAAGCATTTTGCACTCTTTTTAAACACACAAATATATAAAGCACATACATTAACAATATTTTTTTTAAATTTTACTATTTTCTAACTTTTAGGGGGATATAATTGCATAAAACAAAAAAAAACAAATTAAAAATACATTTGCTATAAGCAATAAATAAAATAAAAATTAATAAATTAGTTTTAAATTTTAAGCAAGCAATTTTACCAGGGAAAATTAAATTTTCTAATTAGCACTTGTGAGATGGTCTTAAATGTTAAGAAAAAAAAATAAATTAAATAAAAGTAAAATGAAAAATGATTTTTTATATTTTACTTATGAAAAGTGTATAGAATATATTTTGTTTAATATTTAAGACTTGGCCTATAGCTTGACCTACTTATAAGAACTAAAATAATTTATATTGAAAGCAAAATAATAAAATTTTCTTTTAATTGTTTTAACTTTAATAATACCGCTATTTTAATTTCTTAACGTCATGCTACTAAATAATAAAATTATATTTTTTTTTTCTTTTTTTAAATTTACAGGGTTTGAATTTTAATTTTTTTTATGCATTAGAAAGGAATTTTTTTTTAGTGAACTTAAAATTAAAAACAAAACTCGTGATAGGTGACAGGGATTTTTTATTTTTATTTTTTCAACTAGTTTCTTAATAAAAAAAAAATATTTTATATATATATTCAACTACATTCTACTTGCCTTAAGTTTGTTGCTATACAAATAACTTCTACACAAGCAGAAAAACAATAACAACTCTTTATTTTTTATATTTAAATTTTACAATTTATAAAATTGCATTTTAAAGCAATATAACAATTAATTCTACTTATAGTGTTTTTTTAAATTTTTGTGAACAGTTTTTTTCAAAACTTTGCATTGTTTATTGTTTTTAAAGTTGTTGCAAACATAACTATATTTTTTCTATATAAAAAATAAATTAAATAAATTAAAATTTATATGTTTAATGCAGAAGAGAAACATTGAAAGAAAAAATATTTTTTTATGTTTAAGTGGTACTGAGTTCAAAACAAAAAAAAGTATGAAAACACGAGTTGAAGTTAAAATGTTTTAAAACAAAATAAATTAAATTTTGTTGTACATATTTATATAAAGAAATTGTTGTTTTTTTTTAATGAGGTGGGAAGAGTCTCTTGTGTGTGACTTGTGGTAAATCAATTATTCAACAAAAAATAAAAATTAAAAATTAAATTATTCGTGAAAGTTTGTTGTATTTAACAAGTTTTTTTTGTGAATAAACAAAACAAAAACAAAGTTGAATTGAAATAGTACCTCGAAATCCTTTTTTTATTAAATTTGTTTTCGAAAAATATATGTGGGGGCATTACCACGCACACGTAGTTAAAATGTTTGCAGGATTACAAACGTTTTTATTTTTTTGGTCGAAGATCGTAGATAGTCGTAGTGGTAGTAGCAGTAGTAGAAAACCAATCCATAAAGAAGCGGCAGCGATCCGCAAAAATAATTATATATAATTTTTGTTTTGTTTTAATTAACTAATTTATAATTTAAGGTCTTCTTAATTTGTTTCTTTTTTTTTAACAAATAATGAAAAAAAAGAAATTTAAAATTAGCCTAATTTGGGTTTTGATGGGTAGAAATAAATTTAAAAAAAAAGTATAAACCAATGACGGGATGGAATAGAGAAGCACAAGAAGAAATATAAAAATTCAAAATAAAAAATAAAAATTAATATTCCTATTTCGATTTTATATTTAACGAATGTATACACAAGGACCATCTCAAAAGTTACCAATTAAGAACTTCGATTAAAATTCAATTTTAGAAGATTGAGAAAAATTATATTTAATGAAAAAAATAAATATTTATTTATTTTACTTTAAGAGAAAAAAATGTTAAATACAAAATTATTTATATATGTATATATCGAGTAATATTAATAAGAAAAAAACCGATTTTATGAAAAAAAAACATTTAATAAATGTATTTAAATTATTTACATGTAGAAAAATATATATTTTTAAAAGAAGATTATATTAGTAAATTCACGCGATTGCAATACCACTCATCCGAATTATTAAAAAAAAATATCATAAATTTAAAATAAATAATAATAAAAAATAATATACAAAAATTAAAATTATATTTATATTTATTTATTTGTTATAATAATTGTATATCAAATTTTAATAAATATATATATAAATATTTATAGCATTCATTACATTCACTAGCAGATTATATTATTTATTAATATTAATATTTTATTAAAATAATTTAAATATATTTAATACATTTATGTTTGTGTTAATGTTGCGGTATTAATAAAGTGTTTTTAAATTAAAATTATAACAAACTATAATGTTTAAAAAAAAAATCTCATATACAAATCTAATATAATGAATATTTTTTGGATGGTGTCTTAAGGTGTTATAGACTTACCGTAAATAAAACCAAACAAATATTAAAAAAAGGTAAGTATGTATGCTATACTAAAATAACAAAAAAAAATAGTAATGAATAAATATTATTACAGTAACTAATTAAGTTTAAGATAAAATAAAAGGTTAGTTTATTTTTAAACTTGTTTAATTGCTGTATTTTTTTTTACAAAATTTTACTCAAATTTTATGTCTATGTTATGCGCTGGAGAATAAACAGAAGTATAATAGTTTCGAGAAATTTAAATCGAACAAAATAATCGGGTTGACATCTGAAAGCGTCAAGTTGGAACAATGGAAGTATGAGCAATTGCAGATACGAGCCCTAAGAGGTGAAATAGAGAAAAAGCTAAGAATTTGAGTCGACAAGGTAGATAGAAACCGAATCTATGTAGTTAAAAGATCAAGACATCTTGAATGAGAGAAGGATTTATCTGGATAATTGGAAGCAACGTAAACGGGATCTATGAAAACACCCTACAAGCTACAAGGGTAAAGATTTGGATAAGTATAATTAATAAAAGTATCTCTTTTTAAATAAACTCTTGATATATGCACTAACCGTGGTTTGAAGGTCTATTACGAGGTTTAAATTAAATTTGCAAAAATTCTTTGTTTTTGAACGATTTAATGCAGTTACATCCGAAACAATTACCACTTTGTCATGGGACACTTTACGGAAATCTAAAGGAACAAATATGCAAGTGCAGTCCCTATGCCCCTATTCTAAGATTCTCACAGTGATCTTGAGTTAAGTCCTAGATATATTGTCAAAAAATAAATAACTGATATCTTTATTTTATTTATAGATATCTTTTATATGTTTGTTTCTTATAAATTTGTATCTATAAAATAAAAGTGCTTCAGATTTCAACACAAAAAGACATCCACCAATTTGGACTTATCTTTATTTTAGCCGGCCACCAAAAAAAAAGTCAGTATTTCGATAGACCGTATGAAAATGAACATTTTATATTACAACACCAAAGTTCTAAGTCAATTGGCAAAGTATCTCAAAAATCCATCACTTTTATACAAGATGATTAACATAAAATGACAAAATAACAGCTGGAGCGGGTAGATTGGTTCAAAACAAGAAAAAAATCTACAGGAGGGGGTCTATCACCG
This sequence comes from Baccha elongata, assembly GCA_951217065.1. Taxonomy (NCBI): domain Eukaryota; kingdom Metazoa; phylum Arthropoda; class Insecta; order Diptera; family Syrphidae; genus Baccha; species Baccha elongata. The sequence goes on from OX578272.1 coordinate 36,023,948, forward strand.
CCCAATCAGCCAGGAGGGGTAATTTTCTAAAAAATTGACTTAAAACAGAAAAAAAAATGAAAAATAACGATAATATCTACAGTGCCTTGCTATACCTTTTTGAAAAACCAGAAATCTCATATTTTATTTCCTAAATACATATGTGTTAGTGAAACATTAATTTTAAAACTCAAAATTTTGCAAAATCAAAATTGAAAACAAATAATTAAACTAATTTTATTAAAAATTTTACGTTATTCAGTACTATTTCTTATCAAAATTTAATGCCCTAATAAATTTTTAGCCAAAAACAGAATCCCGATGCTCAAATTTCTTCTAGTTTTTTAAGAAAATTAAGAATGACAAAAAACAACTCTTCTAAAAAAAGCCAAAAACTTAGATGACGTGGTTTTTGTTACTCTCGACTTTCGCAAAAACTTCAAAAAAGACTTTTTTTCAGGTGGCCGGCTAAAATAAGATTAGCCCAAATTTAAATGGAGAGTGACAGATATCCTTTGTCCAAGCATTACCTTCTAAATAATATTGTATGCCAATTTATTTAAACAAAAAAGAGTAACTTAATAAAAATAAAATAAATATTTAAAAACAAAACTGATCAAATCAATTTTAAATAAAAATAAATTAAAACTTAATTTAAAAAAAAATAATAACATGCTTTGTATAAATGCAATATTGTATGAGTATAGATTTTCGATATATGTATGTAATTATTTACTAAATAATGTAATAAGAATACATATATTTTTTTTAATTAATAAAACAAATAATGTTTTTCCTTATATGCAAAGGTTGTATGTAAATAATTTGTATTTTATTAAAAAATTGCGAAAAAAATATGGCCACGTATGCTTTTTTTAAATTAATAAATCGATGGTATGAAGAGTGGTTTTGCATTGATAAAAAATAGAATATTATTTTATAAGTATTGTTTTAATTTAATTTAAAAGGCGATAGAAATGAAAGAAAATAGTATATAATTTTATTTGTACAACAGAATGTTTAAAAAAAAAGAAGATAGCTAATCATTTTAAACACTCAGGGAGAGAGAGACACCAAATAAGATAAAAAAATTTATGTTAAACAAAATACCAATATTTAGCCTTAAATTTTTTGTATACTATGTTTCTTTTAATTTTTTACATATTATATTTTTTTTAAGAAAAAAAAATCATTGAGAAGGTCCTTGCTATTTGCATGTATTTTTCTTTAAATTAAAAAAAAATAAATTTTAAGTTTTTTTTTCTTTTTACATAATAAACTCACGTAGCCATACAGTAAATTTATTTGTATATTTTATTTAACAAAACAAATAGCAACAATAAATATAGTTTTTCGGAATATCGTTGCTTGAATAAAAATAAGCTTATTTTCACTAATAAAGATTAAATTTTTCAATGATATATAATTTTTGTATGAAATAATTCTTACCTTACTATTTGCAAATAACAAACCAACACCCTCTAGGCAGACTTGTAGGAGACCACCTTCACCAGAATTCATGTCTTGCACTGGGAATTCTCCACCAAGTTCAGGTACATTTGTTGGGGTGCCACCACGTTCCATGGCATCTTTGATGCAATTATATAATTCCTTGCACTATAGAAAATTCCTTAAACCATGAAACCTTCAAAATTTATTTAAATTATATTGTACTAACCTTTCTTGTATAGTATTTATGCAACTGCGTTTGTCCACCGTTACGCCTCCAAAGACAAAGTACTTTTGTCTTTGGCGAAAAAGTCATATTGACCAATCGTTCATACCACCAGCGTTCCACAATTGTTCCATTGACTGATCTCAAAACTAAACCATCATCACGGACTTCCATGAATCTTAAGGGGCCAGTAGCATCGACTCCTTGATGTACTGTGAAGCTTTGACGATGTAAAAGTCTTGACCCCAAAGGTTTTAAATCGATGTCATTGCCATTCTGTCATATAAGAAATGAGTTGACATCAAAAAATTCTATAAGTTCGAGTATACTTACCAAGTTGTTAATTTGATCAACTAAATTATGAACTTCCTGTGAGTATACTAATCCAATATGACTCTTGCCAAGCAAACGTCGAACTTTTCTTTTAATTTCTTCCTTATTTACATTCAACATGACAAGTATAGCTGTTAAATTGTATAACATTGTCGAAAGTAACCTATCTTCGTCATGTTCCAATCTTTTTCTCTCCGAATCACTTAGAGATTTGTATCTCTCCATCATTTCACCAGGTCCCTAAGATACATTAAAATTTAAAAATGGCAGAAATGGACGCTTAACAATTTACCTGATCCATTCCAATCATATCTCGTTCTTGACTAACAGCATCTAAAAATGCATCTTCCCAAAATTGCATTTGATTCCACAGCATGAGTCTATCTTTACCAACTAAACCTTCAAAAATATAAACTCGAGGACTATCGGGTGATGGTGATGAAGATGTGTTTATTAAATGACCACCAGTGTATCGGAAGCCAGCGCTTAATGTTGATTTTCCAGACCACAAATTGCCACCTTTCTTGTCTCTTAATATATTTGTCTGCAAATGTTTTTTTTTATTGAATTTAAAGTTTATGTAGTTTTTTGTTATAACCTATTTTCTTAAATTTTATTTTAATTAACTATATCTAATTTATATATAATTTAAAAAAAATATCAACCATTGAAAGCTCAACTCCGTGAACAAACTTGAGGTTTGGTTTGAAGATAATTAGGCCATAATTTTTAAGTCAAGTGAAACCATTTCGTGTTGAATAAAGTTAATTATATTTTAAAATGCAAATACTCGACAGAATTTAACGTCGTTAACGCCGATCAGTGTTGCCTTGTCATCGTAATTTCAAACTCATGATTGATGTTTTTCGGTTAGAACAGTTTTAAGAAATTTGGATAACCTTCAGAATAAAAATCGAAGATAATATCAACCAGATTTTCATAATTTTACAAGCAGTAGGTACCCCCTATTAGTATTCAGAAACTAGGGTAAACGGCCCTATTGTTGGCATCCCCAATAATTGGCATTTACAGCCTTATTTATAAGATTTCACTAATACTCGGTTTCACTTTCACCGTCTCTACACCACGTCAATTAGTCAAACAAATCCTTATTTAAAAAAAAAATGTTATCGATATTAGTTAAAACGTCCCATCTAAAACTCTGGTTATGATAAGAGATGTAACCATGTTTCTGTGTTATAGAGAGAGAGAGACCATAAACTGCTAAAGGGTTATGGGATCAAGTGGAAAAGAACTATACTTAAAAAAAAAATTTATTTTGTTGTTTACATTCTGTTAGTTTTTTTTTTATTTTTTATTCATTTATTTTTCTAATAAAGTTTATAAATACTCGAACGTATATTTTCTTGACCATAAAACCTGTGTCAAAAGTCGTCAAAAGTATTTCGTTCGTAAACTATACAAATTACACACACTTGAAAAAAAAAAAGCTATCAACCAGTTTTAGCTTACATCGCCTCTAATCCGCGTGTTTATTTTTTATAAATAAGCTTTTTCAGGATTAGAGGCGTTGTAAAGTAGGAGTAACTTTACTCCGTCAATTTTTCAACAATGATAAACAAAATGTTCAGCTGTCATCCGCGTACTGCTGATTTTTTAACACTCCTCTGCGAACGAGAAAGAGATATATCGTTGTTACCTAAAAAGCCCTATTAATATCCCGGTCAATTAAATTGTGCGCGAAAAGATTGTAGAGAGTAGTGGAGACTTGAACCGGTTATCAACTGTTTCGCCGCGGAGCTGCGTACAACAAAAAGAAAAGAAGGACGGAAAATTTCGTTTATGATTTCACTGTGTCATTTTTGAATGAGATTTTTCGTTTCAGCTGCATACTAGGCTTGACTGGGATATTAATTGCTCGCGAAATTTTGACATTTGTATTTTGTTCGTGATTTTGTGGTTATTATTATTTTAAAATAGATTTCTGTTTTTTTTATTTGTTTTTTGTGTGTTTTGGAAAATGTTTAATTTACAAATGGTGAAACTCTACATAAAAATTTATCCAATACCATTTCGTTAGCATTTCGTTTGTGCTTTTGGAGACGACGGAAAATTACGTTTCACTTCAGCTGCATAAAATTTATTAAAAAATACACTAAGTTATTCAAGTTATCAATGCAATTAAATGGTAAGTTTATATCTGTTGATTTTTACCACTAATATGAGCTTTCATTAAAGTAAATGAAAGGAGAACTTATTCATCGAACAATTTCGAGGATATCTTTGTCTTATACTTTTAAATTTGATTTTCAACTATGCCCTGCCAAAGTTAATGTAGCAGTGATAATTGCTCGTCTAATAAATTGATTTCAATTGTTTCTGCCGACAAATTATATTCGTATCTTACATGATTATGTTCTTTATTAATATCATTTTTAAGAATGAACACAGTACGTGTAACTGATTTGTATATTATTTTACAAGCTATTACTCGGATCATTGCTGCCACAGAAAAAATAAGGCAGCAAAAATGTTTTGTAACATGTATAAATAGTTATTTCTTACAACATCAGTCTATCGGTTTCCCGTCGCGTCTTCGGTCCATAAATAAGAATTTTCAAAAAAGCTGCCCATGGCGCTGGGGCAATAATTTTGGGAATAATTTAAATATCATAAGATATATATCAGTAAAAGTCTCGTCAAAATCGGTCCAGTAGTTTTTAATCGGTTCATATATGATGCTCTAACTGATTTATTTCTTAATCATTGTAAATGTATTATTTAGTCGAAATATACGAATATTCGGGAGTAATTGAAATAACCCAAGCTTCGTGAGAAACCCGTCTAAATCCGTCCAGCCGTTCTTGAGATTAGTCAGGACAAATAGACAGACAGACAAAAATTTTAAAAATGTATGTATTATTAACAAAACATACATACATATATGTATGCTTTCATGTGCATTTTGTCAAAAGCTGTTTTTTTTTGACATTACAAACAGACACTTCATTTCTTCATTTTTGTAATTATTTTATAAATTAAAATGCTGAACGTCGAACAAATAAGATAGTTTAATATAATAAATCTAAAGATTTTAATTTTTCAAATTGTATAAAATATTGATAACCCAGCATAGTTTGCTTGAATAATTACAAAGAAAGCAGATTTAAGCTAGTATATATGTAACTCTGATCTTTTTTTTTTTGAATAGCGACATCTATAATTTCTATTCCATTAAATTACTGACATTTAATTTACTTACATTTTCATACTCAGTATCGGATACGGTCGAGCGGCAACTTATGGAAGGTAAACGTTGTCCACCGCCCTTATGACCTGATGGAAGAAGATCACTGACCACAGAGAGTGCCCCTGTAGAACCGGCACCCTAAACCAAAACACATTTATATAGATATATAGCAGCAAGAACATCATCATAGCACGGAATTATAATGCAAGTAAGTTACAGCAAAAGTATAGTATATTAAAATATAAAATTTTGAAAATTCATTTCAATTAAATCTATACATGAATGTATGCAAAAAGATACAAACAAGCAGAAGATGATGCATAGCTATATCGACTTACAAAAAATATGTTTTTTTAAAAAATTTAGACTGCCTAAATCTACTATTCATATACATATATATATAACTAAAAGCATGATTGAAAATGGATTTAATAGTTTTTCTGGTGATATACAAATGAAAATGACACTAACAAAGCTAAATAGCAAAATACTATCAAGCAATAAGATTCCTTTGAATATAGCCTATAAGAATTACGCCAACTAACAGTAATTGTAATAAGTATAATTCAGCAAAAATATTTCACTTACATCGGAATCAAATGAAGAAAGTTTGCTCATGAGGACATTTCGTTTTTGAGTTAACATGTCCTTAAACATTTCCGTCGTAGACTGACCATCCTGACTATCTGCTGATGACATTCTTCTCTGTACTCCACTGCGATCGATTTGTGTAGAATTTTTTCGAGATTCCTGAGGTGAAGCCCATTCACTTCCGATATTCGAAGGATTAGGACTGGAAGGTGAACGTAAATTCTCCCTACTTCCCAGAGGACTAGCTGCATGACTTGAAAGGAGACTTGGACTCATTTCACTGGCATTTTCTGTTAATTCCTTGCTCCAATAATGAGTATGAGCAATTTCCATCATTTGAAAGACCGAAGCCATTCCTCCCATGCCAAAGTTTGAGAAAGTACTATCAAGGCCAGAAGCTATTGCTTGTAGAAATTTCAGCATACCCTTCCAAATAGGTTTTTGAATGCACTAAAATAGAAATATGTTTGAATAAGAAGTCAAATAATATACATAATTAATCCATTATTTTCTCTTACAACATCGTCGATATGATCATCAGGCGCGATTTTCCTATCTAAAGTTTTATTAAGTTTTCCCAGCACCAACATTCGATAAGATTCATCTTCCATAAGTTTTCTTATTCGATTAAGCTTTAGCCAGCCAACACCTTCTCCAGCTAAAACCTGGTTAACGACATCTTTTAGGAATGCTTGATTTTCCGAATTGCTGTGAGAACGTTCTTGATTCTGTTGTCTCTGAATTTCTTCTTGACTCTGCTTTGGACTTGAATGTCTGATTAAAGGAGTTCTCTCTGCCAATGCCCTTCGTCCAGGAAAAGGATCAAATGACATTCCACTTTTTTGTTGTTTTTGTGCTGTTGCTTGATTTGTTTGCTGCTGATTAGGTTGCTGCCTTTGTTGTTGTTGTTGCTGTTGTTGTTGTTTATCTACAAAACAATTAAATTATATTCGTTTCTTTATCTTCTTATCTATATATACTTACTTTTTCCTCCAAACATTCCAGAAAACATTGCACTTGTCGAAGAAGTTAATCCATTTATATCACTTCCTATCGATGAAAAGAAATCTCTGCTTGTATTCTGCATCAATCCACCTTGTTTTTGTGTAGCAATTTGATTTCCTGGACCTTCAAAATCCAAATCCTGTTCATTGCCCTTCATAAGACCCTTTTTAGCAGCAGCTTCTTTTGCAGTTTTCGTAAGATCTCCTAAAGTTGACTTTCCAACGTAAGTTAGATCATCAAAGGTATTTCTGCTAACACCTGCTGCTTGGTTCGAAACTTCTAGTGCTTTTTTGGAAGCTTCACCAGCTGCTTTTTTTGCATGAAGAGTAAGCTATTTGGATTTTTTTTTAAATGTTTAATGAGACTTCAAAAAAATTTACAAAAAATCTAATTAAGAAGTTGAATGGAAAAAGTGACTAAAATGAAAAAAAAATAATACTTTAACTAAAGAAAAGTCTAAAATGTTTATAACATTGTGAAAAGCGATATTTTACTAAAAATTAATACAACCCATAACAGTTATTTATAGAGAGATTATATTACACTAGTTTATCAAAATATGTATGTTTTGCAACGGATTGCCTAATTTTTGTTCGATTATGGGAGCTGTCCGGTTACGAGAGATAAATATGTGTTTTTTTAATTCATTTTATATAAGTTGACATAACGCTATGAAATGGCTGCGGAAATAAATAGAAGAACTTAAAGAAATCAGAAGCGAAAGAGAACCCCATAACAAATTTATAGCATAACAACAATTTGTCCCCCGGGAAATCTCCTACTAAGCTCACAACGATCTGTCCGGTTGTGAGAGTTTCACGTCCGGTAATCGGAGATTTTTAATAGATTTTCTAATTTTATAAACAAAAACTGAAACTGTAAAAAAACTTATTTTTTTGTATCTGTCTGTTTCTTCTTTTTATACAAAAATAACATTTTATTACATTATTGTTTCCGTTTATGGGAGCCTTTTTTAAGAACGCATTTTGGATATGAAATTAGATAAAAAAGTTGGTTCCCAAAAATGTGTCCGCTTGTGGGAATTGTCCGCTTAACAGAACTGTCCGCAAGTAGAGCTTTGACTGTATTCCTATCTGTTATTTTTTATACAAAGTGGAACATTTTGCGTGGCTTAAGTGAAATTAAAGTCTAAAATATGAAAATAAAAATCAAGACGATATCTTATTGGTATCTACTAGGGGAATAAAATAAGGAGCAATTAAATTCCGTGTTCCTTAATAAAATAAAATACTAAACTTGGTATTTAACTACTAAAATTTGCTTGCAAATCAGTTTTAAAAAGATAATATTACGGTTATTGGTTATTTTTCTTTAAAAAGAAAACAAATTTATAGAAAAAAATCAATTATAAATAATAACAGGGTGCCGTGAAAGAATGCCGAGCGATATAACACTGTATTTCAAACTCGGTCTTATTACACTTTCCGAAGTGAAATTACGCCGAATTTCAAAGTTCGGCTTTATATTTTGCTTTGAAAAGTGTTTTTGTTTGCAGTGTTAATTAGGCCTAGCAAAGCATTGTGAATAATAAATTTCGTCAAAATCATTGTTGCCGTTTAAGACATAACCGACATAATTATATACGGTTTTATCTTTTATGGCAAGTACCGTTATTAATATTTAAAAAAAAAATAATTTTGATAAAAAATATCTCCTTTAGCAATTTTTACAAAATCGATCGTTTTTTTCGAGAAAAATTGAATTATCTGTAACGCTTATATGTCAAGAACCGTTACTTTCAGACCTAAGATAAAAATCAAAAATACGCTTGGGCATTATTACCCTAGAAATACAAAGTACTAAATTTGAAGAAAATCAACCCAACTGGATTAATCTTATTCAACATAATTATGTTTTAAACCAATAAATTCAGCTGCCAAATTTACCGTTATTTTTAGGCCTAGGATAAAAATCAAAAATGCGCCTGGGCATATTACTCTAAAAATACAGAGTACCAAGTTTGAAGAAAATCGACCCAACCGTTAAAGCTGTAGGTGTCGAATTGTCGGACCTACTTTTTCGTGTTCTCTATAATCGTAATGTCATGTTTGATTGTTATCTCGAAACTTTTTTTTTTACGAATAAATAAATAGAACATCAACTCAGGAGGCTCCACCCACTTTTGCCTACAAACTTTCAAAACTGCATAGATTTAACTCTGTATGCGTGCCCGTTCATTTCAAATGGGACTATCAAATTTGGATAGACCATACGTTCTTAAAATTTTGTATTTTGCTGTTTACACGTATTCATGTATAGAAAAGCATGTGTACATTTTTTTTTCTACTGGAGGAGACGGAGGATTACAATTTGATGACCTTGCTATGATCGCAAGTAAAAAGGAGTCTGATGATTGGCGTTGGCGGCCATGAAATAGCTATAACTCCCGCCAAAAATAGTGTTGTTGTCCACAGGTTGCTGTTGTCTAATTCATCCACTTCTCAATGTAAATTCAAATATCGAGCGCAAGCTACGCTGAATACGGCTTTTTGCTTAGAAGTGTACCTACGCTGATTTCTGTTGGCTATGGCCTTACCAATAATCAAATGACGTGGTTAAAATATTTAAGTGGACTGTAAATAATTACGCATATTAAAAATAAACTTAATAGTCAGCTGTCAGCTTAACGCTATCGTCGCCTTAAATTTTATAGTTGAGAAACTCATGTTTAACTTCACGATTAAGAGTATCCCCGCGTTTGAAATGTCAATTGTGACAACCTGACAACTCAAAGCAAAAGAGAGAAACAACATTTTTGTTACAAAAACAATTTTTCTTTTCAATCTGTGTGTTAAAGAATTGTTTTGAATTTTTTTAGGCAAAAAAAATAAGTACCTTAAATGAAATAATGGGTAATAAATAAAAATACAGTTTTCTATAATTAATTATTTCTGTTTGATATCATGACCCTTTTTACGAATCTGTCAAAACAAGCAAATATATATTGAAGGCTCCTATAAAGTATTGAGGTGTGAAAGAGGCGACTACACGAAATTATGAGAACATAGCCACCTATTTCGACAGCGCATTAAACTTACTAACTAACCACTGAAAACATATCAGGATTCTCGAGAAATTATTATAGGGGAAGGGGATTCTCCTGTTAGTAAAAACGATTTGAATAACCGACAAACGCTACAGAGTAGTCAGTTAACGCGAGTCTACTGTATTTCTAGGTTACAAGAAAGGTGTGGCACTGTTAGTGTAACCGTTGTTTTTTCTAATATAATTTTCCCATCTAAGGGGCTGGTTATAGCGATCAGGAAAACGAAACAGGAAAAAATTTCAGATCGATAATTTATTAGGTTTTTATTGGAATCAAAATACAAATGTTATACTTATCGATGGCAAATAACTCAAAGAATTTTTGTAGATGATTAGAATTTCAGTTGAACAAATACTTTTTGTAAAAAATGCATTTATCTATTTTCCTGATGGAACTTCATTTTCCGTACGGAAATTCCATCAGGAAAATAATTAAATGTATTTTTTACAAAATATATGTGCGTTATTGAAAATTTTAACATCGCAAATGATTTTGGGAGTCATTTTTCATCGATAAATGTAGCATTTGTGTTTCAAATAAAATCAAAACATATTTAATTATTGATTTGAAAAGTTTTTCCTGTTTCGTTTTCCTGATCGCTATAACCGGCCCCTAAACGGAGGGAGTGTGCCCCGTACCGTAGTGGTTAGTGTGTCACACTATACACACAAATGGATTGGTAGAGAGTTGGTTGTAAGTCATTAGGCCGTGGTTTTTTGTCAGGCCATAAAATATATTTATTTTTTTAGAGTTAAAGTCTCCTCTCGTAAGATTTTATGTGCGCTTTAAAGCACCTATTTGACAAACATCCTTATAAAAATGATTCTAAAATCTCTAATTAGCACTACTTATTTGAAACTAAACTACTATTATGATATTAATTTTCTATGAACTTTAAGCCAATTTGTTTTTGTTTAGATGCTTGTATTGCATATATTGCGAAATGTTCAAAAACTTGTTAATTTGTACAAACCTTTTCAAGAGGATTGAATAGATTTTCCTCTTCGTCCACAGAATCCTTCGAAATTAATATATATTTTTAAAATAAATTAAACACATTTAAACAAAATCATAAAAAGGCTTATAATAGAAAAACAAGGCAAGCACTCAACACATAGACGGACACCAATAAAAAGAAGCTGCATATCTTTTTATAAAAAACTCACCTTATCAACATGTGCTAGTATGCCTTCTTGACTGCTTTGCCGAGTTGTCTCCCTCACAAGATCTTTAGCATGTGAAGCGAAATTTTCAAACAAAGAACCTTGAGATCCTTGTCGTTGACTACCGCCCGGACTTCCTGAACTCGAACCAGAACTAGTTCGTGCTAAGATATTGGAAACACTTGGTTGTCGCACAACTGTTGGGGTAATTGGGAGAGCCTGTAAGTAAGATGGAAGCAGATGATATAAAAGTCTTCTAGATCGCTTCTAATATTCAGACCGTAGTTTTTCTTTTGTCACCCAAACTTCCTCTTTCAAGATCAGAAGCATTACGCTGCAGCTTTTGGGATCCTGAAAGGAGAATTTTCATTTTAAGTCTTGATATATATGGTGAAATGATGTTTGCTTTTACCTGGTGAAGTGTCTTCCTCTTCCATTGATTTGGGTCTAAGCAAAACTTCTGGATCCCCTTTAGGCGGAAAATCGAACTCTGAATCCCGATTGAAACTGGGCGAACTTAAATCTGATCGACTTGATGATGAGGAATGTGGTGACTCAGGTCGGTCATCATCCTCTTTGGAAGACTGTATGATTACACCTTCTGGATATTGCAATTTACTCGGAGGATGATATACTAAACTAGCATCTAGGTTCGAGGAAAGGGTCTGAAAATAAGACATATTTTCTGTTAAACAGTTCACATATCATATAATTTCTTCATATACCTGGGGCACATTATGGTGATGATGATGAGGTCCGAATACATCGTGTAAACTAGGTGAAAGATCTGATGATACCATTTCCGAAACGAAATCACTTAAAGAGGAATACGAAGAACTAGTGCTTTCAGCACCTTCAGAATCTGAACCACTTTCATCTGTTGGCTGACATTCGAGCTGCTGGAGACTACGCAGAGCTCCATTCAAAGAACTACCATCATCCCAAACAGAGAAACGAATGGGAGTCAGTCCATGAGCAAACCATTTGGCCTTATCGCCAACTTGAATTGGATCAAGGACACCAGTCTGCACGCGTAGGAATGCCACATTGGTTGGAGTCAGAGACCATTCAGAGAGGAACTCGACAGCTTGAGTACGAGCAAATTTATTTAAGAACACCGAAGCTCTAGGTCGTGATCTCAAAAAGCTATTAATTTGAAATGCTACAACAGGTCTGGGATACAAACGTAGTGTTCGAGTATGCTCGGTGAAATTTGCCAATGTGTTTTGCGAGTTAAAGAAACGGACCTATCGAAGTTTATGAATTATTTATTGCGTGTGATAAGAAATTTTAATCTTACCATAGCAACTCGTGTTGCAACATCAACAGAATCTACATCAGTTCCAAATATGAATGGATTTATTGCTGGAGGGGCGTTAGGACTTGGTTGGCGTGATGGAACGCCCTGAGTAGATATGGAATTACGTTGATTTGTCTGTGCTGATGATGGTGATTGTAAGGGCAGGCGAGCTGATGAAACACTAAAATGAAAATAGGAGCGAGCGTTAAAAAAACAAAGCTTGTTTTTATTAAATTTTGTTATAAACTTACCCTAATATCGGTGGTTGTTGAAGGCTATCTCTTATTGATGGCATCAGTTGTTGACTTGATGCTGCTTGATTACTTGCAGACATTGAAGTGAGAGCCTTGAATAAATGCAGATTTTAAGTAAATGCAAGTTTTGTTAAAATTATTGTAATTTTTTTTTGTTAAATTAAATTAGTATTTACGTTTAATGTCAAATTCATGTTATTTCTCAGAAAGAATATTTAACTTTAAATTTATAAGGCAGTTAATATTTCATTTACATAGCTATACATCATGAAGTTATACTTAAGCAAGCGATAAGTTTAAATATTAAGCAATTTTCATAAATTTGACATTTTTTGTTGCTAAATAAATTAAAATAAAATTAACACAACATGCATTATTAAATTAAATAAGATAAATTATAAAACCCACTCAAATTAATTTTAAAATAAACTAAAAACGAAATATTCGCTTAAAATGTATAGATATAGTTTTACATGAAGCTCCCCATTCACACTTTGTCAAACGTCGGCCTCTTATCAATCATCTAAAGGCAACTTTACATCACGTACTAGGACTAGTTGCATTTGTAGTGGGAAAAAACTTGGTGGCAAGCAGCTTTAGATTCCCACACCTCGACATTCTCAACATCACATTGCTGTCACCGAATGAATGCACTTGCACTAAATCCACCAAGAAGAATCGACAAAAGACACACTTTTTAGAATACTGGATGTACGTGTACTTTCGGAGGAGCCATCAACGACCCTGTCTTTTTTTGTTGTGCAAAGCTTAGGGTACAACTGTGAGGAGAGAGCAAAATATCAGGAAACTACAACACCAAGTCCCAAGTAACCGCCAAGTCACCTACGAGGATCTCTCTATACCCACGAGGAATCTCTGGTTCGACTTTCAGTGTAGTCATTAAAACAAAGCCAACAAACAGGATATAAGCTAGAACAGACTATATGTAAACAGAAGATGTGATCAAAAACTCGTGCTCCATAAAGGAAATGAAGGGTCACGGATAATATGGGTAAAGTTAGATCATAAGACACAATCGCCGAGGAGTCTGGAGGAAAGCGTATCCGACGATCGGAACTTCTGTACCAGCTGCCTTAATTATTTACATAATAGGCGATCTAATAATTTTGAAGAAGTATAATTATTGAACTCTATACCAATGAAGATTCAGACCTGGGATATCTATATGAACAACCAAATTTGTACACTGTCCTAGACACTGAACAAGACCCATGTAATGAAATCTCACTTATTTGCCCCTTATGATATGATTTTATAGTGTCATTTTTAGGTTTGATGTTCCCTCCTAACTGAAAAGACTTATCAGTATCAAGTTAGAAAACGCTGATTGCTCCGTAAATATCGGGAGAACAACAACATTTTAGAAGACCTTAGGTACGAGTTCTTCAGAAAGTAATCATGAAAGATCTCTATCTGGACCATTTTATTACTTGACTTCAAGAACACCCTGACCTGTAAAGCCAGTTAAAATAAAGTAAGATGGCGGAATAGACTTGAACATGTTAAAACTAAAATATCGAAACAATGAAGTGGCAGGAAAACTCTGCCATCTTCTGTGACGGAAAAAGTACTGAAGTCGGAAAGTTTTATAATCCCATTCAAATTCGATATCATAACATCGACGAAAAGAAAAAAATTACCGCAGCTAATTTTAAAATAAAAACCGATTTTTCCATGTGACTTTTTCGAATGTTAACGCTACCCAAAACCAATATCAGAAAAAAATTGAAGAATTTCGCCAATTGTTGTATGTTGTTTGATCCCGAAAAAACAGAGGACTTGTGTTGAAAGACGATTCGTTTGACATCAAGATAAACCACAGTGAATATATATTTTGGCTAAGCTTTTATAGATTTTCCGATAAGAAGCTTAACTGCGATTCTGAGACAACAGAAATTGCGATTGGCAAGAGTGAGCATTTTCTCATTTTTTTTTTTATTCTTTAATGCTTTGCAAAGAATGAAATATGCTGAGGTGGTGGAGATACGACCAAGTGTTCCTATTTAAAGCTATGCGAACTTCAATCAGATGTATCACCACCTCTGAAACCTTGGCAACAACCCATCAGCGATAATTGCAAAATATATTAAAGTTGATTGTTGAATTGTTCTGGTAATTTCCATGATTGTTTATAAATCCTTCCACATTGCTAGTCCCCACGAAGTTAATGCACTTAATTCTCGGTTATCAAAAGTCGCATATCGTAGTCATAGAAATATGTTGTTCTTCCATTATATTTTATGTAATTTAAACGGCTCTGATAAATTTTCTGATTGTAGTTATTGATCTTGATCAAACGGAATTATTCAATAGACGATCACGAATTCTAATGTGCGTGTCCGTTACCGTTAGGTAGTGAGGTATTCCGAAAAACTACGGGTCGATAGATTTGTAGGTTCAAGTCAAAATATAAGCAAGATACCTTCAGTTATCTCAAGGTATAATTGCCAATCAAAGTTGGTCTAGCTTTTTAGCTCTTTGGTCTTTATAACAGTCCTTGAATATATGCACGAAGATAAGCTGAAGGAAACGAAAGTTAATCAATTATTCATTGCTGATCATAACTATTATAAGTAAAGATCCTACATCCATCTATAACGAGTGCTTGATATTAAAATTGAAGAACTTTTGTTACAAACAATAAAAAACTGGGAGGCTTGTTAAGTTTCCTAAAAATCTTTAGCGAGATGCAGGAAAGTGAAAGAGTTTATGATCCCAATCGAGACATAAAAAAAAACTTTTTGATTATTTTAAATGATTAAAGTTGTGTTAAATAATTTTGTTGAACCGCATGCATAGAATTAAAAAAGTTATTTTATTTCTTGCTGATTTTATAATGCCCGCAATAAGATGTGTTCAAAGTATACTGCTTTCTTATGAAATCTTACATTTCACTTGACTTTAAATTAAAAAAAAATAAGCGAATATTTTATGTTTATCTAACTAAAAAAAAAAGCAGATACAAATTAACATGGATTATGACACTGATATGAATTCGGTATGATATAGGTAAGTTAAGTACAGTTTGACTAGGTACGATAAGTATTAATAATTGTTTTTAAATATTTAAAACATGTAAAAACTAAAACACTCGAAATTACAAATAAAAAGTTACATGAAATAATAAATTAGTATTATTTAATATTTTAATCTAACATTTTACATATCTATTTATTTTCTTTTATTTTGTATAATCAGATAAGGAGAACTAGCTGATTCGTTCTTAAAAGTTAAAGTCAAGACAATAAACTTAAAAAAATGGCGTTAATTTACTGATATTACTAACACCAGTTTTGGGTCAAATTTAATGCGTTAGAGTGCATCGTTTTAATTAACTTTGATCGTCGACCTTACATCGACTTATCGCATTTAAAGACGTGTTTCGGTGTGAAGTGTTTACGCAGATGACAACGCCTACGTTCACTTTTAACTCATCAAACTAGTTTTGGAAATGTTTATGTACAAATGGCGTTGCTAATGGTTATGAGAAAAACATTCAGCACCAAAATAAGTTGCTAAAAGTTTAATTTACCGAAAATCCGAACCGAAAAGGTTAAATTTGAAATAAAAAAATTTCACCAAAAGTAAATACTTTTTAAGGTCCAATTTTAATCCGTATGTGTTTCAGCAATTACTGAACCGATTATCACGGTTCACATGCTGTTGGATAGAAAAAATGTCAAACTAGGTTGTGAGCACTATATTTCTGGGCAGATGGCGATGGTTTTAGCTAAGAAACCAAAGTTTGACTTCCGGAACTCGCAAACATTGGGGAATCAAAACAATAATTTTAAATATTGAGTGACAGGCACACTGCAAAGTACTTGAATTCATCTTCGAACACTGCCCAGAGCAATGCGACTAAATATTAAGAGACTAACATTTGTCTCCAACTCACTTGCAGCGCCACCTATAATTTAACAGTTAAACCATTCATATAAACTTTATGTTCACATCTGATTACTGAATTATTTTTACACTTTTTTGTTTTTTGTTGTGATTAACATGTAAAATTTTACTAAGCTGGCTAATTACTTCACGCCGAAACACATAAGATGTAGCCGTTAAAATTTAAATTTGTTTTCATAATTGCTATTGCAGTAGAAAAACGTAAAAGACGGAGAATATTATAGGTTATTCTCAGTGTTAAGTTATAAATTATTCCTTCAATAGGCAACTAAATTTGTTATTCATAAAGTTATTGATTCTCGTCTTTTCGATTGACTTAATTTTCGAAAACGTTATTTTTATTTTAGTTTCATAGAATTAGTTGCAAGAATTTAAAAATCTATCTATATCTATTTTTTTAAATATAGATACTAAATTTAATTTATTTATTTTTTCTATGACACATTTTTGTCCACATTGTTTACTTTTAAATTTAAACACAAACAAATTTACAACGAGTTTACTTGGGGCATTTTTAGTTAATCTACATTATTAAATTAAAATGACATGCTTGGAATAAAATTAGTAATAATTATACTGGGAGATAGTTTAGGTTAACATTAAATTAAAACAATCATATATGTATCTATAACGAGTTGATAAGATACAATTTTTTTTATATAGTATAGTATGAGGTTTTTTTTATAATAAAATTAAAATGAAGAATATTTACACCAAGTCCAGCTTGATCCATAAGTTGCATAGCCTGTTCATTAGTATTGTTTTGTGTATATTAAATATTTTTTGTTGCATTTAAAAAATATGTGAAGATGTTATGTTTTTTTTTTTATTTTTTTTAAGACAAGCGAGCATTTGGAAAAAATGGAAGTAAAAGTAGAAGTGTGTGTATAAATTATTTGAAAGAGTGAATGATAATAATGTTAAACAGAAACATTTTGATGTTTATATTTATGAGAACCAATGTTTAGAAAAAAAGGCACATTGAGATTAAATTTTAAAGAATTTAATAAACATAAAAAAAAACAAACAAGTAAATTTTTCATTTAGTTGTTTGCATTTAAAATAAAAAAAAAACATTCCAAATTACATATGACATGTGATAGTATAAATGTAATTCAGTTATTATTAATAATCACAATAATATATTTTGAAACAAATTATATATAATAATAAAATATATAAGTTTCACATTTATAGCCAAAAATTAAATCTTAATTAAATTTAATTTATAAAACATCAGTATTTACCTGTTTAAGGTGGTTCTTTAACATTGTCCCTTCGGGTTCTGGTAATCCTGGAATTTCTTCAGCTCCACCTGTTGGGGCTGTTAATTTTGTTGAATCCAAATCAACTACCCAAATATCATCTGGGAGTCTGTAATCGAGACTAAAGTTTTTAAAATGTATTATTGAGAATTAACATGCGGGTAAGGTAGAATGGAAAATGATTATCCGATTTTTGTTTGCATGAATTTAAAAGCGTTCAGCGATTTTGGAAGGGAAGTGTTAATTTAATTACTTTTCATAATGACAGTATAATTTATTTATTATTTATGTAAGTAAACATCATATTCCTAACTTGAAAAAATTTCCTTGTCTGGGTATTGTAATTTATTTCAAATAATTAAATGTATGCGACTTAGTTGTGCATTTAATTATTCTATTTCTTTGCTCAAGCTAAGCTCTTAGGTTACCTGCCACAATAACAATTTAATACGCATAGTCTTACATGTTAATTTTTTTATGATGAAATTTTAAATGAATTTATATTCTCACAAACGACTATACTTACTAGAAATCAAAATACGATATCTGGTAGCCAGAAAAATCAATAATTAAACAACAACGTGAAGTCAGTAAGAAGTCAAACTATAGAAAATGCCAAATGCGAATCTAAGATTATTTGCACTTTGAAGGGCTGTATCTTTGGTTTCCGGCTATTTCTGGTAGCCATGATTGTCATTCATTAATGAGTGGCCCTGAAAAAAAAAAAATTCAAGCGTGCCAAAATAATTTTGCTGGTGAAAAAAAAAATATGTTTATGTGTCTAGCTAGCAACACGAATTATTGCAACAACACTGATAAATCTATCCAAAATGAATTCTTTGATTTGATTCAATTTCATAATAAATGGGATTTGAACGCTTGCTTTGTTCTGAAATTATTTTGAATTCAATGAATTAAATCACTAAATTCAAATTGAATGGGAAATGAAAAACTTGAAGTCCGAAGTCATTTTTTAATTCAGACAATTTAGTGATTTTAATTCATTGATATCAAATTGAATTCATACTCCATGTGAATGCATTCACAATTAATGTAATTCTTTTATAGCTCTAATTTTCGAACATGTTGGCCAATCTTAGCAACATTTTTTCTAGTCAGCTTTAAGAATTGGTTGCGATCATGAATAATTGGAGAATGCATAAGTTGACTGTGGTTAGCGTTGTTTTACGTTCGTTAAAATATTTTTATGTTTAAGTTATTTCCTGTATTTTAAATTAATTAAAAGTAAAGTTAAAAATAAACAAAATAAATGATTATGATATTTTTTATTAAGTTTATAAATTTATTTGTCACTTAATGTTAATATATTTCTTTTCGAAATATGTATGTCCATATGTGCCTTTAAGTTAATCTTAGGAGGCAAAAAAAAATTAATATTTGACCAAATTTTTTAAGACACCGATTTGAAGTTTTCAGAAAATCAGTTTTGGGATAATAACGTTTCTAAACGCGAAAGAAATATAAATTTGGACGATGTGGAAAACCCACATATATAGGAAATAATGTGATTTTGAAATTGATGTCGATATACATAATATATACGTCTTAAGCGGAAACTTCTTTTTTTACGTCTTGAGCGAATCTTACAAAGTATGTAAATTTTGTCAAAATTCAGTTTTTTGCAAATCTCTTTGAAACTATAAACTTTTTTGAAAAAGTTGTATGGAACAAATTGTAGCTTATATAATTATTCTTAAACAATAAAAATCAACTACTATAATATTAGATACTTTTTATCATACCATCAATCAGTTTAAATAAAAATGGATAAAATTATTAAAAAAATCTGGTTTTCTCAAAATTGCACTTTTTTTCTATAGGTAGTATAGTTTTAGCCACATATTTGGTTTTTTTTTCATAAGGCCTAATCCACAAAAAAAAAAAATGCACGACTGGATGCGACGACTATGGGACTTGTGTATCAACTATGGGACTGTAAATTATTATGTATTACATTACAGTACTTTAGTTTTTATGTTGATTAAAATTGTTGTATAAAAAATAAAATACTTGTAATTGTTGTTTAGCAAAAAATCTGAAGTGCCATTTTGTGTTGAATGTTCAACAAAAATTCCAGAGCAATGTTATGGCCAAAACCAATTTCGTATTGGGTGGGCTCAGGGGGTTCAAGCCCCCCCCCCAATCCTCCAAGATCATGTTATTAATTAGGTGATTTCATCATAATGTACATGATTTACTGAAACTTTTTCGTAAATATCAGAGATTAAGTGGGAGCTCAGATACTCGAGCTCGAACTTCTTCCCCCCCCCCCAAGTTCTAAAACGGCTGTTTGTGTTTGTTTGAGTTAGACTACTAGCTGACGTTGAGGGTTGCGGTAGTTTTTTATTTATCGACCAATTTATGAGTCTCACACAATATGATAAATCGTTGGGAATTCTTTTGATTAATATTATGCATTCATAATAACAATTATTATTAATAAAGTTTCTTAAAACAAAAACACAACACTTATTCAATGCCTGACTTGAACTAAAAAAATAACATAGCATAAAAGTACCCAAAACATAAGCATTTTAAATATTCAACAAAAAACAAAATAAATTATTCGCAGTTAGTAAAATTTTTCAGTAAAACACCTACCAAACCATTCGTTTAAAGTTTGGTGGTAATTCTGAACCACAAATAGGTAAGAAAAAAAAATAATTTACAATTTATAACTAAATTCTATGTTTTGCTATGTTTTAATTCGATTTAAAAAAGAAATGTTAAATTAATCGATGACGAGTATAGCTCAAACAACCTCTTTCGCAAATAAAATGTTTTTAATTATAGAAATGTTTTTTGTTAAAAGTGCATTTATTTAGGTATTTTTTGTGTTTTAATTTTTGTTTTAAATCGAATTAAAAAATTAAAAAAAATAAAAGGAAACAAAAATTATTGAAAAATTTTACAGGTGAGCCCCCCTAAACATTTTTTCTAAATACGATACTGGCCGAAACCCTTAACATTAAATCTTCGCCATGTGCTTTTTTAGCTAATATCTTGAAATGCAGTTTTTAACAGCACTTCGATAAAACGTTTTATCAAAATTTTAAAAGCCGTTTCCGAGATTTTTTGAAATAAAAAAAACTTTAACGAGTAGGTATTTTTCATATAAGGATTTAATTTTTTCCGAATTTTCTCAAAAAATGTATTAAGACCTTTTTTGAATCTTTGTACATTTGAAACAAACAAATCTCCCTCTTAAAAAATTTAACCCCGGTCCAAACTTTGAATACTTTGGTTACAATTTGAGCAAGACATCGAAATAAATGTCTTGGCAAAATCCAGTTTGTCGGATTTTTTTTTAAATAAAAATTTAATTTTACTATGTTATCGGATACTATATGTAAAGGTATACCTACGATCCAATAATTATTTTACTGTTTGAAAAATATCATTGTTAATTTAATTTATATTTTTTGTAACTAAAAAATAAACTATATATCTATAAGAAGGTATACCTATATACCTTTTAAGTTTAAGATAATTAGCTACATGTACTTTAAACAAAATACTTGGAAGCGAAATAAAATAAATAAAATAAAATGTATTCTAGACCCATTTATTCATTCATTCTTAATTTGCTATTTCGAAACGCTTAATTGAGTTTTCAATGAATAAAAAAAACTCATCAAAGAGTTGGTATTTTTAAATACTTTTCTCATGTATCCTTCATCTATCAATAGAATCAATTTCTATGGAAACCTTTCCGAGAAGAAATGTGGGTATATTTTCGTTTTAACCCAAAAACCAATTTTCTCTCACAATAGACACAAATAAGCACCTTTTTATCCTCAGAATCCTTTATGTGTACCTATGAAAATTTAATTTAAATTACGTTCGCCCATTTAACAAAGTGCGTTAATCATTTTGTTATGATTAAATAATATGGTCTGACACTGGGTGTCATTTTATTGTCCTTGGTCCTGAGCTCACACCATCAAACAAAAATACAAAACAAATCCTTGTCATGACAACCATCCATAAGCACACCTGTATAAATTTACACGATGAGAAGTAACACTCTTATATCGAATGATAATGGTCTTAACATTATTTTACTTTGCTCTTTGGAAACATCTTTTAATACAAAACTCTCCCTAATGGAATAGAAATAGAATCAATTGCCATCACTTTTATCGTTTTTATCTCGAAATTACCTTATCTCCTATCCTACTTCAAGTATAAAAATAAATCTGAAAACCTTTCTAGCCCCTTCGAGGTACGAGCAACCTCCATCTTTCTTCCTAAATCGATTTTTATTTATATATCTTGTTTGTACTGCGTATTAGGTACACACCACCCTTAAGTTTTGTGTGTACCTAAATCTCTGAAAAAATTATACACACATCCTCTATACACATATGAATATTAAAGGACTCACCTGAAATTCTTTTTATACAATAAGAACGTTGCCGGCACTCCAATGACAAAAGGCGTCGGTGCCAGTAGCAATTGTTCCGCACAACTCATACAGGTGGGCAACAACGGTATCACCGGAAACATGTACTCCAATGGATAGAGCATTGTTACGAATGCCATAACCGACATGGAGAGGGCATTGTAGTCGCGCGACTGAAACAACACTTTGTTTTCGAGTATAATCAAGGTCAGCACTTTTAGGCACGTCTCCACACCGAGTAGCTCCAAAGGCAAATGCAGTGGGAAGTCCACCAGCGAGAACCTTGTATGGTCGGGCAGGGCAAAGAGTAATGGTTCATGTACCGAGGGTGACAGCACTTCCACCTGTCAACAACAAAAGAGTGCAAGAGAAATTATTGTTTCGTGCTTATGCATATTATAAAGGTGCAGCGCATAATTTAACTTACCTCAACCCTTGTTGAACCTGGAACTGGTACTGGCGTCGAAAGTAATCTCAAGATCCAAGTCTCGATTTCTTTAACATCATGAATAACTATGGAGGGTGTAGCATCTGTCGCATTTCCAGTAAGAACCGTCCAAACATTGTCCCTATATATAAAAATGACAGGCATTTAAATTCATGGATGGAGAGTTAACTTATCTTGAATTTACCTGTTAACTTTATTAGATGCACCCACACGTTTTGGACTTGATGATTCGTTGCAGGCGTCAATGAGTTTCTTTAGAATGAACAAACACTCCCGGAATGTTGTAAAGAATGGATGATGTGAAATTATGCATAATGAAGTCAGCGATTGGTTACGAACTTTTGTGCGTTTTCTTGACGCCCTTGGCGAGGGTGAATGGCTGCCACCAGATTCTGAATCTGCACTTGGTGCTATTAGACCTAATTTTGGTGGCTGCTGGATGGGATGGGGTTGTTGATGGTGGGGCGGATCCGAATCTCTTCGGCTAGGTACTTCACGATCTGAATCACTTGGCGCTACGTTACTTCTATAGTCGCTAGAAGTAGTTAAGAAACCGTAACTATTATATAAGATAGATTGAGAAAAAAAAAATCATGGTATTAAAATGAAAATTCAGCTAAGATACACTTTAAGTAAAGTGTAGGTATTTAGTATAGTAAAAGATCACAATATTGTGTAATTATCTTAATATAGAGAATTTGTATTAGAAACGTCCCTATACAAGGAAGTTCCACGAAAATACTCTTAAAACCCATTTAGTCATCAAATATATTGACGTGTTCAAATTTACATGTTTCATTTTCCAAAGTCAGACGATAAAAAAAATAAATTTAGTGGCACTGGCACCTCCGAAGAACCACGGCATAGTGACTTACAACTCTAAATCTCAACCAATCCTTTTGTGTGCGTTATTAGTTCTACAGGACTGGAATACGTCGAATCCGAACGACGTGAGATGCACTTTTCATGACAGTGATATTGGAAGAGATTTTATAGTGAAACCTTCAATACGGCAGGACGACTGAAACAAATCCACACCGCATCTTGTATTTTTCGATGATTTCTACATCATGGGAAAAAGCAATCGAGCAGTAACTGGTGTCTTCAAAAATTTCTTGGCTTGTTGTTAATGAGAATAAAAAGAAGTGTTCACTATGTGCGCATTGCTCCTCTAGTATAGACACACTTTACAGTGTTCAAAAATAAAATGTACTGTAAACAAATTTCCATAGAAACACGTAGAAATTAACACTATCTTGTATAGAAGAATTTGTTGTGATTTTTGTTGACATTTTTGTGTGTACTGACTAAGAAAATCTCCTTTCTATGATTCTTTGGACATAGCGAATAGCTATGTTCTCATTAATCAAAAGCCGAATCACACCACAGGCCTGTTCCAAGTTCGAAAGACTACGAGGTGGTCATTGAACATCAGCCCAGAAATCGAACTTTTGTTAATCGCTATTTCTTCTATTCTATTCTAGACCTAATAAGTAATTGAGAAATAAAGTCTTATCAAGTGGTCCTGGTGTGTGTTTTGCGCCATACATGTACATCTCTTGAGGTATTCGAGCGGAATCAACTAAGACCGATTTATGGTCAAATCAAAATTTGGGGAAGGAGATATAACAACGAACTTAGCGAGCTGTTTGGAGACACTCATAGTCGAGAGTTTACATGTCTAACGTTTAAGATGGTTAGGACATGTGGAGCGAATGAACGCGTGAGGCCAAAAAGTACCTTACGTCAAGTCTGAGGTTACGATAAATGTTAGCATACCAGGCCTCATCTCCGATGATCTCCGAGTGAAAGAAAAATCTCCTACAACCCGAATTACAGCAAGCTAGAAATCGTGCCAATTGGAGAGTATATGTATTACTTGAGACCCTGGAGCCCTCCTCTCACCGTAGCGCCAACTATGAATAAGTAAGCAAGGAAGCAAAATTCTTTAGAAAAATTTGGGTAAATATAAATCGGATTTGTGTATGTCGGGATCCTAAAGTTCTTATTTTCGAGTGCGAGGCAAGATTCGTCGTATAAAACCGTTTACACTGAACCAGTGCAGGAGGAGTCATAACAGACATCAAATCAGATTTTACTTGAGAGCTTGAATGCCATTTAAAATGAGCGTCAGAACCGAAGATAAAGTTGAATTTCGTATATTATTTATCATATCACCAACAATTTGTACTGCCTCGGAAAAAGTTACCGTTATTGGACTTAGTCTTTCCAGCTTGTTTAATCTTGTTATTCTCTCTTTCAAACGACGTATTTTCTGTTAGTTTTATGATTTGGAATAAAATTTCTTATCCTATTTTTGTCTACTTCACTATCCATATAGTGATCTTGGGATTTTACGGAACAAAAATCACTTATTTAGCTGTTCAACCTGTAACTCTAATTTTTATCCACAATGCTATGTTTAATCATTTGAAAACAATGTATACATCAGCATCATCTAGTGCCCCGTGGCGTGGCGTATAGTAAATATAATGTGGTGATCTATCAGGCCGGAGGCATGGGTTCGAGCCCTGAGTGCATCTAATGCTTTTTCCAGGGGAACTGCCCCTTGCGAGGAAGTGAAAAATCCTCTAAAAGCACCTCGCCTCAGTCATTCAGATTCGACGAAAAATTGTAGGTCACTTCAAGTCCTGTAGAACTATTACATTTTACACGAATGGAATGATTGAGAGTGTAAGTCACTAGGCCGTGGTTCTTCGGAGATGTCAGTATCACTAAATTCAATTTATTTTTTTTATCAACACCATCTTTATAGACATCTCCCTATTTTCTTAAAACTGACACTGCGATACAATGCAACATAACCCCTTGAGGTCCTTAAAACAAAACATCCGTCCCTTTATTTTGAAACAATTTTCATTTTTTTCGGTTTTATAACTCGAAATAATTAATATGTAAACTAAGATAACTTGCCTGCTAAAAGCTGAATCCGAACTTCTTTCCATACTCTTGCGCCATGATTCTCGACGAAAAGCTGAACTACGACGACCTCCACGTGTAGGCATGGGAGCTGCCGCACTCGCAGGAACATGCTTATCTACCGGACGATAGAAATTCACACAGATACCGTAGCGCGTTTTGCCAGAATCCTTGTCGGTTAAGGCAAAAACAAACGATGTAGCATCCCTAACCGCAGATCCAGTCCTCCTGGGACCAACACTTGTGCAACCCTCAGGCTGACAAAAGAACACCATATCCAGAGGTAGAGGGAAGTCGGCATGATCCGAAGGTGGATAACGTCTCAACAACTCTGGCATCTATAAAATATACAATATTATACATAAACATTGTCCTGATTTTCATATATACGCATATAGGTATATGACCATCCTCAACCAACCTGAACTGGTGGTGTCTTATTGCCAGCGATTGTCCTAGTTGGTGGGCTAGTTCGAGCTCCAACAATGGCCAGATAATCCACCAAACGAGGACAAAGCGACAGTTTTTGTTGCTCTGCCATTTTGTTATATCCTCGTTTCTTTTTAAAGAGACTCTCACTCTACTCCTTCTCCTTACATGGGACGCAAGCGTTTCTTTGTAGTTGTATGCGGTTTTATTTGTATGTATTTTGATCTGAAAAGATACAAAGAAGAGAAATTAGGATGAAAATACATGATTTGTTGTTGTTTATTTAATATAAAAGTTTTATTGCTATGGAGTGTGTTGATGGTATATCTGGAGGTGTTTTTTTAAGAATTTTATTTGTATAAAATATTTGCACCTCTGGGAAAAGATACAACATTGTTTCTAAATGTCTTTGAGCTAACAATAATAAATACAATTCAAAAGTTTTATTCGTTGATGGGGCTTTTAAGGATGAATAAAGATTTTCAATAAAATACCTGTATACCATTAAAAGAAGTTAGGAAAACAAGGCTTCCAAGTAGAAGTACAAGCAATATGACAAAACTTCAGGGACTTTATGAGTTGTTTTTCTTGAAAGTTATGCTACATTAGCATTATTTATAAAGATGAATTAAGATTAATGAAATCAGAGAGACAATCTTCTTTTATTTAAATTTGAATTTAGATTTACCTAAATATCAAACTTTAAAAAAAAGATATGTATGATGTATTTACATAAATGTACTTATATAATTAGGATTATGAGTGCTTAAGTGCCTCATATCCATCGAAATTATTACTTAGAAAACTAATTTTAAGGTTTGAAAAATAATTTCGTTACTTTCTACTTAATTAACATGACTTTTGAATGTTTAAACATATTAATTAAACAATTCTTTCTTGTCATTTGAAATCCTTGGGTCAAAAATCGTTACGGTTAAAAATAGAAAAAAAAAAGTTTGAAAAAAGTCAGAAATGGATATAGGACCCTGTTCCATACCAATACGAAATCAATGAAAAAAAACTTTATTTTCCATGGGACATAGGACTTTTGTGCAATAAACATAGAAAAACAAACGAAAACAAAAATAATATTAAAAATTAAAATCACTAGCATTATTAATTTTTAATTTTTTTAAGTGATAAAATATGAAATAAAAATTAATATTAATTCTGTGGGTATGCCTTACTTTATCATGAGCTCATTTCTAATTCGTTAAAAAACGTATCAATATAATAAATTATTTTAACACTTAATTATGAAAAATAATAAAAAAATAAAATTAATATTGATCCATGAAATTTTCTAGAAAAATACATTTAATTCTATTCGGAATTGATTATTAAAATATTTCAGCATTCGTAGGAGATAGTTTTTTCTTGGATTGTAAGTTGTTTTTTCTATAAAGTTTTTTTTTTACCAGTATTGTTTTTATCCATTTTAGAAAAAAAAGGGTAAAATATTATCGACACAAAATTTTGATAAAAGACCACATTTAATTTGAAATATTAGTTAAATAAATAAAAACATATGAAAAAACGTGTTACTATTACATTTATTAACAAAAAGAAAAAACTTTTTACAACATTTATTATTAATATATTATTAATACGCGACGCGTTTCGGACGTTCTTCCATCATCGGGCTTATATTATTACTGAGTGTGGTGTGGTATGTGTGTTTCGTCTTTTTTGATGTTTATCAGTTGGCGTATGTTTGTCTCTTCATCTTCTTTTGTTTTGGTGATTAATGGCTGTGTTGTATTTAACTCTGTTATACAGGGTGATTGATTTAAGGTGTACCAAAAAGCTTGAGCGTGTAGGTGGGGTTAAGACAAGAAAAAAATCGTATGGGAGGGGGGTCTATTTCCCCCCGTTTAGGCAGGAGGGGCATTTTTCTAAAAAAATGACTTAAACCAGAAAACAAATTATTTAAAAACAACGGTGAATGACACAAAGCCTTGTTATATCTTTCTAGAAAGCCAGAAAACTACTCTTTTATTTTATTTTTAAATTAAGTTGTTTAAGTGAACAGTTTTAAAAAAATTAATTTTCAAACTCAAAATTTCTCAAAAACTAAGATACATTTTGGCATACGGTTTTCTGTTTTTGACTAAAAATTAATAAGAGCATTGAATTTTGAAAATAAAAATAATAGTTAAATACTTAAAATTTTGAAAAAAATTGTTCAAATTTTTTTTTTTTTATGTTTTTAATTAGGACGGTGTTGAATGCTTTTCTAGGTTCGTGGTTAAGAAAACAGAACAGAGACTGTTGAAAACAAAAAAAAAGTCTGTTATCGTTACTATCAGCTTATAAATTGATATTCTGTGTTCGTTTGGTTCCCAAAGCAAAGTAAAATAACAAAAAAATAATAAATAATTTTGTCTCGCAAGCATTGGATCATGTGCCTCTCTCGCGGCAGCCGCGCTGTATCACAAATTTCTCAAAAATTGGCTCGCGAGCCAAACTTTTGATTTGCCGCGGTCGAACCTGGCTCGCGCGGCAGCCGCGTATAATCGATACGCGGCTTTAGGCGAACATCAACTACGCTGAGGATTTTAAAGCAGCCTTTGACAGCGTTGTTAGAGGTGAACTATACCGTGCCATGTCCAAATTTAGAATTTCTGCTAAACTGATACGCCTCATCAGGATGACGTTGGAAAATGTTCGCTGTTCCGTCAAAGTTGGTAGGGACTCTACTGACACCTTCGACACCACCAGAGGGTTGAGACAAGGTGACACACTGTCTTGCAGCTGTTGTTAAGGCTTGAAAATGTAATTCGGAACGTAATTGCCAGTACATAGGGCACCATCTTTAATAAATCAACACAATTACTTTGGTTTGCGGACGATATTGACTTTATAGGAAGAACCAAGCGAGCAGTAGTTGCTTTCACGATTATGGAGTCAGCAGCAAGCAGAATGGGACTGAGAATAACAAGAAGTATATGCTTTCATCAACAAAAGTATATGCTTTCATCAACAAAAGTCCAATCCCATCACTGACTTGGTCATAACGTGATCATTGATAGGTATAACTTCGGGGTAGTCAGTGAATTTGTCTACGTGGGCACTGCTGTAAACACAGGCAACAACATCAGTGCTGAAATCGAACGTAGGCTATCTCTTGCTATAATCGCTGTTTTTTTGGGCTGAATAAGCAATTGAGGAATAAAGTCCTATCGAGAAGAACCAAGGAGACACTGTGTAAAACACTCATCACTACGGTCCTGCTATATGGTGCAGAGGCATTGATCCTCTCCCAACCGTTGAACCATATCCTGCCATTTAAAGTTTCGACTTTCTCGAAATTACTGAAGCAATCTGAACAAAATTTCATACTTAAATTTTTTTCTAACTGTTTTTAATCAGGTAACATACCTAGGTTAAATTTTTTTATAAAATATTTTGTTTCCATTTTAATTACATAATTTCTTAAAAACTTTTTTTGGTAAAAATATTTTTACGATGTTTTATTTTATATTACATCTTGCTTAAATATAATTATCAAAACATGCATAGGTATTAGCAAATTTTCAACCACTGCATGATTTCAAGATTCCAATCATGCAATTTATTTTTTTAACAAATTAATAACTTTTAATCACAAATAATAATCGCCATGCAGACAACAAAGAGCTCTGATTGTAACTCAAATAATTCCTAGTTATTAAAAGCTGTATATTTATTACACCGTTTTGTCGGATCAAGAACATCCTTCTCTAGATACATAAGTTAAAAAAGAACAAATAGGGTGGACACAGAGAAGCCAAATTATAATTCAACAATGATATTTGGAGGTTGTCATGAAACATGAGATTGTCATTGACCTCAGGGTGAATAATTCCTTTAAGTTTTTATTTTATAATCTAACAAGAAGTGAAGCCAAGGACTAGCACTTTCTAGAAAAACGTCTTTATGTATTTGAGTTTGAAGAAAAGTAAATAAAATGTCTCGTGTTCAAATTCAAATTTTGTGTCTTTTGTTATGAAGTCGTTCACCTCTATCTTAAAATACGTAAATTCTTAGAAATGATGCCATTGAGGTTTTCAATTGAATTCGTTAAATTTAATACAAGAAATTGAAACTGACACTGACAGTATATTGATAAATTTAACCTTAGTTCATTAATATTTTGCTCATTCGAAGAAATGTTTAAAATTAAAGATTCAAAACGTCCAAGCACGAACAATGTTTGAAGGTATGCGTATGGTGTTATATTTTTCGCAACAATATAAAAATATATGTTTCCAGGTTGCCTTAGGTGATTTTTGTTGGTGATTTTCACTGATCACCAAGATGACCCAAATTGACTGCTCCAGAGACAGCTGGGAAATTATTGTTGAATACTTGAAAGTGACTCTCTTCATCTTTGATATGAATATTTCTAAAAAATTTCATCTTGGTATACATTCACAATTTGCTTATCTGACCTGTTTTATTTTTTATTCAAATTTAAAATTACTTCAAATTTGAATTCTGAGAGAGTATATGCGTAAAGGTATGATGGCATGAAAGTATGTCCACTAAAACAGAGAATCACCCACCAAAGTTACCCGTCAATGGTTCGAAACATTTTCAAATTCATCTGATGAAAGAGGTTATTTTCTTTCATGCTCTTTCATTTCATTCTCGTTTGATTGAAAACCATTGAAACCAATTCACGTCATAGAATTTAAAGGACAACCACGTCAATGCTAAATTCAGCAATTTCACTCTGTTCAATGAAACATTTCTGATACTGTTTTTTTTTTTTAATTTAAAATTAATATTGAAAGTCAAATTATACATAAACGGGTTACGTTTAGCTTTTTGTTAATGTTTTCAATTGAAATTGCAAACGGTAGATAAGGGATAGTTAGATCAAAGCTCAATATTGAAGTGTCATAAATATCAAACCATTCACAATACGACGATATGATGGTAGTGGTGCAGATAAATAAAAAGAATGTCAACATTATATTTATTTGTGCTTTAAAATTAATTTGAAAAACAAAATAAAATACACATTAAGAGAAGAATGAAATTGTTTTAAATTAAGCAAGTTCAAGTGTTCCTGCCCCGTTAGCGTACCAAGTTGGTCCTGGACATGGGGTTAGTTAGAAAAATAGCTTATAGGATTATTTTGAAGTTTAAAAATGCTAAAACTTATTTCCGATATAGAAAATAATCGACAGAATTTCATTTATATAAATTAATAACTCAAATAGTTCACAACATTTTATTCTTAAGCATTTTAACGAAAATTTAAATAAGGAATCAATTATTTTCACAATTATTACTAATACAGAAAAACATTAGTTTTTAAATACAATATCAAATAGTATCAAAGTCAAAAATACACTGATATTTTTGAGGTATTTTTTGCGCATACGTTTTGAATATAAAAAATATGCCACTTTCCAGTGCAGTTTTTTTTTTACATTTAATTGCGGTTTAGTATAGAAAATAAACCGCGTTCCTGCTTATAATTTAAACCGCGGGTGTATACAAATTATACAAATTCTACAATAAAATTCGGAATTTATTCTAAAATAAAATTTACACCAAAGTTTAGTTATTTACCTCCAGTTTCACAGTTAACGTTTAAACTTCAGTTTAACTGAACGTTTAAGTGTGCTATTACACCATGATTCTCGAGTCATGACTCTTTTTCAAATTTTATTAGAGCAAAAGAGCAAAAGATGGTCTTTCCTATTTTGTATTTTTTTGTTCTTACGTGTTTTGAAAAAGAGTCATGACTCTGGAATCAAAGTGTAATAGCACACTAACGGAGTTTACATTTTTCGTTTAACTCTTCCGGTTTCACAGTGAAATTCGCACTTCAGTTCAGTTGAACGTCGTTTAATTAGATTTTATGAAATGAAGATGGCAGCACTTTTCGTTTTCAACTATCTTTCCTTGAAATAAAATGTTACTCGGAGAGTGATTCCAGAAGCTGAACTGAAGTTACAACAGAGTTAACTCAAAATTAATCCAGCTAAAGTGAGTTAATTCTGAGTGAATTCGTGGTTTCAAACTGACAAACTGAAGCGTGTTTCCATCGGCGTTAACTCGAGGTTAATCTAACCCTGGAATAATTTCCCACTGAAAAACAGGGCCTAAGTGTGATATGATGGAAGAAAATCATGAATAAATATGAATCTGGGTGACTAATTTAAAAACAAAGCATAGTCAACTGATTGTCCTTCAACAATGAAAAATAAAGCGCCTCGAAAATTTAAATGATTTTGATTTTTAAGTCGTTGAAATTAATTTTTGGAGTTTATTTTTTTTGTTTGTTCTTTAATTTTGTAGACAATTCTTGTCCAAAACGAGTCCAAAATATCAATAAAGGGGCATAACTAAGATGTGTATATATACACATAAATAAAAATGGAGTGTCTGTTTGTAATGTCAAAATAACAGTATTTTACTACACACATATGAAAGCATACACAGCCCTTATAACAAAAGACACATTTTTTAAATGTTTGTCTGTCTGTCTGTCTGTCTGTTTGTCCTTGCTAATTTCGAGAACGGCTGAACCGATTTGGACGGGACTTTCACTGGCAGATAGATAATGCTGTAGCGCGGAACTAAGGCTACTTCATTTACTCCCTAGATGGCGCTCATGTCGCTTTTTTTCTAGAAAAATCGTTTTTATGCCCGATCAGAAACTATGCTTGACAGATTTTGACGGAACTTGCCACTTAGAGATAACTAATGTTGTGAGAGTGACTTAGGTTATTTTAATTACCCTCTAGATGGTACACTGGCCGGGCTCCCTAGGTGGTGCTCGGGTCGCTACTTTTCGCATATTCTTATACAGGGTGATTGGTTTAAGGTGCACCAAAAAGCTTGAGCGTGTAGGTGGAGTTAAGACAAGAAAAAAATCGTATAGGAGGAGGGGTCTATTTCCCCCTGTTTAGGCGGGAGGTGCAATTTTCTAAAAAATTGACTTAAATCAGACAAAAAAATTATTTAAAAACAACGGTGAGTGATACAAAGCCTTGTTATATCTTTTTGAAAAGCAAAGAAACAACTCTTTTATTATATTTTTAAATTAAGTTGTTTAAGTCAACAGTTTTAAAAAAAATAATTTTCAAACTCAAAATTTAAAAAAATAATAAAAAAAAAAATTTTAATCTTATTTTTTTTTAAATTTTATGTATTTAACTATTATTTTTATTTTCAAAATTCAATGCTCTTAATAATTTTTAGTCAAAAGCAGAAAACCGAATGCCAAAATGTATCTTAGTTTTTGAGAAATAAAGAAAATACTAAAAGCACTTTTTCAAAAAAAGGTGAAATCTGGTTAATCTGGTTAAAAACAATTAACTGGTTCAACCACATTTTACCTTTTTTTAAAAAAAGTGCTTTTATTATTTTCTTAATTTCTCAAAAACTAAGATACATTTTGGCATACGGTTTTCTGTTTTTGACTAAAAGTTAATAAGAGCTTTGAGTTTTGAAAATAAATATAACAGTTAAATACATAAAATTTTGAAAAAAATTAGTTTAAAAGTTTTTTTTTTAATTTTTTTAAAAATTTTGAGTTTGAAAATTAATTTTTTTAAAACTGTTTACTTAAACAACTAAATTTGAAAACAAAATAAAAGATTAATTTTCTGGCTTTCCAAAAAGAAATAACAAGACTTTTTATCATTCACCGTTGTTTTTAAATAATTTTTTTCTCATTTAAGTCAATTTTTTAGAAAATTGCCGCTCCCTCCTAAACGGGGGAAAATAGACTCCCCCTCTCATACGTTTTTTTTTCTTGTCTTTACTCCACCTACACGCTCAAGCTTTTTGGTGCACCTTATACCAATCAGCCTGTATAATATAGTATAGGTATGATTCAGACCTACATATTATGTATGTACATACATCAGGTTCTCGCAAAATTTGTTATGCACAACTAGAAAGTGTTTTTTTTTGTTGAAATTATTTCTTTTTCAAGAACCGTATAGCAATCAAAAGAAAAGTATAACCTTATTCTAGTTAACAAACCAAATTTCCATCTTTATAATTAAAAAAAAAACAATGATGTGCAATTTTCTCACGTATTCGAGGACAAACATTCAATTTATCATTGCATATATTTATGTCATTGACATAAAAGAAATAAAAGTCACCGCATTCTCTAAGTGGATCTGCACAGAATAAGTTGATGTCATGTATAATAACGACAATTTTCTCACGTGTCGCATCAACATAACAAGTGTGCTTTTATACACACACCTTCTAAGCTGTGGTGAAAAGAGAAACCTTAACACCTAACGATTTTGCAAAAATATGAAAGAAATTTATAAAGAAATTGCAAATGAAAGAACTTTTTTTATATTGTTTTGTTTTCTTAAGAGGAGTAGAATATGACATCAAGGGAAAGAATTGTCCTTTAAACATAAGTCACGCTGACAAGAACATTGTTCGTCATTTTGTGTGAAAAGAGAAATTACCTTGAAGAAGTTAAGGATGAAAAAAACTTTTTTTTTTAATAAAGGAAATAAATTGGTTTTGACGCAAAAATGTCTCTCGGGATCATTGAATTCATCCCTATACACATAGAAAAAAATTCATCAAAAGAACGCAAATCTTTTAACATCAATATGGGATTCAGTAATAAAGATAGGTAGGTACACATTTAACCCAAGGTGAATATGAGGGCTGATAAGCATTTTATTCGTCATCACATTATTTAAGACATTTTTAGTATGTCCATTAACAGTAAAGAGAGCTTATGACAGAAATGTGACTAATAAAGTCTTTTTTGCAATTCATCTTATAAGGTTTTCTTTTATATGTAGAACTTTACTTCGAGCTATATAGGGACATAATTGGCAATCGTGTACATTGTCGATTCTGAGCTACTAAAAATAAGTAGATATGTTTTTATTTTAGATAATAAAAAATTTGTTCGATCATCAAATTATTTATCCAGAACACCCTGAAAATTTGATAGCACACTTTGACTATTTCACTGGTTGTAAAAATCTTGTCTATACTTGTATGCATGCATTTAACCCGCCTTTATTTTTAGTTTAATATAATATGTTAAATTACTCCGACTCCCCTAAGAGAATTCAACCTTTACCCAACTCGTACTGTAACCTGCAAGGAATGTCCATCAGTTTACTCTTAAGTCAAACTTCAGAAGAACTTTGAAGTATAGAGATTTGTTCTTTAGCTGACGTAAACGAATATGGAATGTTTTACTCAATTCAATTTTTCTCTCTCAAGTGATATTCAAACTTTCACAACCAGTTTTGTTTTGGTTTGTATTTGTATATCCAGTCCAGATATCCCTTCAACTTTTTTCCTATTTTTATTAAACGCTTTATTTGCTATTTTAAGTCTTCTTATTGCTTTCAACTTTTCTAACTAAAAATTGGTATAACCGTAAACTGGTCACCCCAGTTTGGCTTTTGAATGGACTATTTTTCAAAATTTAGTTTAGATATCAAGGAGTTGTCATGCATTTAATTTTTATTTTTGCTATGGATTATACTTATTGGAAAAACCACAAAAAAAAATTTAAAAAAAAGCGCCAAATAGTAGAGTAAAAGTGTAATGTTGTCTAAAAACAGACTTTGTAATAATATAAAGCTTTTTCTTCGAAATTGGTTAATGGTACGATGAAAAGTGTTAAGCTCTTTTTGTAGAAAATCATATAAGCTACAATTTTTATCAAAACATTTTTTGCATAAAGTTCATAGTTTAAGAGAAATTTTGCAAAAAACTGAATTTCGACTCCTTTTACTCAAAGAAAAAAAAAAATAGCTCCGGGCCAAATCATGAATATTTTTGAGGATTTGCTCAAGACACAAAAACAAAGGTCTCAAGCAAAATCCAACTTTGTCCAAATTTTTTCGAAGTAAAATTTTAATTTTACTGGGCTAAACAATTTGTTTAAATTTGTTTACAAATAGCATACACTCGATGTCACTTGATTAAGAACACGCAGTGTTGTGTTTTAATTTTACGATATTTTTCAAACCCTATGCTAATTTGGGAAAAACTGATTGCACAATGAATGCAGGATGTATTATGTTTATATTAGCTGTGTTTTTTTGCAAGTCCATATAGACATGATTGAAAAAAACGACATTGGTATTTAGTCCACAACATTACCGACGTTCCCATATAAGCACATGTAATTGTGTCGGTAACGCAGTTATCTATATGGTCTTAACTAAGTCCCAATAATTATCGAGAGTTAGCTAAGCCTATAAGGACTTATGAAGAATGCTCAAATTTTCAAATCCATCCGTTTCATAGCCAGCAAGATTGTATACTCGACTGTCTTAAGGACCCGTTTAAGTATGGACAAAAATACAAATTATATTAGTATTAGAGATTTTGTCAGTCCAGATTTTTTTCAATCGGGATTTAAGTTGACAGAATTTTCTCAGCCAAGATGTTGTACTTGAGATTTTGATTCGGGATTTTGGTTGATGGGCTTGGGATATTTTCAGTCGGAAAAAGCGTAATCAACATCCCTATTGCAATCTTCCTGCTTGCTTCACCGCGGATCTTTTCAAAGAAGATTATTTCGGGAACGGGATAGAAGAACATTCTTTTTCATTCTCTGTGCTTTTGTTTTTGCTTGTTCCTTGTGCGTGGTTCTCGTGAATCTCTAACTGCAGCACCGATTGATACCGAAGTCTACCGAGAAAACCCGAAGGGTTATATTATTTTTTAGCCTTAAGAAGTTTCACTTCAAAAATTTAATTTAATTGATAAACAAAGCCAAACATTTGTGGTTTTGGTTTTACACTAATTGTAGCTGTACATGTTGTTTAAGGCACCGTTTGTCCAGGATTCAGGTATATAATATACCTAAGTACATATTACATCTATAAACCTAAGTACATCCGGTGGATTGCTTTATTTAATTACTGAACATTGCATACATGTTGCGTTTCTGACAGTGTTTGTCTAAGGTGTGAATTTCATAGTTGGCGTCAGGTATAATAGAAAAATATTCATTAATATTTGAGCAGTGCGTTGATAATTTAACAATTAAAATAAAAGATGTAAGTCCAAATTTGATGCCAAAATTTCAAATTTCCAGTAAAATTCCAAGAATTTCGAACAAACAAAATTTCACGAACTGCGCGAAAATAAATTTCGTGCAATAATGAATAAACCGATCGAGATAACAGTCGACATTGTTTTCTAACTGCAACAAAATCAACCTCTAATAAAGCTGTCGTTGTTTTTCATTCAAGACAAGTTTAACTCTACAACATAAAACCATACAAAAACTTTAGAGAAGGAAAATGCAGCTTTCTACACTTGATTTCAAACACAGAAGGTGCAAATGAAGGTGCGTCTATCATCATCGGCTTTGTAAAAAATATGGAACCCAACTTTGACTATTTTCCGATTTTCGAATGCGAGAGTAAACAAAGTGTTCAACAAAAAGGTGGCTGATGTTGGGAAACTGATAAAGTTTTTCGTCATTCCAGATGAAGCTCAGGACTTCTACAGCAAAATACTACAAGCCAACGCAATCTTGTTTCATTTTGAAAAAAAAAGCATGATTTTTGGGGTTAAAATTTAGATAAAAATTTCAACCAAATTTGAACAAAAAAAAAAAACAGTCGTCGGTGAGATGTGCTGTAAATTAGAGTTCCTCATTTAAAAACGGTTCTCTTTTATAACCTAATTTGTAAAAAACCGTTATCACCGAATCTTCGTTATGTGCATTTTTAGCCCGAAATTCGGGAACTCACTGATGCAGATAAAAACGTTCAAAAAGGTGTATCGAAATCATAAAAGTCATTTTCGATAAAATTTTGAAAAACTAAAACCGTTATGAGGACCCGTCATATAGTTTAATAATTTTATTAGAATAATAACTCAAGAAGATCAAAAGCCTATACAAAAACAAAAGGAATTTAAATGTTACTTTTGACTCCGATTAAATGAAATATCGAGATGGAACAGGATTATGTCATATCCTTATAAAATGCTTTGTCTATACGATACCCCTATAAAACTTCTCAGCATTTGTCAGCTGGATTCTAACCCAGAAATTTTTTTCTTTTCTTATTTAAATAGGTACTGTTCAAAGAACAAGAAGGAATATAATAAAAAAAAATGTATAATCTAGGTTAAGAATAATGCCAATCATTGGCATGTGACCAATGACAAGGATATTTTTATAGAACATTAAAGAATTTCATTTTTGTCACTGACATTTTTAAATTGAATTCTTTGTTTTTGATCCTATTTCACTGTCTTGTCTTATTTTGTGTGGCTTATTGCAAAATTATGTCAAACACAAATTGTGGGTAAATTCTTCATTTTAATATAATTGCTATAAATTAATTCATGCGATAAAAGGATGGAATTTTGAATCATTAGAATGTTTTTGGCGTTAATATTCAATGGAGAGAAGTTATATTTTAATCCTATTTTTAGATTATGTTCCTATCTATACATGTGCTATTATAATTGTTGAAATCATTCATTTATTTACATATGTATATGTTTTCTAAAACTAATTTTGCACGTTTTGCACGTTGTTTCAACAAAACAGATGCTTCCTTGCGTGGGTAACGTTGGATAGGATTCTCGCAGAACATTATGCAAAAATATTCTTGTTTTGGGTTTGATATTTTGTAGTAATATTTGAAGGTAACAATGCCAATTCTTCTGTGTTTTTATTTAGTATAATGGCATGAAAGTTCCACAAATTGCCATCCCAACACTGTTGGATCAATTATAAAAAAAGGAAAGACACGACTAGGTCGCACAAACTTGCTCTTGGTGCAAGTAAACTTAGTGTTAACGACTCGATAATTATATAGTATAAAAGCTAGCTACAAAAATACTTACGTCATTTGGTAACAAAAATAATTAGTCATATTATCATCTCCCAGCACGTTGCAGCAGTTTTCGATACATACGTACAGACCGACTCAATTTCTGACCCCACTTATTTTGCCTCATCGCAATGTAATGTTTGATTGTTATCTAGATTAATAAGTGATGACTATGAGAAACTATCCTTCGAGTAAAAATCATACACACAAACCTGTTGCATTTCAATTGTAATAGAGAAGATACCTACCTACTTATTACCTATATGTATGTATTCACTTAACTTTAGTTGAAGAAAAAATGAATGAATTTCACTATAATGTTACTTTCTTTTTTAAAGCCCACACTCAACTACCCTCATCACTTTACAGCCCCATCCATACAGGAATTCTAGAAAATCTAATATATTCTTATATAAATAAAATTTTCATAAGGTTATACATTATATGAATGTACGAGTATCGTACATCAGAGGACGAAAATTGAGAAAGCATTTTTCTTCACCATACCAACCAAGCCCACATTTGTATTAAGGCTTTGTTAATTGAGTTTCCTATACGATATGTGGCGTTAATATTATTCCTGTCACAAAAGAGTGATTCAAAGTTAACCTCCCTTCATCCCTTTAGGACAATGTCCTTTATATGTTAGCCGCAGTATAGGGTTTGTGGTTTGGTGTCACATTCTTTGCCTATTAGTTCACCGACGATAGGAAGAAAGAGGATTCCATTTGAAAAGAGAAATAGATAGTCCCGGAGCAAGAAAAAACAAGCTACTCTATGGTTTCTTATATGTTGTTAATGGAGTGGTGACAGAGAAGAGACACCAAAAGGCAAAAAGGACAGAAAAATAAATAGCTTTACAGGACAGGACAGAACAAACAAAAAAAAAAAAAGAAAAAAATCGATTAAAAAGTCAAAGTGATAGGAGCTGCCAGGATTGAATGAAGAATTTTCTTATCAACGTCATTTGATGTCTCTGTCATTTCGATTTCGGTTGATCCTTGAATGTTTATTAAACATTATGTACATGTAGATGGCTATATACAATGACGAAATGAAGCTTTTCCAATTGGGTACATAAAGGGTGTCCCAAAATTAACGCAAGATTTGAATTTGCCGCCATTTGTGCAGTGAAGTGTTGGCAACCCTGAAAAAAAAAGCAATTTGACAGCTAACAGTAGGGTTATTAAAAATGGAGCGTTACACGAGAGAACAACGTGTCTTCATTATTAAAGAATATTTCAAAAATAGTGAAAGCTTGGCGGCTGCAGTTCGAAAATTTCATACAAAATATGGTCGGAATAGTGTTTTAACTTCGTCAACTGTGAAGAGATTAATTGAAAAATTCATGGAGACTGGATCCGTTGGAGACGCCAAACACACTGGTCGTCCAAAAACAAGCCGTTCAAATGTGAATGTCGAAGCAGTGCGTGAGAGTGTTGCTGACAATCCAGGAACCTCAATTCGACGTCGTGGACAAGAATTGCAAATTTCAAGAACCTCTCTACAGCGTATACTCACCAAAGATCTGTGTCTTCATGCTTACAAAATTCAATTAACACAATAACTGAAGCCTAATGACCATGGACAGAGAAGAGAGTTCGTTGAATGGATTATTGAACATCAACAAATGGACCCTGATTTTTCGAGCAAAATCATCCTAAGCGATGAAGCACATTTTCATCTTGATGGCTTTGTCAATCGCCAAAATTGCCGCATTCGGGGTTCGGAGAACCCACATGTGATTGTCGAAAAACAAATGCATCCACAACGCGTGACTGTATGGTGTGGATTTTGGGCTGGAGGCATAATTGGGCCATATTTTTTTGAAAATGATGCTGGTCAAGCAGTGACTGTTACTGGTGCTCGATATCGCGACATGATTACACAGTTCTTTCTGCCAAAATTGGATGATATTGATGGGTCCAATATGTGGTTTCAACAAGACGGTGCCACATGTCATACAGCCCGTGAAACAATTCAATTACTGCATGAGACATTTCCAGGTCGTGTACTCTCTCGTTTCGGTGATCAAAATTGGCCTCCTAGATCGTGTGATTTAACACCATTAGACTTCTTTTTATGGGGTTATTTGAAATCACAAGTCTATGTCAACAAGCCCACAACCACCCGTGCATTAAAGGAGGAGATTCAACGCTGCATCAACGAAATTCAGCCACATTTATGCAGAATGGTCATGGAAAATTTCAAAAAAAGAGTGCGCATGTGCATGCAAAGCCGTGGAGGCCATTTGTCCGATGTGTTATTCCATACATAACCCTATCCTATGTACTTTACGAGTCAATAAAAATATAACTATCAAAAGACTAAAAACGGCGTTTTCTATTTAATTCAAATCTTGCGTAAATTTTGGGACACCCTTTACATATACCTACATACATATGTACGTTTGTGAGCTCCAACCGATTTCAATTTACAAAAAGCTGTTAGGTGCTTAGGCATATGAAAGTATGGGGTGATATACTGATAAGAAGAAAAAATTGCATGCCCTATAATTTACCAGTGGTCAAATTTAAATCACAAACACAAAGGATTCACAAAAAACCATATACAAATAGTTCCATCAGGAAAGGATCCTGGAGTTGTAGAAAAAAGCTATATAGACATGGCCAGGAAATTTGTGGTATTACGGGACATTGCCTTATTAAAGAGCATGCGAAAAACCCACTGAAAAAATGATCTGAAAAGTTTTTCTCAGCTATAGAAATATAAATGATAAATGACAAAAAAGACTTAAGACTGACTTTTAAGTACTAATGTAATTGGCAACCTCTCTTCTTCTTTTTCTTTTTCGACCACAACTCTGCTCTTCCTAAGCATATACCAATGCACTTATGGTTTTCTATGGCTTGATCCCAGGGAACGTTGTCAAGCATCTCAGTTTTATGCGGCTCATTTTTCTAGTGAAAGAGCAGAACCACTCATTTTTAATTTAAATTCTTTATTTCCGACGCAACAAAAGCTGTTTTTTGATTTGATCCATGTAAAATCAGAAAGTAAACACAAGAATTTGAAAGAAAGTAACATTTGACATTTCAGAGTTTTTTGAGCGTTCAATGTTGCGTTTTTAGAACTGATTTTACAAATCTGTCAAAAATGTTGCTGATGAACGCGGCCAATGTAATTAAAATCTCGCGCGATCGGCAAGTTCGAAACTAGTTTCCAATAAATTCTGCCCTATTCTGTTAAGCGGCGCCGGTGTGGGGAACGAATTGTCGAAAATCAACAACTTTGATTCTACTAAAAGTTCGAAGGGAAACATTCCCCGTCGGTAACTCAGTTTGCCATTCCTCTAAACTAGCGAATCGATCATCAACCCATTGCTGAACAATAAATTGCCAAAGAATCAAAAGCAGAATGATAAAATGCCAAACAAAAAATTGTGAAATGATCATTGCGAAATGAAAAATGTGGATGGATTTTGAAAACACATATTTTTTCCGAAATTTGTATGCATTTAACGTTTTATAGGTATAATGTATTGTGATTTGAAATAAACGGCGGGAAAAGAGAAAATAAAACATTGACGTCTGGCAAAAGAAGTTTTTGCAAAACAATAAAATGCCATTTTATAATTTGCAATACAAAAAATGCGGAATTTTTTGCGAAACGATCAATTAGTGTGTTGCTTCAAAACCAAAAGAAATTTTGGCAAATAACTATTGCGATACAATTAAAGTTTATTTTGATATAATTGCAGGCTGAGATTTGCGAAATTATATATCCGCCCAAATAATGACCCGCACGGCCGCACCCCTTCAAACTACTTGTTGTATTATTCTTGTCTTAAACTTAAAATGTATTACAGCAAATAAAAGAATAATTTTGAAAAAAAAAAAAACAATAAATACTAAAATTTATTGTTGGAACTAGGCAATAGAAATAGTGCCAACTTTCTTTAAAACAAATAGTCATTTACTATTAATAATTATAGAAAAAATAAACTCAGAATGG
This sequence comes from Baccha elongata, assembly GCA_951217065.1. Taxonomy (NCBI): domain Eukaryota; kingdom Metazoa; phylum Arthropoda; class Insecta; order Diptera; family Syrphidae; genus Baccha; species Baccha elongata. Next base: position 36,066,754 of record OX578272.1, read on the forward strand.
CTAGGTACATACAAAGACATCAACAATAAAGTGAAGGTCATATACAAATGGAGCCAACAAAACAAATCCGGGCAAAACTTTGCCCATTTCAGTTGAACATTTATATGGACACAATACACATATTATATTTATGAAGGTCAATCAAATACTTAGATTTCAACAAAAACTACAAAAATAAGTAAGCACTTTAATTCATCATCTGGCAACTCTTCATAATCTCAGTAGCCAGAATTACAAACTCAAGGTGTTGTTTTTGTTTCTCACCACAGTCAAGAACAAAAATAACCACCCTTTTTATAGAGAACCCTTTTTTTAACCCGCCTCGAACACAGTCTTAGCATCAATTTACTTTTTTCGTTTTCCTCTTCTCAAACGTATAGTCATGTGCATAGCATAAGTACAGTTATACACATTCCTACATATATATAAATCTAACTATCGACTATGTGTGTATTATAGTTTTTTTTTTCAAGTAGAGTATCTACTGTTATACGCAACAAGGTCATTGGAAAAATCGTTAAAATCCAACACGACGACGACGACAGAGAAGACAATGCAAAATCTAATTTCTGTTGGCCCACTGGTGGCGTTATACACAAAACTTTCATTCAAATATCGAGAGATTGTTCCAAATTTTCTTTGATCCTTTTTTTTTGTAATGTGTCCTGACCCGATATATACTTAATTTTCTTCCCTATTTGGAAAAATCCTTGAAACACGTTACGTTAGATGAAAAAAAGTCATCAAAATGGCGCTTACCAAGGCATTGTTACAGTTAATTGATGTTTCATGTTTCCTTTGATTTTGAGACGAGATAAGGTGGAAAATTATTGGAAAATTCAATTTCGTTTTTACTTTTTTTTTAGAACAAGAAGCGTGGTCTCACAGGATAATGGATTTGATGAAAATCAATATAACACATTATAACTTAACAAATTGGCACTTTATGTACATATATATATTTCCACATAATTGGGAAATAAATTTTTTTCTTTTCACTTTTTTCTTTGCACACTTTTTTTTTGGTTCTGTGGTAGGATTTTTCAATTTTCCGAACTTCTCTATTCTAGAGCTTACCAATGACTGATATAAATGTTCCCAGTTGGAAAATTCCTATCCAATATTCTTTTATTCTGGATTTATGTATTTCTTTGAGCTTTTTTCGTGGTAAATTATTATGTATAAGGTGAAGGTGATTGATAAGACTATAATTGTGCGCCGGCGAGCGCCGTGGTAAAGAGTTTTGACAGATGACATTTGCGAGGTGAAATTTGTTTTGTTCGAGCTTTTTGAAGGACGACCTAAATGTATGCAAAAAAGTTTGATACTGATAAGGGATTATTTGAATTATTTTTGATAATATAGAACGGAGGTGTGATTTAGATAGAAGTAAGGGAATTTGAAACAAATAAGGGTGTTTAATGTAACATTTGTTTTAGAAGAGCTTATTTGTGGTGGGAAAAGGTATAATTTGTAATATATATTTAGGTGTTAAAAGGTTTTTTAGGTGAACAAATATGATTGCTTCGCCTTTTGAATAGGTTTTGTTTTATGTTTACACAAAGTGGGTGTGTATTCTCATCAACAGGTATTGCGTAACCTTTATGAATTTTGGCAAGGACTTTATATATATATGGGGGTCAATCTTTGCAACGATTGTGTATTAAAAATTTTATTAAAGAAATAATATTGGGTGCGAAAAGTACTTTTTTATGAAAGAACAAATTTTTTCATTATTATACTTTATACCAACATAGAAAAAAATTATTTATGAAATATTTAATGAGAACACGGTGCTTTTTGAACCTAGTAGTTTTTTTGTGGAAAGAGTTTCTGACATGAGATCTAGTACCTATGTATATGCTAATCTTTAACTTGGCTTGGAACATTTCAATCCGGCACAATATTATGAGGCCATGTCAACCACACGCCATCTCTGCGAATTGTTGCATTCCGACAGAGTATCCATGCCAAACACGTCAATTTGTAGAATGCGGATAGAGAAATTTCGCCACCTATGTATGTGTAGCTTTTTGATGTTAAAGAAGGTCTGAAACCTCTTTGCATCCTTCTCAAAGCAATTGTTACACCGGTTAAACCACTTTCTTATGCAGATGGCAGACATTACCGAAAGAACAAACAGAGTTCTGGGGCCGAAGCACGTTTTACGTGTACGAAAAACTCGTGAACGGTTTGAGATCGTCACTTTTGTGAAAGAGTATTCGTAAACGTAATTCCGCATCACTGGAAATGTCGTTCGTCAAGTCTAGAATAAACGGAAAGGTTTAGTTTAGTTAAATAAAAATTTTAGTAATAAATAAAATTTTAAATAAATCAATTTTATTATTTATTCTTACTATTTGTTGTTAAATAGAACGGGGGGTTGCTTTAATTCCTTACAACAATTTTTTTCACAACAATAATGATTCATTTAATTTGAAATTTAATATTCAGCCCTATCGAGGTATCCAGTCGAAACGGAAAATTCTTCGATTTCATAATAATCCATCTATAAAATCTTCAAAAAATCGTTAAAAGACCAATTGTTCATATCAGGTGCCACCCAAAATACTGTTGTGCGCACCATGAAAAATGTGCGTTGGGAAAAATTCCTGCAATTAGTATAAAATCGGAGAATTTTCCGTTCCGAACGGATACCTCGATAGGGCGGATTAATTTGTTTAATTCTTATTACAACCAAAAAAGAATTTTAATCTACTACAATGACAAAAACATTTTGTAGATTACGTTCCTTCAGCTAACGTCCGTCGGTCGTGATCCCAATACTTTCACTCGATTGACGAGTGAAATAATCTTCATTAGCTCGAACGCCAATCCGTTCACGAACATAGGAATTTAAATAATCCGTTAAGGGTTTTTTTTAGCTCAAATTTTGAATAAGACCACAACAAGAAAGCAATCTGAAGCAATACACTCAGGAAGTATTTTCATGTTAGTTCTTGATAAAAAAATCTCTGCTTTAAACTCAAACCTCATTGAGAGTTTAAACCTCATGAAGTTGGATTTAATAAAGTTACGTTAGTGAAGTCAGGATGTGTATATGCTCGGGCAAAATATCTCCAATCCAATTAAAAACAAAATCATAATACTTGCGTTTTACGCAGCAACTGACACTGGCAGTTATAGGAACATTGGAATATTAAGCAAAAAACAGCCATTATGTAACCTACCCTAATAACTTACCCAAGTAGTCTTTTCTCTATAAGTCCGTAGTCTGTCTGCATTTTCGACCATATTTCCAGCAATTGAGGTCTCTTATGAATAAACTTTCTTTTATATAATAGACTTTTAGTATTTACCTACTTATTTCTATTTTATTCATATAAAAGAACACATATTCCTTAAACATGTAGTAAATGCAACCGTGAATACGCTTTTGAGGAAGACATTCAATACCAGTCAAATTATTAATTCCCTAAATTCATTTCAGCCTTTATCCATCTGCCACCAAAAATAGAGCTGGATTCTCTAAATGTTCTTTCCAAACATTTGAGAAACTTGCCATTGTTACCCCATCGATTACACGATGATCAGCAGACCAACTTACATTCATAATGTAAGCTTTAACAATTTCATCTTTGTCGTTGAATCGAGGTACAGCTTTAGTCCTTCCCATAGCACCGATTGAAACTTGGGGTGCCATAATACATGGATGAGTGTAAGTTCCACCAATCTGTGAAGAAAAATTACTTTTTTACATGAAAATTTATTTGAATGTAGACTTTTGCTTACTACTCCAATGTTTGACAATGAAAAGGTTCCATCGACGAAATCTTCTGGCTTAAGTGATCCAGCTCTACCTCGCTCTACTAATGCATTTAAATCCTTAGCGATCTCAAGAATAGATTTGAATTGACAATTCTTAATATTTGGAACAACTAATCCCGATGGTGTGTCAATAGCCACACTTATATTATGGGCACTCTTGTAGATCACAGCTTCTTTTTCGACATTTAAAGAGCTATTAATAATTGGAAACTTTTTGAGAGCAATCGAGGCTGCTTTAATGCAAAATGGCATGAAAGTCAGCTTAGGAACACCTTGCTCAGCAGCGACACTTTTCAATTGATCACGGAACTCAACTAGTTTCGTCATGTCAATTTCATCACTGTACGCAAAATGAGGAATTTTCTAAGATAAAAGAATAAGCATACATTAAAAGGTTTTTTAGTTTAAATTTAACTCACCAAAGATTCTGACATTGATTTAAACATAGCTTTTCGAACACCTTTCAAAGGTTCCACACGATCAGCTGGTGACGTCATCAATGGCTTCACAACTGGGATAGTAACATTATTTGCCAGTGTCGGATGAGGAATATTAGTTCCAGGAGGTACCTGTCCAAGATACTCCATAACATCACCTTTCAGAACACGACCACCACGTCCTGTGGCTGGAACTTTTGTCAAATCAACTTGATACTCCTTTGCGATTCTTCGAACAGCTGGAGTAGCTAAAGTAATCACTCTACTAATATCATCCTGATCTTTACTTTCTGGGCTTGGTACAACCTTAGTGCTGTCTTCACTCTCACTCTCACTGCTAGATGAATCACTTGGTGAAGACTCACCTTCTTCATCTTCTACTTCAAAGTCTACGAGTGGACTTCCTACCAAAGCAATGCCATCGATCTGGTGATAAAGTTTTGTAATTTTTCCATCATAGCGACTGGTAATAGTGACTGAGGCCTTGTCAGATTGTACTTCGCAAATATTTTGAAACTGTTCAATGGTATCGCCAACTTTAACAAACCTGAAAAAACACTTTGTAGAAAAAATTGTTATTATTGAAAGTTAAGTATACCCACCATTCCTTGACTACAACTTCACGGATTCCTTCACCAATATCACTAAGATTAAATGATACAACTTTCTCTAAGCATGGAGACAAATGAAACAATCGCCTGTGACGGGCAGGTACCTGAAAAAACAAAAACGTTTCTTTTTAAACTTTATATAATTTTCTAATTCTATTTTAATTTCCCTCCATATTATTTTGTTTGGTTTAATTTAATTTTTTTTCTCACAACAACAAAAATATTACAGGAAAGCGGTTATATAACCGTGCACTTTGTGCTCTCAACGGGATTTTTGAAATTCGTGAAATTGTCTATAAATCTGTATTTAACATTTTTTTATGTAAACAATTTAATTTTCTACACATTTTTGAATTTGGCCTATTTCCTGTAAGACTAACAATTTTCGAAATAATTAGCTTTAAGACTATCAAGACTATTTTCAAAATGGCCGAAAAATGTTTTTTTTTTATACTCAGGAGGATTGCCTCTAAAATTCCACTTAGAGCACAAAATGCACGGCTGCGGAATAGTAAATGGTGTAGGAATATATTCTAAAGAAGGAAACAAAAGTATAAACACTGCATCCAACCTTATAAACAAAGTCTTTGCGTTGAGTGACCGAAAATTCCACTCCGCTAATGAGAAAAAAGTTACACAAATACTCTTAGACAATTTTTTTCCGATAGAATTAATAAGGAACTTGATACTACGACAAAAACACAAGGTTCCTTCCGAAGAAGAGAGGAGTGGTGTTTATAAAAGTGTCGTGTATGTACCCAAACTCTCCGAGAATTTCAAAGATAATAGCCAAACACAACACAGAAATCAAATTGGCATATAAGTCAAACCAAACCGTTGCGTCGCTATTTACCTGCCTAAAAAAGAAGACAGAAATCGATCGCCGTTCTGACGTAGTCTACAAAATAAACTGCAATGGAATAATAAACGAACCGTGCAATCTATGTTACATAGGCACAACAAAACATCTATTCGTCAAAGAATAGCGAACCATAAATCAGACGTACGCTTGAAAAGTTCTGAGAAGATGGCACTGGCTAGTCATAGCGTCGAGACTGGTCACAAACTGGACTTTGAAGGGGTAAAAATCCTGGCAACAGAAAAACACACATCTAAACGCTATACATTAGAAACACTTTACATAATAAACAACAAAAATACTATGAACCGTAAACAAGACATACAAAATATATCATCGGTTTACTGTTCCTTGGTTGCTGAGAACAAATCAAACTGTTGAAAGTTCAAACTCAACGGACTAATCTCCCATCACGGAAGTGTTTAAATTTAAGTGCCCAATAAATTGTGTTATCCAAAGAAAAAAAAATAAATTCTAATTAAAAAATTGTTTAATATTTTTATTCTGTTTTTTTATATATCGAACTCGATGTAAGTTATATTTGTCCACCTATTATGTAATTATATATGTTAAAATAATTTTTTTAATTTTGTAAATAAAGCTCCCCTGAAGAACCACCGTCGAAACGTTGGGAAAAATACAAATGAAAATTGTTTTCATTTAAAACATTAATACGACCAACACAGCCGAAGAGAATTAATATAAACATTCTCAAATATTCATACAAAAGTCTAATATCTGGGAAACCGATTTTGGTGACATTTCTGGAAAATGTGATCAGTTTAATAGTTTAATCCCTCAGGATCATGACCTTATCTATACGCCAACTGTACATATCGTCCAGTCAGGAAAAAAAAGACCTTCACCTCGAAACAAACAGTTTTAAAACTTGGCACACTTACTAAAATGTGTCTTGTGATAATTGATGAACCAAAATAAGTCCCCAAGAATCGGAACAGAGCGAAACTTGTGACAGTGAAGAGAAATTTGTTGTTTCGCATTTATCTTGGAAAGTGTTACAAAAATCAAATAATAAATTTCCTGAAAGCTTAACCCACAAAAAACAAATAAAATTATGTTACCGTCCCAAGAAAATGTTCTTGAAAATTTAAACATAACTCGAATGCATTTTTCTTAAAAGTTCTTAATCAATATCTTAAAAAAGATTCAAACCAAAATCAAAAGATATGCAAAAAAAAAAGTGGTTTCCTCTACGCGAACAAAAGCAAAAAATATTAAGGTTCATTAAGTTTTCACAAAAAAAAAATCGTTCTGTATGAGGATATCATTTCTACCTCCACCACAGAAGGTTGTGCCTTTCTACGCTGACCCTGGGTCAACTTATCACCGGGGCTGAATGCCTACCCAACCTGCCCGAACAACACCACATGACAACTGGGACTGAACACCCCGTACCCCAAGGACAGTCAAACTTATTTTTAATTTTAATAATCTTCAATAAATTTATTTTCGCAATTTGTATTACATAGTTATAAAAACAAGTCGATGTATACCGATAGGCCCCCTATGAGTCAAAAAATATTATATATGTATAACGCTCGTATCTGTACTGTTTTTCGCAGTATTGTACTGTTTTTTGCTCTCAAAAACTGCGTAAAACTGCGTACTGTTTTTTTTTTTTTCAAAAATACTGCTTTTATTTTGAGATATACAGAACTTCAAATCAGCAGTTTTTTGAGCTTGTAAGCAAACGCGAATGACAGTGGGATATTTCCATCTTTACATTGTTAATCTCCGAGTAGGAAATTTGCTCCTCAATGAAAAATTTCTTGGTGAAATTTATACCACTTTTATATATGAGATGAAGTTCTCTGATTTCGCTCATTAAAAGTAATGCAAACAGTCAGCGGTTCGTCATTGGCATCTAAAACTCGAAGGAATTCAATAATGAACGCAATAAATTTTTCTTGCACTTTGTTAGCGGTATTTGGAATCCTTTTTCTAGTCTTGACTCACAAAACAACCCTTTCCTTACTTCGGCAAAACAGTGCTGATATCGCTTTTGAAAAGCAATGTATCTTTTCAAGCACATGGACTTCAGACAAGACTCGATTAGAAGTGGAAACATTGGAGGCGATTCTAATCGTCAAATGCAATATTTAAAATTCTTGCGTTAATTTCTATCAATACCTCAAAACAAAGCTTCGTCAAATTACTTCAAAGGACAAGTACGAAGCAAAAACCACAGGAGATATTGAAATGGAAAGTGAAGACGATTCTGTTGATGGAAATAAATCGCCTGGTGATGGTTAATTTGCCTTTTTTCACGTTTTAAGGAAATAAAATAATTAAAAATTTAAAAAAATGTACTGCGAAAAATACCGTTTTTTTTTATCGGCATACTGTTTCAATTTTTGGGGAAAATGTACTGTTTTTTGTCAAAAAAAAGATACGAGCGTTATATATGTATCATGTATCTTAGTTATTCTTAAGTAGTTCTAAATAATCTCAAGTCAATTGTAAATACTTCAATGTTCAATAAAAACAAACTTCAATTTTTTACTAACCTTTGTCGTAGGATACTAAGCAAGAAATAAATAATCGGAAGTAAAAATAGTTTCTATAGAGTTTTTTTTTTAAATTAATTTAAAAAAAAATTCTGACGAAAAACTTCCTTATTGGCAAAAAGTATGTCACACAAGATCTTATCAAAATCGTTCGTATTTTCTTCGAGAAAAATCGGATTTTCTATGGCAGGTACCGTTAATAAAGTATTTTTGAAAAAAAAATTCTAACGAAAAACTTCGTCATTGGCAACAAATCAGTCACACAAAATTTTATCAAAATCGATCGTATTTTTTTCGAGAAAAATTGGATTTTCTGTAGCGTTTATATGACAGGTAACGTTAATAAGGTGATTTTGAAAATAAAAAAAGGAAAAAAATCAGTCACACTAAATTTTATCAAAATCGATTGTATATTTTACGAGAAAAATTGGATTGTCTTTAAGGCTTATTTGCCAGGTACCGTTAATATGTAAACTTATTCTGAAAAAATGAAAAACACAACCTTTGGCTACAAATCCATTGTACAAAATTTTATAAAAATCGATCGTATTTTTTACGAGAAAAATGGAATGTTCTAAAACATTTGTATGGAAGGTACCGTTAAAAATCAAGTTGTAAACATTTTTATTGTCGAAAAACATCACCGTTTTCAAAAAAAAACAGTCATGTTAAATTTTATCGAAATCGATCGTATTTTTTTTTCGAGAAAAATTGAATTATCTGTTACGTTTATATGGCAGGTACCGTTATTTTTAGGCCTAGGATAAAAATCAAAAATACGCCTGGGCATATTACTCTAAAAATACAGAGTACCAAGTTTGAAGAAAATCGGCCCAACCTTTTAGGCTGTAGGTGTCGATAAATCCAGACTGACAGACGGACAGAAAGACCAGACAGACAGAATTGTCGGACCAACTTTTTTCGTGTTCTCTATCATCGTAATGTCATGTTTGATTGTTATCTCAAAACTTTTAATACTATAATGGCAAGTAATTACTATAACTGGCAAGATTTCAACCGTGATCTTCCTGGTAAAGATTACATTGACTTCTTGTCAAAGCTAGAAAAATCGTTAAAATTTCGAAATGACAAGGTGCTTTTAATTGGAAACGTCATCAGACGAGCCCACAAGCTAGCACCCGGACGAAACGCTATTTTTCTTGGACAACATGCCACTTAACGTTTTATTTTTGAATAATTTCTTTAATTAGTTAATTAAATTGTTAAAACAAATATTAGGAATATTAATTTAAAAGACTGTATTCGATAAAAAATGGTATTTTTATTTTATGGAATATGAATTGATGTCATTCAATTATAGGGAGTTTTACCATCTTGTCAAAGCTCACACTATGGTGAAGACAGATTGAAATATGTATCGCGCTTTTTTCAAACTGTCAAACTCAAGATCTTGGAGAAAACAATTTGGAAATAATTTTTAAATGCGGTATTCTTTTTTGTGTGAAATTTGTGATTTCCGTGGCTTAAAAATTTATTTTAATTAGCAAAACCAACAATTTTCACAATTTTCGCGCACAAATCTTTAAAATTCCCGCTTTTGTTTTCAATCAATTTTTCAACAATGATAAAAAAAAAATCAGCTGTTCACCATACTGCTGTTTTTGACAATTCTGTGAGAACGAGAAAGAGATATATCGTTGTTACCTAAAAAGCCCTATTGTCCACAACTTTTGTAATGCTATGTAGGCATATATAGAAAACAAATAATAGAATTCTTCTAGGACTTTTTCAGTAGATACCAATATTTACTGAATTATACATACATTACATACATAATAGATATAGGTGTTAGGCCAATCAACGAATGCTCAAAAGAGGGGTCTAAGTGGAAAGAACAACTAAGTATGCAGCTTTGTTTGCACTAGCGAGGAGGTAATTGAAATTGTCAACATTTTAAACTGAATTTGCCAAATATTCATAAAGGTTTATGTAAAATGCTCTAAAATCAGTTTTAAATAATTCTTTTTCATTTTATATTCATTTAAAACTTAAGCGGGGTCAATTTACAACATACAAATATTTATTTAAAATCACATATATCTCACAGTTTTTGACAAAGCAAAATAAATCTCAAACAAAAACTGGTAAATGTGCGGTGTGAACGAATTTCGAGTTTTTGTCAAGAACCGTGTTGATTCAGTGTGGGAAGGCTATAACATACTTAAAGTCTACGATCCTAGGTTGGTTGGTGTGAGGGGGCTTTAAATGTCTCTTTTTTTAGTTTTTCGCTTTATGACTCAGAAACGCTTGATCATAAAAAAAAAATATTAAGTATCTTTAATAGTTTCTGAGCCTTAGCTATAGATGATCGCTAAGGCGCCGGTTATAGCGATCAGTAAAACGCATCAGGAAAAATGTTCGAATGGATCTTTTAGGTTTGTTTAAATCGATTTTAAACACAAATACTACACTAATCGACTACAAATAACTCAAATAATTATTTTTTGCTAATAAATTTTACTATAGAATAATTATTTATTGTTTAAAATGTATTTCTTTATTTTCCTGGCGAAAACTAATTTCTCGTGCCAGCTGATTGACATTTCAAAAAAAAAAATGGAACAAATCGTTTCAATTATTTCAGTTCAATTTCCACTTGTTCCACTGACAGATTTCTGTCAGTTTTTCGTTTGCATTTCAATCAGGAAAACAGCCTGTTCACTGACACATTTTTCCTGATGGTTTTTCCTGATCGCTATAACCGGCCCCTAATATGTAAACAAAAAATCGGTTTTGATTATTTTTGTTGAATTTTTGTTCACATATTAGCGATGTTTTAAGGCTTATATCTCAGAAACTATTAAATATACGAACAAAAATTTAAAAAACTTGTTGTAGGAAATTTTGTCAGCTTTAATTTTGTATTTAATATTTTTTTTTTTTTTTGTGGGATCAAGCATTTCTGAGTTATAAGCGAAAAACTGAAAAAAAAAGAAAATTTAAAGCCCCCCTACACCCTTTTGCGACCAACCTGGGATCGGGGATTAGTGTATTTACCTCCTCGCTAGTCCAAACAATGCTGCATACTTAGTTTTTCTGCCCTCGATTTTTTCCACCTAGAATCATTCGTTGACTGAACTATATGTTACTAACAAATTGAATTTTCACTCCGAACTACTGACAGATTTTAGTTAAATATTTTACCTGTACGACTTATATTTTTGACTTGGTTTTAATTCAGTAAATTCGTTGTCATGTCTTAAATGCGAAAAATCTTTTCTTTGCAACTACATGTTATTTTAGTGAACAGAGGTGCCATGAATATTTAATTACAGAGTTCACTTAGTTTCACTGTAAAAATGCTATTATTTTAGATAAATAGGTAGATATAGGTCGTGTTCGTGTCGTGATGCAAGATAATAATTAATTATTTCAGCAAAACTATCCAAGAACTTATACAACCTACCAACTTATTTATTTATATATTCTTCACTTCACAAACATTGAATCAATATAACGAAAGAGTCTGAATTTATTTATTTACTGCCACAAAAATACAATATTGACCTAAAGGTCAGTGAATGAAGGCATATCTATCTCCATTCTGTTTGCCTGAGAATCGAGATTAAGCTTGAAAAGAAACAACTGATAACAATTTCAGAGATATTTTTCAAAGTATCTCTAAGCAGGTACATCCACACATTATAAGAATCTACTTTTAAGGAACACACCCCTATAGTATGTTCAATATAGATTTGTGTTCAATAACAAACACGTGTTGCACAGATTAACATAAACAACAACACAACCCGCGCTTCCCACTCACTAAAAACAACAAAAACTGGATTGTTTGCGATCAGTTACACGCAGATAAGTCAATCAAAAATTTAAGAGATTTCAAATCGCTTATTATCATCACACGTAAACAAAATTATATAATCATATTTTGCGCAAAATATATATGTACATAGATACAATTAATCATAATTTCCGTATCGATCTTATGTTTTTGATATTCAAACTTACACTTTTAATATTATTTAATGAAATCGGAATGTAGTTCTTTAGAATTAATGCACTATTTTTCAATATAGACGATGCCATTTGAAACAAGTTTATCGATAAATTAAAAAAAAACGTAGCTCCGGTTTTCGCTAATATTGTTAACCAAGCAGCTGGAATTAAAAAAACAAGTCCGTCGGTTAAGAGAGATAACAACTAACTGAGACTAACTGAGAAATTGTATAGAAAATCGCACTGACTAAACATAGCATTTAACAATCAGCACTCAGTACACAGTTCCGGATTAGCCTCTAAACAAATTAAGCAATTACTTAGGGCAAGCGTTGTAAATTGCTTTTTAATTATTTAAAGAAGAACAAATTACGAGAAAACTTTAATAATATACCGCGCTTAAGAAAAAGCGAAAGAAAAATAAAATGTGGATTTTAAAGACACCCTTTGAAGTTTCTGATGTAATTGTAAAATTTAACGTGAAACTGAATAATCCAAGGAATCAGAAGAACTTTCGTTAGTTCAAAAAATCTTTATTGATTTTTGGTCGAATTAGAAGAAAAAAGAAGCCTTCACTTCAAAAATACCATCATGAACAAAATACAGCACGACCAACTCAGCTGGTGCCTACCAAGATATACAGAAAACAAGGTAGTATATTGCGCATGTCGTTATCCTATCTCCCTCTTTTGTGTGACGTGACGTCACTCGAATTCTATTTCTTGAAGTGAGTGTAGACTTTAATATAAAAGTAAATAAATGTTTGTGACAAAAGATGCAGATTTCAATAAGTTTTCATCTCTCAACGAATAACTGCGACACCTTTAACTTACCCATTTATGTATTTCTGCGTAAATTATCATATTTAATAAAAAAAAGTATAACACGTTAGGTATAACTTTAAGAACAGATTTTATTTAATTTTCTTTTAAGTTGATCTTTTTTCTTCCAAACATTGTTTATTATGTTTTGATTTTGAATTCTGATTCTAAAAAACATTTTACACCTAAAGAAAGTTCTTATCATTTCAGGATCCAAAGAGCAGTCGGCTGCCAAAGAAAACAAATTTTGTATGTAGCCTTCAGATGGTTCGAGAGCGTATTCTTCTTCCTGGATATTGTTAAATTTGTTGAAAATTAAATCTAACTTCTTCAATTCCATGATGAATAATTCGTTTGGCTTCTGAAGACCCCCTTCATTGATGACATTTGTCCATGTTAATCCTGTGGTATCTTCCTTATCAGCAAGAATCTCTATGTTTGGTATTTTCGATTTAAAACGCTTTAAAAGGTAGCCAGCAAGGTACTCCAAGGCATCGTACTTTACTTCGGACATTTATTTGTCATTGCTTGGAACAGTTATGCTTTTTTCGTCTTCTTGTACTGTCTCGCAATCAGAAAAACAGGATAAAAGGTCTGAAGTAAGTAGCGTGCTCTCCTCGTCCACTATTACCGAGTCATTGTTGAGGTCAACATCCATTTGAACTTCTTCTTCATTAAATGACTCTACGTTTGAAGAGTCTGATATAATGCCTTTGCCAATTCCAAATCTTTCGGAAAACGAAATAGTTTCACAGGCACATTATTTACTTTATTTTTATATTGTTTACTTTTTTTATTATTATTGGTATCACAACCGAAAACTGAACAAACCGCCATAGTTTTTATTTCACAATTTTTTTCTTTTTCAAAACACAACACACGCGATATTATTCATAAGCGAAATGAAAGAAAGGAAGCGCAGCTGTCAAACGACAATAATTCAGATGACGTACATGCGCAGAACATACACAAAACAATGTGCGGGAATATATTACTTTTCTATTCTGTATATCTTGGGTGCCTATACTGTCAAGTAATAAGAAGAGACTTTATCAGAAAGGCACTATTATAGCGATACAAAATAGTTTACTATGGATAGAGGGCCCATGTACGTGGATTGATTATATGGGCATCAAGAAGTCTTAATCCGGCACTGTCTGCATAACATATCAAGAGAAACAAGGAACTGGAATTCGTATTACAAGATCATCTCTCCATAAGCCGATATATAAGATACAAAATTGATCACAACAATCTTTCATACTGAAAATAATACGAGAGCATTAAAATTATTGGAATGCTTATTACTTACAGATATAACAACGAAAGTATTATTATTTTATTTTAATAGAATTGTTAAATTCAAGCACGCACGATCACCTTGTTCTCTTTGCAAAATTTTATAAGAGAAGAGTAATGGGTATAAGATTTGCAACTTCAAAGATTGTACAATACAAGTATAAATTGCTAATATTTTTGATAGAAGCAAAGCATACCTATACTTGTCAAGTACACTTTGATACTTTCGGTTTTAAATAGAGGACCCTTCTTTTTGTTTACTTGCGATTATAGGTAGTTTTGGATTCGTACGAAAAAAAAGTTTTGAGATAACAATCAAACATGACATCACGATGATAGCGAATTCGAAAAAACTGGGTCTGCAAATTATGTCTGTCTGTCTGTCTGTAACGAACCGTACAGCCTAAAGGGTTGAGTCGATTTTCTTCAAACTTGGTAAAAAGTATTTTTTTTTTTTTTTTTTTTTATTTTTATCCTAGGTAATGAAATAACGGTACTTACCATACAAACGTCACCGATAATTCCAAATTTCTCACAAAAAATACGATCGATTTTCATAAAATTTTATATGAGTGATTTGTTGTCAAATATAATATCTTTCATCTAAAATTTGTTTTCCGGAGCAGCTTGTTAACGGTACCTGCCATCCTACGGTATACTTTTTGTATAGCGATTATCTTTTGAAAGGCTAAACCGATTTCGACGAAATTTAATATTCGAAAAGTATTTTTAAATATGATTAATACTGTAATCAAAAATTTTGGAAAAAAGTTTTTTGCTAAAAAGTTTTTTGAATTTCATTTTTTTTCGAAAAAAATCCAATCAATTTTTTTAAAACTTTGTATGAGTGATTTGTTACCAATGATGATGTCTAAAAAATTTTTTTTGGAGAAGCTTATTAATGGTACTTGCCATTGAACGGTACTTTTTCGATAGCGATTATCTATTAAACGGCTAAACCGATTTTGAAGAAATTTAATATTCTTAAAGTATTCTGTTTTTGCCATTTGTAAAAGTTGTACCTATTATCTTCCGTGGTGGTGCATCTCAGCTATTTGGCAATAAATTGTAGGATCCTTCCAATTCTTCTAACTACTTCTTCTACTACTTAAGCAACGCACACAGTGTAAGTCAGTTAACTAGTACAATAATATCATTATTATTTATTAGTATTTATAAGCACCTGCCTTCCCTGCCTAAATATTTTGAAAGAAAGAAAAACTACACCTTTCGTCATGAAAGATGGCGATTCATACCTTCTGATAAACTGATTAAGAAAGATTGAATATTTGAACCGCACCTATAAAGTTTCGTTGAAGTTCCTTTTCTTCCAGCGATAACCATCCAGGTTCTGCTACTTATGAAAAAGCCATCGTTTCGGACTACAATAGTTGCAAATCACCTATAAAAAAAAAGTTGGCGATCTCGATCGATGGTAGGAAATTTTGTATTTTAGCAAAAGAGTCCAACTCAACGACCTAAAGAAATCCATTTCATTATTAACTGTCATATTTACAACTACAGAGGATGGAAAAAGATACAAAATTTTGAGAAAGTGATACATTTTTAAAGATGCGACAAACGAAACGAGAAATGACGCAGATATCTGTTTGCTCGGGGAATTGTGAGAGTTAAATATCAAGTGCTACTCCGCAATGCTCGGCTTTTGTTGTTCAATGAGTTTGACGGTCGGACCGGATGCATATTTTAAGCTGTACCGTATCGTATCGTAACAACTCCATGATTCGTAAATAATGATAGGCATGACTAGGAAGGACAGACTTGTTCTTGTGGCAGATTACTGTCCACGGGTTAAATATTTTGAGAAACCAATTAAAAAACCAATTTTATTAAAAAAGACCGTTTTATTTTAAACGGAAAATTACAAAAAAATAACTATAACAATAATTAAAAAAAAAAAATATAAAAAATAACTTTGAACATTTTTATTGTTGACAAACTGTTTTTAAATTAACTGTACTCATAAAAAAGATAAGTTATTTTCCACAATAAAAGGTAAACTATTCTTCAACTTGTATGGGAAATGACTTCAACTAAAAAAAAGTGAATCTATTTCTCACAACATTATTTCCCGTAAAATTATCTTCCTGTACCTATGAGATGGGTTTTTGGTACATAGATGGGTTTTTATTCAACTTTTAACATTTGATCAAAAACCTAGCATACTTCTAGGAGTCTATTAAATGAAAATAATACATTTGTGTTAGGATTCAAAAACTTGAAATGCTCATAACTTTTTCCTATATATTTTAGCAGTGGTAATTTCTTGTTATGAGCCCAATGCCCTTCTAAAATAGATGTTTCCATATTTTTTTTTTCGAACGGGTATAGTGTGGAGAACAGCTTTAAAAGAGAACGGAAGTGACCATTTTCTGACTAAACGTACCTAAAAAGCTTGTCCGACATTTTATCGAAGGACGAAAGACGTAGATGATACGTGATCTTACGGTCGCCTACCCTACTTAAATTTTCGATATTTTAAATTTCGTTTACATAAAATATTAGATATACAACCAGTTTTAAGAAAAATTTAAGCACTATTTTGAAAATATTAAAAAATAAAGGACACGACTGCGACCCGAATGACCAAGCCCACTTTTTTCGTATTCTATATCATTGTTATGTAATTTTTTTCACGAATACATATTTGCAAGTAAAAATCAATCTCTTTAAAAATTTATATTGTTATCAGAAAGCCAAAATATAAGAATTTTTCGCTTCTGAATGAAGGTTGATTTAGATGAGTTTGCCTGTACATTGCCTATATCTCTTAATATTTGTTTAAAATTTTGTTTGCAAAATTAAATTGGCTCTATTATCAAAAATTCTCTTAAACATAGACCAGATTTCTATTATACGTATACCTAGTATTTAGTAATAGTAAAATAGAAAAAAATAGAGTACAATTGAGTGAGTTTTCCTCTCACGCAGCACAGCATTACATTATTACAATACAAAACTAGTCTTTTTTAGCTCTAAAAAAATTCAACCTCAATTTTATCACTCGAATACAAGCTGATAATGAGAGCTCCTTCCTATAGTTTATTATTATAGCCCTCCTCAGTTGAGAGAGTGCCTTTGACTAACTTTCATCGTTGTCTTATCGGTGTGTCGAACTCGTGTACCTACTTACTTGGTGCCTGGTGTAATAGATCGTTGTGGTGCATTAACTTCACAGAATTTGTTAAGTAATAATAAATTTATATAAATTCTATCTTTTCATTATAAATCGACTGGTAAGTGAAATAGAAATAAACTTTTGTATATACTATAGGTATCTGATATTTTCCTGTTGATGTAAAGAAAAATCCTCATTTTTCTCCCAACTTATTGATACCTATACTTGTTTTTCTTGAAGTACGGCCTGCCTAAGTACATTTATGTATTATGCCATGTAAAGTATATCTGTATCTTTACTTTATGGTGTATTTATTTGTGCAATAAATTGTATCTCTATAGAGAGCACATCTCTGATATCTTTAAGTCTGTTTCTTTTATAAATATATATATATATTTTAAAATTTGTTCACAATAAGTAATTTGTAGGTTGATGAACGATGAAAACGCGTGGTTCTACCGGCTGATTTCTTGGTTCTCTTCGTCTTCGTATCATAATGTTATAATTGATTTGTTTTTGTTACGCTCTATCGTATCTTTCATTCGAATTTAACACGAGGTTTTGTTTTTTTTTATTGTTGACATCATTGTATACTCTGCGAAAGTAACAATTTTATGATAAATAATATTTTTGACTAGGTATTATATTTTGTCTTATATTCACCTTATCTATTGTTTAATTTAAATGAATCTATGAATCTGCGATTAGACAAACATGTAACAGATTTAATGCGTAGTGAGTTTTTATTTATTATCAATTTATTGCGAAAAATGATTTTTAAATTGTTGATATTAAAAGTTCAAACTTTGCGTCACAAATTAATAAGTGGTATTTCCGTTGAACTAGCGTTTTTGATAACAATCAATAATACTGAGATACTTGTATCATAATTTCAATATGTGCATGTGATATCTTATTTTCTTTAGAGAAACTACGTATACTACTATACATAATTATATCCTTCAAGGAAAGGTCTGCAAAATAATTAACATCCTAGTTTGAAAGAAAATCGGTTCTATGTCTAAAGGGTTTTTTAGAATAGGCAAATTTATATTACGGAACAGAAGAAGCACTGTTTTTTAAGGGTTCCACCCTTTTTTTTGTAAGGGTGGATCCACACCACATAGAACAAAACTTCAGTGACAGTTACTCACAGTTAGCTAGTTTAACGCCGCTAAACCAAGAAAGTTTATGAAATACCTACATATGTAGTTAATGTAATTATGAAAATTAATTACAATAATTTATGAGCCTTGACATTTGTTCTGAGTTTCGTTAATAAACTTAAATCAATTTTTGAAAATGTAAATCATAGGGCTGAACCCTTAGGAAAAGGCCGAAAAACTGGCTTTCTTGAAACAGTTTTAACATAATAAGTAAAAAAAATAACGTAGAAGAATGCAAACAGAAACAATTCACTGTTAAACACCTTGCCGTTTTATTTTTTACATACTTACATATATTACTAATATTATAAATAAGAAGAATTAGGGTGGGGTACAAAATCCCGACTGCCAAAATCCCGACTGGACAAAATCCCGACATAACAAAATTCCGACTGAGAAAAGAATTTAGGTAGGACATGCTGCCCCCCTGCAACCTCCCTGCCTGGACTCACTATAGAATTTGGGGTGGGTGTGAGTTCGGGTATTTGCAATTTTTTATATAAATCTCGATATAAATTTGATAACAAAATATATATTTCTAAATCGTACTTTTCTCAGTCGGGATTTTGTCCAGTCGGGATTTAAGCAGTCGTGATTTTGTCTCTATCCCGAAAAATTGTATGGATTCATGTTTGTTGCTCAATCACGCCACAAGGTCTGAAAATGGATCTGTATGAAATTTGGCACGGATATAATTTATTATCTGATAGGCTGCTTTTATCTCCGAAAAATGAACGGGTCCTGCGGGAGAGTCTTCAATGTGAGATTTGTAATGACTGGATATTTGTTTTTATTTTCTTACGCCTCAATGACAACGATAAAGAATGTGAACGAAAGTTTTATAGATAGATGGGGCACATGATATCGCGGAAACCCCATAGTTCCTATGGTAGAGAGAGACTCAAATGTTGTCCCTAATAAAATTACTTTATTTTAAATTGGCTGATTGGAGCGCCCCGACAGGCTTTTTTCGGGTCTAGGCTAATTCACTGTGCTAAATTCACTACATGGACAATTCACTGTACATAATTCACTGTGGAACACAATTCAATGTGAGGACAATAATTCACTGTACACAATTCACTTTAGGGCAATTCACTGTGATGAACAATTCACTGTAACGGACAATTCAATGTGATGCATTATTCGCGCGCGTCCTCATGACTTTCTTTTTTATATTATTGAATTGGTTGTTATTTTATATATTTTTTTTTAATCATTACCTACATAGAAAACAAATAATATAAAAAGTTTTCGGCTCTGATTGTATTGGTTGAATTCAAACATGGTCAAGTGTTAAAAAAAGATATTAATTTTGATTAAATTTTTTATTAGTTTCTCAAAGTTTAATATATCTATTTGAGATGTAAGAAAATAAGAAAAATATCATCTATTTGAGATGTAAATTAACATAAATGTAAATTTTTTAAAACGCGAAGTAAATTAGCTGGGTTTGAAAAAAAAGACCACAGTGAATTGTGCTCTACGGTGAATTGTGCACAGTGAACTGTCCATACAGTGAATTGTGCGCAGTGAATTAGACGGCTTCGGCTTTTTTCCAACTTATTGTGTTTCTGAATGAGGTAAAGACTTATTGAAACTTGGTATTTATATAAATCTAAGACTACTGATATTCCGATGTAAAAATTGGCCAACTGCAGCGCCTCCTACCAGTATTTTTATTGTAACTTATCTCCTTATTGAGCTAGAGCTTTAGAATTTTGTTTGAGTGCTGCTCTCTTATTAGTGAACATTCATTATAAAAATTAGCCGACTGGAGCGCCGCCTACAGGCTTTTTTCCTACTTTCGTAAGTTCTTTTCGTCCGGCAATGCCTATATGTCAAGAGCTAATAATAAATCAATAGTACCAAGGTGATGGTCAATTATTTTCACTTAATAAACAGTGATTCACTAAATAATGCAATTGTTTTTATTGATACACTGGACGTCAGAATAAGGTTGATTATCACAATCCTACTAAATCATCTTCATTATCATAACCTGAAATTTCAAAAACTTTTATTATCATTTTAATGAGGTGTTTTTTTTTTTAATTCAACAATACTTTATCTATCTTCTTTGAATAAAAAAACAGCTGTGACGGTAGTGTTCCTATTCTTAACCAATTTCAAAAAAATAAATCCTATCTAACCGCATTTCAATTCTATTTGTTTGTTCATTTTCGGGGACATTTTTGTGGCTATATATTAATATAAGCGAATATTTGAGGTCAGCTAAAATATCATATGTGATAACAGTGATCTTCTCTACGTAAACGTAGTGTGTCATTTTTATGCTTGAATTCACTTTGGTGATAGCATTGATTATCATTTCCCTTTGGTGCATTGTTTGGTATAGACGTTTTTACTTACTTTAGAATAAGAATGCAAACAATTGTAACATAGAGTTTATAGTTCGAAAGGGGTTTTATTTTACGTTTTATTTTAATTACAATTACATAACTTAAGTTTAAATAGAATATTTCTTTATTTCTTTCATAGAGATTAAAGAGCTTGCAAAATGCCTGGAAACAAATCTTATGAAACACCAAAAGACTTTATTAATCCAGGATTACCATCAAAGTGCACCTGGCATTTGGGAACAACCGAAAAGTCTCCACATTCACATAAGGGAATGTAAGTATATTATTAATTGATTTTTTTTATAAATTCGAATTGTATTCGGACTTAATTCCGTGTAAACCTGCATTAGATTGAAGTGGGTTTATGATAATAATAATATTTTAACTATGTGTCTGTAAGGCACGTTGCCTTTTAAATGATGCAACAGGTGTTGCACGACACTAGTTCGAAGGAGTAGAAAGATAGGAAAGAATTGTTTTGGTACATCGATTCAACTCAACTTTGCGATCTTCTTCTCATAACACTAGCTTTAATATGAATTAATTTTTCACTGGTCAGTGGTCATACTAGATCTGGATCCGTATCTGATTCGAATCTTCTAATAATGTCCATGTAAACGTAGTAATTATTGAAAAAAAAATTCTTTATTAGTTTATTCATTAGCAGTTACACAACCTTCAGTTTAAAGTATTTGTACCTTAGATAGTAATTTAGAAAGAAGTAAAAATTTTTTCATTGAAAGCATTTTTTTACATAACACATAAGCTTGAAAAAAAATGCATGGAAAATTTCCGTCATGCGTTTAAAAAAATCATTCACATTAAGTAAATTTACGACTTCTCGATGAAGATACTTGAGTGTGAACAAGTATAATTAAAAGTAAAGATTCGAAAAAGACTTTATTTTAAGAAACATGCTGGGCTTTTAATTTTTACTTGCGATCATAGGTAGATACCATAAGGCATGTTATGAACGTACAAAAAAAAAGTTTTGAGGTAACAATCGAACATGACATTACGATGATAGCGAAGTTAACTCTTGGTGTTTTGGTGAACTTAAAACGGAACGTTAGAAAGAAACGTTTTTTCGTTGCAGATTTAATTGAGAATAGGTTTTTGTCCATTATTTCGATGTTAACCTTATACATATTTTAGAAACTCTTCTACGTAAATTTACTTTGAACAAGATAATCACTTTGATTGTTTGTGTGGGTAGAGTGCGGTAAGAACAACTTAAAGATTTGTATGGAAACAATGAAGGTTCTGGCCCACGTACAAGAATTCCCAAAAATGGTTTGCCAGACAAAATATATGGAAGTGCAAAAAACAATTGTCTGATTTTTCATAACATTTGAACGTTAAAATTGCTTCCACGTAAAATTTTATAAATTATTAAGCAAAGTTGATGAATAAATTTCTTTTCAGAAAAAACACATTGAAAACACAAATCCCCCATCCCTGAAAAATGAATAATCGCCTGAAATTATTGGCGATTTTCCATTAATCTTTCGAGTATTTTTTTTATTTATTTGGATGTTACCAGTAATGTAATACTATAAGTTCTATGAATAAATGTGTGTCTATTTTTAGTTTATGAAATAATAAAATGTTGGTGTTTTTTTCAAAGCAGCGAAAAGGAGGCGTTTTAATTTGAAATCCCAGTAGAAAATTTGTTCCCACCACGCGCCTGCATCACATTTATTTTTCCTTCCACACTCTTTATTTTTAAAACTTTTTGTTACCTTTGCTATTTTGCTGTTATACCTTTGCTATTTTGCTGTTATAGCACAGTCGGGATAGACTTTAAAATGGAAAATGTACAATTCTTTTAAATTGTAAATTTCTTTTACAATTAGTTAGATGGAAAGCATTTGTGTGGTTTTTCGGGAAAATCCAGCTTATTCTTGAGCCACCACTTTGAAAACAGTCTATCTCAAAAAACATTAGGCTGACAAAAATTTTTAGGAAATTAAATCGGGCGTCAAGTGGTATTTTGATATTCTGCGGAAGATTATGGTGGTTGACGGCATACTTGACTATAGTGTGAATGCAAACTATCAAGCGTTCATCATGCCCCTTAATAAGAAAAATAAAAAAAGTTTCTAGACTACGAATACACAATAAGTTACATTTTTATTTTTATTCATTTTAAAATATGAAAATTTCTTTGAAAAAGTGTATGTATCTAAAAATGATAAACAATTTAGTTTCCTACAAAATTGTAGTTGACGAAATTATTTTCAGATGAAGGGTTTTCAAGATATTATTCGTTGGCTATACAAAATCCCAATGGTATGTAAATTGTGAACCTTTGTTCACTGTATAGTAATAGAATAGATAATAATACAATGATGTATCATGTTAAACTTAGATAAAGAATCTGAACTATAAGTCCATAATAACATTTATTTATGTTTAAAATGTAATTTTTGTTTTCAAAAATTGTTCAATGTACCTCTACTTATGTTTTTTCCACGAATAATATTTAAAAATATGAATTTGCGGACCTTAATTCAACAGATCGGTTTCTTGGCCCAATCGTTGTTTTTCTTAAATCGCTATAATCCATTGTAGATTTTACAAAATTGTGTATTGTTTATTTTAAACAAGAGTTGATACACCGTGAGAATAAAGAAGAAGGTATAAATGGAAAGAGTTTTTGAAGCTGATTCATTTATTTAAGTGCAATCTGCAATGCAGTTAATCATAAAGGTATCTCAACAAATAAGTCATACTTGTACCTATAACAAAAAAACATACGATCACCTGAAATGGGCTACAATATTCGCGTACCACATTTGAAAGCAATTAGTGGAATGCAAATGTATTTCGAAATTTTAGGAAAAAATTTACAAATCGTGTGAACACGTGCATGCGAAAATTTGCAAGATCGGTCAATTTTATATAATTTTCATCAGAGTATTTACAAGTTTTTTCTTATCGTCATAATTGTAATCATTTGCAACTTTTGTAAATCGCTTGAAAATAGCATTCATTAATAATTATACGGAACAATATGGTTCCTCCCCATTTTAGGTGAACTTATTAAGGATATATTAAATACTTCATAGCATTATTGTCGCCAATATGTCATCGGAGTGTCTCATGGCGGTTCTCATAGATCTGAAAGACAATTAGGGCCTAGTGTTTAGTTTTAATTAAATGCTGCCTTCTCATAGTGAAAAAAAAAACTCTTTATTGAATAAAGCTCTATTTTTATATTTTTTTGTAGTGCCCATCGAACGAAAATCACACCCGATATTCTCAATGTTATAGGATGTACACCTTTGGTAAGATTAAATCACATTCCCCAAGCAGAAGGCATCAAGTGCGAGATGTGTAAGTTAGGATTGTTCTTCATCAACTCTAAGCTGTTTATTTATTTTTTATTTTTTTTTTTAAGATGCCAAATGCGAGTTTTTTAACCCTGGTGGTTCAGTCAAGGATCGCATTGGCTACAGAATGGTTCTAGAAGCTGAACAAAAGGGTCTTCTTAAACCTGGTTACACTGTGATCGAACCCACTTCAGGCAACACTGGTATTGGTCTTGCGATGGCATGCGCTGTCAAGGGCTATAAGTGCATCATAGTGATGCCAGAAAAAATGTCCAATGAAAAAGTGTATGCCTTACGTATTTTGGGTGCCAAAATTATTCGCACACCAACCGAAGCACCTTATGACTCACCCGAAGGTCTAATCTGCGTTTCACAGCGTTTGCAGAAGGAAATCAAGAATTCAATTGTTTTGGATCAATACCGAAATCCTGGCAACCCTTTGGCCCATTACGATGGTACCGGTGCTGAAATTCTTTGGCAATTAGATAATAAAGTCGATATGGTTGTTTGTGGAGCGGGAACTGGTGGAACTATTGCTGGAATTGGTCGTAGAATCAAAGAAGTACTACCTTCGTGCCAAATTGTGGGTGTGGATCCTTTTGGATCGATTTTGGCTCGTCCTGAAAATCTTAACGAAACTGATGTGCAGATGTATGAAGTTGAAGGAATTGGATATGATTTTATTCCAACCGTTATTGATCATTCAGTGGTGGATCATTGGGTTAAGACTGGCGACAAGGAAAGTTTGCAAATGGCACGACGACTCAACAAGGAAGAAGGTATACTAAGTGGTGGAAGCAGTGGCACTGCTATGGCTGGGGCACTTCAGTTTGCCCGAACTCTCAAAGAGGGTCAACGATGTGTGGTGGTCCTTCCCGATAGTATTCGTAATTACATGACAAAATTCGTCTCCGATAACTGGATGGAAGCTAAAGGCTTCAAGGAAGTCGTAAACGAGCACCAACATTGGTGGTGGAATCACACTATCACAGCACTCGAACTCACAAACACAGTGACTGTTGACACATCAGCTACCATTCAGGAAGCTATTGCGGTATTGAAGAAGCAAAATATACAACAAGTTCCTGTAGTTCAAAAGAATAATGGGTGAGAGATAACAATAGTTCTACAATCTTGTTGATACTTATTCATATCTTTTATTTTTCTATTTTGCTTAGACAAATCTTGGGTGTTGTTAATCAGGAAACTCTTATCAATCAAATAGTAAGCATGAACCGAAAAAACACAGATCTAGCTATCAAGGCTATAAATAAGAAGCCAATTATTGTGACGTCAAATGCAATCTTGGGCAAAGTTGCTCGAGCTTTAGAAGTTGAAACTTCTGTTCTTGTAGTGGACAAAGCTGATGGTAAGGATGTGCTAAGAGGGGTCGTCACAAAGTTGGACATCCTAAGTTTTATTTCACAAGAACCAATTATAGCAACAAATGGGACTAATGGAACCAATGGAACAAATGGAACGAATGGATCAATGGATGTCCTATAAATGTTTGTTATGAATGCATTTTGAACTTGACAAAAATCTAAATTTATCAATTTACTTATACACTTTTGAATGGTACCTACCTACATACATACATACAATATACACATTAATAAAATAAACATTTATACAAAACGAAGTCTTTTGAAATTTCTTTGAAGTTTAAATGGTTGCACTTTTAGCTAAAAATAACGGATTTTTATGGGTTTCCCAAAGAAAAACATGTTGGAAAACAAATTCTTAGTTTATTCCGGAAAAAGAAATACTCAAGGTAATTCAGAATGCAGTCCTGCAAAGCTGTTGACTTTTCTCCTTGTAGAACTTCAGTTTAATTCATTTAAGAAATTCATTTACGCATCACTGCACGAATTATGGCTAAACAACATCGTAAAATATTCATAATTGCAAATTTTCATAAGCCGATGAACAAAAATTAAGCAACTACATTTGTGTTAAGCTAATTTTTTGTGAGACAAACGGTTTTTATATTCAAGAGGCAACCCTCTATAACATATTAAAAAATCCCACTGAGAGCACAAAATGCATTGAAGCATTTAGTTTATAAAATCAATTATGTTGTGCTGAAAAATATACGAAACTTAAGGTTTACTTTGCGTAATAACAAAGAGAAGATGAAAGATTATTGTAGTTAATTTCTCGTTTTTCTGTACTATAGGAAGTAAGCACTAAGTAAGAATACTTAGAAAGATTCTTAAAATAGCTTTGCTCGTGCGAATAAAATATAAATTATACTACCGAACATTTTACTCGCTGAACTTCGCTAAGTTCGTGCGTGTAAATTTTGTGCACTCGAACCATAGGAAATGCGTTCTTTTTAATAAATAATTATAGTTAACTTTGCAAGTTCGTTCGATTGATATTCGCGTATATTCGCTCACATTCGCTGGCACTGGAACAGTAACTTTAGGCCAAACACAGTAAATCTGCATATTTTCTAAACTTTCATGATGTTTATAAATTTGTAAAACTTTTCTCATTTCTTATTAATTTATATAACTTTACGTATTTTGTACTCAATAAAGTCAATTAAAGTTATACCTACTTCCTCCATCACCTTTCCACCATCAACCGCAAAATACCCGATTAGCATTTCATTGGCAACAACTGTAAAGCATCAGCATTACAAAAAAAAACATCCTTTCCTTAACTGTTATGTTATTGAAAAAAAAAAACACTAGTTATGTATAGTTTTGTAATTGTCTTTTTAATACTTTTTAGTTTTTACTTATGTCCAGATGGCCAGAGAAATTCTTAAAAGTTGTGTTCATCTTTCCTTTTTCTTTAAAATCAAAAAAAAATGCTAAAAACGAACAAAACAAAAATACTAAATACAATAGAGTTAAAAATATAATAATAATAAAATATAAAGGTTATTAATTTAAGTTCGGTTCTTGGAACGTTTTCTGAGAATGGCTTAGAAGCAATAAAGCATAAGATATAGCGAAAGGTATAATTATTATAGAGAGACTTTTTTCCTTTCACTTCTTCTTCGTATCAGTTATAAAAAAAAATATTTTAATACTATAAAACGTGGAGGTTTAGTTAAATACATACATACAAAATTATTTACTAAACTAAATGCTTTTATGTGAAGTATTATGCTGAGTGTAGAATACGGATGGACTAGGTTGATTAAACTCCACGGTTTCTTAAGTCTTTTACTTTATAGATCCTAACAAGCCAATGTTCTGTCGTATAGGCCTCTTCCAATACGTCCAATTCAAAGTCTTTATTACCGATCTCGGCGGCTCTTACTCGGTCATAGCCTGCAGGCTTTCCTCCCTCTGTATAAACTTGACCAAACCGGTAGTAGCACATTTTATACATCAGACAATTTAGTAAGGTTGGAGAGCCTTCTTTATCAACACGGAACTCTCCATTTGCCGCATAATAGTCCTTTTCCTTGATGTGTGCACCTCTATCAGTACTGCCACCAATGCGGACCATCCAAAGGAACTTATTGATGTCATCTGAAGAGTATCCAGTCAGTCCACCAAATATGACCAACACATAGTCCACATCAAGTTCTCTCATGATCTCGTACGCTTTCTCTTCTGATGAAGCCATCGCCTGACCAACTCGAGATATATGAGTGTTATTCCATGTGTTGTTGTCCACAAGTATAGTTCGATTCGCCATCGCTGTTATTTGGTACCCATAATCCCACCACGACATTATACGAGCGTCCTACAAAATTGAAATAGAAAAATCTTAGATACAAGTATTGATAAAAAAAAATAAAATTTTAAATTTATAAATTAAGTTTCAGAATAAATTTATAGTCATCGTGGATCGTGTCCACTTATACTCTTCCTATCAAGAATTAAAAGTTTTCATCATTTTAAAGTGATTATCTACGAGAATAGGTATAGATTTCTATACTAACCTCTGGAGTATTCATTTGTAGCCAATAGTATGCCTCTCGGAAATCATCAAAGATAATTCTTCCACCATCGTGAGATCGCGCTGAAAGCACTATGCTTGGAGAACTGTACGCTTCTGATGTAACCCATGTACAATGAAATGTATAGGTTATCAACATCATAGTTATAATTGCTACAAAACCAATCGCAACTTCTTTCTTTACAGCTGTTTGTTGTTCTAGCTTTTTGTGATGACGTTTGTTATGTTCCACTGTTTTATTTGCTCCTGAGTCAACACATTTAATATATTTTGTTAATAAATGAGAAATTGCGATTCCTGAGAGAACACACATAACTGGAGCCAACACTAACATCAATCGAACCATTACACCCTTTTAAAAGACAATTAAATTAATACTTAAATACATTATGAGAAAATTATAAACTTACAGCAAAATAAATACTCGTAACGCCATAGAGAATGATAAAAATGTTTGAATCCGTCAGCTTGGAAAAACAGAAATACAATCCAGCTGGAAACAGAAACACAAGAATCTGAAATTTAAGAAAACAAATTTTGTAAAATTAATGTTTGTGGGATTTTTTTAAATTAATTTAAGTTGTATTTTTGTTTCAGCGATCAAAGTGTAAACAATCATTGTGATAAATGAGAGAAGATGTTAAGGCATCTTAACCCAGCATTTATATACATTAACTCGCACTCTTGTCTTTAGATTGTCATCAATTTGATAGAAATGAATGAAATGATTAATGTCAATGGAGAATTCATAAATTTTAATTATTTTACATTCTTTTTGTTAATTTTAACATTTCAATTATACATCTCCGATGGGATAAATGTGTTAAAATGGATTAATGATTAATTTATCACAGTATTTTCATAGAAAAAATGCTTAGATGAGAAGAAACGCGAAATCTGTATCTATGTATTCTTACGATGCAAATGTAAACTTGTAGGCCTATTTTGTGAACGTCCTTGTCTCTTCAAATATACTTCCTTCCTTGCTTAAAGTAAGACCAAATTTATATTCACGAATTTTTTTTTTTTGCGACAATACGCGCATACACTAAGTTTTACGTCTGAGTGTTCAGTGTAAATAACAGCATCACGGACATCTTCAAAAAAAATCCAAACCGCCACGCGTTTCTTCACAAATTAAACCAGAAATACGCTTCGAAACACCACGCCTAGCCAACTGACGGCTTGATGGTTTTGTAATACCTTGAATGTTATCACGTAACACTTTAGGATGACCTTTTGTGCCCCCCTTTCACCCAAGCTTTTTCCTCGTTTACCACCTATATAAAATGGAGTTCATAGTTGTTGTTGGTGAGCTTAGAAATGGTAACTCTTACATTATCAATGAACAAAACACCAAAAGATACTGATTAGATGATCATTACGCACCCGGCAGTGTAGCAAGTAGACTATTGAGGATGAACGACCATAAGGCCTATACTGCCAATCTTTAATGAACGACCTATAGTCATTATTATTGGTTATTTTTGCAAGATAATAAAATTGACTATACGAAAGTAACTATAGGACTGCGCAAAAAAGAAAAACAAAAGCGGTAAAAACCGAGTCGCATCGCTTCTAACCGCTGCTCGCATCGCACCGTTGTCGCTGTACAATTAAGCCTATTAACTAAATTGCTTGATTTGTAATACATTGGATATTATCACGCAAAAACTTAAGTACAGTAGGCTCTCGTTAACACACGTACGATCCAGGGATGTTCAAGCTATTGCGTTGTTCAAGTTACTGGATCAATATATCAATGTTTTTCTTTTTAATTAATTCATTGATTGGGATTCCCCTCTCCAAAAACCGTACCAACATCCTAAGATTTCACTGGGATTCCCCTTTACAGACACCGTTTGCATTTTGTAACAACATTCTAGGTACCTTGACAAAATTCAATCATTAACTTTCAAGTTACAGTTTTCTAGAATTATATTTGTTCAACTGATAGAGTTAGCACAGTTTCTTGTATCGCACCATTGTGTCGCTGTACTGTACACTCGATAAGGGTTAAGGTTTCCTATAAGCTTAAAAATTAAACAATTTTTGTGGTGCTTATCTCTGCTTAGAATTTCCTCAAACATTTTTCGTTGTTTAAAATGTATTAATTGTTTTGTTCCGGAAATGTAAATTTGGTGTCGTTTGCCAGCCAAACATTGTGGTGCTTATCTCTGCTTAGCATATATCATCCCCTCTATTTTATAATTACCTAGTTTATATGCATGGTTGAAGCGAGCTTGAACTTAGGTTCACCCATTTGTAAACGGGGATGAGTTGGAACGAACTGGAATTCAACTCGATCGCACCCGAGCAGTGGTATTGAGTCAAAAATTAAATGAAATACCTGGGTTGAAATGGTGAATACACAATTATTTCTGCATGTGATCAATTGCATATTATCGAATGAATATTTGTTGTTGAAAAGTATGCGAATAACTTGTAAAAGCAATACAAATATTTTTTTCTCGAAAATTCAATCTTTTGGTCTTAATGTCTACAAAGCAACGCAGGTATTCTTCTGTCATTTCAACTTTTTCGCACCTAACTCAACTCCTCAAGCATTCAACTAGTTGGCTGAAATACCTGGGTTGGAATTTCGTTTCAAATCAAACTCGATCTTTCGACCCTGCATATAAACTAGGTAATTTACCTAGTATATATGCCTAGTTTATATGTTTATAATAATATCGCATTAAAGCATTAAGGAACATAACATCATTGCATATAAATTTCTATAGTACAATCATGGAGCAGCGCCATCAAAAAAAAACTTGTGAACCGCACATTTGGAGGTTCTTACATTTACTAAGTGTCTATTCTGTTACCCTAATAAAAGTTGTCAACAAAACAAATTAACAATATTTAATGTATTTTATTGGCTCTAAAAATCATATATGTTTACGACTGTTGTCAGTGCAACAGAAAAGACAACTAGTAAATGCACGAATCTAAAAATGTGTTATTCACAAGTTTCTTAAGTTTACCAGGCGGTGATTATTCAGCATGAAAATACTATAGAAATGTATATGCAATTATAACATTTAAAACATCCCCAGAACTGGCTTTAATTATAAAGAGGATTGAATGATTTTGAAACATGAAAAAAGTCAACTTAGAAGTCCTTAACATTAATCATCATAAAAATGTATAAAAATGTCTTACCTGTAAATCAAAATAAAAGGAAGACCATGATGTCGGTTGATGTTCTGACACAGATGCAATAATAGGAATGTGATTTTTAGCATAAGATGGATCTAACAGCGAGTAAAAACGTCCTGTCCATGGTGATACTTTTCCCGATACGGTAAGTAAGGTTCCAACAACAAGAACAATCGTCAACACGGACGATACCAGTGCTTTGAATAATACTTCAAAGTGTTCCCTTGACATGCGAGAACGAATGTAGTCAACAAAAGCATGAATCTGACAAAGTCCAAAAACGCCAAGTGCCTGAAAAAAATAAAAAATCAAAACGAGTTAAAAAAAATGTAAAATGAAGAAGGAATTAAGGAGGATTTTTTTAAACATTTTCAGAATTTATTAGTACTCATGATGTGTCATACTCTTCCTATCAAGAATTATAAAGATTCATCACGTAAAATTTCAAGAGTTTAATCTTTCTAGAATTAAAAACTTACCAGCATATGTTCCGAACTCTGAATAGGTTGAAAACCAACAAAGGAAATCTGCATAGACAAAATAGTTCCAACGCAATAAAGTGTGCTGTATGCAACATAGATCCTGTGAGAGAATCGTCCAGTCATCATCAGTGCCAAAACATGCAGAGGAATTAGATTGATAAGGAACACATAGCCACCCCACGAAGATACCATATAGAAGTAAGCTAAGGCTGTCATAGCAGACCAGAAGATAGCACCTGACTTAACGGCCTTAATCCAAAGATAGTAGGTGAGCAGCATGCAGAATATAGCGATGCCTTCGTTGTCATAGGAACCAGCCACTGAACGAGATATGTATCCAGGAACTATTGAAATCATTGCCGCTGCAACAAGACCAGCTCCGGTACTCTAAAAATAAAAATAAAGATTTTGTTGAAAATTATAACAAAAAATATCATTGAATCAAAAATTATAAAAATACGTTTTTACATATATTTTTCTAAATATTCCTATATTTTTTTTTCATATAAAATAACATTGAATGGTTCTTATTAAATTTTTGTTTGTTCTCAAGTTTTTCACAGAGGAAAAGAACGAAATCAGATAGCTTCTAAAAGCTATTCAAAGAGGACTCCTGGAAGACTAACGCCAAACAATACCTACGATAACAAACAATCGCAAGTTAGTAGAAACATCGTATTAGCAATCACGAATTTTTCACATTCTAGAACTAAATTATACGTCAACCAGATGGATAACTCATTGACTGGCTTCTGAATGTACAAATTTTATTCTAGCCAAAATACAAGTACAGAATGCTAAAAATACTATGAAGGTGGCCGCCATGCCACCAAAAAGAAATCCCTGACTTGATTTCGACGTGCACTCATGATCTTATAAAGTGAAGATGATGCATAGAGAAAAAAAAAAAACAATCAGCGACGTTTAGAAGCTATGGTACTGCTTGACGAAGATTTAAATCGACTCAACGACAGTGAGGAAATCCTTTTCTACTCTGACCTGTCCACTAGCGTGTCTGAGAGCCAAATATAAATTAATTCTATGAAAAATCAAAGTCAACCACGAGCTCTAAGGTTGTTCGGAAGGATGCGTATCCAATGTTACCAATGGTGGGTCATGACCGCCGTTTATGAACACACCCTATAACAAGCAGAACTTATAAACTGCTGAAAGATGCATATATTTTGGACCAAACTTAGAAGTCAGAAACTGAACATTTGCGTGTTGCCTTGTGGGTTGCATTTTCGAATGCCTTGGAATATTTACCTCCCTCACTATTCTGTATTCATAAAGATCATAAATAATGTACATACATAAAAATAACCTATAAAGAGCCATGTGTGTATATGTACATAAATATATACATATTATATAAAAAGAACAAAGTAAAAATAACTTACATGAATTTCTTTGGTCAAGAGATAAGTGACTATCGTAGTCAGCGACGAAAAGAATGGAGCCAGAAATACACAAACATTCCGAATGTCCACGGTTATGTTTAGGAGCCACATCATGCGATACAGAGCCGCTGATGTTACCATTAGTCCAGGATAAATAGTTCCACCAATGATACGCCCCAAGGGGTACCACGCCCGATCATCAAACCAATTGTGAAAATTATAGAAGCCCTGTTCCGCCAGGAACCTCGTGGTCCGATAATTAAAGTACGGATCGAACTCATGAATAACGCTTTCAAACCTAAGCACAGAAAACAATCTTGTGGCGAATGCTAAAAAAAAGAGGTTATAAATAATAAATATAATTTTTCTCAAATTCCACGTGGCTTAATAACTTACAGAGAACAGCGGCAGTTAGCAAAATAGCCAACTTTATGAGATGCTCCTGTTTTTCTAGATTTGTTAGAAATCTTGATTTCACCGCTGATGACGTGTCCATCGTGGTATTTTTTCTTCAGTCAACTCTACAAGCCGGTTAGCAAAATATTATCATTACATAATAAATTCAATTTTACATGTGATTTAAGTCGTTCTTTAAGAATTTTTGCATCTTATATAATAAACTTACCTTTAACGAATATTATCACAGTAAAACCGGCTTTTTCGCACCCGAAATTGGTGCAGAAAAATTAATTTTTATCAAAAGAAAATTTGTGGCAATTTGCAGGCGAACGCCCTTTGCTACCGTTCCGATCAAGTCACATTTCGTTTTTCGATTAGAAATTAAAAATGGATGTCATTTCGAGCGCCATGTTTTATTTGGTTGACAAAATTCGTTGAGTTTTTTATTTGATTTCGTTGAGATTTTTGAGTCGAACTTTTGGCGCAATGGGTGTGTTCAACAAATAGAAAGCGGAAGTAGACATTTTTTTTGAAAATTATTACGTGTTTATATATTCCGATGAGTCCACAGTGGTGCGTTCTTTTAATTACAATTGTTAACTTTTTTTGTTAGATATTGTTAATATAACAAACAATCTCTAAAAAAAAGAATTACGTAGGTACATAGAAATAAAAAACACATTTTTTATTGAAAATATTTTTTACCATTTTCATTATCAGTACATAAAATCATATCTTCATGCAATACATATTGGGGCATATTCATAGACACTGTCTAAGTTGTTTTTACACACTGGCTCCACTGGACATGCAGCTGTCCAACATCACAACCACAATCTGAACAACAATCAGTGCTGTTTTTTTCTGTGGGCAAATTATGTCTTGTCGTTTCATTTCATTCTTCAACAACGAGTAAAAAAACATGCGTCCCTTTCCCCCGTTTCTTTTATCAAAAGATACAGAAGTACATTCAAAATGAAAGAGAATGACAAACACCTGAAGAAATTGCACATACACAACAAAAATTCTGCAAAAAGCAACTCACATATACGAAACGTCAAAATTAATTTCTAAATTATCAACAGCGCTCATGTCTTGTCGAAAAAATGGACTTCTACGACATGTCGCCTGATTGGGCATGGATTTTTCAAACTCCGTTGGTTGTTCTCATGGCGTGTTCAAAATTAGAGCAGCATTCATGCCCAGTGGAGCCAGTGTGTTAAGAAAAATCTAAATGACATTACTTAAACCAAGACTAAGCAAAACTGTAGTTTAAAAACAACTATGAATGTGCCCCATTGATTTTTTCGTTTAAAACCGGCACCAGATTCATTTTAATTTTTTATTAAAATTTTTGTCGTTACTTTAGTTTGGTATTAAAGGAACGACAAAAGTTAACAATTGTTAACTCGTCTCGTCGGGACAAAATGGACTTTACTGTGTTATTACACCTTGAGTCATGACTCTATCGCCGAATTTTTCTTTGGTTTCTTTCCGTGCGACATCATGGTGTAATAACCATGATTTTGAGAGACATATGACTCTTTTGATGGTCTTCTTTCCCATCCACTTTGCACAAGAGCATTTCGACTAATTTCGGCAGCTTAACTGTAGTTAAACTCTTGTTAAGTCATGTAATTGCAATTAACTATCATAGTTAAATAGCTGAATTTGGAAAATAAAAATAGCTGAACTATGGTTCAACTGGCCCTAAGATCTAGTTCTAGGTAAAGGTACAAGTATGTGATAACCTTCCGAAGTTGGTGAGTTGAACCACGTTCAACCAGAATTGTACAACTGTCCCTAAGGCCATTGACTGTCACTTCGTTGATTGTCGTTTTTGATTATTAACTATTCATGAATCTATGGTAGCAATCGTTTTGGTATTTCAAACTGATTGAAGTGGAAGGTATTTTTTTTTTTTTTGTAACTACTACTTAAATGCTAGACAAAAATCTTAAAAACTAGCTTACAGAATAACTTAACTAACTTACTGGCCCCATGTGGGCGCTCTAAATTATACTATAACTATATTAAAAATGCCTTTCGGCGTAAAAACTTACTTATATTAAAAATTCAATGGCGCAAAATTATAGTCAGCCTAAGTTTAAGGAATTAACGCCACACTTCTTAACTTAATTTTAACTTTGAAACAGTTCTCTAACTTTAAAGTAATTATAGACTCTTTCTGATGTACTGACAACTAGTGTGGGGTTAAAAACATTTCTCTAAATTATTTGTGCGGAACACGCCTTAAACAGTGACAGTTCGCTAAGAAAACAAAGCAAACACACTTTTCTATCTGTCGTCAAATGTCATCAGCCCGGAATATAATTTTCTGTTTATTTTCAATACACCGGTATTTTTAGTTGAATTACAAGCAAACGTTAAGCGATTAGAGCTGGAAAAACTGCGTCTGGAGGATTTAGTGTCAACAATAAAAGCAAACTATGAAAAAGAGATCGAAATAATAGAAAAATCTTTTAGGTAAATATGTACATAAATAGAAAATAAATTTCTCATGCAAAACTTTTATTAATTTTTACAGAAAACAAATTGAAGTTCTAGAAGATCACCTTGCATCATGCGGAGACACGACTGAAAAATGAAATTGATGCGTTACATGTGTTTTACATTAGTCGTGTTTTGTTGGTAAGTGTTTAGTCACTTTAGCAAAATTTTGTATGGGATACGAAAAGTGGCGATAAATTGGTCAGTAATTAAAGTGAACATAAAAGTGAAGATAAAATCTTGGAATGCCTGGAAATTTTTGGCGCGAAATATGTCAATATATTTTTTGCTTAAAGGTTGGTGGCACCTACGACAGCTTAAGACATGGACTCCATATACAAAGATTATTAATGGTTGTGTTCATTGTGTTTTCTTTTAGGGCAGCGTGTTGCGGAAGAAGTAAGAAGCTTTCAACTTACGAAAGTTGCAAAAAAGGTTTGATGATTTTGAACTTTTCGCTTAAAAACAAATAAAAATTGGTTAAAGCAGATTTTTAAATAAAATTATATAATTTGGGATTTAATTTGGTAATATTCAAGCTAAATAATGATTATTTATCCGGTTTTTATTTGTTTGTAGTGGAAGGTGGGGTTCAAGTTGACCAACTCGGCATATTCAAATAGCCATACTTTGCAGACACATCCATAAAATTATTTGAAACTTCGGCTTGGCATATAGTCAAGAATACCAACTTTGAAATAAAATAAGAAAGTGGATACAAAAGTGAATATAGCGTTTTGTTGGTTCCTTCCAGTGCTGACTAACTAAAAATTACCAACAAAACACGACTATTGGCAAACTTAAAACTATCAATGATGATAAAATAGAATTGCAATCCCATCTGGAAGAGTTTATAAATAATTTGAGGAAAACTCTTGAAGTGGAGATTCGAAGACTTAAAACAGCCCATGAAGAAGACCTTGTCTTACAAGTCCGTGCCAACGAACGCAAAGCAAACGAAGCAATTCAAAAAGCTAGGTTGGATGAGCAAAGTTTTAATGAAAAAGCTACATTTCTTCAGCAAATTGAATAATTTTTTAATTATTTTTAAAATGTAAAATAAAAATTTCAAGTCAGAACTTCAATCATATAAATTAAATGGTGGTAATAAATAATAATAGAAATAAATCCGAATAAAGAAACAAAAACTTATGCGTCTTTAATAAAAATGTTGTCTTTTGAGTGAATTGATAAATTAAATTGACTCGGCAGACTCTGTAGGATTTTCGGAAAGTTGAAAATCCATCAAGCACAAGCAAAAATGACGGTTCAAAAGGAGAAAAAATTCGATGTTTCGCCACATATATTATGTAGTTTTTATGTTGTATTCAAATAAATTTCGACAAAGATCTTGCAGCTTGCATCGGTCACAATCTGCACGTTAAGTGAATAGAAGCCTTGAATAAAACATACACAAATAAGTGACTGAGTTGTTTAAAAAAAATGATTTGTAGCAAAATTTTTTTTTGGTTCATAGAAAATGACTAATTAACAGGAGTCAGAGAGAAGAAAGTGTGGCACTATCAAAATTAAAATAGGGTTTTCATGATTTTAATTTTGATGCAAGTCTTTAAAGATAAAGTGTAGTTTAACTTGTCTATAATTGCCAAAAATGTAATATTAGACTAGTGTCAAACTAAATTTGATTTAGTTTGGAGTTAAATGGACTATAATTGTGCGCCAATATTATTTAAAACTAAATATGCGTGCCCGTGCATGACACCTTACTTTAAGCGGGTGGAATTATTGTGAAGTGAGACAGTTGTACGACGCGAATTTTTTGCATTTTATAAAAGAAGATAACATCCATAAATTACTATTAATGCTTTTGTTTGTTTCCTTTTCCAAGAATTCACTTTTTATCACTCAGCATTTAGTTAAACTATGAAAATACTGCGATGTTAACATATCGGCAGTCAAGCAGATAATGAACAAAATGGGAAAAAAACTGCATTTGGAATTGGAACAGTACTTACACGCTTCTGATATTTATAATTTGATGCTTTCTCAAGAGAGTACTCACTCCTCATACCTCTCGTCTACGAACTCTCGTCAGTCCGGTCTCAAATTTCCCAGTCTAAACACGGTATATCGTGAGTCCGGTCTCAAATTTTCCAGTCTAAACACGGTCCTTGTAAATGGTCGCTTTAAAAAAAAAACTCACTATTGTGACCTACTGTAACCGATAACATTTTGAAACTTTTTGCTATCGAAATTCATCCCCATTTTCACATGACACCGTCCGTCACCGTCGTAAAGTTTGTTTTCAAATTTCTTGTACAAAAAAAAAAAAATAAAAAAAAAAAAATAAACTAACCGAAAACTGCGCGGTCCGTAATTTTCTCGTTGTTTTATTCAATTTAATTTTTATTTTAAGTCTTAGTAAAAATTTAAAAATAAATTTAACCCACATTCTTAACAAGTGCTAATCCCTTCCCTGATACCTGCGACTTGTTATATTTTCAAACAAATCCATTTTCCAACAATACAATACAGCTGCCCCATTTTTGATTTTTGTCTATCGGAATTTCGCAAAACAAAAAAAATTGTTTTTTCCTTGTATAGAATTTTTTGTTGTGTTTATTTTAAAAGCAATTTAAAATTAATTGCTCGAAAGAATAAGTTAATGTAATCCAATTAAGGCAACGAATTGGCATCATGACGAGCCGTGGAAACTACAAGGACATCTACGATTTGCTGGAGAAACTTTGCAAAAATGTTTGCCCCAATAATCACAGTAAGTTTTTTTTTATTAATTAAATTATTCTAAATTACATATTACTTTTTTATTAAAACTTTAAAAAATAATTAATTTTTCTTAAATGCTTTGCTTTTTATTAAGTTTTTGTATTGTTATTTGGTACAATCTTGGTGGAAATAGAATATTGGCAAACATTTGGCTGCAGTGGCTACGACGAAGAAGTCGCCTTCAATGGGCACTTCAACAATTTATGAACTATTTTTGTTTGTTTCAACAATTTATACATACATAATATGCCATTGGTTTTATAATTGCTTTTCTTTTGTTTAATTTAAGGGCAAGTGCTTGGAAATGTAACACAATACATATCGAATTGTCCGACGGGTTTGGGCAGTTCTTTGCCATACAATGAGACTTCGCTGGTTTCGAAGATCTCGAGCCATTTGACTAACACTAGTGGTTCACAGAGTAGTGCAACATTATTTCTAAATCTATATGAACAATTAAAAACCAGTGTAAGTTCAATATTACTTTAAAGTAACTAAGTAACTTAAGTTCTAGTGAAGTAGTTTCATTTCTCTTTTTATAGCAAACAGATCAAAGACAAAGAAGTGCTTTGTTAACTTTTTTGTACTTCATGGCAGAGACGCAAAATAACATGTTAACTTTGTCTACAAATGGTTTTAATAATGCAATTACTAACAATCAGGATAATAATGGTCCGGGAGTTAGTTCGGCTTTGAACTCGATTCGTTCAAATGTTATGCAGAAGACGCATCATTTCAATCCCGGTGTAACAATTGGAAGGGGAGCGTTTGCTAATCAAAAGGTAATTTGAACTTTTAGAATGTGAGGTAGAAAATGTTACACACATTTAAATTTATAAACATTTATTTTAATTTGGCAAAACCCCAAGATATTCGCTTAATATTAATAGGTCGGTGATCTTTTACTTACTTTAGTTTATTTAAGCTGGATCTAAAGATCCGTCTTGCGTCAAGTAATAAGCCTAAAACATCGTGTCTAAAAGGGTGTTCCCGTCGCTATCTTTCAAAACTTAAGTGTGACTTATCCTGATCTAGCTTTGTTGAGCCTCTCCTTGACTTTAAGTATGCAGTTAGCATCCTTTTTCCTGTCTACTTTACTATGTACCTGTTTTTCATTGTCGCCACGCCCTGTACGCCTCTGTTATGATTTACAGCACTATTAGTAGCTTGTTGACATAGAAAGTTGTTTTGGCGAAGAGATAGTAGAATAGTAGAAATAACCAGTTGCGTTCCCCCCTGAAACAATTCAACCGCAATACTTTATGGCGTATAAATAAATAAGCATTAAAACATTCATGTGGAGAACCAAACTAGCTGTTCTATCATGCATTTCCTTTGGCGCCGAAACGTGGGCATTGTCAAATTTGGATGAAAAAGGGCTTGATGGCTTTGAGCGAAAATCCTTCGATTGATTTTAGAGCCAGAAGAACAGAAGTAATGTAATAGAAATGAATAATTTAGCCCCTAGGATCACAAAATCACCTCAGTAGGAGTTTGCTGTCAAGAAAATACATACTTACACTCGTGTGATCAAGCAGAAGAAAATCCGAACAATTCGGTGTGCGTTTTTATTCACACCACACTATCAAAAAAAAAAAAAAAAATATTTTCATAAAGTTAGCTGATAAAGCCTGATATTGTTTTTTGTCACGAGCTCACAATGACGAATACGGCATGAAAATAAACTGAAACACCGCAATGTAGAAAAATTTACTGATCATAATGAGAATGTTATTCCTTTTAAGGAAAGTTGGTTCACAGTTTATATTCGAGCCAACCGATCGATCGTCTTCTAAAAATAATATTGCCATTACTGTTTAACTAAATCAAACATCTTCTGTCTTCCTCAGAATTACACACTAATAATAAAATAATGCTTTTCTGCTTTAACTAAAAAAAAAAAAAAACTTTACTTTACAGGCTTCCACAATGTATAGCAATTCTCCTACCGACAACAAATTAAAGATCTCCACCCTCCGAACCACGCACAACAATCACCATTTGCAATCAGATAGTAGCGACACTGGTAGTAGATGTATACAATTAGACAAACAGGCGATACGTGAAGCACAAAACGATTTAAACGATGATATTGTCCAGAACGTTATCTACGCTTTTACCGGCATACAGGGAAAGTATCTGAAAAAGGATGTGATATCGGGAGCATTTAAATTAGACACAAAAGCTAGAAAATTGAATGTAGTTCAGGCTGGAATGCTACTAAGGCTATCGGAGTTGGGGTAAAAAAAATTA
The DNA here is from genome assembly GCA_951217065.1 of Baccha elongata. Classification (NCBI taxonomy): domain Eukaryota; kingdom Metazoa; phylum Arthropoda; class Insecta; order Diptera; family Syrphidae; genus Baccha; species Baccha elongata. The sequence continues at coordinate 36,107,961 of OX578272.1, forward strand.
AATACCAAAATATTTAAATTATTAGAAGAATTCACAGAGATCCTTTGTATTCTAGTTACTACCACGATCAACTGCAATCGTATACAGACATAAAAAGTGGTCACTGCGCTCTGGGTCTGATGGGGCAGGGTTTTATTTCAGCTCTGAAAACAGAGTTAACAAAGTATTATGGAATGGTTGCTATGTTGCAGGAACAGGTAAACAGATTATAACATACAAAGAAAACATTTTTGTAAATAGTTTGTCTTTCAGCTGAATAAACAGAGAAAAACAGAGAACCAGGAATGGTTATCCACATTGGCGCCGTTTGAAAAAGTCACATTAATGAAAATTCTGGTGTGGTCGGTAGATCCATTGCAGCGCTTACAGTGGCTAGCAACAATAGCCGAATCTTGTCAAGAGAAAAAAGGAGGAGCATTAGCTTCGATTGTTTATAGCTTCTTAAGCAACGGTGATCCAATGGTTAAGTCGGTTGTTAAAGAAATGCTTCTTGCCATTTGTGGACCATTGCAGCAAATGCTGTCGCGTTGGTTGCTAGAAGGAGAAATCTGCGATCCACATGGTGAATTCTTCATTGAGTGTTTGTCTGAAGTGAGCCCTGATCGTCTGTGGCATGACAAATACAGAGTGCGGACGTCAATGCTTCCGGATTTTATATCCACAGATATGGCGAATAAAATTCTCATCACTGGAAAGAGTATAAATTTCTTACGGGAAATCTGTGAAGATAAAGCACCGGTCAAGGGACGTGAGGAATTGCGCCAATGCTTTGAATTGAATGGTAAGTGTTATCACAACACCATTAATTGATTTGTTGATTTTTTTTTTTTATATTTTATAGCGGAAAACATTTTTTCTAAAGTAGCCGACACGAAACTGCACTCCATAATCGATTCGGTGTACTTAAATACATCGAAGAGAGTGTTGGACATTGTAATGGGACCGCACAAGCTCCTAGAGCATCTGCAAGCAATGCGAAGGTATTTGCTGCTAGGACAAGGAGATTTTATCGGAATTCTTATGGAAAATCTAAAGTAAGCTTTATATTTTTTTTTTTTTTACAGAAGAAACATTGAAGTTAAACTGAGAATTTTCTCTTTATTTTTTCAGATCCGAATTAGACAAACCTGCAAAAGAGTTATACTCTTATGATTTATCATCAATTTTGGATGCTGCCATTCGAAACACAAATGCACAATACGATGATCCAGAAATTCTTAATCATTTAGACGTAAGATTGTTACATCCGTATGACGGTGACACGGGATGGGATATTCTATCACTGCAGTACACAGTACGTGGTCCACTGGCGACAATGTTAGATCCGGCGATGGATAATTATCAAATTCTATTCAAACCTCTTTGGCGTATGAAACATATCGAATTTTTGTTGTCCTCCAAGATCTGGAAAGATCAAATGTGCAACGCTAAGGTAAGTGAAATTTATAAAATAATGCTTAAGAGTTAAAAATACGCAAACAAAACTAAATGTTTTATGAATCAGAGTAGTTTGTTTCGACAAAACGAAATATCACCCAAAAGGATATAAGTTATATATTGCAACATGATGAGCTCTAAGCTATTTTGTATTGTTCCATATCTGAGGCCAACATAGCAATAGGTACCTTGCATATGTTAGGTCTGCTTCCACTATTTGGATAATTGCTTTTGGTTGGTATTCTCAGCGTCCCTCGTTTTTGCATGAAAATATGAGCTAAGTCAGTGCTAGTCAAAGCCTTCCTTTCAACTTATGGAGCACTTTTGATTCAGAGAAGATGACAGATTTCGTCCACCCTAAGTTTAGGACAGGCGATGATTAATGTTGCTATCATAAGATGCTATGGAGCGAAGATTCAAGGTTTTTAAAACTTTTTTTTACTTGAAGAGTACTCTTCCCTTAAAATAAATTTCTGAAATACTTAATTACTTACTTAAGGTGGCGCTACAATCCGGGGTAGACAAGGACCTCAACCAACAATCTTCTTCCAATAAATCACACAGAAAATTTTTCTTTCAAAGCAGCGTAAAGCGTTCTCATCCAAGTTTAAAGAAACAGCGATTGGCGAGAGTAATTCTTCATTGAATCTCTGTACTGGGGCTAAATTCCGCAAGCGTGAGTTTTGTTGTGAGTTTCTTCAAAACTCACACCCCCATTTGCACAAATGCTTATTCACGAGATTCCGCAAAATGTTTTGTATTTGAGAGCGCTGAATAAATTTTTGTTCGTTGCCTAGTGAGCTGAATTTATTTTGACTATTAGTTTTTGTTTATTTTTGTTATTTTTAATTTTATGCTTACGCTCTGAAATAAGGTGAGACATTTTATTCAAAACTGACGCAATAAACTCACAGGCACGTTTGCAAAACTCACGCCCCTGGTGTTATAAAACTTAATGGCCATTGAGCCAAATAAAACTTAAACTTAAACTTAAACCTATTCACTGAGGTGAAAGCGGAACTTAGGTACAAAAAGTTTCTGACCACCTCAAAGTTATAGCTGTCTATAGTGACGTTTTGTCCAAGACGTCGGTGTTTGGCGTCTATCCTTGTTGACAGCATATATTTGGTTTCGTCACAGTTAAACCCATCTTCTAGGATTCATTCTCAATTATCACGAAAGCACCACTGACATCACGTTTTGTTCTTCCTATTATGACTTTTGAAAGATTGTGTCTGGTGTCCACGTGAGAGTTTTTCGTTATTCTTTCAAGGATGATGTTAAAGAAGTCGCATGACAGCGCATCGACTTGTCTAAATTCTTTTTTGACATAAAAAGTATCGGTGAGATCTTTACCGACTTTGGTGGAGCAGCGTGAATCCTCCATCGTCATCCTGCACAAACGAACGAGTTTTTTAGGCATGTTCAAAATAGACATTGCTCTAAATAGCTCGTGTTTACGCGGCCTTGAAATCGTTGAAAAGGTGGTGGGTAGCGATATGAAATTCCTGTGTTTTTCCTAGATTTATAGGGCAAATATTTGGTCGATGGTAGACTCTCCTGGCCTAAAGCAGGTTGTTGACGAATGGCTTTAAGTGTTCAAATAGTAAAGCAGAGAGGATCTTTTATGCGATGCTAAGAAGACTAATACCCCTGTAATTGGTGCGGTCCAAAGGATCGCCTTTTATTAAGTTCGGGCAAACAATGCTAAGGTTCCATTCATTTGGCATGCTTTCCTACGAACATATTTTACAGATTAGCTGGTGCATACTCGTAACCAGTTCATCGCCAGCTGCTTTGAATAACTCCACCGCAAGGCCATCAGCTCCAGCAGCTTTATTATTCTTAAGTTTAGATATAGTTATCTTCACTTCATCTAAACAAAAACTTGCCTTTAACGTAATGCATAAACAAACAAATAATATTGTACAACCCTTTCCGCAAGATATGCATAGTGTATATGAGTTGTACATTATATATGTACATACATACAAACATTACGTTTAAAAAAGAAGTTAAAACCTTTTTTGTTTTGCGTGTCAATATAATGATTAAATAATTATAATTATCATGCCAATCAATATACTTTTAGATATCATTATTGTTTGTGTAAACATCCGAAGTAAGTGCATTCATTATGCATTTTCGCAAAATACCTTGATTTTAAATTATACCAAAATCAAGCTTTTTCTGTATAAAATATTTCTTAATTATTTATCGGACGCAGATAATTTAATTATAGTAAGAAATAATAATTATAGACAAATTGCCATTCGTCCTAATTTCGACTACACTAATATCAAAAGATTACAGTAAAAGCTCTACTTGCAACAGTTTCGATAGGCGGACGATTCCCATAAGCGGGCATATTTTATAAACGGACACTTTTATAAACGCCATTTTTCCTCTAAAGAAATCTACCACCTGAAAAAACTCCCTAAGTCCTATTATTGAGTTTATACACATAGAGAAATCATCTTTTTCGAAAGAAAGTTTCACATACTGCTCGTATTATCGTTACTATCGAATTGTTCTTGTTTACTCTTGTAGCAATTATACTTGAGCACAGAGCAAACTTCGAGCACACAGATCATGCTCTGAGCTAACTCTGATTCAAAAAAGAAACATAATTTAAGAGCTCAAAGCGCACTGAGCTAAAAAAGAAACGGAGATATTTTTTTGACAGTTCTAGCTTTGCTGCGTGCGCTCAGAGTTAAAACACTAAAACGCATAAAGGCAAGAGAAATAAAGAAAAACAAATACAAATGTATGCGGTTCGGTTTGAGTGTTTTTCGAAACAGGGAATCAGGGCAATAATACTCGATATGCGTATTTAGCGCAATCTACTTCGGTGTGTTTGAAACCATCTTAAATCCTTTATGAACATTTCGGTGCAAATTTTGTCTAATGTGTGAAGATTTTATTTAAGCTGTTACTAAATTTAATTATTATTAAGGCCCTATGTGTATACACTCAATGGTCCTATGTTCAAATAACTGAAATTGAAAACTCTGAAATTGCAATCACCTTCACGTATATTTGAAACTTTAAAAAGCGATGTTACGTTGAGAAAAGGAAATTCCCCGAACGACATAATGTCGGTATGTTATGATTTATTTTATTTTTTCACTGCGATTCTGCTTTTGTATGAGTTCTGTTCTTTAATTTCGTAGTCATTTCATTATTTATGTCAACATATGAAGTTATTTAAAAAAGCTTCTCCCTCAACCAAAAAACTCTCATAACAGACAAAAACTTTGCCATCATGAGAGTCCGCTTACGGGAGCTTTCACTGTACATCAATTTATACATTGTATAAAGTTTTTTTTTTTTTTTATTTATATTAGAACATACTCAAACCATATGAAAATAATCTATTGAAATTGCTAGTTAAGTTCAATGGATTAGTATTTTTCAAAAAGAAAGAAAGCTGATTCAGATTTTTAAGTATATGCATACATATATTAATGTGTATGTTTCTAGCTTAGCACTGACCATGTTCGCCTATTCTGAGAACGAGCTTCCAGCAATCCGTGTTTGGGTCTTCCAAAAAAGTTTTGGCAATTGAAATGCGATTATCTGCTGCTTGTTTACGTTATTGAAGTGAAACTTCTTTTGCAGCGTATATTACTTTTTGACAATGGATTGTAAAACTAATGCCACGAAAATTTATCGGTCACCGCTTAAGCTTTTTCGGTAAACTTCGGTATCATTCGAGTTTGACAGATTTTTCATCGTTTGGGGCATACTCCTCATTTAGCTTGTACCCGAAATTTTCTTTCATCATAAAATTTGAAATATTATCCTGAAATCGCATAAGGCACTGTGCCACCTTGTAAGACTGTTTGTATTCAGAGTATTTTTAGAGGGAAGAGTTCGCTTCAATATATACGGTAAACTTCCAGACGGTTTTGCCTTTCGTGCATTAGTACACAACATTTACCTAGTCCAGTGTTTCCTCCTGTTAATCACAGAACTTACATATATCAAGTATGTTAAGGTGCTTTTATAGTTTGCAGTGGCCAGTGAGGAAACCCGTGTAAATTCTTATTTTTTTCGATCACATTTTCTCTTGCTCTGTAATCATTTAAAATATTTTTTTCATTCCTATTAATTTATTATTTTGAGCATCAAAAGATTTTGGGTGTTAACCAACTCCTTACAAATAAAAACATTAACATTAGTTTAAGGACAGCTTATTCACTATCGATTCTATTGATGTTTATCAAGCATACCTAGCTGAGCTGTTCTATTGGTATGGCATAACATATCAAAAATTATGAAACTATTCATTATTTTTAGTCAAAGTACTTTTAAATGTGATTGTGACCCCCCAGGTAAGGCTTTTTAATTATGATGAAAGCTAAAATAAAATATACCATTTGCCATACTTCTAATAAATAAACATAAACACATCTGCATATTCCATACAACTTGACTTTCGCTCTGTGTACTCACTGCTTAACCTTTGGACTGAATTAAAAATAATCGTGAAACTGTAGTTACCATAGAAGTTAGGTAAAAGCTTTAGGCGATTAGGTTTTAATCTTTGTGGCAATCCAGCAAATATGATAAGATTATATTTCAAATGCATTTTACTTAAAATAATGTGTTATTTTAATATTTTCTTCAAGTTTTGCGAGTAAATTAATTTATTTATTTTTTATCTACGTGCTCAAAAATATGTATTTATGCAAAACAAAACAAACAATAAACCTTTACATTTAACTTAACTATTTGGTGACTGATGACGACTAAAGTTTACAACTTAGCGTCTGTTTTAAGGAGAGGAGCTAATTTTTGTGTTAACATGATGTTTCCGGCAATTTTTAGTTTACCCTTCATGAAAGCGGCTTGGGAGTTTAGTTTACCCAAAGCAATATCGACCATGTCTTCATCAGAAACAGTTAAAGTTGTATCAACTTTGATTCCATTTGGTGGTCCCTGATAGACCTTGGCACTCTTAAGATCCAGAGCTAAAGATTGAAATAAAATTGCATTTTGTTGCTGTAAATATCAGGCCATTTCTACTTACTCCATTCTTTTGTAATTTTGCCGTCTTTTGTAATTTTGAACAGAAAAACACCATTTACAGATTTAGCTTTGGCTTCATTATCTTTTACGCCATCAATGATTTTTTCAAATACTGCGTCACTGCTTAGAGACATGCTGATGGTTTTTTTGTGCAGTTTTTTTTTTGTCCTAATTAGAAAATATATTTTTATAAAAATACGTAAGAAATTTGTTTTATGTAGGTGCTCACTGCTGGAATGAAAAAAAGGGTTTGATCGATGCGTCAGCAGCGAAGGCACTTGCTGTAAAATGGAACTGTTGGCTTGATAAATTTCTAGTGTAGTCCATGGGTTTGTTTGATGTGTATTTAAATAAGCCAGCCAATTGAATACGTTGCATCCGTTGCGCAAGATAAATATTTAGTTCCGTCATAGTTTGAAATATGCATTTGCATTGCCCCCAAATGAACCCCAATGAGTGACTCAATTTGATCTTTGCTGACAGATACTTAACTATAAAGCAATAACGGTTTTAAAACATAAAGAAAATGCAGCATCAAAGTAAAAATATACAACGGAGGCATCCATGTTCCCAATTGAAGCATATACGTGGGAGTGCTATCCGGTAGCCTGAAGATTTTCTTGATGAAATAACGCAATAATTTTTCCACCTCTTCGTACTGATTAAAACTCCATACCTGCGCTGCATAGCACATAACGGATCTGACGTCCTTTTCAAAAACTTCAAGCTTAATACTTGGTTTTCTTTTGCCCAGAATCCCTTTACAGTTATGTCGTTTTCAGCTGGTAATCCGGAAGAGCTCTCCGATTCGGGAACAAGTAAACCCAGCTGATTTGATTCTGAAGTATGTGTGTGAATGTAGTTTTGAAACGTCAACGCAAATTCTAATCTACTTTTTGCATTTTTGTAAACATGGACGCGTCGCAACTAATTTGCCAAACTCTTTCAGTAAGAATTCGACTGCAACTATGTATATCGTCATCTTCACTTGAGGATGATGATGATGAAGTGGATGCCATTGAGTGAAAAATTGCAATTAACATATCCATTAAACTATTACTAAATTTGTAAAAAATATAAAATACGCAAACCCTACAATTGACAAATGAAATTGTTTTGATGTTTAAAGGCGTGAATGTATGTTCTTCTGGTTTTGATTCTGAATTGAAATTTAGAAGACAAAACTCTTCTTTTCAGGAGAGCAACTGTTATTCTGATTGCCAGCCGAATGGTTATGGTTTCAGAAGCCTTCTGGACTCTCCCGGACGCTTCTGGGCGACCAGCCGAAAACAACACTAGTGATAGATAGATGATAGATTCGATATATTATCATTAATTCAGATTGTTTTACAAAAAAATATTATATAAAACGTTAAGGGTTGGCTTTGCCGTCTGCCCGAAACATTAGTGTTGATTGCTTCTTATTGTTTTTTTAAACCTCTACGAAATGTTAAAACACAATTTTGGGATGATAATAACACCCAGATAAGAAAACTCTTTGATCTTTTCGATCTCCTCATTTTGCCAAGTCTATCGAAAACAAAACCTTTGGGCATACCAGCATTTATTTTGTAAATATGTAACAGACATAATAACCGTCCAATACGACTTGAATTGAGCGATCCGAAATATCCATGAAAGGTACTTGCATTGAGGAAAACTGAGCAGCTTTCCACATTCTAGGCACGTGACTTCTGTGGGACGACCATATATTTTTATTTTAAATTAAATTATTTTTCGGACCTACCACGGCGATTTTATCTTTTTGCTTAAATGTTTATCAAAATTGGCTGACGTTTCGACAATATTCCACATCTCGCGGTCACGAGCTGACTGATAGATTGTGGGAGGATGTTGTTTTTTTTCTCTTTAGTTCTCCCCAGTGAGAAATGTATACTTCACACAAGAAAATATTTATTATTTTTAACCGATTGATTTACAAAAACAATTTTTGTTTATTTTTAGCCACTCCGAACGTTAAAAACTCAACTTAATCCCATCATGTATAGGTTGCATTTATTTACCTCTGAGATGATTCACTTTATTCACCAAATGCAGTATTACATACTCTTTGAAGTAATCGAATGTGCTTGGGCCGAGTTCCAGGAGAAAATCCAACAAGCAAAAACCCTCGACGACATACTCCATGCACACGATGAATTTCTAACAACAATTAAAAGTGGTGCATTCCTCGACTCAAAGTCAGAAGCCCTATCCGCCCAAATGGAAGAAGTTTACCTTGGAATAACACGCCTAGAAGTATGGCAGGATAAATTCTTTGAAATTTGTTTCAAAGAATTGAAAGCCACAAAAGACTTTGAAGCCGTCATCCGAGAATCTGAGAAAATTGGCGAATTCGGAATGAATGCCGAACAACAGCTGCAACGAGATGAAGATCATAAAATATTTGAACAAAATCTCAACAGCTGTCAAAAGAATCTTGAAAAAATCGGATTTGACTACGAAGTTACTGTACGACAATTTTTACTCGAACTAAACTCCAATAACGATCATAATCTGCAGTTGTTTGGCATTCGGTTGGATTTTAATGAGTATTATAAAAAACGAGATCAGCGTCTCAACAAACCCCTAACATTCGAAAGTATGAGGGTGAGCAGTGTATTTGGTAGGAGTCGCTACAGCACCAACTGACCCCTGCCCCCGCATACTGAATTGGTGTATTCTTTTAGTAAAAATTGCAGTGAGATCACAAAATGTCAATGTGCCATTATTTGCCATAACAATGGTGATCTTAGCACAAAGTGCCATCTACCGCCATTGTTTATGCCGAACAGGAATCTTGTTTATGTTTCCTGCTGTGAAATTCTCTAAATTCCGCGAATCTCTAAACAAATAACAAAGTATTTTTCTCCTCTCGCAGCACTTATTGTTTGTGCATGTATTGTTCTTAAACAAACAAAAATATAAAATTATCGTTAAAAGCTTACGTTAATTGAAAAATATTTCTTTCAAATAAATTATAATAATAAAAATAAATTCACATATTTTTGAAAAGCACGCTAAAGCACTGTTGTATTTTTAAATAATAATAAAAAAAGAAGAAATTACAATAAAACCGGAAACAAATTTATCTAAAATAAAATGCCCATATTTTAGAATACCTTGAAATAATTGTTTTTTTCATTTTCTCAGTTTAACTTTGAGAGAAGAGTTTTAAAATGTTATAATCACTACACCGTGGAAATTGACAGCAAGTATTGCAAGTGTTCTTGTTGGATATGGCAAGTTAGTTTTCAATCAAAACACAAGTGCTGGGAAAAGAGTCGAAAGTCGTTTGATTGTGATTTATCGATCTACATAATTCTTTTCCGACGTTGTTGTTAATAATCTCGAATAAGGATCCTTAGGATCTGCTGTTGAGTTCGACGGGTCTATCTCAAAAAAAGCATCCTGGCTTTGGCTTGTTCCATGCCAGAGACCAACGCTGATGTCCTTGCACTGAGTGTAATCTTCTTCGAAAAGGAAGAAGCAGGTCGTCTGAAACAGACCATCTCGTATTTGAAAGAATTAATTTGAATGCTCCTCAGCTGAAAGTACATGACAGGCCTTCTTATATTCGCTTCAACTCGGCGGGCAGCTATCATCGGTTACAATAATCTGGTACTGACATACGTACGAACAGCGTTTGTTGCTGATATATATAAATATGATCAGATGGTCATAATTGATGATTGACTGTTTCCTATTATCACGAAGATCGGGTTATAATATTGTAAATAATATTAATTATAAAGTTAAGAGGGAAAGGTGTGATCGTCGGAAAAGGCCAAGAAGAAGAAATGATTTTAATTAGTGTATTTGGAAATCCGAGTTGACAAAATGTATGTATTAGTTTAGTCCTTCCATCCACACATTGTCGATGACCCCATATAAATACAACAGTTTTTTTTTTATTTAAAAAGTTGTAACACGTTTTTATCTTCTCATTTTATTTTTCTGTTTCAATTTTGGAATATTGGAGCATTTATATGCATATATATATTTAATATGTATATAAGAGTAATAATAATAATATATATATATATGATTTCTATTTTTAAAAGTTGCAATTTTTAAGTAAATAATTTACAGTTGCTAAATAATTATTATAGACGTGATTGGTTGTTCTTTAATTTATTAGTTTTTTTTTTTTGCATTGTATTTTATATTTTCGTACAAGCTTAAATAAACAAAAATCTCTTAAAAAGTGTTTTATGAGTAACAAATGAATAAAATAATAAATTGCTTAACATTTATATTTTATTTAAGACATTAAAATGTTTTTTTTTTTTTTCCTATTTAACCAAATAATAATTTTTGAATAATTATAACAATTTGATGTTTTTTCTTATGATAATTTATTTTGTTTTTTAGTGTGCTTTTTTATTGGAAAAACTTAATTATATTAATAATCGTTTTTTTTTTTTTTTTTTAGTTTATCTATGCAACAAGATGCTATTACATTAAATGATACATAGCTCGATTTGTAACACGAGACGTTGCTTCTTTCAATCTCTATTGGTTTAACCTATGGAGAGTTTAAAGGGGCTTTGTTTAATTGCTAAGCAGTTTTATTAAGTGACAAACTGCTGGACTTGGTGGTGTTTTAGGATATCTCTATGTTTGCGGCCTCTGAAATGCCACTAGCTTCTTCAAAATCACCCAATAACAAAGGCTCTTCTTTTTTTTCTTTATGTTGACGATGGTGATGCTTTTCTTTTTTCTCTTTTTTATTTTCACTGGTTTCGTCTTTTTTGGAAGAAGATTTTGATTTTTCTTTCTTCTTTTTAACTGGAGTGCCTAAGAGATTCGGACTTTCTTCGCCATTTTGTTTGGTTTTAGATTTTGATTTGTGTTCTTTGTCTTTTTTCTTTTCTTTTTTAATCGTACCGGTGGTTGTAGTCGGGGTGGTGGTGGTTGTGTCGGTTGTGTTGGAATCTTTTGCTTTCTTTGATTTTGATTTCTTTGAAATTGATTGTTCCAAGTTTTCATTCGATGTTGAATTGTTTGTGGATTTTTTTGCTTTACGAGCTTCATCACTGTCGGGACTGAAAACAAAACATGAATGAGATAATATGTTGTTAAAAATAATTGTTGGATTGTGTTTACATATCAAGATCAATGTCTAAGGCTCGATGGGGGTCATCGGGATCAAATTTATCTTTATCTTCACTGTCGGACAAAGCTACACCTTCTGGCATTTCCAATGTCTTGTTTACAAGTGGCATAGGTTTTGCGTCTAGAAAAAATTAATCAAATATTTAAAATATAATACGTTCTTCTTGATATTCAATAAAAAAAAAAATACGGTATGACACTTACCGTCTTCCGATTCAGAAGTAGTGTAAGCAGCTTTACTCTTTGATTTTTTGCTTTTCTTTGACTTTTTATGCTTTTTCTTTTCCGTGGTTGGCTTATTATCTTCCTCTAAGTACTTATCAGACCGTTTGGTGGCTAAAATTGAGTAAAACATTTGTATATATTGCAATTTGACATTTTTAAACTTACAGATCACTTGCAGTGGAAATTCTAGTGACAATTCAGCAATTGGAATGTCATCGATATTAACATAGGCATCTGTATCATTGCTCGGACTATTTAAATCTGTCTTCTTACCATCGTTGGACTTTAAGTAATGTGGATTGTTACTTTGTTCCATAAGACGTTGCTGTCTATATTTTTCTAGCTGTTCAGGTGTTAGATCATCACTTTTACGTCTCTTACTAGTTTCACCATCATGATTTCTTGTTATTGCTGCAAAAAGTTCTTCTTTTTCATCCTCACTTGATGAACTGCTATCTTTTTCAGGTGGTGGATTTATCCATTCATCCAAATCCAAACCATCTGGTAGGGGAACTTTACGTTGTGCTTTTGGCGCCACCGGAATTAATTCACCAGCAAATAACAATGCCATTTCTTGAACAATTTCTATAGCTAAAGTGGGAATGGTAGGAAGTACTTTCTTTTTCGCTAAATCATCATCAGTTACTGTTTCCAGACCACTTAAAATTTCCATGGTGGTTGTGATGTGGTTTTGATTTGTGTTATTTTTGCTAGAAGGATGTGTTGTTTCAAATTGGGAACGTAACATTCTTATGAGAACGCATGCGGAGTGTGCACGTTCTTGAACTTCAATATCATTTGAACTGGAAAATTCTTGAAGTTTGACCAGAACATGATCACAGAGCTTGAAAAAAACAAACAATTTTTTTATATAAAGCAAAACATTAATATTACTATAAAGTTACTTACTCTAACAATTCCATCAACATTTTGGTTTTCCAAACATGTTGTTACAAGTCTTGTAAATATTTTAATTACATTTTGCACAAAAACACCCTTTATGTGGCCTGGCACTTGTCGTGGTCGCATCAAAACGTTTAGGGTACTTTCGGCATCATTAAGTTCACTGTAAAAAAAGAATGTTTAAGAAATGGTTAAAGATGGTCTCAATAGCCGTTAGGGTAAGCCTTGGGACTTACGGCAACTATTACTACATAGAGATATGCAATCACAGAACAAATTTATGCATTAGGGCGTCACTTGGTCATGTTTGTATAAACAAAAACACCTTCCACGATGAAAGCACAAAAAAGAATACTCTACACGGGATCAATCAACGATGGCGTTTCTAGCTCCAGTTAAAAGAAACTACTTGGCGAACACCTTAGATGGACTACTACGACTAACTCGGTGCTCACATAGAGAGTGGATTGGTTTATCCGGTTGTTTACTTTAAGTAGTATTAGAATCTAGATCTATTTATAACGACACTACGACAAACAGATGCAGCAATCAGATTTGACACCGATAAGCTAAAATGGCATGAGACAGCCAAAAATTTTGCTGACCAAGTCTTTCTTAATCTCTTAGCAAGTCTGCCAATAAGCATTGAGTACAGTTAGCTGATTCCAGAAAGCGATCCGCCGCGCTTTTGGTGGCGAATTTAAATGTTCATATTATGAATATCATAGGTACATTCAAATCCGCCACTAAAAGCGCGGCGGACCTCTTTCTGGAATTGGCTGCCAGGGGCCTGATTATAGAATAAATGAATCGTTTTTGGATGTGAAAGTTCGGATCAAGAATTTTTAAGATATGTTTCCATAAACTACACTACTAACATTATTAATTACTAACTGAATTCTAAAACTCACCTTGAAAATTCACCAACAATGAATGCAGCAGCATATAACACTTCATACATTGAATCGCTTTGCGATGAAACAGCAAATGTGTCTAGCAGAGTACTCATTTCATTTACAGCAAATTGTCTAACTACTGGGACACGAATAGCCACGTCTAGCAGTTGTTCAGCAATAAGCCCACCTTTTGGTAAAAAAAAAACTGAAGTAAATAAAAATGAAACTACAAATATCTAACGACTTACCATGTTTCGAACCAGCTTCAAGCGTTATCAACTCAACCAAAACCGTTAAGTACCATTCGAAATTTGTCACATATAGATACGAACTTTGTGAACAAATTTCAATTACCTTGAAGAGCAGCTCATCTCGATACACTGAACCTTCTGCTCGTTCCATATGACCAAGAAGTCTTTTAACAATTTCCATGAGATTCTTTTTTGAGACCATGCCATACAAAAGATCTAAAGCTCGCAATCTAATTGACTCATCTTTATCGTCTAAACAAGCCAAAATCAAATCCTTATGCGATTGAACACTTTTTGGATGTGTCTTGAGGATTTTCGACATCGCCAGCAGTCCCAAGTATTTTACTAAAATAAAACAAACACAATGTCAAAGAAACAATGGACCCTTATGGAAGATGTATATTTTCAAAATTTACTTACAATTTTGATCAGAATCTTCAATTAAGATGCGCAGTTTTTGTACGCACAGTTGTATTGAGGCACTATGATTTGGCATACCACTACTTATGCTTATCAGGACAGCGATAACTGTATTAATGCATTCATAAAGCAGACTCATCGCCGAAGTACTAAAGAAACACAATCATAAATACAAATATAAATTGTCGCTTGTAACAAGCTTCATAGCAAAGCAGTAATTGAGAAAGAAAAAAATAATAAAACACATCTACATATTCAGCGCTTAAAATAACACGCACACAATTAAATCACAATACAAAAAAATAAAAACAAAAACACACAAAACATAAAACTTTACAACAATAAACATAAAATAAATACAAAACTAAAAATGTATGAGAGTTCACAAAACTTGCCTATGGATTAGATTTGTGAGAGGTTCTATTAATTTCTTTCCTAGCCGGGGTTCTAAAGGAGTTAAAGCGCCAAACTGCAAATGCAAGAGAAAAAGAAACAAGCAAAATAAAATCATAATAATAAACATTGTTTTTTGTTCTCTTTTTTAATGGAATGTGTGAGTTGTTATATAGATATACCAAAAGATATAGATAATAAGTGAAAGGTTTATTATAAATATATGTATTTTAATATTTTATGTATTCGAGCCCTACTGTTTAAAAAAAAACCGTTTCGGAAACCTCTCTAAATCACTTTTTTTATTTAAGGGATAGATCGGTGAACATCGAGGTGGTGTTTCGAAAACAAACTAAAGTTTAAAGCAAACTCAGGTTTGAGCTTTGGAAGTAGGAGAATATAATTGTTGACAGTTAAGTAAAAAGAATCTGTCGATGGGTTGCTTGGCTTTGCGCGGCAAACAATCAAGTTAAACTAAGCCTAAACTTGATTGATTTCATGCTTCAAATGAGGTTTATGCTAAAAAATCTATGAGGCACGAGCGTGAAGATATCCTCGGAACCATCATAAAAACCGTGGAGGTAAACTGTGAACCTTGTCCACTAGACAATGAATTTTGGTATCGCAACGACCACCATAAGCCATTTCCTACATGCATAGCTATAATTAAAGCCTTTAGGACGAGGTTACCAATTTTAAAACTATGACACAGCAGCTCTAGAAACGTTAGTATCACTCGCTCCACTTGATCTTTTTACCTAAAAGATAACTTTAAGATAAGACTTAAACTGATAAAAACTGTTTGCCTCAGAAATGGTACAATCTATAACCAGGAAGCTTGCCGACTTTTACACTGTTCTTTCT
Organism: Baccha elongata; assembly: GCA_951217065.1. NCBI lineage: Eukaryota > Metazoa > Arthropoda > Insecta > Diptera > Syrphidae > Baccha > Baccha elongata. The sequence continues at coordinate 36,123,502 of OX578272.1, forward strand.
TCACTTCGTCATGTACATAATACATGGTGAGGAGCGCAATGAATCCACCAAATTCGAGTGATATGATGCGGGTCACTGTATTATCACCTAACCTAACCTACGAGTAAATTAACAATTAACGATTGTAAAACTAGGTGGTGCGGCGCGTCGGTGGTGATTGTTGCTTCATTATCAATATTACAGCTATGATCTGTAATCAAAGAATTAAATGCGAATCTTCTTTTTTATAACGATATTAATGATCTTCCCTTGCAGGGACCTATCAGAATATCTCTGAAGTGAATTCAGCTTGCCGTAAAAAACACTTTGGCATAACACTTAGATAAGCCCAATGAGAAAATAACACCTTGAAGTGCTTAAAGCTATCCCGAAATTGCGCATGCAATTCTAAGGTTACGCGCTGAAAGGTTATGCTAAAACCCCTAGAAAAAAAATTAAACGGCACTAGCGTGACAGACATGTAACAATACAAATCCAGGAGACTTGATCTTAACATCGACGAAAAAAGAAGAAGAAGAACCATTACATACATTTGCATTAAAATATAAATTTTATCAATAAATCAATAAATTTATCAATAAATTATGCAATTTTAAAACAATTAAAAAAACTTAAAAACAAATGATTTTCAGATGTTTATTTTAGCTATTCATCGTGTTTGTATAAGCATGACGAAAGAGTTCGTTTAATTTTGACAATCATGCTAGCTCATGTGCATTATAGTTCTACCTTAAACCATTGTAAGATTTCATTTTATTTTGACTTGTTTCGGAATATAGTGTCCAACTAAATATTTAATTTAAGAGTCTGTTGACGACGTTATTAATATTGTACAAACGTTATTAATATTGTACAAATTCACAAAATATTTTTATTTCATGTTTTATGCCAACATAAATCATTCGCCAACTTCCATAAACTCAGTGAAAAAAAACAATAATATTTGCTAAACAAACTTAGGAAGCTCAAATTTTATAATAGTGAAAAAGAATAAATAAAAAGGTTTTCAATAAAATTGTAATAATGTAACAAATCATAGAAAAACGTTGCTTGAAATTGTTTTTTTTTTTTTTTGTGAAGAAAATGTGTTCAAATTTTCAAAAAATGTGATTTCAAACAAATTTTTAAATCAAATTTCAATAAATTAAAAAAAAAAGAAGAGTATAACAAAAGTAAGAAATGGACAAAAAGGAATTGTTTAATGTTTAAAAATTATATATAAAGAAGATAGATAATAAACCTGGAAATAATTTCGATCAAGGGTTGCGTTAGTTTTCTTCCGAGGGCCGGTTCGATGGCAGTTAAACTGGCAAACTGTTTATATATTTTGTCCGTTTGAATATTTTTTTTTTTTTTTTTAAGTTTTGTTTTTTGTTTTATTTAAAAGTTAATTAAAACAAAAGTAAGGTTCGATAGGAGAGGAGAAAGTATAAAGAAAGAAAAGAAAGATAAAAAGAAAAAATACAAGGAAAGAAATGTCAGGATTACAAAGAAAACAGTGTACAGATTTTTATCTTTTTGAGAATTAAGAGATAAAATATTATGATTTTGTGAGATTTAACAGTAAATGGGAATAATTCGTATAACAACAAATCTAACTTACCAACTTTATTATTTTTATAAGCATCCAATTGTTAGTGGACGTTGTCATGAGTTTAAAAAATATTGGTGCAAGTGGAAGATAGTTTTTCGGATTTTTGCGCGCTAGCTCACAGATTACATTCACAGCAGCTGACTGAACACCTGTTGCGATATGTTAATAATTTTATAAATGAATTTAATGTTATTTTATAATTTCATACCTGGATCAGGATCTTCTAATTTCTCCTTAAGTTTTGGAAATGCTGGTCGCAGGGCTTCTGGATAGCGCAGAAAAACTTTATACATCATTAGGACGGCTTTCATTCGAAGGTAGGGTTTCGTTGAACTCATCTAGAGACAAATATTTAATTTATTTTATGTATATTTAATGATTATATATAAATACAAACCAAAGTCATAATGTCATTGGCTAAGTCCCTTGATAAGTCTGGCGAAATAAAACAACTTAAACTACTTAACGCAACACCTGCGTCATATTGATTTTGAGAATTTAAATCTTTGCGGATCATGTTGGTTGTAAGCATAAGAAGCTGCAAGAGATAGAAATGATTTAAGTAATTTTTGTTAACTGTAGAATTAAAACTTTGTTTCTTACTTCACTATCAGGATGGAAGCTTTGACTTGCCGCTAGATATCCAATTCTCTTACAAGTGAATCTAGAGGAACTCATAACTTCTATTATGTTAAAACCTGCCCATGATATATCATAGCCAAGCATTTGAATCTAAAAAGAAGAAAATAATTGATTTTATAAAAAATATTATAATTTAAAAGGATTATTTAAATAACTTTTATGTTGTAAGAGTTTCCTAAAAAGTTGAACTAGAACAAGCGGAAATTTGCGTATTGACTAGATTCTCACTAGTCAACTGATGACTGTATGGTAAGCATCTACACGAAACGCCATTTTTTCATAGACTTAAGACCATAAAAAGCAAATCTTCTGCTTACATGAAAAATTATTTTTTTATTTATTTGTTTATTTATTTTATTTCATTTCGGGAATGCTTAGTAACAGTGAGGTACAATATTTATAAGCTAGTTATACCCTAGTTTTACAAAAATAGAGCAAAACAAGTTAAGTTGATACAATTAAAACTAGTATTGATACAATTCTTAAAAAAAAAAAGAAATATTACTTAGTTTTACTTACATATTTACAAAAAAAATAATTTTTCAAAGCCTTTTACATACTTGTTGCATTTTGAATTTGTTTATTACAACAATGATATGGTAAAAAAGTACATTTTCGGGAAAAACTTTAGTTGGGAGTTGGATAACATGAAAGAATGGGTAGACGAAGTGACAAACTACACCTACAAAACAAATATCATCAGGTGATATACTGATGGATCAACAGCTGAAAGGACTGGTGCAGGATATTTTGGGTCAAGAACCAAACTATCTGTGCTCTTGAAGCTCTAAACTCCTACGCCTTAAAATCAAAATTTGTATGGGAATGGGTAGAGAAATTAAACGCGCTAGACAGACATAACAACATCTATTGTTTATTTCGATCCAAAACTATATTTTTCGAAAACAAAGTAAAATTTTTGTTTTCAAACGATTTCACTTTCGGAACAAAATACAGGAGTATTAAAAATACGATTAAAAGTTTTCGTCTGTGCGAATGATTTTCATAGCAACTGGTCAGAAAATCGTTCGCACAGACGAAAACGTTTGATCGTTTTATTATAGAGAATCTGGCTCCAGAGTAGGCCTCGGGGCCTACTCTGGAGGCCTAAATAGGCCTCCACTAAATAGGGGCCAAAATAACATACATGGAGCCAGAATCCTACTGCGGTCTAGGCAAGAATGTGGTAAGAAACAAAATAAAAATTGAAGGGGAGTCCAAGAGAGCAGCAAACTGGAAGGGACTTCCTAAGATGAGACAGACTTAACTCCTGCTTGGGAACTAAGACCAAGGAAAATTTAAAGACTCCATTAACTTAAGTAGATTAAACATGAGAATTATCACAGGTCTCCTCGCGGGCCATTGTAAACTAAGACACCTGAGTATAATTGTGGTATTTAACGGTCCACACTACAACAAAAAAGACACATATCTGGGACGTTACCAGATAGAAGATAGTGAATCCTCTCTGAGAGTGCCCCTAAAATATTGAGATTCATCAAGGCAATAGGCCTAGAGCAGGAGCTGTGAAATGAGTATCTTCATCCAGCTCTAGATGGGGGCACAATAGATTAGAAGGTCGCAATGCATCAAACTCCACTATTAATTCATTCATTCATTCAAGCAGTATGTTAGAGAGCAAAATTAAACTTTAAAGCTTTATATAATTTTTAAAAGACATGTCACTAAAGACATAACGTATGGTACTATTAAAGGGGATATTGGTTTTTGTTCGCTTATGCAATTGCAATTGCAGTAAATTTTGCATCCAAAAATCAAAAGTAGATTTATCATATGCTTACTGACAAGTAAACGAGTAAACCATAAAGTACTTAGTACGCTATATACTTTACCGCCAAGTCCGTTTATAATATGGTCTTCCCAAGTTCAGGAGCGATTAAAATTCACTCCCAGATTTTTTGCAGTATCAACATAATCGATGGGAGCATTGCTCAACACAATGGGAGGAAAATAAGCAAGATCTAAGCTTTTTCTTGATATAACTACACATTTTGATTATTTTGTGTATAATATATTCAATAAGCCCTAAGAGATAGCTGAGTTACAATTGTACGTCATCTGCATACATATGTAAAGAACAATTGTAAATTAAAGTTCGGTGACATAAAAAGCACAGAGAACCAAGTTTTGATCCTTGAGGAACACCTGTAGCATTCGGCCTTATGTCATCAGTAATGTTCAAAAGTGCAGCTATGATTTTCTAGAAACCAGATTGTTTCGGGGAAAGCATTGAGTTCGCCATGAGATAGATATTGATTTGTTTTAGCAAAATACTTCCAAAAGCTTTGTACAAGTAAGGCATAATTGAAATAGGCCTATATTCTACAGCTTTTGAGTTTTTGGGAATTGATATAATTTTAGCTACCTTCATATCTGATACATTCCAGGCATCAAAATGCTATTAAAAACAACGGTAAGATAACGCAGCACGTTTGGGAAAATCATATAAAGAAATTTAGGGTGAGAGCATTAAAAGAAAACAAACTTTCCATTACATCTGCAACAGCATGAAAACCAAAACCAATGCGATCTGACTGATCCATAAATGATAATGAGGTTTCTGTTGTATTTGACGTTGGAACCAGTGTTAGCGGTGCGGAGTTAAGGAAGTTGCTGTTGAGAATAGAAAAAAATAACTTATCTTTTTATTCGACCGCACGTTTAGGTTAGTAAGTAGGTGGCACCAGAATGGCATAATGTGCAACGATTAGTGTGGCACGCATGAGTAATTTTTAAAAAATATAAAACCGAAAACTTAAGATACGAAAATGCTAAATAAATTCTTCACAATATTTAATTTGGGCGACATTTGTTGCACTTTTCAAATAAGATAGAAGTTTCTTTTCTGACCCTATTGTTTAATTTAAATTTAAATGCTTCATCGTACCTAATCACCTTAAACCGTCTAAACACTTTTTCAGAGTCAAGGATGGTATATTGAAAATTCATTTTATACAGAATATTAATGATCTGTTCATCTCAAAAACTTAAAAAAACATGTCTTTGATTTTTAGCCATAATATACACACGTCATGTTGATTAATTTCAATCGCGTTGTTTATCACATTGTTTTTGAATAAACTTTGAAGAAAATCATTATTTTAATGGCCTATTAAAAATTTGAATGGCATTATTTTTTGTGTGATTTTAAATATCAAACTGATAAGAAAGTTCGAGTTAAGTCAAATTTGTAAATTATAAACATTTTGATAACAAAAAATTGATTAATCTGTGATATTAAAACAAAATTTAAATTAAAACAATGATTTTCATTTTTTAAATCGAAATAATTTATTTTCAAAATTGAATTTATGAAATTGTTAGAGTTTGAAGACTAAATACATTTTGTGATTTTGACAAGAACTTTATCAACTTTAAGTTAAAATATCAAAAATCCAGGTCGAAAAATAACTGTTTACCTACTTTGTAATGTTAATCAGTTAGTCTTAATGATATTGCTTCTTTTTGAAGTAGTAAAACTGTTTTCTAAATGTGTTTTTTGTATAAAACCGTGTAAATTGTTTTGGGAAAAAAGATGTTTGAGTAAACACAACAAATCTAGGGCATTATATATGTTGATTTCATGAATCGTTGCTGGTTAGGTTCAAAGAAACAAACAAATATGTTAATGCTCTTGCGGATTAAAATGTTTAATATACAACTTTACTTTCGTTAAAAGAAGACATTACAAAATTAATAATTGGTATATATCTACAAAGAATTCATTTCTACTGACTTTGATTTGTTGGTGTTTGCACAATTTTTAGACATTCAAGTTTATTTCAATAAGATTTCTTCAACCTTTTTCCTGGCTCAACTTAAATTAAATTTGGGATCAAGATTATTTGTAGGTATGTAGGTATGCTATTTTTTAACCATCTATTTAAACAATAACAAGTCTTATTTTCAACAACTATGCACAATTCTTGGATCTCAGCTAAAACATCTCATTTTTTTTTAGTTTACATCTCTATACTTACATAGGTTAATTTAGCGACAGCATTGCATTTAACATTGATATTGTCCTGGCGAAGCTCCTGTTTGATTTCTTCAATGCACTGTGCGATGTACTTGGCCTGTGAAGAACAAAAAAAAACATATTAAAGTACCATAATTTTACAAAGTGCAATTTTTGATGAGATATGTGCGACTTTTGTTAAAGAGATAGTAGAATTCCGCCTATGAGGCATAACACAATGGTAGCAGCTGGAGCTGCCAATAAGATTGTAAAGGGTTATATTTATAGAAGAGAAGAGAAGGTACATCCATGGGTGTCCTCGAGAACTTAAAAAGATGCACCAATCTAAATTATTGATTTTTTATTTATAAAAAAAAAGAAAACCAGTCACCTTTGTAAAGCATCAAAGGAATTTACTTTCGTGGGCATATTGTTATAAAGGAACAAACATATAAGATACTTTTTTTCCATTTACCTCATTATCTTTGTTATTGCGGATTCCACGTACGAGGTCTGTTAGATTTTTATCAAACATTCGTTCGAAATTTCCTTTAACCTTTTTTAGAGCCATTTTTCTGAAAATGACTTAACGCACTGTAGCACTTTGCGGATTTTTTCCAGCTTTCACTGGCTAAACAATTTTTCTTATTTTTTTTATCACAACAGAGTTTTGCAAATTTTATACATTTGCAAGTTGGCTTGTTTTAGAATGAATTAGAATAATTTTTAGGATCCTTCTTGTTTAAACTTTTAAGGCGAAAGTTTGGTAAAATTAAAAAATAAAATATTTTTCGTATTCTTTCTTCGTTTTTGGGTTCTGCTGCACTCAAAAGTCAAGTCAGTGAAGAATCACAAAAAAAAACCAAAAAAACTGATAAATGTCAAAAATTGAGTCGGCCATTTTTTTGACTTGCCAGCCGGCCACGTAACGAGTTTACTTAAAAGTGAAGCCAAACTAATTATTTATAACCTTACGTCATGTTACGCATGTTGGTACTCGCTGTAAAATAATTTTTGTTTTTGTAATGCATGGACATTTTACAGCCCTATTCTGGCGCTGAGAGGGTCTCAAGTCTCAAATTTTTAAGACTAATTTTTTGAGAGGTTTTTTGTTAGGTGATCTCAAATTCGTATTCTGCAAATTCGGTCTTAAGAAACCTCTCAAAAAAATTCACCACAGCACAGGAAGGTAATTTTTTGTTTTGGCAGGACTGTTTTCTAATTAAAATGAAAAAGAATTCAAAACAGCAACAGATAAGTGGGAAATACAGTTTAAAATCAAAATAAAGAAAACTATGGAGTAAGAAATTAAATAAAACGTTCAATAATTTGTATTTCCATTAATATTTTTATAAATTGTATTACGCACTCAAAAAAGTAAACGCACAAAAAGGGAGCAACTCAGTTATTTCATCGAGTTTGCGAAGAAAAATCCAAACCTCCTTGAGAATAAAAACGATCCAACGAGCCCTCATCGGGTAATGGATCTTTGGAGTCAACTGGCGGATGGATTGAACTCCATAAATGATCCCGTTAGACCAACAATAAAATGGAAAAAATTAAGAAAAATACGCATTTTTGGTAGGAGCCATGGGCAACAAAATAAAGAACTGAAATAAACTATTATAGAAGAACAAAATAATAAAACAAACAAATAAAAGATAAAATATGATACTCGTACATACTCGAATGACAAATGGCAAAGAAGATGGTTGTTCGTCGTGCTGCTCTAGGTCATGAATAAAGTTTAAAAAATAAAAACACTTTATTCACTTTATATAAAATAATAAAATTCTTACTTTTCATTCTCTTCCAAGAGATGTATTAAAATGAGCATGTCCATATTTTGCCTTCTTCTTTGTATAAAAAAAACAAATGCAGTTGTGATGTGCCAAAGAGCAGATCTCAATTTTAAAGATTTTGAGATGCTAACAAGTTGAGAGGTTTTCGCCAGAATACCAAAAAAGTCTCAAAATCAAATTCACCCCGAGTTGAGAGGTCTTTATTTTTTGAGAGGTCGCCAGAATAGGGCTGTTAATCTACTTTATACCATAGTATATGCATGTGTATGCGTGCCCGTGCATTTCAAATGGGACTGTCAAGTTTGGCTAGACCATACATTCTTAAAATTTTGGATTTTGCTGTTCACACGTGTTCATGTATAGAAAAGCGCGTGTAAATTTTTTTTACGGCAGGAGACGGAGGATTTCAAGTTGATGACCTGTGTATAGATACCATGGTATTGACAATACCATGAAGGTTGACAGACACCTTGTGTATTATGCGTTGACAGCTCGGTACTAAATAGTGATTAATTTTTTTTTATTGTGATGAAAAGATGTTAGTTTTGAATGTTTTCTTTTTATTCTGGCACATAATAACCACAAAAAATACATTAATTTAATAATTTTTGATGTACCTAATTTTTACCTTTTTTTGGCACGTCCATTTCGAAACAAAATATACCTTTTTAACTAATTAATCAGCAACAAAACTTAATTCAAGGCATATTTATGAAAAAAGAATGGTTAAAAAATGGAGCCGAGTCAAAAATGTTGCATAGCGATACCACGATAACACCATGTTGCTCGCGTGGTATTACTGTGGTATTCCTTGATACACTGGTGGTTTACCCGTATACCATGGTATTGATACGACCAGTGTGTCGCAGGTATAAATCGCGTAAATGTAAATCATGAAAATGTATGGTATGATTTAGCTAGATCAAGTGGATTTAGCTAAATCAGGTCGGGGGGAACATGGTATAAGAAATTTTCAATTAACGATTAAAAGAATATAAAAATGACAAAGAAACTCCCTCTTTCAAGACCGCCGTATACTTAGCAGCACTATGTCGGGAATTTCATTTTTTTTTGTTCATATAATTTGGGAAACATTTGGGAAAATTTGGGAAACCATTTTTAGAATTTGGGTAAGTCTAGTTAATTAGTTATTAACAATTTAAGATTTGGCGTATACTTAGCAGCACTTAGAAACAAAAGTGGACTTTTTTGGTATCAAACGATCGGAATTGCTTTTCTCAAATTTGGGAAACCATTTTTAGAATTTGGGTAAGCATAGTTCAGTAAATAATTAACAAAATGTAATAATATTGACAGTTCTATAAACAATTAAAATCGTAACGTAACGTGATGTAACGCAAAGAAAATTCTCATGCCTGAACACAAAACTAACACATATAAACATAATTCTGTCTCAATTTCTGTCAAATGTCAGCTGTTGTCAGCATTCTGTCGTATTCATTAAGGGCCAAACCCATAGAACGCGTTGCGTGCGTCGAGATGTCGCATTTCAAAAGTTAAACAAAAATCTTAAAGCAGAATCAACTAAGCCAAGTAAAATGATGGATACTTTATAATTTTCAGCCACGAATAAAATTAAACAGCAAGGAAAAGTTTAGCAGATGGAAAAGATTGATTTATATAAACTGGGAAAATAAATCAAACAACAAAAAGAAGAGAGTGTAGTTTTAGTTCTGTAAATTATCTATTTTTTTAGGTTTGTCAATAAATACTTGTATTTTTGCTTTTATTTTATCCGTTTTGCATTTAATGTGAATTAGGGCCAGTCTTTTCAGCTCTGGTTAAATCTCTGATTTGGTCACCATAGATTTTTCTCAACAGGTGGTTTTGAAACTCGGTTAACCACAGTTCGTCCAGATGTGAAATGGAATCTCTGGTAAAGTTTGTCTATATTTTTTGAATGCGAGAGAAAGAGACCAAAAATTTTGTCAACAATATTGATAATAGCCTGTCTCGTTTCGATGCACATGAATAAACTAATGTTATTCATTTACGAAAAAAAGAAAACAAAAAAATACATAATAAATAAAGGGGTAGAATTTATTTAGATGGTAGAACATTATTTTCTTTAATTTTGTTTTTTAAGATTAGTTGTGATAATCAATTATTATCTAATATATTATTTATAATTCAACACAAATGTGAAAAATAATCGCTTTACCATAGAAGTTCAATGGTTAACCAAGCAAAATGGACTGGTAAATTTTAAAAAATGAGGAATCTTGATGCCAACCCCGGATTTTTATTCACCATACATGGGTCTCTTTCATTAGAGTAAGCGAGAGGAGAGCATATTAATCGAAAAATTTCAACGTTCTCTTTGTCTTCCATTTTTAAGACCACTTTAAAATTTATTTGGAACAAAAGGGGACTTTAGTTTATTGGCTCTTTTAAAACTGAAAGTGGTTGGTGAAATTGAAAAATGCCATTTTAAGATTTAGCAACCCAATAAATATATAAAAGCGTTTGGAGAAACTGTCCATAAATAAAATAATTAATTCATTATTACAAATGAGTTTATGCAATTTAATTAAAAAGTACATTCTTACAAATCATAATCAGTGTCATATTTTTAGTGATTTCCTACAACGTTGCTCCGCGTATGGACTTACAGAAGCTCCCAAAAAACTGATAGCAACAACACTGTAGCACAAAGCAAACGGCGAAAGATTTCACAAAATATAAGCTGATTCTTGAAATAGAAAACAAACAGAATAATTAATCATAATTTATGGCTGTTATCTTCTTTCTAAAATGTAAAACAATCGTGTCATACAATACTGTCTCACTCACAAAAATTCCTCCCGCTTCAAGTGAGGCGTCCTGAAATAATTTGTGTGTAATCGCGAAAGTACTCACCACGCCAGTACAAAATTCCCAGTCTAAACACGATTTTACACCGGACTGACGAGAGTTCGTAGCGAGAGGGATGAAGGGTGAGTACTCTCGTGAGGCAGCTTCAAATTATAAACATCGGAAGCGTGAGTACTGTTCCAATTCCAAATTCAAGTTTTTTCCCAATTTGTTCATTATCTGCTTGACTGCCGAAGTGTTAACATTGTAGTATTTTCATAATTAAGCTAAATGCAGAGTGATAGAAAATAATTTCTTGGAAAAGGAAAAAAATAGAAGCATTGATAATAAATTATGGATGTTATTTGAATGGTATCAATACCAGCAGTGTGAACAAGGCAGAGAAAAATAAATAAATAGAACATCAGGATTTCATTATTAACATATACGAAGTTCAAAGCAAACGTACCCGAAAACATTTAAAGTAGTATTGGCAGCACTTTTCCTAGAGTTTTGACGTTTTTGTTTAATGAAACGCTTTTTGACTTTCCGTTGCACAATTTGTTAACAATTTTTAATAACTTTTTTATAAATAAAAACAGGGTAAGCAGCTATTTATTCTTCGTTTTTGATTTAATTAAGTCACACATTTCTGAATCTTGTCTCTCGTGTATTTTAATAATACAAAAATTGTTCTTTCAAGTGTTTTTTTTTTCAGACAACTCGTTCTAGCTTCAATACTCCTGTTTGGTTGTCTAGGAGCTATTCTTTTAGTTTTTTTGTTCTTCGGCATAATAACCTTAGCTGGATATTTTGGTTTTGTACACATCTACGACTTAAACAACAAATCCGATGACCGAAGTGCTCTAAAACAATTTCTACGGCGTGAACGCACACAAACTGAATCCTCTTATTAAGGAATATACTATTGTACCAAATTTTCAACACATCTTACGGCTTACATTACAAGTCCAAATCTTTTTTATCTAGCTTTGGACTGCAAACAAATATTTTATTATTTTTTATAGAAAAACTAATTTTTAAGATAGCATACAATTTGAAATTAAAATAATCAATCTAATTTTGTCTAATTTGCCAGTCTATATTTTCAATATATATGTATATGTATAAAAGTTAAAAAAAGGAAAAGCGAATGTTATGATATGCGTCTCATCTCCAAACTTATCAGGAGTGCCCAAATGCTTAATCAGTAGAGAGAGAGTTATCTCGGCTATTTGATGAACAGTTCTGTGTTTCGAGTAAATCAACCATAGAAAATCCAAAAACAATCAGAATAGAAACACATCGTGGTTTGCATATTGTAATGATTGATTTTAAAGTGCCAATCGTTAAACAACCACATATAGGATATGTACGAGCAAGACACCAAAAGGGAAAGATGCCTTATAGGAGTCAATGGAGAATTCCTAATCAAAGTTTGTATACACCAAGGATGCGTTTTGTATTTTTGAGAGTAAATTAACGTTAGTCGAATCAGAAGGAGAAAGACCACAGGGGTTTCTGTCTACGTAAAAAATACCATAGTGGTTCAGGGCGACTCCAGAGTTCAACGAACACAACTAGAAGTTTTTCCCTTCGAAATGTTCTATTAAGTTGTATGTCTTTTGTATTCGACATTTTTCTTCGTGTTATAAAATATGCTGCGATTTACCTACTCTGGCTTCTGGAGCAAAATGAAATTCAAATCAATGCAAACAACTACTTTTTTTTAACAACAATACCTAAATACAGGGTGTCCCGCAACTCAACATCAAGCGGGTACCGGGTGATAGGGTAGGTTATACCCGTAATGCAAATAGAAAGAAAAAAAATTATCTCGCTGGGTTACGTAATAATAGCAATATTTAGAAAAATTATGAATCTCGATACCCAGGGCCACATTTGTATGTACCATGCTACTGAATGCAATCTCGAAATCCATAATAAATATTGTAAGTTTTGCAAGAAAAATTAAATTTGATGAGTCATTGTTCAAACAAAGTTTGTATGTAAACTTTAACACATCATATTTTTTTTTTAAATGTAGCACACTACCCACGGCAAGTTGTTTAAAAAAATGGCCCATTTTATCAGAATGGTTCAACTTTTTCTACTTGCTGCTTCCATAATCATTTAAACAATTTTCGAGCAAGTAAAATTTAATTTTTTTTTAAACAGGAACGTATACCTTATGGATGTAGGACTCCAGTAAGCTATTAATTTAAAATATTGTTCAGGCTGCTTAAGTAGTTATCATACTAAAAGTCCTGACTTACAAAAGGGGGCTTTTGGGGACTTACACTTATACCACGGAAATAGTGCGCCGTAGCGATTTTTTTTAAGAATAAACAAAAGTCCATCAAATTTTGTACAATTTTTCTTATGATCACTTTTTTCCAAATATCAACTGTTTCCGAGATACACGCATCGCAAGGGAGAAAAATTACAAAAACAAGTGTTTTCATTATATTTTTCATCAAGCATTCCATTACATCGTCTACTCTTAACTGTTAATCTGAATATATATAATCTACAAAAAAGGTCTAACACTTTTCATCGTACTATAAAAAAATTTTTAAAGTTCAAAATGTAATGAAAAATCAGAAAAAGCACTGTAAATAGGTATACCGATCACAAAGATTTATTAAAATCGTTTTGTTTTCGACAAAAATTGGAAAAAAAACTAATACTAACACGGGTACTTCTCATATAAAGGTTTAAGTTTTACCCAATTTTTACTTCCTCAATAGGTAAAAAAAAAATCGGGATTTTAATCAAACCTGACATAACGATGATAGATAAGCCTAAAAAAGTAGGTTTTGTCATGCCGTCCGTCGGTCTGTCTGTGCGGATGTGCTTGGTTAACGCTATATGCAATAATTTGTGCACAGTGAATTATAACACAATGAATTGAGCAGGGTGAATTGACAAAAAGGAAAATTTGTATTGTTGCTTTAAACTTTAATTTTTTTAATTCGGACAACTATAGAAAAATATTTAAATGATTTCAAAACATATTGAAAATCCATATTTTTGTGCGCCAGGCTCTTTTCTTTTTTGGTTAGAAAGAAAACAAATTGCACGATGTATATAACATAACTGTGATACATTAAAATATCAAAAACAATAATAACTTTATTCATTAATCATGAGTTAAAATATTATGTGACTCGACTATAAATGCGACAATCGTTTTATAAGAACCGACGATGGCCTCTGGTGCATATAAATTAATATTGTTTATATCATTGTTATTATCTTTGTCGCCAATTGCATTAATTGCATAATTTCTTGTTCTAATTGAACTTTTGGAGGATTTTGAAAAGAATTCTAAAGTGAATTCTTTCTGGGTTCTACCCACGATGATGACGGAAATGATTGTTGAGCATTTGCCATCTGCAGCGGCGCAGGTGGTGTTATGGTTGGCAATAGATCAATTTGTAAAGTCTGGACTTTTGTTGCATAACCAGGTGGCTGTATTAGATTTGGACTTATAACATTTGTTGCTTGAGATTTCTGTTCAGTTTTGGCGTTATGGGTGAAAGACATTTTATTTAGATTTTTTGATTATCTTTTCCCTTTTTTAACAAATTCAATAGGCACGAACGCTCCAGCAATAGAAGGATGAGGCTGAACAGCTGCCATAGCACCAAGAACATGCATTGTGCTACAGAACGGATACTTACATATTCGCCACCAGCACCTACCATAATGGATTAATAATTATTTGTATATTTATTTATTTTTATACAACTTACTTTGCATATTCCCAGCTCATCATTGTTTCCTAAAGAAGCTGAAGCAATGACATCAAAAGAACTCCATTGTAATACGCCAAAAATATTACATATTAAATTTTCATCACTTGTGAATTGTTTAATATTAAATCGTATACCTAAAAAATATCTTCATAAATCATTTCAAATCCAAATTTTAGTTTTTTGTAAAGCTACTTACCATTCTCAAGTTTAGATTGTTTACTAGACGTAGACAAGCTTTGATGCCTTGGAGTGAGAGAGAAAATAAATATATATATTTCATTATAGCCGTTTCCTTAAGAACTCAATTCGTCGTCAGAGACAGAAATTGGGACAGAATTATGTTTATATGCGTTAGTTTTGTGTTCAGGTAGAGAATTTTCTTTGCGTTCCATCACGTTACGTTACGATTTTAATTGTTTATAGAACTGTCAATATTATTACATTTTGTTAATTATTTACTGAACTATGCTTTACCAAATTCTAAAAATGGTTTACCAAATTCGCCCAAACATTGGCGAAATTTGGTAAGCCATTTTAAGAATTTGAGAAGCTCTAGATAATTAGTTATTAACAATTAAAAGTTTGGAAAATGCTGTTTACTATACGCCAAATTTGTAATTGTTAATAACTAATTAACTAGACTTTACCAAATTCTAAAAATGGTTTACCGAATTCGCCAAAACATTGGCAAAATTTGGTAAACCATTTTTAAAATTTGGTAAAGTCTAGTTAATTAGTTATTAACAATTAAAAGTTTGGTGTATAGTAAACAGCATTTTCCAAACTTTCAATTGTTAATAACTAGTTATCTAGAGCTTCTCAAATTCTTAAAATGGTTTACCAAATTTGCCCAAACATTGGCAAAATTTGGTAAACCATTTTTAGAATTTGGTAAAGTCTAGTTAATTAGTTATTAACAATTAAAAGTTTGGGGTATAGTAAACAGCATTTTCCAAACTTTTAATTGTTAATTACTAATTATCTAGAGCTTCTCAAATTCTTAAAATGGTTTACCAAATTTGCGCAAACATTGGCAAAATTTGGTAAACCATTTTTAGAATTTGGTAAAGTCTAGTTAACTAGTTATTAACAATTAAAAGTTTGGGGTATAGTAAATAGCATTTTCCAAACTTTCAATTGTTAATAACTAGTTATCTAGAGCTTCTCAAATTCTTAAAATGGTTTACCAAATTTGCCCAAACATTGGCAAAATTTGGTAAACCATTTTTAGAATTTGGTAAAGTCTAGTTAATTAGTTATTAACATTTAAATGTTTGGCGTATAGTAAACAGCATTTTCCAAACTTTTAATTGTTAATAACTAATTATCTAGAGCTTCTCAAATTCTTAAAATGGCTTCCCGAATTTCGCCAATGTTTGGGCGAATTTGGTAAACCATTTTTAGAATTTGGTTAAGCATAGTTTAGTAATTAATTAACAAAATGTAATAATATTGACAGTAGTTATATAAACAATTAAAATCGTAACGTAATGTGATGTAACGCAAAAAAAAATTCTCTACCTGAACACAAAACTAACTTATATAAACACAATTCTGTCCCAATTTCTGTCAAATGTCAGCTGTTAGCATTCTGTCGTTTTCGTTAAAGGCCAAATCTATAGAACGCGAGATTTAAATGAAAAACGCTATTAGTGTTCTAGTCGATTTATTTTTCAAAAACAAGTTCCTCTAAATTAACAAAATAATTTTTCAGTTCTTGATGATCCACGAACAAATCAAAATACCGCCGTTCTATCGTTTTCAATTCTCTTCCTGCGATGGCACAATACAGTTGCCAAGAGAGTGAAGTCACAACATCCCGATTGTAGTGATGAAGACATCTTTCAACGTGCTCGAGGTATTGTAGTAGCAAGTGTTCAAAATGTGATGCTCTATGAGTACTTGCCAGCATTTCTAGGATCCGATATACCTTCATATGGAGGCTATAAGCAAGACGTTCATCCTGGTGTTGGACATGTCTTTCAAGCTGCAGCTTTTCGATTTGGTCATACAATGATTCCTCCAGGTATTTATTTCCGTGATGGACAGTGTAATTACAAAACTACTCCAATGGAATATCCTGCTATCAGGTTGTGCTCGACGTGGTGGGATTCCAGTGTAAGAATATACCATCTCTTATATATTTCTGGCTTAAATAATCTTTTTAACAGGACTTCTTGATTGGTATAAGTTTGAAGTTGCAGTGATGGTTGGTGGGGGAATCGGAGTCACACCATATGCATCAATTCTGAACGACCTGGTACTTGGAACAAGCACGAATAAATATCCAGGAGTGGCTTGCAAGAAGGTTTACTTCCTAAGGATTTGTCCATCGCACACTTTGAACGGTTCATTGATGTGCTGAGGGATGTTGAGAAGAAAGATGTAACCAATGTCTTAGAGATTCATATATTTATCACACAGTTCTTCCATAAGTTCGATTTAAGAACAACTATGTTGGTAGGTTTTTTCTGTGATTTTTGTATATGAAAATTGGTTGACATTTTGTTCTTATTTCAGTACATTTGTGAGAATCATTTCCAACGACAACATAAAGAAAAACACAAAGCGTACAGACCGATAGAGTGTGGAACACGAACTACCCGAGCAACTCCGTCGTCCCCGGCCACCACATACGTTTCTCTCCATCAAGCTCAAATCAAAGAGTGAAAAACTAACGAGTTGCACGCAGGAGTTGCTTAATTGAAAAGCAGTCAAAGTTTACATGTTCCGAAGGAAAATTTTCCCATACAAATTTTGACAGCTCGTTTACGTCGACGAAAAAGTTAATCGTTTACATCGTTTTACGTCGTTAGATGAATACCTTTACTAAAATAAACAAAGAAAAACGAAAGAAGAAAAAGCATTTTTACTTAAATGTATCTATACATGTTTTCTACCAGCAGTGAACTAAAATTGTAGAGTTAGCTCACGCCATTACCGAAGAAATTTGAAGTTCCCAAATAACACACATTTAGTAGTGTCTGTAATGCAGTAAGTGCATATGGACTAAGCTGTAAGTAATGAAGTAAGCCCATATGGACTATGCTGAGTCCCGATAATTATCTGGAGTTAGCTAAGTCTGTATGGACTTTATGTTGTTATTTGTATTTACGTTTAACCATTGAGTTTATACACATAGAGGAATCAAGATGGTTTCAAACATTCAAACACACCGAGGTAGATGTCACGAAATGAAAATATCAAGAATGCCCTTTATCGAAAAATACTCAAACCAAACGAAATACTTTCCTATGCATACATTTGGATTTATTTTTCTTTATTTCTCTTGCGTTAGTTAACTTCAAAATAATTGTTTACAAGAGTAAAAAAGCGCAAGGCGATAGTAACGACATATCCTACGAGGAAAGTTTGAAACTTACTTTTCAAAAAGATTATTTCACCATGTATAGATACTCAATGGTTTAACTTTGTGTGCTATTGCATGACTCTTTTTCAAAACACGTAAGAAAAAAAAAAGAGAAACAAAATCGAAAAGACCATCTTTGCTCTAACGTAATTTCAAAAAGAGTCACGAATCCAGAATCATGGTGTAATAGCACACTTAGTTTTTTTTTTCGTTTTGGTAGTATGCAATGGCATGTATGGGATAAAGCATGCTTTTGATAGCTCCTGTAATGAAAATATGCTGATTGCTGTATAGCTTGCTTACGATGTATCGTTAGTACAGACCGCATGTAATTTAAAAAAAAACTTTTCTAAGCAATTAAAGTTATTAATTTAATTCAATTTAAATAAAAAGAGCATACAATAAAAGCAAAAATACAAATATTTATTGCCAAACCTAAAAAAATAGAAAATTCTCAGAACTAAAACTACACCCTCTTCTTTTTGTAGTTTGATTTATTTTCCCAGTTTATATAAATCAGTATTTAACATCTGCTTAACTCTTCCTCGCTGTTTAATTTCATTCGTGGCTGAAAATTATAAAGTATCCTTCATTTTACTTGGCTTAGTTGATTCTGCTTTAAGATTTTTGTTTAACTTTTGAAATGCGACATCTCGACGCACGCAACGCGTTCTATGGGTTTGGCCCTTAATGAATACGACAGAATGCTGACAACAGCTGACATTTGACAGAAATTGAGACAGAATTATGTTTATATGTGTTAGTTTTGTGTTCAGGCATGAGAATTTTCTTTGCGTTACATCACGTTACGTTACGATTTTAATTGTTTATAGAACTGTCAATATTATTACATTTTGTTAATTATTTACTGAACTATGCTTACCCAAATTCTAAAAATGGTTTCCCAAATTTGAGAAAAGCAATTCCGATCGTTTGATACCAAAAAAGTCCACTTTTGTTTCTAAGTGCTGCTAAGTATACGCCAAATCTTAAATTGTTAATAACTAATTAACTAGACTTACCCAAATTCTAAAAATGGTTTCCCAAATTTTCCCAAATGTTTCCCAAATTATATGAACAAAAAAAAATGAAATTCCCGACATAGTGCTGCTAAGTATACGGCGGTTCTTTCAAGTTCTAAATTATTTTGGATTTTGGGGCCAAGATTTCGATGTGGCCAGAAAATATATTAGGCGTGTTTTATTGGTAAGTGTTTAGTCACTTTAGCAAAATTTTGTATGAGATATGAAAAGTGGCGATAAATTGGTCAGTAATTAAAGTGAACATAAAAGTGAAGATAAAATCTTGGAATGCCTGGAAATTTTTGGCGCGAAATATAATGTCAATACATTTTTTGCTTAAAGGTTGGTGGCACCTACGACAGCTTAAGACATGGACTCCATATACAAAGATTATTAATGGTTGTGTTCATTGTGTTTTCCTTTAGGGCGGCGTGTTGCGGAAGGAGTAAGAAACTTTCAACCTACGAAAGTTGCAAAAAAGGTTTGATGATTTTGAACTTTTCGCTTAAAAACAAATAAAAATTGGTTAAAGCAGATTTTTAAATAAAATTATATAATTTGGGATTTAATTTGGTAATATTCAAGCTAAATAATGATTATTTATCCGGTTTTTATTTGTTTGTAGTGGAAGGTGGGGTACAAGTTGACCAACTCGGCATATTCAAATAGCCATACTTTGCAGACACATCCATAAAATTATTTGAAACTTTGGCTTGGCATATAGTCAAGAATACCAACTTTGAAATAAAATAAGAAAGTGGATACAAAAGTGAATATAGCGTTTTGTTGGTTCCTTCCAGTGCTGACTAACTAAAAAATACCAACAAAACACGACTATTAGCTACTTCAACAACATACTTCCAGTCGTCAATAGGGCTTTTTAGGTAACAACGATATATCTCTTTTTTGTTCTCACAGAATTGTCAAAAACAGCAGTATGATGAAGAGCTGATTTTTTTTTATCATTGTTGAAAAATTGATTGAAAACAAAAGTGGGAATTTTAAAGATTTGTGCGCGAAAATTGTGAAAATTGTTGGTTTTGCTAATTAAAATAAATTTTTAAGCCACGGAAATCACAAATTTCACACAAAAAAGAATACCGCATTTAAAAATTATTTCCAAATTGTTTTCTTCAAGATCTTGAGTTTGACAGTTTGAAAAAAGCGCGATACATATTTCAATCTGTCTTCATCATAGTGTGAGCTTTGACAAGATGGTAAAACTCCCTATGCGGCAGCCCTTTTTCATTTTTAGCTCAATTGCAGCAATGTGCTCAAATAAAAATCACAAATGACATCTGTCCCTTTCCTTCAAACAGGATTATCAAACGATGGCCGTAGATTTTTGATCTTTTAATAAAAATGTGAGGCTCCAAAGCCATCCAAGATCCAACTAACAAATTAATACAAATAGATTGTTTAATTGCTAAGCGATGAGTCCTTTTTATGTTTTAATTGTATTACTGGCCATAACACCATCTGTGCTATCATTAAATTCCCCAAAAGGTAAGCCGACAACATTATAATTAGTGGTTCTAAAAATAAACAATAATTGAAAACCTATTTTTACAAATTCCAAGTCACTTATTTGGAAGCCGGCGATGTAGCTAATTTTGATCCTGAAAGTCCAAGAAGGGGATACTTCCAAAGCGACTTGAAAATTTATTGTCATCGTGGTAATTCTAAAACAATCGGACGAGCCTTTGAAACTATTCAATTACAACTGGACATAGAGCTCGATGAGTTTACACAATATGAAGGCGAAACTCCTGAAGTCGTTCAGACTCGGTACGAAGAACAAAAGTCCATATTCTCCATAAATTTATTCTCCCAGAAGAAAACGCGACGTAAGTTAAATCCATTTGTCCAGGAATGCATAGGTATCGATACTATACAACCATATCGCGTACGGTTGCATTTGATACGAGTAGACTTCTGGAAGGTCATTCAGTTACTCGTGGGTCTTTTTATATTTAGCTTTGCGGCCAAATTAAGTAAAAATTCAATATTCTACTATATTACTGGAGTATTGATTGGAATATGCACATCTTTTATGTTGCTGATTTATTTGGCGGGAAAACTTTTTCCCAAGCGACCTATGATGTATGGAGTTCTAATTGGTGGATGGACAATAGGGATCTATATTATTCAGAGATTGTGGGAGAACATTCAATTAATTGTTATCACTTATCAGGCCTATGTTTTCTGGTACATTCTTGTTACAGGCTCTATAAGTTTTGTGTTCTGTTATCGCCTTGGACCACCAAAGAACAAACGCAGCAAAGATCTTATCAAGTGGGGTTTGCAGTTAATTGCACTAATTCTTATATACTTTTCTAGTCAATTTGAAGAAGCATCGGCAGCTTTTATTATAATAACTTTTGTGACGCATTACTTTCCTCGAAGTTGGCTACGACGTGTTCAACTCGCTTATCTTCATCGATTTCCACCTAAACTACGCCTGCTGACCAACGAAGAATACTACGAACAAGGCGTAAAAGAAACAACGATAGCCCTAGAAGAGTTGCGTAATTTTTGCAGTAGCCCCGAATGCAAACAATGGCGCATCATGAAAAAACTTAAGGATCCCTTACGGTTTGCAGAATTTGTTGAAGGTGAATCGCACATTCGCGATGCGGAGATTCTTCAATACGAGAGCTCACGACAGGATTTTTCAGATTCTGAATTGAGCGAAGAAGAAGATGATCCGGCAAATTATCGTCATGCCATCATCAGATCTGAGCGTCAAAGAGGTGACATAAGTGAAGACGATGGCGATCCCGGCTATCGCTCGACATCATCGTACAATCCTTCAATATCGTCGCCTAGACATCCCATCAATGGTCAAAGGACTTTTGTTCATAAAGCCGTTCCAACAAACAATTACAAATCATCGGCTATAAATACAACTCATGATGTTTCAAGCGAAGAAGGGGAACAGTAGAAAAGACTAATATTTATGTGTGTGTATTCATGTTTCTTTATTATTTCATTATAAATTCATACCACATCGTCATTTAGATTATTTTTGTCGTGTAGATAGTTTTAATTTGTTTATCAATAAAAAAAAATAAGTTAAAATTATTTTTATATTATATTCCTAACACAAACAACAATTTATTGGTTTTTATTTATATAGGTAACAGCAGTATTAACATAATCTATGAATTTTATCACTACCTTTAACTATTTTACATTATTATTTGTATTTTGCATAACAAGCAATTTCTCTTCATATCTGTTAACATTGAGTTTGTAAAAAAATGATTTTCCATATTCAAAAGATGAAATCATTATAGCACAGGCTGGTGCTATTTTAGCCAATCGTGGTCCTAGCCCTGCAAATAAACCTCGAATACCGTATGTTCGATACACTTCTCTGAGTCTTTCTGTTGTACTTTTTATGGGAATGTTCTGGCGGGGTTTGTCTGTAAAAAGAAAAATTAAATGCCATATTTTCAAGAGCTTGTAATAAGACTAGATTCGTTTCAAAGAGAAGTTAGACGGCGTGAATATATGAGAACAAGTGTTTTCTCATTAACATACATTTACATTTACATTTTTGCCAACACAAGCTCTCACATTGTGCTAAACTAGTTTGTAGAGTTTTTGGTCGGGGCTAACGAGAATGGCGAGGGAAAGCAGGGTACTTAGACATATTCTTCTTTAATCGGAAAGGCAGTGAATGAGGTCACACGAAGGAACCCGAACCCACGGAGGCCCACAGTTCCAGTCAGGCGGAGTTACTATGTAAACATCTTGCAAAGCTCAACGACACATTTGACATTAGAAGTTCAGTTCTTCAAGCAACGGACAAAAATCGGAATATAAAACTTATCCCAATTTTTGTTGGATTGTGCATAGTAACAATCTAGGTTGGAAACCTAGATATCTGCTATCCATGAAGTGAGATGTGATGGAACGGGAAAGAAAAAAATACAAAAATGAGATACCTACTACACTTGTTGAAAAGAGCAGGGACAAACTTTGCTAACATCAGCTCGATTTTAGTACACGCTCGAATAAAGTAAAAGGACGAAACCAGCAAAGAAAGCTTTCCCTACTTCAGAATTGATTAGAGCATATAGCGGTCACCGGATCAATGGACTATCTATTAACCATATTGATCATATTGATATCGAGGGGAGACATTCGAACAACACTCGAATCTCGAAATCTTGTTAGGGGAATTATGATAGAAAAGCTGCACTGCAATCGAAAGAAGTAGCCAATGCCTACGCGGATTGTATCTCTTCCTAGCATCTACAACATACAAATTTTTTCGAAAGTTAAGGGGAGGTGTAGATGTCAATTTGGGTTTCTTGTCAGATAATCCAATATATTTTCTATGGTCATACGGTCTTTCTGTCCTGCAATTTCTTTCAGCCTGGATGCACTGCAGTATACCTGTAGGAGTCAAACTACCGTTGTATAATTCCCTGATGATAAAATTCCTTGGGTGCGGAGACGTGGATCGAACAAGAAAGTGCTTGGTAACTTTGAGCAACAAATTATTCGATTGATTTTCGCTCCAATATAAAAGAGTTCGTATTCCACCTAAAAATTGAAGAAAAGGAAGGCCAAACAAAACAAGATCTGTTAGTGAAAGCTTGAACTTCATAGAAAGACATCTTAGTTGCGGGTCCACTCTAGAAAATATACCAAAAGAATAAGAAGAAAAAGCTTTGAAGGGAATCTCTTAAAATTTTCCGATATAAGTGTTTAAAATTCTTTATGTGTCCTGCACATTAATGCGTAACCAATAACATAAATCAATGATTATCAAACAAATAAATTAAATTGTTAATGCATACCCGTATAGATTACTTGTTCGCCAAATTCTATTTGTTGGTATGTTTTAATTAAATCGAAGGGTGTTGTTATAATAGCAGCAATCTGAAAGTAAAAAAAAAATTATTCAAACGAAGAGATTACAAAGAATTTATTAATTTAAATAATTAAGTTTTGTAAAATTAAATTAAAAAATCAACATAATATCAAAATCTTATATTTCAAAAATAAAGATTCAAGAAAATAGTGCTTTCAAATGCATTTTAAAATCAACTAAGGCTTGTCAACTTGGTGATAGGCCGCAGAAGGTTTCCACTTTCATTCTTCAATAAAATTCAAACAAATCATCTAATTCTCTTTGCCTGTGGGAAATTTCACTTTCATTTTCAAAATGTTACCATTACTGGAGATCATGGAGACGACCGAAAAAATAATTGCCAACTTTGAATAGAAAAGAACTAAATTTATTGTTAAAATGGTAAAGAAACAACAAGTTCAACAAAATCAAATAATAATATGATAAGTTCGGCAAAAATCGAACTTTAACTAACCAATGAAATATCTTATAGCGTTTTTCATTTACGAAAAGATTTGCTCTTTCCTTCAAAAGATTTGATCTTTTTGCAATTTTGGTGGAAAAGAGGGGAAAAGGAGCAAATCTCAACAAGAAAGAAGCGATATCACGAATTTGGGAGATTTGATCTAAACACTGACACATGAAAACATTTTGATGGCGGATTTTTGCTTGCGCATTTTTTTTTATTCTAAAACTATTGGATATCTTTGTGTTGTTTTACCTTTTTGGACGATAGGTATATTATTGCACTCAAATTCATAATATTTTTTATAAATCTTACAATTTTTTAACGAATTTTTACAAATGCTCAAGTAAACAAACAATGGTAATGAATAATGATACTTGTAATTGAATGGAAATGTAAAATATAAATGACGGCTTATTATTGCTTCAAGCATACTAAAAAAACAAAGCTATCCTAGTGATTGTATATGATGATCGTTTGGAATGCAGGTATATTATTCACACAGCCTATGCGTGTTTAATCTCTGTCTTCACACTACGAAAAAAGCAGCCCAACATGTTTCATTTAAAAGAGCACTTCTTGATTTTGAGGGAATATCTTTGAGATTTAAATGAAAAACGCTATTAGTTTTGTTGACTTCGGAAATCCAGAGCCAAATATGAACAAAAAAGTCATGTTGCAAGTTGGACGATTTGTATTTTTGTTTCCAGAGAACTTTATTAGATCTCTAAGTTCGATAGACATGTCCAATCATGATATGAGTAAAGAAAACTAACAAACCTAGAAAATATAGTTCCACTTTTTAATTTTTGATTAAATACACGAATGATAAATTATATGAAATTTGTATCTACTCAATTAACTTTTTATTCTTATCTAATATATTTTGTTATTTGTACTGAAAAATATTGAAACTTACCGACCCCGATATGCCTCCAGCTACAAAACTAAAACCAAATGTTGGTTCAGTCACTTCATACATCCATTTTAGAGATTCATAACACGACCAATAAATACCTTTAAGAAAATCATTCAAGAAATAATATTGAATAACTTGTTATTTAAAATTTCTTTACCAGAAAAAGGAACATCACGATAAATAGTTGGTGGTAAACCCTTCCACAGCACAAATGCACCCTCGGCATTGATCATACTGCGGACAGCTGTCGTCATTTCTTTGTATGTCATCTTTTGTGATTGCATTTTGGTTCGTATTAATTCAAGTGGGCTAACAATTGAAACAGCCAAGATACGAGACGTTATACCTGCGAAGAGAGGTACATACATGGGCATGCCCGTTGTGCCAAGGTACTTATTGTGCAAGTCTTTAGTATGTCTTTTGATTTGTTCATAGGAAACAAAGTAAATGACAGTTGATGGGAGGGCTGATACTAGCGTTGGGCCAAGCCCAGACCATAAGGCACTGATGCCTTCAGAGCGACTGATTTTTATAAATGCATCCTAGAAATTTATAATTTTAATAAACCATAAGTCTTGAGACTTAATTTTAAGTTTACAATTGTGCCATTTAGATGTACATGATTCTTTATAGGGCCAGAATTCGGTCCGCAAGGACATAGATGATCCATAAGACCATTACAATACAGGAAGCATTTGTTAGATAGTAGTAACTTTTGTTGGGTTTGTATACGGGTCTTTATAACATCCAATGGCGTCACTATGGAAATTATTGGCTATAAATTTAAACAGAAAAAGAGCTGTAAAACTATTTACTTATTAATGAGGTAACTATCCCTCCAGTGCATGCTGAGGCCATTTGTTGATGCGGCTTTATTCGATAAAGAGGATCATCTATGTTGACTTTTCGGCGGCCGGTTTCATCTAGCAGTTTTGTAAATGGTGTCATCGTATGAATTTATGATTTATATTTTATTTGTAATTTTATGTAGAGTTTCTGTACAAAACTATGCGTGAACTTGTGAAATTACAACCAAATCTCAGGTTTATCTATAAAAGTTTTTATTTTTGCAATGCGGATTATAGTTTTTTTTTATTTTCTTTATTTGACATTTGAAGAAATAGGTTACTTTGATTTGATTATTTAAAGTGAATCTGCTGAATAGCTTACTTGGAATTCTAGTACCATTGACGTATTACATATGGACTGCCAGTAGCCAACATCACGCGTGTTCCAACATAACTAGGGGCGCCATCAACTACTTGCAGGGAATACATTTTTTTTCTAAACCAAATCAATTTTTTGGTAAAAGGAATTCGACATAACTTATTCAGGCTGAGTTAAAAGAAATAAATAAATAAATTAAAGGAAACAGGTTGTTCTCTGACCTTAAAAACATTGGTTAAATTTGGAAAACAAATTACTTATGCTGTTTTCCCTTTTTATAAGGCTTGTCCCTTTTTCCCCTTTTTCAATAAAAGTCGGCAAAAATGGAGCTTTTCCCCGCAATTTCAGTATTATTTAAATAGAAAAATATTTATCACTTTTTTTTCTATTTTTTAAATTGGAAACTATCTCACTTAGAGATTCCACATTCCTCGTTTTTCTTCGTATCATCTCGCGCAAAGTTTTTATTTTCCTCTTCGTTTTAACAACAGATTGTCTCAAAGTTTTGAGTTCTTGCCTAAATATTGTTTCCTCTGGAGATTCGTTTGAAGTCGAAAAGGGGTCATCAGATGGGCACAGTGCTCTTTTGAGGGTCATTTTCTTAACCTAGTTAGATACGTGTTAAGGCATGATTTTTTTAAACTAACATCAACTTACAATCGGATTGAAAATACCTCCGCCTGCTCCAAATCTTTCAATAATGTGCCAGCTTGTAGATGTTGGTATTCGTATGTCCGCTTCAACTACCTGACTTTCTGCCAATGCAGGCTCCATTTCTGTTTGAAAAATATTTCCTTTTGATTGCACTGCAACGTTTGCCATGTCTCCATTCGAACTTGTATCTCTTAAATGTTAAATGTTTGATACAAGTGGGTTTATCATTTCTTTTTAATATGCACGAAATTGAAAAAAAAATATTACAACTTGATATGTATAAATTCCTATTGTTAATCTTGAAACTATTACAAAACTTACTGAAGTTCTGCGAAATGCCCAGGAAAATGCGGCATTGCGGAAGGAAAAAGCCTTAAATTTTTTGTGTCATGATATATAAAATCCTTCTCGTGAAAATGTTTTGAACACACAACCGAGGAAGCTGTAACTTCATCCAATTTAAGAATGTTCATCCACTTTTCTTTTTTCCATTCAGCTACCGGAAATCTTAAAAATTAAAAAAAAAAGAACTAAAAGAATAATTGTTTTTACTATGGGTAAAACGCATAGCCGCGCCTTACAATAACAATTTAAAATCACTCTGCTCCAGATTTTCAGTCTGTCATTTATGACAAAAACATTGTATAGGGCTTTTTAGGTAACAACGATATATCTCTTTCTCGTTCGCAGAGCAGTGTCAAAATCAGCAGTACGCGGATGACAGCTGAACTTTTTTTTATCATTGTTCAAAATTGATTGAAAACAAGAGCGGAAATATTAATGTCGTGCGCAAAAATTGTTAATAGTGTCTTATTAAACCTTAGTCACGTATATCTCAAATTTCACAGGAAAAAAAGAGATTATTTACAAAATTCTTTTACAAGATTTCGAGTTTGACAGTTTGAAAAAAGCGCGATATATAATTTCAATCTGTCATCCGCGTAGTGTGAGCAGTAATTTATTTTTTGACAGTATGGTAAAATTCCCTATTATTCTATACCATACCCATCGACGTATTAGGTATGGACCGCCAGTAGCCCACTTCACGCGTGTTCCAAGATAACTAGGGGCGCCATCAAATACTAGCAGGGAATCAATTTTTTTGCTAAACCAAATCAATTTTTTGGTAAAAGGAATTTGACATAAACTTATTCACTACTATAGAGTGCTTTATGGTCTAAATAAAACAATTCACTGTGAATAGAAATACTTTGTTCTCTTGATAGTGTTTTGTTATGTTTGCTATTTTAACACGATTGCACAAAGCATTGTATCCACTTTTAAGCTCCTTTAAATATTTTAACTACGAGAATCTCCATTTGTAAGTTTTTCAATACCACCTCGGTGAAATGACATTTTTTATACAATATAATAATATAATAATAATAATAATAAAAGTTTAAAACTTAAATCCGGATTGAAATTATTCTTTTTTTTTGTTTATTTTCATTTAAAAATCATATCTTTCCGGATTGTTTCTTCCTTTACATACTTTGTTTCTTATATATGTGTTTTTTCTGTGAACAAACAATATTAAACTTGGCTTAGAAATGAGATAGTAAATAATTAGTTTTTGGCTTTAATTTAACATCTGGATTTAACGAGTGAATAATATGGCCGTTAATAACCACTTAAAAATCTTAAAATAGATGCGCCCCTGAAGACTTTTTCATTTGACACTTACTTTTGACAGCAAGAAGTATAATGAAAATCAAATGAAACTGTGCAGTTTTATTTACAAATATTTTATTAACTTATGGTTTAATATTATAAAAAAAAACAATTTCAAACTATTCTACAATATTGTTAGTACTTCTAAAGAAATAATTTAATCTCCTAAAATAAAACAATACTCACTTGTGAAAAGAAGTGTTTCCTGACCTGTTTAAAGAGTTGTTTTTGCATGACTTTAAACAGCAACGCATATTGTTTTTTTTTATATAAACTCACTAATAATCACTGTATTTACTTTTTTAAATATTTTTTGTTACGTATTTAAGCTTTTTTAATAAATTTAAGAACACGAATCTTCGATTTGCATTTTGTTATTGAATCGCACCTTGACAAAATGACATTAACAGGCATAACTTTTAACACAACATGTTAAAATATAGGTACCGTACGCGTATAAATTCAGCTATGAGAATAAGGGAGAACGCTCTATGTATTCAAACAAAGAAAAAAAAAGCCAACAAGTAGTGTCCAGAAAAATGATTTGGAAAATAGTCTATTCGTTTGCCATCCTGGCGATAGATAGAGATAGAACTGTGGTTATTTTCTCACTACTCTGAACGAAAGAAGAAGGAGACTTAAATCGTTCACCTTTCTTTCCCTCCAAAAACAGAATCTAACATTTTCTTATCACGTGTGTTGGTTGACTTCGCACGCAAATTTTCACATATAATAGGATTCGGCGTGGTTTTTCACACACACTTTCTCACCTAATGTAATTATTGTTGACATTTCAGCTTGTTCAGAAATCAAAGGATTACACTCTCTTTAATATAACTTTTAACTTTCAAACTTTCACATGAATGAAAAGGATGATTTTTTGCCAAAAATACCTTATTCCATTTTCGCCGGTCAGATTGCTTGGATTATTTAATTTCAATCAAGTTTTGTGCGAAAAGCAATTAGTTTTTAAACTTAAAATCATTAGCAAATTGTGAAGATGATATCAAAAGTAATCATTTTGGTGGCACTTTTTTGTCCTGCAATTGTTATAAGCGACTCGGAAGAAAATTTCGCAACTGCTCTTAATCCCGATACATTCGATAATGCAATCAAAGAAAACAATCATTTTGTAATGTTTTATGCCCCTTGGTAAGTTCTTTTTTTTACTTAAGTTCCTAAAAAAAAAATTTTGAAATTTTGTATAAAATTATAAATTTATTATTCATGACGTGTCTATTTAAAGACACACAATCAAAATTCGGGTTTCTTGCACCGACAAGTACCCAAAGCAAGATTTCAAAATTATTCACAGATAAGAGAAGTGGGTATCTCTTTTTTTTATTTCCAAACGATTGTTGTTAAATTGATTAGAAATTGAGGAAAGTACGGTACGTAATCTCAATTGAAGATAACGACTAGAAATGTTACTTCCTAAGTTTTTTATTAAAAATATCCGTTCATTATCATCATTAAAAAAGCCAAGAAATACAATGAAAATTATAGAGTCCTCCATCCCCCTACTAAAAAACTTACCTACTTTTATTTTAAATACCGCCTTTTTACACAATAATTATGATCGTATCCCAAATAAGAAATTAATTTTGTTCTTATTATGGTAGGTAAGCTATAAAACTTATACGCCAACTCGCCTACCAAATTTGCAAATCAGCAAATTACTTCATTTTTTATTATTCAACGGCGAATTTAGGGAAAGAGGTCACGACATAAAATATTTACCTATTTATTAAGTGGTTGTTATTTATTATAATCTTAACACTATTGTACATAATATACCTAGTATATACATAGAACATAGGTACCTACTTATCTTACAACATACAATTATTAGAAATTTTTTTAAAAAGAAGTATTCAACGTTTGACTTTCAAATCTCTATTTCCAAGTCTTCGATACTTTTATACCAGAATGATGCGAAACGAAGTGATTTTATTCTAGATTGATAATTGTGTAACCAATTTAAACATGAATACTAAACAGGGTATATTTGGTTTTGATTATATTTATGTTGCCGGAGAGATAATTATGGTTAAATCTTCATCACCGCACATTATACGACAGGACGAACTAATATTATCCGAGCCTATACACAATCGAATATGCTTGGCCTGCCACGACATTTAGACCATCCAAAATAATTTTTATTTTCGTCAGAAATAAATATTTTCGACATTGTCGATTGAGCTTAGCATTTTTGAAAATTTCACGTCATGTTCTCTATGCTTCTTTCTGACATTATTAAGTAGCGTTTGTTCTTAGGCTTAAGACGCTTCAAATGTTTAACACTGCGGATAACATAGAGAACCGTTTGTAAATTTGCTTCAACGATAGCCTTATCTCTGATATTTGTATTTTTTTTTTGTATTCAAAATTTATTTGGCTCAATGGCCATTAAAAATAAAATTGAATTAAACTATTGTTATTTCTAATATGAGATGGAAGCTTGTTGTATGCATGTAGTCCCATGGAAAGTATGCTGGCCTTCGCTCTACGTTTGGCTCGCGAGCAATTGGGACGGTGTTGAATGCTTTTCTATGTTCGTGGTTAAGAAAACAGAACAGAGACTGTTGAAAACAAAACAAAAAGTCTGTTCTCGTTAATATCAGCTTATGAATTGATATTCTGTGTTCGTTTGGTTCCCAAAGCAAAGTAAAATAACAAAAAAATAATAAATAATTTTGTCTCGCAAGCATTGGATCATGTGCCTCGCACGGCAGCCGCGCTGTATCACAAAATTCTTAAAAATTGGCTCGCGAACCAAACTTTTGATTTGAAGCGGTGTAACATGGCTCGCGCAGCAGCCGCGCATAGTCTATACGCGGCTTAGGAGACTATGTTGTTTGCTGCTGAAAGTGCTGAATTCGATGCGATTCCGTGATTCTTTTGTATTTTTCAAAGTTTTAAGGCAGACAAAATGTTTTCATTCTATTAAGCCCTGCAAAATGACGGGTTTTCTAAATAATGGCTAATAACATAATCACTGGCGTTTGGTTTTGAGAGTTATAGAGCCGTTCAAAAATACTACAGCGTAAACATTAATTGTCACTCATTCCTCTAATGTAAAAGATTTTTTTCTTCCCATTTTTCTTAAAACATACGACTTAATGTGCTTACTCTGCAAAATGATCCATTAATGTCGAAAAAGATGTTACCACTTATGTAATAAAAAAAACAATAAACATTGACTTTGGCACTTCTATTCTTATGACGCGATTTTAATTAATTTATTTTTGACTTAATTTAAACACAGCCTTCTGAATTCTATTAACCCACGTTTCTTAAAAGCGACAAGCTCTCTATTTAGTTTTGAATGCAATACTTTATTGACCTCCATACTCTTTTTTTGTATAATTTGCATATAACAATAGTAATATCAGTTTTACTTCTCAAATATGCCTGCTTCTATCCTTATGACTTGCAGTGTATGATCTACTCTTGATATTCTGCTTAGAAAAATGACAGCTTAATACATTTTGAGTGCACACTCGATTATCTCCTATATCCTCTTGAGAATGATAGTTGCCATTAGTTTGTCAAACGGTTTTGATTGGGTTTCATTTCATATGATTTGAATTAACGGGAGAATTATATTTATTAGTTAAGAATTCTGATGGGCACAGCTGAAGTTTTTGTTCAGTGGCTCTTAAGATGGAATGGCAAACTCTTCAAAAGTACCATTTCTTATAATTAAGCGCATATTATATTCAGTATAAAATGTTAGGTCCCCTTTTTTTTATTTATTGGTTGAGAGTGACTTACACTCAAGGCCTTGGTTCTATATTAGCTGTCGTATCGTGTCAATAATAATTATTATTATGTAAAAGTCACTATACCTCGCAGTTTTCGTGACAATAATTATTATTTTACATATCTAAACATTTTAATAAGGTAATTTGTTTGCTATACAAGTTAAATATTTCTAATAATATATTTGATACATATCTGTTAAATTATTTGTGGCACATCTTATGTTGAATCTGTAATTTCTTTTGATTTCAGGTGTGGCCATTGTAAACGTCTGCATCCATTATGGGAGCAACTGGCTGAAATGATGAACGTCAAAGAAGATGCGAAAGTAATAATCGCAAAAGTTGATTGTACTGAACACCAAAACTTGTGTGCACAACATGAAGTCACAGGTTTGCTAGTTACATCTAGAGGTTTTACAATGTTATCCTTTGCAACGTATTTTTTTTACTCAAGGTTATCCCACATTACGCTTCTTTAAGTTAGGTGAAGAAGAATCAGTGAAATTCAAAGGCAGTCGTGATATGCCAGCTATGACTGAATTTATCCAACAACAGCTTGGATCGGTTAGTAAAATATCATACAAAAAATAATGTAATATTACTGTTATGTAACTAAATTCAGGAAAATGAAATTCCCACCGATGACAGTGATGAGAATGAAATTGAACAGGATGCACCTGCAGGTAACAAGTTGATTGAGCTAACCGAAAACAATTTCGCCAAGCACGTTTCCAGTGGTAATCATTTTGTTAAATTCTACGCTCCATGGTGCAGTCATTGTCAAGTAATTGAACTACTTATATTTATTAAATTTGATTAATTATATTGGTGTTTTAATAGTTATTGGCTCCAACCTGGGATGATCTTGCAAAAACACTTCAACACGAAGACTCTGTTAAAATCGCCAAAATTGACTGTACCCTTTATCGTCCAATTTGTCAAGACTTTGAAGTCAAAGGTTATCCAACACTTTTGTGGATCGAAGATGGAAAACAAATTGAAAAATACATGGGTCCTCGAAATCTAGACGATTTGAAGTCATACGTTGAGAAAATGCTTGGAGGAACAACCAAAAAGAATGAAGCCGATGAAGCCTCTGACAAAAAGGACGATGACCTTACTGGCGTTGTTCAATTGACTGCTGATGCATTCGAAAACACAGTGAAAAATGGAGTAACGTTCATTAAGTTCTATGCACCATGGTGTGGACATTGTCAAAAATTAAGCCCCGTTTGGGATCAATTGGCCACCAAAGCTCACATTCAGAATTCCGGAATTAAAATCGCCAAAGTAGATTGCACTCAGTCGGAAAATAAGGAACTCTGTCAAGAGCAACAAGTCGAAGGTTATCCAACTTTGTTTGCTTATAAAAATGGCAATAAATTGAGCGAATACGAAGGTGGTCGTTCTTTGGAAGACTTGCAAAGTTACATTGTCAAACTTGTTGGTCACGACGAGTTGTAAGCCCTTTAAGATTCTTCGTTTAATAGAATACGCATTTTTCATTCACGTCTTTAATCGATTGTGTGATATTCTGTTTTTTTTTTATTTTGATTAGACCTCCGATATGCTATTACATGTAAGAAAAAAAACCATCAACATTTTGAAAATACCCAAATACATATATCGAAAAAAATAAATTGAGTTTTTTTTAGTTGGTACTTAAATGATATCTGAAATCTGAGCCAAATTTTAAATACGGCTCAGACCACAATCATTTCTTGCTACAATCGCAGGTGTTTCGCTCAGTAAAATAAATAATCATGCCTATTATTCTAGTCGGTTGTGAAAAAAACGACACGACATAGGCATGAATAATCAATAATCGTGCCCATTACCGTGGTCGTTTGTCGCTTGCGACAGCTGTCGGTCTTTGTGGTATGTGGTGTTGTTTTTTACGACAACGGTAATAGGCATTAATAAACCCTATTTGCTGTCGCTGTGTCCGAAGTGCAAATATCACATTTGATCAAAGTACTCAATCTGAGATGAAACGATGCTTCTAGTATCGAGCACTTGGATGGATGAATCGATACAAGTATCTTCGTCTTCAAGCACATCACATACTCCATACTTTTTCTTTGATACCGATTTCCGAGTACTTTTGCCATCGATACTTTTTATGCGATACTTTTAAGCTCGGAGCAGTGCACTGAGCTGTCAAAGATAGTCTTATTTTTTAACTTGTATTTCTTTTTTCGATAGGGCTTTTTAGGTAACAACGATATATCTCTTTCTCGTTCTCACAGAATTGTCAAAAACAGCAGTATGGTGAACAGCTGATTTTTTTTTTATCATTGTTGAAAAATTGATTGAAAACAAAAGCGGGAATTTTAAAGATTTGTGCCCGAAAATTGTGAAAATTGTTGGTTTTGCTAATTAAAATAAATTTTTAAGCCACGGAAATCACAAATTTCACACAAAAAAGAATACCGCATTTAAAAATTATTTCCAAATTGTTTTCTCCAAGATCTTGAGTTTGACAGTTTGAAAAAAGCGCGATACATATTTCAATCTGTCTTCACCATAGTGTGAGCTTTGACAAGATGGTAAAACTCCCTATCAGAGCTTGCTCGGAGGGCGCTCTATGAGCTCAGGGATAAAATGATAGAGTAGACCGAGCATGAAGTAGAGCGCGACCCACTTCATGTAGTTTTCATAATATTTGACAGATTGTGAGTTGATTTTTACTGATATGACAGTGAAGTGCTCAAGTGTATACTCTGCTCAGAGCTTACTTGAGAAGTTCGGGCTCTACTCCGTGCTCAGCTCAGAGCTAAAAAAGAAAAACGGCTCAAGTAGGCATCTATACTTTTCTTCGATACCTTGGACCATTGACGTACCTAATACGTCAATGCCTTGGACGTATCGCTTCATCACTAATAAGTACTTGTACTCGATACCAGTATCGAAAAAAGTATCGATTCCTACTTGGGAGTGACATGAAAAGAATCGATACTTACTCAAATTAAATTAACCATAACATTTGTTTGCCTTTTATTTAGGAAGTGCCGAAAACATTTTTTCGGAAATATTTCTAAAAACAGAAGATTTTATTAAGTGTAATATAGAGATCAGTGCTTGAAGTTACTTGTGAATGGATCATCCCTAGCTCAACGGAAACAAAAAACAAATAACCTATCCGTTTCCAACGGATACCTCGATAGGGCTTAACTATTATCTTAACTATTTGAAGTGTCAAATTGTTAAGATTTGAAGTGTCAAATAGTTAAGATTTGTAGAGGAATCAAAATGTGCAACTCGTTAGTTTTTCAATCGTTGATTTGAGCTTGTTGGAGAGAAACGTATGTGGTGGCCGGGGAAGACGGAGTTGCTCAGGCAGCTTCAACGTGGTTTAAATTTTTCAACCTTTGATTTCCATAGACAATCTGTCAAAATCGGGGAGTTAAAAACTTGAACCACGATTGTAACTGGTCCTTAGTTTACTCCGTTTCTCAGACTCACAATACAGTCTTTCCAAAATCACAATCCTAACAAAGTCGATGGCGCTGCAGTAGTCAAGCTTGTACCAAATAGCAAAGAAAACTTGTTTACAATCGTTTTTTAAGTTTTAAACCCACCGATTCTGACAGATTTTCTATAGAAAACAGTGGTTTAAAAAGTTAAACCACGTTGAACCACGATTGTATAACTGGCTCTTAGTGCTAATTTTGACTATCCGTTGCGCATTTCAACTATACCAGTTCTCAATCCCCCACGAAATTACTTTAGAATGTGGAAACAATGGTCTTTGGCCAAAAGGCTTCTGCACTTTAGTGTGACCGTGTGACTTCATGCTGTTACAAGAAGTTCTATTGTGAATCAACGTTTATTTATTGTGATATGGCCTTAGCTTGTCAAATTTGACATTCATTGTTGACATTTTTTTCACCTGCTGATGCTGTTCGTAGTTTTCTGAAAATAATAACCAAAAATTATAATATATTTTACAAAAAATTGCTATATTTTATTAAATATAATGATATTTAAAATAATAATTTCTTGTAAAATCCGAAATTTTCGTAAACCATTAATAAGTTCGAAAAAATCGAACTAATTCCAATTGGGTTTCTAAAAAAAATATAGTAAAGTTGATAATTTTTCCACTAGGTATTTGTTTATTTGTTTTTCAATAAGTTTTTAACAATGGAAACTGAAACAAGTGCTAAACCTGTGGAAGGAGACGATCTCAGCAGTTCAGACTCAAGCATGGTAAACAAAATATATGCAACAACACACCTTGGTATTTTATAAAGTTTTTTTTCCAGATTGTTAACACCAATAGTATACTAGAAAAAATTGCAAATCTCTACGCAGAACAGTTGATGTCCGATATAGTTTTAGTTGTAGGTGGTATTGAGTATCCTGCACATCGAGTTATCCTTTGTGCTAGCAGTGAAGTATTCCAGGTTATGCTCATGAATCCCGAATGGAATGAATGCCGCAAACGAATAATCGAACTCTACGAAGAACCCTTCTGTGCAGCAGTGTTTCCACAATTTTTAAAATATCTGTATGTAGGCCAATTAAAAGCCACACTCCAGTCTGTGATGCCTGTGTTGGCCTTAGCTGATAAATATAATGTTAAGGTGGGAATTGTTGGCTAGATTCTTAAAAACATTTTCTATGAAAAATATTATTTTTCACTTTCAGGATTTAGTTGGACTGAGTGTAAATTTTATGCTAACACATACGGCAATGGCTGCAACACAAGGCTATCTGGTTTCTTGGTTGCAATATGCCTTAACTTTTAGTCCATATCATAAAGATCTCACAGAGTCATTGAAAAACTTTCTAAAATGGAATCTAGAAACGGTTAGTGAATCAAAGGATTTCGTTGAACTTGACACTCAAATTATGATATTATTGTTGCAACAAAATGATATTGTTGTAACAAGCGAAATCAGTTTATTTGGCATTTTGCAAAAATGGTTGTTACATAGAAAAGAAATGCTTGAAAATGAGGAAAACCTCCAGAGAGAAGAAAAAGAAATTGTAATGAAACAGCTAATAGAATCAACTGTAATGCATATACGTTTTGCCATGATGACACCCAGGGAATTAGCACATTTATTGCTATATCCCATTCTTGCCTATCATAAAGAGTATATTGTCCAGAGAATGGCTATTGGAATGAGTTATCATTCAGGTAAGTTTGTATTTTACATACATAAATTATGTGAAAAAGCAGCTTAGGTCGTTTGAAAATTATAAGCTAACTTTAACTTTTGTTTTTTGCATTGGCTTCTATTTACATACATTCGTACATAAATGTTTTTACTCCTTTTACCTTCTTGGAACCCCTATCTGATTTCCACTAAAATAGTCAAATTAAATTTTATTAAATTTTTGTTTTTGGACTGTATGCGTTTTTCCCTGTTTTGATGGTGAGCTCATCAGTTAGACGATATAAAATAACAACTATAGTCCAGTCAAACTAATAAAAATAAACCAAAAAATTCGTGTAGTCCGAATTTGTTCGGGAATGTGAAAAATAGGGTCCCCTGTACTCACGATAAAAAACTACGATCGCGGTGCCGCGGCGGCTGGAGGCGTGATTAAAAGATATCTTCCACGATTGCGTCCGCATATCTGGAATTGGAACTACACGATTGTTTTTGGTTTATTTGTCTTTTTTAGTCTTAGTTTGACTGAACTACTTTTTTTATTGCTAACAAGGAATTTAAACAGATTTATTTTAATAAAAAGAAATATAATGAAGAACAAAACATTGCTGTAATAAATAACATAAATGGTCTTTATCTCAGCCGCTAAAAATGTGAACGACGTCACCAACAATATAGCACCAGCTGTCTTTAAAAGCTCCTTAAGCGACCCTTACATGGTTAGTCAGAGGACGTTGTTATTTTGAAAAGTGAGTCCAAATTGGGGGCATTTATGAGAGACTGCAATAAAAGTGCATTTTTTTCGAGGTACTAGATAATTGTGATAACCCCTTGAAATAAATTTAAAAACTAAGATTTAAGTTCCCTGATAACAAATATAGTAGTCCAAGACGTTTTGCAGGGGGCTTTCTGCCTGCAAGACGCATTCAAAGAATGCAAAAAATCCACACTTTTAATAATTGTGATAACCAAAATTTATTTTTGCAAATATAGCTGAAAGCCCTTTCAAAACGTCTTGGTCCAGTATATTCGTTTTCAGGAATGTTTCAGCTATATTTGTAGCAACATAAATGTTGGTTATCACAATTATTTAAAAAAAATGGTTTGTTTGCATTCTTTGAATGCGTCTTGCAGGCAGAAAGCCCCCTGCAAAAAGTCTTGGACTACTATATTTATTATCAGGGAACTTAAATCTTAATTTTAAAATTTATTTCAAGTGGTTATCACAATTATCTAGTACCTCGAAAAAAATGCACTTTTATTGCAGTCTCTAATAAATGCCCCAACTTTGGACTGCAAGACGCTCACTATTCAAAATAACAACTTTATTACTCTTGAATAATGCCAAATTCATTTGGTTATCAATCACACCCAAATTCTGCTGTGGTCTCTTAGTCTATTAATTATTCAATAAATTAATATAAAATAAAATGTTTTTTCCATAATTTTTAGTTTAGTTTTTTAATGAGTATTTAACTACGAAAACACATAACTACGAAATGGAATCCGTAATTTCTTTATTTGATTGCCATTGAAATATTAAAAATATTAATAATACTATTATAGGACAAGAAGATCGTGTTAGAGAAATCAGAAAATCGAAATCGGGAAGATTGCAATTTACACCACGCCTATACTCTAATGACTTATGGAGTGTAAGTTTTGACATTAAGGACTATTATCATATTCCGGACTATACAAACTACGTTGCTTGTTTTTTTTCACAAAGAAATTTGGCTGAACGAGAGGATGGTAAGATGGGTAATAAGTCTTTAAACTTGTTTTTTTTTTAAACTCTTATTTCAGACCAATCAGTTACGTGGGATATTGAGTTCTTTCCTCGTGGAGTTAAATACAACAGAGCGAAAATGGTTTGGGGCGAAGACTTGCCAGAATTTTCATTGCGTACAGTACGAATTCGTGTAACATGCAAAGAGAATTGCATTGGTGAAGAAAGATTTAAGGTAATAGTTTTGGTA
Source organism: Baccha elongata (assembly GCA_951217065.1). Classification (NCBI taxonomy): domain Eukaryota; kingdom Metazoa; phylum Arthropoda; class Insecta; order Diptera; family Syrphidae; genus Baccha; species Baccha elongata. Next base: position 36,163,105 of record OX578272.1, read on the forward strand.
TTCAATATTAGGCACTCATTGTTAATCTCACAACAGACGTTGAGTTTCATAAATACAAGTATTTTTAGAAGGCTGAAGGTATCAGGCTTCAAACTTACACTATTTTAAGTTTTAGTTACAATGTTTTAATTGTTTGTTTTTTATTTTATAAAAATCATTTAAGGTTGCTGTTCTGATCAGTGGCATGCAACACGATTTAATACACATTTTAACCGTAAATGAAAGAACTGAATATTTCTCGGATAAAAGTCGTGTTCTAAATTTAGATAATTTGCTGCCATATGAAGATACACCCAAAAGTGATCCCAAAAAAGAAATTCCTCATCTCATTGGACCAAGTAAAAATAATATAAGCCTTCAAGTTATTATTGCACCAATGGGACCCTATACAAGTAGAGAATCGCCGCCTTTTGACCTTAAATAGTAACACAAATGTAAAAAATACTGTATATTGCTATGTTTACTGTTTTTTTTTTTTTAAAGATAACCAACAGCTTAAGTGTATAACGTATGAAATTGTGAATATTTAAACAATATAATAAATTTAAAATATTGTTTATAAATTGAATGTGCCTTTTTTATTTTAAAATTTCTGAATTATAAATTAGATATTATTAAAAAAAAGATTAAAAATACAAGAATATGTCGGTGTTTGTAAAATGGTAACATACCTGCAATTTTCTCTAAAACATATTTATAATTTCCCCAAGTCATACTTCAGAATCTTTTTCTGGAAGTCAGTCTATCAGGTTGTCAGTCTGTCTGTATATATAAACAATTTTGTATCCTAAACGGTTGGGCCGATTTCAGACCCGTAGACAAGATTTCATTTCCAAGAGAAATTGCCAAAAGTGTAAGTAAATAAATCAAAAAAAATATAGAATACCTCTTTTTGATTTTTGTTTTTTCTTGAAATTAATGGAGAAAAATTACTGTCCATTTAATTCTAAAAACACAATTAAATGTTAAACGTCGCGCGGCATACATTTTGGCTGGAGTACGCAACGGGGTAATTTCGTAAGGTCACTAGGCATGTTTAATATCAATTGGAATTTCTTCACGTATTGCCACAAAGGCGACGAAGGTTCTTTCTTTGAAGATTCAATTTCTATTGAAATTCGGAATGAAAATTAATTTTTCAAAAACTGTTTGATAAGAAAACGTTATTAAACAAGAAAACAAAAGAAGAAGAAAATCTTGACACCACCTACTCGCTTTAATTTGTTTTTGACAAATTCTGTACATATAGAATTACTGTACAATGCACATCTGCTTTTATTGTAGGGGTCAGAACACCCTAAAAAAAATTAGCTGTATCTCCGTCAATATTGGGCCTACAGATATGGTTCACCAACCAATTTTTAAGAAATTTAATGGTCTTTAAATGGTGCCATAGGTGGGACCCAAACCAACGACCCAAAGATATTCACCCCTTATTATAGTTTTCAATTGATAGTTGATAAAAAAGAAATTTGATATTTTATTAATCATTTGTGTAAAAAAATTTGGTACATAATTGATGTACCTAAATCTGACAGCTGTGAATTGAAAAAAAAAATTAAAAATTAAAAGCTTCACAGGAGAATTCCTGTTGAGATATGCCAACACCCTATAAGAACGAATTTGCGTGGACCGGAAATTGTTGACAGGCAATAAAGGTAATCTAGAAAATTTGTTATAATTCCATTGTTTATCAAGTTAAATTTATGATCCAAACAAACAATAAGGCAATTTCACATATTTAACTAATCTTTTTATCAAAAAAGCATGTTGTAGGTATAGGTACATATTCTTAAATAACTTAAATCGTAACCATGACTAGCAAAAAAAAAAAAATACCTTAGACAAATACAATAATTTAAATAGAATTTTTGTAGAAAGATTGTATTTAAAAACAATTTAAAACGGAAGGTGCGAGAGTAAATAATGTATAAGTTATAAAAAGCTGTTTGATTTTAATTTATCAAAAGATTTAGATTTAGATTTAGTTTTAGATTTAGATTTATTTCATTAATTAGAGCATATTATAAACTCTTACAGACTTATATTCATAGGTAGGAATATATAATTACTGTAAGTGGGCTTACATAATTTATACAAGCAAAAAACAAAAAAAGAACAGAAATCGATAATATGACAAATTAAGTTATTTCATATATTTAAATTTGGTTTAATATAACTGATTTAAACGTTACTCTCGTGCAAACCATATAAAAATCAACTCTAGAGCAAATAGAGTTTGCTTCTCTGATGCAACGGGTGATGGGTTCATTTCGACCGTAGTTTGTAAAATGAAACTGCTCAGAAATTAAAAATCGTTCGCGTGTATCTTTTTTCTTGGTTACTCTTGCCAGCTTTGTATTTTCGATACTGTAGTCGAAGAAAGTTGGATTACGAATCCTAAAACAAGACAATATATGTCATTTAGCAATATTTAAGTGAAGATGGTTGATATCACACCAGTTAGCAATAATATCCCAGTCGACAGAGATTTTTTTCTTGCAATAAAATACCCCTCCAATTTTATAATTGGATATGGTTCGTTAACCTGTCAGGAACACTGATCTAAATTATAACAATGGACTTAGATTACAACCTTGACGCAGTCCTCGCTTAATATGAATATAAACTTCGATGAACACCTAAGTTATAAAGTTTATATAACATGGTTTTTCTGTCAATTGTATCAAACGCAGCCTTGAAGTCAACAAAGAAGGTGCATTGTATATACATTTCTATAGTATTTTCATGCTGAATAATCACCGCCTGGCCATCTTGAGAAACGTGTGATAAACACATTTTTAGGTTCGTGAATTTAATAGTTGTCTATTCTGTAACCCTGACAACAGTCGTAAACATATATTATTTTTGTTTTGTTTACGACTCTTGTCAAGGAAATATGGATTTTAGAGCCAAGCCAATAAAATACATTATAATATATTATTAATTTGTTTCGTAGACGACTATTGTTAGAGTAACAGAATAGACACTTAGTAAATGTAAGAACCTCCAAATGTGTAGTTAACAACTTTCTTTAGATGGCGCTGCTCCATGGTTGTACTATAGAAATTTATATACAATGGAAGGTGTAAGATTTTGCATTACGGCTAAGTTTACCTCGTATTAGACATCCATGCATGAAAATGCTTTCCTTTTCGAAATCCTGACTGATACTCGATTAGCTTCTTGTTTATATCAACCCAGTAGCCTTCTGTTAAAACAGTGGTAGGTATTTATGGACATTCAGAGATATGGGACTTCAAACATATAGTCTGTCCACTAAAAAATGGCAGTACAGGGAAGATAGGGATGTTTGTCTCTCATTCGCACTTCTTTGCTTTCCATAAGGTTATCTTCTTTTAAAAGCTCTAACAGGGTTGCCGTAGTAAGCATTTTGAATTGGAAAAAACTGAAAAAATATGATGTAGGGTTACCTTTCTCCTTTTTAATTAAAATTATTTTCTTAATTTTTATTTATAAAAATGAAATGAAATTTATCTTTTTCCACACCACCAAGAGGTAAGATAGTAGGCGCGTTTTTTAAGGGTATCCCCAGTTGGCCTAATCCCTTTTAAATAAAAAACAAACAAAAAATAAAGAATTTATTCATAAAGATTAATATAACAAGTAAAATAAATAAACAAGCATAACAAAAATAAATATAAATTCATCTATTATATAAAAATATGTACATTTATATATAAGTAAAGGTATTTTAATCACTCGAGAAGTTACTGCTGCTGTTGCTGCTCTCTACATCTAGATTTATTATAAGGCTTTCTACAGCGTTTTCCGAAAAAACGTCCATTTCCCACATTTTCGGCTCAATTACCTGCTCGACGTGTTGGACACACCGGTGCCATTTCTCAGCGTCAACGTTCCTTATCGCAGTTTTAAAAAGCTCTTTGATTTCAGCCATCATAAAGGACTTGTTCTGGCTTGCCACGAATCCTTTTTGAATCCATTATAAACTAGATGAAGGAGCACAACAGTAGCAAACTTCTCAAAAAATTTACGTTTTTAAAAAAAAGTAATATTTACAACACTTCACTTCACATTAATTTCAAAACACTAATCACAAAAATAGGTACACGAAACATCAATACCGACCGCCCACGCGCTTTAAAAATCTACGCAAATAAGAAAAAATATACGCGAAATATCAACCGACCGACCGGCACGAGAATCTACGCAAATAAATTCTTTAAACTCTTTTTGTAACTGCATTTTAAGATTTTCCCCACATAAAAAACACAAACATGATCAACAAAAACACTGCACGATAACACTTTTGTACTAGTAATATGCTCATCTCAATATCTCATTATCATTTCATCAATAAAAGGTATTTTTTAAGCTCTAAAATCAAAAGTTCCTCAACAGAAACTCAATATAAAAAAATACGAAGCGAGTTACCAAATTGACAAAGGTATCTCTGTTCGAATTGATGTTAAAAGAGGGTTGAAAGAAATGCATTTAGCCAATCAGTGCGTATTCAACTGTACGCTAGACAGGTCGTTGTGGGATTTATGTCGGATGCGATCGAAAAATCATTGGCGGGTAAACATTTTTTAAATGGGGTTTCTTTCAATTCAGTATGGTGCACAAATAAGGCGCGCTACTGATTTTGAAAAAGCTTCCCCATAAGGCATGTACTGCCAATTTATAGAGGACAAACTATAGTACATATATAAGTTCAATTCTTATTTGCATGGTAAGTTATAAATTATATGTAAAGTTATCCTCTTTTGTTTACATTTTTGGTAAATAAAAAAAAAAAAAATAACAACAGAAAACAAAAACTTAACATACTAATTAGTCTTTTTATCTTTAGTGAAGCTACTTTTTATTATTTGTTTATTTTAATATTTAATAGGTTTTCAAAATAGAGATAACGTAGGTTACAAATGATTAAAAGATACTGCGATGATAGATGAAACATTAGTATTCTCCGTGATTCTATAAGACTGAAACCTAAAAGTTCAAAGCTGTGAATTAATTAATTAATGTGATTAAATACAAAATTTTGTGCTTTATCGTACCTGTAAATATATACATAAAGAAATACAAAAATGGAAAATCCTGCATTTGTGGAAATGTATGATGATGAGTTTGGTAGGTTGTTAGGAAAATAAATGAAAAAAAAAAACTGTGAACAAACATTGTATGACGATAATGGTGGTTAGTGTCTGGGATGTATGTACATTTAAATCCAGTTTAACACATAAGTTATTTTTCTGAGAAATTAAGAGAACGTGAAAAATTCTACAAGAGTATCGGGAATTCATAAAATAAATTGTAGATGGTATCGGGATATGTTACGTTGGCCAAACTTCAAGATCTATAAAAAAGAGTCTATCGTGGCCATCAACTTGATGGCAGCAATAAAACTTAAAAATCTGTCTTCTATTTTTCTATTAAATTTAAACAAAAAAATATGTTTTAAAGGAAGTTTAAAGGACTATTCAGTTTTGTTTTAAACACAATTTTTAAGTTATTTAATACAACGCTAAATTCAAAATTTGTATATCACCCTATAAAACGTTTCCGCCCGATTTATTCACAAAGTTATAAATTCATTAAAGTGCCTAACTTATAAAATCAGTTAAAAAAAACTAATTTATTTTTTCTACAAATTTGAATGATCTTTCCATTTTGTTGGCAGAACTCTTTAGGAAACAGTAGATTTGTGAAATGAAAAAAAGGTGGGGCAAATTTCATTTTAGCCAGCCAGCAAATCAAAAAAAAGTTAGCTACACCCTATTAAAATGAAAATTTTATATTACTACACTAAAGTTCCAAGTCAATTACCTGAGGAAATTTTTACTTTCAAAGTATATATAACTTGCTCACTTATCCACGACTTTTACCATTGTGTATACATTTCTATAGTATTTTCATGCTGAAGAATCACCGCCTGGCCATCTTAAGAAACTTGTGAATAATACATTTTAAGGTTCGTGCGTTTACTAGGTGTCTATTCTGTTACCCTAACAATAGTCGTAAACATACATGATTTTTGTTTTGTTTACGACTCTTGTCAAGGAAATATGGATTTTAGAGCCAATAAAATACTTTAAATATTGTGAATTTGTTTTGTTGAAGACTATTGTTAGGGTAACAGAATAGACACTTAGTAAATGTAAGAACCTCCATTATCGTACTATAGAAATTTATATACAATGCTTTCACAGAGCGATTAGCATAAAATGAAAACAAAGCTGAAGCTGGTAGGTTGGGTCAAGATAAGAAAACAAATGTACGGAAGTCCGTTTAATCAGGACGGAAAATTTTATAAAAATTGACTTAAAACCAAAAAAATACCTACAATGTTTTGTTATACTTTTTTGAAAAGTCAAAAATCTCTCCTTTAATTTGGTTTTAAATACAATGGGGCATATTCATAGACACTGGTCTAAGCTGTTTTTAACAAAAACTAAAGTTTATATTATCTAAATTACATTGCTTAAGCCCAGTCTAAGCAAAACTGTACTTTAAAAACAATTATGAATATGCCCCATTTATTTTACAAGTTTTTGAAAAATTTAATTTCAAACTAAAAAACCGGATATCCAAATGTCTTGTACTTTTTAAGGAAATTAAAAAGATGAAAAAGCAATAAAATAACAATTAAACATAAAAAGTAAAGGTAATTTTTGAACATTCGGTCTTCTGTTTTTAACTAGAAGGAATTGCTCAGGGGAAGGGGGAGGGTTGCATTTTGTTCATGGTCATAATTTTACTTGAAGCACATATTTATAGGTAGGTACAAGCTTACATTACATTGTCTAGATCTGGCAAAATGATTCTGTAGCCCGAAACTTTTTAAACATCCATTCTTACATCACGATGTTAATAAAGCTATTTTCAGACATTATCGATCTGAATTATGTTTTAATACCTACATATACTAGGCAGGGCAAACTATATTCAAAATATCATAAACCAAGGCAACAAAAGCTTTTAAATATTATTTTAGCGCGATCGGACGTGACGCATTTTGAACGATTAAAGTCAATGTGAAAAAAGTGATGTTAACCGATTAACACCCTATAACTTTTTCCTCATTGAAGGACGAAAATCGAGGTTATCGTCAGTGTGTTAAACTGTTCAAGACTTATCAATTAAGACTTTTTTCAGCGCAACCGAAGATCACCCAATTTTTGGGAACCAATTTAAATGGTTATAGCTAAAGTGAGAAAAATTGATAACGATAAACAGCCTCCTCTGCAAAATCGGTTGATTGGGTTGAAATAGGTTTTAATAAATAATCTCACACTGAAAAACTAGGTCTAAGAAATAAGTCACAGGGTGTTAATCGGTGTCTATCAATTTCTCTAACTTTTGCTATAATCGTTCAAATGGCCTAAAGAATAAGTGTATCCTATTGGGCTGAAATGAAATTTTAGAGAAAAAGTTACTGTTGTCACAGGCAAAATTTACAGAATCTGAAAGTATTTAACTGACATTTGGAAAATATGGAAGCCCGTCTTCGTTTCAAATTAAGAGAGCCTTCGAGTGCATTTTTATGTGTCAACGCTTAAAGGCAGAACCATAATAGAAGAATTAGTACGTACGGTACCGTACGAAATTAGCGAGAACAAGGAATTTGTATAGTGCGCACATAATGTCGGATTGCTCAGTTTCGGCAAGTTTTCGTTCACTTTTGCCTCTGTACGTAAAGAGCGCTCCAGAGCGCAGTTTACGTACGTAAATCTGACAGCCAGCCAAATACATGTGAAATTGGCTTGCGTGTGCGTTCGACCATTATGGTCGACTGAAGGTAATGGCGGCACTTAAGGAAACTTGACGTAGAACTATGACATTAGCTTTCGTTTGCTTACGACTATTATGGTTGGCCCTTAAGTTGAAGTTCGTTTATCTAGATGTCACGATAATCAACAAATAAATGACAGCTTACACTACGCGGATGAAAGATTAAAATTATGTATCGCGCTTTTTTCAAACTGTCAAACTCAAAATCTTGTCAAAGAATTTCGTAAATAATATCTTTTTTCCTGTGAAATTTGAGATTTGCATGCCTAAATGGTTTAATAATACACTATTAACAATTTTCCCGCACAACATTAATATTTCCGCTATTGTTTTAAATCAATTTTTCAACAATGATAAAAAAATGTTCAGCTGTCATCCGCGTACTGTTGATTTTTACACTGCTCTGCGAACGAGAAAGAAATATATCGTTGTTACCTAAAAAGCCCTATTGAATAGCATCGTGCAAATAGTTCAGTGCATGGCATCGTAATTGAAAATCTTCATTTTGTTGAGGAAAGGGCGGCAAAATCAATATTTGATTTCTGATGCTCAAAATACTTACTATCCCCATGGACCCATGGGGGAGGGGAGGGGGTTATAACCACCAAAACCAACCCCTGCGCACGAGCCTGTCAGGTGGGCAGCGTATCATCCTTTTACTCGATTTTACCAGGGTAAAGAGAAGCTTTTTTGAAGTTCTATAGAATGGAGATAGGATGTCCATCTGGGGCGTGGGTTAATCTCTTGGCAGTTGCTCAATATCGTTTTTTCTGCTTAGCAGCCTATTTTTTGTAGCTTAGTAAAATGCTACTTAAAAGATATACCGATACTAGACGTTAATTGAAAATTCTTTATGACTGTTTCGTTTTTTAGAATAGGTTGAAGACCCCTTTAGGAATAAAAAATAGAAATTGAAAATATACATATGTGTTCGCAGGTTACAAATTCTATGGCAGACAAATTTGTTAACAATACGTTTTGATTTAATTGATTTACTAATAACTTACAATTTTCATAATAAAATTTACAGAAAAACCTAAAACTGGATTAAAAGCCATACTGCCTCCGGAAAAGGTTTATACTTTTGAAGAAGCAGTAACATTGACTGAAACGGGAATATTTCATTACTTTCTGCTGCTAGTATGTGGAATTTGTTTTATGGTAGTGATGGTAGAGACCATGGGCATGAGCATTATAATGCCTTTTTTAAAATGTGATCTCGATTCCACAATAGCCGAACAAGGTTTCTTGGCTTCATCTTCGTTCTTAGGAATAGTTCTTAGTTCACATGCAATGGGATTTTTTGCTGATACCTGGGGTCGGGTAAAAACTCTTCGCATTGCCTTAGTGTTTGGTTTTATAACAACGGTAATCTCAGCTGTTTCTATCAACATTTGGATGTTAATTGCACTTCGATTTTTAAATGGACTCTTTATTTCCGGATGTCAAGCTTGTGTGTTTAGCTTTATGGGAGAATTTCATGGAAATAAAACACGAGTTAAGCATATTACTCTGTTGTCAATGTTCATACCGATTGGTTTGATATTTTTACCAGGTATATCAAGATAATGATGATAATAATTCTCACTTGTTTAAAAAATATATTTTCAGGTATGGCTACAGCAATACTACCATTGCAATTCGATTTTAAAGTATTAGGATTAAGATTTACTCCCTGGCGAGCGCTTCTTTTATCAAATTCTATACTAAGTTTCACTGCCTTTTGTGGACTCTCTATTATAAACGAAAGCCCTAAGTATGATCTTATCCAAGGAAGAACAGAAAAAGCTCTGAAGACTTTGAAAAGGGTGTTCAAACTGAATACTGGTCGACCTGAAAGTGAATATCCAGTAGACAAAATACATGTTGATTTATCTGGTAACAGCTTGAGCAGTGTTCATGGCGTCAAAGATGCTTTAGTTCTAATTTGGAATCAGACCGCTCCGTTGTTTTACAAACCTTACGTTCTACACACGCTGAATATATGCGGAATAATGTTTATAATATATGCCATTTCTCAGGGCACTTTCATGTGGTAATATTTTTTTTTTTTATAAAAATCTTTAAAGAAATCTTTGACAGCTTCATGTTTTCTTATATAGGTTTCCAACTATGCTAGACCAACTCGTATTAAAATCAGGATCTGGCAAATTGATCTGTGAAGTTATGGACATGTATGGAACAGTTCCTAAAAATGCTAGCGTCTCTGAGGACCAATGTGGGGGCCCTGTCAACATAGGAATGTTAAAGATTCTGACATTGGTTGGTGTAGGATTCACAATTTTTTATTTGGTGCTGGCATTTACTATTGATGCCATTGGAAAAAAGAGGTTCTTAGGTAAGTTGGTCTTAATAAGGCGAATCTTTGTTATAATCTTCTTGGTAATTAAAAGAGAAAATCACTACAATGCTAATGCGGATTATTTTTACAGTGATTTGGCTAGGGATAGCAGCAGCTAGCTGTTTGCTCTTACATTGGGTGAGCTCATCAGTTCTATCTGTGATACTACTGACTCTAACAATGGGAGCTGGTAACTGTGGGGGCTTAGTAAGCACCATGTCTATGGAATACTTTCCAACCAATATCAATGCTATGGCAATGTGTCTTATTATGATGATTGCTCGTTTAGGAGCAGTAGTTGGAAGTAATTTCGTTGGCTTAGCAATATTTTCGAACTGTGATATGCTGTTTTATGTTTATGCTGGTATAATTGTACTTATTGGAATGTGTTCATTATTTCTGCCAGAAAGAAAAAATGATGATTCAATTGGCACTGTGATAAAAAGTTCTTCATAGTATATTATTATAATAATCAATAAAAATTGTTATACAAAAAATTATTATTTTTTACTATATTAGTGTTTAAATTTAATTTTAATGTTTAAACTTTCAATTGAAAAGCCCGATATAATTAAAAAGTGCAATAAAAACTAGCTACTAGGGAACCTATGGGCAGAAAAGAAAAACACTAAACAAAAGAAAAAATATGAAATTTTACCAGAACAGGACCAAATACACAAATAAATATTTGGACCAGGAGACAATCCGTAAATTTTACCAGATAGATGATGGATAAGTTACGAAAGCTACAAAGATGGGTATGAGGATATGAAAACGAGACGATGGTTAATTCCACTGTTAGACTTAATGAAACATTATAAAACTCACATTGACAAAAACTAAACAAATAACAACATCATATAAGGTACTGAAGACAGCAATTAAAAAGCTCAAACACAACCAGCCCTATAGAGGTATCCGTTCGGAAGAAGTTCAGGTCGGAAATGATTTTTAAATTCTAAATGATTTTTGTATAAAGTTTGTGTGAAGTTTGTATTATTTTGTCAGAAAACATCTGGATTAAAAATCCATCTTTAATCGAACTCCATCTATTAGTTCTGTTTATAAATGTTGTAATAATAAATGGGCATAATTATACAACTCATTACATTTCTAATATGATTTACTCTAATAAATATTTACTTAGATGTATTATTCTGGCAGCAATGAAGAAAAAATACAGGAATGGGTGTTGTGCACACGTATAGTATACATGCGTGCGGCACCAAAATGTTTCGTACAAATTTTTAGGGTTTCTGTTGGATCTAGCTGGCTGGCAGTGACATTAGGTAAAATCCACCGTCTAAATCAATTGCCATCAACAGAACTTAAAAAAATTGTATTTCTTATCTGCCAAAAATGGTTAATAAACATTTTTCGGGTTTCTGTTGGATCTAGCAGGCTGGTAGTGCCATAAGGTGAAATCCACCTTCTAAATCGATTGCCATCAACAGAATTTTAAAGTTTTGTATGACTTTTGTCTGCCAAAAGAGTTTCTATTCGATCTAGCAGGCTGGCAGTGACATAAAGTAACCGTATAAAAATGAATATTTTCGGGCAATTATAAAGCTCAAACACAACCAGCGAGGTATCCATTCGGAATAAATTCAGGTCGTAAATCATTTCCAAATCCGAAATGATTTCCGATCTTAACTTAAACTGAGAACGAGGCATCTCTTTCGGAAGGGTATAAATAAAGCATACAATACAAACACACGTTCATTTCACATTTTATATCAGGTGCTTTAGTTAATATGTATTAATTTTTAATCAAATCAGTTACAACTTTTTAAAAATATTTTTTACTTGCTCAATAGGGCAAGTATTGGTTTCGTGTAAAAAAAATTGAGATTTTAATCAAACCTGACATTACGATGATAGAGAAGCCTAAAAGAGTAGGTTTCGTCATGCAGTCTACTTCAAATTTCGTTTCCCTAGAGGAGAAATTCGAATTTTCGTTTTAGCCCGGCTATAACGGGTACGTGCCATATAACGGTTTTAGTTTTTCCAAATTTTCTCAAAAACTTGGTGTACGTTATATTTGCGGCATAGTTTCAATATAACTGCATTTCAGGTTTTTGGCTGAAAATTCACATAACGGAGATTTGGAGTTAACGTTTTATATAAATTTGGCCATAACTTGGTAACAGTCTAGTGATTCTTTTTAAATTCAGTACAGATTTTAAACTTGACATTTAACACAAGATGGCATTTACAGTTTTTTTGATAAAGAATTGCTAAACAACATGATCTCACGTTTAGGTCATTTTTTGATATTTTTCCAACTTTCTTTATAATTTAATAAATTTAAATTTTTGTAGTACCATAGTTTGCTACAAGAGCAAGTTAGTGCGACCCAGTTGTGCATTTTATTTATTCAATGTTCCCAGCATTTTGTTGTCACTTGTCAGAGCACTTTGGAAAATATTTGTCGTGTAGCTGTCAAGAATAAATTGCTCAACGTTTTGCATCGCACATCAATAGCCTACATTTAATTCAATCTGAAATCTATCCGATACACATACATGTGTGTCAAAATGGATACATCGAATGAAATTCTCCGATTTTGTACGAATCGGACGAAATTTTCTTCGGAACGGATACCTCGCGATAGGGTTGAATATCTAGTTCTTGGAGTCGATGGGTAGCGTATCGTTGACGGATTGAAGGCTTGGCCTACTTAGCGGCAGATCCTTTGTCTTTCGGGCGGCGACAATTTCTGTCTGCTACAAGGGGTCAGAGAAAAACTTTTCTGGGGATTTTGCGGACTTATATTAACCCAGCTATACACGGTTCAGCTAGGCTAGGTTGAAAAAGATTTAAAAACGTTTTTGTTAAAATCTCAGAAAAAAAGCCTACGATTATGAACGACCAGAAAAACATTTTACGGAAAATTCCAAGAGCATAAATGTGAATACTCAATCAATAGCCCTGTTCCGCTCCGCGAGTGATTCATGGCTAATGAAAGATTACCTTCGACAGATGGCGGAGTCAGACATTATTATTAACCGTATAGTGAAAAGGAAATTGTAGTAAAAATCCTTATTCCTCGGTCAAATCATGGAGTGATCCAGGCTGACATCTCGACTGCCAAACAATAAGAATATATCTATTTTTGTATTTAAAAACAGCAAAATTCCTTCAAGTGACATACAAAAATAGACCTTATAAACTCGTCTCAGACATAATTTGAGAATTTAAATTATCTTCTTGTTAATTCTAATCATTTCAAACTTTTGGTCATTATTTAGATAATTAAGATTTAAAATAATTATAATTAGCATTCGTTTCGAATTATGTATGTTAATTTAATTCGAAGATAAAGACTGAAAATATATTTTTGACGGTTTGCTTCCATTACACGATGTAATACCTTATTTTTTTCACAGTTTCAGGATTTTAATTATTTTTAATACACTTAACAGATCATCGTTATAATACGAAAAACATCTTGTTAACGCGTTCAATTATTATTTATAATAAGCCATCAATATATCTCGTAATAAATATAACAATGGGCCTTACCAATAATCAAATTTAGTAACAGCTTAAATAAAAAGCTCAACACTTTACGAAAATTTCGGTTCAAACTTTGTCTAAATTGTTGAGACTTTATTTAAGCTGTTACTAAATTTGATTATAAGTAAGGCCCAATGAATGCATTTTAAAATTAGTGTAACAAATGAAATTTCCGCCGTTAATGTGTTAAACAAAAAGTTCAAGGTTCAATGATTTTTGGTGTAAAAGATCCCATCAGCTTCAACAACACACTTTGTGGTTAATCACAAGAGTGTTGAAAACGCGTGCTCATTTATATGTATACCGCACCAACTGTTACAGATATTCTATACCAAATGGAAGTGTGCTCTTGTCCAACCTCTAGAGGAGGCTTCTAAATAAATAATCTTATAATCAAGCCTCGGCATCTACCAGTAACCGCTACACCGCTACAATGTCTATTTCACAAATAGAACCAAGCGCATAGTGCAAGTCAAATAAATGCATACAGCGAAAAAAATCTGGTAATACAGCTAAAAGTAGTGTGGCAATGATTAGGTTAGTCATACTCATAGGATTGAAGATAGATCTTTTTTTCCAAGTCTGGCCACGAAATTCCAATCAATGAACGAATATTGCTCGTTGATTTATTAGAAGATTATGAAGACATGGTCTTCTTGTTGTGAGCACGATCTATTTTAAGTTGATGTGAGTGTTCTGTTAACTTTAATGGTGTTACTGTGCTATTTTTTTTTTCTTTTAATATTTTAAGAATGTATTGTTTGTGATATGTGTGGTTGCAAACAATTCATGAAAATAGAAAATAACAATAATAGGAACTATTTAGAGAAATTATAATGACGTCTGCTTTTTGGAGAAAACGATAGCGTTCTTTGTTAAACGGATACATACAAAAAAAAATTTGTTTTTTAATTTAAAACGCACATATTTTATTGAAAGTTTTTAGTTTTTAGAAATGAAACATTTGTAAGATAAGTATTTAAGAACGATTAACGAGTCTGTATCAACCTTGCTGATTTATTTGATAAACTTCATATGTTATTTCCTAAATGTTTAATATTCACATCCTAATATTTAAAAAAAAATACACGTATAACGAAAATTCTATTTAAATTTTGTTTTTGGCTGCCTGTTTTTTCCGACTTGTCTCGGCAACCGCTAAACCAATTTTGACTAGATTTTCCCTGGCTGATAGCTGATTTTGAAGAGAAAAACTGTGGCTATTTCTATTACTCCCTAGGTGAGAATCGGATACTGCTGTACCGATTTCTAGTTGACATATTATAGGTGATGTTGTATGGAGTAACTTAGGTAATTTAAATTACCACTAAATGGCGTTGGTGTCGTTCATTTTTAAACTAACTGAAAACCCGTCGAAAACGACGATCTAAATAAATTATTGTTTGTGAAGATTCTTGATTCTTTAAATTTGTTAAAATTGTTAGGTTGAAATTGGATCGTAAACAAAAATGTTTTCTATCCATCGCATTGAATTACACAAATTTTGTATCAATAATTTTCTATCTCATAAATGGAATGTAACTTCGCCACTTTGGAATTGTTTGACAGCTACCATAGACATCTGACTAGAAATAAGGTTTCCACGACCTAGTTGAACATTATATACCTACATTCAACGACGTGTTCCCCAACTTTATTTTTCAATTTTTTCCTCATAGGACGAGCGGTGTTACCATTGTTTTTATTTGACCAAGAGTAAAACTTTAAATTGTAAATTTCCAGGGAAATGGATTATTTTCGAAGGGCAATAGCTTGGTCATTATAAAGTCAAAAAAATTGTAGTCGAGCTTATATTGTTTCAAATTTTATTAGATTTCAAAAACATCTGCATTTTGTTTGTCAAAAAAAGAGGTACACCAAGCTTTGTGATTATAATGTCAAATGTTATTGCACTATAAACAAATATTTGTAGTTTTTAGTTAAAAGCTGATATTTTTTGCGAGATAAAAGTGAAACTCTAAAAAATACGTGTTTTTCTGAAAAGTATAGGACAGCTAGCGACCGATTTTGGGACATTATGGCTACCGGAAATGGCCGGAAACCAGAGATACAGCCCTTCAAAGTGAAGAAAAAATGACCCAACTATGGTAAGTAATTTTGACACGAAACTTTTTTTTTCACTAAAATGTAGTATGAAAAGATTAAAATAATAATGTATAACTGCCATAACATTATCAAGCCAGAGCAACTCAAAAAACAGTATAAAAACATTTGCTCTGGCAACTCTTTTCCGGCTTGATAATGCTATGGCAGTTATACAATATTATTTTAAACGTACTTACCATTTTGACTGCACTTTGAAGGGCTGTATCACTGATTTCTGGGGATTTCCGGTAGCCATAATTCTCATTTATTATTGATAATTGAGTAGCCCTGAAGCAATAACTGGACAAAAATTCAGACGCGCCAAAATAATGTCCCGAAATCGGTTGCTATAGCTCTCGGATCGGACTATAAATGCCGATAGATTTCTTTTGTAAACTTTCACACAAAGAAATCAAACAAATGCCATTTTTTTTTAAGGAAATTAAATAAGCTTTATTTTAGCCCAAAATATTTTTTTAATACCTACCACAATTATTTTTTTTTATATTTTGCACGCACTCAAGGGATTATGCGTTCCACATTCGTGTAGTGCGGCTAAAAAGAGAATCCCTGTACCTAACAGTAAGTCCGAAGTTGGGCTGAAGGGTGAATTGATGGGCATTCCTTTCAGTACGAGTATTGCGGTTGATTTTTTTCAGGGGAGGAACGCAACTGGCTATTTCGGCGGAGCACTTTTTATAAACAAAAGCGATAAACTAAGGAGAGGCAAGAAGCATTACGACGGTGTTCAAGTTACACAAATGTTTCCGTTATAGTCTCATCTCCTATAATTTTTAAGGACCATTACAAATTTAACACATAATCTGAACTGAGAATTTAATAAAAAGCATAAGAACTTTTCAATAACACATTGCTACTTGTGTTAGGCCTTAGTAGCACTTATGTTAAATGAGAAATACCAAAAAAACTGCATGTTTATCCTATTTGCCGCTAGGGTTAATTCAAAACCAATTACGCACAGATACCGAAAAAATATACATAATATTTTTTTTAGGAAATTAATTTAGAATTTTTTTTGTAAACGATTACAATTTTAAATTGAGTAACAATTTTAAATATAAATGCGAAAAACCGAAAAACAACATGTTTCTCCTCACATGCCGCAAGCGCTCCAGTTGGATTCTTGGGGACTTTTGTTTGGGTTATCTCTAAACACCCCGCCCTAATTCTAATTCCTGAAAGTTGTTTTACTAAGTCGAGGTCCAAGAGATCTGAGATGTTTTCAACTTTTGGTCCTGTTCTTATAGACAAATAGATTGCCGGCATCTGCTTTAGCATGTGTACCTACCTAAGGCCTAAGACTACATAACTATTATAAAATTAACCCTTATATCATATTGGCAACCATTCTATAAGCTTTACTTACTTTTATTTGGAATTTTTCATTGTTGTCTGATATAAGACTTTTTGAAGTCTTAGTTTCCAGTGTGTGTCTTACTAGTTGTGTTCCTTGAATTTTAACAATTTTACCCAGAGTTTTTTGTTACACAAAAAACGCTCAAGGGTAGGTTTTGTGTTGTTGACAAAAAGAAAGAAACAAAAAATATTTGTTTCCGAAATTTAAAACTTGAAATTTGTTGCTTTCGGTACATTCTAAAACATAAAACAATTACACTTTGTTTTATTTGTATGTTTTCTATCTATTTAAAATAAATCTATAATTTCTTTTCTTTGCATTGCAAAAGCAAAATAAAATATTTAATTGTACAAATATGTTTGACAACACACATGTCAATTTGTTTACCTCAACTCGCCCCAGCAAAATACCAAGATCTACTTCAGGGCGAATTGAGGGCGACCCCAGGTCTCAAAAAACAGAGAATTTGTTAAACAGGGCGAGTTGAGGTTTTTCAAAAAAACGCTTTGGGGCGACTTCATGGTGACCCCAGGGCTCAACGAACACAACTACTCTTACATAATATACATAATTATTAAAAATAAAGTAATAGTTTACCTATATAGGTACCCTTTTCTGTTAACCACCAGAATTCAATTCTTCATGCAATGGATATACCTACCTGAATTACCAACAAAATCAAAATTCTCTAATCATTACGCGACAATTTCGTTCTTAATCCTCATGCCCGAAAGAACTGCATTCTTTAGTGCGTCAAATTTTTGTATTCGCTTCTGTTTCTGTTTATGCCCCTTAAACACGTGTTTAGCAAAAATGCCTTAAAAATGCCAGTCAGGTTGCATCTTATTTCGTTCTCAAATTCCTACCACACATTTAACGAGATTTCGCGGGATCAAATAGCTTTCGCGAGTGGCCCATCCATACAAATGCACAAAAAAAAGAAATACCGCACTTACACCAATAGGCACGGTATAGAATCGAACCAGGCAAGGCACAGGTAAACAGGGGGCAGGGCGGCCGATCATTATTGGCAAACAACGTGTCTGTCTAGGACAACTTTGGAAAAATAAACGTTCCAGTCAAAACGATAAAACCCACAGAAAAGAAGAAAAGTGGAAAAGCGGTTAAGTAAATGAAAGACACACCAGACCCAACGAACAAACATGAAATAAGCTTGGAAAAAAGCAACCCAAACCATTCAAATAAGAGAAAACAAAAATAAATATGCAAGTTAAAAAAAAAAAAAAAACAAGTAAAATATAGCGGTTCAGTTATTTACAAAAAAAAAAAGAATCTACCTACCGAGATGAAGATACAAATACAAAAAGAAGAAAAACAAACACTCAAGAAGACGGGCCACAATTCAACGCAGAAAAAACCACGATACGATCCATGGCGCGATCAGCGAACGTCGCATGGTGACGCGACGAGGCGAAGCAGGTGGGGTTTGTTGAACTAAAAAACAAACGGACACAAGAAGAAGAAATACTTGTAAAGCGGTTTATATGAATGATGGTGATAAACGCTGCAACGGAGAAGAAAAACACCCGACCGACGGGACGACTACGGCTACGAAGAAAAAGAAGAAATGCCTTTCTACGTGATCACCTGTTGCATCGTGATACTCTCTTCTGGACTATGACATTGAATTTGCAAAAAAATACTCTAAAAGATTTTAACACAGACTCCAGAGCTTGAGTTGAAATTGAGATTCTAACTCAAAGACAGTGTTGCTATTGTCTTATAAGTTCATAAGGAACACATCGAAAAAAGGATTAATCGAAGTAGTATATTAACCACAATTTCGAATTATTAAAAAAATATAGAGATTAGGTATCTTAAGAATCAACTAAAATAGGGCAGTGGTAAATTTTGCTTGCATTACACGGATTCAAATATGGAACTAACCGATTGGCACAAATTTAAATGTGCAACCAGAAACCAACGAATCACACGCATCTGAAATGGAAAGCCTGTCATTCAAGTCACTGATTACTGATTACTGGATTAGTGATTAACTGATTAGTCACATAACGACTCAATTTTCATAATTGATTTTAGTAACCAAAATAAACACAGCTCAGAAATAAAAACAGCTCAATATATGAACGAATTGATTATTAAGGGAATAAAAGATAATAAATTAATTTCTAATCCTATTCAAGCTCTTAATCAAGAATTTGCTGAAATAGTAATTATTGTTCTTGTTATTAAAATAAATATAAATAAAATATTAAAAGTATTTTTAAAAATTAAAAAAAAAAGGATAAGAACGAATCGCCAAAGAGCAACAGGCTGCAGAAGAAAGTACCTAAGTACTCAAACTATTTCTATTGTGATTAGAAAGGAAACTGAAATAAAATAGGTAGGTAACCTGTGCCTGTAGAAATAATGGAGTTGATATTGAAAAAAAAAGGTTCGAAGAAAACGGGAAAACTACGAGATCCCCGGGCGACAAACCAGTATTTATTTTAGCAGAATGAATAAAAAAAAACTATGAAATAAAAAATTACTGACTACAGATTTCTCCAAATTTTGACGGCAAATGTTTTCTACAGATTAGGTACTATTTATGGAAAGCAGTGAAACTTCCAAAACAGTAAAATCAGCAACAAATTCTACCTAGGGTTTGAAAGAAATGTCAGCAATATAGCCTTCCGCAAACTCCGATACATACCTAATAAATGTTTGTTCAAAACTGCGTTATGTACATTTTCACAGCATTGGAATTGACAAGATTTGGCATTTGGGACTTGAGAAAACCTGCAGAGGGACCTTTCCAGGCAGTTCTATGAAATACTCAAATCATATATACATAACCGACCGACTCTTTAGAGTACAGTTCGATGTACGAACAAGAGTAGTTTGGAATATAAGAAAATCAATTTTGGTCTATACAATCTATAAAAAGGAAGTGTTTTAGGACAAACCCTGTATTTGTTATATATATATACTATAGGGATATTCCAATAAACAAAAAATCTATCATTGCCAAATTTGATGATGATATTGCGGTATTAATGTATGATAAATACATTGTGAAGCCAACAGGAAAAAAAAAGAAGAATTAAACACTTGAAATATAGAAAAAAGTATAGTACTGGTTATTGAGAATAAAACTCTGCCCTGACCATCTAGAACAAATTATCGTTTTATAAGCGAGTATTAAAACTTGGTTGGACGTATGGCATTCAACTCTAATGGGATTTTACAATGAAAACAAATGTTGACACTATCCAAATATTCCAAAACAGACCTTTGTGGAACGCAGCTTGATATGTAAGAAATAACGTTTTATATCGTGCTTTTTGAATAGAAATGGTTTCAGAAGTGGATATAGAAAAAATGAGGTACATATGTACCACACAATCAGAGACTCAGTTTCTTAGTCATACCAACTCCGAAATGGAGGTCTTCTTAAATTAACGTAACAAAACAAAGAAAAGAGACAAAGAAAACCAAGCCTCCTAATGGTCTAAAAGAAATGAGAAAGTATTTAAATATTTAAACATCCTCCAATTCGATTAATATATATAACTTTCACAAAGTTGTATCAAAGCTTTAAGAAAAGGTTACGAAAAAACTTTAGCGAGTATCTCTCATACGACTCTTTTAGTTTTTCCCAATTTTCCCGAAAATGTCTTTAACGATTTTTATAAAACTTTCTGAACATTATACTTGCAGTGCTATTAATATAACAGCATTTTAGGATTTTTTGTTTCTAATATTAAAAATGAGTGATTATACAAACGGAATTTTCGATGTCCGCGACAATAATTTCATTTTCACTCTTATTTTTTTTTTTTTATAAATAAAAATCTGATCGAAATCTACATATATGCGCAATTAAAATCGTGCAGAACGAAGTTTTTTTTTTACTCAAAAAAATTCTTCAAAGTCCCCTGGTATGTCAGAATCCCGTTTTAAGATCAAAAAATCATTGCTGCTGTTCTATTTCAGTTTTCACACTGAAAAAACAACCTATCATTGTAATCTCAAATAATACAAAATTGTTATGAATTAGATGAATATTAGTTAGCAATTAATTTTATTGCAAAAAAAAATCCTAACCTTTGTCCGTCGCATTTTTTACCAGTCCAATGAAGAAGAATACAGGAAGAGATGTTCTGCTAAAAAAAATGAGGCACTATTATTTTAGTGTGAGTTGTTTTTTTTTTATTTGCATTTGACAGCAGCAGTGCGAGCTAACTCGCCACCTCCTTCTGCTCGCGCCAAGACAAAATGACATTTAGGATCCGATGTTAAGAAAAACTAGAAGTATTTTTTTCCAAGAAAAACACTTTTTTTTTTGGTTTTCCCAAATTTGACCTGCTCAGGTCAATTATTAATTAGGGAATTATCCCTTTTTCATTTTTTATTACATACCATCCGATTTTAATCAAATAATAAAAAAAACGAGTTAACTTTTTACTTATTTTACTAGTTTTACTTTTAATTTTCGGTTTTCTGTTTTTGACTAAAAATTAATAAGAGCATTGAATTTTAAAAATAAAAATAATAGTTAGTTACATAAAATTTTGAAAAAAATAAGTTTACAATTTTTTTTTTTAGTTTTTTTTTTTAAATTTTGAGTTTGAAAATTAATTTTTTTAAAACTGTTCGCTTAAACAACTTAATTTAAAAATTAAATAAAAGAGTGGTTTTCTGGCTTTGCAAAAAAATTTAACAAGGCTTTGTATCATTCACCGTTGTTTTTAAATAATTTTTTTTCTTATTTAAGTCAATGTTTTAGAAAATTGCCCTTCCCGCCTAAACGGGGGGAAATAGACCCCCCTCCGGTACAATTTTTTTCTTGTCTTAACTCCACCTACACGCTCAAGCTTTGCATCTGGTACATCTTATACCAATCACCCTGTATATATATTTTTTAGTATTGTATTATAGGCTAAGTAAAACCATAATATATTTTATGTTTTTAATTCTTTCAAATTAAACATTTTTACGAAAAAAGGGACTTAAACTCTATCCAGAGAACTGAGTGATTGATGATGCATACTGGTTTTGCCGAGGGTTTTGCTATGCAATCTTTAATCAATAATCCAACATTACTTTTTAACGGCGATATTGAAACTATAAAAACCTATTTTATGTAGAAGCACTTTCAGAGTCAATTAAGTACAAGATAATGCTATCTTTTCACGATAAACTATGTTGATATCAATCAGTTGTTCCTGCCATTTAAATAAAAAGTCATATTTTAAATATTGAATAAGTGATAATTTGTAAGATATAATTGTTTTTTATCAGTCCCCTGGTAACAAATTCTCAGTCTCCTCCCCTGACCACCTTTTTTTTTTCAAAAAATTGACATATAATATGTGTTTATTTTTTTGTTTGATTGGCCGCTTTGAATAATGTTAGATTACATTTTACCATACATAACTAGAACCTCAAAAAAAAAAAAAAAAAAAAAAAATGTTGAGTAAATTATCAGCATTTTTTAAACTTTTTGTAGAATGACTTATATATCTTGAAATCACATAGCCTTTTAAATGCATCAGATGTTACTCGACTAGTTTGAAAGAATAGAAAGATAAGAAAGAATTGATTTGGTATAATGGACTGAGAGTTTGTTGATTTTTATTTTTTCATTGCATACCTCATGAGCGACCGACGTCCAGCATAAGCTGGGAGGTATGGTAAAAAGAAATAAAAATACTATGTACCCGGGCGAGTTTTGAACCGGCTGCCTCAAGTTTAACAGAATTTGGATTTTAGCTAAAAATGCACATAACGGAGATTTAGTGTTATTGCTTTGTTGCGAATATAATCATAACTTAATGATGAGCGGAATTTAACACAAGATGGCGCGAGGGGTTTGTCACGAATGAAATCATCTGACCGCTTATACTTGCAATCATTTGAAATCACATTGAAATCAGGTGCAATCACTTTTTTAAGTGATAAAATTAAAAAAAATGTTGTTAATCGATTTCAAATGATTTATTTGAAATCAATGCAATCACAATATTTTTAAATCAATTTAAATACTGCTTGAAATCACCTGAAATCATATGAAGTCATTTGAAATATTGAAATCATTGAACCACTAAACTGGCTAGTGACAAACAACTCGAGATGGCGTTTAAAGTTCTAAGCTAAACACTTAAAAGCTGTGACCATAATTTAATGAATTAAAATTAATTTTTTTCATACTAGTGAAAAAGAACACTGTTGTCGTTGTGACTGGAACTGATTTCTTAGCAATTTAACACGTTTTTCTCGAAATTGATAGATGATACGATAAAAAACGTTAGGACATTTTTTATAGAAAATCAAATAAGTTACAATATTTATCTTATTTTTTTCCAAAAAAAATATAGTTTTCAAGAAATTTGCAAAAAACTGAATTTTGACCCCTATACTAACTCTTTAAAAATCATGAGTATACTTTTTAGGATTTGCTCAAGACATCAAAACAAAGATTTCCAGCAAAACCCTGTTTGACGAATTTGTTTTCGAACTGAAACTATAATTTCACTGAGCTAATAGTTTTTATGAGTAAAAACTTAAACTCTAATTGATAAAAAAAAATTAATAATGATTGTTAATGATAAATACTACAATAATATCTTTTTCTAAATTCAAAATCGTTCTGCTCGTTTTCGAATAGAATTTTTTTTATATATTTAATGTCTATTTCCCTGAAATACGTTGGGCATAAATAAATAACTAAAAAATATATTAAGTTTGAAGAAAATCTATTTCTCACACAAAAATCAATCAATTAAAATTTCCTTCTCCGATCACTTCTTATTTTTGATTTCGGTATTAAGATACAAAGGCATAGCAAAACTCATGACAGGATAGGTGCAACTCACCATAACTTAGGAGCATGTCATATTTATACTTTCGAGATTCTGATTTTCTTGGTATCAGGGACAACTCCACCCTATTTTTACTAGGTATATTAAACAACGTAGGTACACTGTTTATCAAAAGCAACATAAAACATTATTTTTACTGTTTAAAAAGGTACTAAATTCATTAAGTTTACTAATCCCAGTTATATAAAACTTCTGAATTCTAAAAACATATAAGTATACCGCCACACACAGCCTAGTGCCAATTGCTCAGCTCACTAAAATAACTGCACATGGTAAAAAAACAAAATTCAGAGATCATCGTTTACACCACGCCAAGAGCCGTGTCGTCGTCGTCATCTTTAAAGAATTGTGTTTTATATCCCTGAAAACCTAACACAAGACTTCACGAAGATCGCGCTCAAAAAGAAGAAAGATAAAGTTATACGGCTACGGAATAAACTCGCAAGAAGAAGTATCTTACATCTAACGGTTTTTTGTTTTAACTCGAATTTGAGTAAAATAACCGAGTGCTGTAGGCTGTGGTCTCAAAGAATATCTAGAATAATACTGTTTAACTTTGTTGGTTAGTCCATTGGGAAGAGCTAAGACTTGTGCACTTTGGGTCAGATATTTTGCGTTTGTCGTTCATTCAGCGAGCACGTGCCTACCGTGGATTCAATAAATTACGAGCTCGGTATATAAATCCGAATTTGTTTTAATTTTTTTTTTCATCTCCAATCAATCATTTATCTTCTCTTTTTCGGCCATAAGACTTTTTTTTTGTTTTATGTAAGGTGCAAAGGAATTCTTCTCGTTTCTGAAGATATAGTGTGAATAAATAAGTGCAAATTGAATTTGTCTATTAAGCTTTAAAACAAAACAACAAAATTAAGAAGGATATACAAATAATATAAAATTATAGTACAAAACAAGATTTACAGTTGTCTCGGATGGTGAAAGTAACATGTTCTTGCAGATAAGACAGCTTTCGGTTGTTACAAAAATTTATTAGCTGTCATTATGAATTTTTTTTTCTGTTGAATTCGTTCATATCTTCATTGTATGCTTCTTATACCATTTGGCATTCGTAAATATAACTGTTTTTTTTAATTTTTAAATGCAAATATTCACATACTCGTTACCAATAAGTGTATAGTTGTTCTAAAAATGATCAATTGTTGTCGTTTCTGCCATCGATAGATCTACTGTTCTAATTTTTTTTTTTTAATTCGATGCATTTGAAGATAGAAATGGGAAAAAATGAGTAATAGATACAAATATATAAATCTGTAAATTGTGTTAACCCGCCTTTTTCTTGTTGGCCGCATTCTATTCTCTTTTTTTGTGTGTGTTATAGTTGTTGCTATATACGCAGTATAAGCTCAGTGAAATAACATTACCAAACATATAGAATATATCTCATGGATGAGCGTGTGCGGCACTGCACTATATTCCTCGAGAGTCAATTAAAAGAGAACTCTGATAATTTAGTATCTTTTTGATACGCTTGATTACCAGTGGTTCTTTTGGAAATCAGCGAAGTGTGAACGATGAGTGTGTGCCATAATGCGGTGTGGTGGTGTCTGATTTCACAAAGTCTTCTCAACCGACAAGTGGATTCACAAGTCTGTCTGTAAAGATGTCTTACTTTTTTTTGTATTTTCTTTTATATTCTTTTCTTTTTTTCCCCATCAAATAAAATATCTACAGCTTTAATTTTTTTTTCGTTTGATGATTAATGATTTGATTGGATTACGATTTATAGTTGTTCTTTTCTTGCCGAAAACAAAGCAAATTTTTGTCTGATCTTGAATAAGTTTGCAATTATTTTCGCTTTCATTGGTTAATTAAGTTAAATTGATTTCATAAAAAAAAGTATTAAACGGTAAAACTTTATCTTCCACATAGTTTTAATTTGTGTTAACTTCCAAAATAAACTAAGTAATCCGACAGAAATTAATAAATACTTAAGCTAAAGAGTGCAACAGAAACGAATACAAATTAAAGTTTAAGTGAATAAAACAAATTTGTGTCAAAGTATTAACTGGACAAAGTGTTTAAAAGAAGTGAATCGAATCAAAAAGCAGGCCAATTGGATAATAATTGCGAAAATTTGTATCTGATTCGAAGGTAAGTTTCATTGTTATAAAAAGTAATGTGTTACACCATTATGTATATTTTTCTCTCAGTTTTTGTGAGAATCTAGTGTGATATGGGTCATTAATTGATGATGGTTTTTAATATTCAACATACAGATTTTGGGAATGGGTTTCGTTCAACAACTTTTTAGTATATACTTTATTACGTACTTTATGGTCTTTAAGTTTTTAAAATCGACTTAAAAATCAAATCCATGTACCAAGTCAACTTAATACAATATTTCTTGCTGTCGAGAAATATATATTGGCCGACTGTGTCCCATTAATTTGTTTTTAAGGCTCTAGGCGGCTTTCTTTAATGCTCTTGTTGACGTTTTCTGAAGTGGAAGAGATGTATTTCCATTCCAGATCACTAAAATAGTTGGCAATGAAGCAGGTGTTTTTATAATTTGTACTTTCCTGGTTTGGGCGAACAATAATTATTGCTAATGATCGGTTCGGATGCTTTTACAAAATCACACTTAGAAGATGAATATAATCAAATAATAGCTTTGTCATAGAAAAACATACTTTAAAAAGTTTTAACGACAAATAAGCGGCTTTAGCTTATTCAACAATTTTACTGTTTCGGAATTTATTGGCGGCATGACTATTTTCTATGTTTCCAATAAAACACTGCAATTAATAATTCTGAGGCTTTATATTGTAAATGCGTCACTTTTGCAAACCATGTAGAGACGAATGGACATACATTTTACATTCTAAATACAGAAATGATGATTATAAAGTTCGCACATCAGCTCTTTTGTTTATAAATCAAAAAATGTTTTCTCGCTTATATGTTCAATATACATACCAATGGTTTCCTTAGTTATACTTAAAAAAATTATTTGATTTTTTTTCGTTTAATAAAGAATATGGGAACATGGTGGTAAAATTACAAGCGTGCTGTCGATATGAGAAACAACTGCAGCTAGGCAAATGTTATAACAAAAACCTCCACTCATAAGGACAAAAACATCTCAGACTAGTAGATGGCCTTCGAAAGGCATTGTTCAAAAATCAGTTGTTAAAGATAAGGTTCGATGAAGTTTACATTGATGGTAGGACAAGCAAAAATAGTGATGATAATGATGCACTAAATTGGATTCAAAATGAAGCAGTATTTCAGCGGGTCAAATGGTAAATGATGATGGATTAAACAAATTATAATGTGATTAACAAAAAATGTTAGTGTAAGGCAAAATCTACTCCCAAATCTAATAAATAAATAGGTAGTATAGCTATACGAATTTTTTAACTTTGAAATGCTGTAACTGACAAAAACGACCCAAACTTTAAAATAAAACCAAGGATCACTTTTGCCAAGGCGTTCTCTGTTTAAGGTAATAAAATTCACTTGAAAGCTCATATAATAGAAGAAAAAAAAATGATTTTGTTAATCTCATCAGATAGGAAATATTCAATATTCGTGTGGATTGATGACTTTTCTAAAGTCAACATGATGAACCTTATAGGGGCAGTCGGCAGATTATATAAATTTTAAATTACATTTATAAAACTTCAATATAACTGCACTGAAAAAATTAGGAGTTTTGCTTCTGTGTGATAGTGGTCATTAGTTAGAAGACATCATGCCCAATATACTACGCAAGATTGTCGTCTTAATGATGAACATAAAGGTGATTATTCAGCATGAAAATACTATAGAAATTTATATACAATGCTCAAATGTTGTGACTCAGGCAATGCGAAATCCCGGAAATCTACGAGCGCTCCTGCTGTTGATCATGGTACATAATATGTACGAGCAGTCAAGACAATTGTTGTAGATGCACTGATGCATGAGTCACCGAACATTATCCGACTAAATTCGACGTACACCATCTTAAGTCCTTGGATCTTTATTACAGTTCTTATTCAAGTATACATAACTTGAAGGTAAGGTGAAGGACTCGAAAGTCAATCAGTTATTCTTTGCTGACAATATGGAGCCATCCTAAGTGAAGCAGGTGCTTTATTTTTGCAAGAAACACTTGAGGTATGCGGTAAGCGCCAAAAATTTAGAATACTTGCGCTGTCCAATTATAAATTCACTTAGGCCTATTCTGTATATTTTTTGTAACTGGGATAGTGCTTTCAAAGTGCAAAAAGTTTAAGAACCTTGGAGGTGTGATCAATAACGAAACATCTTGATGATGACGACATCAACTATAGAGTAGGTATGTATAGAATATGTCGGTTATTCTGAGCTAGAATATAGTCCAATTATAAACCGCTTGGTGCGCCGTTTTGATACCAATAAAACTCATGTGATCTATCATTTTAACGAATTCAATTGTTTGTATAATAATTTTTCGTGTGTGTTTTTTCGATGCTCTGATATTCTTCATTAGAAAACAAAAGCTCTTTGAATAACTTATGTGGTTTTTCATTGGAAACTTTAGATATGTCTCTGAGATTTCAGATTTTTGTTGCCGAATGAAACGCAAAAAGATTTTTTCTTTCGTAGTTGTGTCTATCAATTTAAGTTTCTTCGTTTTTACATTGGCGAGAGGGAGACAAACTGATTCAACACTAATCGGACAAGCATACAGTCTCATAAGTTGTTGTGTATGTGAAAGTAGATGAAAAAATCTAACATCAAATCGAGATTTCGATATTTCGATCTAGACGTAATCTAGATTTGACTTTTTTGACCAATGAAACCCAAAATTTAAGAAAGATGGGAAAAAATATATCTAGATCAATAATAAACCACTTTTCGCGACCAATGAAAAACCACATTACATATAACAGCAATCGTTCATACATTGTATATACATTTCTATAGTATTTTCATGCTGAATAATCACCGCCTGGCCATCTTAAGAAACTTGTGAATAACACATTTTTAGGTTCGTGCATTTACTAGTTGTATATTCTGTAACCCTGATAACAGTCGTAAAAATATATGATTATTGTTTTGCTTACGACTCTTGTCAAGGAAATATGGATTTTAGAGCCAATAAAATACATTATATATTGTTAATTTGTTTTGTTGACGACTATTGTTAGGGTAACATAGTAGACACTTAGTAAATGTAAAAACCTCCAAATGTGCAGTTCACAACTTTCTTTAGATGGCGCTCCTCCATGGTTGTACTATACAAATTTATATACAATGGTTCATATTAACATCAGCCTTAATGCCCAAGTAGACAGGTATGGCGTCCAATATCCTTTCTGCGGGTGAAAATATGGTTGCGACGGAGAATCACAAAAATTTCTTGATATTGTTTGTTCGCATAAGAAAGATATGTGTCAAGAAATTTGTCGAGATTTTTGCTTGTGTCTTGGTAGAACATCCCTTAGTTTTATAACAATCATCTTTAAAAAAAAGAAGAGATCTGCCGGTACGCCCATGATATTGTCCAGTGTGCCATAATCTGCTTGAACCGCTTTGTATTTGGAGCCGACGGGAATTCATATAGTTCTCTTGATCCATTTTGTCAATTTGAGAAAGTTGTGAGTTATAAGTGGCGTAAGGGTTGTGTGGATCAAGTGGCCATCTTCTTTTACTGTAAAATACTCCCTAAGTTGAAAGTGAACCTCGAAACTACTACGTACTATATATAGGTATGAGAGTGAAATTATGGCAACTGAGATGAAGATGCTTCACATAATTCACTCGATCGAATAAGAAAGAAACAGATCCGAAGAATTCTCCACGTCAAAAATACTATCGTTAATAAGCACGAAAAACCCATCTGGTACACTGTCTTTAAAGAGACGCTGGTAACCTTGTATAAAAGGATTTATCATACAATATTCTAGTACAATCGCGGAAAAGATAGGCAGACTCAAAAACTCTTGGAAAAACAAATTAATGCAACGACACCTACATTCATAGTTGGTCTCAGACATGGAAAAATATAGGGAACATTTTCTGAGGTCAACCCGACGAAACCACAACCAGATCAGTATAGGTGAAGTTGTGAAGCGGGAAAGTTGTGATCCCATTCGAGATCATAATTCCTTCGGAAAAGAAAATGAAGAACTGTTAGCAGTAAAAAAGTCAATAAATCGATATTACCACTTACTTCTTCGACTTGTATGTTGTACCAGTAAATTTAGACAGAATTAGATTAATAGAGTATCAGAAAAATTGCAAAAATGTAATGGAATTTTCTAATGCTTTGGTTATAACTTATGATTTTTTACCACTGTGAATTTTTAACAATTGAATTATCCATTAGTATAGGATACTATCCCCCACACTGAAATAACCCTGTAGTGAATTTTCCACCAATTTTAATTGTCTAAATTGTGAAGTGTTTTGGTATTAATTGCTATAACAAATAATTTAAAATTTGATTGGCATAAACTTTCAAATGTTTGTCAAACAATGTCAATTCGCCAGTCCTAATTGCCCTTTAAAAATAAATCATAATCAGAAAACCAACTTGACAAAAACTTACAAAAATTAATTTAAAAGAATTTCTGGCGGACATTAGGTATACCTGACTTTAGACCACACCGTTCAGTGAACAAAAAAATTCTTCACATCTTACATTTTATGCCAATAACTTTGTAAAAATCCGTTAACTAAATAAAACAAACATTTTCTAACCATCAGAGAAAATCACAAACGAACCCGTGAAAAATATATAATCATAAAAATAAACTTTCTAATACTTGGACAGAGTTAAAAAAAAAAAAATTCTATGCTAATTTAAATATTTCTTTTTTTTTTTTTCATTTAACTCAAATTTCACTTTATAAACATGTCAAACTTGGTGGATAGTAATATTTTTTATGCAATAATAGCATTAGCAGCATCAGCCAGCAACAGCAACATTAAACTTGTACCACCGCTCTGGAAACTCGAAGTTGAAAAAGCATTTAGATTAACCGAAAAATGCTTGGCCAACAATAAACTGCTAAAATAAATGGGACACAGCATCATCATTGAAAGACCTGACATCGGATGCGATGCATCTATACTACGCACATGGGTAGTGCTAGCGACATTCTTTGTTGATGTTTACTTTAAAAATATGAACAAAATACACGTTAAAGACGAGAACAAGATGAAAAAGAAAAACAAATAAACGAAACATTCTTGGCAAAAGGCAAAAATTCTCTTAGTCTCTCTTCAAAAGCGGCGCTTTGAAGAATCCAGTTTTATTTTATGTATTTTTTGTTGGTTTCCTTTTTTTTCATGAAATCAGAACTTAAACTTGTCCCGCAATTTGAAATATAGAAGAATTGACAAGCCGGAATTTGTAAGTTGGCAAGTTGATTCTAAAAAAAATGTGTATAGATAGATAGATACTTTCAGATGATGAGAGTGGTCATGATTATCTTTGCGAAACCCCATGAATGAAATGATTGATGCCCAATGGATTGGATTGAATTTTGTTTTCCACCATTCATCAGGGAGGTTATAGTGTGGGATTGGAATAGAAATGCTACCTGTGGTGTAATCGTTTAAAGCCCTAATAAATCACCAAAAGTGTCATAACTAAAAAACTGTCACAATCAATCCTTACTTATAGGATACACTTACCTTATTTTGGAATTCAAAAAGAATATATTTTCCCGAAACTAGAGTGAATTGTGATATCTGCTTGGAATGGCATAACACACGGTCATGAGTTTACTAACCTAATAAAGACTTGTTTTGAATAATAAATCTATTTATTCATCGATATCTTACTTAATTCTGAGTCTGCACACGAGTAAAGATCTCGGGCAAGGTTTTATTTGTTGTTTTTAGGAAAAAAAATTCTTTTTCTTACTTAGACTTTATTCAAAGTAGATGTGTTAAACAGTTAATCGATTGTTGGTTTTATGACGAAGTTACCACAGTTTTTTAGATATACGAAAAGAGAACGGACGAGATTTAGCAATATTCATGTCATGTCATGGTTGACACATTAAAGACTAAAATATTTGATTGACAAACTTCTGAGGTGGCTTTTATGTGTTTAGGATGTTAATGAATTAAGTGTTGTTTTTTTTTTTTGTAAAAAGAGGTTAATCTTCAACTGATGGGTTGGTATTTAAATAGAAAACTTAAAGAATGATGCTATATTTTCTGAGCTGTCATCTTTTGTTTGCAATTTATGTAAGACAGTTTCAAAGTAAAATAATGTTTATTTAAGTTAATGTATATTTTTTTCAAACTTCATATTAATAATGAATAGAGTTGACATTAATTCTCAAATTATTAGTTTAAACTCTCACTTTCATAATTTCTTCAATGGTTTTTATTATTTGACTCAGTTGTGAGTCCACCGTTTATGTGTATAGTATAATTCTTTATCATTCAAATGGAAATTAAATTATACTTATTTTAAATAATTTTATTTTATATTGGTTTTATTATTGGTTTTATTGGTTTTATTTGATTAATTTAATGTTTTTAGAAGTTTGTTTTTTTAAATTGACAACACTGTTTCTATTGAGAAAATTTGACAGTTACCTGAAAAAGTCTAAGGAGATTTAACTTCCTTATTTCAATTTTCTGATTGATTTTCATTTTCTAATAAATTAGCAATAACTTCCAAGATAAAATCAGTTTGACAGTTTGCGGTTT
Organism: Baccha elongata; assembly: GCA_951217065.1. Classification (NCBI taxonomy): domain Eukaryota; kingdom Metazoa; phylum Arthropoda; class Insecta; order Diptera; family Syrphidae; genus Baccha; species Baccha elongata. The sequence goes on from OX578272.1 coordinate 36,195,734, forward strand.
ATTTATAGCAAAGTACATACGACACAGGTTCTCAAGAATCAAATGTCATACCGTTAAAAACCATTTGGTTTTCTTGTCACCTTAGATTTGGATAATAATCTATATAGTACTATAGTATCGTTTTTTGTTTAACTTCGGCGTCCCACGTTGGGCGCCAATTTGTCATACTTATTTTTCCACGAAAATGTGATCACATTAAATTAAATCTGCGATAATACGTGAATGAAACAAAATCGGCAATGAAAATTGGAATTGTTTTATTGCCAACAATTGTCAATAAATTTAGTGGTGGTTTCGCCAACCACCGGCTGATCAGCAAAGGCTGGATTCAAAGACGTTTAAAAGTAGCAACAAAATACACATAATAATTTTTTCATGAATAAATTAAATTAAAGGGTTAATGATGCATAAAAATAAGTTCTTATAAGTTCTTGCGTAGGTCGTAGGAAATTAATATAGGAACTAATTAATATAGGAACTTGTAAATAGTTTATTAACTGCTCGGATTTTTGTACAATATTTTTTTCTTTACTTATTAATTTTCAGCTCTCAGCTATGAGTTTTCTGAGTCGATTCACTACAATTCAGCAGAAAATAAATTAACAAGTTCTTTTAGAATTTCATTAGCGTTTTCTAGAGTGAAAACAACTTTATAGGTCTGAGCCCGCTCGTACTTTCTGCACTTAGGTTTAGGTTTAGGTTTATGTGGCTGTCAGGAAGACTACTGACACACTTAGACCACAGATAGGTCCGTTGTGATACCACGAAATGAGCGAGGGAGTATTTCTTTAATTAAACCAGTTGGAGCTTCTTATGAAGCGATGTAAAGATAGAATATCAACGTTCGACATATCGCTTGGATCGTCGAAAAAGAAATTACCCAGGTGTAATTTACGTCTTTGGGAGAGAGCTGGGCATGAACAGAGAAGATGATAGTCTCCTCCTCCTCCTCGTCCATGCAGCTTCTGCAAAAATCATTAGAGAATACGCCAAGTCTTATGGCGTGTCTTCCTATGAGGCAGTGTCCGGTTATGACACCAATTACGGAGCTAAGATGTAATCTGCTCATAGATAACAAACATTTAGTACGTTTCTGATCTAATTTTGGCCAGATTTGCTTTGTCGCTACGCAGGTAGTAGTGTTTGTCCATCTTAAATTTGTTTTCTCTATGGCATCTAGTTTTAGCATGATTCTGCACTTAATTTCGAAGATTTTTTTTCTCTATAAGTACTATGAGGCAAGTTAAGTTATCGTGCTAAAAAAAAAAAAATTGAGAAAACAATCGAACATGACATTACGATCAGAGAAATTACCTCAGAGAAAGAAAACTGCGCAAAAAGTATTTACAGTAGGTAACGCTTTTGTAAACAAAATCTGGTTAGTTTTGTAGAAGTCAAAAATATGATTTACGTGTCCATTGAAAGTAAATTAAAATGAAAATATCTTTTGAAAGGTTTTGTGATTTTTGATCCAAAGAAATAATCCCAAAAATAAAATCCCCAAAAACAAAATACGCAAGAGAAAATTCACAGAATTATTTCTTTATTTGACAGTCTTCTTAGTTCTGCGAAAAAAATTTCTTGGGACAAAATTCGTAGCATGGGAAATTTCTTACTCTCTTGAAAGCTCTTTCTTCTGTAAGAAACTAGGATTTTTTTTCTAAGCTTCGTAGTCAGCTGTCAATTCACATAGTTAAGAATTCCAATGAAGGACATCTGATGACACAAAGAATAGAAAACTCTAGAAATGTATAATTTTATTTTCCCGGGACAATAAAGAGATTTAATTGTTTTGCGGAGTCAGATTAAACTAAATACTCTAACACACGTCTAAACAGAGTGAATGTTTCCCATCTTTCAAGCCGAACAGTGTCAAAATCGTTTGAATGAAGATAGTTAATCCTGGATGCCAAATTCGAAAAGCAAAAACTTTGATACAGAAGCATGAACCAGTTCGGTTTATTTTCAACGAATGTTCAATATGGTTATTCCTTGATAATAAAACACCGATATTATATATATATTGTATGAGGAAACTTTACCCAATAATTTCTTCATTCCAATAAAACAATTAAAGTTAACTAATTTAAACATTAAACTAAATAAAAAATTAAAACATAATAAAAATGCAGTTTTATTAAAAAAAAAGAAACGAAAATAAATCACCAAACTAGACTGCATCATGAGCTTGAACATATACATAGTGCATTTTAGACATTTATTTAGGTAATATCATAAATCATTTTACTTTTCTTAGCTCAATATCTTTCAAGAAGACAGTTTGAATTTTTTTTAATAAATAAAAAAAAAGGGAATACACACGAAGCCATTGCATGGTTGCTTTCAGCCTACCATGCATGGTTAATGACCATGAAAGAGGTAACAAGGTTGCATGCTTTGATGCAAGTTTGGTTAGACTAACACTATTATTCGACGGAAATGTACTCAATTGAATTTATATGTACCTATAGGTAGAGTTGTATTAAGAGTATCAAGATTCTAGAAGATTTAGATTCAATAAAAATTCCAATCATAATTAACTTTTTTTTGTGAAATAATTTTTCTTACAGTTGATATGGTGTAAATTTTCCCAAACCCCATATAGACAAAATATTTATAATAATGAAATATGCAAATGTAATTAATTTCTTTTTATTATTTATCCGCAAAGAAAATAATTCACTTTTCTTCACGTCATGTTCGTGACTCAAGGCCGACGAATGCAAATTTATTTGTGGGAAAATAAAAGGAAATTGTTTTAGTGGCCTATATATAAATACAAAGGATTTGATGTGATTTACATATATGACTATTATATACTTAAATAATGAAAGCACTAAAGCACCTAAAGCATAGTTAAAAAAAAATTCAACTGCAAGGAGATAAGTAGGATAAGAAATTGTTAAAACAAAAATTATATGATGCATCATAATATCATGATGATGAAAGCCCTTCAATATCTTCTCGTATATTAAAACTTTAAATGAAACTTTAATGGAAACCATTAGATAATTTTTAAAAGTGAAGTTTAGTTTCTTACATAAAAGAAAAAGTGCATACCGTGGCTTATAAGTCAGCGTGTGAGACTCTCAAGTCAGATGTCTAAATTTAATATCCACTTTTAACTTAGTTTTTACTCAGAGATTCAGCTTTTTGAGAGGAAGTTGCCAATCCTTTTAAAGTATTTGGTTTGTGCCTGTATTTTTGATTTTTTTAAAATATATTCAAAAGGGTTGACGTTATTAATCGGGCGAACAAATAGTGACAAAAAAAGGCAATTTCACATTTACCAGGGGTACTCTGCATGATGTTCAACGATCGATTATTGTTTTGAAAAGAAAAATGGCTCGAGCACATAACTGACATCAGTGTAGATAAACCGACACATTCCCAATATCGGTGCAGGTCACCGAAACTACGATGGAGGCAGAACGATGTATAGAGAAGTACACGGCAAACATAAATCTCATCACTAGCCATATAAATGAAAATTAACTCCAATCTATTAGAAGGCGAGATTAAGTGATCAACATGGTATTCAGCTTCCTCAACACAACGAAAGAGCTTTCAAAGATGCTTTTAGTAAAAATCGAAGAATAAACAAGGAGTAAGTTCAAATATCAAAGTGAGCAAAGCCAAACAAGAAGATAGTTATAAATTGCTGGATCACGATCTTGGGGAAAAAAAATTATTTCGATGACCGAAACAGTATTGATTTTATATCAACAGTCTGTAAAGCCATAGATGAGCTTATTAACCTGGGGCCGAGTTACCGAATCAGTGACGAGGCAATATGTCACTGAAAAAACTTCGATTGGAATTACTGCTTAAGATATCGAGCAGGTTATCGAATATCGGATTTAGTTTTTGGCATTCCTTTGTCAGTGAACGTATGTTTTTTTTATACGACAGATGCGAGGCAGACGCAGAACCGCTTTTAAGTAACAAAATATAAACCACGTCTGGAGAACACAAAATCAAGATTAATAAAAAATGCCAGAGTTACCTACATAATAAATTTATTTTAATAATATTTAATTTTCTTTCATTAAAAATACACAATAATAACAAAACATCTTTCCACAAAGTTGAAAGAAACACAAATAAATTTCTAAAAGGCAAGAACTAAAATAATAACAATTCAAACTGCTGTGACAAATAGACCAATGACAAGTCAGCAAATGACACTTAATAGGGATGTGGAAGAATTACTCTAGTACAATAAATAATGCTTTCGATACGTAATGCTTCGTAAGACATCATACCAATGTGTTTACTCGATAGCTCAATAACGTATCAAAGTTACTCACTTACTCACTGATGCCGTAATTCGGCCCCTGGACTATTTGCCATAATATAGAAACGATAGAAGTTCTGAATGCACGTTATGCAACCTGCGATGCAGAGAAGATATATGCCATTTTATTCTGTGGAAATATTACCCTTACAACAAATGAAATTATTCAAGCGCTAAAAGGGGAAAACTGCAATATGCTCTACAAATACCTGAAATCATCAATTAAATATCGTCAACTCAACAAATCATTAACGAATCATTATAATTCTTATAACTTATATTTATCCTTTTATCCGCTTTTTCTTTATTTTATTTATTTAACTATAAATTAGCAAAGAGCCTTACTGCTTTTAAGAATTGTAAGATTGTATGTCTTAAGGCCTTTGCTTAATTTGATCTCATTAAGTATTTGTAGTTTATTTAATTGACAATATGAAATTACACATGGTAAAGACCAAGTCTAGCAGTTATTTCTGTTATAATTATTATAATTATTATTGCGCACAGGCAAAATAGTTCTCTATACCGCCCCTGGAGTCTGGACATACCCTGTGTATGTTCAGTTGTCTGGCAGACGTTTTTTCAGCAATTTTCTTATTCAACAGTACCTAGGTGGCCCGCTTTGCGACTTCAAGAGATTTTAGCTCCCTTTCTGTAGTCCAGTCCTACTCATGCAACTTCGTTCCTCCGTTTAGGGTGTATGTCCAGTCGTCTGGTAGGCGCCCTTGTCAACAGTTTTCTTATTAAAGATTACATACCTGAGTGGCCTTCTTCACGGGTTTAATTCAAAGTATTTTAACCCCCTTTCTGCAGTCCCGCCACTCACGCAATTTCGTTGTCATAATGGGGTTCGTATAAGATTTCGGTTTTGACTAAAATTTTAAAATTAATTTTAGGACTATGAATAACGTTTTAGTTGTGAATCGTGTTTTTTTTTTAAATAAATCAAATTATAAACAGACGAAAATATAACATCATGCGCCACTCCAACTTGTTGCTGTGTTGTAGATATACACGAAAACTTTCTACTGCCTAGAATATTGTTGTCCATTCACTCCATCAAATTCTTATAGGGAGTAAGGTAGAAATGACGGTTATTCTGAGCTAGAAAAACCCAATTAGCGCTTGGTTCGATGTTTTGCAACCAAAAACTCATGTGACCTATCATTGTTTTTAAAGGTGTGTTGTTGGAAGTTCCTTTGTTTACATCCATCCCTTTGTTGGCATCCATCACAAGAAGACAAGATATCCTCGGATGCCTAGCTAGGAGTTAGATCTATATTACCGTAGGATCCTAGGAGTAGAGTAGGAAGAATTATTTCAATAGTTAAATTAGTTTTTACTTAAAATCTTAACTGTACCTGTAACTTTTCTACATTGCCTAGGAACGAACTGTCGATATACATACATGTGTGTTCTTTAAATTGAATTTCTCTTACTTTCCAACTCCATTCCGTAGATATACGTTGTGACTCATGACCCCTGGATACATTTTTAAAATTCCATCTATTATACAACGAATAACCAGAATTCCTTGTTTGTATTAAATTACCAGATTATCAAATCTTATTTGCAACTGTAAAGACTATTTTTATAACCCATAACCATAACCCATATTTTGGCAAAACTGACACTCGGTAACCTCCCATTAACGACCATCAATCACTATCAATATTTACAAAATCCTGTTAAAAAGAATAAACGAATATACTCAGAAAAGAGAAACCTAAAAAAATATGTACATTATACAATATTATTATTACCACAAAGCGTAACTGTACATGTGTATAAATTTAATATAAATAGTCTTCGTAAAGTATCTTTTTCCTTCATTAGATGTGAATTACCGATGGTTTGGTACCAATATGTAATATTCGTTTTTATCTCCAATTAATGTGGGGATAAAAGAAATAAAATAAAAAACTAAATGTAGGTACCCCCCTCTGAATAAAGAAGGAGTGTTTAAACTAGGTATTTCTTTAATAAAATAAAAAAAACAAAGGCTTACGAAATAACTTTATTCTTCACGGTAACAGGTTGATTTAGCATCATCCGAAGGGGGCAAGTATAAGTACCCTGACATTGACGATATTTCTTCTCTTTACTTTCGTGGGATCGATTTAATGGTGTGGTAATTAAGAATGAACAACTACCGGTACTTGTAGTTTATTGAATCCGGGCTGTTCACATCGAAAGAGAAGACATTTAAGTGCTATAAAGGGTTAATGTGGGTCGCAGAAACTTGCTCTTGTATACAGCAAGTTGACTAGTTTTTTTTTTATACAATTAAAAACAAAATGCAAGATTTACTGGATCGCATTAAAGTGCAAAAAATTTAAAGTTTAAAGTTGTGTGCACTTGTGTTGAAATAGAAGCAAAGCTTGCCAATTAAAACCTAATTTTCTTTAGGGTTTACATACAGCTATGAAATTAGTGAAAAAAAGTAGCCAAAACGTGAACAATTTTGACAAATTAAACATTTAAGGATTGAAAATAAGAACAAATGGCCAGAAAAGTTGAATATTGTTCCACTATTAAGGCAATCCAATATTCATGTATTTTCGATTTTTTTTGAAATTTTAACCGCAAAACAATCAAACATGATATTACGATGATAGCGAAGTCGAAAAAAGTGGGTCTGGGAATTCGGTCTGTCTGTCTGTTCGTACCAGTAACTACAGACTTAACGGACGAACCTATTTGCTTCAAATTTGGTAAGTAGGGTTTTTAGACCATTCATTAAAAGGGAAATTGATATTTATTTTTTAGGTCAAAAAATAACAGTAGGTACCTACCTGCCATATAACGGTTTTGGAAAAAGTTAATTTTCTCGAAAACGGCTCCAACGTATTTTCTTCAAAAAAATTAGAGGTGGTTTTTATTTGATTGTCTTTTAAAACATTTAGCAAGACTATTAACGGTACCTTTCATAGAACCTTTATTTTTTTCTTGAGCTATTTTGTGAACAGATTAATCGATTTTAATAAAAAAAAAAACTGATTACCTGATAAAACTTCAATACCGACAATTTCCAAAAGTGCTTAGTTTTAATTTTAATTCATTTTTTAATTAATTTTGTTTTGTAAATTCAATATTTGGAAAATGGCTTGACTAAAAATATTTATTTTGTATGCGTAAAATGCAAACTTCTAAGTACTTAAAATTGGAGCTGTTTAAATTCATAAAAACCAATTTTTTTTAAAAATTATTAAGTAAACATCAATTTATTTAAAAACCGCTCTAACGATTTTGGAATTATTTATTTGGTAAACTTGCATTGCCTGAATGCAAGTTTAAAAACATTTCTGTATACTTTGATTTTCGTTTGAATGAAATCTTCCTAACAAATAGCCTTAGCACTTTCAAAAACAATTCATATTCTTTTTGTATAAAATAAAAAAAAATATTAAAATTTATTTTTATTAAATTTAATTTAATTTGTGTGTTTTAATTGCTACAGGAGCAAGTTCGTGCGACCCAGTCGTGTGCTTTATTTATATCTCGTATGCATTATAATTTATTTCTAATCTTTAAGAGTAAGTTCATAAGAGCTTTTTAATTTGGTTTTTTATTTAAGTCCTTGATGGAAACTTAAAGTAAGAGCAAGTTTGTGCAACCCAGTTGAGCCTCTTACTTTTATGCTTACTGTCTGAGGATGAGAGGAAATACTTTTTTGATCCTGTACTAATCGTTTGAATTAAAAAAAGAGAACAAATTTACCTAATAAATTTAATTTGGCACACGAAAAAGAAATCAACAAACGTATAACAAGTTCTCTTTTAAATATAAATAACGAACAGTACTTTTACGATGTTCCATGGTTATAATGTTATAATTTATTATTGTGCATGATGTGCAGTGCATATCAAAACTAAATACCTAAAAATATGTAACCTCATATTACGTATTTTTCATTTAATTATGTGAATTTTACTGTTTGTCGTGATAAATGATATAACGACCATAAAATCATCATTAACAGAGGTTTTGAACTGTGCACAGTAAATCAATTTTTTTAATCAGTTTTTATTTATTATATTTATCAACCGAGTTATCCTGATTTGGTGTACGACTGCAGTATTCAGATATAATAAAAAAATATTCCATAACAAATAAATAATCTGTGTGATCCGGGTTCTTCTAACATAAATCAATGCAAATTTACCGTTAAATTCAAATTGAAATTATTAGATTGCATGTTTTCTATAGTAGATTAAAATCATATTTTGAGCGTCTGGCTTCCGTTGCGTGGATTAAAGAACAGGATACGTACTTCATTAAATACATAAATTAAAAATAAACATATTCTGATATAAGATAGCTACTTGTGCGTAACATTTCAGTCACAAAAAGTAATTCGATTTAAAAGATTGTCAAGTTCTAAGGTCCCGTAGAATTTTAAGTGAATAAATTGAATAAAGCCTTGATTAGACGTATTGGTAATGTAGTTACCAGAATGAAAAACCACACAAAACGAAAAAAAAACAACAAAAAGAAAAATGATACTCTTGGAGGATTTGTCACTCAATAAAAATTTCGAAATGTTTCTAAAATCGAAATTGTAATGTATTGACGAATTGCGATGTTAGTATACGCCATCTTGTATTCTTGTAGAACTGTGAATTCGCAACAATTTTATTTGTATTTTTATTACAGATTTTGACAAAATTTAATATTCTAATACTATTGCTTTACCTTATTAATACTGCAAACAAAATTTTGAAAGAAATATGTTTTTATTTTTTTTGGAAAAACTTAAATATCTGATAAAATCTGGTCAAACAAATTCGATTTTTTACTTGTTTTTTGTTAAATGTATACATATGTATGTAGGTACATAATGGCATTTTTCGTTTTTCGGAAAGAAAACCGTTGGAACAATGATTTTGGGAATCTTTTTTCATCTGTTTTCCTTTTTCTTTGTTACCTACAATCTTTAAGCATTTGGCAATTATTGCACTGCAAAACTGCGACAATTACAAGTTTTGAGCAACAAATTCGTGTGACCAAGTCGTGCCTTATATTTTTAATTCCAATTTTATAGGTATAGACACTATAAATACATATGTACGTATATAAAATAAAGTTTTGAAGAAAAATTGAAAAAAAATTTCTTGAAAAATTCTCGGCAATTTTGATGAAATTTTATGTCAGTGATTTGTTGTCAACTATGATATTTTTTATCGAAAAATTTTCTTCAAACAACGGAATCGTATTTTTTATACCTCCACCGTTCAAACGGCAATACCGATTTTGACGAAATTTAATATTGTACAAGCTCAATTATTACTGCAACCAAAAAAATTGAAAAAAAGTATTTAGTTTTGACATATGTAGAACCTTTATACTTTAAGAGCATATAATGCTTTAAAAAAAATTAAACTAAAATCCAAAAAAAAAAAAAGAATTGGACAAACGATTTGGCAACAATAGCATTGTTAACTTAGATATTCCCAAGTTTTCAGCAGTAAGGTAGCTAGCTGTACAAGATCAAATTCGTGGCTTGTTCTTGTTAAAAACTAATTAGATTTTAAAAAAATTTCGAAAAGTTTATTGAATGACAAATTTTGTATTAAAATAATTTTATATTGGCTTCTATGAAATCATTCGAGTTATCTGAAATCTACAATTGTAGTAATAACTAATTTAATGATTTCATTCCAAAATACAAAATAATTCTAACTGACACAGTGACACATAAACAAAGTCAACATCGGCGCTGACGAAACGCTTCCAACGCGTTCTAAGGCCATGCCCTCTATATATTGAAAAAATTTCATTTTTGTTTGTCTTTATGTTTATGTACGTATGTATGTCTAATTAAGATATACATCTTCATTTAACATAAAATTATGTTGAAATTTGACTTTCAAAGTACCTTTATTTACATATTCACTTTATTCATAAAAGTTTTGTTCATAAAACCAAACCCTAAACAGCAAAATAGGTGAAACTGTCAATCAATAAACTCATGTATTCGCGTGCGAAGGTGTGGTTTGTGGTGTCAAAATGTACAACAATAAATGTAAACAAATTCTTGTCTTAGAATATTTTTGATAAAGAAACATATTTTACGTCATGAGAAGTGATTTGGCCAAAGGTTTATATTTTAAATAAATCGATTTAAAATAAGGCTGAGACTCAAATTACATTTTATAACAAAATTGCATTGTTTAATTGGCAATTTTTTCTAATTATTATTATGATAACCTAAATTTTTGTACTTGTTTCCTTTCGTTATTATTTGATCTTCAAATGAAAACAAGAATGATGTACAAATGGCGAAAGTATGTACCTCTATAGTGAAATCATTAAATAAAATACTATCATAAAATGAGTAAGAGTGAAATTGGAACAAACATTGGTAATGAGAATGACATATACATAAGAGAAAATCAATTACCTATGTTATAAACTAATTGGTTTCAACATTATTCTATTAGCAATTTTAAATTAAGCATGAAGAGAAAAGAAAATAATAAAATAGAAATGTTGAGGTTTAAAGATGTAAATTATATTTAAATGGGAACATTGTAACACCTTGCAATCAATGCAAAACTCACTACTCCAACTCTTTGCTGAAAAGACATTTTTATTCAGTGATAAGATGACCTTCATGATACTCATTCTATAGCCTAGTACGCAGCTGATCTGAAACGAAATTTTTCGTTCTGCTTTCCTTTTTGTGGAACGCAGCTCCATTTTGAAACGGTTGATGAATACCAATTTTAGTCTCCACATGGTCTCCACTCGCACACAATTAATTGATCGGTACTTTAATGGCTCGCGAAATTTGTTTCGTGTTTTTTGTAGTTATTTTTATTATAAAATGGATTTTGAATTTTTCACAATTTCACTATACATACAAATTTGTCCGGTACCGTTTTGTTAACATATTTCGCCTGTGTTTTTGGAGACTACGGAAAATTTTGTTTCACTTCAGCTGCATACATCTGTAACATCTCCTTTAAAGCCAAGTGCAGCTGAAGTGAAACAAAATTTTCCGTTGTCTCCAGAAAACCCAGACGAAATGTAAACAAAACGGTACTGAAAAATGTTTTATGTAGAGTTTCGCCATTTGTAAGAGAGTGCAGAGTAGTGATGATGATGCAATTGCACCGGTTATCTTCTGTTTCACCTATATTCCGTCGTACCACAAAACGGAAAGTATAGAATGAAAAATTTCTTTTAAAATTTCGCTGTGTCATTTTTGTATGTGATTTTTCGTTTCAATTCAGCTGTATGCTAGTATGCAGCAGCCGAAGTGAAACGAAATTTTCCGACGTCTCTAAAAACACAGACGAAATGTGAACGAAACGGTACCAGACAAACTTTCATGTAGAATACCACCATTTGTAAAAAAAAATATTTTTCAAAACACACAAAAAACAAAGAAAAAGAACAGAACTTCATTTTATAATAATAATAACTACAAAAAACACGAACAAAATATAGAAACGTCAAAATTTCGCGAGCAATTAACGTCCCAGTCAATTAAATTGCGTGCGAAAAGAGCGTAGAGAGTAGTGGAGATTTTAACCGGTTATAAGTATACCGTTTCACCGTGGAGCTGAGAAAAAAAGGACGAAAAATTTCGTTCATTTTCGTTTCACTTCAGCTGCATACTAGGCTTTAAATAGAAAATCGTGTTTATACCCAAAAAAGGCAACATCAACAACTGGGACGAGCTCATTTTTAAGCAAGACTTAAATTTTATATTAAAGTTAATTTTCTGGGAAAACTCTAAGCTCTGAGAATAGAATAATCAAGTATATTTTTTTTCTTTATTTTATTTCATATTGAATTACATAATTGAAGGAATTTAAAAACTTTAACAAATTGTTTCATATAAAATAATATGTTTTTTTTTAAATCAACCGCATCCAAGAAAATTGAAATTGCGCACGTTCGGGTGCAGACCAAAAGACAAAAATCGCCAGTTCTGGTGGTTGAATGTTGGGTAAAATAACTAGTAAAATTTAAAAAATAAATAATAATAAAAGTTGACTAATTGAGTTTATTGCCTTGGTTTGACTTACGCAGGTTTAGGGGTGTCCTTGGCTTTAAAAGTAGGCTAAATAACTAACTAAATAACCTTAGTTCAAAACAATTATGGTGGCACTAAAAAGAAAAAAAAACCGTTGCTGTGGCTGTTCTAGTCTTAAGTTATTTTAAGTAGTTTTAAGTGTAGTTTTAAGTTTTATAAAACATGATAATTATAATAAGTTTTTTCCTAATTTTCTTATTTTTAAGTAATAAATGAATTTCTATAATATTTAAGCTAGCTACGCCGAAAGGCAATAATTTTAAGTTGGTTATGGTATAATTTGCCAATCCTCCCTTGGCTTCGTGAGTATACTGAAAATTTTAGGATAATTTCAGATTTATTTCCCCGGCGCAGCTTTATGGTCGATCAGTTGTGTTTTAACATGGAATTACAACAACAGTAAAGTAAGCGAACCGCAATAGTTGTGCCCGCGAACGCAAGCATTGTGTTAATGTATTGTCATGGTATACCATCTTCTTCTTCTCTTTCTGATATTTTTTGTACGCTCAAACTATACAATGGCATATCACATTCGAATCATAGTGATGGTCTGAAATCTATCGAGTAGCCATATATGTACGTTGCAAGAAAAGTGATGAATCTCCACTCCAACATTCATTTTTGAAAATTTATCACGCGATTATTGAATATCGAATCACGTTGTTTAACCTAACACTTTTGTAGTTTAAGCAGTTTATTTCGAAAAATCAAAAGACACATATTGATGGTCATCTACAAGATTCAATTTATCGCGCCAACTACCAAAGAGAAAGGAATAACGTCTAATTTAAGACATTTAAGATTTCGGGATTAGTTCCATTAAAAGGTATAAGTAATTATTTAATTAAACACACACATAGCCTTGCCCAATTTTGAAATTTACGACATCATTGAAAGCTATAGAAAAAGTAAGTTTGTCAAGTGAGTTAACAGATTATCTAACAATTTTTGAGAAATAATATTCCTAGGAGCCGTTTTACGATTAATATTTAGTTTGCTTGCAAACATTTAGTATAAATAATGTATTATAAAATGTAAACTAATTAATACATAATTGCCATAAAGAAATTAATTTACTATATAAAGTGCTCATCAGACAACTAACTTAACCATAAGTTGCATTATTTAACGTCAATGGAAATTCCACTTGTATAGGATGCATATAAGATCTTTATACCAAACAGTTGCACATCACAGCAGAGCATCATCCACTGTTTGTTCTTCATTCCTGTGTGCTGTCCCAGCTGGAAAGGCTGACTTGACTATAATAATTCCCATTTATGTTCTTTTCATATTCCAGTTCCCGTTTTGAATGCGGTTCTTTGGCTATGCACCAAATTGGGACACATCCATCGACTGGGGACGGTTGAATACTTTTCTGCGACTCCGACGAAGTGTTAGCTTTTTTTAACCTATCATTAGTCTATTTAATATGCACTTAACAACACCAAGAAATCCAATAATGCATTCCATTTCCATCTTTTCGAATTGTAGTTGTCTTCGTCTTTGGTCGGTCGTCGTTACTTTGGCTGTAGTACTAGTATAGAATCGTCCCATCAGTCCAGACTCTTTTCTATAGTTTAAGATTGTTGTTGTGCGGTTCTATTCACTGTTTCGGTCTATGGCAATCTTCAGACAGCATCGTTCCCCTATGTAAGTGCTGAATTTTTATATTTTTTGTTCTGTTCTATATTGCCAAATGGATGTTTTCCTCTGAATTCATTTGACCATAATTCTACATATTCTTGTATAACTCTATTTGTAATGGCCATCACTGGTGTTACATACATAATTCATGTTAGATAGAACTACAAGTGTCAATTTTACTGTGCATCGATGAGTAACTAGAATTTATCGTAAATTTTTCATTTTTCATTTTTCAAATGATGTAGTGGAGTTGACAGTACTCTACGCAATGAAGAAGAAATACAGGAATAAGTGTTCTGCAAATGAAAAATCCGGCACTTTTATTTTAGTGTGAGTTGTTTATTTTATAGTGATTTGACAGCAGCGATGTGAATGCGATATCAGTAACTCGCCTCCCCCTGCTGCTCTCACCGTTACAAAATGACATTTAGCATGCGATGTTTCAATGTATGCAAGTATTTTGGTGCCGCACGCATGCACACTATACGTGTGCACAACACCCATTCATGGGATTCAGATTGGTTTATTCTATGTATATAGAGGCAAAAGCAAATATAGTTGAAGATATAAAATAAGAAGTTAAAAAAACTAGAAAAATAAAAACAAATAAATAAATAACAATAAAACAGTAATTAGATTTTTATTAAAAGAAATGTCATATTTCTAAAAGAAGAAGTAAAGAAGTATATTAAAAAAGAAATTATTTCGATTTAATATGATTTTAGGAATCAATTTGGCTTCTTAATACCATCTACCGAACCATCCACTTCGGCCTTAATACGTGTAGGTATCTGTAACTTAATAGGTATGAACATTTATCCGTTATAAAGAAGAAGGTAAGTAAAGCTCAAGAGTTTTTGATTCCTTCTTTAAGTAATGTAGTGCCATTATACTTGTGAAGTGCATTTTTAATGTTTGGAAACGCAGTGCAGTTATCAATTAAATTCCTGTAAGAAATATTTCTTTTGGCACACTATAGATATTGTAAGTTTGTAACCCTTCTTTAAAGCATCTATTTTTGATACCAATTAGACCAACTCATTTCTAAGACTGATTCGAAGAAAAATTGTGGGTTCCCTCCAATCCTGTATACAAAAGGATTGGTTGAGAGTGTAAGTCACAATAGGCCCTGGTTCTTTAGAGCTGTGTCGGTGCCACTAATTTTTTTTTTTTATCTTTAAAAAAAATTTATTTTCTTGTAATATGTTCCCAACCAACGAAACTGGTCAAAATCCAACAGATCTCCCAAAATCATTTACGGAATTACACAATTTTCTATACAAATACACTATTTCAAAATTATATGAAACACCTCAATTTCAACGCAATTTCAACGCAATTTCAACGAAATTGCCTTTAAATCACGTTTCATTTTAGGTCATTCCAGTACACCTAATGAATTCAAAGAACAGATCTAACAAAATGCGTCAATTTCATGAAATGTCAACAAATACTATTCATGCTTTTACATAAGCCAGAAAGAGAAAAAAGTATTTTTTTTCTTATTCTTTTGATTAAAGTTGTCAAACAAAATCATTTCAATCTACATAGGTTTGAACACTTTTCGTAATTTTGAAATTAAAAATCGATACAACAAGGTATTTTACATTCTGCATTACTAGCTGAACACAGTAGGCTGCTTTAACTGTAATTGGAGCTGAAACTGGAACAGATGTCAAAATGTGTCGTACGTCTCGTTTTTTGCGTGCCCAGACCACATTGAAAAATAGTTTTACCTATATGCACTAAGCTAACTTTATTATTAATAAATTCACTTCAATTATTAACTTCTTTGCTCATTAACACATAACTAAATATTTCTTCACAAAACACGCGGTCGCGGCACGCTTGATTGTTTTTTTTTTTTATTTATTTTGAAACGTCAAATGTGCTGTACGTCTAAAATTAAAAGTTGGTGAATTTGTACAGCACAAATTGCAGCACCGACTACAGTTGAGTGGCGTTGTGTTCATAATATTGAATTTTTGTGTATTCAATATTTTGACATCTATTCCAGTTGCAGTTCCAGTTGCAGCACCGTCGCTATTCTGTTCAGGCAGTTACAGTACGATTTCGAGACATCTTGTTTAAAAGTCTGGCGGCCTTGATTTTACCGAAGCAACGTATGAATGAGATATGACAGCAAGGGCTTCTTATTTTTAGAAAAATAAAACAAAATAATTAACAAATGCCTATAAGAAAAAGGAAAGCTTAAAATTAATTTAGTGAGAAAACCGTGTGAAGATTTGAATATAAATATAAGATTTCATCAGGGCATCAGATAATATATATTTTATATAGAATAAAAATATCCGGAGCTAAATTCCGCAAGCGTGAGTTTTGTTGTGAGTTTTTTCAAAACTCACAATCCCAGTGGCTTTCTATTGTGCCATAGTTGATGGTTTGTTTTATGCAGGCTCATTTAATGCTACATATGTCTTCTTCTAAGTTAAATACGAAATAATTTAATTGAATGAACCCTTTTTAATAACGGTTATGATAAGCTCAAAGTGAATACTGAAAAATCAAGGCAGGATTATGAGGTTGATCGAGAAAAACATGGAAAATGATAGCATCGGTAAGGCTATTTAATTTAACAGATCTGTAAACAAAATATCAAACAAAGTTCAGTTAAATAGTTTAGGTGCAGTTTAAATAATTTACAATGCCTCTAAAAAAAGAAAACAATACAGAAAACGTTTAACTTGACAATCACAACAAGAAAATGGACAAACTAAAACTAGTTGTCCATTAAAAAATAAAATAAAATAAGAAAACTACTTCTACAGCACAGTGACGACAACGCATGTCATCAAACTATATATTATACATTTGCCTCCTGTACTGTTTTCTTATTTTGTTTGTTATTTTTCAATTTCTAGACACAGAATTTTTTTCCCATTCAGCCATAGTTTGCTTAGCCTGATGGCTTTTATATGCGTCTGTGTCTCTTTCGATAAATCCTCGATCATCACTGAAATTCATCGGAAACTCTTGTATACTGTTTGCAATTGCAGATATAAAAATCAAACTTAACTCGTCAGTTTGCTTTGGCGTTGTATTGATTTTAAAACGAATGATAACAACAACGATGAAAAATGTTGATGATCGTTCCGATCATGAAGACGACAAAGACATCCCATATGGCTTAATGGAATACCACAGCTTTAGATTGTGGACATCCTCGGTAACATTTTGTTGCGTTTCTTTCCTCGGCTCGGTCAGTTTTTTTTTTGTTTGTTTGTTTTGTTGTTGTCTATGGATGGCTGAAATCGTTAAAACGGACGCACTAAGTAATTACGGACAAAAAATCCTCTTCATCTATAGACGTTCAAGACAGAAATTGGCCAAAAGAGTAGACAAGAAGTGCGACAACATATTTTCTGTCGCTGTTGTTAGTAAAACTCGTTAACAAAGTAGGTATATAAGTACCTATACTCGTAGATGCGCGTAAGAAGTTTTCGTTCTTCCAATAATAATATTTGTGAAGACTTGCTGCTGAGTTAGCCTTTAAGGAAACAATTTATCAAAATTATATTGTGAAACTTAAGAATATCCTTGCAACTAGTTTAATTTAAAAATATTAGTCATAATAACCAAAATTATAATATAGGACGTGCTTTTTCCAAAGATCTGCAAATTTCCAATAAAAAAAAGTTAAATAAGTTTTTAGTAGGAGAGCTATATTTAGTTGCCAGAACAACTATAAAAACAATATAAAAACACTTAAAAAAAAGAAATTTATTTTTGGTTTACGGCCATTTCCGGTAGCAATAATTGTCATATATTGACGAGTGACATTCAAAAAATTACTGAAAAAAAAATTCAGGCGCGCAAAAATAATGTCTCAAAATCGGTCGCTAGCTTTCGGACTCTTTGATCTGTGTCGAAAAATACCGATAGGTATATAAACTACTTGAGAATAACTAATATACTTGATATATATAAAATTTTTAGGATCATAGGGTTCCTTCCTAATATGTATATAGTATATACATCATTGATTTGTTTTTATAACTAATACAAATTTTAAAAATACACTTAAGAATATATTGTTTTTATCCGCAAAAGGCACTGACCAACAAAAAAAAGGGCACGGCTGGGTCGCACGAGCTTGCTCTTGTGGCAAGCAACTTTACTGCTGAAAACTTAAAAACATCTACATCTACATCTACACAATTTTATTTATTTTATTTTATTGGCTGGCAGTATTAATCAACCTTAACGGAATTCTTAAAATATTATTAAAGTTTTTAAAATATTTGATTTTAGTTTTAATCGAGCCCAGCAGAGCTTTGAGAACAATAATTTTCGTCAAAATCTGAGTTACCGTTTATGTGATAGTGGATATAAACAAATAATTTTAACGAACGAAATTTTAACATCACCGTTGGCAACAAATTAGTTATGTAAAATTTTATCAAAATCGGTCTTTTTTTTTTCGAGAAAAATGGAATTATTATAAAGCTTATAAATGACTCTAAAAATAAAAAGTACCAAATTTAAAAAAAAATCGGCCCAACCGCGCTTAGGCTTAGCCGCTGTGGGTGTCGATACATTCAGACTGACAGACGGACAGGCATACCGATAGAATCGCCGGGCCTACCATTTTCCTCTTCTCTATATCATCGTAATGTCGTTATGTAAAAAATTTTTGTCTATGAATGCAAAACTTGCCTCAGGTTGTGTTATATTAAATATCGTACCTTTAATCACAATTAAAGCTACAGTAGCTAGTAGAACTTCTGGAAAGCGAGTTAGACACATTACACGTGTTTTTTGGAAAAGCTATCCGTAGTAAAGTAGGATTTTTCATACAAAAATCTCACTGTGGATCACTTTCTATAAAAAGAGAAGTCAAATCTCGCTGGCAGACATCGTTACCGATGTGGCACAATCGTGCTTTTTTGACACGAAAATTTCCTCGTGAAAAATTTCAATATGGCAAGTTTTTTTTCATTTTTTTTCGCGGAAACGCCTGGCAGATAAATTTTCGACTTCCATTCGAGTATCGATCAAAATTTTTGTTATTGTTGGTACGAATGATAAATTCATATGTACCTATCTGGATATAGGGGTTCGTAAAGTTGTAGTGGCTTTTAAAGTGTGATTTTGTTTTATGTTCGATTGCGACCAATAAAAAACCACATTAGTTTAATTTAATATGTGTTTTTCTCTTTGAAAATACTTTTTTTATGAAGTGCTCTTTTTCATCTCTTTCTGTCTGACAGTTCAGTAGTATTTACCATATTTCAAATACAAAAACTCGGCTGCCGATGCGGTTGCGGATGGTTTTTTTTAGGATTTTCCCAATTCACTATTAATAGATTGCCAAAAAAAAACAATTGTGTAGTGTAAACTTTTCCGATTGTTCTCGTTTGGTTCGTACTTATTGATACCCTTTATTGTATAAGTTACTGTTATAATTCCTTTGTTATTTTTACATCAAACAGGATCTTGATATATGTCCTATTTCCTATTTCCTTGACTTTGTGATGAAAAGGTTGATAATCATGAGAGATTGGAGCAGTAGTCGCTTAATGCAAGAGATTTATACTCATTATCGTCAACGTCCTTGTCCTTTGATCCGAATCTTTCTTCGTTTTACTACTTCGAGATTGGCAAATTGAAGAGAAGATATTTCTAACTATCGAATTCCTGTCGACTAAACGTTCACAAAATGATTGTAAAGTAATTAAAGTTCACGGTTCTTAATGAATTTTTATAAATTTGCTCCCGCTAGTTCGACTGTTTAATTTGGCTCCCATACGAGATTAAGCTTTGTGTTTATTTAAAGTATGTGAGACTGATTTAGCAGATATTGGACATACAAAACACTAACTAAAATAGGCGTATCTATTAAAGGTTCAGCTACAGAGAATTAATGTGAAAATTATTCTTAAAATGAGAACGGAATGTGGTAGGAAGTAGTGTGGTATGTTATAGGGTTCTACTTCTGAATATTGAAAGCATCAAATAATAATACATTCCTAGACTACAACTGATATGCTTTCTGCAAGTGGGATTTCTTAATGTCATGCATCACTCAACTAAAGAGACTTTCAGGTTCTTAGTATTTAATAGTTCTGGGAAAGCGCAGATATTTTTTTGCTACTTCAAATGGCTAAACATAAATTGAATCCATTAGCGAAGAGTGACATATTTTTTTATTTATACTCAACGTTTAAGTAGTGGAAGATAACATGAACATGCGGCTCAATAATGTAATGATAAATGCAGTTCGTGTTTGTTGATCACATGATTTTCCAACAGGTGCACTGATTAGATACCTTTGGTAAAGGAATTGATTTAAACAAGTTTAGTTTTTGTTACTGATTTTTTTTTGTCGGTATTGTAAAGGAATAAGTTAAATAAGAACGGGATTTGACTTTGTATAGAAAAAAATTGAGTGCTTAGTTACCATTGATCCTTACGGGATGTTTTATTCCATTAAATAAAAGTTAGTGACAATTTTTGATCATAGAGGAAACAAAATTATATATACATACCTACATTCAAAAATAAGGCATAGAATTTTAATCTAATTTTTAAATAAATTTTTTTTTTATTATTTCAGATTGAGCTGAGAAGATATTGCTCCAGGATGTGGAGCCCGCAGAAAGGTCCTACACGACTGTGGGACCTTTGCCTTAGTCATACATTTATTTTACATTTAATGGTAAGTTTTATATTTTAGAAGTTGAGTATAGGTAGATACAGGTTTTAACTAAATAAACCGGAAACATTTTTCTAGGGTCTGATTCATGAGTATATTCTAAGAAAAAAAAAATGTTCTACAGTCAGGGTATTTAATGCAGAGTTTCCATTTTATTTATCTATTAAAATATATTTTTTTTTCATGTTACCTGCTTACCCATGATAAAAAAAATTTGCTTTGTTAATACAAATAATAAAAACTTCGCTTATAGGATTTTATTTTAAGAAGAAATACAGCTTAAATAAAATTAATGTCTTGTTTAAATCTCGTTTGCCCGTGTACCGTTTTCCCGTTTTCTAACAATCGATCAATGTTCTCCAGAAAATGTGTATTAAACCTAATTTGATAAAATAATAAACAAAATAAGAAACATATAGAATAGTGAGAAGAAGAATCAGGAGATCAAACTCGATAAAACCTAAATAAAACACAAATTAAAAAAAAACTTTTAGTAAAATATCTTCTCTAAATAGATTTTGGGGGTCTTTAGAAAATTGCATGCACCATGACATTTTTATTTTCCATATTTTCCTTATTCTTATAAGCATTTGATATTTATATTATTAAATAAAAAGCACGCGGACTGGGTCGGAAAAACTTGCTCTTGTGTCAGATTACTAACCTTTGACTATAAGGATACTAAACAAGAAACTATAATAAATAATCGCAAACAAAAATATAGTTTCTACAGCGTTTATATAGCAGGTACCGTTAATAAGATGAATATTCTAACGAGAAACTACATTATTGGCAAAAAATCAGTCACACAAAATTTTATCAAAATCGATCCTATTTTTTTCGAGAAAAATTGTGTTTTTAATATAATTTATATGACAGTTACTATTAATAAGGTGATTTTGAATAAAAATTTCTAACGAAAAACTCCATCATTGACAACAAATCATAGTCACACAAAATTTCATAAAAATCGATCGTATTTGCAGTTTTTTCACCTCAAATTCACCATTTTGCAAATCAAATAGATTTTTTTGCAAATCATATTCACTTTCTTGCAAAACAAGTTCACTTTTTTGCAAATCAAATGAACGTTTTTGAAGAAAAGATTTATGTTTTTGCAAAACAGATTCACTTTTTTGCAAATCAAATTCACGCTTTAAAAAAAGTAGAATTATTAGTGGAGGAAAACGGGAAATTAACTGTGAATTTTTTTGTAAATGTTGAGGAGGATTAATTCCTGAGTATAAAAACTTTGTTTTCAGAATCCAAATCCGCATACCAAGGGCCGACATTTTAAATTGAATTCTAACCTAATTATCTAGAAAACCGAAAAAAAAACAAATTTGTAGAAAATTTAATTTCTCTATCTTTTTTATATCTATTCTTTTTAATATATCATTATTATTTTAAAAGTTATAAGCAAATGAAAATCAGTGTTTTACTTGCTTATTATTCAGCATCGTGGACCTTTTTTTTGTTTTTCATATAACATACAAAAATTAGGGTAAAAATAGTAGACAATACTCAAATCCTCATTTCTACTACTTTTACTTGCTCTATACAGGTAGATTGGTATAAGGTGCACCAAAAAGCTTGACCTTGTAGGTGGAGTTAAGACAAGAAAAAAATCGTTTGGGAGGGGGGGTCTATTTCCCCCCGTTTAGACGGGAGGGGCAATTTTCTAAAACATTGACTTAAATCAGAAAAAAAATTATTTAAAAACAACGGTGAATGATACAAAGCATCGTTATATTTTTTTGGAAAGCCAGAAAACTACTCTTTTATTACATTTTTAAATTAAGTTGTTTAAGTCAACAGTTTTAAAAAAATTAATTTTCAAACTCAAAATTTTGAAAAAAAACTAAAAAAAAAATTTGTAAACTAATTTTTTTCCAAATTTTATGTAATTAACTATTATTTTTATTTTCAAAATTCAATGCTCTTATTAATTTTTAGTCAAAAACAGAAAACCGGATGCCAAAATGTATCTTAGTTTTTGAGAAATTAAGAAAAACTGGAAGTATTTTTTATTACATACCATCCGATTTTAATCAAATAATAAAAAAAAACGAATTAACTTTTTACTTTACTTACTAGTTTTACTTTTATTTTTTTTTTTTAATTTCTCCAAAACTGAGATGCATTTTGGCATTCAGTTTTCTGTTTTTGACTAAAAGTTAATAGGAACATTAAATTTTGAAAATAAAAATAATAGATATTTACAAAAAAATTGAAAAAAATTAGTTTAAAAATTTTTTTTTTAGTTTTTTTTTTCAAAATTTTGAGTTTGAAAATTAATTTTTTTAAAACTGTTCTCTTAAACAACTTAATTTAAAAATTAAATAAAATAGTAGTTTTTTGGCTTTCCAAAAAAATATAACAAGGCTTTGTATCATTCACCGTTGTTTTTAAATAATTTTTTTTTGATTTAAGTAAATGTTTTAGAAAATTGCCCCTCCCGCCTAAACGGGGGGAAATAGACCCCCCCTCCCATACGATTTTTTTCTTGTCTTAACTCTACCTACACGCTCAAGCTTTTTGGTGCACCTTATACCAATCACCCTGTATAGGTACTATAAGGCAAGTCTTGGATTCGTGCAAAGAAAAAGTTTTGAGATAACAATTAAACATGACATTATGAAGATATAGAAGACGAAAAAAGTGGGTCCGGCAATTCTGTCTGTCTGTCTCGGCACCTTGAGTCTAAACGGGTGGACCGATTTACTTCATATTTTTTTGTAAACTCATTCATATATTTAATAAAGAAAATTTTTTGCATACTTCAATTTTGATCTTTGAACTTTTAATAAAATTCCGAGAAAAATTAGATTTTCTATAACTTTTGTACGGCAGGTACCGTTAATAAGGTGATTTGAAAAAAAATTATAATATAAAGGTTACTTAAAAATAAAGTTATTTAAAAAAAAATCAGTCACAGAAAAGTTAATGAAAATCTATTGTATTTTTTTCGAGAAAAATTAGATTAATTTAAGGCTTATTTACAGGTAACGTTATTATGTAAACTTATTCTTAAAACATGAAGGACATTATACGCCTGGGCATATTACTAAAAATACAGGGAACCATGTTTGAAGAAAATCGGCCCAACCGTTTAGGCTGTAGGTGTCGATACATCCAGACTAACAGACGGACAGACATACAGAGAGAGTTGTTGGACCTACTTTGTTCGTGTTCTCTATAATCGTAATGTCATGTTTGATTGTTATCTTAATATTTTTTACGAATTCATAACTTGCCTTATGGTACCTATAATCGCAAGTAAAAAAAAAACTATATACATTATTAATAAAAAATAAATAGTAACTTAAAGCCTTATTTCCGAGTTAACTAAACCATGGATTAAAAAAAAATTCACGCTCAACGTAAAGACAATTATTTACTGTCCAAGTTGATTTCAAAATATTCGTAATCCAACAATTAGTTTTTATTTGTAAATATAAGACTTAAAATTACAGATTTTTATTTAATAAGGCAGTATTACATTATGTTCGATGTTTAAGCACAGAGAGACAGAGACCAAGTCGTGCACTCTATATAAAAAAAAAAAGAAAGAGAAATGGCCGTCGTAGAAGTTACCACTATCTCCATCAAATAATAAAGAAATCGCTTAATTGAGACACAACGTCAACACAATCACATTTATATATTTTTAAAGATAATAAAAAACTAAATTTGAAAAAGGATTAATTAACACGTGTCTCTAGTTGCTTTCATGCTCAGTTCAGTAATCTATAAAAAAAAAAATTTTTTTTATTAAATTGTTTTACTACTCAGATTTTAATTATTTTTCACCTCGACACCAACAGGAGTTGATAAAATATACATCACAGCACTTGATACATTTTGTGGTTTTAAAAGAGTCGAAGGATCACATTTTTGTCCAAAAGTTATATTCGTATCAACTAATCCGGGAGACAAACTCTTTGTTGAAAAAAAAAAATATATTGAATTATGATTTAAAAAAAAAATTAATATCTTCTTACCGTTATTTTAATTTTTGTGTTGTTATCATGAAACTCTTGACGATAAGCTTCTGTCAGAGCTGTAATAGCATACTGTGATGGAATATACATGTTAAAAGAATATCCCTCAATCCAGGGAACTTTGTGACCACAAGTACTATTCATGTTTACAATATGTCCATCGACGTTTCTCTCTTTCATGCTCTTAAAAGCCTCACGTGTACAATGTACTTTTCCCATGACATTTGTTATCAAAACTGCATGCAAGTCATCTACGTTGTCATCTGCCACTAGACTCGTGGATCGAAAAATTCCCGCATTATTTATAAGCACATCAACTCCTCCAAACTTTTCTTTTATTCGTGAAAACGCTTTTCTAACATCGCACTCTTTTGTCACGTCACACTTTAACGTATGTAATCGATGTCTTGCCTCTTCTGGGAGTTCTTCTCGAAGGTCTGCAACCAATCCTTCCCTACGAGCTAGGCCAACAACAATCATTCCAGACTT
This sequence comes from Baccha elongata, assembly GCA_951217065.1. NCBI lineage: Eukaryota > Metazoa > Arthropoda > Insecta > Diptera > Syrphidae > Baccha > Baccha elongata. Next base: position 36,220,894 of record OX578272.1, read on the forward strand.
TGCCAAATCTAAAGCACAAACTGCACCGATTCCTGAACTGGCACCAGTTACTACAGCTACTTTACCACACCAACGTTCCATTATTGTCCAGGTGATTTCAGTTCGAAGTTCTAAATGAAACTAGTGGACACTGGATTACCACCCATAGCTTTAAAGTATTAAACAAAATATATATAAACGATACGTGACTAGATAGATAATTATATTTTTGACTACTTTAATAATTAGCATTCATTGCAGATTTCAAAATAATATTAACTGCAATTACTATAGAAGCATATTTGGAAGATTTGTATAATTGTTACAGGCCTATTTTGATAGCTCGATTCGCACGAATAACGCTTTTTCAGAATAATTGTAACTTGAATATGATTATTGATAAATTTGTTGAACATTATTATGGGTTTGTTTTGAGTGGAAAGTATTTGTTAAGATATTTTTAAGAACAATTAACTAAAGAACTATAAGAGGGAAATAATGTGTTTGTTGAAAACTTGCCTGAACATTTCAAATTATGATTCACACGAAATGACGAAATCAACTATTATAAATAAGTTTTGTGGAATTTCCTATAGAACGTGATCGGCGGTGGTTGATATGCGAGAGTATTCTTACTCTTCTTTAGTCTTCTCTTAAGGGTCAACTATTTAATGGGTAAGTGGAAGCAAGTGGAAGCTATGTCAGAATCGAACTAAATTTTTCCTTCCCGGCTGTTCAACCAACAGGTTCCCAAAAAAAAGGAAACCAGTCAGTCAAAAGTTCGTATTCGAAGCTTTTCCCCAAACGAATAATGTTCAACCTCGATGGTAGGGGAGGCACGTGGTACGTACCTAAAAATATGTTTAAGAGAGGTGTTTCCCGTCGATAGTTGCAGGCTCGACCATAACAGTGTGACTTGTTTGAATCGCACCAGCATGTTTTTTGCCAAAACAAAATCAAGTATCCTTAAGTGCCAAACCCATAGAACGCGTTGCGTGCGTTGAGTGAACCCCTTCAACGGAGTGCAACACCAATTACACAGGCTCTTATGAGAAACCACTCATAGACAAAACGCTGCCTATGGGTCGTTTCTCATAAAAACCTGTGTATTTAACATTGCACTCAGTTGAAAGCGACAACGCAACGCACGCAACGCGTTCTATGGGTTGGGCCCTTTAGTTTATTACCGGACATGGTTTGTAACAGGCTGTGTCTCCCAAATGTTGCATCAAATAAGCTTTCTTGTCTGATCTTGACGGTTAAATTACATAGGAGAATCTTAATTTTATGCGTCGGAGACAAAGCTGTCTCTGCAACTTCACATTCAAAGAACAGCAATCACCAAAAAAATATTTGACGCTTGGGGAGCATTTGCTGTAGTCGGTTAAACAATTTATGCAATTATAGAAGTTTCTGGAAAGTTAAAATGAAATTCGGAAATTAAAAGAGAAACCTGGGCTCCTATTCCGGTTCTGTAAAAAGACTTGTGAAAAAGCTTATCATAATGATAAATATAATTTTGCGATTATGGTTCAGTGTAACTCTATGATAACTTCTGTCAAAACTTTATTATATGAAAAACTATTTATCATCAAAAAATGTTTCATGATAAAGAAACTGACAAAATTACGTCTCACTTTGGTGGAACATAAGTCCAAAATCGAATTTTGAAACTATGTCCGCCAAAAGTGAGACACAACACAAGTCAAAAAAATAACAGAATTTTAGACTTATGTCCCGAGGAGTCACAGTATCTGGGTGGCTCGCTTATGTTCACGAAAAATAAATAATTTGCTTTGTGAAAAACATAAATAAAAGGCACGAATGGGTCGGACACATTTGCTCTTGTGTCATATTACTAACCTTTGACTAAGGCCCACTTGCACGAAACTTTTTTGACAGTAGTAACCATTGATTTATCCATGTTTTCGTGCAAATGACCCTAAGAAACTATATAATAAATAATTTCTATAAAATTTATATGACGAAAAACTCCGTCATTGCCAACAAATCAGTAACACAAAAGTTTGTCAATTTTATCGGGAAAAAATCAGTCACACAAAATTTTATCAAAATCGATCGTATTTTTTTCGAGAAAAATTGAATTATCTGTTACGCTTATATGGCAATTACTGTTAAATATGCCTGGGACATATTACTCTAAAAATATAGAGTACCAAGATTGAAGAAAATCGGCCCAGCGCAACGGTTTAGGCTGTGTTAAAATCTTCGCTGGCCACGTAGATTCCTTTGCTCGAACGAACTGCTAAGAATTGAAACGCACTCTTCTTGGTTATTAATTGAATGGTTTATACTCTATAAAAGGATATTATTTAATATAATATATATTTAACAATATGTAACTATTTTACTATTTTTAGCAGCTTCCTCGTGACTACTTATAAGTTCGAACACAACAATATCAATGAAAAGCTATTTTTATAATTTTCTCTTCTAATAATTCAATGCAAACATGATTTGTAAATTAATGATTATCAAAGTAGTTTCTCAACAAGTAAACAATAATTTTAAAAAATGTACATGGAAACATAATATCTTAAACTAAGTTTATAAAAATTGGTATTTTGACCGAGTGTATGGTCTAGGACGTTCTTAACTTTTTAAGAGGCTGGATGTCGATACATCCAGACTGACAGACGGACAGACAGACAGAATTGTCAGACTTACTTTTTCCGAGTTCTCTATCATCGTAATGTCATGTTTTGATTGTTATCTCAACATTTTTTTACGAATGCAAAACTTGCTTTATATACCTACCTGTATAGTATACCTGTAATCGCTAGTAAAAATGTATCCATGGGAACCCTACAGTTGTGGGATAAATGGTACATAACAAATATGTTATTGCAGACTATAATCTATCTCTGTGCCAAATCCGTTCTGCCTTTCTGGCGTTATTGAGTAACAAACATAAATCCAAAAATTCACATTTATTATTAAACTGTTTGTTTTTTTTAACGAGGCAAAAACATATTGGGCCCTACTAATAATCAATTCAATTCAATTCAATAATAATCAAATTTAGTAACAGCTTAAATAAAAATCTCCACACTTTACAAATATTTCGGTGCAAATTTTGTCTAAATTGTGGAGATTTTATTTAAGCTGTTACTAATTTTGATTATTAGTAAGGCCCATTGCTTGAGTTACAGAACATGTGCTTAAAACCGTGCATATAATTCAAGACAGTACATTACTTTTAATATGTCTAAAAGTAATGTACGGGAAGGACACCATTTTTGTTTGTTCGAGACGTCATTCGTTTTTTGACAATAGCAACTTTTTTGCTTCTAAAAAATGTTTCAAAACTTCTCCAGACCAGACACTTTGTCTTCTGAACTTCATGTTTTAAGGGCAAGTATTGGTTTCGTGAAACAAATTTTTAATCAAAACTGACATGACGATGATAGAGAAGCCCAAAGAAGTATAGGTTTCGTAGCTGTCCGTCGGTCTGTCTGTGCGGATGTGCGGTATATGTAATTCGTGAACAGCACTTTTTGGTAATTCCCTATAGATGAAAAATTCGAATTTTTGTTTTATCCCGGTTAAAACGGGTATTTCCCATATGACGGATTTTGTTTTTCCAAATTTTCTCTAAAATGGCTCTAACGATTTTGATAAAAATAACTAAATTTCAGGTTTTCGGCTAAAAATTCAAACAACGCAGATTTGGTGATTTTACATTTTTTTCCGTAAATTTGATAACAGCTTTTCTAATTTCATTTAAATTTGGTATGGCATTAAGATTGGATATTTAACTCAACATGGCTTTAAAAAATTTTGGCTTAAAAACGTTTAGCCAATTTTTCCATATTTTTTAGCTTTCCACATAATATCACAAATTAAATTTTTTGTAATCCCATAGTTTGCTAAAAGAGCAAGTACGTGCGACTTAGTCGTGCTATTTATTTTGTATTACTTTGCTCTAATAAAGCTTGCTAAAAATAATTAAAACTAAAAGTATATACTATTTCTTATTAATTACGCAGCAGCTATAAAAATATTGAATTATCCTGCCTACGAAAGAAGTCTTCAAAAACGAGTTCAATTTATTATTATATCCATCTGCAAGCTTGTCACACTTATAACATCAATCTACTTGATGCACAACACTCTCTCTGAAAATGATCAAAATAAAACCCCTTCCTCGTCTATTTGCAACATTGCTTTGCGGAAGTAGTAAAAGTTTTCACCATGGAAATATATTAAGTGAAATTGCTTTGCTACTAAGTGGCGTGGCCAGTCAGCGCCATACACATTGTGACTGTGAGCATCATCTTAGCAAACCTTGACTTCATGTTGCTCCTGTCTGCAGTGCATTTGAAACAGCAGCGAAATAGTGCAATTTTGCTGCGTGATGCATTTTATGATTTTTTTTTTTTTGTGAAATCAGTTTAAAATTTCACTATTCAAAACTAGTCTGCTCTGATAGAAAAAGAGGAGCTGTGTTTTAGCGAGATATCCTGAAGTGCACGAATAACATCGGAGATCTGAAGAGACTTGTTGGGAACAGTAAAGACATTCGATGGTAATTGCTTTGCCAGAAGTAAATGGTGGCACACTTTGTAAGTCACTTTATTCTCTTTCAATGGGTTTCGGTCCGGAAAGACGGTAAAGGCGTTGAGGGGAAAATGAGGAGAGCAAAGAGAATGTGCAGTTTTATAGTCTTGACGGCAATGAAAATGCATTTGAACAGTAATCGAATTTTCACAAAGCACCAATTGCAGTTGCCAAATAGCACGGAAAGGAAAGTGACAGAATACAAAGAGAATGGAAGCAGCATCGTGGTTAAGTGCAATGCATTGTTTTAAAACCGCGATGTTCGGTTAGATCAATGAGACTAATGAATTTTAAAGTATTGCTTTGTATAGATATGTATGCAGGTATAAGAAATTGGAATCATTGTTGTAATTGCAAATTAATGTTTAAGATAGTTTTATGTATTTAAAGGCGGGTTGATTGAAGCTCTCAAGCGGAGTACCTACTGTTAAGTGTGTTTTTTTTTTATTAGAGGAATAATCGTTTCGTCAAATTGGTAGATACTTAGATAGGTATACGGTATATCTATGTGTTCAATGCTTATGGTTTTGTGTATTTAGGTACTTAAAAAACAATGGTATAGTCAAGATAAGATGATACCTGTTACAAAAAGCTAATACTTGATTAACGTTTACTAAAATTATTAGAAATTCCACAAACAATTGACTTAAAAAGCAGGAAATTTCCATATTATCTTTTTGACACGACTCTATCAATTTTCCACAGAATAACACCTCACTTACTACAGACTACACACACACTCAAATACTATTTAAACGCAACAACAAAATCTCTGACTGCAAATTATAATTGGAAAATAAATAAAGTGTTTATAATTTGATATGAGGTTGTCCTTACCATGATGTTTGGTTTTACAAAAAGAATTTCAAAAAATTCTTTTAAAAAATGTGTGTACAATAAAAAATAAAGAGTAGGTACAATAACTGGATCGCACGAACTTTGCCACGAGGCAAATTACTTTATTGCAACTTTGATATAAACTTGAACAATATAAATAAATTTTTTTTTTTTTTTTGAATTTAAAATTAATTTTTCCTCAAAAAATACTTTTTCGGAAATACATAGTTGTGTGCAATATTTATCAGGAATTGCAGCAGTACACCGAAAGAAAAATCAACCAATATTCTTGGTTGATTTTGTGTGATTGATTCAAACAAGGTTTGTGGTCATTTTATTAAAAAAAGTAATACAAAAATGATCACGCAGGCTTGTTTGAATCAATCATTGTGCTTTGTTGACGCAAAATTTACCAAGTTTTTCTTTGGGTGTATCTGAATAACAAATTTCATCAAATTCAGTGAATACATTTGCGACGTGGTGCAGTGCAATAACACCCGCGGCAATAACCCCTGCAGGGGTTATTTCCCAAACGAAAAGGAAATAACCCCTGCAGGGGTAATTTCCTTTTTAATGTGGCAATAAAAACCGTAGGTCTTATTTCCTTTTACTTGTGGGGATTATTTCCAATTTTAAATGGAAATAAAGGCCACCATAGAAAACCTAATAAACCCAAACAAATTTTACAAAATAACCATATTCGCTTTATTTTAAAGAAAATGAAAAATTACTAAAACATCTTTTTTTTGATACAGTGAAGTATGTAAGGGGGGGCATGCTGCCCCCCTGCAACCCCCCTGCTTGGACACACTATAGGATTTGGGGTGGGTGCGAGGTGGGGTGGGTGCGAGGTTGGGTGTATGCAAAGTTTCTGTTGTATTTAAAGATGCCCAAGCATCATTACAAAAACGAACCTAGGTATTCAAATTGGCAATTACACCCGCAGGTGTAAATGCCTTTTTGTTGCAGGGGTTATTACCACATTAAAAAGGAAATAACCCCTGCAGGGGTTATTTCCTTTTCGTTTGGGAAATAACCCCTGCAGGGGTTATTGCCGCGGGTGTTATTGCACTGCACCTTGCGACGTATATAGTCGGCGTAAAAAAAAAAACGGTTCTATGTGAGGATCGAAATTTCATCGAATATGCTGAAAGACTTTATGGTTAGTAACAAATCACCCCGGTGAAATTTTATCAAAATTGATCGTATTTTTTTTCGAGAAAAATTAGATTTTCGATTACGTTTATAAGGCAGATAGGTAGGTACCATTGTTTTTTTAAGCTAGACCAGATATTGCAATTCTCTTCTAAGGAAGGTCTATGCACCCTACATAAAAAAATTTAAGCTTATCGGTTTAGGCTGTATTTATACTGACTGTCGTGGCCGTTACTCAGTCTACGATATTAAAAACACAACGTTTCTCTTTTGAATGGCCGTTACTCAGTCTACGATATTAAAAACACAACCTTTCTCTTTTGAATCTTTTCAACGACTGATTTATTGAATTCAAGTAGTTCACAATTATGTATATAATGAGTGTGTTCATAAACTATAAATTTCATGAAAAGCTTAAGGCTATAACACTACCACAACCAGACTGATATAGACAGTCCAGTCAGACTGAATTTCCAGACCCACTTATTTCGACTTCGCTATCATCATAATGTCATGTAATTTTTGTACGTTCTTATAATCGAAAGTAAAAATAATGTGTGTAATAAAATGGAAATTTTTTTTAGATGAAAAATATCAGCATTGACAAGAAATCACTCATATAAAACTTTATCAAAATTGATCCAGAAAAAAAAATTTAAAAACAACTTTTTAGAAAACATTTAATTTTTTAAATTAGCTTGCAGTATTAATCTAGTTAAGCAGTACTTTTAGATAATAAAATTTCGTCGAAATCAATGGAGCCGTTTAAGATATAATCGGTATCGATGATGATACCGTTAATAAATTTGTATGGTAATATTTTAAGGGTAATATACGCGGACGTTTTTTCGTAGATTCGAAATGACGTTTTCGAAAAGATTATTTTCTGGAGAACGGTTCTATCGATTTGAAATAAATTTCAAACGTGTAATGAAGCATTAAATATCTGTCCAACATTGGAAACAAGTTTTCCGAGAAATCTGTTTTCCGATGCTCTGGCGTTTATTTTCAAAAAAAAAAAAAAAATACAAAATTTTTAAAAAGATTATACGATATTTTCACATAGCTACCTAAGTGTTTTGGTGTTTGAGCTATGTATGAGCCCTACTAGTAGGGGAGGTGACCGTAAGATAACCTATCTCATCGCGATCTTCAAAAAGGGAACTAACCGATAGGTTTCGATGGAAGGTATGCAAAACTGATGGTCGGACAAGCTTTTTTAAGTCCGTTTGTCAGAAAATTGCCACTTCCGGTCTCTTTTGAAGCTACTATAAAATGTATATATGAAAAAACTTATGAGCATTCAAAGTTTTTGAGTCCCAACACAAAAACACAAAAAAAAGTTGAATAAAAAACCATCGGACAAAAGAAAAAAATTATTTTCTTCGTGTGGACATATGACTAGACCCTTTCACGGGAAATAATGTACTATGTTGTGAGAAATAGATTCACTTTTTTACTTGCGATTATAGGTACTATAAGGCAAGTTTTGTATTCGTAAAAAAAAAAGCTTTGAGATAACAATCAAACATGACATTATTATTTTTATCCTAGGTCTGAAAATAACGGTACCTGCCATATAAACGTAACAGATAATTCAATCTTGCTCGAAAAAAATACGATCGATTTTGATAAAATTTCACATGACTGATTTTTTTGAAAACAGTGATGTTTTTTCGGTATCTGCCATACAAGCGTTTTAGACAGCTCCATTTTACTCGTAAAAAATACGATCGATTTTTATAAAATTTCGTACAATGAATTTGTAGCCAAAGGTTATGTTTTTCATTTTTTCAGAATAAGTTTACATATTAACGGTATCTGGCAAATAAGCCTTAAAGACAATCAAATTTTTCTCGTGAAATATACAATCGATTTTTATAAAATTTAATGTGTCTGATTTTTTCTCAATAATGAAGTTTTTCGTTAGAAAATTATTTTTAAAATCACCTTATTAACGGTACCTGTCTTACAAACGCTACAGAAAATCCAATTTTTCTCGAAAAAAATACGATCGATTTTGATAAAATTTTGTGTGACTGATTTGTTGCCAATGACGGAGTTTTTCGTTTGAATTTTTTTTTTTTCAAAATCAACTTATTAACGGTACCTGCCATATAAACGCTGTAGAAACAATTTTTACTTCCGATTATTTATTATAGTTTCTTCCTTAGTATCTTAAAGTAAAAGGTTAGTAATCTTACACAAGAGCAAGTTTGTCCGATACAGTCGTGCAAGTTGAAGTCACTTACCACACAAGTTAAAGAATAGTTTAATTTTTTTGTGGAGAATAACTTATATTTTTAATAAGTTTGTAAAAGCTTTTGTGTTGATATCTTGCATGTAACAGGTTGTAGAAAAAAAAAGTTAATGGTTTTTTGAGAAATAGAAATTTAAATTCAAAATATTGAAAAAAAAAAAAAAAAAAATAGTTTTCGTTTTGGAAAATTTATTTATGAAAAAATATTAACTTAAATCATGTACTAAAAACACCGAATAAAGAGCGATGACATAATTCCAGTTTTAAGTGAATTAAACGTTTATTTTTGAAAATGCTTGCTGCAAGCAATTTCTACACATGCAAAGGTAGAATTATAATGCGCATGAGGAATTATAATAGCATGACCTACTGTCCAAATTAAACGAAATGTTTCATCATGTTTATACAAACATTAAGAATGACCATAATAGACATTTGAAACATGTGAAAATCACTTGTTTTTAGGTTCGTTTATTTGTGTTAAAAATTTATAATTTATTGATAAACTTGTTGATTTATTGATAAATTGGATAATCTAATGCAAATTCGTAATCTTTTTTAAGTAAAAGGAATGCTCACAGCTGTCAAATTTACATGTGTAAGAGCGATTTAGATCGCACACCTCATGTTTAGCTCGCATGCTTAACAAAAATCAACGAAATGCGCGCATGTCTATTATAGCCAACGTCATATGACTATGTGAAATCGCTGAGTAGCTCATGCTCACTCATGTGCATATTATGTAGTTGGACCTTTTTTGAAGCCCTTTATAATTTTTTGTTTTTAGAACCGGCTCACATGCATGACTGTCAACTGAGCGATTTTTCTTTTTCATTAACCACTTTCAGTTTTAAAAGACCATCAATAAATTAAAATCACATTTTGCATCGATTAAATTTTGAAAGTGTCTTCTAAGCGAAAGCACACTTTGTATGTAATAATCTGTGTTTCAAAACGTTGAAAGTTGTACTCAAAAAATATATTATCTTCTTATACATATGTCCTGACTCTGATTCTGAGGCTCAATCGAAATGGTTAATCAAAAGTCCTCATATTCGACCCAGGGTTGCTTTATGACTTTAATTTAAAATCCATCATCTGAAGTTAATATACAACGTATATAAATTTAACATGCCGATAAATTTAACTATACGCCAATAACTAAGTTATAACTAAAGTGTTTCATCATTATAAGTCAATTAAAACAAAAATGCTTTGTGCACAAAAAGTAATTTAAAAATTTAATAACTAATTTCTAAAAGTGCTTGGAGAATCTGGTCATAAGATATATACATATACCTTCCTTTCAAGTAAAGATACAAAATTACAAATAAACAAAAAAAGCTACCAACAGCTTTGAACAATATCATATACGATTTTATGTCTTCTGGACCTGGTCAAGACTTAGAATTGATAATGACATTTTTTTTATGATTTAACAGCCATTAACTAGTTTCACCGCAATCGACGCATATCCCCTTCACCACTGCGTCGTGTTCGTCAATCGCTTGTATTCTCATCCAGACAATCGACTTACGTATGTGCACCATGTCGACAACGGAGCCAGATACTTTGGGACAAAAAAGTTAGTAGTTGTAGTATAGAACTGAGAACGAAACGACTCCTAAGGAGGCTATGGATGTGACTCTTGTTCTAGCTTAGCTGTGGCTCAGATCAAAGCAACGGTTGTGCGGAATTCTTGAATGAGTTTTTCCAGGAAAAATCTAACTGCTGCTGTGAATTTTACTCATATTGTGGTGTGTGTTGGGAATGCAAACGGTTTTGCGCATTTCGCGCAGAAATACAATTGTTCGTGGCTTTATCACATTCACCAGTGCGGCGTGCGGTGCGGTATATTACTTTTTCGCAGTTAATGGCTTTTGTAGCTCTCACATCTAAAACCAACTAACACTCTGCGCAGTCAAAGTCTCGGCATATATTTGTGAATTCTGCAGACTTGGAAAAGTCATCAACTGATGCTGCTAATTATTTGAATGCAATTAAAGCAAAGAGGAACAGCCTAGGTGGTGATGGTTTTTGCTGCTGGAATATCACCGTTTTTTTTTTATTTACTTTTTTTTTTTGTTGTATATACATACATCTCCGATTCTAACTACTGTCATTGTTAAATGTGCAGCACTGTGTTTGAAAACATATTTCATCGCTCCGACCATAGATATGGCAGCAGTAAAATTCTTTTGTGGTCTTTCTGTAAGATTCTGTAATTTTTATTTAGAGCGAAAAAAACGTGGAAAAAGATGAGAACAGCTGTCATTATTATGAACGATGTTGGGTGACTTAACGTGGATTCCACATTTCAGACATTGTTTGATAACTTTTTTCTTTGGTTTCAGTTTCTATTGATTATTAAAATTGTTTATGACTTGCCCAATAATTTATGTGTAAAATTTAAGTTTGATACAAAATACCTACATACTTCGGGCCTCGGGGTTTTAAACATTTGAAGAAAAACATTTTTTGGATCTTTAAAAAAACTGAGATACTGATACTTAGATAAAAAGTGTTTTTCAGAACGGTGAATCACACTAATCTGTCAAGTTGGTTTAAAATAAGAAATGCTAGGGAAATTTGTTCACCTTAAGTTTTGTGTAAGACCAGGACAAGACTTTTAAAAGAAAAGTTGCCCAGGCCAAATTTCCAACAGCTGCACCAAATGTATTACGTGTATTAAGCTACTACTAAACGGTCCTTGCAATGACAGTATGACGTCACAAGCAAACTTGTCCTTGCACCGTCAGTATGTTGTCATACCTACAACGACGATCACATGAATGACAAAAGTCTGTCATTTTTGTCCCGAAATCCAAGGACCATTGACGTACTAGATATGGACCGCCAGTCGGTTCAAATTTTCATACAAACGGCCAAAAAATGTTCCATCTAAAAGCGGCAAAAATACGCCATCATCTTTTAGTGTTAAATACGTGTACTAATTTCGCTTTTAAAATTTAAATAAAACGTCGACATATTCATATGCAAGTGACTCAATGCAATAAAGAGTGGATTTGTTTTGTAAAATAAAACTAGTTTGATTACAATTTCCACCTAATTATATTAAACTTAAATGATTAATTAAAACAAGCGTAGCACTGCTACGCAGATTCCCTGCTAGTAGTTGATGGCGCCCCTAATTATGTTGGATCACGCGTGAAGTTGGCTACTGGCGGTCCATATCTAATACGTCAATGCCAAGGACAGTCCAAATTTATCATTGTGTCATTTGCCATTTGTTGTCCTTGTAAGAACAAGCAAAACAATGACGAACAACAATGACAGATGTCATATTTCACAAGGAGATCACACGACATTCTTAAATTGTGTCTTAAAATCATTCAAATTTTAAATAATTCAAAATACAGTGATTAAAAGAAAAAAGTGTTCAAAATGATAAAAAATAATATTATGGAAATGGCGATTTTGACATCATATCTTTTGGAGACTAGTTCGGACGATGACGACGACGTTACTTAAAGGCCACAACAAATAGTTCGGTCGGTTTGGTCGAAAAATTGGTTGCTACGTCGAGAGACAGAAGGTTTTTGAGCAAAATTTCTCCGAGAATTGCGATGGTCGCTGATTTTATCAAGGCATAAGGATACAAATACTTAGATGCTGCAAGAAAATGTAATTAATATTCTCTTTTTGTGGATAGATTCCGAAGAATGTTGCTCATCAGCGATTAAACGAAGCTTGGCAATTCGCATAGTTTAAGATCGATAGCATTAAAGCGTCTCCAAATGTCTTGATCTCAACCCCATCAAATCTTACTTCCAACATCGATTTAGCATTTCTTGATCGTGCTGACATCAAGCAACACATTGGAATACCTTCAATCAGAACAGTTTTTTACATTTCCATGCTGCAAGAACTGATGAGAGTCGGAATGGTCGATCCGCAACCAATTTAACGTTATGACAATGTTGACTGTAGCTCTATTTTATCGCTGGTCCAGAAATGTGTTGGAGTAAGTGGACGAACTCTGAGAAAACGTGCATTTTAAGCACATGCCATGTTCATGCACCAGCCTTCCCAATCCTACAGAACTGCAATAATTTATTTTAGCCATGGGATTGGCATTGGATAAGCATCTTGAGGACCAAAAGCATTTAGAAGACAAACATAATTAGATTAATGATTTTTTCATACTTGTGTATTGCTTATGAGATAAAATGCGACTAATAAACAATTAATAAATAAATTGAATTGATTACATTGAGGTACATAATAGTTTTCTTTATTTTCATAGTCAGGAAGTTGAGGTAACAGCTGGAAGTTGTTATAACTGGGTATTTGTTATATACGTATGTTTTCAAATAATGTAACAATTTAATGAACTTAATTAACTCCAAATGTAAACAATGTAAACACCATACTTTATTTACCATATGTTATCACCTTTAAGTAGGGGAACATGAATTGACAGATTATAAGGAAATAAAATGAATTATGTCACTTTTACGTTTAGCCGTCAAATACACGAGGTCTTATTTTTTCCCGCTTCACCTTTGACTACATATTTATCAGTATTCTCTAGAATTGTACGATAAAAACGAAAAGAGAACTATTAAACGATTCACTTATTCTATATTTTTATTGTTTACACACCCGAAAAAAACACAACGCATGATGAACAATTCAAACAAAACGGTTAAGCACTCCGATTGTTTTATAAAAAGAAATAAAACTTCCCTAGATCGTAAACTCCTTTAATATTCAAAGACAGCGATTTTACGTTTGAAAAAACATATTACTGTGATCGTAAAGCTACAACGACAACAATGACAAATAAAGTCAAGAATTGCGGCTGTCATTGTAGCTGTCCTTGCAAGGACAGCATGTTACAATGACCATCATACGACAAGACAACTGTAGGACAAATAACAACGTCATTATGACTTCAGACTGTCATTGCAAGGACTGTTCCTATCCCAAGAAATTACATCGGAAATGACCGCACCTATATGATATAAAATTCTTTATTTTTGCAGCAAATCATTATTATTTTCGTGTTATGTTACCCAATTCCTTTCAAAAATATATTTTTCCGTATTCCATAACCGGTGTGTGGTCATTTTCAGAACATACGTACCTGAAAAAGTTTGTCAGACTATAAATTTTGCTAATGTTGTGGTTAAACTCGTGGGTTAGTGCTTTTTTTGACAATCATTTTTATTCCATGTTATCTCAAGTAGTTACGAAAATTTTAGTAGTTACGAAAATTTAGCACTTAAAACAAAATATATGTACATTTTTAAAATTTTTGTCTGTCTGTCTGTTTGTCCTGGCTAATCTGGAGAACTTAGGGTATTTTATTTTAATTACTCTCTGGGTAGATGGCGCTCGGGTCGCTTTTTTTCGAATATATTCTTACATATGAACCGATCAGAAACTACTGGACTGATTTTGACGGGACTTTCACTGGTGGATAGCTGATGTTGTAAGGAATAAATAAAATTTTAACTACCCAATAGATGGCGCTGGATTCGCTTTTTTGAAAACTCTTATATATGAGTTTATTAAATAAATAAATAATAATAAAAATAAAACTTTTGGCAAAATATTGGCGCAATAAATAAATAACTCTATTTTTCCGTAAACCTCAAGACACAATCCTCAGCAGGTGGTCCTACAAGAAAATCCTTTGCTATAGTTTTTCGAAAATTAAATCACTTTTATTGCCTTCAAAATTTCGATGTCCATCAGGAACGACAGGAACAATTTGTTCATAAAACACAGTTATTCATATGTCATAATATTGTTGTTATCCTTTGAAAGAGTGAGAACGAAACAAGAACGAATCTTTTTTAGAAACAGTCAGAATTTGTCTCTTACCATAATTGTAGTTAAAAAAAACTTTTTTTGTATCCTGAAATCTTTAATTTTATTCTTCATATATTTTTCTTTTCTTTTCAGTTTAGTTTAGTAATAGCTGGTAATGAAATATGGCCTCTAGAAAGGCCGGACGGTATGCCAAACATAGTTTCCTTAGAAGTAATGTGTGGGAAGGATCACATGGACGTGCATTTAACATTTTCTCATCCCTTTGAAGGAATCGTCAGCTCAAAAGGTATTTTCTTTTTTTTTTATTTACCTTCACATAATTAAAACACTGTAATATTATTTTTTTTTTGTATTTAATGCAAGGACAACATAGCGATCCACGATGTGTATACGTTCCCCCATCGACGGGCAAAACTTTTTTCTCTTTCAGAATATCATACTCGCGCTGCGGCACTAAGCCTGATTTACATGGTCAATTTTACGAGAATACGGTAAGTCTATTGGACTTAATTAGTTAAGCCAATGATTAACATAACTATATTTTTGCTATAGCAAGTTATTAAAAAAATAATAATAATTGCAGGTGGTCGTACAGTACGACAAAGATCTTCTGGAAGTTTGGGACGAAGCAAAACGCCTCCGATGTGAGTGGTTTAATGACTACGAGAAGACCGCATCTAAGCCACCGATGGTAATTGCAGATCTAGATGTAATCCAACTCGATTTTAGAGGTGAGTAATCATTGGCAGGTATGTGTTCACTCAGTTAATTGAAGCTACACTTCTTCTCAACCGCATATGAACACATTTTATGTGTGTCATTTTTAACCAATCATAATATGGTGATCCTGGATTTATCTCTCAAGTGAGCATGTGCTTGTCATTATACATATACATATCTAAGACATATGGGTTGGGTCAAGTGAAACCATCCTGTTTAGTATGTGTGATGTTGTTGTATTATAAATTTCATGATTATTAGTTGCATCATAATTATACAACAATTATATTAAGGTTTATTACTTTACTCTTAATAGGCGATAACGTCGATTGCTGGATGGAAATACAACACGGCAAAGGACCATGGGCACCTCCGGTGAGTGGCATCGTGCCGCTGGGATCGACACTTACGCTTGTTGTGGCCATCAATGATTATCGTGGTAAGATAATATTCAACAGCTAGTTTTACACGGTTTTTAATGAGTATAATTAAATTGTAAATTACACGCGAATGCATGTGTGTTGAAAGGATCAGTTGAAGGAAAATATTAAACTAAAACTAGGTATATGTAAAGGTATTAGCTTAGACGATTTTGTTATATAATCGGTTTTAATTAAATTTAATATGCACGCAATAGAAAATATTGTAATAGCTTTGAGTAGAAATTACATTGCCTATATTTTAGAATAGATAGAAATAGAAGAAGTATGTACGTCCGAAATGACATACTGCAAACTTCTTACTCGTGAATTGTAGTCATAAGATAAATGGAGTTTTAATTGTTATTATTAAATTGTTAATTTATTTGGATATTGTTAAATCGTGCAAAAGGTATAGTTAGATCTTAAAATATTTAAATATGTAGATTTAATAATAACATATAGTAAAATCCATTTGTCCATAATGTAGACAAAGTGACATATAGCATGGGAAACAAATGAATTTTTGAATTGTTCACGGTAAAAGATTGGTGAGTGCAACCAAACAAAAACAAACCAATCAATATTTATTTCAATTGTTTCGAAATGAAACCACTGCGGTTACTGGTTAGAATGTAAGATGGTGCCATATTCGTATACATAAGCTTACTTCTATTAGCATTGTTCCGATTCTATCATGTTTCGAATTACTGCGGAGAGTTCCATGAACAAAAAATTGCAATCGACGCAAACTTACTTTAATAAAGTAGTTCAATTATTGTATAAAAGTCTCATCAAAATTGTATGTAATGCACGTGACGACCTTGACTACTTCAAAAAAAGCATTTGATTTGTAATTTTACCAATAAATTGTAGAAACGATGGAAACAAAAATATATCGGAATGAATAAATGATGTTTTTATAATTATTTTATTAACCATACATAACTAACCTGGAATCTTATATCCTCTTATTATGCACATTACCAATACGTAAACAAAATTAAGTGAGTAAAAAAAGCGGGAGGGGGGCGGCAATTTACGACCTGCCTAGGGCGGCAAAATGTCTTAGTCCGGTGCTGCATGTTGGCAAGTAGTTTCGTTGCACTTCGCGCAATGCAGAAAAATTATTATACAAAATTTAAAATCAACTAGGTCTCTATCCATTGCGCATCAAAACATTTTTTTTAAATCTTTCTATTCCTTCTAACAAGTGTCGTGCAACAGCCAACAGTTGCATTTAAAAGGCAATGTGCCTTACAGACACATAGTTTAAATATTATTTTTTTTATTAAACTGGTTTTTATTACAAAACTATCAAAACCGTGTAAATAATAATCGGGTAAATAAATTAGTTTTCGTGAAGATTCTTGATTCTTTTTTAGTGTTCTTGTTCAATAAAAGTTGTTAAATTAAAATTGGATTGTAACCAGATTTTTTTTTAATGAAAGTAAAAATCTCAAAAGACAACAATTGGTAGTTCTCTGCTACCACTATGTATAGTGTAGTACTTAAACACCAATAAAAGCACCTAAAACTTCAATAAATATAAAAATGCAACTTTGGTGTTGTTTGCAAGCTAAACCCATAGACATCTGACCAGAAATAAGGTACACAATGCCCAACCAAGTTTTTCCAACAACAAACTGGAAGATATTTCCCAAAAACCAAGGATAAATAATGAATATCCAAAAATATATCTGCCGATTCCAACTAAGTAGGTTTAAACACAGACTGCCCAACATCCAATATCCTTCCGTCATTTCATACACAAATAACAACGTGTCTAAAACAGACTTTGTAACAATTTAACAATTTTTTCTTGAAATTGGTTGATGGTACGATGAAAAGTGCGAAGACCTTTTTGGTAGAAAATCATAAAAGCTTCAATTATTATCTTAATATTTTTTTGCATAAAGTTCATAGTTTCCGAGAAATTTGTAAAAAAAATGATTTTCAACTGCTTCCACCCCCCCTAAGCAAAATTTTGCTACGGGCCGAATCATGGGTACTTTGGGGATTTGCTCAAGAAAAGGTCTCCAGCAAAATCCAGCTTTGTCCGAATTATTTAGAAATTTTGCCTTTTTTGTCTAATTTTCCTGGACTACCTTACTATACGTTTTTAAGATAAAAATTTATCTTTATTTCAATATTTATAGCTTATATGCTTTCATATGGTACCAATACGACCAAAATCTGGCAAGTGGTTCAAAAGTTATGCCCAAACAAAAGAATAATGATATGGGGCAGTTGTACCAAGATGGCGGATTTTGTCCAAGGCGGATTTTTTGGGGCTTTTGACATTTCACTTTAGGACATCATCATCTATCATTTCCACCAATATTTTGCTTGTTTTTTTTAAATGTCCGGGTCCAGTCATTTTTTTGTCTAATTTGATGGATTATTTTTAGTTAATAAAGTAAAGAAGTAAAGGGCTACGAACAAAACGTCGTTTTTAATTCTTAGTAGATATTTGTATACACTTGTGTGTATAAATAACATATACCACTTACTTCTTAATCTCCTATCCACATACATACGTTTATTTCGTAATCTAAAAATAAACACGATTGTAATATTGCTTATATCTGCGGTTTAATTTTGAATTTCATTAAAAAAAAATAGCTCGTCCAAAAAACTTGGAGCTCATTAAGTCCTGGCTACGACCGTGCTCGGTGTGCCCCTGTTAGATACGTACATAAGCAGAACATGTATTCTCTGACTGTTGACATTTGCAATGACCCACTGTTCCCACCATTGACGTACTAGATATGGACCGCCAGTAAGTTGAAATTTTCATACAAACAGCCAAGAAAAGTTGTTCCAGCTAAAAACATCCTAAAAACGCCATCATCTTTTAGTGTTAAATACGTGTACTAATTTCGCCATTAGAATTTAAATGAAAACGATAATATATTAATCTGTAAGTTACTCATGGCATAAGGAGTGGATGCGTTTTGTAAAATAAAAGTAGTTTGATAATAATTTCCACCAAAATATTTCAATAGTAAATAATTAAAAAAAAATCATATCACTGCTACGCAGATTCCCTGCTAGTAGTTAATGACGCCCCTAGTTATGTTGCAACACGCGTAAAGTTGGCTACTGGCGGTCCATACCTAATACGTCAATGGTTCACACCTTTTCTTACAAATATTTGCATTATTTTTTGTGTGCCAAAATGTAAAACAAAATATTTCGACACTCTGTTGTTGAAAATGACAATCTTAATCAAATCAACTTCGACATCAATGATGAAATCTTTATATAATTTTTCAGCAAGTTGATAGTAATTTGTATACTATAACCTTTATATAAGAAATAACATTACATTTAATTAAAATCAAAAACTATGCATTTTATTTGATCATTAATCAATTTCTTTTTTTCAGGTGAATTTGACATGCGTGTTAAGTCATGCGTAGCATCCGACGGATCCGGTCACATAATAAAGTTGTCCGATGAATTCGGTTGTGTATTGCGTCCCAAAATGATATCCAGATTCTTAAAAGCACGTGCACCTGATGAGCGTGCCACTGTCATAACGTATGCATTTTTCCATGCGTTTAAATTTCCAGATGCACTAAGCGTGCATATAAAGTGTAAGGTGGAAATCTGTCGCCACGGTTGCTTGGACCATTGTCAACTAAACGGAAATGTCCACGAACGTAAGGATATCATGAGCACTGAAACAGAAGATGACAGCAATGCTGCAAGTAGTAATAACGAACTGCACAATGTCATTGGACCTGGGCCATCAGATGGTGACCGTGATCATGACATTTTCTATGATGACATTATCCATAACCGGAAGCAACTGTCATCAATTAATAATGGCATTGCAAATATGCTGGACAACTTTAAAATGCATGAAAAAAACAACAATGTGAATTTAGAACCACGTCCTGTACACGAGGAGGAAGATGAAGCTGATTTGGATACTTTGTTTGAGAATGATGATGACGTAGAAAAAGAGCAGTATATGGAATTGAAGAAAGCTGGAAAATTCCCTCAAGGTCCGCGACTATTTGAAGCTCAGAACAGGATGGGCGTTCCTGTTGCTGGACCGCGTTCATTAGAACCTAAGACTGATGACGATTTACGGCCTGTTTACAAAGCTTCAACTAAAGAGGATCAAGATGAAATTCTAAATGCCACAGAGAGTACTGACGACTCGGATAAAAAGATTCGTAGACGACGTTCTATTGTTATATCTGACCGCAAAGCCAGAAGTGCAGACGTTGGTGTTAGCGGCCTTTACGACGTTATATCCGAGGCTGATTTAGCCTTCATTCCTGATACTAAACAAGAAGCTGTTACAGTTTTTCAAGGGAAAATATCTGAAGATGTCGTTTATGGAATTTGCATGCCAGTACCAGGCTTTAGCATTCTTTTTATTGTTGTTGTCTCTGCCACTATAGTCTCAGCTCTAATTGCAGGTTCACTTCTCTATAGATACCAGTTGCAAAAAGAGGCATTAGAAAAACAGACACCGCTGCCTCTGGGATCGCTTGCCTCTTGGATGACTCTGCGACTCTTTCGAATGCGACACGAAGGTGTTGTTGTGCCACCAAATCAATCACCAGTAGCGACAGCAGTAGCTGCTGTTGTCCATGAAACTTCACAATGAAGCTAACAGGGTGCTATCTTTACGAATACGACGAGAATGGACTGATTTAAAATTATAATTTTTAATTGAAAACATTTTTAGTTTTATTTATTTTCTTTTTTATTTCTTATAAACTTTTCGGGCGAAAATGCAATAAGAAAAGTGTGTGCTTTGATAAAAATCAAACATAAATTTATTTCAAATTGTTTCAAACAAAAAAATAAAAAAAGACTTAAACTTAAGATACGAATATGTATCTAAATTCTAAAAGAAAATATGTCTGCTTCAAAAATTCATACTAAGGTTTAGTGTTTTTTGTGCTCGATTGGTGCATTTAAATACACATACATAGGTAAAATTTTTTCTTAGAGCTTACATATTAAATAAATATTTTTTAAAATTCATATTTTGAAATATGTCTATTTAAAAAAAAAATTATTTTAAAATCACTACTGAAATGTAAAATCTCCGTTATGCATTAGTTTTTCATAAAAACATATAAAGTAGTCTAATTAATACAAAATTATTTATTTTTATCATAATTAAAAATTAAATTGAATAAATTTTTGATGACAATCAATTTAATGATAGCAAAAATTAAATAAATCAAACTTAGCAAAACTTATTTTTACAAATATGTAAGAAAGAAAAACATTTATTTATTTTCAATGAATCCTTATTTATTGATGAATGATTATACAGATTAATCAATATAAACTATATTTGATTGTAGTTGAACCAAACTAAAATAAAACTTAAAAAATAAATTATTTTAATTGCCTTTTAATTAAAATTTTATTATAATTAGATGGCGATTGCATGTGAGACCTATTTTATTTGTGATTTACAAACCAATTTATGCAATTTTAAACAAAAAATCGAATTCGAAGATGCTGTACCGATCAAAATTTCAATTAATATTTCTATATTTGGCAATATTAAAATTTAAAATTCAATTTATTTACTTTTTAATTTAACTTATTTCTCTAAATACTTATATATATCAAAACACAAAATCGTTTCTCAAATTATTATCTACTGTAACACATGCGGATTTAAATTCAAAACTAAAAGTAGATCTGACAATTCTCTATTTTGTTTAAACTCGAAAACAACACCAAGGATTTTTGATAAATTTTAATTTTTTTAATTAAGAATCAAAGCCTTAGCAGATACGTACGAAGAGCCAGCGAACAAAATACTTACATAAGTCATTTGAACACGAAAATAATTAGTCTTTTTATCATTTCGCAGCACCAGTGATAATTATTCCGAAAGTTTTCCAACCCTATGGTGTACAGTAGTTTCTCCCATAAGCCAAAATTCAAAATTTATAGTTTCACGATCATAGGTACTAGTATTTTGCTAGTTTTGTATTCGAAAAAAATAGTAAGTTTTGAGATAACAATCAAACATGACATTGCGATAATATAGAACACGAAAAAAGTAGGCCTGACAATTCTTTCTGTCTGTCTATTCGTCTGTCAGTCTGGATCTATCGACACCTAACAGCCTAAACGGTTGGGTCGATTTTCTTCAAACTTCGTACTCTGTATTTTTAGAGTAATATGCCCAGGCGTATTTTTAATTATTTACCCTAGCTCTGAAAATAACGGTACTTTTCAACGGTGGTTTTCATTTTTCAGAATAAGTTTACATATTTACGGTACCTGGCAAATAAGCCTTAAAGACAATCCAATTTTTCTCGTAAAATATACAACCGATTTTGATAAAATTTAGTGTGACTGATTTTTTTTCAATAATGAAGGTTTTCCTTAAAAATGTATTTCCAAAATTACCTTATTAACGGTATCTGCCATATAAACGCTTCAGAAAATCCAATTTTTCTCGAAAAAAATACGATCGATTGTGATAAAATTTTGTGTGACTGATTTGTTGCCAATGACGGAGTTTTCCGGTTGATTTTTTTTTCAAATTCACCTTATTAACGGTACCTGCCATATAAATTCTATAGAAAATCCGACTTTTCGCGAAAAAATACGATCGATTTTGATAAGATTTTGTGTGACTGATTTTTTTGTTAGAATTTTTTTTTCAAAATCACCTTATTAACGGTACCTGCTATAAAAACGCTATAGAAATTTTTTTTACTTCCGATTATTTATTATAGTTTCTTGCTTAGTATCCTAAGCCAAAGGTTAGTAATCTTACACAAGAGCAAATTTGTTCGACCCAGTCGGGCCATTTATTTTTTATGCAATAGTTATCTACCATAATTTTCTTTTAATTATATTAAAATTAGTTTTATATGTTCGTTTTTTATGCGCGGCCAGGCCATATACCGTTATCCGATTGCACTGAAACTTTGTCAACTTATTGCTTGGAGTATGGCGATGGTTTCACAATTTCTTTTCTTTAGTTGGCGCGCATGTAGTACCGGCCGCGTTGCCATATCGTTTATCTAATAGAACTTTGTCAGCCTATTGCTTGCACTTCAGCAACAGTTATATCAATAGTACATTCACTTACAGTTGGTGGCTTACCATAAAAAATAATCGATTTGTATTTTTCATCATCGTCGAAAAAAGGATTTATTTGACTTATTTTGTTTGTTCTTGCTGGCAATAGTTTTACGAAAGGTTCTTGTGAAGAAAAGTATTAGAAAATTTGCCATGTTTCTTCTTTAAATTTTTTTTTTATTTTGTACTGATTTACAAACTCAGAAGTTTCTAAAAAAAATCGTTAAGTTAAGTTCATCACCATTTACCAGTTGGTTAAAGTGATATTTCCATATGTTTCACATCGACAGCGTTTAAAAAAATTGAATTTCGTTGTTTCTGGACATTTTTGTTTAACAGAGACGCAGAGATGCTCAACAGAAAACATTAACGGACCCATGATGTGGAAGTTGTCATCTGCGACAAATTCAAACAATAGTCCAACCAGAAAGATTTTAGGGGAAAATTCATAAAATTCAAACGAAATACTTTGAATCGTGTTTGTTGTTGGTTCCGTTTTGACAATTTCATTAAGTTTTCAGACAATATTTTTAAACAAGTTCTGATCGTAATTAAATAAAACACATTACCATTTAAGAAGAAAAACTAATACAACTTGTCATTATTGCCCTACAACTTTCAAATTAAACAAATATTATTACTATTTCCGCCATTATTTTTAAACCAGCTAGTAGGATAATAAAGTATAGCAGTAAAGTTTCTTTTCTAAAATTAGTTGTTGACGTTAGTCTGGAACTACTGCACTACGGTTTAACCATTTTTTTATAATAAAATAATTTATAACGATAGCTTTTAATTTTGACCTCTAAATGGTGCATAATTTCATATTTCATATTTGGTGTTTTTTTACAGAGCCAAAACATCAAATTCCCATTAAATTCTACGATTATTTATATAGAATAATTTAGAGTTATTTTTCCTCTCTAAGGAAATAAATGATTTGCGCAAATTGTAAAATAAAATGACCCAAAGTAAAACACTGTTTTCCACTTGTTTTTTAATCCTAGCAAATACGGTATAACCGTGGAATACGGCGAAAAAAAGTCGCAGTATTGCCCAAAATTAGTGAAACATAGACAATTTTTAAGGAAAATTGTCAAATTGAAAGTTTAGGCGTAAAGAAAAATATAAATACGCTATATGTAAGTCCTTTCATAGAAGTAGAAAAAAAAAACATTTTAATCTACAAATAGTGTATGGGTGGGTTTCATCTAAGACTTCTGAACAGGACCAAACAAAAAGAAAAGATAGCCAACTAATCAGGGTGAACCAAAAGTGCGATTTTTTGAAAGCTCGTCTCGAACTTAAAGGAGAAGAATTGCTATCGTTGAAGTCGATGAAGATTTTGCTTGTGTTATGAAGCCTTGCCAGTCTACAGACAAGCTGGCATCTTGTCGTTTTACTTGGTGTAAAACGACAAGATGCCAGCTTCACCACACAAAGTTCTTATTCACAGAGGACAAATTGTTAAACAAGCTATATTGTCTATAGTATATGCCAATTTACTGAAGAGGCAGCAGAGGCGAAAATCAATGCTGTTAAATGTTCCTTATCGCAACTCACGAAAAATATCTATAAAATGTACAGTTAACAATCTGTGATTTATTAAGGACTTGCTTAAGTACTAAATAGATTACTTCCTAGCCAGACCCTTTGCTTTCTATCTATAAATATTTTGAATTAACATATTTATGTCCAGTTGCACTAAAATATGTACACATAAAAGCATTTTAATTAACGGAGTAATAAAATTTATTGGCATTTTAACCTAAAATGGTTTTCACCAACATAAGGAGGTGAATTTTTAAAAATGAGGAAACTTGATGCCAACCCCGGATTTTTATTCACCACTCATGGCTCTCTTTCATTAGAGCAAGCGAGAGAAGAGCATACCAATCGAAAAATTTCAACGTTTTCTTTGTCTTGCATTTTTAAGACACCTTTAAAATTTATTTGGAACAAAATGGGACTTTAGTTTATTGACTCTTTTAAAACTGAAAGTGGTTGGTGAAATTGAAAAATGCCATTTTAAGATTTAACAAACCAATAATAAATATTTAAAAGTGTTTGGAGAAACTGGCCATAAGTGAAATAATCAAATTAAATAATATTTATAATAAATCATTTTTCCAACTATTTGTTTAGTTTTGTATAATGCAAAATAAAATTTAGATTTTTGACCGCCCTTCCCATACAAATGAAACCACAGTGTGGTGATAAGTGTGGGCACCATTCACTGTTAAAATTAAAAAAATGTATGGGGGCATTTTTTTCCCAAACTGATAATGGGGTCTCGTAGGAACAAATAAAAAACAAAATACAAGCATATTTCATAATGTGGAGGGTGTCAATTTCCTTCAATTTAACCGGGAAGGACAATTTCCTGAAAAATAACATATAATTTATGTTTAAAAAATGTCCCCTTCTGGCTAAACGGAGGAAGATAGACCCCATCTCCATAATAAACTGTGCTTGTATTTTGTTTATAATATTTCTAGTCAAACTAAGCCAAAAAAAGACAAATAAACCAAAAAAATTAGCGTAGTTCCAATTTTTGCCGGAATTTGTAGGGGTAGGGTCCCTGTACTCACGATAAAAAAATCCCTTGTGATCAGAGTGCCGCGGGGACAGGGGGCGTGGTTTAAAGGTATCTCCCCACTGTTGCGTTCTAACATCTCGAAAACGGGTCTTAAAAAAAAGTCGAAACAAAAAATGAAGCTCACAAAATTTCTTACATTGTGGTTCCACTATGAACTAAAATTCAAAAAAAAAAAAATTTGCTGCAAAAATTCTTATTCTAACGCCTTCCATATTTTGTTAACATAAAGTTGTGAATGCGAAGGTTGTTGAAAATCCGATTTTCTTCAACCGTGAATTAAAAAAGTATGAGGGGGGTCTATCTCTTCTGTTTAGACGGCAGAGGCGAAATTGACATAAAATTCAAAACCATCTACCAAAAATCAACGAAATCACGTATGGTAATGTGATATAGATTGATACATGTTATTTTAACAAATAACTTTTGGAAAATTAAATAAAAATCAAAATTTGTAAGAAAATAATATTCTTGAAATTTAATTTTTATAAAATTTGGCACTTGGCGCCTGTGTTGGCAATTTTGTAAACAAATATTTTTTTTGTGCCCCTAAGAATTAAAATATTTGGACACATTTTTCCCGCCCTATATATTACTCTTCTATTAACCTAATATAAATATACACGATCGCCGATATACATTATTCTAAAATAAGCATGCGAAAACAAAAGAAAAATCTTATAAACCTACGTAAATCGTGAGATGAGTCGTCTTGAAGAGACGAGTAAAGTGAAATCCAGTTGTACGTTTATATTTTTCGTCTGGAATATTTTGTCTGGATATGGCTTGAGTTGAGCGGCCAGCTATACCCGACCTATATTTATTTATTTGTATTTATTTGTTTATTGCTGTATTTGTTATTTATTTATTTGTTTATTTATTTATTTATTTATTTTTTTATTTATATGTTTATTTATTTATTAAATTACTTATTTGTTTATGTATTCATTCACATATTTGTTTACTTTTATTTATTTATTTATTTATTTATGATTTTAATGGCTACTTGTCAAACATGCCATTAATCTTCTACATTTGCTGCGTCTGCGTCCCTTGAATACACCGATCCAGTGGGAATAGTCAATGTTTGATTTTCGGAAATTTCAGACATATTTTGTTAACTTAAAACTACGGTTTTGTTTAACTAAAGTTTCGAATACCCGGCTTTTCAATTAGATGTTTCATTTTGAACATTAAAATAAAATTTAAAATTTAATAGTGAAAATAATAATGTGTTACCATTTCTATTTATAAGATTTTTAATTGTTCTTAATACTACGAAGAACTTTTAAGCGCAGTTCCAATCGAAACATTATTTTTTTCTTTCTGGCAGAAATAATGAACAAATTACAATAAGTACAATTATACCGGCATACAAATAAAACAGCATTTCACAGTTCGTAAACATTGCTAAGCCAACGAAATTACTTCCAATTGCTGCCCCCAAACGAGCAATCATCATAATAAGACACATTGCCATAGCATTGATATTGGTTGGAAAGTATTCCATAGACATGGTGCTTACTATGCCTCCACAGTTACCAACTCCTATTATTAAAGTCAGAAGTATCACGGACAGAACTGATGAGCTCACCCAGTGTATGAACAAACAGCTAGCTGCTGCAACACTTAGCCAAAATACTGTAAAAATTATTCGCATTAGTATTGAAGTGATTTTCTCGGTGTACCACCAAGAAGGTTAAAAAAGATTATCTCCTCATTTAGACCAACTTACCGAAAATCCTCTTTTTTCCGATGACATTAATAGTGAATGTCAGCACCAAATAACAAATTGTAAACCCTACACCAACCAATGTCAGAATCTTTAACATTTCTATGTTGACAGGCCCACCACATTGATTCTCAGACACGGTTGCATTTTTGGAAACTGTTCCATATGTCCATGACTTCACAGACTAACTTGCCATCTCCTGATTTTAATACGAGTTGATCTACCTGTTTTATCTTATAGATTATAAAAATTACACAACTTATATTTTTATTTATAATGAAACTCTTTTATTAATCAACCGTATTTTCTGCTATCTCAATTACAACTACTGTCTGTCTCTGTACAACTCTCTTGTTTTACATTCTTGGCTTTGCAGCTAAGTAAATTTAGGTAAATAGAATCAGTTTTATAATAATACAGTAGTGGCTAGTAATGTTGGAACAGTTGGAAACCTGAAAAACACCATGCTGTTATAGATTTCTTGAAAGACCTTTATCAAAGAAAAAATGTTACCACATGAAAGTACCCTGAGAAATGGCATCCAATACAAACATAATTCCGCAAATATTCAACGTGTGTAGAAGATAAGGTTTGTAAAACAAAGGAGCGGTCTGATTCCAAATTAGAACTAAAGCATCTTTGACGCCATAAACACTGCTTAAGCTGTTACCAGATAAATCAACATATATTTTGTCTACTGGATATTCACTCTCAGGTCGGCCAGTATTTAGTTTAAACACCTTTCTCAAAGTCTTCAGAGCTTTTTCTGTTCTTCCCTGGATGAGATCATATTAGGGCTTCCGTTTATACTAGAGAGTCCACATAAGGCAGTGAAACTTAGTAAAGAATTTGATAAAAGAAGCGCTCGCCAAGGAGTAAATCTTAATTCAAATATTTTAAAATCGAATTTCAATGGAAGTAGTGCTGTAGCCATAGCTGAAAATATAATTTTTAAACGAGTGAGAGTTAAAATCATTATTATCTTGATATACCTGGTAAAAATATCAATGCAATCGGTATGAACAATGACAACAGAGTAATATGCTTAACTCGTGTTTTATTTCCATGAAATTCTCCCATAAAGCTAAACACACAAGCTGGACATCCGGAAATAAAGAGTTAATTTAAAAATCGAAGTGCAATTAACATCCAAATGTTGATAGAAACAGCTGAGATTACCGTTGTTATAAAACCAAACACTAAGGCAATGCGAAAAGTTTTTACCCAACCCCAGGTATCAGCGAAATGTGAACTAAGAACTATTCCTAAGAACGATGATGAAGCCAAGAAACCTTGTTCGGCTATTGTGGTATCGAGATCACATTTTAAAAAAGGCATTATAGCTCATGCCCATGGTCTCTACCATCACTACCATAAAACAAATTCCACATCCCAGCAGCAAGAAGTAATGGAATATTCCAGTTTCAGTCAAAGTTACTGCTTCTTCAAAAGTATATACCTTATCTGGAGGCAGTGCTGCTTTTAATCCAGTTTTAGGTTTTTCTATAATTTTTTTGTAAAAAATCGTTAAGGCTTTTTGACAAAATAGTTGATCATTTAAATCCAACAGTATTGTGAAAAAAAAATTCCACCCAAAATCTATGGTAACCTGCAGACGAACCTAAATACCTGGGTATACTTTTTTACCTTAATGTTAATTGAAAAACTAACATTTAATAACTTGTAAAAAAAGCATTTTCGAAAGTTTGACATCAAACACATTTATCGAAAATGAATGCGTTCAGTATTCTTCTTCTTCCATCT
This sequence comes from Baccha elongata, assembly GCA_951217065.1. Classification (NCBI taxonomy): domain Eukaryota; kingdom Metazoa; phylum Arthropoda; class Insecta; order Diptera; family Syrphidae; genus Baccha; species Baccha elongata. The sequence continues at coordinate 36,249,828 of OX578272.1, forward strand.
TTTTACAAATATCTATTAACATCTAATTTGTATAATGTAATGTGTTCAAAATTCACTTTAACTTTTTTACTTGTTGAAACTCAAATCATACTAATCATTGCAAAATATTCATTTTCATTTTCAATTTTCGTTTTGATTTTTTTTATATTCAATTTGTCTGCCGAACATATCGGTTGAGTTTTTATAATTTTAAATAAATTAAGTTTTCTTGAAATTTGGATTTTTTTTATTATTGTTCGAGAACCATCCTATACATACATATTTTTGGTGCCCCCTGTGAGGTGATTTGCAGACATTTGGATAATTTGGATCTTTTTGTGGATTTCTGCAACAGCGCAGGGCTTAAGAAATTCATTAACTGGATATTTTAAGGAATCGTCTAGCGGCGAAAAAGAACTGGAATCGCATGAGAAATTGCATGAGATTGTAGAGGCTGACTACAATGCAACATGTGTTCTTCTCAATCGCCGGTTAAAAGAATACCACATTCAATTGGAGACCCAAAATATGTCAACATCTGTGAATAAATTGGACATAAAATTGGATCCTGTGGTAATTCCAACATTTTACGGTTCACTTCACAATTGGCTGGCCTTCAAAGATCTTTTCATAACCCTCGTCCATGATGCTAAGGTACCCGAACATTATAAACTCGCGAAGTTGCGGGAAGCAGTGGATCCAGTTAAAGTGCCCTTAATTGGAGGTATGTATGTATGTATTCTGGTGGATATGTACAAGTGTGGGCAGCATTGACAAGTCGTTACGATAATAAAAAACTGTTGGCCGAGATTCATGTGTCTCGGTTCTTAAAAATGAAACCAGCGTCAGAGGAAACAACAAAGGCTTTATTATCCATCGTCGATACTGTTCAGGAATCACTTCGGGCTTTGCGAGTCATGAAGCTTCAAGTTGACACATGGGATGCTTTGACGGTGCCAATAATAGTATCTAAATTTTCAGTTTCTACTCAAAGGGCATGGACCATGACCTCATCTTCAGACGAGATTCCAGCGCTGGACGACCTGCTCAAATATTTGGAGAAAGAGCTCATAGTCTTCAAACAGAACATATTGGCACTATACCAAAAACGGATTCATCTCGTCAGCAACGAGCTCACCAACCTATGAAGTCGCATCTTGCTACAATAGATCGAGAAAACTGCGTGCATTGTCAAGGGACTCATAAAATTTCTCGATGTCAACAGTTTTTGGCTTTGAAGCCTTAAAGCGATCAAACTTGTGCTACAATTGTCTTAAACAAAAACATGCTTACAGGCAGTGTCCATCTGGGTTATGTCGTACTTGTGGTGGCAAGCACCACACAGTATTGTGTCAGCAGCAACAAGCACAAAACCTACATTCCAAGGCAATACCAATGCGGTCAGAAGACGTGGTGACGTCCAACTATAAGCGCCATCTCAAACCACAAGAGCAACGAAAATTGTCACTAGCCGACCCATCCATCTGTTGTCTCACCCTTGATGACCATTTGGTCCTACTTGCAACAGCTAAGGCCAAGGCATGCGGTGATTCTCCAGAGCAACGAATTGCTCGTATTCTCTGCGACCCAGGATCGCAGGTAAGTTTAGTGACTGAACGTTTTGCAAATTCTTTGAATCTTCGCAGAAACAAGCATGAATCTCTATTTTTAATTTTTGTTAATCTTGACATAAGTTTAGGTCGAGTCACACATCCTCGTTGGTCGACAAGTTGAATAGGTGCTCGTTTTCCATCATGTGCAACACAGTTTCTCACCAACATGTCATATTTGGAATCGTCATCTTTAATAGCAAGTACCATTGTCATTGTTTGACCAATCTTTACATTTGGATTCCTCTCTTAAAAAATTCAACCGTGAAACCAGCACTGCAAGGATGAAGGAATGCCGTTCAGTTCATTTAGAAAATGATTTCGGACGTAAACTTAAACACATAATTTATTTCCTTAGCCGAAAAACTCATCTTTACGCAGCTCAATTTTTTGTATTTGTATTTATTTTTATTAGATAACATAAGCATATTAAAACAATGTTTTTTAAAAAAATGCTAAGTAAATTATTGGTTAAATTTCTAATATTTATAAAAGGAAATAGTGATTTAAGATAAATTAATATTAATTCTTTTAATCAAAACTATATGATTTATTTAATAATTAAATTCAAGTATAAAAGTAAATTTTTTATTATTTTGTTTTAAATTAAAAATGAATTTGGCGTTTTGAGTGATTATTGAGTGCAATTTTAAACCTACTGCAGTTGCTTATCCTCCTTAGTTTGATGGGTAAGGAATTCCACAAACCAGCAGCATAAACAAAAATTTTTCGCTTAGTAACCGTGTAGTTAAAACTGGGCATAATAAGAACCCGGTTTCTTTCCGAACGCGAAAAAACTAGCTTTTCTAAGATGGTTTTGTAGTGACATATCAAAAATACTGTTTGCGAATCGTGAAACATGATCAAACCTGTGGAGACAATAGACAAAGCGGACAACATTATGGAAAGCAACACGCAACTTTTGCTGGCTTTCGCTATCCACACAACAAAATAATAAACTACCATAAAACAATATCGGCAATATTCCTATGTAATGTTTTCAAAGAGTTATTATTTTTCATATTTTCGATTTATTTTATTTCTACAACAAAGTGAAATACAACTTTATTTCTTTTTTTCTCCAATATTTCACTTGATCAATGAAATGAAAATTATAAAATAAATAGAAGTATTTGTATATAATTATTGTTTTTAAAACAAAGAAAAGTAATGTGAGGTATGTATTAAAAATAGAACATTTTTTTTCGAAGAAAACAAATCCAAAATAAATAATATAAGTTTTAAACTGATAAGAAAATATTCTAGATATACTGATAAAATTAAATAAATATTTCATAAGTCTTCTTCTAGAGTTGCCATCTCAATAAAAATTAATCAATCACTGATTTATTTTTTGCGATTTTATTAATTTTTTCTTAAACTATTTTTTTCTTATTTTTAATATAAATACTTAAAAATTAAATATAAATAAAATTGTACTTAAACTTAAAATATAAAGTGAAATGACTAATTGAAGAAATATAATTAATTCTATTATTGTTTTTTTTTTTTTGTTTTATTATTTTGTTAAAGCTGATAGATATTTATATTTTTTTTTAATTAAAAAGTCAGAATTAACTTCAGCATAAGATTTCAAAATAATTTCATACGTGAGGTTGTTCTGAAGTTTCTCAAGACATTTTTGTAAAAATAGAAGTAATTTTTTGTTTGTAAAAATTGTTATTTTTTTTTTTTTAATTCAGGTAAAATTTAACATAAAGCTATGTTTATAGCACCTTATCAAAAATGTTTTGAACTATATTTTTTTTAACTTTAGACCGTCTTTTCATCATCAAGATGAGTTCGGTTTCAATAAAGAAAATACTTGAAAATAAATAATATTTCACTAAACTGTTTTTTGTTTTTTTGTTTGTTTGTTTGATTTATTAAACCTAATAACTAGCTATAGATTTTTCATGAGACATTACGATTTTTTGGCACAGATTTTTGTCCCTGGATGATGTGAGACATTGTGGCGGTAAGCTGGGGATTTGTAAATGCTACAGAATGTTCTTTCTTTGTCATCGAAAATGGGCGTAATCGGACGTAGAGGACAGCCGACATCAAACATGAAACTACTAAAATGCTGAGCAGAATGACGAGAGTTATCGTGAATCCAGGCGTGGTCATGCAGATTAGTCCATCGTCTCGTGCTGGGAAGACCATGGTTGTTGGTTGATTTTCAGTTGTGGTATTCGTGCTTTCTTCAATGGCAAATGTAAGATCACCCGAAGACACAACTTTGATTATTCGATTTAAGCCAACTTCTGGCTCTGGATTGACAGCTCTGGAACGACGAACTGTACGCTCGTCTCGTCGTTTGCCAATAGAACCACCAACATGATAAGAGTCCAACTGAAGTGGTGGTGGTCCATACTGTGACTCAGGTCCAACTTGGAGTTGATGAACTTCTTGGAGATTAGGGTCAGAACACTGATCTGGGCATTGGTATCTGCAGATCTGAATCGTGCATTGGAAGTGCACTTCCATAGAATCTGGGAACTTGAACGCTTGGAAATGAGCATATGAAAGCACAGACGCACTAGCACCAAAATTTTTAATTTTTGTAAATCTTGACATAAGTTTAGGTCGAGTCACACATCCTCGTTGGTCGACAAGTTGAATAGGTGCTCGTTTTCCATCATGTGCAACACAGTTTCTCACCAACATGTCAAATTTGGAATCGTCATCTTTAATAGCAAGTACCATTGTCATTGTTTGACCAATCTTTACAAGCCCAGAAACTTCAGAGGCCCACGGTCCCTTACCAACTTGTATTTGCATCCAACAACCAACATTATCACCAGCGAAATCAGCTCGCACCACATCTAGCATGTCGACGGGGAAAGGTCTAAATGTTACACTCTTTTCGTACTGATCGTGCCAGGTACACCGGAGTTTTCTGGCTTGATCCCAAACTTCCTGAACTTGTGGATCATATTGCAAAACAATTATATTTTCAAAGTATGTCCCAGATCCAGACTCATGACCGTAGCCGTAAAGGCCATTTTCAGTATTGCCAGATGTTCCGCACTCGTGTAGTCCAATATCAAATGTTGCTGAACTACGTCCCAAGCCAGATGGCAAATGAACGCAATTAATGTTGCTGTAGTGACCTTTAGAAAACACGATTCCGTAAAATGGTTTGTCAAATTGTACGAATACTTTCATGCCATTCTTTTCACATTTAACATCCAGGGAAATAATCTTCGGCATATCCTGACCAGGTGAAGCCCAAATTTCATTATTATTTGAAGCACTTATACTCAATTCGGGCAAAGTTTGTGGCCTTAAAGGTAATGGTGGTGGTGGGCCTTGATATGTAAGCTGTGGAGGAGGTGGTGGTCCAAAAGGTTGGTTCAAAGCCAATTGCAGACCAGGGATATTTCCTGAAACATTTTTTCTCAATAAGGTTGTGAATCAAAATTATTTATATATTTTGGATACCTCTGGCTGGATTGTTTTGTAAATTATGCTGATAGTGAACCTTTGGAGAGTTATCTTGATCGGATTCCTGAGCCACTTGATCGATTTCATTTTCGTTGTCAGATACTTCGTCACCAGAAACTGCTTTGACTACATCGATGTCTTCTGCGTAAGCAATCTAAAAAGAAATATTTAAGTAGATTAGATAAATTTAATGATTTTTGTTCATTGAAAGAACAGACCTAGTAATTTCTCACTCAACAAATAATCGCGATCGATAGGTTCAAAATGACCAACCCTATAGGAGAACTTTAGGTGCAGTGAATTTGGAATAAAAAACTGTATGATAGGTAATTTTTTATCAAACTTGATTCCAACCACTCGATAGACATTCCACGAAGCTTATAAATCTACTTGGCTGAAATTTGTTTTTTTTTTCAGATTATTTTTTTTTGAATAACACGAAATCTCTCAAACATATAATAAAATATAAAAAATAAAACACCATTAATTTGAGATTACAAAATTTTAAATTATTTTATTTATTTAATTTAATAAAAACTTAAGATGCATTTCGTCTCGAACTAAGATCTACTTTGACATTCATCCCAGAGATCACCAATCTTGGAACATCGTTAAGATGAAATAATATTAGTCCAGTGTTCTCTAACCCACATAAATTAAAAAATATATTGAGTTTATTAGCAAGTTTTTACAGTGAATTTAAGAAGTTTTATAAAACAAAATTTAAGGCAAAACATTTTGATCCTTCGAGCCGGATTTGAACTAGCGACCTATGTCGGTAAGGTAGTAGACATCTTTTAATTCGATACGTACCACATTCGACTGTTCATTACATTTTTTGGAATTCATGATTTCGTTCATTTTTACGAAACGTAATTTTATATTAATATTAAAATTTAGATTACTCAGCACAACATTAATTTGCTTTTCACATACAAATATTAAAGATTTTTCTCTTTTCATGTGAGACGATTTTACTTATTTACATGAATAGGTGTAAACACAATCATTCACATCGTTAATTGGCGAGGGAGAATGTTGGATGCTATTGCTATCGTTATTTTAAACCAAAACGTGTAAGCGATTTATATATAGCTTGGCGTAGACAGTTCGCACTAAATAGATTATTTTCAAATCTACTACAAAATGTCAAATATTTTGCCTCTGATGAAAGTTAGCACTAAATACTCTGCAAATGTCCAATGTAATTGGAATATTCCACAAATGCCGAAATTGAGAAATTGAGTTTGTACATATCTGTCAAACTAGAAAGTTTCAAAGATACATTTTTCTGATGACAGTTCGTATTGAATATTGTGCAAATGTCAGAATTAAATTTGTAAGAAACTATGAAAATAGTAAGTTTATAATCTATAACTAGCAAATGTCAAAATTAAATTTGTGCGAATATAATACAAAGTGACAAAGCGCAAAACTAAGCAAAACTTTAAAATGACAAAGAACTTACATAGCAGGATTGACGAGTTACTGTTTACTTTTTTTTATGAGAAAATATGAAAAATGCAACAAGAGCACATTTTTGGATTGAAATGGCAGTTGTAATGTCCTACTATGTATAAATTTTCCAAAAATCTTTGTTTTTTCCTTCAAAAAATGTGTTAATTTGTTTCGAGGTATGTTGTAAGCAATCGAACATAAAACAAGATCACACTTTAAGAGCCACTACAACTGTACAAATATACCCCAATCAAGATACATGAGTTTATCAGTCGTACCAACAATAACACAAAATTTGATCGATACTCGAATGAAAGCCGAAAATTATTCTGCAGTAAGATTTGAAATTTGACTTCTCCTTTTATCGGTAGTGATCCGCAGTGAGATTTTTGTATGGAAAATCATACTTTACTACGGATAGCTTTTCCAAAAAAACACAGGTAATGAGAAAGCCTGCCTTCGCAATGTTTGTAATACAAGAAGAACATGTAACAACAACAATTGACAACGTTCGTCTGCTGAAGTGCATGTATGTATATAATAGCGAAAGATTGGATGCCTTCGAAAGCATATATATATACAGAAATACTGCAGCTTTAGACGCAGGTAAAGGCGACGTAGAATCCGATTTGTTCGTGTTATGGTAGGTAGGTAGGTAGGAATTTCTGCTAGAATAAAAACCCAATTAGCGCTTGGTGAGCCGTTTTGATACCATAAACTCATGAGACCTATCATTGTGTAGAGGTTGGGATATCGTTTTGTTGACTGTGGTGTTTTAAGGTATGGAATTGTGTTGCTTGGGAGATGATCACTTTATTACCAACTTCCATAGGAAAACAAGAGATCTTCGGGCACCTCAGCCAAGGGAATGGGCCCATACCCCCCACCAGGCTTTATGCCAGGCTGTTAGCTCCGATATGTCTGTCTTCGCCAAAAACCTAAACAGACAGAGTGCTGGTTGGCTTAGGGTAGAGCCAGTTTCCCCGTGAGATCTATTCGGTTTAGGGAAAGACATGATTTCCGCAGTAGACACAACCCGCCTATGCGTGTTATGATATTCTCTATAAGTTTTTACTTCCACCAAATTTTAAATATGTTATCTATTTTTCTTTCTTTTTCCTCTTATTACTGTTCTGTTTTAATTAATTTAATTAATTTTTTTGTGACTAGACTGCTGCCTATAATTAAAAAGAGTTTGTAAGAATTGTGTACCAAACTACCAACTACCAATGTAATGCATTTTTTAAATAAGGAGAATTTACAGTCAGTCGTGTTCCTAATGATGGCCGGTAAACCAGCCGAAATGCATCTAAAGTTTTTATTAAATTAAATAAATAAAATAATTAAGAATTTTGTAAACTTAAATCAAATGAATGGTGTTTTAATTTTTATATTTTATTATATGATTTTTTTGTGTCAAACACAAAAACCGCTGAAAACTCAGAGTTATAATGCGGAGATACATATTTAATGTATATGTAGGGGCGAACTTTTTAGTTGGAGATTGTACAAGTTTATGGATAAAACAACTCGAGTTAACCCAAAATTTGGGTATTTGGTGAGTTAATATTTATGTTGCAGTATCATTTAAAGAAGAATAGTTGGAGAGGATATGACATTAGGAATTTTTTTTAAGTTCATCGAGTCAAAGTTAATCCTTCAAAGCCGGTTTATAATTTTAATATTTATACTTAATCTCAAATTAATTAAGACTGATTTGACTCATAGTTAACTTGCCACTGAAGTCAATTTCATTGTCCGGTCAAAATTTTGACATTTCAATATTGTTCGTGTTTTTTTGTGGATCATAATTATAAAATGGGTTTCTGTTCTCTTTTTCATTTTTTTTTTTGCAAATAGTGAAACTTTACAGACAAAGGACATCCGCCAATTTGGGCTTGTTTTATTTTAGCCGGCCACCAAAATAAAATATCGATATTATGATAGACCGTATTAATATGAACAGTTTTTATTAATACACCAAGTTGATTGGTTGAGGAGATATTCAGGCTCAAAGTATCTCCTATATCCACTTAAAAATCACCTATAAAAAGTGATTCATATTAATACAAAAAAAAAAAAATACTGTAACGGGTAGGTTGAGTCGAGACAAGAAAAAACTGGAAGGAGGGTCTATCACCCCCAGTTTAGCCGGGACGGGCAATTTCCTAAACATTGACAGATTGTCACTTACAGCCTAAACGGGTGATTTGATTTGCTTTAAATTTTGGTTTTAGGATAATATGCCTGGACTTATATGTCTCTATGTCACTGTAGGTCTGAATATAACGGTACCTACAATAAACGTGTACGTGTAAAATTTTTCTAAAACCACACAACTGAATGAGGCAGGTGCTATTTAAATCGCGTTAATATTTAATTGCGGGATTGACTTTTTGTGTATTATAGCAAGTTGCAAACATGACTATTCCATTGGCCAACATTATATTTGTTAACTATTGATTTTATACTCTGAATAAAACCTGTCACAAAGTAATTTTCATTTAAATGATGTTTGAGTGATATATTCGCTGCCACCACAGTGTACATAAATGTTTGACCGCAATTTGAGACCATCATGTGTGTGCGTTTCTTTATGAATGCACACACAAGTGTTTTTTTTTTTTGTTATTAAACACAGCAAAAACAATAACTATGATAAAAGTAAATCTTGGAAATTCTTTGATAGAAAAGTCTATGGCTAAGTGCTGATTAATTGCCAGTTTATCATTGAATTGTCGCCTGTCAAAAGATGTGGAACAATTGCACCATGTATCTTGACCTAATGTCCGAGATGTTTATACTTAGTGCATCCTGGTATAGGCCATACAAAATATAAGTCCAGATATTTTCTGAATATATTAGCAGTTAAAAATTCATTCGTATTAGATTAAAGATCTCAAACAGATATTATTATATAATTTATAATTTGACACTGGGATGGATTAGATTAAGGTTAAAGTGAGCAACTAATGTTGATTTAATAGAACGAAAGAAATCACCATTCCTTTTAACTTGTGTTTATAGGTATACTAAGGTAAATTATGCTTTAGTGCAAAAAAATAATTTTGAGATAAAAATCAAAGATGACATTACCATTATGGCGAGAAGACGATAAAAGTGGGTGCGGAAATTCTGTCTGTCTGTCTGTCAGTCTCTATAAGTACCTATGGGACTTGCTTCAAATTTTGTAGGTATATAACGGGTGATTTTTTAGCTGGTTTGGTTTTGGCAACACTGGTTTTGACAGCTGACGTGTGTGTTTAGTACCTTGTCAAACAGCTTCAGTTTGGTTTGCAATTTAACCATGGATCGTCTTACAAATGAACAACGCTTGCAAATTATTGAATTTTACTATCAAAATTCGTGCTCGGTTCGAAATGTTCGAAATGCTTTTTTATCGAAAAATTGTGTTCAGCGATGAGGCTCATTTTTGGTTGAATGGGTACGTAAGTAAGCAAAATTGCCGCATTTGGAGTGAAGATCAGCCAGAAGCATTGCAACAGCTACCAATGCATCCCGAAAAAGCCACTGTTTGGTGCGGTTTATGGGCCGGCGGCATTATTGGGCCATATTTCTTCAAAGATGATGCGAATCGCAGCGTTACTGTCAATGGTGAACGCTACCGAGCGATGATAACAAACTTTTTTTTGTACGAAATGGAAGTTCTTGACTTGCATGATATGTGGTTTCAACAAGACGGTGCCACATGCCACACAGCACGCGAAACAATGGCGCAATTGCGAGGCGAGTTTGGTGAACAGTTAATTTCACGTTTCGGGCCGGTCAATTGGCCGCCTAGATCGTGCGATTTGACACCATTAGACTATTTTTTGTGGGGGTATGTCAAGGCTAATGTATATAGGGATAAGCCCGCTTCGATTGACGCACTGGAAGCCAACATCCATGCATTCATTCGTGAGATACCGGCCGATATGTGTGAAAGAGTATGCCAAAATTGGACTCAGCGGATGGGCTACCTGAGACGCAGCCGCGGTCAACATTTGCATGAAATTATCTTTAAACATTAAATTGCAAGGTTCAAACTATCGATTCAAATAAATATTTCATTCATTTTTTCGAATTTTTTGTGTTTTTTTTTTTTAAAGTTCTAAACCTCTTAGAAAATCACCCGTTAGTATTTGAAGACCATCATTCCTTAGAGGCGAAATTGATTTTTTTTAACTCAAAAAATAACGGTGCTTGCCATATAACTATTATAAAGAATCTTAATTTCCTCGAAAACTGCTCCAACGGTTTTCTTCAAAAAAACTTAGAGATGGTTTTTGTGTGATTGTATTTAATTGAGTTGCAAAAGAAATTTGTTGGCAGGCCTAATAACGATACCTCCCATAAAACCGTTATTTTTTTCTTTAGCTATGTCGTCGATTTCAACCCACATATATTTTTTTTGGAAAGTCCTCAATCATATGAACAAGTTTTGGTAAAAAATAGCAGAAATGCTTATAATTTAAATTTTAACTAATTTTTTTTTTTTTTTTTTGTAAATTCAATATTTGAAAAATGTCTTGACTAAAAAATTTTCTTTTTTGAACAATAGATGGAAGCTATTTAGCACTTAAAATAAGCGTACTTAAAATTAGTAAAACAAAAAATTATAAAAATTGTTAAGTAAACACCAATTTATTAACCGCTCTAACTATGATATGAAGTTATGTTTTTGCTAAACTTATATTTAAAGATCAAAATTTTATGGATACTTGGATTTTGGCTTGACTCATTGTAAAAAGTTTTTTTTAACACTATTAACAAAAAATCATATAATTTTTTCATTTATTTTTAAAAAATGTGTTAAATTTATTTTAATCAAAATTTTATTTTATTTTTGTTCGTGCTTTATTTTTATTGAGCCATCAGTGACAGTGACATAAGAGCAAATTTAAGCGTTCCAATCTTGCCATCTAAAATTCAAGATATTTTACTAAGTTTCTACAAATTATTAGCTTTGATTTCATGTATAATTTGTTAAAAAACTCAACCAAATTATTAACTTATAGGGCAGAATGTATTTTGTGCACTTTTTTTCTTTCAAATAGGGTTGCCGAGTGTATAATAGGCCCAGTTTAGTTGTGGCAACCCTTTAATTTTGTTGACAGTGCTGTTGGATCTTGAATTTATCACTGCTTCAAACCTTTAACTCGATGAGCTAAGTCCATGGTCGGAAAACGGGAATTTAAGAAGGAGGATGGGACAATATTTTAAACTATAGGCAACCCCGTCAATTTCGCTCAACCTCACCAAGCCCTATACTTAAGTAGTATTTTAAACCATTGAGTCATGGTCAAAAAAAAACGTACCGGAAGTGACACGGGTGACTTTATTGAATAAGTGGTATAAGAACCATTGACTCGATGAGCTGAGTGATCCGACGGCGCGGCGGCTGCCTCTTCCCCTATTAGGTTTGCTATTAAATCTGCTCTGAGAATCTAATCTTTTCTTTGCAACAACATACATTTTTAACGCCGCGACGACGTCGCATACAAATCGAATTCAGAAAACGAATTCCATGGAACTTTTATTAAACGATGCGAAAATACAAAATGTACCTACATTGTACACAGCTTGAATTCCACAAATGTCGGCATTTATTTGAAGTTAAAAATATAAATCGAATTAAATAATGTATAAATGTACATATAACTTTTTTTGCGACATTACTTTCCTGAGAAAATAAAAGAAAAATCTTTGGTCAAATCGCATTTCACTTCGGGGATAAATAATGATTAAATTCCAAGCTAATTTTGAGAACTTGTTTTACATACTATACAAGTAACTAAATCATTCACAAAACTTTGATACCTAGTACCTACTTGTGCGCCCTAATTTATATCCTTAAAAACTTGGACCACACAAAAACCGCCAAATTCCTTCAATAGCTTAAGGCAGCAAAAGATCCTCTTCATTCTAAAGCAACAAAAAATAAAAAGGAAACCAAATTACATTCACAATTAAGTGTACTTGATTTAATAAGGTCACTTCAGCTATCTTCTTCGCTGTCCATTTCATTTCCTCAGGCCATATTGTAAAGAAACAATATACTTCACAAGAAAAGGAACATAATTTACATAATACCAATTTAAGTCCTCTACCTTGCGCGAGCGACGAGCGACTTTGATCGAAAACAAGGCAAACGTATACGACTTAAAGAAACTAGTGCTTCGCATCTGATGCTTCCGGCATCCCCTTAACCAGAACTTCGTTGGCTGTCGAAAACGCGGCTGCAACTTCAGTAGACCCATTCATGTTACAAACTACCATAACACCCGTGCCACATTATACTTCATTCGTCTTTTGGTCGCCGAAGAAAGGAATGCATGTGAGAGTTGTCTCAGTCTCGGTAGTCGGTACGCATCTACACATGCTTCTTATGTGGCCAGATAGACGGAGTGTCGGGACTGAGAGTCGGGCAAAAGGAACTAGTTAATGACAAGGTTGACCTCTAAAATGCACACAGCATGAGAGTTAAGAGAAAGTCAGAACCGCGATGCTAATTGATGAGAACTTTCCATACAAAACTCAATTCAATCGGGACGCAGCAGGCGCGGAGGTGCAGTATAGTGGCAAAGTAGCTTGATGATGTGTGTCTCCATATCATCGGTAGACATTATAGGTAGGTATAGGTACTTGCTGTTGTTGGAGTTGTTAACGAAAGTTTTTCATGGCCAATACTCGAGAAGAGTGAATATATACTTGATGTATGGCAAGTGTTTGGTTAAGTGTTTAAGTGTTCAAAATGAAATTAAAAAACAGTTTTTAAAAATTGGCTCCAACGATTTTTATTGGACTTCAAGACGTTAATGAGAAGGTCAAACCAGACACAAAAAGGGTAAGAAGATGATGCCATGAGTCTAAATCCGGTCAGGCGATGCGATACCAAGGAGCGACAAATTTATTTTGAACTATACTCGTTTCCGGATGCCTAATAAAGTCTCGTTTTAACGATTCGCAGGTACCACATCACAAGATTTGATCGCTCTTCCTTAAATACTTTGGTCTATGAAAAAAAAAGCCACATACTCTGTAAGCCTCAAAAATAATATCCGAATGAAGTGCAGAAATGGATTACGGTCATACGGTCAGATGAATATAATTTTGAAGTAAGCATTATACAAACGTTGTAGACATTCGTTCGTTTCTGAATTCAACATGGACTCAAAAAAGTACATTATCGTGATGAAAAAACGCATGACATCTTTTAGGCATATTTTTGAGGCGGTGGCCTGCGCTGCGCAGTCTCCAGATCTGAACTCAATCGATCATCTTTGTGGATTGTTAAATAAAACATCCAGAAGTACCGAACAACATTAAAAAACATTCTGAAAAAGGTTTTAGAACAGGATTGGAACAAAATAAAATGAGACGAATGCAAGAAGCTGGTAATAGTCCAGTTTAGTCCTAAAATAGATGACAGCTTTCATAAAACTTAAGGTTGGCAACACTATATATATTTTTTTTAATAAAAATAAATTAAATAAATTTAACAAAACCAACCTTTCTACCCCTACAAAAGTGTATAGGCATGGTATTGTAAGGTGAGCGTTTTAATTTTATTTTCTGTTTTAAGTCAACTTTTTAGAAAATTGACCATCCCATCACAAAAGGGGGGGGGGGGGTTCGGTGTACCACTCCCCTTTCACACAATTTTTTCTTATCGTACCTACTTATTTGATTCACAAACACTTTAACTACTTTTTTGATCCATTTTTCGAGTACACCCCTTTATAAATATATACGCAAGAAACGAACAATTGTGATCTTTGACCTCGTATAAAAAACAACGCACAATCGTGATTGTTGTCGGCTTTTGATATAGCAAAATAAAATAATTGTACAAACTTGTTGAGAATTTCACATTGGACGTACTCACCCAACGCATTTTGCCGTCTATATGTTTTGTTCCATTCCTCCTTCGTTGTTAGAAAGAGACGGGATTTTGCGTCCGGATTTTTAGATTTTTTTAAAATTCTCATGGATGCATTTTGACATTTACTATTAAAATATAACTAAAAAATATGATTGAGGTCATGTGATATTTTTTTTAAAGCCAGAAATCTTTCCTTTTATTTTTATGGTATATAAGGGTGAATCTACACTTAAAGCTACTTTTCGTGTTCCCAGTTGCATTCCTCCCCTGAAACAATTCAATCGTAATACTCGCCCTGCAAGCAATGCTTATCATTTTACACAAGAGCCCAACTTCGGACGTACAGTGAAGTACAGAAATATTCTTTCTTTAACCGCACAACAAAAATGTGGAAGCTCAGACATTTAAAACTAATGTGCATCGGTATCTCCTTTCATCTATGTACCCTTCAATGTTCCTAACCACTCCCACTGTGTTAAATCATCATAAGGGTATTCGTATTCATAACCCCTTGAGTGTGCGCATATTATATAAAAAAAAAAGTAATTACAAATATTTTCGGGTCTTTAACAGCGTTACCAGCCTCCACGTTACGTCCAATATAAAGTTTTAAATATTTTCAAGTATTTTCGCATAAAAATTAAGCATTTTACTGCCAAACATTATTTCCGTAACGTTTCTCCGCCGCGTTTCAACACAGAAAAAGTTCCCTATGTTGCTCCTAAATTTAAAAAATCGTAAGATGGTAAGGTTCCACTTTCAAAAAATTAATAATAAACACAATTATACAAGGAAGATAACTAAGTCATTCAAAACAACCTATCTGAGAGATTTTAAGCACGTGGCTCCAGATATTTGCATCATTACCGTACATATAATTAAAACGCTTTCAAATTTGAATTAACGGCCGTCATTTGGTTACATCCAACATAAATGAAATGATTCAATAATGCTTTCTTTAAGTTATATTCGAAAATACAGGTAAAGAATCAGTTGGGTGTGTAATTTATAAATGAGTGGTTGTATCATTCATTGCATGTTCCACAAGTTCGTCATTTCCCGTGGATATTATAACTTTTTATGTGTTTTAAATATATAAAGTTGAGTTTGTATCAATTAAATAAAGTTCTGCTGCACAATTATTCATGCCAAATAAAAAAAAAATCATTCTATATTTCATGTTGATAATGTTAAAAAAACATAGATTTTCCTCATTTCCGTAGCATCATTTCCGTAACCTGCAACGTAATCATTACCGTAACCTGTGAGTTACAGTTATGACAATTTGGTTACGGAAATAATTTTAAATATGTTTTTGTAATTATTTGTGTAGATTCCTTCATTCATTTATTCATAGATTAACTACAGAACCTTGAAATTGGTTAATATATTTCCGTAGCAAAATTATCCTAAAAAGTCTTAAAATCAAGTGTCCAGACTTTAAAATTATTAATTATTGCATAATTTATAACAACAATTGAATCTGCTTAGTTTTTTCTTAAATTTAGATAGGAGACATTTTCAATGAAAAAAAGGAACTTTTAACAGAGAATCATATTTATAAGTGGTCGCGTTTATTACATGTTCCACTGTTTGCGTCATTTCCCGTGGTGAGTATAACTTTTCCTATGTTAAATATAAATAGACGATTTTGTATGAAAGACTTTTAAATTATCAATTATTGAATACTGTACAAAAACAGTCGAATCTGCATAGTTTTTCACTTAAATTTAGATAGTAGACATTTTGAATGCTAAAAATGAACTTTAAACAGTGAATCCATAAAGCATTTTTAGCAAACAGTTTTTGAAAAAAATAATTTTTGCTAAAAATTAAAAAAAAATTATTTGTTTTTGAACATTACGTAATTAAGTACTGTTTTCGTTTCCAAATGTAATGATGTTATTAATTTTAAGTCAAAAACAGAAAAACGGATGTTCAAATGTCTTGTACTTTTTGGGAGAATCAGAAATAACCACAAACACTTTTTTTAAATTTACATGCAAAATTGCTTAAAATTTGTAAAATGAATAAAAAAGTGCGAAACTAAAAAAAAAATATTTAGGCAAAGAAATATATGACCCTTACGATTTTGACGAGTCCCAAACTGTAAAAGGTAAGGTCGACTCAACAACCCGGGTATAAGCCTCCACTACGCTTACCCCGAACGGTCCAGTGTGGTTTAACAACATCTATACTTGGCCATTATACAAAAAAAACAACGTTATCTAATACTTACCAACAAGTTCATGTGATACTTTTTTGTAGCCATAAATCTCTCTCTTCATTTTATTTGTAAATAAAGGTAAAAGGGCTAAAAAATCTTTTTGTTTTGATTTATGTCCCACCAAACTGGGACATAAATCTACTAGTGTCCCCAACAATTGAGATTAGTTGCAACCGTCTACCTGGGCCTTAACAATCGAATGGCAATGTAATTCCAAAGCAAATTTAAGATTTAATCACAATGGACCTTAAGCTGTATACGCTACAACTGCCAGGTTGTGCTTACCCTAACCACAGATCTGCCAACGCTTTGGCTTAACTGCGGTAAATTATGGCAACAAAGAAATTAGAAGAAGATATTCCCGGAAAAAAACAAAACTTTTGATGATTTTGATGACAAACACGAGCAAGCAATTTTCTATGTCGAATTTGTTTGAAAAAAAAAACAAGAAATGTCAAAAATCTATGTAATATTCTATCAGTAGTCGTGTTTTGTTGGTAATTTTTAGTTAGTCAGCACTGGAAAGAACCAATAAAACGCTATATTCTCTTTTGTATCCACTTTTTTATTTTATTTCAAAGTTGGTATTCTTGACTATATGCCAAGCCGAAGTTTCAAATAATTTTATGGATGTGTCTGCAAAGTATGGCTATTTGAATATGCCGAGTTGGTCAACTTGTACTCCACCTTCCACTACAAACAAATAAAAACCGGAAAAATAATCATTATTTAGCTTGAATATTACCAAATTAAATTCCAAATTATAGAATTTTATTTGAAAAATCTGCTTTAACCAATTTTTATTTGTTTTTAAGCGAAAAGTCAAAATCATCAAAACTTTTTTGCAACTTTCGTAGGTTGAAAGCTTCTTACTTCTTCCGCAAAACGAGGCCCTAAAGGAAAACACATTGAACACAACCATTAATAATCATTGTATATGGAGTCCATGTCTTAAGCTGTTATAGGTGCCACCAACCTTTAAGCAAAAAATGTATTGACATTATATTTCGGGCCAAAAATTTCCAGGCATTCCAAGATTTTATCTTCACTTTTATGTTCACTTTAATTACTGACCAATTTATCGGCACTTTTCCTATCCCATACAAAATTTTGCTAAAGTGACTAAACACTTACCAATAAAACACGCCTAATGATAATGAAAGAATTAGTTCATCATCTTACTGCTGGAAAAGTTCAGTGCACCTAGTTGGAACAAGTTTTAGGCAGCTTTTGTATGGAAATTTCAACCGACTGGCGGTCCATATCTATAGTACGTCAATGATATCTACCCTTTCTCAAAATATTTTCCTAGCTATAAAACTTTGCTTCTTTTTCTGTGTTTAAAGTGATTTGTCTTAAAATTTATTGATGGAATGGAAACTTTTTAGGAATATATTCAACTATGAGATACAAGTAATGAAACAAATGACAAGCCTACTACATGAGCAACTTTGCACGTATTGCGCTTAAACCTAGATATACATATGTACATGCATAAACATGCTTAGTACGTTGATATGATGTTTTCTTTTTATCAATGAACTTAAAAGAGTATTCCTCAGTTATAAACTGTCACCATATACCACTACCTAGACATAGCTTTTAAGTTCCAATCATATTTAAGATCTTGCAGTTAAGTAGATTGCAATAACATCAGTGCATGCGACATCACTTCCAACAGAGCCGAGGCGCTTTGCCACTCGTGAGTACTACAAAATAAGGTCATTGTTAACCTGCCTCTTTAATGGGTATATGGGTCAAGCGTGCTCTACGTCACTGACTTGTAAAATAAGTTTTCTTTTTCAATTCTTCGGAATCATATCGCGTATTTTTCTTTTCATCGTGCTTGAAGATTGATGCCGTTTATAGATTGCGCTTTGCTCAAGGCTTGGCAGATGGTGAGTTAAGTATATGAGCTGAAACTTTTTCATTCATTGATAACTAGGTGTAGACAGACGGATCGACTATATTTATATTGATACGCGATAATAGTAGGGATATAGTATTGACTTCCAATAATTATGGTGTGAGAGTAGTGTTATGTAGGTATATACCTAGTTGCTTTCTTTATAGTGATTCACGTTCGGATTTGTTTCCATATAAATCATTGATATTGTTTCAATCTATGGTATACCTATCTGAAAATTCAATGCAATGAATTCTTGACTGTTGCAATTTTTTAATAATTTTGATGTTAGCTTGTATTTTACAGGGTGGCCCAAAAACACATACCCGATGGCGAACATTTCTTGAGATAAGTTTTCGCAATCTTGTCGAATATTTTCTTAGAGAACTTCAAGAGTCTTAAACTCCCATGAAAGAAGTTTGAAAGAGTCAAATTGAGGGATATTAGTAGCTAATGCAAATCGCAATATCGAGATATTGTATAGGTGAAATGCAGCTTTAAACTGCAGCTACTGATTCCTGTGTTGTGCGTTCGGTTGGCTTACATACACTGCAAGGCAAGTCATAAGGATATAAGTAGAAGTAGAACTAAATTTTTTTTCATATTATGACAGAATAAATACAAAATTTAAGTGCACAAGAAGGAATGTTAAATGTTAAATACAAAATACTGCATTTGAACTTCAAGAGGAATTCTAACGGTATAGTAGAGAGAAAATAATCGATAAACACATAATTTTGTGTGAATAGAAGCACCTTAAAAATAGAACGAAACAGAAATGCTGTAATTGTTCTTTATTTAGTTTTTAGTTTATTAATACTAAATTGATTATTTCCAGTAATCAGAGTTTAAAATAACTTCAAAAATTCCATTATTTAAGCGGATTATTCATCGAATCCAAGTTGTTCAGGAAAATCTTACTCCAGGCCATTTTAATGGAATTAATTTACCCTTCCTTGCTACCGTTTAATCTCCGTTCTTCACAAACTTATTGTATGAACCAGTCACATACTTTTTCCATTGCGTCGACGTCCATAGATTATGGTGGTGAAACCAAAAAATTAACAATTTGGCTCTAAATGAATGGTTTTGCTACTCGGGATGTGAGTATAAGGGCTTAGTCGTGTTGAAAATTCATGAGGTTTACCCAAAAATATCATACATTTTCGGACAAATTCATTCAAAAGCAAGGATTTATAGTTGTTTCCATTAATTTTTGTGTTTTGTATCATCAAGTCAATGGTTTCATAGTAGGATTTTGCACCTACACTACTATGCTTCCTCCCCTGTTCCGATTTTATTCGGTAGGGGCAATTCCTTTACTTTTAAAAAACCAAAAATTAATTCTTTTATGAATTTTTTGGAGAAAATTTTAATTTTCAGTTTTTCGAAAAAAAATCACTTCCAAAAATTACTTTTTCAAAAAAATTGGTGCAGTATTATTTAAGTTTAGCAGTTGTTTTAGAATATTAAATTTCGACAAAATCGGTGCTGCTGCTCAAAAGATAGTCGCAATAATAAAAACATTTCTATGGCAGGTACCGTAAATAAGCTGATTCTGAAGAAAAAATTCAGATGAAAGACATCACCATTGCCATCAAATCACTTATATCAAATTTTATCGAAATTGATTGTACATTTTTCGAGAAAAATTAAATTAAATTATATTAAGTTTCGTTATTTTTATGCCAAGGTCAAAAAAAAATCATATAGGAATATTTCTCTTAAAATAGTTTGAACCAAGTTTGAAGAAAATCGGTCCAACCGTTAAGGCTGCAGGTGTCGATACATTCAGACATCCCTATCATGTTTGATTGTTATCTCTAAACTTTTTGTTTTTAAAGAGTGCATAACTTGTAAAAAGGAACTGGTTTGAACCAAGTTCAGCCAGACTAGCACAGTCGGTAGAGCATGAGACTCGCCTAAATTCAAGTATGTGAGTTCGGGCCCCACGTTGGGCGCCATTGATGCGAAAAAGTTTTCTCAGGAGACGTACTATCCGCATAGCTATGCAATGCAATGTGAATGCCATTGCTACAATACTGGAGTACATTTGCCGTGGAACATATAGCTAGCAATATAGCATATTTTTTTCATTCATACACGCTTTTTATTGATTTGATAAAATGCTAAGGTTTTGTTTTAAGAAAATGTTATTGCAATACAAATCAAATCTAAAAACTTAAGGAACACTGTCATGATCGTCCGATTTGATCTTTACATGTCCTGTTTTTATTATTTGTGCTGTTGTAGATACGATTTAATTTTCTACAAATTTGTCTTTGACTTAATTTTCGTCAGATTAACAGTTTTCTAGATGCTTAGAGTAAGACAGTTATCAAAATGGCGGTGCGAAAACAAGCCCGATTTTCCCAAAAAACGACAAATAGGCTTCTAATGACCCCCTTAATTAATTAGTGAGAGATTTCAGGTTATTGGATAACGCGATTGGACTAAAAGAAAATATCCGACAAAAGAGCGAGAAATTATAGCACATACTTCTTTGCAAAATTATAAAAAAGCCCAAAACTGAAATGAAAATGGCTATAAACAATAGCTTCACCCTCTTAACCATATCTATAAAAAGTAGAAAATGGAAAAATGTTAATGTTATACAAGTTTCATATTTTTAAAATGTAGCATTCTAATCACCCTGTACTTTTGCACAACTATTCCCAATTTTATTTAGGTACATACTTATCATGAAAACTTTGTCGGATGTTTTCGTCTGACGCAACTTTTTATATGTCATGATCATGACTGTGTTCCCACGGTTTTATAAAATGCCAACGTTTAACAAAAAAAAAAAAAAAAAACAAGTACTTATGTACTTAGGTTTCTACTACCGACAATGAAAGTAGGTGTACCTATCCTATATTTTATCGATCGTGTGGCCGCACACTCACAATACTCAATACCCAATACCCAAACACATTTTATAAGTCCCGAAATCAAGCATCTACAGATTTCTATGAACCACCGCAGTTATAAAATCACTTCCTCCACTTAAAGTTACTATCAATAACCCCAGACGCTGCCGCCAGACTCACGTACCTGTAGTGAAAGGAAAATTGCAATCGTCAGCCAAATCTTCTTAATTCGCATCTTCGTCATGGTATCTGTGTGTGGCTGGTGATGCCTGTAATAAAAATAAAAGAAAATATGTATATAAATAAAGTGAAAGTCAAATTAGTATGTATTAAGAATTTAAGATATTCTGAGACCTTGGCTCTTCGAATGATTGGAAGATGTGAATGGCAGAGGTATTGACTTTTAATATGATTGCTGGGAAAAAGTGACACTTATTTGTAAAAGCAGTTTTGCTTTTATGTATTTTAAGAAATGTTGGTTAGTTTAAAAACAAATTTCTAATGATTGTTTTGTCGTAATTATTTATTTAATAAAGATCGAAAAGTTAATAGTCGGAGAGCTGGCATATCACTTACAATTTCACACTTTTGTTATCACTGTTCTACCAACAAAACCATAAAATACCAACGACATCACTGTTTTAGTATTGGACGTATTGGAAGTATTTATTCTGTAAGCTCTTGCACACAATCTATAGAAAAAGGGGTAGTTAATGTTGGGTAGCGGCCAGTAGGTAGCATAGAAAAGGTAACTCTTACATTATTAATGAACAAAACAACAAATGATTCTGATTGGATGATTATTCCGCACTCGGCAGTGTGACAAGCAGTGTGGCCAATTTAGCATTTTTCCTGCTAAATTTAGCAGGAAAATTTTATTTTTAGCAGTTTTTTTTTACCAAATCATGCTAGCATTTTATATATCTAATGCTGCTGTTGAGAGAGTTTTAATCTTCATGAATTTAGTAAAAGACCAACGGAGAAATAGAATGAAAATAAACATGCTTAATAGTATTCTACTTATCAGAGACAATTTGTCAGAAGTTTGTTGTGAAAGTTTCGCCATTCCAAGCAAAATCGTGAAAGAAGTGGGATTAGCAACATTCTATAATACACCTGAAGAAGAAAAAGATTTGCCTGATGCTTTTGAGGAGGCTTTAAATGAAGCCCAATATTTTTAATGTTGTTTATAAAAACAATGACTGAATTTAACTGATTTTTGTTCCTTTTTATAAAATAGTTTTAGTTTCACGAAGTGATTTTTATGTTTTTGTTATGTTTGCTTAATAAATACTATTTTTCTGAAAAAAAAACAATGTTTTTATTAGTTTAAAGCTTTTTGCAGGATTTTTAGCAGGTTTTGTATTCGAAAAAATGTTTAGCATGATTTTTAGCACTTTTTCTTAAAAAAAACCATGCTAAAATACTGGACTTAGCATGATTTCAAATATTTCATTGGTCACACTGGTGGCAAGTAGGTTATGGGGGTTGTTCGACTTTTATTTAAGCACTAAGTAAGGAATTACAAAAACAATGCCATGGTGGCTGTGTGTTTTATTATATATTTCAGGGGCTTTTTTGATGTTTGCGTTCCCCTGGAAAATAGGAAGGTCGCACTGATTTAAAAAAAACTCTCCCTGTACTGACAATCTTTTCTGGACGAACTATATTTTATATTTGTTTGAAAACAAAAGCAACTTTTTTTATTTGAATTCTCTGAACGGGTGAATACAAGTTTTTAGATTAGAGATTTTAAGATTAGATAACTTTATTTTTTCATTAACATAATTCATAATTTTTTTATAAAGTATTTTTTATAAAGTATTTAAAAGTATTTTGAAGCTTATATGGCATATAAGCCGTCTGCCGACATAAGAATTTGTAAAATTGAAAGGGAAACCTGGTATGTGGCTATTTTAAAATTCTCTTCAATTTCTGCAAATAAGGATTTAAATTTTGTCTGAAAATATCAGGCCCGTGTGCAGAGGGGGGGGGGGTCTAACCCCTTCCATGGGAATAACAAGCATACTGTAGTATAAACCTTTCGTCAACAGAATGAATTTTTTCAATGAAAAGTGAACTATTTGCACCATGCTCTTCAATTATGCTTATGCATGATGATTCTCGTGACTTTTGGATAAACGAAGTTCAACTTTAGCGTCGACGCCTAAAAATGCATTCGGAGCACTCGACATTTGCAACGAAGATGAGTTTCCATTTTTAAAATTTCAATCAAGTACTTAACGTTCTGTCAATTTTGCCTGTGAAAAACAGAAAAAAAAAACAAACGGTCTTTTTCAATACATGTTCGTATATAAACCAGGCGATGTTTCAATGGATGTGGGCAAAATGGACAGAAAAGGATTTTAAATTGAAATTTATTCATTCCTAAACAACTTTTACAAAAGCAGACAAAGTTCGACCATGAGAGCACCTCAAAATATCCAAATAAAAATGATGGGTTGAAGGTTCTAATCGTGTTATAATAGGCTGTAATTTTTACTTACTCTTTGGTGTTATGTTAACAACAAGTTAATTTCATAAGAGTCCATCAACAGGTTTTCAAATAATTGCATTAACAAAAAATGTTAATAGCATATAGAACTGTCGTTGTTTACTTCTGAGAATTTCAAACTTTAGTTCTGAAAATCGCGAATTTATTATTCAATTTATGAAAAGTATGTTTTTACTTTCTTTGGTTCAAAAATCATTTTTCTCGCCTGCTCGCCTGTAGGTGATACAATTTGACGTTTGGAATGAAAACTTTATCGCCTTTTGGTCATATACAGAACACCATTTTATCGCACTTTTCGATTTATTCCACCAAGCGATGAAATTATCGATTGTCATAGTTACAGAATCTCATTGAAGTGATAAAATGAGTTTCGTTCCCAATTTCATCGTTTTTCAATAAATTATATCGATGCGATAGTTACAATTCTTGTTTTCATTTGATTCAAATTTTCCTTATGGTTTTTCCTGATCGCTATAACCAGCTCTTATAAAAATTAAATTTCATAAAAAAAAAAAAATGAATCCATTTTTTACAACGAATATTTTAACAAATTAAAGACTTTTTTCGCACAAAAAATTCTTTGACTTAGTGTAGCATTTGTGTTTTAAATCAAATGAAATCATATAATGTAGGTTATATTGATTTGAAAATCTTTCCTTATCGTTACACTCAGAAAAAAAAACATTGTTGTCCAAAGAATTTTCCATTCTTGTAACATTGTGATTTAAAAATTGTTGACTCAACAAATAGTTGTTGAAGCAAGAACTAATTTTTGATTTTTCAAGAATCAAAACGTCAATTTAAAAATAAAATTCTTGAAAAAACAATTTAAATATTTTTAAACATTTTCAAAAACGTAAAATTTAACCCAAGAATAAAATTTTTGTTTCAAATATTTTTATTGCCAAAATATCCTATTAAGAATCAAATTGTTGAGCTGTCAATTCGTTCTCCAGATAACAGTTATTATCAAGAATATAAAAAGTTGGAATAACAATGGAAAATGTAAATTTTATGTATTATTATCTGATTTCAAGAACTAGTTCTTTACCGAAGAAAAAAAAGATTTGTGTTAAAATCAACATTACCTTAGTTATTTTGAAAACAACCATGACAATTATTGTTATGAATTAAAGTCAAGAATTTTAAGTACTTGGGTTCATTTAAAAAAAAATTCGGGGGGGGGGTATCAAACCCGATGAACCCCCTACCTGACTACGGCCTTGAGTGTGGTAATAAATCAACCAAAGTTCAAAAAGGATATACCATTTTTCTTTGTTGAAAAAGGTGATCTTTAAAAAATTGCTTATTGCTTTTTGTCGAAAACCTAAAACCAAGCGAGCAATTCGAATATTATGTGATTAAGTATATATTTTTATTCGTTTATTCCTTATAACTTCTAAGATACTCTTCTACAAATAAAATTTGCTTATGCGATTTGTAGATAACACAAATTGCAACAAGAAAGTTTACATTTTAAAAAAATGTGTTTAAAAAAACTATTTATGTCGTTTGTAAGAATACAATAATTATTGTTCAGTACAAATAGAGCGTTTTTTTCACAATTTCAAATTTATTCATTTTACATAGACACTCTTTATTTTAACATAATTTTCCCATCAAGATAGTCAAAATAAAAAAAAAAAAAACCTATATGCCGATACAGTGACACAATTTTACAAGATCGTCTAAGTGTTAGAGTAGAACTTTCATTTTTTATCGTTGTCTATGATTTCCAAACGAGAATCACGTTGTTAAACTTTTGATGAGAAGAAACAGAGAAATCACAAATCAATCAGTAGCAGTACATATCAATATTATTTCATTCCGCATTCAAAGGGGATTTGTCGATGATGTTGCGCGAAGGTATGCGCATCAAGCATCTCTATAGTCTCTTTGCTCATCACGCGAATTTCAATTTCACTTTGCCTTACCAAATTATGCTGATGCTAAATATAAGCGAAATCAAAGGCGACTTAAAGGTGTTCAATGCCCATCCCACTAATAATGATCACTTCTTCTAATAAGTTGTAATACGCCTCGCCTCGCGGTGGTAATGTTGTTGTTTTTAAGTCAGCTTCTTGTATGTCTTTATAGTCTTTTAATGAATACTTTGCCCTGAGGCGGCTATCACATCGTGAAATCAATCACGATCTTGAATGGTATATGTATGATGGTCTTAATTAATCTTTGAACTTATAAATGTTTGTGGTTAAAATTTGTTTGAATGAATGAATATTTGTAGATTCATTGTACATTAATGATTGAAATTCATTCATAAATTGTGTCGATAGTGGGTTTGGCCTGAATCTGGTAAACATAATGTTGATATTAAGTTTATCATTTAAAAACAACTGCCTTTTTATGAAATCGAATAATAGCGTGTTATTGTGGTGTTGATATCAAAAATTTCTTGTTTGCAAAAAGGCTTGGTTTGTTTTAATCAGAAAGAAAGTGATTTAAATTTTAAACTGAGTAAGTATAAAAGTGGTATTGATTTTCAGATAAATAAAAGGAATTACTTGCTCTTTAATGCGGTTATTCTTCAAGCAAAAATGTTATACGAAAAAAATTCTTAAATTCTTTTAGTTAATTTTATATGAAATTATTAAAAAAAATCTAAACAATAACCTTTTAACTTTGAAAATTCTTTCCTTAAACCTCAGAATTTTTGAGAAAATCACTATCAGACATATTTTGGCGTACTACGATTTTCTCGAAAAATCTGAGGTTTTAGGAAAGAATTTTCAAAGTTAATCTTTTTTTAACAGTTTTTTTTTTAATAATTTCATATAAAATTAATGTAAAGAATTTAAGAAATTATTTCATATAAAATGATTGCTTGAAAAAAAACCGCTTTCAAAAGCAAGTCCGTGCGACCTATTTATTTCTTTTATTTATCTGATAGTGATATCAACACTTTCATGACACGCTATTGTTCGTTTTTATAAAAATGCTGTTGTTTTTAATGATAAACTTAATATCAGCATTATGTTTACATATAATATTAAAAAATTGTTTTGAAATAACAATCAAACATGACATTACGATGATAGCGAAGACGAAAAAAGTGGGTCTGGAAATTCTGTCTGTCTGTATGTCAGTCTGTATGTCAGTCTATATGTAATAGCAACTACAGCCTAAATAGCTTAAACGATTTACTTCAAATTTGGTATGAAGACTTTGTAGACCATTCCTTAGATTTGAAATTGAAATTTTTTTTTTGCTCAAAAAATAACGGTACCTGGCATATAACGGTTTTGGAAAAGCTTAATTTTCTCGAAAACGGCTCCAACGATTTTCCTAAAAAAAATTACTGAGTTTTTTTTTTTTTGATTTTCTTTAGTTAAATTGCAAAAGAAAAATTTTGGCAAGTCTATTAACGGTACCTCTTATTGAACCGTTATTTTTTTCTTGAGCTATCTCATGAACGGGTCAATCGATTTCAAACCAAAAATTGTTTTAGAAAGGTCTAGGTGATTTGAACAGGTTTCAAAGCTTAATTTTAGTTTTGATTAATTTTTTAATATATTTTTTTATAAATTCAATATTTGTAAAATATCTTTACTAAAAAAATTATTTTTTGTGCATAAAATCATTTGGCGTTTTTAAATACGATTTATTTAAAAAATGCTCTAACGATTTTGGTATTTTTTATTTGATAAACTTGCATTCAGGCAAAAAAAATTTCTGCATACTTTGATTTTCTTTTGAATCTTCCTAAAAAGTAGTTTTAGAACTTTTAAAAACAATTCATCTGATTTATTCATATTTTTTTCATTTTTATTAAAAAAAAAATTTAAATTTATTTTTATTAAATTAATAATGAGGTAACTTGCTACAAAAGCAAGTTCGTGCAACCCAGTCTGCACTTTTTTAAGTGTATGCAATAAAAATGTTATAAATAAGGACTTTTAGCCTTTACTGCCTGAACACAAAAGACTGCTGCAACTGTAACTGTGCCCACAATGGTGCTGCACAGTTTTCTTACATTTTATTTGTATCAGCTGATTAAAATTTGATTGCAAAATTGTCAAAAGAAACACATTTAAATTCACTTAAATTAACTTCTTTGCTTATTAACACATAAAATATTTCTTTACAAAACACGCAGTCGCGGCAAGAAAATTGTTTTTTTTTTTTAATTTATTGCAATACGTCAAAAGTGCTGTACGTCGAAAGTTGCAGCACCGAGTACGGTTGCGTCGCGTTGTGTTCGTAACATTGGATTTGCATGCATTCAAAATTTTGACAGTTATTCCGGTTGCAGCTCCAATACCGTCACTATTGTGTTCAGGCAGTTACTCCATAATGCGTTTCGACCAAGTAGATTTACCTACATACACAGTTGGTCTCTTCAGCAAGATCCGTGTACAGTAAATTTACTATTTTTGGACGCATGGTTTTTGTTGGTCGATAAAAATGACCTTATACAACACAATGCAATTATTTTTTCGTTTTGCAATTCTTTTTCATTCGTCGACAACAATTCAAATACATGAAATTTTATCAAAATTTATCGTTGTTTTTTATTATTGAGAAAAAAGTAAAAAATTTTAAAAATTTTGTTTTGTAGTATTATTTAGGTTTAATCTAGAATATTAAATTTCGTGGAAATCGGTGTACTCATTCAAAAGATAGGCGGTGCAATAAAAAAAAGTTCTACACTGAGAAAAAAGTGAACGGGCATTTTGCCTATACAATATAGTAACTGAAAATATAGGAAAAACACCAATAAATTTTGTTGAATTTCAAAATGTGTTTTCAAAATCACAATAAAAATCAGGATCTTTAACAAGAAATGTATAAGTCACGATTTAACCTTTAAATGTGCTACCCTTGATTAACTTTAGAAGTTTTTCATTTTGATACAAGAATCAATTTAGTAAACAAACAAATTTCATCACAGTGTATTCGCGTTGTTTTAAGTTTTAACATGTTTTAACCAAAAATATTGTTTTAGTTTGTGTTTATTTTTTTTTGTTAGTGCATTGTGTATTTCAATTTATTTCACCTGAAATAAGATTAAGTGCAGACTTATGCTTTGATTTTTAAATAAACAACATGGCCAATTCTACTCCGAAAAAAGTGATGAAGTAATGGAAAGGGTAGTTAACAAGAATAAAATGTTAAAAAGAAACAAATTGTCAATCAAAATATTTTGCTTTTATTTTCATTTGATACACAGCTATTTTTTTACTTTCATATCTTCTGGGCGTTGCCATTCGTCTTTTATTAACTTTCTTGACGATTTGTATTAATCTTAAATTTGTGTTTGGGTTTTCATTTGTTTTGAAATTGAATTTACCAATTAGGAATTGATTTTACTAAGTTCGAAATTTCAATATCGACATCAATTTAAATATATTTCGTTTGCGAAAAAGTAGGATTGGAAGAAAGAAAGACATCGATAGCAACTTCATCAAAATGAAAAGTAAATAGTAAAAATTTTAAAAGAACTACTTTTGTAGACGTTTTTTAATCCATTGACATTATAGGCATGCCGCATAATACCATATGTTCGACACTTTTATGCTTGACAGATAGAAAACAAGCTAAAATTTGACGTTTGTATATTATTTAGTTCAAAATGTCACCGCAAAATACGAGAATCAACTTTTTCTCAAAAGAAAAAAGAAAAGATGAAAATTTTCGAATTTGTAGATGTTTTTTCAATCGATTGACATCCTAGGCATCCTTCAAAATGTTTCGACACTTTTAGGCTTGACAGATAGAATAAAAACTTGGCGAATGAAAATCAACTTTCTCCCAAAAGAAAACAAGAAGTTGAAAATTTACGAATCTTTAAGAGGACCCAAGGGATCTTGCAATAGATTTAACAATCTAAAGCTTAACAAATAGAAAACAAAATATATTTTTACATATGTGGTGTATATACATCTATGTAGCTTACTTTTTTCTAACAAGAAATTTTGTTATAAAATACATAACAATTTGATTATTTAATGACCATAATTAATTTGTTGTTTTGTAAATAAAAAATGTAAATAAAAAATAAAAAGCTGAAGTTTTGGCCAGAATTTTGAAAAGCAGAATTTTAAAATGCAGAATTTTTTCAACCAAAATATAAAAAGAGCAGAATTTTGAAAAGCAGGTACTAAAATAACCTTTTTCCCAAAAAAATAAAATGTACGGATTTTTTATACTTTGAGCGTTTTTTTTTAACTCTGAGTTGAGGCTGAGCCATGTCGATTGTCGAGCAGGCTTTGAGCAGAGTGCTCCGAGCGCTATCACTTCATAACCGATGCATTAAGTCATTTTTCACCGTTTCATATGCAATTATAAACAAATCAAATTCTGAGAAGAACGGTTGAATTAACTTTTTGCCGAATTGTGACAACTCCAATGACTTGAGAAAATTAATAAATAAAGAAAAACATTTTGTTCTTGTGCAAGAATTTAAGTTACCTAATTCGAGCAAAACGAAATCAAATTAAAGAGTTTCTAGTCTTTCCACATTAATGGCAACACCGTACTTGAGATAAAGCAACGCTTTGCACGGTCAGTCAGAGGACGTCGGTCATCAACACATATAATCAGTCATCAGGCAAAATCAAAAGGGTTTTGATTTTTCGTCAAACAAATGCACGCATACAGACTAACTTTTACAAACATTATATTACAGATCGATGTCAAATGACTGACCGTATAAAGGTCCATTAAGAGACATGAACAGAAACTTTGAAGAAAAAAAAAATGGTTGAAATTAATGCTCTGGCGGTGAGAAATTAAATTAAATTTTGGATCACGATAATTGAACCCGATTGAACACAAAATCTTGTTGTGTTATTGTGTTTATGGGAAAACTGATGATTCATATGGTTCATCTCAGATAATAAAACAGGGCTTATATGAACATCGATGAAATCCCTTTTAGTTTTTCAGATAATTTGATTTTCAATTTTATCACGTCCAAATTATTGATTTCAACATTTTATTTTATAATGAATTTTGTGATTTCAGTTTTAGATGCTATTCTAAAAACTGATCCGCTATAAATGTGTGTGTGACCTACAAAAATTAAATTTTTCAAAGAAGTAATTTAAATGTTTGGAGGATTAAAAAACAGACAAAAATTTTATTTTAAAACGACGAGTTAACACCTACAATAACCGTCAAAAACATTCGGCAAAATAGTTGTTGTTTAAAAAGTAGGGTATAGGTATTCTATAGCAATAAATTACTTTCACTACAAAATTTTCAAATTACATTTACATACAAATAAAATTTGACATTTGTACATTTGGCTGCATGTCGGTACTTCATGAAATAAAGGCTTACAAGTAATAAAACGTCTTAATCCAAAACAAAATAGTCACACCACGACTCGCCGAAATAAAAAAAAAGAACAAAAAATTAATTACCTCGTAAAATTGATTCAAATTTGTTTTTATTAACAACTCTCACTATTAGATCTTCTAAGGTTGCCCGAATTATTTTGTTGTTTTTTTAAATTAGCTATCTTCACTTTTGAAAATTTTACTTTTACTTAAAATGTGCATCCGACCAATTATTGTCAACAAGCAGCTCCCAACCTCGTATCTGTTAGCACATTAACACTTCACTGCATCCACACTACTTATGTATCTAGTCAGCGTATCGACAACGTCTTCGATGATGTTGACACACTAAGATGAAAATGTATATTCCTTAAATTCCTTAAGTGAAAACTCAGCGTGTGTATCTACGCAGCAAAACCAAGTGGGTCACAATTCAAGCGGATAGTTAAAACAAACAAACAAAAAAGTGGTCCTTTCGCGCCACAAACTTATTTGAAGGAAAATCTTAAGAGCCGGCAACAATTATTTTAAACAAAGCTTATCACAATCGAATTTTAAAATAGGTTTTTTTTTCTCAAAACTACATCCCGTATTAATTTGTTAGGTCTTTGCAGAAAAAAAGCTCTCACTTAAGTAGATGAATGGTATCTTGTAGGTTCACGTATCTGGTGACAACTTGCACACATTTAACGCGCGTCTTCACCGTGCCGTGGGTAACTAAAGAATGGTAAATACACCTGCTTGTCCAAAGCGATACACTTCACATCTTCAGCACACGATAAGAGAAGATTGAAACGACGACAAACGAAAAGTTGCCGCAGAAAGCACAAAAATAAAGATAAAAAAAAACAACCTCAACCTAAAAAAAATTGAAAAAAAAAAAGAAATGCTTTTGCCATCGGGATGAGCACAAGATAGATGTGCGCGGTGGGATAGGTAATGCTGGCGTGCTTCATTTGGTCATATGTAAGTATCCACACTTGCACATCTTGTCGCGCTCGCGATGGGCTTTTCTGCATCGCCAATGCACCTATAGCAATAGCACATACATATAGATAGTGTGGCGGAGGGCGGCCCGGCGTATAGCACTATTTGTTTGAGATACTTTTTATCTAAAGTTGGTTTTACCTGATTGGGATTGTGTGTTGGTTTTATTTCGCGATGCAACTGTCTTCTCTTGCAACTTCAGGATATAGCGAGCTGTCTATGATTTAATTTTTGGCCGTTTCGCGCACTTTTCATTTAATTTCAAAGACGATTTTCTTCTCGATCGTTTTTTTTTTTTTTCTTGGCTTGGATTGTTGCTTAAGCTACTTTGGTACATCCGTGTTTTGTCTGTTGACATGTTATGCCTCTTTTGAGGCAATGGTGTTGTGTGGTTCTTTGACTCTTGATTATTGGCTGTCTTCGTCGTCGCGATACAACTTAAGACGACACAACGATAAAGCGATTTTTTTTTGTATGTCTGTAAGTCAAGGAATGTTTTCATTTTCTATTTGATTGATATTATTGACACAGTAAAACACTATTCAAATAGAGAACTACTTGCTATTGGCAGATGGTCTAAGATGCACTTTTTTACTGTGTGGGTGTAAACTTTAGCTTGTAGTTACAATGCAATTTCTTTCAGGTAAAAGTAATGAATCGGATATTTGCTGGGACTTGGGTAATGACCCCATTTTACACAAAAATTATAAAAACCAGTCCTAATGGTTTCTATATTCAACCATTATGAATGAATTTATTTACTCGAAAATTTATTTATTTTTCAATTCAAAAATAGTTTAAACAAAAAATACTTTCTTAGTTTCGTACCTACATATGTGTTTTGTATATGTTTTACTATCAGTTTGATGACCAAAATTAAATCAGATTTAGCACAAAATTACATGAAAAGGGAAAGTTATGATGCGACATTTCCTGACGAGAATATAATCAGAACTGAGAAATAAAAGCACTTATTTTTACTCTTTTTTTCCTATACTCTCCTAGACTATTATTATATAGTCGATTAGTGCGATGTTTATTTTGAACGATGTTTATTTTATGCGATGTTAATTTAGTGCGATGTTTGTTCATTGCAACTTTGAAGTAAAAAAGGGTAAGTAGAGATAAACATAAAAAAAAAAGTTTATAAAAAACAATTGAGCTTACTTGAAGCAAACCTTTGTTTAAATATTCACGCAACCAATCTATTCCAACACAGAATCCAAGTGAATTATGCTCAGCATATCTCGAAAAAAAAGTTCTTATACCAGAGTCATATTAAAATGAAAATAGAGAACAAAAGTACCTGATAATACGCCATACTTGATATCTAGGTTTTTAATAACTTAATTGTGAATCCTTCTTATAAAATTTAAAAAAATTAATCGACACGTTCTATATTTTAACTCCAAATGGAATCAGGAAAACTCTTACTCAAAAACAAGAGTTTGGTGTGCGGTCAAGATGTTTTACATGTATTGTGACCAGCTATGCATTGTCACGATATATCCGTTTTGATGGTATATAGTAGTAGTACGCATACGAAATGCATGCTGACCATATTCTTGATATATGGAATTTTTTGGATGATTACTCCACCAACAATTAATATGAAACATATCATCGTTGGATTAGCAACTTTTTCCAAATTGCGGCAAAATTAAATTAACCCTATTTATATGTCACCAAATCATTTGGTGTGCATTCGATTCAAAGTCAATAAGTCCCCATGTACCCATATTTAAAACAGAGGCAAAAGAATCAATCAAAATGTACAGCTATATAACTCGCAAATCGGTATAATTATCAACAGCGGCCGAATACTTGTGGCTGACAAATTTTTTCACAACATTATTGAAATGAATTAAGCGAGTGATCTCGCCTTCTTTAGCATCGTTCGATCCAATAAGATACCTCAAGGAATGAAAAAGAATGATTTGTCTTTTGCACTTAGTTTTGCTTTGTAGCTACATGAAAAAACTCATAAGACTGCTAATGGGTGATTCTACAAACGATGGAGTTTTCAATGTCCGCGAAAATAAAATTTGAAACCATTGCATTCATTCACTCTAAATATAAATCTTATCGAAATTTATATGCAAAATTACAATCGTGCAGATCGCAGTTATTTTTCTTCTTCAAAAAATTCTTCAAAGGGTCTAATTCTCAGTCCCTTGGAATTTAGGCGATTTCCTCCTTGGTTAATGTATTTCCTCTGCCCATAGTATTGGATTGTTCGCAGTTTTTACTTGAATAAAAGCTCCCTCATACTTTAAGTAACCCTTTATTTGAATAAAACAACGGTAAAAGTAAGATTTTGACACTGTCCTTAATCAAGTGAAACAAAAACAGCGCTTAGAAAAAGGTTGAAGCTTCAAATGCGTTTAAAAAAATAAAAAAAACATAACATCTCGACCTGTGTCGTAAGTGGTCATAAGCGGTGGAATGCGTTGTGCATACGACTTCGCAGACTGAGCAAATCTGATAATGCTTATGGGTTCCAATCTCATGATGTGCATGTGAAAAAGTTTTTCAAAATAAAATTGAATTAAAGCTCGGCACCACTAATAAGAAGACTGATGATAGGAATTGGCACTCCTTGAAATAGCTATATCTCCAGCCAAAAATGGAAAAAACCAATAATCAAAATTCGTAAAATGAATAAACAAAATTCGTTTAAAAAAATTGGTGGTAGCACCTTTAAGTTGTTGTTGTTGTTCAAAATATTCAATGAAAAATTGACGTAATAAAGAATGGTCAAGTAATAAAACTGACATTCTAGTACGAATAGTACAATATAACAACAATAAAAGCAGGTACATTTTATGACCTTTTGGGAAAAGCGTCATAAATGTTGCAATTATCAACAAATTCCTAATTATTCTTTTACAATAAAAACTTAATGTATCCTTCATTCATTGTGCAATTGGTTTTTCCCAAAATACCGAGGTGTTTGCAAAATACCGCAAAATGAAAATGGAAAACTGCCTGTTCTTAATCAAGTGACACGGAGTGTATGTCCGAATCACTTTTTAACATCAAACAATCATTGCCTTGCCGTTCTCCTATTTCAGTTCGCATTATCTGTATTTTATTCTTTTAAATTAATCGTTTTTATGTTTTTTTGGTTAAAAAATGTTAAAAAAAAACTCAGTCCCCTGGCAATTTTTTGAAAAAGGTACTATAATTTTTTCCAGAGGTCTGAGAAATTTTTAGAAGAGGATGCATTTTAACGGGTTTTGCCTAGGGTTTTGCTATGCAATCTCAAATCAGTGATCCAACATATTTTTTAACGGCGATATTGAAGCTATAAAAACCTGTTTTCGAAGCACTTTCAAAGTCAATTAGGTAGAAGATAATGCTATCTTATCACGATAAATCATGCTGATATCGATCATTTTATTCTGCCATTCAAATATTTTGATTTGAGTATGTGATAATTTATAAAATAAAATTGTTTTTTTTTTAACAGTCCCTTGGTAACAATATCTAAGTCCCCTCTGGACCACCTTTTTTTTTAAAAAAATTGGCATAAAATTGTTATTTTTTAATTTTTTAACTAGCCGCTTTCAATAATGTTAGAGGACATTCTAACATATTATAATTAGAACTAATTTGTACGCATTTTATTTCACGTTTTGTACAATCACCCAAATAAATGATTCATATTTAAATAGTAAATAATATGGCCAATATAAAACAAAAACTGTTTTCTTAATAACTTACTATACTTTTTATGATAGGTACCTAACACTTTTTCTATCGAGACTCGAAATTTGTTTAGTAACAATATTTAAATTTTTGACAATGGTTGTGTGAGTTTATATGCAAGGAGTTTCTTGATGCAAAGTCCACATATAGATATATGCATTACAAGACCGTAGCCAAGGGGGGTTCACAGGGGTTCAAACACCCCCCTCCCGAATTTTTTTAGAAATGCATCTGTAAATCAACCTTTTCCGCATAAGTATGAAATTTGTGCTCAAATAATTAGTGATTATGTTCAAAACTTTCCGATTTTAGTTTAAAGCCTACGTAGTTAGGTACCAACATAATTTTCGATGCATTTAGTAAGGTAGCTCTAACAGTTTTTAAATACAACCTCAAACAACACAGCCTCAGGATGCCAGGTTACTTTTGCTTCGATTGCACATGATGAATAACTAAACGCCTCAAGTAAATTTAGTATAACTAGATAGGTATGTGTATGCATCTACATGAAACAATATGTATAGTAAAAACGTATATTCTTATTTCCCTTCCAAATAAACTAATGGTGTCCTTGTGCGCATTAGTTTTCAACTTCGTTATTCCACTTATATAGTTGCAATTTGTAACTTGCAACATTTTAGCCGGTTCATTCCATGCATTTCTATTCTCTTGCCAGCAATAGGCAAAAAGGAATGAGCAATTGTGTCAAGGCAACAGCACAGACAAAACGTGAGCACAACGAATCCTGAAACCTATTTTAGGATAAGTATAATGATTCCTCTTTTAGATGAGTTTTTAAGTCAGCTTAAAATAAGGTTTGAAAATCATAAGTCCATACTTTCCTCTTTGTGCATTTTAATTCCATCGATCCTTGGCAAATATGAAAAAAATTACAACGAAGAAAACTTCA
This sequence comes from Baccha elongata, assembly GCA_951217065.1. NCBI lineage: Eukaryota > Metazoa > Arthropoda > Insecta > Diptera > Syrphidae > Baccha > Baccha elongata. The sequence continues at coordinate 36,286,637 of OX578272.1, forward strand.
AATTTTATAGATCTTTTTTGGATTGGGACACTTTAGAAGCTGAGTTTACGTTATGGAAGACAAAATGCCATAGACAAAAAGATACAGAGCGTTCAAAGAGTGCAATAACAGCTCTTGGGGAATGCAATAAGGATCTGTTTCCTAACATCCACAAGCTTCTCAAAATTTTGGCGACACTACCGGTTTCCACGTGTACACTGAAAAGAACATTTTCGACAATGAAACGTCTAAAAACTTACCTTAGAAATTCTACCGGCGAAGAAAGACTAACAGGATTGACATTAATGTCAATTCATCGACAAATTGAGATTGACACTGAGGAAGTTTTAGACATATTTGCAGCACATGAGGCCAGAAGATTAAATTTAATTTTATAAAAATGATATACTTATATGTTATTTAATACTTTTTTTTATAATAAAATCTTAAAGAGTGATGATAAATGTACCTACCTAATAAATAATAACTTAAAATTATTTTAAAAAAATATTGGAAAAATCTTTTAGTTTTTCAAATTTGTTTGAGAGTTTTCTTGAAAAACTAAGTATGCAATTGTATTTTATTAGCAGTACTCTACCTAGGAAAAAATATTGAAAATCGTTAAAGCAGTTTTTTTTTAAACCGTTTTCTTTTTAAATTTTTGAAAAATATTTTGCAATTTTTTGAGTATTTCAATACATCGAAATCTGTAGTTCATCTGGAAAAAAATCTGAAAAAATTCGATATTCGCGTTTCCAACATATTCAAAAAATCTAAAAAGTTATGTATATGAATTTGGAAATAAAAACCTTCCTAAATTTTAAATTTAATTGAAATCGATTTTGTTGTTAGTGAGAAATTCTGATTTTAAAAAATCGGTTCTATGGGAGGTACTGTTTTAAGATAAATCTCGACTGTTTTATCAAAATCGTTAAGGCCATTTTTAGAAAAAATAAGTTTTAACAAACTGTTATATGACATTTACCATTGTTTTAGAGCTAAAATTCTAATTTCAACAACGCCTAGTGCGAGACTACTAAATAAACACTCTGAACCAAGTTTGCAAATCAGCCTATCCATTTAGGCTGCAGATCTGCAAACAGGCAGTCGGACGAACAGAATTTTCCAACACACTTTTGTCTACTTCCCTATCATCGCAATATCATGTTTATTTGTTATCTCAATTTTTATTTTTTTGACGAATCCATAACTTGCCTTATACATAGAATAGTATCATTATCGCAACTAAAAGTCGTGTTTGGTGGATTTTGGGTTAATGGGCTGTACTAATTTTATTTATTATATCAAAGGTACAGATTGATTGGTGCATGGAATAAGTATACCCCCCCCCCCCCCGAAATAATTGTCTGGCTACGGCCTTGATGCATTATGCCTCCTTATCTGAATTCACGGGTGTATATTCATTCGATTTCAAAATGAATGAGATTTTGTTTAGTGACTAAACAATGAAAAATCAAGATAGTTTTATTATAAACAGATATTTTTTTTTGTCATTTCTGACAAAGGATTTCAGAACTAAAACGAAATCGTCGAATTAGAAGATGCTCAGGCTAATGATCATGGAGAACATCTTTTTCTTTATAGATACATGAAAAGCACTAAATATGATTCGAAAGATGACATGCTCGTGTACTTTCACTTTAAATAACATTATTAATTGACAGACACACTATAACTACAATAATTTGTATTTAAACTTTCATTTACGCAATGGATTTATTTAAACGAAGTCAAAAGATTAAATTGAAAAAAAAAAATCTATCTTAATAACATCTAACTACAATTCACATCTTGTAGAAGTTGATTGTGTATTTTCTATATGTATAGTTACTTGTAAAAGTAAGGTGAAAACCTTACAACAATTGAATAGATATATCGGTGGCACAAAACAATTAGTCTATAAAGAATGTTCCCACAGAACCATGATTAAATTTGTACTTCCAGCAAAAAACAACAAAACAAATAGGTTAATACAAGAAGTCGGAAATGCTTGTGTGAGACTGCAAAACTATATCTTATGTATATGGTGAGGTTTTTATTAAATTTCATTTAATAAGATGTTTACTAATCGGCACATAGGTAAAGGTAGTGCCATCATACTTAAGTAGATATTTTTTTTTTTATGACACCATCTTTCCTTTAATTTGAAAATTATTGTAGAGTAACAACTTCTTAGATATTTTTTTTTCTTCAATTTATTTCAGGGTGCAACACTATACCAATATTTAGAAAAAAATCTTTACCAACACTTTATTTATCAAACCCATTGCGTCCTTGATAGACGGTTAATTCACTTTCCAGTTTCAACAAACAAGAGTCTCATGATGACCGGCGATTGGTTGTTGGTAATACATAAGTCAGCCAGCCAGACAGACAGACAAACAACGTCAACATCACCACTTTTTTTTCAATTCTTCGTTAAAAAAAAAATAAGTACGTTTCCTTACATATCCATTTGCTGAGTGCGTTTAATGTAGGTCATGTAATTCAATGCGGATTAGAAGTTGACCATTTAGCTTGTCATATATTCGCGTTTCGTTTCACTCAATTTTATTGAATTAAGTAGAGATCTGCTATTGAAAAGAAAGAAGTATCTAAATGGAAGATATACAAACATCAATCAATGTCGGAAAACTTATAATGTATATAGATGGTTAATGCATACATTGATAAGAATTGGGAATAGTTTCAAAATCTGAATATATTCCTTTCTGTTTTCAAATAATTTATTTAATTTTTACTTTTAATTTACTAAATTGTCAGATAAAAACAATTTTAGTGCGATATAGATAAAAATGGCTGAGGGAAAATCAGGTAAATACTTAAAAAAAAAACTTTCATTTAACTAACAAGGTGCGCATAGGTAAAATGGCAGAATACTTAGAAACTGCTCGCCTGAAACTATTTCATAGGAAATTCCTGCAAAAAATGCCCTATAAATGTTTTCCTAGTAATTTTATATAAGAAAAATATTCAAAAAAATAATGATGGGAATACTTAAGAATTACGCTACATTTTTGGGGAAAAAGTGAAATTTGGAACTCCGTGATGTGAAATTGGTTTAGAAATAAGATAAAACTAGTCCGAAATATTAAAAAGATAATGCAAGGATTAAGATTGTTTACTACATTAAAAAAATTCTTGAGGTCATTGTGATCAAAAAACCTATTTAGTCATGCAAATTGATCACATCGCGTATCTTGGATGTCCACTTGTTCTGAGAGGCAAACATAGAGTAAGTTGGACTACTACTTTGTCAAGAGTACGTATGCGAATATTCACACGACGCTAAAAAGCTAAGCAGATGCTTTGAAAAGATTTGATGTCGCAATGCTACAACCGCAAGAGACCGCCACAGCTTTTGCTATAACCAAGTTTCTCTTAATCTTTTAGCAAGGCTGTTACCAGCAGCAAGGAAATAGAATCAGAGGAGACATTGCCATATATCAGGCCACATAGAAAAGCCGGCAGGGAAACTCCTGATTCAATGAAGCAGCAGATACGAATCTGAGCTACTAAGAGAGCAATTCAGGAGCTTAGATGGGCAAGAAAAAAGGAAGAAACGCTTAATTCTCAGGAAGAAAAGAAGAAAGAGAGAGCAGCGTGTGGCTTATAGAGGAATTGGATCGGAAATTTTACCATATTGTCAAAAAATAAATGACAGCTCACACTTCGCAAATAACAGATTGAAATAAATATCGCGCTTTTTTCAGACTGTCATAATCCATATCTTGTAAAAAGTAATTTGTAATTAATTTTAAAACGGTCTTTTATTCCTGCGAAATATAAGATTTCCGTGACTTAAAAGTTTAATAATGCACTATTCCCAATTTTCGTGTTCAAACATTAAAATTTCCGCTCTTGTTTTCAATCAATTTGTAAAACTAGATTTTCAGCTGTCATCCGCGAACTGCTGATTTTGACACTGCTGTGCGAACGAGAAAGAAATATATCTTTGTTACCTTAAAATCCATATTAATGTTAGAAAAATCTATAAAAGAGTAAACAAATCTGCCAAAAGTTAAAATGCTAAAATAAATAAATAAGATTGGGAATAGGGAATTAGATAAGCAGTCAGAGAAAAGCTAAGCAAGAGGATATGGCAGGAACATTTTTCAAGATTGCTAAATGGCGAAGATATACTGAAACAAAAAGCAGCATTATACCTATCAACGCATTTTTTCATTGGGACAATGAAATTTTCATTATTTTTCAACCGAAAACTTTTTTCATTGTGGCAATAAAAACGGTTAAGAGAAATATAACAATGCTCAAAATATTGAGGCAATAAATTACGTACATTAAAACAATAAACTATTTCATTTATGTGATTTTTTAGAACATGAATACTAAAAATCAGCCAACGTACAGGAAATCGAGCTAATGAACACGTTACATTGAGTCAGTGAAATTTTTTAAATATATAAAAATCATTTGTTGAATAATTGAATACGTTTCATTGTCTCTACGAATTTCCTTCATTGAGCCAAAGAATTAAGAACATTGATACATGAAATCATTTCATTGTGCCAATGTAACTTTTTCTTTGTGTGAACGATTTTATACCATAATGGAGATTATAGGAGAAGATTTGCATAATTAAAATAATTACAGGTAATATGTGTTCAACACTTTGTGACACAAGTTTATAAAAATGTCTAACTTCTCTTGTTGTTTTAAATAGTTTCTAGTAAAATGTTTATACTTGTATCTATAGATATACATATTTGGGAAGTTTAATTTTTATGACCAGAAAGCAGAAGTGTCCTAGTGTATTGTAGAACAATAAAAGTTTGCGGATTTTTGCGAATAAAATTGTAAGTTTCGTATGAAAAATGATTAGAAGGCAAAACTAATTTTGGCCAGGTTTTTGTGTCAAATACTCTTAAGTGCGACGTAACACAAAAATGGCGAGATCTTAAAACGCTGTCTAGTTTTTTTAAATTTAAAATTAATTCTTGTATATAGAAGTAGAATGAAAAATGTTCAGGTTGTGACAAATTTTCAAAACTAAAAAAATATGGTAAGGACATTTTTCAATATTGAATTGGAGCTGGCGAAAATACGAATGGCTATCTATAAAACAAAATAGTGTTATAAATTTCGAAGAAATCTCAACATAGTCAAGGACTTTTTCTGCCTGGGATCCACTATTTCCTTAGAAAATGACTTCAGTGCAGATATCAGACGAAGTATTACTCTTGACAAGAATGTTTGACAAACAGAATTTAACGGTGTATATCAAAATGGTTGCTACCATGAAAATGCGCGACATTATGAAAGTAAAGTAATACTCTTATTTTTGAAGAACTTCCGGTTACACTAATACATTACTGCTATACCATTCCAAAGGTTCTGAATTTATCTTTTCGATTTTCTGTTTCTGTAAACAATAGATAGACATATGATTTAAAGGATCTTATCTTTGCATCCTTGGATTTTTCTTTTTGAAAAAGAAGACGATACTAGAAGAGAAACTAGAAAAGCAAGAACTTGGCAAGTTCAAAAAGAAAATCCTACTTCTTGAGTGTTTTTTTTTTTATAAATTTCAGTTCAATGTCGCTATGGAAAACTGTACCAACTTATTCTAAAAGAGTTTACAGACCTCTTAACCCATATTTTCCTTATGTATATAAATCTTGACCATGCACGCGACTTCTCATAGACGAGATCTGTAACGATCGTCAAATGATTCCTTTTGCTATAGCAATTCTTATATGGTAGGATAAAACATCATATACAAAGATAAACACTGCAAATCGCACGCACTAGCAAACTTCTTACTTACGCACAGGTACACCTAATCAAGTGGGGTGGGGTTTCTATAAATCAGAGGAGGGATTAAATACAAAAACAAAAAAAAAAAAAAACATTGTCGTCGTGTCTTGAAAGTGGACTCAAACGGAAGAGCCTCATAGTTAAGCTAGTGTGTACATAATAGTTGTCCTACATGTTCCATTTTTGTTTTTCATGAAAGCTGGTATAAGTTTGCACATAAAATACTTGTTGTCCACCAAACGTCTAGTCGTTTCCCATAAGTGCATTTTTATTCATTGAAGTTGAAGTGGAAAGCAACTTAGGTATATAAAAGTAGTTTGGTTATATTGACTGGAGAGTCTAAGATAAATATTGTAAGACAAATTCATTTAAAAATAAGATTTCAGAAATTAATACAAAATCATCATTGATGCCATTGTATTGGTAATGGACTCTGTTAAGGTAACTGATCAAATTCAAAGTTCATCAAAATTTTGTTGATTGTACCTACTCCGATTAGTATTAAATTGTAATGACACAAATAAAACTTCTCTTCAAAGCCTTATATGTAGATTAACTCCAAATTGTTGGCCGAAAGAAGAAGGACACATTTGGTCTTGAATAGGAATTCTTAATATTTTTACTTCCGAATTGCTTCATTCAATCTGATTTTTTCTTATAAATTAAAATCTGATCGAAATCTATATGTGAAATCAAAATTGATCGCAGTATTTTTTCTTGCTCAAAAAATTCTTCAAAGGGTCTAATTCTCAGTCACTGAGTCACCTGGTATGTCAGAATCCGATTTAACATCAAAAAATCTTTGCTGCTATTCTATTTCAGTTCCCACACTAAAAAATAACTTATCATTGTAATTTCATAACAATAAATTGTTATGAAATATGTAGATAAATATTATAGTAAGCACTTCATTTTATTTATTTAAACTTTGTTCTCCGCATTTATAATCAGTCCCCTAAGACATTGAAAACGTAAAAAATATCGGTAATTTCGAAATCGATCAAATTTCCATCTCAAGAACTTTTAAGTAGGGAGTCTTCTTAAAACAAAACGTATATGCGTTAGCATATTGCATCTCTATGCTATATCAATTGAGAAGAAGACATATTTGAGGGAGGTCGTGCAGCGAGTGATATCTCCCTGGTGAGTGTTTACATTAAAAAAACCAGTATGAAGAGGCGTATTTTCAGCATAATAATATAGCCAAAACCATAACATAATTTTTTCATTTATTTTTTCAAATGATACGAAATTAAGTATGTTTTTTGATTTGAAAAGTGTAAAAATCTCAGTGTCCTTTGTCTCAGTCCCATGGCATTTTTAAAAAAGAGTGAAAGCGATAGCGATAGCGATAGCGATAGCGATAACGATAGCGATAGCGATAGCGATAGCGATAGCGATAGCGATAGCGATAGCGATAGCGATAGCGATAGCGATAGCGATAGCGATAGCGATAGCGATAGCGATAGCGATAGCGATAGCGATAGCGATAGCGATAGCGATAGCGATAGCGATAGCGATAGCGATAGCGATAGCGATAGCGATAGCGATAGCGATAGCGATAGCGATAGCGATAGCGATAGCGATAGCGATAGCGATAGCGATAGCGATAGCGATAGCGATAGCGATAGCGATAGCGATAGCGATAGCGATAGCGATAGCGATAGCGATAGCGATAGCGATAGCGATAGCGATAGCGATAGCGATAGCGATAGCGATAGCGATAGCGATAGCGATAGCGATAGCGATAGCGATAGCGATAGCGATAGCGATAGCGATAGCGATAGTGATAGCGATAGTGATAGCGATTGCGATAGCAATAGCGATAGCGATAGCGATAGCGATAGCGATAGCGATAGCGATAACGATAGCAATAGCAATGGCGATAGCGATAGCGATAGCAATAGCGATAGCGATAGCGATAGCGTTGTACGTCCGTCTGTCTGTTTGGGTTACAGTTTGGTTGTATTAGAAGTCAGCACCTACAGTCTGAATGGCTGAACCGATATGCTTTTAATTAGATTTGTATGGTTTCAAGGCCATTCGTTAATTTTTAAATTTATAAAATATAGAAAAGGAAATATAACACCTATAATGTTATTTAGTTTAATAACCATGTTTTGAAAAAGAAAGCCGGGATTTTAGAAGACGGGATTTTAAAAAAATCAGTATTTTAGTACACAAGATTTTAAAAGCTTTTACGCTTCTATTTAGAATGGGAAGTCACGGCGATTACAGGGGAATATAATTTATCTTACACTCGGTGACTCCTGGACTTTTGAGGTAGACCTTATTTTTGTATGTAAGAAAAGAGAGAGGGGTACGGTTTAACTGCATTATCAACCACTTTCTTTGGGACAGCTAGTGAAAAGCTTCTACAGCTCTTGTCAGGCGCAGTTACTTGATAAAAACCTTGAAAGTTCTTTACTATAGGTAGTCGAAACCCAACCATCAAATGTACGTATTCTATATTCCTATAGTTCTAAAAAAATAGTCAAACCTTTTACAAACCACAAATTACAAGTTGAAACCATTTGTAAAAATTTTATTTTCTATAGTATTTTCATGCTGAATAATCACTGCCTGGCCATCTTAAGAAACTTGTGAATAACACATTTTTAGGTTCGTGCATTCACTAGTTGTCTATTCTGTAACCCTGACAACAGTCGTAAAAATATATATGATTTTTGTTTTGTTTACCATTCTTGTCAAGGAAATATGGATTTTAGAGCCAATAAAATACATTATATACTATTAATTTGTTTTGTTGACGACTATTGTTAGGGTAACAGAATAGACACTTAGTAAATGTAAGAACCTCCAAATGTGAGGTTCACAACTTTCTTTAGATGGCGCTGCTCCATGGTTGTACTATAGAAATTTATATACAATGGTAAGACTAGAGAAACAAAGTCTACCGCTTTTTTTTAAGCATAAAAAGTTATTATTAAATTACTATATTTACTATTAAATAATAATGTACATAATATGTCCGATACTAAAAAGAGGATATACAAGGAACAAAGTATGACCTGGGATTTGTATGTAAATTTGAATTAATCAGCGTATTTTGTTACATGCATTTTTTAACATCATCCATGATTTTGATTTTGTAATAATAATCGTTTATCTATCATTTGTTAATACATGTGTAAGTTAGGTACCTATATAGTTTATATATATACTAAAATAAACCTGTTTAAACACAAAGGTATGTATTTATGCATCTAATGCGAATAATTATAATTACATTCTAAGTTTGTAGGTATGATAGTTTAAATAGATTTAATGTTGTAATAACCCATCTATCCCGATTGTCTCGGTCTTCATGTAAAAGATGATTTCCTGCATAGCAACGTAAATATGTGCAATGTAACTCTGCCGGCTCAATTAAAATGAATAAAAACTAAACGAAATTAATTCATACCCACGTTTGGTAAGCAGTAATTCATCATCTCCCACTAAATGCTATCTCCATTCAGAAACTGTTTTCTTATACTTAAGAAAGAATCAACTCCATACTGATTGTCCAACAAAAATACTTTGAAACAAATTATTCCAAACGATTCGGCATGGTTCGTATGGGGTACTGAATTCTATAACGTTACCAGCTGAGCTCTTCGACTTCGATATCTAAAAATAAGGCGACAACGGCGGAAACAGTCCAACGACCAACACAGGCTTAAGTTTATATGTAGCTGATAAGAGCAATAACATTATTTGCTGCGCAACAAGGCTATAGTTCCATTCAGCTCAGCGTTTTGATTGCTTCAGAATTTAGTATTGTTCTCAGTTCATTAAATAAATTTACTTAAAAAAACAACAATCACAAAGTGATTAGTTACGAAATTGAATTATGAATATCAGGATTCAAGTGTTTTTGCTTTTGTTATGTGTCTCATTGGTGAAACCATGGATGTACGGATTTCCAAGGTCATCCCGGCGAAATGACCTAAAGTTGGAGTGCCCTGCGGTAAGAATAATTTATGCCTATTCCTAAACATTCACCTTGAATCTCGGCACGCTTTCTTCGAAAAATGAGTTCGAATAATTAGCTTATAATGTCATCTGCAAAATGCATGCCACACGTGGTATACAATCGGTAGATATTTTTTGAAAGATCGCCAGAAAGTTGATAACGCAACTTACTAAACTGCAATGGATGTTGGCATAAAAAGAATGCTGCCCGCAATTCAATGAAGAAACAGTCCTAGAAAATATATGTCAACATAGCCGAAGGTGTGTCTCACAAGTCGCACATAACTTTGCACGCAAATAAACATTTGAATAAACTAATCACAAATAAGCTGTTTTTACACAGCGAACTCCTCATAATGATGAGATTTTGAATTGTGTTCTTTTCTATACTTTTTTTTATCGTGCGTTAAGTAGGTATGTGTCTCGACTCACGAGAAGATGATGAAAAAGAGAAAATGCATCTGAAATGAAGAAGTGAAACCAAACCGAACTCAAAGACGGGTGCAACGGCCATCAAGAGAGCTCCACAAGCGACAACATTGAAATCGGGCCCATCGCACATTTTGCTGGAGACTATGTCCAATGGGATTCAGCAGTTGTGAAAAAAAGATGAATTTCACCAGCGGTATAATATTGATTGTTTCTTGGTCAAGGTGATTTTGATAGTTTTAATTTATAGCAACAGATTCCAAAATCAATTTGTTTAATAGCAAGCAGAAATTATTTGTTTCATAAACCTTCTTTAACATAATAATGTTTTGTGATCTGTTGTTATAAATTATAACTACTACTGCCCACATATAAGACAAGTTATCCTTTGTGCAAAAAAATTACATTACAATAATAGAGAAAATGAAAAAAATAAAGGTACGGAATTTTTGTTTTTACAAAGGCCTGCATTTATTTAAAAAGCTTAGTAATGATTTAATTATTTGTTTGTTAAATTTATATAAAGAATGATATGGTATAAAGTGCATCAAGACCAAGAGGCATAAGTTGCTTTAGCACCTTATGCAATTTCATTCGAATACAATAAATTAAAAAGTACTGAAAAATTAGGTACACGTTTTTTTCATCGATTACACCTGAGGCAGACAGCGTAAAAAATAAAGTGCACAACTGGGGTCACACGAACTTGGAAAATACAGACAAAATAATATGAATTTTTTTTTTAAGTGATAAAACTATTTTTAAGGAAGAGTCAAACGAAATACAAAGTATGCTTAGAAAAAAAAATAAATCGAAAATAAAACGATTCTCAATTTTTTTTCCATAATTTTATATTTACCAAAGATTTTTTTTTGCATTTTTTGATTTCGGATTGAAACTTTGTGAGATATATTTTTAACGCTTTTAATGCAATTTAATATGATTTTTTTCGTTGAAGTTTTTTTATAATACTTTTTTGTGTGATAAGCCCTCAGGCAACTCACCACAAGAGCTAGTTTGTGAGACCCAGCCGTGTAATTTACTTTTGAAGTACCATTCTTTTGATACAAGAGCAAGTTAGTGCTACCCTGCCGTGCATTTTATTTTGTATATAATTGATTTGAAATGTACATTTTATTTTATTTATTTTATGGAGTTACATTCAATGAGGTTGCTATTGGGTTTCTATTCGCTTCTGCCTCATAAGTGTGAACAGATGAAAACGACCCAATACGAACCCATTAGAAACCCAAATAGACACCTAATAACCTAATAGAAACATCTTAGCACCAAATGCTCCCGCGAACACCATGAAGTTTCAATGGGTTTCTATTGGGTTTTGGGTCTCACAAAGTAATGAGAGCGTTCACAATTGCAAGGTTCTTATTCGGTTCGTTTCCGTTTTTTTTTTTCATGTTTAATTTAATTTGTTGTTTTTCTTTCTCTAGTTAATAGTGGTTCGCCGAATACAAACCTAATACAAACCCCATGTGGTGAATGAGGCTGCAGAAATCCAATAGGAACCCAATTACGACCTCACCGAATGAAACCCCATAGGTGTGAACCGAGCCTTATTGTGGAGCAATTTTTTTCTTAGAATATATCCAGAAATCTTAAGTTAAGAGATTGTTCGGGGACACCCTATAGGTGCGATTCTGGTATGCAAATTCTGCCTGTCGGTCTGTAAGTATTTCTGTCTATGTGTCTATCAGTTTGTTCTGTTTCTATCAGCGCCTACATCTTAAATTAGCTTAAAATTCGATATGTTGGGTTAGTTGACATCGGATTTTTATTTAGCTGAAAAAATTAATATACCCGCCATACCAATATGGAAAAAATAATTGAGATAAATTTTGTAAAATTGTTTTTCCTGTGATTTAAATATAAACGGCAAGTCTATTTGCGGTACCATAAAACATTATGAAGAAGCTAGAAGGTTGTAACAATTAACTGACATCAAAGTTTAGCGAAAGTTTTCTTAAATTTTACGGCAAAAGCGTTCAGGTATATTTTGTCGTTTTTATAATTTGGATCCGATAAATCCCACAAAATTGGATTGTTTTTAAACCACCTCTATATATTCCTAGACTACTATTTCCGTCATTTTTCTTTGTTTTTATTTTGTTTCTCAAATGTCAAGAAGTAGCGCGTATCACACACCAAAGTTGAAGTTGAGTGAACTTGTACTACAGCTACAGCTACAGCTACAGCTTAAGCTACACATTCTGGGCGTTATTATAGGATTGGCGTTGTCTCTAAAAAATATTTTCAGTGTTTTATATTTTGAAATTTTTTTTTTCTCAACAATCAAAAGTATGGAATAAAAAACGATTTTTATGAAAGACATTACCGTCAGCAAAAATTCATAATTACATGAAATTTTATCAAAATTAATTGTTATATATCGAGAAAAATAGAATTATCGGTTTTTGGGCAAAACAACTTTTTTAAATTTTTTTTCACAGTATTATTCAGATTTAGCAGCAGTATAATTCAATTTTGCTCTTAAAAAATAGAACGATTTTGATAAAATTTCGTATGACTGATTTTTCCAACGGTGATGTTTTTCGTAATTTTTTTTTAGAACTAGCTTTTTTAACGGTACCTGCCATACAAGCTTTTGAGACAGTTCCATTTTTCTCTTAAAAAATACGAATGATTTTAATAAAATTTTGTATAATGGATTTGTAGCCAAAGGTATTGTTGTTCATGTTTTCAGAATAAGCCTACATATTAACGGTACCTGGCAAATAAGCCTTAAAGATAATCCAATTTTTCTCGCAAAAAATACTATCGATTTTGATAAAATTTTGTGTTACTGATTTTATCTCAATAATGATGTTTTTCGTTAGAATTATTTTTTTAAAAACCTACCTTATTAACGGTACCTGACATAAACGATATAGAAACTCTATTTTTACTTGCGATTATTTATTATAGTTTCTTGTTTAGTATCCTTAGCTAAAGGTGCCTTTTATTTTCGTAATGTCACGTTTGATTGTTGTCTCAAAACTTGTTCTACGAATGCATAACTTGCCTTATACTACCTGGGAGGCTTGCCGACGCAACGGTGAAGTTTTCTGAGTTCAACCCGCTGAAAATCGCAAACAATAAATAGATCAATTGTATTATTGGCAAGATACCTAGCTGGACATAAACGTGTTTGTTAGTCAGATTATTTATTTGGAATAATGATAACCGCATTGGTGAAATTCTTAAAATCGGAACTAGCATTTCATTGACCAACACACACATTCATTTAATGGGTATAGGATAGGTACTTATTATGCATGCTGGGTTTTCGGGTGAAACCACTCTTTGACAAAATACCCGATCTTTGCAGATGGTCGCAGTTGTACAGGTTCCATGCTGATAATGACGGATTTATTTGGGGCTTCATGTATTCTGTCCGTCTTTTGAACCTAGTGAACTGATTTCTGCCACATTTCTGTCTAAATTAAATAAAAATGTAGTCTTAATATGCTTATACTCTTCTTTTTCTGACCCACAGGTGAAGGCCATACGGAACTTTGATTTGGAATCGATGATGGGATTCTGGTATGTCGTTCAATATTATGCATCCTCTGAAGAGCTACCCGAATACGCGTGCATGCACAGCCATTTCACATTTTCGGATCAAGATCAGCATGTGAGTATACGATTAATTGATGGAGGTGTGAGGTTTCGTATGGCATTTCCGTATAATCTGTTTTTATTTTTTAGTAAAGTAGAAATCGAAGTTTTGTTTTGGTAGTATGGTCAGGTTTTTTTTGTTTTCTTTCATTTACAACAAAGATCCAAACTGTCTGCTATTTGATATTTGGAATGAGTTTGTGAGATGCGTGCATAGTTTTTCTTGATTGTTTTATATCTTATTTTTTCACAAGAATTTGAATTCTCAATTCCCGGATGAAAGTTTTGTTCGAGTCTTCTTGGCAAAACAACGATTGAATAATAATTTGGTTTAAAAAGGGTACAATACAGATTGTGTTATGTTTCTTTAGTAGTTTTCATAAAGGTGAACTTAGAAAGTGGAATGTATGTTTTTTTTTAAAGAAAGACCATTGAGACGATAAAAATTGTCACTTTGACCTGTCTCATTTTATGTTCTCATTTAATTTGCATGTACATCGAGGCAGAAGATGAATTTGGATTAACTAAAAAAAAAAGTAAAAGCAATTCACTGCCTGATTTCTCAGTAGGGTTTTTTTTATCATATTCATTAAAAAAGTTATCATCATTGTTTTAAAATATGCAACTCAAAGGTCAGAGTTTTTTATCAACCAATGAAAGTGTTGATTGTGAGTATAAAACTGAGTTTGTGGGAAATTCGGTTTTGTGTAGCAGCCGCCATCTTGAATTTCAGATTTTTGTCATTTTTTCAGATTTTTTGTGGTATATGTCTCCCCCCCCTCCCCCCTACTCATTTATGTGGAAGGGGCAGTTTTATAAAAATTGACTTAAAATGCGAACAAAATAATTAAAAATCTACGAAAGCCGATACGATAATGTTTTATATTTTTATTAAATGTATGTCTTTGTATTTATGTTTTATTCAAGTAATTTAAGTTCATATTAGTTTTTGACAAATAAAATTAAAAAAACAATTGGACTTTTAAAAGACAAAGATTTGCAGTTTTCTGATGAATCTTATGGGGGTTGGGACTCTTCGTTGTCGCAAAGCAACCCATATCAGATTTCGTGTCAATCGAATACTTTTTCATAATAATCAAACACAACTTAACTTCTAAAATCACGTTATTTTTCCCATTTTGAAATTTTCATACAATACATGAAAACTCTTACAGAATTTTAACTGCACTCCAAATAGAAAAACAAAATCTAATTCTTTAACAATTTAAAATAAAGGACACGACTGGTTCGCACAAAGTTGCTCTTGTGGCAAGTAACCTTCGTGTAAGCGACTGGGAAACTCGTCAACTTTTCACCGTCAGCAACAAAGCACTTAAATAAAATTTTATCAAAATTGATCTGATTTTTTTCGAGAAATATGGAATTCAAAAAACCAACTTTCTTAGAAAAAACTTTTTTCCAACATTTTTGAATGCAGAATTAATTAAATTTAAGAGTTATTTCAGAATATTAAATTTCGTCGGAATCGGTTCAGCCGTTCGAAAGATATCCGCTTTCCGTACCGTTGTATGGCGGGTACCGTTAATAAGTTTCTCCGGAAAAACATTTTTAGATGAAATATATCATCATTGACAACAAATCACTCTTGAAAAATTTTATCAAAATCGATCGTATTTTTTTCGAGAAATTTGGAATTATCGGTGAAGCGTAGGTACCCTTATTTCACGACCTTTACTCAAAGAATGCTTTTTACCAAGTTTGAAGAAAATCAGCCCAACCCCTTAGACTGTAGGTGTCATTACAGGACAGACAGACAGACAGAATTTTCAGACACACTTTTTTCGACTTCGCTATCATCGTAATGTCATGTTTGATTGTTATCTCATTTTTTTTTTTTAACGAATCCAAGACTTGCCTTAAAAGTAGGGTAGGGCGGGGCTAGTTGGGAAACTTTTTACTTAAAATTTATCTTTAGATAAAATAGCACTTGCAGCTGTATTTAACTGTTCTTGAAACGCCCCACCTTTCGTGTGTACCAACGCTTACTAGAAAGAAACAAAAAACAATTTTTCAATATCAAACCTGTATTTATCAACTCAGCGGGGCAAGTTGGTACACCTGGACTAACTTTTTACTTTTGCACACAAAAAACACTAATTGGCGCGTGGTTTTCTTTCGTCAGACAAAATCAAACTGAAACTGGTTTGGTTCGTGTGGGTAAGAGAAAGAGCGTCGGATAATCTACCAATTTACTATATTTAATCAAAAAAATTGTTTTTAAGCAATTATTATATTATTTATACAATAAATATTTGTATAAAAATTATTTAATTTGAACAAAAAACAAATGTATGTACAATTTTGTAAAACGAAAATTACGTAAAAACGTTATGTTTTTTAATTATTTAAAGTAAATTTGTTCTCATACAATTTACCTTCATTATGAAAAGCGCAACGACTAAAGACAGTTTATATCATTCATTTTGATACTTACATTATTATGTTCAACTCTAAGGACAAAAAATATGTTTCTCTATTCGAACGACGAAACTCGGGTTCCCTATAATACATATTACGATATCTTAGATTTCCCCAACGATTTAATCGAACGTTCGATTCGCTATTTATAAGAGAACCTAATTCATAATACATAATATATTAATTTGTAGTATCTACTAAAATACAATTTAAGTCATTACATTCCAAATATAGGTGACAATGGACTTTACCTACATTTATGCTGAGGATCCTTTAAAAGAAAAGCTACAAGGAAACATAACTTGGATGATTCCTCAATTTGATATACCAGCTCATTGGATGCACACAGAAGATATTTGTAAAAATAAACCGAAATAAATTTTAAACAAAGTAAAAATAAATACTTATTACATTTATTTATTAATATATAGATGAAGGAATTTATAACACCTACATATTGGACACTGATTATAAAAGTTGGAGTCTCATTATGCATTGTGCTGAAAAAAAGAAATCTCCTCGATATTTGTCAGCTTTACTTTTATCACGTGAGCCAACTTTAGGGGATAATGTTATAACTTTTTTAAGGTAAATAAAATAATTCAATTATAAAATTTTATAAAATTAAAACGAAAACTTATTTTTATCAACAGAGAAAAACTTCCCAGATATGACATAGATTTGTCCTTTATGTTTCCTATTAATCAAAGTTCTTGTAATGACCTTAGTGAAAGTGCCAGTGAAACACCGTTTACATATGTTGTTAATGGGCGCAAGTTTCCTAAAAATATATTCAAAATTATCAATAAACATTAAATTTAAATGTAAACTGTTTATAGTGTAGAATTAAATAAATTTAAATAAATAAATAAAGAAATTGTGTCTTTTGACAGATTTATTACAAGAACCAAGGCTTAGTGACTTATACTTTGAACAATAAATCCTTTGTATTGCGTTGATTGCTCTACAGTCATTCTACATGAACCTGACTGAAAAGGTGTTTAACAACTAAGCAACGAACCCCCCTGGGCTAAGATGATATCCAATTTACAAATAAAAATGATTACTTGAAAGATTTGTCATTTCCTAGTAAGAAGCAGTATCAAAGTATTTTGAGTAGGAATTTTTCATTGATGGATTCAACCCTGGTCCCTGAGCCATACACCTACTATGCATACCTACCTCTATCAAACAAGCGGTATTTGTAATTACATTGAGAATATGAATATAGGTACACAGAAGGATTGAAACCGCAATGCAGATTTATAGACAATATTAGAAAGCAACATTTTTGCTTTTACTTTTTTCATAAGTCAATATTTAAGCTAGGTTAGACTTATAGCGTTTTTCATTTACGAAAAGATTTGCTCTTTCTTTCAAAAGATTTGATCTTTTTGCAATTTTGTTGTTTCATTTAAATGAAAAGAGGGGAAAAAGAGCATAATTTTTGAAATATTAAAGATACATTAAATGAGTGTACATAAAAAAGATAAACAATTTTATTTTCTACAAATTTGTCTTTGGCTGATTTTCTGCAGGACTAACGGTTTTCAAAATATTTAGCTTCAAGACTATTTTCAAAATGGCAGATTAAGTAGGTATACGATCCTTAATCCCAAAAAATATTTTCTTATATTGAGAAGGAATCCCTCGACAAGATTTATAAAAAAAATCCACAAAGAGCATACAATTCAATGTTAATTAATAAGAAATTATTTGTATGCTTCAACATGAACTATGGATCTGCATTCTGCTATTCTGCATAATACAGAGCAATTGACCAATTGATTGATATTATAAAAGCTGTGTTTAACAGAATAAACAAAAAGGGAAATATACAGATGACGGATTATCTATGGAAATCGGTGGTTTAAAAATTTGAACCACGATTGTACAACTGGCCCTTTGGACATTTTAAAAAATGATTAAACTGGTCTGTTCTCGTGACGGTGCGGGGCGGTGCGAGCAAAAAATCCAAAAGTTGTAATTATCATGTGTTTTCATTTTGTTAAAATTTTTGGACCTCAACCAGCAATACATGCATTTAATTTAGCATTATTCGGTTGTGCAAAATAAAAAAGAATAACGTTTAGTATGGCATTTTTAATTTCAAATCTAGTGTGCTTCTGATGGAACACGAAATTTTTGCGCACCACAAAACGAAAAGTAGAATGTAAAATTATTTTATTTGTACAATTTATTTTATATTTTGATTTTTTTCACCAGTAAAGTACTAGTTTCAACAAAAACAACATAGATTTATTTCCTTAGTACAGTGCCTTTGAACACATCCCAACAAAATTATAATGTTCTACTACAATACTTCCAAAAAGTCTTTTACAATAACACAGTGGTAAGTATCAAGCCCAAAAAAAATCAGAAAAATAAAAATGGCTCCGTTGTACATAAATCAGTGAAAATGTAGTATCAACATAACATTGCCATTTAGTTCGCAAAAATAGTATATTTTATTCTTCAATAATATTTATTAATGTTCTTATTTCTTCGGTCTACCAAATAAAATGACTATTGAAGTCCCAAGTGTGTTTTATCGATCTCTTATTTGTGATTTAATTTCCGCCAATAAGGCATTCAATGAAAGTCCCACCATTTATTGTGCAGTGAATTGCGCTTTTCTTGTTTTACTTTTCTCTTCCATTTATATATTTATACTGCGTTAAATTTAAATTCCTAAACTAATTAATAAAGCACATCAAAGAAATATACTAGTTATTTAGTGTTTTTCTAGTTATTTACAAATTATTATATTGAGTTTTATAAATTTTTCACTAATCGTTTGACATTTTAATATACGTGCAACTCTTGTTTAGAAATTCACCACAGAGTGAACTCATGCAATTTATTACTTTTGTGCTCCTAGCCTGCTTTACAAAAAACGTAAATATAAACAACTCCAAAGAGAATTCAATAAAAAAATTAAATAAATAAGAACATGTGCAAAATTGTTAGTTCAAACAATTGAATAAAATAGGTAAACTTCAACACGACACAATGGCTCGATGGGGCAAGAACATCGTCGTGCCATTGGATTCTCTGATCAAAGAAAAAGAAAATACTAATCGCCCTACAGCTGCTCGTTCAGCTGGCACAGTTGGTAAATGGGGTAAAATGGGTTTTACATCAACCCGCACGTATGCACTGCAATCGATAACGGCCGAGTTAAGTCCTGGTCAAAGTCCTGACGGCGCAACTGGAAGCACCGGTGAGGGCGACTCGTCGCCCACCCGAGAAGCACCGAAACCAAAAAAATTCTTCAAGAGTCGTAGTTCGGCAGCAACTCTCTTTTCTGCGCAAATAATTCAACATTTACCGCGAGCTCCACCGTCACCAATAAGAGATGTCTATCCGGCAAGTGGATCGTCGTCAACCCCGCACCATCGTAATTCAAGCAAAACGAAAATACCAAAACCTTCCGCTGAGCGGAAGAATTCAACATCTTCAGAACGAATAGTGAAGCCAAAAAAGAAGAAGGAAGAGAAAAAACTAAAACCTGAGGCTCCTCCATCTCGAGTGACTTCACGCAGCCGAAAGGTTGTCAATTACAATGAGGATGATGAGTATGAACGTTGTCCGACCCCGTTGAAAGATATTATTGTGCTTAAAACCGCAACAACTCCTGTTTCACCTGAACCCGAAATAGAACTGGAGCCTGAACCGGAATCTGAAAAAGAACCTGAACAAGAACTTGAACTTGAACCTGAACCAGAATCGGAAACAGAACCAGAACCTCTACCCGTCAAGAGCCCTGTTATAGTCCCAACAGCGCCCTTACCACTACCGCCTCCACCTAAGACGCCGAGCATTGAACATCCTCCGATTGTCTTACGAATATCAAAGGTGAGTTTGTGTCATTTGTTTTTTTATATTGTTTCAATAACTACTATGGCCGTGAACAAATTGTGTTAAAATTAGCCAGCTCAACAAAATGCTCCACCCAATCTCGGTCATACATACCCATATAGCTTAAGTTAGCACTGGCTACTGGCTAATAGAAGAGCAAAAGTGGGTAACCCACAATACATTCACTGTCACAACTGTAGAAATGAGAGAAAAAAAAGCGATCCATTATTTCTGTCAATGACTTGCCTTGACCAGACAAAGATGCCAATCTCAATACTTCCGCAAACATTTTATTGACAACCTTAACGAATTTTCAGAAAAGAAAATGCTTTCTTCGATGCAACAAAATGCTTGTAAGCCCTAAATAGCCCAATAAATACTTCTTATCTATTTTAAAACATTACAAACATAGTCTTAGCTTCCCTCTTTCTCAAGCTGACAAAATAGATCTAGAGAACTATGTGAATTTCCGTCGAAAAGCTATCTCCAACCGCATAGGCGGATTATAAAAACTACTGAAACTACATCTTTCTCTAAAAATTAACGACTTCATAGGACTGCCCGTAGGTATGCGCCATAGCATAATCTGCCTAGTTCGGTATAACGACTGGTGTGGTACGGAATGAAACTATTCTACGATTTATAAAATTTAAAAAAAAATTCGCTAAAAACAATTCTATTCCAATTGCCACCCAAAATACTATTTTTCGTTCCATAAAAATGTGCGTAGTGTTTTCACTTGTACAGGGTGAGTCATGAGCAATGCGACAAAATGCTAGGGCGTGTAGGTTGCGTTGAGACAAGAAAAAAATCGTATGGGAGGGGGGGGTCTATTCCCCTCCGTTTAGCCGGGAGGGGCAATTTTCGAAAAAACTGACTTAAAATGGGAAAAAAATTATTTAAAATCAACGGCTTCATTCCCAATGCTGTGCGATACGTTTTTGAAAAGCCAATAACTTTTTCTTTCATTCTGTGTTTAAATAAATCTATTCTAAGAAATAGTTTTTGAAATATTAATTTTCAAAGTCAAAATTTTGAAAAAAAAAATTGAAAAAAAAATTTCAAATTCTTTTTTTTCAAAATTTTACGTAATTAGGTGCTAATTTTAATTTCAAAATTCAATGCTGTTATTAATTTTAAGTCTAAATAAGAAAACCGGATGCAAAAATTTTATGTCGTTCTCAAGCAATTAAAAAAAAACCAAAACCACCTTTTTCTAAGAAAAACATTAATTTTTATTGTAACGAAGCAATTTAAGAAGCATTAATCTTAGTTTTTTTAGTTTTTTTTTATTCCTTTTATTTTTACTATGTTTTTTATTGGAAGTACTTATAAAAAATTCTCGATATGATCTCCATTGTTTAGAAGGCATAGATTATATCTCCTTGTAATGACTTCACATAAGTTTATGCTTGACAAATTTTCCTGCAATTTGACTCCAGCGACTTCAATTCGTTCCTTCAGTTGTTCCAATGATACTATTTCCACTTCGTAAACATAATTCTTCATAAATCCCCATGCATAGAAATCTAGGGGAGTTAAATCTGGTGACCTAGGCGGCCATTCCGTGGGGCCCCTTCTTCCGATCCAACGGTCACTAAAATGATCATCCAGCCAGTTTCTCACCTGTAAGCTGTAGTGTGCTGGAGCATACCATCTTGTTGGTAGATTAAAGTATCTGCTATAACCAATGGACCGCTGTCTAATAAATCGGGTAAAAGGTCTCGTAGGAATTGCAGGTATGATTCTCCATTAATAATGGAATTCAAAAACCGGGGCCCGATCACAGTGTGTCCAACAATACCAAGCCAAACATTACAACTAAAGCGGTGTTGTGATTTGTTTTGTTTTTTTTTTGTGTGGATTGGCGCTACTCCAATAATGTAAATTGTGGAAGTTAGTAACCCCATCCCTAGTAAACTGTGCTTCATCCGTCCAGAATATTCTTCTAAAATAGTTTTGTTCGGTTTCATTTCTAAGTAGTAATGTTCTACAAAATTCGGTTCTCAATAACTTGTCGTTTGAGGTGAGTTCCTGAACAGGCGTAAAGTGGTACGGGTGTAAATTTTCCGCCCGAAGTACTCGACATGCTCTAGATTGGGACACTCCAAGCATAGTGGATATCCTTCTTGTACTGACGGAGGGATTATTTCGGACTAAATCCAGAATTCTTTCATCTAAGATTCTTGACTCATCAGAAACTGGCCTTTCGCTTCTTCGATGCTCCAGCACTCCATGATCTCTTAGACGTCGGTGGATTCTTGGAAACGTGCTATGAT
The DNA here is from genome assembly GCA_951217065.1 of Baccha elongata. NCBI lineage: Eukaryota > Metazoa > Arthropoda > Insecta > Diptera > Syrphidae > Baccha > Baccha elongata. The sequence continues at coordinate 36,309,034 of OX578272.1, forward strand.
GGGGACACCTCCTATCGGGATATCTTTCAGCGTAGAGTCTTTCGGCTTCACGACTTCGACCATTAGCTAAACCGTAGCAGAAATGCATGTCCGTTAATTCTTCTCGGGTGTATGAGCTTGACATCGTTACGTGTTAATGAGTTAACATTCAAATTTGAAATAATTACTAAGCAAAAATGCAATGCCTTTTATTTATCTTGCGTTGCAATTTTCTTTTTTTTTTTCATTAAAAAAAATGCGGTTTTATTGTCCCTATTGTCCCCATAACAGGTAGAACCCATGGGCTGCGGGCAGGCCAAGGCAAAAATATTGACAGGTCAGTTTTCAGAAGTTATCAATGAAAATAATATTAATCCAGGGTTATTCCAATTCTATTTAATTTTATTACGTTCTCATAAAACTCCAATCAAAAAAAAAAGTAAAAAAACTAAGATTAATGCTAAATAAATAAATAAATTGCTTCGTTACAATAAAAATAAATATTTTTCTTAGAAAAAGGTGGTTTTGGTTTTTTTTTAATTTCTTGAGAACGACATAAAATGTTTGCATCCGGTTTTCTTATTTAGACTTAAAATTAATAACAGCATTGAATTTTGAAATTAAAATTAGCACTTAATTACGTAAAATTTTGAAAAAAAAGAATTTGAAATTTTTTTTTCAATTTTTTTTTCAAAATTTTGACTTTGAAAATTAATATTTCAAAAACTATTTCTTAGAATAGATTTATTTAAACACAGAATGAAAGAAAAAGTTATTGGCTTTTCAAAAACGTATCGCACAGCATTGTGAATGAAGCCGTTGATTTTAAATATTTTTTTTCCCATTTTAAGTCAGTTTTTTCGAAAATTGCCCCTCCCGGCTAAACGGAGGGGAATAGACCCCCCTCCCATACGATTTTTTTCTTGTCTCAACGCAACCTACACGCCCTAGCATTTTGTCGCATTGCTCATGACTCACCCTGTATTTATATAATTCTAACAACTAAGAGTTTTCCGTGGAAATCTTTATAGTCAAGCGAATTATTTTGTGATACACTGCCGGTCATTTGAATAGGTTCAACTTTTGTCGAACCTTACTATACTCTTGAAAAATTAATTAATTATTTTTTTAAAGTTTTAAAAAGAAAAAAAAAAAGTAGTCATTACTCATTCGGGTAAATGACATATTCCACTTTTCATTAAAATTTGGGCTAGTCTTATTTTAGCCGGCCTCCTAAAAAAAGTCAGTATTATGATAGACCGTAACAAAATGAACATTTTATATTTAATACACCAAAGTTCTAAGCTGGGAAGATATTCACCCTTAAAATATCACACTAATCCACTTGTCCACTACTTGTACAAGGTGATTCTCATGAAACGCAAAACAAATTGCTAGAACGGGTAGGATGGGAAAAAAATATATCGGTAGGGGTCTATCACCCCCCGTTAAGCCGGAAGGGGTAATTTTCTAAAAATTGGTTAAATACAGAAATACAAATATTAAAAATTAACGGTATCTTGCTATAATAATAACATTGTCTTGCTTTACTTTTATGAAAAGCAAGTTATCTCGTCTATTATTTAATCTTAAATAAAGTTGTTTTAGTTTATGGTCTTTAAAATATTAATTTTCAAACTCAAAATTTTGGAAAAAAAAATATTTAAACAATTTCTTATTTTCAAATCTTATGTAATTAATTACTGTTTTTTTTTCAAAATTTAATGCTCTAAATAATTTTTAGTCAAAAACAGAAAACTGGATACGGATAGGTACTTAAATGTCTTGTACTTTTAAAGAAAATTAAAAATAACGAAGAAGAGGTCCAAGAACAACCAAAATAAAAAAAAAGTTCTTTCTTAGAAGAGGGGGTTTTCGTTATTTTTAATTTTCTCAAATATTAAATTTCTTAAAAAATTATTAAAGATATATTAAAAAAGATGAGAAAATTTAATTTTCTACAAATTTGTGTTCGGCAAATTTTTTTGTCAGACTAACTGGCTGAACACAATAGACTACTGCAACTGTAACTAAAGCTGAAGCTGGAACAGATTTCAAAATGTGTCGTACGTCTGGTTTTTTGCCCACAATAGAGCTGCACAGCTTTCACACATTCTATATCATTTGTATCAGCTGACTAAAATTTTATTGGAAAATTATCAAAAGAAACAATTAAATTCACTCAAATTAACTTCCTTGCTTTTTAACACATTAAAATAAAATATTACTTCACAAAACACGCGGTCGTGGCACTGTTGATTGTTTTTTTTTTTTTTTTTAATTTATTTTGAAACGTCAAAGAAGTGCTGTACGTCGAATGTTAAAAGTTGGTTTAACTTGTGCAGCGCCGAGCACAGTTGCGTCGCGTTGTGTTTGTTATACTAGATTTGTGTCTATTCAATATTTTGACAGCTATTTCAGTTGCAGCTCCAATTCCAGCACCGGCGCTAATGTCTTCATGACCTACTGTCAAAATGAAACAAACTGTTTTGTCATGTTTGTATTAACATGATGTGCCTAATTCATCTGGGTGATGTAATTCATCCCGGGGAAACTCGGTTTTCTAGGAGAGGGAAGTGAAGTGTGCAGTATGAAACAACTAAAATCTTCCCCCAAGTTGGAAGTGGAGGCCTGCAAAATTATTGTTTTCTCTTTTTTCGTTTTATGAAAGAGTAAAAACATATGCTAGGAAATGAAAATATATCAATTTTGTTGTTGAAAGTGTAAATTCGTGAATACAGTTACTATTACTACGTTTACATGGAGAATTGAATCTAAATTAAATCAGGATTTAGGTCCATATAAACGCGAATCGAATCGAAATAAGATTAGGTACTCGATCCGATTCAACTTTGCGAGTTGAATCGAATCGAAAACATGCATGTATATGTACCTATATCGAAGGTTTGTTTCCATATCATGTTGGTTTTCTGAATAATTTTATAATATTTATTTTCACTTGGCGTCGCTGTACTTAAAGTTACTGAAAATATGAAAATTTATTATTAGCACACATGCTGCACTCAGACAGACAGTTCGATCCCATTTGAATTCAATCTTTCGATTCGGTGTCGCCCTATACATGAATCGAAATTACAATTCACATTAATTACGATCTTTGAATCCAATCATATAAACGTAGTACATTGTATATAAATTTCTATAGTACAACCATTGCATATATATTTCTATAGTACGTCCATCGTATGCACTAAATTTTCGAAGTTTTCGATAGCTCGAAGCGCCATCTGTCAAGGGAGCTCTAGCTCTTTGGGGAGTGGCTTGTTGTTGGGAAATATTTTGAGGGATACAAACTGGGGAATATTATAACGAGAAGGCATATAGAAAATTTCAAAGAGTTGGAAGAAGATGAAAATTATAATTTTTGACTTTTTCTCTTTGAGCTTCTTCGTTTTTATTTTGATAATGAATTTTCATAAGAAAAGGGAATTGAAAGTTATTTATTTATAATGTATGACTGTATGCATGGTGGAAAATAAATATTTGGCTGCTTCTGAATGAGTAGGTGCTAGCTTTAATGCTGAACTATATGAAATGTGGCAAGCTACCTATTAGAATAGAATGTAGCTGCTGACGAAACAATGTGACGTCACACAATTACATATTCCATTGAAAATGCTTCTTACTAACATCTGATTCGGAACGGATTCGAATTTGTGTTGTTGTTTGTTGTATGCATACATTTTGCGATACAAATTTTTGAAAAGTAAATAACTAAATAAAATTATAAATTGGTAATGCAAAACTTGCTTTATTGGAAGAAAATCATGGATACGGGCATCAAAGTTGAAATCTTTAAACTAGATTTGCGGCTAAACTAAGCTTCCTAGCGACTTAAAAAATGCATATTCGTGATCTAGGGAGTGCCACCTTTCAATCGCTGTATCACATGATTTAAAAAACAGACTTTTATTTTTTAACTTGATTTCTTATAGGTACCTACCTTACATTAAAACTAAACAGGAAATTTAAAATCTACATTTTTCCACAAAAAGATACTGAAATGTGGCAACATATAACTGAATGGTATCTTTTAATATGATTTTGTATACAAATTTTAGTTATGTAACCATAGTTGCCATATGAAAAAATTAACGTACCTATATTTATTTTCCTCACTTAAGTAGGTATAATGCGAGAATTGTTTGGCATCGTTTCGGTTCGATTTTCAATTTTCCGTAAATACAACCGAGCCTGCGGGGCCACTTCAAGCCATACGTATGTACAGGATGATGAATTTGTCCCATAACTCTATCCTGTACCTATATACGGCTAGCTTAAAATTTTATTAAAAGTAATTTTTGTTTGTTTTGATTAAGTTTTAAACTTTATTAAACAGCTTTTATTATTGTTTAATAGAAAACACAAATTCTTAACAACAGTATGCAAAACTTATTAAGAAAAAAAAATTGATACAAATTTATCAATATGGTAACCATTGTTTGATAAATCCCTTTTTCATTTTCAGTCATCTGCAACAAAAACAAAATATTAATTATTTGAGGAAACTAATCTGAAATAAACTTATCTGTGCTCGAGTTTTGGCATAAAATATATATAAGTACATATTGATATATCAATAATATACCTATATGAACTTATCTATTTACGTTTTTTTTTTTCTGTTATAAAATATAAATTACATACCTATTTGAAAAACAGAAAAACAGTCAATTCAATAAATAAATAAATTACATACCTACTTAGCTACTTACTTTTTTATTTCGTCTTCAAGGTCTTCAACAGCAGCAGAGCAGTCAAACAGCCAATGACAAATGCTTCTCCCCTTGTTTTTAAAATGTCAAAGAACAGAAATTTTTCAAACTGCTCATCCTCGTCATTGTTGTCAGAGTCAAAATACTATAGTCAACTCTTTCGCACAAAATCTACTCTACATTAAATTCTTTGTGCGAACAGCGCCAAATACGAAATTTCTCACAATCAAAAAATCGTCGACGACAGAGGTACTATAGTTTTTATATGCAAAGGTACAGCCATGGAGCAGCGCCATCTAAACAAAGGTGTTAACTACACATTTGGAGGTTCTTACATTTACTAAGTGTCTATTCTGTTACCCTAACAATAGTCGTCTACGAAACAAATTAATAATATATAATGTATTTTATTGGCTCTAAAATCCATATTTCCTTGACAAGAGTCGTAAACAAAACAAAAATAATATATGTTTACGACTGTTGTCAGGGTTACAGAATAGACAACTATTAAATGCACGAACCTAAAAATGTGTTTATCACACGTTTCTCAAGATGGCCAGGCGGTGATTATTCAGCATGAAAATACTATAGAAATGTATATACAATGCGTAGTATATGATACGAAAATATTATCGGCTCTCTCTCAAACTATTTAATAATAACACAAGGGGAAGAGGTTCATGTATACATTTTACCCCCAGACTAATTCATCTAGTGTGTGCTTGAAATAAAACCAGTAAAACCGTGTTTCCACCAGGATGATTTAGCATTGTTAGGAGGCCCAATAACAATAATAAACACTTGTTTTTAGTTTCTTTTAGTTGTGTCAAAAATGCATAATTTATTGATAAATTTATTGATTTATTGATTAAACAAATAATTAAATGCAAATACGTACCTAGTTTTTTTTGATAAAGTGACATTAAATTTTAGTTTTGGACTGTCAAATTTAAATATGAGCTGTTTAATTTAAAAGTGGAATAAGTCCATTTTGAAAATAATGATAAAATAAATGGTAACTTAATTGTATTTTTCTTTTCGAAAAAAAAACGATCTCAATAGAAACATTAGGCGTGCGCCAACAAATGTTTCCTCATTGAGGAATCACTGTCACTTTGACGGTGGCGGATATTTTTGTTGTTTCAAATTCCTCCGCTGCTCAAAACTTGCAACCTGCAAAAACAGCCATTTCCATTTTCGAGTTATTTATTTATGATTTTGACGTCTTGCTCAAATGTTTGTCCAAGCTTAATATATTATATTGTATACTCAATTTTTTTCTTCTAAAATGTAATTTTCTATTCATTGAATGCAAACTAACTAGGTACATTTGAAGAGTAATTCGCGTTCCCAAAAAATTAATTTTAAAATGTCAAATGATCAGCTGTTAATAAGGAAGAAAATTGAGGAATGAATCCATTTAAATTTTGTCCTCAATAATCTCATATTTTTTGAACCATCTCTTTGATTGCATCTCTTAAATAAATAATGAGCACGACTGGGTCGCACAAACTTGCTCTTGTTGCAAGTTGGCTGAGGGTTTAAAGTAACTTTTTTAGTTTTCATTCAATTTTAACAAATTTGTTGTAATATTATTAATGCGCAAAGCGAAAAATGACAGATGAAAGTGTTTTGAATTTTAAAACCATGAAATAATATTTAATTACATACATAAACTTTTGAAACAACCCCTTGTTTTTTCTTGTATCAACCCAACCTACACGCTCTAGCTTTTACCCCGTCGAAAAAAAAACACTTAGTGAATTTTTTTTTGATTATAGGTAGGTATGTATTATATAACGTATATATATTATAACGATACAAAATCAAACAAAAATCAGCCGCTATATAAAATTATTCAATATACTTGCTTCGGTCATCCCCTTAATCTCATCATTGAAAAATCAGAAAATGAATGCACAAAAGAAAACAAAAAAGATAATTACTGACGTAGTTATTTATTTTACAGATTATGAAAACGGGTACAACTTCTCGCAACATCGAATAATGTCCTTCTCAAGTTGCGTAAATATTAAGGATGTTTATAAACCATATGTGATGATGACATTCATCGCGTAAGCGTAGGGTTGGGACATATCGCATATACATATAGTATTTAGATATGTAAGTATAGTTATTACTTGGTTCAGTTTTTGAGGACTATTAACATCAGAGGTTCAAACGAATGTATATTTTTACTTTTATTTTACTGGTGTGCCTACCTTCTTGTGGACATTTAAAGTTTCGTGTTTTTGTGTCGAAAAAATAAAATTTTCAGTGATTTATTAATTTATTAAGTTCTATCGCGAAAGAAAACAAAAATAAAGAATATATAGTTATCTTCGGAAACTCCTTTTCATAATCTCACTAGTTTTCACCAAAAATCTCTTAAACTTGCCTTTAAAATCGTATAAATTCTAATACAGAATAACTTGCAAGTAAATAAAATGCACAACTTGTTCGAAAGAACTTGTTCTTATGGCAAATTATGGTATAAAAAAAGAATAAAATTAATAAATTATACTGACAGGGGAAAAATATCAAAAAGTAACCTAAAATTGAGATAGGTTAGGTATTAACTATGTTGTATTAGGCAAGTTATGCTTTGGTGTAAACAATTTTTTTTGAGATAACAATCGAATATGATTGCATCAGCACCAACAGCCTAAACGGTTTAACCAATATACTTCAAATTTGGTATGTATGATTTGTAGAAGAAATTGGAATTTTGTTTAGTTTGGAATAGCTCTTATATATGTATAACTCTTATTACTCTCGAAAACGGTTTTACTGATTTCCTTGAAAAAAAAAAATGTAGATTGGTTTTGGCTAATTGTCTTTTTTAACGATACCTCCCATATAACCGATTTTTTATTCTTGAGCTTTCTTGTGAACGGCTTCTCTGATTGCCCAAAAAAACAAGTTTAAGGAAAATATTCCCGTGCCAACTATTTAGGTTGCAAGTGATTATGCATACAGATGCGAACTGTGGACGTGAATACAGAATCTACAAGCTACAACATGGGGATGTATTCCACAGATCGGAGAATTAAAAATACCCTCGAATTTAACCTAATTATTATTGAAGGGTGTTTTGTATGATAATATACTGCAGTAAGGTTGCGTAGCTTGCGCTCCACAATTCAATTTACATTGAGAAGTCAGTGGATGAATTAGATAGACAACAACATGTGTACACCAACACTATTTTTGGCAGGAGTTATAGTTATTATTTATTATTATTGTTATTATTATGTATTAAAATTAAACTCACCATCTATATGTATTCAAAATATAATACCTATATAGGTAATATTTTTAATATTTCTTCTTTTTTATGCCCCTCCAACCGAATTGGATTTGTCTGCTTTCTGATAAGAAATCACTAGATTTGTTTGAACTTTCAAAACTAGTTTTTCATAAAATTCATAGTATGTATAATAATGATACTCAAGGGGTTATTAATAGGTACCCTTATAATGATTTAATCCAATGAAAGCGGTTAGGTAAAGGAAACCGAATAGAAGACGACTGGATATGGAGATAGGTACCAATAGTTTTGAGTGTTTGAGTAGGCATCATAAATTCACAATGGAAGGGTAAATTTAACTGGTATGGTAGTACATATTCATAAATACGAAATATTTCTACCTAAAACCTACCCTTACTTTTTGTCGTCAATGACAAATCAAGCTGGGGTTATTTTTTGCATAATTCAGGCGCGAGATTTATCTATGGAATGTGGATGGTATGTTGAAGACTACTAGAAAGGAAAATAGTGTGTAACGTCATTTTATAATCCAACAATTTATTTCATCCATATTTATCTTTTTAATTAAGAGTGCATATTGAAACATATTTTGATGTTCTTATATCTTTTGAAAATCTTTTTCTATCAATTGTTGTAAAAATTTAAAAATCTTATATGTTCGTGCATTTGTTGGGTTCTCCTATCTACATAATATGTGAATTCTAATTCCGTTAATTTTTTGTGCTATTTGTTTGAATAAGTATCAAAATAAATGAGTTGAACACTCATATCCATGTCCATGTCCTACCTTATGGAATTTTCAATTTACTTTTTTAAATAAAATGACAGCATAAAAATAAAAAAAGTACTAATTTCAAACACGAAACAAACTCACCAAATGCTTACTCTATTACATTTTTCACCACACTCGTATTATCGCACATCTTTTATTCTTGTCAAAATTGTGTAAGGAAAAATGAATAAAAAATAATCGAAAATTACCAACCGCGCGCATTTTTATTTCTCATAAAGTATCAAGTTCAGTTTTTATTTCATGTTTATGTTTTATTGTTTTTTTATATTTATGTGTGTACCTTCCTTTTTGTGCTAAACAAAAGTAATTGAAAAGTAAAATTGTCATAATTTGCCCTACTTTAAGTTAAAAATATTGAATTTTTTCATTCATTTTAGGGCACATCGCGCCTCGTCAGCACAGACAGTGAAGAACAACTGAATTCTCCGCAACATGACTTCCAAAGTTACACAAACAACCACACAAGTAATATAATTGCATTCAATTCAACTACGACATCATTATCCGAGCCACACAAAACTTCCATTTCCCATTCAGCAAACATTACTGAGACACCTCTGGAACCAATAAGAATATTAACTCCACATAGTGCCACAGCTGACAGTCCTCCAATTCCAAAAATTATTGTTAAGCCATTACCACCTCCACAGTCACTTCCTTTGCCTCCACCAGCAGCTCCTCCAGTTTCATCTTGTTCGGCACCATATGTTCCAGATGAACCCGAAGAATTCAATTACTGTACTGTGAAGATATCTCCAGACAAACCACCGAAGGAGCGACTGAAATTGATTATCAAAACCGATGTCATACGGAATGCCCTTGCAGCAGCCGCAGCTGCCGCCGCTGCAGCAGCTTCCAACTCTGCTCTGAGTATAGACAAACCGGAAAAGGAAAAAAAATCCAAGAGCAAGAAGCACAAACATCTGAAAAATATCATGGCAACAACAAAAGAGAGTGAGTTTAAGACTCCATCGCCTCAGCAAAGCACAGAGAACTACCGCACAATCATATCGCCGCCTGCACTCTCAGAAAAGGATTTCGACTCACAGTCTTCGGTGCTGGGTAGTATTTCATCAAAGGGAAATAGTACACCGCTTGCACAAGCTATACCCGATGAGGCGTGCGTGATACGAAGCCGAGGATCTAGCGACATAACTAGTGACTTGGAGACAAGCCAACATAGTTCCCTGGTAGCACCTCCATCAGATATTGAATCCCGCCTAGAATCGATGATGGATGGTGAGGATGCACCATATATTCCAAAAGAAGCGATAATAAATGAAGAACCACTACAAGAAGATATTCTCGAAGTGCTCACAGGTGGGGTGGAACAAGAAGTTGAAGAGCAAGAAGAAGCGCCTGTCGATGAAGAACCCGTGACAAGAAGAGTTACGAGAGGCAAAAAGGCGGCAACAAAAGTACCTATTGCCAAAGAAACTGATCCAATCGAATCTGTTATAGAGAAATTACCTGTACATGAGCCTGAATTTAATGAAACTCTTCCTAAGGAACCTGTAATCGAGGAACCTGTAGAAGAAACATTAGTAAAAGAAGTCCAGACTCCTCGACGAACTCGAAGAGGAGTCCAAAATGCACAACCGGCACATGAGACTGTCGTCGAGTCTCCATCGTCAACAGCCACTAAATCGCCGACAAGAAGAACGAGCCGTCGCAAACTCCCAGTAACTGTTCCGGTTGAGATCCATGCAGAGCAAGAAGCAGTACCTGTATCTCCTCCCCTAGAAGTGGTTGCAAAACGTGGAGGACGTCAAACTCGCAATAACAACCTAAACAATAACAATATAAAATCTCCAATAACTAAAACAGAAAAAGTACAACCTATTGTTCCCGCACAGACTGTGCTTCGCAGCTATGGCCGAAAACGAAAAAATCCACTAACCTCGTCCGAAGGTGGCCTTTCACCGGCAAAAATATCAACGACTGCAGAACCATCCCAACACAACTTAGATATTGATTCGCATGTAGAAAATACATCCTCAATTGATATTCCACCAGAATTAGAGCAGCTAGAATCAAATACAATTCCTATTGCATTCGAAGAACCCGTAAGTCTGGTGGTTCCAAAGCTTATCGTGGTTACAGAAGAAGTTCAACGACGTGACTACAAGATCAAAGATAAATTTAAGCGGACATGGTTGGAGAGGGACGCCCGCGAACAGCAGGAAGCGGCGGAAAAAGCAGCTGCTGCTGAAGAACTGGCCAAATCCGAGGTGAGGGCACATAAGCTTGACCAAGATGAAGAAATGGTACAACCGGCTCCAATGAAATTGGTAATATCCAAAAAGAAGGGTAGCATCTTCAAGAGCAGGGTCGCTGATCAATTCCCGAAGAGGCATTTGTACAAGCATCGCTGGGACGAGCAACTCAACGGAGAACAATCGAGACAAGCAGCTAGCGAGAGTGATACTCCAGCTCCTGCAAAGACAACAGGTGGTGAGATTTTCGACGACTTCAGTGAGGACTGTGAAGATACCTCAGATGTACCGCAGTCGAAGTTGACGCGATTCGTCAAACAGCCAGTTGGTGGTAATAAATTTGACGAAGAACCTGTGACTAGCGTTCGTTGCGAACGAAAAGCTAAAGAATACTACACTGTGGTGCGAAACGTCAAAACCGCTCATCAAATTCAAGAATTCGGCGAATACCAAGAAATCAATGACGATGTGGATTACTTTTTGGAAGCTCTACAACCGCATAATCAAATATCAACTCGTTGCTTGTCCGCCATCAAGTTGGCTTCTAAGTGTATGACGCCTGGTTTCCGAATGCACGTCCGTGCTCATGGTGTAGTCACGAAGTTTTTCAAAGCTCTGAGTGATGCTCATAAAGACCTCAGTCTAGGCCTGTGCACATCGGCGATAATGTTCATTTTGTCGCAGGATGCCCTAAACATGGATCTCGATCGGGATTCCCTAGAATTGATGATGAATCTCCTAGAGGTCGATGTTTCTGATCCGTCATATTTGCCTGAAATCACAAGTTATAATCGCAACAAGAAAACTGTGACGGGATTGTGTGAAGAACTAAAGAGCCAAGGCAAAGCGGCACATCTCAATATGGAAGCAATATCGTCCGGAACGTTAGCAATGGAAACTTTACTCTCATTGACTTCAAAACGTGCAGGTGAATGGTTCAAGGAAGAACTGCGAAATCTCGGTGGTTTGGAACATATAATTAAAGTGATCTGCGAATTTTGTAGACAAACTATTGCAGCAGAGGAATCTAACTCCATTAGTTGGACACCAAATTTGTTGGAAAACTTGAAGATAATAGAACGTTGTATGCGGGTTTTGGAAAATGTCACCCAGCTGAACGAAAAAAATCAAGAATACATTCTTGAATTCAGCAATGGTAAAGCTCTAAGCACACTCTTCAAACTTTACAAAATGTGTGATCGAGAGATTTGTAATCATCCAACAACTGATCTTTCAACAAAGGATAATGCAGGGGTTATTTTGCGTGAGGCTCTTATTCCGACACTCAAAGTTTTAATCAACCTTACGCATCCATTTGATTCAAATGCAAATGGAAGTTCGTTGCTGGGACAGAGGCAGGAAATCTTTGACACCAGTTTCCATATTCTACTGCAGGCTTCGAATTACATTCCTGAACGTTGTGTCTTCGAGTTGAGTATGCTGGTAAGTTGTTTATACTTTTGTTTGTTAATACATGTTTATAATCGATGTTTTTTTCAGGTGCTTTTGTTATTAATAAACTTGACCATGCATACGGTAGATAATCGCACATTCATCATGAAAGCACTGGCTCCATCTGATCTTAAAAATAGTTCTGAACGAATGCCAGCTATAAAGGTGCTTATTGAATATTTCTACAAATGCGAGGAGCTAGCCAGGTAAGGATTTTTGAACAAAGTAGCTAATTTTAATTAATCGTTGACTATGACATCGTTCAATATGTGAAAGATATTTAGTGATCTTCTTCTTCTGGGACGATGCCTTCGAAATAGATCATAATTTTCTCACTTCACCACTTACAGAACTGATTGTTGGGCCTGCCGTGTTGACATCAGAAAACGACAGCAAGTCCTTTATGTTGTGGATTGTGCCATGTCTGAGGCCAAGTGAATGCTGATTTCGTGGCATTCGTTTTTTATGCGACTTTTACACGATCAGTCATTTGACAGAAATCTGTAATATAGCGTTTGTAAAATTAAGTCTGTATGCGTGCATTTGTTTGACGAAAAATCAAAACCTTTTTGATTTTGCCTGATGACTGATTATATGTGAAGATGAATGACGTCATCTGACTGACCATGTAAAGGGCCCTTTAGAGAGGTTCTTGTCCTGCTTCTTTTTCGCGATTGTACAAGAACGTGTCATGATAATTCCTTTGGAAGGTGGTCTCAGCGTCTCTTTTTAGTACACGTAAAGGGTTCTCCCGATCTTCTTACTTCTAAATCTATCAAGCTTTGTCGATCCTGCTGAGATGGAAGGCATCTTCATTGCCGTTAATTTACTCTAATACTTCGTGTGCATTGTCCAACTTTATGAACCGTATTGAATCGCTATACAAATAACTGCAGGGATATTTGTTGGTCACAGAAGATGGCAGAGTTCTCATGCTATATCCATGTCGCTGTACAAGTGTACAACCCCTAGAATTCGCCAAAGATACTCAACCTAAAATCAGTCAAAAGGTTTTTCGATCATTACCAAGCATTGCTTATCCCACAATTTCTACGTCTTTGCTTTATAATGGGATCTTTTGCAGTGTCGATGGCTCGCTTTATTTGTGTAAAAACTGAAGGACTAATTAGTATAAGGGCCAGTCTTTTTAGCTTTGGTTAAATTTAACCTATTGTTATTTTAGCTGTTTACCATAGATACACATACAGAATCTATGGTTAACAACTAAATTAACCATTGGTTACACATAACCAAAGCTGGTCCTAAGTCGTTCGCACAACACGGCAGATCTTTAATGCTCCTTCATAGTTTTTTGAGAATCGATCTTTCGGCCATCATTGATGCCTACCAATTTATCTTTGGCGGCTTTTAACAGCTCGGCTGACAAAGGCAGCTGAATTTTTTAGTTTTTTTTTAATTGCTGTATTCAGTTGTTCAATATCGGGTGTACGAGATTAGTGTCTGATTGTATGTCATTGTTCATTTAGGTGCTATTTCGTTCACCATCAGCATTTAAAGCCTGAAAAAAGTGTCTTACTGTCAGTCTCCTGTTTTGGTACATATCCTCGGTAACAACTGCGATTGTTAGAATTACCAGCTTTTAAGAGCAGATCGGGATGATTATCACTTATTCCCTGCTAAAATATCCTTGCTTCTCTGTGCCGTCGGACGACTCGAGTTGCAAGTTGCTGTTTTCTTTAATTTAAGCACTTCATTGATTTTTTTTATTTTTTATTTATTTTAGATTGGTTGAAAAGAACACCGATGCTATTCTCGATAATACTGAACAAAAGAAAAAACAAGAAGAAGTTGATGAAACCGTGAATAATCGTAAGTAAATCATTTATAAACATTTCTATCCACAACTAACTATTTAATTTGCCTTTAAATATAGTTCTTCAAAAAGCTGGTCATCACATGGAACACACACTCAAAGGTAGCTACGCAGGTATCCTAATCGGTCATCTCATTACTGATAGTGAAGAAAATGAGAGAGTTGTTAGAACATACCTTAGAGAAAATGGCTTCAATGAAATCACAGGAGTTTTAGAAAAATATTACACATTTATGAATCTGACTGCAAGTGTAAGTACTTATTTATATAAAAAAAAAAACTTTTTATATTCAATCATGATCTATATTAATTCCAGTCGGAAGCTACAATTGTATCACATATAAAATCGACGAAAAAGCTCATCGACTACTTTAAGAAACGTGATATTTTGAACGAAGCTGGATCTGCAACACCAACTAAATACAATGATTCAGCATCAACATCGTCGAATTCATCTCCAGCAATAACAACACGTAGTACCCAGCGTGTCTACAAAACCTACAGCCAGAGATAATTGTAAATTGTGTAAACTCATTGAATAATTGTAAAGATAACTTTTCCATTTCCAAGAACAAATAAGTTTTTCTTTAAAGGCTGAACGAACAATTTCTTATTGAAAAAAAACCACAAAACAAAACATCAACATATGTATAATATAAACTAAAAGGCAATTAATAATAATTCCTGAATTTTGGAAAACATTGTATAATTATTATTGATATTATCACGCGTATAGAAGGTGGATGACAGGAAAGTAAAATCACTGAGTTTGTTTGTAGTTTTTAATGTAAATATATTATGTATTGTTAACTTTATTAAGAAAAATAAAATAAGTATTTAGTATATATAATACTGTAGTTTTTTTTTAATTGAATGTGTGAACAACAACAACAACTTTTTTTTTTAAGCCAAGCGCCCCAATTTCTTGAATTTCTCCTTAGATGTAAATTATGTTTTAGACAAGTGTTAATCAACAATATGCTGTAATTCGATTCCAGAAAGTGCGGTGGATCTCTTAAGTCAGTGGAGTATTTGAATGTTTCCCATTCTTAAAAGGGCATTTGCAATGTCTTTGCAAACGGTTGGAAAAATTACAAATGGCCGAAAATGCTTTCAAATTGTCCCACAAAGCTTAAAATTGCCTGTCCCAAAGGCGCTGTTCACACACATACGTAAATCTTCGGTTCATTTAAATTATTTGCATTCCATAGGACATACGTGTCTCACAATGTTAAAAATTAATAGAAAAGAGGAGACAACAAATTTTCGGTCGATGCATGTAAGGGGGTGCAGGTTGAATTTCTATTTCTTTTTGTTTATAGTTAATATTTGTCACTCACCCATCGAAAACAACACAAGGTAGTTGGAACAATATCAAAATGTTATTTTAAATATATTTTTAAATGTGTTAATATAGCTGGGAAATAGTTTTTTTTTTTGTTAATGTGAACACACCTTAAAACATTACCAGTATTTTTTTTATGACATCCCTGTGTCCATTACTTGTCAGTTTGGAGAGCAGCTGAACCATCAAATATCACATTTTGATATTTCAATTCTGATAATTTTTTCTCAACTTTTTAACAAAAAATAAAGTTTAATTAATAAAATGGCTGGAGCTACAGTATCCATTGATTCCCTAGATAAGGATCAAATGAAAACGGTTAGTACAAATGTTCAAAAACATATTTTTCTTTCACAAAAAACACTCATTTCGGAAGGAACTTGGGACACAAAGACCGTGTGTGCCACAGCAAACCATGATAACCTTGTGGACAAATCTTTTTTAATATTAAATCATAATTCATATTGCCATTATGTGCCTAGTTTCTACCAAAAAGTTTTAAAGAAACTTTTATTTATGCCTTAACCTTACCTAAAAGTCCAATTTTTTGTCTCCTCCAGTTTCAAGACTTTCTACTATCCTATAATAAACTATCCGAGCTATGCTTCGTCGACTGCATTCGGGATTTCACTGCTAGAACAGTGAAACCCGACGAGGTGAGCCTAAACTTACATATATTTAAAGTCATTATGCATTATGTATGGTAATCGTATTTTTCTTTGCTTATAGGAAAAATGCTCACTGAATTGCATGGAAAAATATTTGAAAATGAACCAAAGAATATCCCAGCGGTTCCAAGAGTTCCAGATGATTGCCAGTGAGAATGCTTTGGCTGTTGCACAAAAAACTGGAAACGTCTGAAAACTTTTGGTTAACTTCGCTTAGCATTTAGATATACCACCACAAAAATGATGTAATGAATTGTTAGTTTTATTTTAAAAGACAAAATAAAATTCATAAATGTATACAGGTTCTTATTCATTGAAACTAGAAAAAAGCGAAGAATTGTGTCAGAGACGGGTGACTAGTCTCTGATACCACTATCAGATGGAATACCTTCGGACTCAGTAATTAAAGCATATTCCAAAATAACTCGACCTTCTTTGTATCTGAAAATAAAAGAACATTTATTGAAGTAATTTAACTATAGAACCATTCTTACTTTTGAGAATTATCAGTTGCGAATTCATACATCCAACCCAGTTTATGGGCACAATTTTTACACATTACATCACGAACCATATGCCTCCCAGTTAGCATAACACGTTCTTGGACGTGACTGAATGTTAAGTTGACCACTCTTTTGAACAGATAGGCTCGACCTGCAATAAAAAAAAGAGAAATGTCGTCGAAAGTTCTGATTTGAGCCCACCTATCATTCATATTTATACCTGTAGCTCCAGTAAATCTTGTACTAATCAATTGGGTTTTGTTGGTCAGATTAGCGTTGCATTGTCCGCAGTTGAACAATTTATGACCACCCAAATGTTCTAAGAAAATGCGACCCATTTTTTGAGTGTTTTGTTAATTAGTTTATCTTAGTTATTGAATTATTGAAATATTTCCTAATTTTACTTCTTTAATTTCGAAAATTGGGTATTTCTATGTATGATTATAATTTAAAAGGACAAAGATAAACAGGACACTACACAAAGAGTTTTTTTACAGAATACAAATTTCTTTGTCTTTTAATTCTTCACAGTAAAAAGTTATTTAATAATGTTTTGTTTATAAATACGTTTTTAATTAAAACTTATTTCTGGAAAGCGAAAAATTATTTTTATTTTATGAAACGATAGACGATGTTTCAGCATTATAAAATTAAAAACTTCATTTATAATTTTTTTGATTTTTCTTTCACGTCGAACAAAGGGTAAACAGAGAAAAAATATATGTAAACAAGCTTGAAGTTTGCAGCGGTTGGCAGATGTGAGCATTGATTTATAGGGTATGTTCGAAAATTCTAGTGTATTATTTAATGCATGCTTACACCAAGATCCTTAAAAATAGACAAATAAGACAATAGTCGTATTTTATTATCCCCTTGGAATTTTGCAAGATCTAAAAACAAAGCTGGATCTTGTTTTTGTTGTTTGCGTGAGGGGATCTGAGGGGATAATACAGCTTATACTCACAGGGACAACTCGTACTTCCACTTCCCAATCAAACAAAAAATATTTAATATACATGGTGGATTTACATCGTGAATGAAAGAATACAAGATTACGACACTTTGGAATCTTCACTTTGTTGTTGTTTCACACTTGTGACGTAATTTTTATTTGTGACGTAAGCACCTTGCACTCTTTTTCTCATTGGTTGGGGTAAAGTAATAACAAGATCGCACCATTTGATTGTTTTTCTGTTTGTGCTTACGTAACAAGTGACAAAAACACAACAACAAAAGGATGAAAAAAACAAGTGTCGTAATCTTCTATTCTTTGATTCATGGACCGTGTTTAGACTGTGAAATTTGAGTCTGGCGTGGTGAGTACTCTCGTGATTACACAGGTCCTCAATTGAGAATGCCTCACTTCAAGCGGGTGTAATTTTTGTGAAGTGAGACAGTTGTGCGACGCGATTTTTTTGCATTTTATAAGAGAAGATTACATTTATAAATTATTATTAATGCTTCTATTTGTTTCCTTTTCCAAGAATTCATTTGCTATAAATCTGCATTTAGCTAAATTATGAAAATACTGCGATGTTAACACATCGGCAGTCAAGCAGATAATGAACAAAATGGGAAAAAAAAAACTTGAATTTGGGATTGAAACAGTACTCACGCTTCCGATGTTTATAATTTGAAGCTGCCTCACGAGAGTACTCACCCCTCTCGCCATCGAACAACTTGAAGAGACGTTATGTACGGGCATATGTACGGGGAAAAAAATCAAAAAATTCAAAAATATTGAGTGAAGAATACCGCTTCACGTTATCTTTTGTGTTGGTCTCTTTTCGTAGTATTTGTGCCAAAATATTTTCACTTCTTGTAAGTAGTAGAGGAATACAAAATATCGAAGGGAGAAATCAGTAGTCTGCGTACATTTTCTTGTCAGGTGCCTCCTGAGTCCTGAGTATAAAACAAAATTCGTAGTCCAGATCCACGTACAAAGGTCCGAAGTTTTTAGGAAAATTTGAACCTAATTATCTCGAAAGTCGTTAGTCTGACAAAAAACTTGCCGAGCACTAAATTGTAGCAAATAAAATTTCTCATCTTTTTTTTTCTACACTTTTTTAATGTATCTTTGAACTGGCTTTTATTATAGAGAGGAAGGTAAGTTATGCATTCGTGATGAAAAAATCTTTTGAGATAACAATCAAACATGACATTACGATGATAGCGAAGTCGAAAAAAGTAGTTCTGGAAATTCTGTGTGTATGTCAGTTTGTGTGTATCAGCAGTGCACCGCACCTACAAACTAAACGAATTTCTTTTAAGCTAAACAAATAACAGTAGTTGCCATATAACCGTTATAAAGAAACTTAATTTTACAAAGGCGGCCCCAACGATTTTCTTCGAAAAACTTGATATACCCCCCCTGTTAATAAACACCAAATAGCTATAAATATCAATGAGTTATCGCTAACACACGAAATAACTCGTAATTTCAATTAATAAATGTGTCATATAAACGATGAAATAAAAACAAAATAAACTTAACTCACCGAGTACAGCAGGATATAAGGAAAGTATAATTTTTTATAACACGAATTTCTTTAAGTGAGAGAGAGAAAATAAAAATAAAAACGGGAACGGAACGAGAAATTATTATTTGTTTATTAATAAGATAAAAGTTATCAAACGGATAAGTTATTAATCTCTGTGTTAGCTAACTCATGAATAAAGAAGCAAATAGGTTTTTTTTTATTAACAAGGCTGATAGTTTTTATCTAATTGTCTTTCGTTCAGTCGGAAAAAATGTGCAGGCCTATAATTGACGGTCCCTCTAGAATATAGAACCGTTTTTTTTTTCTTGAGCGTGAACGGGTTAATCGATTTTAACCCAACATTTTTTCAAGAAGATTTGGATGATTTGATAAAACTTCAATACCAATATTTTGCAAAAGTGATTAGTTTTAATTTTAATTTTAATAATTTTTTAAATTTTTTTTTGTAAATTCAATATTTGGAAAACGACCCGACTAAAAAAAAATAGTTTTTGTGAATAAAATGCAAACTATTCGGCACTTACAATCGGTGTTCTTGAAATTAAGAATTAAAGATTTTTTTTTTATAAAAATTATTAAGTAAATATTGATTTATTTAAAAATCGCTCTAAAGATTTTGATATTATTTTCTTGGTAAATTTATATTCAGGCAACAAAATTTTCCGCTTACTTTGATTTTGGCTTGACTTTTTATAAAAAGTAGTTTTAGCACTTTTAAAAACAATTTATATGAATTTGTTTGTATTTCTCATTTATATTAAACAAATAATATTAAATTTATTTTTATTAAATTTAATTTTATTTGTGTAGTAACTGTTGCCATAAAAACAATTTCGGGGGACTCAATCTAATGCACTTTATTCTTAATACCGACTATCTTTAAAATGTCTGCACTCATTTTTACGAAACGAAAAACTTAATCTACTACATAGGCCTGATTAATACTGAAACAAATATTTCGACAAAAGTATTTACAAAAAAGGAATAACTAAAATACCAAACAAAATCTGGACAAACGATCTAAATTTATATACATATTTCCAAGTATGTTCAGATGTAAGGTTTTAGGGTAGCTTGCCACAAGAGCAAGTTCTTGCGGTCCTTCTTCTAATGTGAATTTTTGGTTATTCAAATAATATTGTGTTTGAGCAGGCTCTTATTTAGGTACCTACCTATTTTAGTATTTTTAACTACCTTTTTAAAAAAATTTGGTTGCAGTATTACATAATCAACTGATATAAAAATTCTATCAGTTTTGTTTTTCAATATTTTTTGTCAATTTTTTTTTAGTTTCCGAAAAAAGATTTAATACATATCATTAACATTTTGTGTTTGAATTTGCATTTGCAGATCGCAACACTTTTTGGAATTTTTATTTTACAAATAATATTTGAATGTATCTACAAAATGATCTTAAATAAATTATTTACTCATTATATATCTAAGGCTTTAGTCATCTAGCTTCAGTTTCGTCATTGGCAGACCCTTTGCTCCTAAACCAGTAACCTTATACGTTGTTCCAGCTGGTGCTGGTTTATCATTTGCAGCAGCTGTTGTTACATATAAAATATCTAAATTTGGTCCACCAAATGCAGCAGAAGTAATTTGCTCGCAGGGTATTTTGATTTCAAGCATAATTTTTCCATTCCTATTATATAAATTTGGCATAATATCAATTAAAAAAAAAATGAAACAAAGTATAAAAACTATCTTACTTGGGATCAATTTTATATACAGTTGAGCCTCCAAAAGTAGCAACATATATAAATCCATCAGAATCTATTGTCATGCCATCAGGAACCAGATTTACACCATCTCCCTTTAGATTATGAAGATCAAAAATAATTTTAGGATTTTCTGAAAATTAAAATTGTTTGGTTAGATAAAATCTATAATCCTAATATTATTTCTATGACCTACTTATTTCACCAGTATTTATGTCATAATCGTACTCTTTCACGTCGTTATCAGTAGAATCAATGAAATAAAATTTCTTTAATTTTTCATTCCAAGCTAATCCATTTGAAATTCCAACGTTAGTTTTCAAAAGTTCATGTTGATCAGTCTTAAGCAACCTGTATAGATTTCCAGTGCGCAATTCAAATTCAGTCTTATGCATTGTTCCACCATAAAGACGACCACGGGGATCACATTTAGCATCATTAAAACGGTTATTATCATATTTTGCATCCGACTGCTCAACAGTCAAAATGATTTTTTCAACTTTGCAAATTTCTGAAATACCATCCCAGGTAACGATTCCTACTCGACGTTCGATTCCAACAGCGAATTTGTCGGTGGTTCCCTCAATTGGTATGATAAACGATGCAAAATTTTCATTTTCTGAAAAAAAAAATTATAAGTGTTAATATGTATTATCAACTATTTAGTAAATAAAATTCAATATTAATGTTATGTAAATATAAGTTGATATTAAAAAACATAAGTTTCTAAAATTTAAAGCAAGGCATATTTCCCGTTCTTACCTACAATTTGTAGCTGCCCTGTAAGTCACAAATAGTTTTGGTATTTGTTATCGAACACGGGTAATTTAGTGTACATACGATTAGTTATATATTTATTTGGCATGAATGCATGAGAATGATCTATACCAACTTTTCCAAATTGTTTAAAAATTCCTAAGAAAATTATTTTAAATTAAATACTGTCGATGTAGTGTAGTAACTATTATCAGTTCGTACCAAAATAATCGTGTCAGTATACTACATATTTGTTATATGTTTACGTCATTGCAATCAATCCACGATTATTGATCAGTCGTGCGATTATGTGAATTTTAAAGATTAAGAGGAGAATAATGCAAACTTTGCATTGAATATCTTAAAAAAACAACTATTATTATCAGTAAAGTAAATAAAATGCACAACTCGGTTTGATTAAAAATATATGTATAATTATTAATTATAAAGGTTCAAAACTTACTATGTCACATAGTCGTACGTTGTTGTTGCTCATTTATAGAAACTTTTGTTTTTCAAAATTGTAAAATGAAAATCACCATATGACTATATCAAAATGAAAATCACCATATGACTATATCAAAAGTAGATTATGCATTTGAAAAAGAATTTTATGTGGATTTTTGACCAACGTGAATGCGCTATATAAACTCACAGGTTAATTTTGAACTTTTGAATTTTTAAAAACAAAAATTACCGAAAATAAAAAAATTACCAGTAACGATTAAAGGTGGTTATACAGCAATATTACAAAATGTCTATAAAATTATATGTACATACATGTTTACCAATATAGGAAAACAAACATTTTGAGAGTCACAGGAAGGTGGGTTCTAATCGGCCATGTACCTACATTATGTCTATGTCATAAATTGGCGATACCTCTCAGTACCTTTAGTTAAAAATATACATTTGATTTTAACAAGACGTTTTTGTCACATAAAACTCACTTTAAGATGTAATTAAAAACTGTATAAAAGTGAATATAGCGTTTCATTTGTGTTAGCGTTGCTGAGCTAGCTTTAAGCAGGGGCGGTGAAGCTCATGAAATAAACGCAGTTCTTGCAGTTCATCGTCGCGGCTTTTGTGAGTTATACTAGCTTCAAAAATCATTGTTTACAAAAAATGATATGATTGATATAACCGATCAAATTTAGTTTTATTATAATAAGTGCCCTCAGTTAATAGCAAAAATGATGGTCCAAGAAGTTTCAAGTGCCTCCGAAAAAAAAATAAGTGGTTACAAAACAATTTTAATAAAAACTTAACTGTTATACGCTATAATTCCTAAAGTGTTTTACATACAAAACAAAGTTTTGAATTAAAAAAAAAGAAAATTATATTTTCTATCGAAAAGCTCAATGCTCAATTTTTGTCGTTCGATCAGTCATTTTTTAGTTATTTAAGACAACGCGTTTTCAAAATGGCGGCTAACGCAAACCTCATATTTTCATTCCCGCCATTTTTTATCAATTGACTGAATATATTCAATAAGATAATTTTTCATAAATAAACACTTCAAAAAAACACAATTTAAATTCTTTTTTAAATTTAAAGAACTACATACAATGGGTCACAGCTTATTTGATACAGTGCCTGTTTCTTAAGTTGAGCTGCAATAACTTAAAAACGAAAGATAACATCGACAAAATGTATGCTAGATTATTTGGTACAGTTGTAACAAGTGTTCTAAACTGTTGTTATTAATTCTTTTTTGCATATTTTGTTTGGTGCATTTCATCCTTTTTAGTGCACCCGATTTTCATGAACAAATCGCGCAATCATTTGCTGCACTGTAAACGCACACAAATTCACAAAAGCAGCAATTTTTCGAACTGAGTTCCCGTTTCTATAATGGCTTATATTTTGTTTTATATTTCATAGTTGTTAAGTTGCAATGCCCTTCATTTTAAAAAAGGCACTGTATCAAATTAGCTGCGATCCACTGTACATATATAATTCTATTTCACTTACAGCTTAAGAACTTTCTCACTCTTACACTGTGAAGTTGGATAAACTTATTTAATTTTGTTTTTTTGTGGAATAGCTAACGACTCTTTTCCGCCATTTTTATCTGGCTAGTAAAGGTCAGATAAGTTTATTCTTCAGACATTTTAACTGACGATTGAAAAACTGGCCTTTATGGGCTTTTTTATACTTAATGAAAATCTTGACTTCGAGCAAAAATAATTCAATTTCTCCTTATTATTTTTTTTTTATTTTTAACATGATTTTCTCTTTAAAATTATGTAAAACAAACCGGCAAAACAACCAAAATGGTGATACAATTTTTTAGTTTCGTTCTGTTGTTCTGACGGCTATATCAGCAGTTTTGTTGACATCCTGATTTTACAAAACGTATATGTATCTTTACACATGTTTCTTTTGCCTTAATCTACTGTGTAAATTTCGAAATCGGAAAGTGTACCTACCTATAGAAAATCTACTTGATTTTCATGAAACTTACCCTTCTTGCTCGAAAACTAGATTTTTATTCTTTGTGAAAAGCCATTTTAACCGTGTAACTTGCCAT
Organism: Baccha elongata; assembly: GCA_951217065.1. Lineage (NCBI taxonomy): Eukaryota > Metazoa > Arthropoda > Insecta > Diptera > Syrphidae > Baccha > Baccha elongata. The sequence goes on from OX578272.1 coordinate 36,333,345, forward strand.
AGTAGTTTGCCATCAATGACAAAATGACAATGACAACAGACTGTCAATATCGACCCGTGCCTATTATTGGAAAACCCTTTATTCAGGATTAACTTTACTTTGCTTTTAATTGTAAAATATTTTTTGATGTAGTGTTTTCAATGAAAACATCGTTCAAAATCTCTAATCTCTAATTAAAGCTAATATTTCACCTTGAATTTTGATTAAACAAAACTTATTTTATAATTGATAAAAACATTTCAGATGAAAGTGTCTTTAACAAAAAAAAAAAAAAACAAAAAACAAAAAAGGGTAAACCACCGAAAGACAGATAGATTGATTGACTGACAGACAGACGAAATTGTAATGTACGTATATGTTAGGTACTCATAAGCAATTCAAATAAAAATAAACCTTTGACGAATAAAATAAAAAAAAAAAATAATAAAACCAAATATACAAACAGGTTATAATAAACTTAAAATAGCTCATCAATCATAAACCATGTACCATTTTCATAACAATAAAAGATACCTATAAAGTTTAACGTTAGGTAATTTAAACTGTGGGTTTATTAGGTATTTAACATTATCATCCGACCTTACCGCAAGTGTTGGTTGTTGCCATTTGGTATGGACCTGTTTGGCAGAATGTTTTTTTGTTAGACATTTTTTTTTTTGAAAGCGCATTAATGGAAACACTTGCACACAGTCTACTCAAATTTAAAGGTCACTTCCGGTTTTTGCAATTAAATAAATATGTCAACATACTCGTATAACAAATTAAATTCATAATAATTATAAATAAGTATTTATACAATTTACAATAAAGATATAAGATGTAATATAACAACACGAAACATACCAATTTGACACTTATGCATCTTGTTTTGTTTGTAGTCATATCGCATAATTTTTCCAGCACTTAGGTCGACCATATACAAGTTTTGGGTTGCAACATCCCAGTGAGGCCCTTCTCCTAACTGTGCATAGGAATCAGGTAGTGGTTCAACTTTGTAAGACATCTGCAAACAACAAAAAACTAATTTAATACACCATAGCATTGCAATCACTTTTGTTTTTAATATTTGTAACACAACATATTTTTAGAAGCACTCAACCATAATAATAATAATAATACCACAGTTTTATTGTGCACAGAAATATTAGCTTCCATTGAAACTGTTATATTGTTGGCTAAAACACCAAACACTAATGAAATTATTAGCACTAAAACTGCGATCGATTGAGATGCCATTTCGATTGAAAGTGATCACAAAACCAAATTAAACATACCCGCAAGGCGATTGGGGTTCAATTCAAAATCAAAAGTTTATTTTTATTCGAAGCCCCCCATAAAGGCTTTATACATTATGCCGATTGTTACATTCATTTGCGGTCAAATCAAATCGTTTCGACTCGAAATCGTTACACAAAGTATAAGCTATATGAATCAGAACACAACAAAATTGTAAAGTTTAATGTGGTAAGATATAAGAATGACTCTAAAATGTAAAATAAGTCTTAATAAAGACCTTCAAAGCTTATGCGGGCTTCCGTGGCTTAAAAACACTGTCGATTACTTCTATTGATTTGTATTAAAATGCAGTTTTGTGAAAGTTTTTCATTTTAACTTATATTCGAGCTTTTTTTAGCTTTTGAAATTACACTTTTATGACGAAGAAATTTTATTAGTTACATTTATTATTTGACAGTGTTTCAGCAACATAATAAGTCGATAGAATTTTCAGATTTTAAATTAAAAAGAATTTATAATATTATAAAGGTACCTTTCTTCCGATGCAAGTACAAGTATGTCAAATATAATATAGAATTAGATACGAAATAATGCCTCTTGGCTACAGTAGGAACGTTTTTATACTAAATTCCCAGATACTTACGATATCTCTTGATGCGGCTTTCTTGATAACAAAACAATTGATTTATTTTTTGTATGTGCCTCTGCCTATTTCTACACATACAAAAGTATTTTATTTGCTTGTCTCTAGGGCTGTCGTCAATATGTTGAAAAGAGAGAAGATAAAATGATTGTGTGAAAAAATATTTTTAAAATGATTGATAAATATCTCTAAGTTACTTTTTTTTAGCTTAAAAGGTTATTTATTTTATATTTGATATAAATTATCTAAACGCATCTTGAAAAAGAATAACGTAACATCAGCATGAAAGTAGTAAGTGATACTGTTTGTATTTTGTATATTTATAGTTCAGAATTTTCCATAAGCTTATTATGGCGGGAAAACGCTTTATTATTTTCAAAAGATGGAATGTGTGGCAAAGTAGTTTTTGGGGCTTTTTTATATATATAGACAAATTATTATTTTGTTTTGGAGTCGTATTTTTTTCCATAATAATGTTTTTCAAATTAATGGAAAAAAAAACAATTCTATGAATCCCTGGTGTTTTGTTTTCAGAAAACTATAAGAGCATGTGTGAGTTTTTAATGTAACATGAGCACAAAAAAATGTGTGTATACCTACATTATCTCATTTTGATTCTGCAAGATTGCCTGTGAGTTTTTTGAGTCAGTTTTGTGTGACAAATAGTGTACCCAACCCACTGCACACTTTTGCATTTGAAACAATATTTCCACTCTATTCCCAAACATCCCCAAACGTCCCCAAACGTCCCCAAACTCACAAAATGTTGCATTATCTCGCGAAGAGCCCATCCCGTAAGATTGGAAAACTGCAGTGTGCTATGAAAAAAAAAACTTACCTACTCTTTACTCGGGCTCCAGTAATACTATTTTAAAAATTCACTTTAAATAATATTTTTAAAAAAATCATCATTTACTTTTTAGTCATGTCATTTGATAGTTTTACCTGGATAGTTTCGGAGGAGTTTAACAAGTTAATGTTAAGGTTAAAAGAACCCAAATAATAATTAGTTTTGTTAATAGGATTTTATTTGTTCGATGATAGTTAACCTACAATCTTTACGCCTTAATACATTATTAACATCATAACTATTTTAAAATGAAATAATATAAAATGCACGTCTGGGTCGCACGAGCTTGCTCTTTTGCCAAATTAATAAAAGTCGTCAATACAGAATCTCTATATTTTTGTCATAAACCTCCCTTACACGGTCAAAGAACGTTAGTCATCTACACATATAACGTCCAGTCTCTACACACATAATCAGTCATCAGGCAAAATAAAAAAAAAATTGATTTTTCGTCAAACAACTGCACTCATACAGACTTATTTTTACAAACACTGTATAACCTACAGATTAATGCCAAATGACTGACACTTACACTTACACTCACACTTAAACTTACACTTACACTTACACTTACACTTACACTTACACTTACACTTACACTTACACTTACACTTACACTTACACTTACACTTACACTTACACTTACACTTACACTTACACTTACACTTACACTTACACTTACACTTACACTTACACTTACACTTACACTTACACTTACACTTACACTTACACTTACACTTACACTTACACTTACACTTACTATCTATTATCTGTTTACATTTTCTTCCCATCTTTTTTAAAATCAAAATCTGGAAATCTCGTTTCGAAGTGAGATTTTTTCATTTGTTTTCACATACACACCAATGTGTGAGACTGTCAACTTGTCAAGTTAGTGCGGACTCAGTTTATCTCCCTCTCGCCAATTAACAAATGGACAAACATAAAACTCTTTTTGCGTTTCATTCGGCAACAAAAATCTGAATCCTCAGAGCATTATCTGAAGTGTCCAATTAAAAACAACATAAAGTCAATGTAGAGGTATACTACACCCGAGATTATTGATAAATCGGTATGTAGAAATCGTTCTGAGCAAAATTCTCATAATCATTACATTGTTCATCATTTATTAATGAATATTCATTTTGTATATGTGCACACAAAATCTCAAAGAGTATGCACATGTGTTGCATTTGCATTACTCCACGATGCGCTGCTTGCGCATCAAAACCAAAATTTATTTTTGGTTTCGATATCAAATCAGATCTCAAAAAATTTAAGTGCGTCAGGTATACAAATTGTACGATATTATGTGTTATGTATATCACAACCACATCCAAACAATATTAACTACGATAAAGGAGAGTCAAATAACATTGAAGTACTGTTATTTCGTACCGTTTATACCACCAAATAAAAAAAAATAATAATCTCTATGACACTTTCAACAGATAAATGTTTTTTTATTAACAGATAAATTAAGTAGATAGACACATACATAAACAATCGTATAAGAATCATCAAGTTTTAACTGTCAAATAATATTTTAAATATGATAATCATTTGGTATCAAAAAAATATGTACATATTTAATATTGACAGATATAATATTTTTTTAAGCATCTTTTGTTCAAAGGCAATAGTAAAATTAAAACTTGGTAGATTGTATTTTTAGGGTGGTGTCCACGAACGTATGTTTAATTGGTGTTCTAGGCTTAAAAAAAACGATATCACTGCCATATAAACCGTTCTAAAAAAAAACGTATTTTTCTCGAGAATAGCACTAACGATATCTAAATTACTAACTTAATTTCATACGAGTAATATGTATTGGTATCAAATGTCTATCAGACAACGGAAACCAAACTTTCAAAAAAATTCTTAAATATTCCTTACATTTCGGTAAATATACCCACTTTGTCGATAACGGCTTAGAGGCGATCTTACTCAATTTTTTGAAGAAGATAGCTTACAATTTTTTTTTTCTTAAATATTTTTTCCTAAATTTTAAATAATTTTCTTTTTTGTGGATTCAATATTTTGAAAACCTGTAAACGGATTTTTATGAAACTAAGTTTTAAGATTTCACAAATTTAGTTCTCTACGCATTTTTTTTTTCAAAATATATTTGAAAAAAAAAATTATTTTAAAAAAGTCGATTTTTAAAAAAAGTGCTTCGACAATTTTGATTTTTTTTATAATTTTATATTTAACAAAATTTACTCTTACCTCGGATTGAAACTTTGTAAGATATATTTTGAACACTTTTGACAAAATTTCATATAATTTTTTTCTTTTAATTTTATATTTTTTTGTGTGATAAGCCCTCAGTTAACTTGCTTCAAGAACAAGACTGTGCGACCCAGCCCTGCCCTTTATTTAATTTTGATATCTTTTCTCCAAATATTTTTAAATAAAATTTTATTTAACAAAAAAAAGAACAGATACAAAAATGTTAATAATGTAGGTAGGCTAGTCCTGTTTTATTTGTACATTTTCTTTTGAAACATCTTTTATATTGGCTTCATGTTCTTTAATTTGTTCAGATTTTGAAGTTTAGTTAAATAAAATAATCCAATTATTTGTTTATATTGAGTGGTAATATTTATCTTCAATCAACAAAAAATATCGTAAAATACTTATCAAGTAATATCTTGACGTTAATGGATATGGATCCATCATGCTTTGTTGTGCTTTTTGCTATGGTTGGTGCTATGAGTTTATCTTTGATATTCAGAAAAGAGATATAAGATCAAGTGCCTTGAGAAGATACTAAAGCATGATTAGGGACAGAATGTGTGGCACTAAATTGGTATTGTAGCGAATTACCTGTTTTTTAAATATGGAAAATGAAAAATATGGAAAATGAATTCAAATTTGTTAGGATTTTCAAAATCAGTGTTCCAAGCCTTATTGTGTAATTGTAATTTTGTGGTTACAAAACACAAATTTGACAAGCCTAGTTAATGTCCCAACTATTTTTTCTTAGAACGGCCTAGATGACTTTATCAAATTTAAATCAAAGAATAGTTTTCTTTTCAGTTTATTTTTTGAAAATTCAATTTGTTGAAAACAGATTGACACATCATCTCGTTAAGCGATTAAAATTGAATTTCGAATTCGTAAGAAAAAAATATTTTTTCATCAGGAAAACATTTCTCTGTGCAAACATATCAAAAAGTAAAACAAAAAACAACATCAAACAAATATATTGATATTTATCATTTTGAAGTGTATATATTTCAATATAAAAAATGCTAAACAATTTGCTCGTTTTATCTTTGTTTAAAGTACGCCAATAATTTTCAAACGTCAAAAAACTAACTGAGCAATCGAATCCATCAGATTTTTGTCAAATCTCACTCCTCAGGTGAGATTTTGTGTCCCACTTAAGGAACACAGCTGTGTTTAATTTTACTTGATATATTTTTTTTAGCAGCAAAAATGCTCTGGCCGGAGGTGGTTACAGTTATAAATGTTGCATAACGTATGTTTTATTTATATGTAGTAAAAATTAAAAAAAACGAACTGTAAGTTGACAACACATAAACAAAAAACATACTTATTTAATTTTTTTTAATGTTTAATGTTACTTTCTCAAAGTGTAACTATAATTAAAATGTAATCTCTTTAGCTCTTTGTAACTACTTTTCTTTTAATTGTAGTTCGCTGATGATGGTTATTTAGGATAGAACCAAAATGCATTCGTATTGAATAAAGTTAAATTTGAAACATAAAAGTTGTTTTTTTTTAATTTTAGTATTGGTTTTTCTTTTCTTTCGATATTTACGGTCTATGAGGTGTTTTTTTTTTTAAATAATTATTCAGGCCACAATTGGCTATCACATAATTTTCTCGATTAAATTGCAAAAATTTAATAAAAAAAACATAATTTTCTTCTAAGTTTTAGATTAAATTTTTTTATTTTTACTTTTTAGCTATAAAATGAATTGTTTTACATTTGAAGTTTATGCTTCATCATTGGTAGGCCCTTTGCACCAAGACCCGTAACTTTAAATGTTTGCCCAGCTGGTGTGGGCTTATTTTCAAGTGCGCCCGTTGTCACATACAAAATATCCAAATTAGGTCCACCAAACGCAACAGATGTTACTTGCTCACAAGGAATTTTTATTTCAAGCATAATATTACCGTTCCTTTAATATGAAATGTTATAGTGATGGTTAATATGATGTTAAAAAAAATCAATAAACTTACTTTGGATTGACTTTAAAAACAGTCGAGCCCCCATAAATTGCAACATAAAGAAAACCATCCAAGTCAACGGTCATTCCATCAGGTAGAAATACGTTACCATCTTTCTGTTGGTTTTTAACATCGAAGACTATCTTTGGGGTTTCTAAAATACATGTTCATTATCATCTTAATTCTATTTACTTAACATTAATAAATTCATTATAAACATACTTATTTCACCTGTATCGATATCATAGTCGAATTCCTTTACTGTAAAATCCAACGAATCAATGTAGTAGAATTTTGTAGCCGTGTTATTCCAAGCTAGCCCATTTGAAAGTCCAATATTGTCTTTTAGGAGTGTGTGGCCATTTTTGTCTATTCGGTAAAAATTTCCTGTTCGAAATTTAAAAAAGTCCAAGTTCATGGTTCCAGTAAATAGACGTCCTCGAAGGTCACATTTAGCATCATTTATACGATTATTTTTATATTTAGTATCCTCTTGTTCAACAGCAACAATATCTTTATCAATTTTACAAGTTTCTGATATGCCATCCCAACTAATAATAACTACCCGACGATCAATTCCAGCTATGAATTTATCATTTGTTCCTTCAATTGGTATTATAAATGTTGCAATTAATGGTTCGTTTTCTTAAAAAAAAATTCAATGTAAGATTAGAGATATAAGTAGGTATTTAAATATTATTTGAAATCTTTTTATCTTATTAGAGAACGTCTTAATTACTTACCGATTTCACATCTGTACACTTTTCCTTGAGCGTAGTCATATCGTAAAAATTTCTTGCCAAATACATCAACCAGGTACAGGCTTTGTGTGGCAATGTCCCAATGGGGTCCCTCACCCAACAGAGCATAGCAATCTGGTACTGGTTCAATTTGGTAAGACATCTGTTTTATAAAAATTATCTTGTTGTTCTATCAATATTTACATAAAATAATTTTTAAAAAATAATAGAAAAATATTTTTTAAATTTAATTTTGTTACTAAAAAGTTCAGAAAATTAATTAAATATAAGTTTAATATTGTTCTTAACGTGTTTTGTTTTTTTTTAGCTATAGTAAAAGAAGAATTAAAATAATAAGGAGTCTTCTCAGTGGATGGATAAACACAATTGAGTTCAGCTTATCTTATATACCAACAATGGTAGAACTGCTTAGTGTGATAACCATGTGGAAGGTGTAGGTTCGATTCTCAGTCCATGTAATTTAATATCGTGTTTTTCGAATAAATATAAATGAGATTGTAAATAGACGAGCGCGACATTAATAAAAAATAGTCTGATAATTGGCGTGGCAGCCACTCAATAGGTATAACTCCTGTCAAAATAGTGTTAATGTCCATATTTTGTTATTGTTTAATTCACCAATATTCTCCATTATATTACGTTTGGCAGCCTTTCGAATTAACTATTGCATTTTAAAACCACAAAAAAATAAGGTATTCTGCCTGATATATGGGATCTTTGTATTTATAGAATCTTTATGGGATCTTCAAAAATAAATATATTAGAAGATACCTATGTATTTTTGCATAGGTGAAATCGTGATTTATATATTAATTGTTGAAAATCCCATAAATTTTGTTGAATATCCAATGAAATAGGCAGAAAAGATACCTAATTTGTATTTTACTTAATGCTATGTTCCCGAATTGCACAATTTCCCATTAAAATACGCAATTTCAAAATCATCTCAAATCAACTCAATTTGAACGAAATTGATTTTAAATCGTTTTATAACAGATTTTATTGTTATACCAATGAATAAAATAAACAGAACTAAACAAAATATGGCTGGTGATCGCCTTGTCAAAAACAAAACTGTATGGTTCACATAAGCTGGAAAGAGAAAAACATATATTTTCTCTAATGTTTTTGATTAAAATTGTCAAACCAAATCTTCTCAATTTAGGTGTGAACACTTTTCGTAATTTCGAAATTGAGGTCTCAAATTGCGCAATTTCGAGCTTAGTGCGAACATATAGTATAATATTAAAAATATATCGTCGCCTTAGTATTGAAGTGCCGTAAACGCCATTTTTACATTTTTGGGAAATCCTATTTAAATTTTCGGAAGTCTACTGTGAAAAAACTAACCGCTGGGATTTTTTGAATTTTTAGTATGATATATAGTTTCGAATTCTTTTTTATATACATGTTATTGGACATCTGAAAAACTTTTATTTTTCAAAATATTTGAATTTTTGTCCAAAATGAGTTTGCCGTATACGCCACCAAAATCAACAGTTTCTTTTTGGTCCATACATACGGCGAAAACATACGGCATTTCAATACTCAAAACGTAATATAAACTCCTTGGGAAATTTGACGTATGTGCCAACCATTTTTCGTTAACGTCAAATATCTCACCAATTAGAAGCTATATAGGAACAAACAGATAACAGATTCGAAAAGAGCGCACCCGAAAACATAAGACTGCATACCCAGTTCAAAAAACGCAATTTGGCGTTTGCGGCCATTCAATACTAGGGCGACGATATTTTGAAACACTACAACATTTATTAGTTTTTTTACAATATTTTCAGTTACAATACATTGGGCGAAATTCCCGTTCACTTTTTCTCAGTGTACTTTGACATTTAAATACAATTCCTATGCGTTAAAATTTAAAATTTACAAATAATATTAATGAAATTTGCGTTTTCACTTGTGGTTCATGAATCATGAATAAACTGATGCAAAGATGAAAATTATTTTTCAAATTAACAAACAAACAAACACCGTGTTACGGTTAACATATTATAAACCTTTTACAATAATTTAATTTGTTGCATTCACCGTTTTTTTATTTGTATAAAAAGAATTAAAAATCCAATCTATTTTGCACAAAGCGAAATACTTCTTCCTAGAATAAATACTAACTAGCGGTGGCGTAATGCTAAATAAAGAAACGGATGTGATAACACATTTTAATTTCTGAATGATTGAAACTTGTGTTAGGTAATAAGCAAAATTAAAAAAAAATTGTTGATATATTAGGCCGTGTGCCAATTGCTTTAAAATTGTTGTTAAATTTTATCCCAAGTAAATTTGATCCCTTTTTATTAGGTTGAATAACATTTAAGCTTTTGCCTGTGTCAATTGAATTAAATTGGATTTTTAAAAATACGAATTTCCCATTTAGATTCATTGTGATCTAGAAATGTTCAGATACCTTTAGTACGTTAATACTATTGTTAAAAATTTAATTTAATTCATTTCAATACAAAATTGCTACGAATTTCATTCAAGTGTGTCCCAGAATTTATATAAATGCATAATCAGTTTTTCGAAACAACACGAAGCTATCCAGATCGCTTTGGATACAATCGATAAAAAAAGTTGAAATAATGATCGCGGCTAATAAACGCGGATAATAAACAGATGTACAAATGAAGGTAGCAAAAACAAAGGTCAAACATTAACCACTTGCTTAAATTTTAACGCTCTCCTGAGCAGGTTAATTTTTGAAGTCTGTATTCACCTTTGCACTTTTTACGCAATTGGCACACAGCCTCACATGTAAATGTACGGAATCTACAACACAGAAAAATGATAACATATCTCTGAAGAGCTTCTTTTTTTTCCAAAGTACACAAAAAAATTAATAGGTATATTTGCTATTATATGAAAGTATAAGAGAATCAAAACTTCGAACCAAATGCAATCTTAAACCAGGCCACTCTTTTAGGGTATTTACCTATGATCAAGTTTTAACGCATGTGAAAATTGTTTTGAACTGGTAATAGCACCTAGGCATTACATTCATGATTCACTGTAAAATGCTTCCTTTACGCACGCAAATCTCTTGTAATGGATGTGTTGATATTAAGATGTTTATAATTTAATAAATGTTTTTGTAAATTTATTTTGAAAATAATTTGTATGCTATTAAAAATAAAGTGCACGACTGGGTAGCAAGTTGGCTTTTTTTTAAACACAAATGAAAAATACGAATATTAAAAGTGCTACTACTTTAAAAGTACAATACTACATTATACAATGATTTAAGCCAAAATAAAAGTATGCAAATTTTTTTTTTTTTTTAATTTAAGTTAAACAAAAAAATGATTTCAAAATCGTTTGAGGTTTTTAAGTAAATCGATGATTAGATAATAATTTTTACAAATTTGAAGTACGCTTATTTTAAGTGCAAAATAGTTTGCATTTAATGTTAAAAAAAAGGAATTTTCTTAGTCAGTCAGTCAGTTTTTAAATATTGAATTTACAAAAAAATTAATTAAAATTAAAATTAAGCATTTCTGCTAAGGGCTTTCCAAAAAATATTTTCGTGGTGAAATCGAGGACGAGATAGCTTAAGAAAAAAATACTATTAAAGATTACTATAAAAAAACAAAAATGTGCGATACCGTGAATAGGGTTGCCAGAAACAAAAATTCTACTTATCGAAAGAGAATCAGATAAAAACCATCTCTGATGTTTTTTAAATAAAATTATTGAAGCCGTTTTGGAGAAAATCAACGCTTCAACGATTTTCTTCAAAAAAATTGTAGATGAGTTTTATCTGATTGCTTTGAGTAAAGTTTAAAGTGCATTTTTGGTAAGCCTATTAAAGATACCTCCCATAGGACCTTCATTTTTATCTTGAGCTATCTCGTGAACCGTTTAATCGATTTTAACCCAAAGATCGATAGATATTTTTTTTAATCTGGACGACTGGATAAAACTTTTATACCAAATTTTTGCAAAAACATTTGTTTTTTATGCTTAAAACTTCAAATTTGTAAAAAAAACTATTACATAAAAATTATTAAGTAAACATCGTTTTATTTAAAAACCGCTCTAACGATTTTGGAATTATTTTTTTTTTGTTAACTTATATTCATCCAACAAAATTTTCTGCATACATACGTTTTTTGCACTTTTATAAACAATTCATATGATTTTGTTCGTATTTCTAATTTATATTACCTAAACAAAATTATTAAATATATTTTTATTAAATTTTTGTACGACTTATTCGATATTCGAGCTCTTTATTTTTTGTTAATTTAGTTTTATCAATTTTAATCAACTAATTTAAGAATCACTATTTAAGAAAATATATTAAAAATTATTATTGTCTTTTATGATTGACCTAAATACTGAGTTGTAAATCCGGTAGACAGACGCATTATACAGTTCTATAATTTTGTTCAAACTATAATATTTTACATTGATGCGTTTAGCGGCCTATAGTCCAAGAAAACATTGCCCACAAAGCTAGCACCGGGCGAAACGCAATGTTTTCTTGGACTTTAAGCCGCTAAACACATTAATTTTGACTAATAATTCAGAAAAGTCCACTTAAAATAAACTGATGCTAAGTCTTCTACTTAGTTGAAAATTCTTAATATAAAAATAAACTTTTTAAATTAATTTTCATATTAGTATATAGAATTTGTATCATTATTTATTTTATTTCTTTGTTATACGTTATATGTTTTTGAGAAAGTACTTTACTTACTTAAATTCTTACTTACTTACTTACTTAAATTAATTCTTTTTTTTTTATTATTTGATTAAAATCGGATGGTATGTAATAAAAAATAAAAAAAGGATAATCCCCTAATTAATAATTGGCCTGACCAGGTCAAATTTGGGGAAACCAAAAAAAAAGTGTTTTTCTTGGAAAAAATACTTCTAGTTTTTCTTAATTTCTCAAAAACTAAGATACATTTTGGCATCCGGTTTTCCATTTTTGACTAACAATTAATAAGAGCATTGAATTTTGAAAATTAAAATAATAGTTAATTACATAAAATTTTAAAAAAATTAGTTTTAAATTTTTTGTTTTATTTTTTTTTCAAAATTTTGAGTTTGAAAATTAATTTATTATTTAGAGTAGTTTTATGGCTTTCTAAAAAAATATAACAAGGCTTTGTATCATTCACCGTTGTTTTTAAATAATTTTTTTTGATTTAATCCATTTTTTTAAAAAGTTGCCCCTCCCGCCTAAACGGGGGGAAATAGAACCCCCCTCCCATACGATTTTTTTCTTATCTTAACTCCACCTACACGCTCAAGCTTTTTGGTTCACCTTAAACCAATCACTCTGTATAAACGCTACAGAAAATCCAATTTTTCTCAAAAAAAAAAATCCGAACGATTTTGAAAAAAAATTGTGTGACTGATTTGTTGCCAACGACGGAGTTTTCCGTTAGAATTTTTTTTTTCAAAATCACTTTATAACCGGTACCTGCCATATAAATTCTATAGAAAATTCAAAATGTGATAAAAAAAAAGATTTTTAAAATTTAAAAACAGAAATAGATAAATCATTTTGCTTTGTTTTAGTCTTAATTTTCTATGATTTTTTTAGCTATAAAATAAATTGTTTTACATTTGCAGTTTATACTTCATCATTGGTAGACCCTTTGCACCAAGACCCGTAACTTTAAATGTTTGCCCAGCTGGTGTGGGCTTATTTTTAAGTGCGCCCGTTGTCACATATAAAATATCCAAATTAGGTCCACCAAACGCAACAGATGTTACTTGCTCACAAGGAATTTTTATTTCAAGCATAATATTACCGTTCCTTTAATATGAAATGTTATAGTGATGGTTAATATGATGTTAAAAAAAATCAATAAACTTACTTTGGATCGACTTTAAAAACAGTCGAGCCCCCATAAATTGCAACATAAAGAAAACCATCCAAGTCAACGGTCATTCCATCAGGTAGAAATACGTTACCATCTTTCTGTTGGTTTTTAACATCGAAGACTATCTTTGGGGTTTCTAAAATACATGTTCATTATCATCTTAATTGTATTTACGAAACATTAATAAATTAATTATAAACATACTTATTTCACCTGTATCGATATCATAGTCAAATTCCTTTACTGTAAAATCCAACGAATCAATGTAGTAGAATTTTGTAGCCGTCTTCACCCCCTATGAGTTGACCTTGACGTAGTGGGGGTGCTTATTTGTGGGGTTCTCTTGCAATCCAGCTACAGAGCCACACAAACCAACATAACTCAAAAACAAAACACAAGTATGAAGACTTGGAAAATAAAAAAATATGGAAAAAGTAAACAAAAAGTATAAAAATCGAACTGGGATATCGGTTCAAAAGTCGGTAGGAGTCACGACTGCCGGCGATGGCTTGGCCTCAAAAGAGGATAAGTCGCCAGTGACAAATAACAACACGAACACAAACAAAAAAAAAAACTTTGGCCATTCCAAATGAAAAAGCTTTAAATAGCGGTAGGACTGGTGTGACGACCACAATTTCCGGAAAGGTTAACAAGCCACCCCGGGGTTGTGGAGCGTCCCACAGTCTAGACGCTACTACCTGCGGAGGAGATAACAATCTGCCCGCTGGTAACGTACCCACTCCGAACTCGGTAGGACTCAAAGAAGCTGACAAGGGTCTTGCCAACCTCTCTTCTGCTGCGAAAAACGCAGCCCTTAGTGGAACTCCCACACAAACCGCCCGTACAAAACCTCTCGTGTATTCGGGAGTTACTGCTCTGGCTCAAGGTTCGACCACGACTGTTGGTCCCACCACTAGACAAGGTAGATCTCTTCCTAACACAACGGAGGCTCCCCTCCTCGATGGCAGTGGTAATACGTCATGTAGACCTACTCCCACCGAGAAGAGGAAGAAAATGACAATGAAAAAGGAATTCAGGAACGCTACGAGAATAGTGAAGGTGATCGGTGCCTTGCCAGCATCTGAACTAGACTCAAAGCAATCCGAAAAACTTGCCTGGGCCAAAAACATATTAGCCCAACTTCAGACCTGCAGCGACTTAACGTCAAAGCGACTAAGGTCTTCCGAGGGAACCACTCCGGAACCCAAAAGGCCAAAGGCGAACACCGCTGGCGCTCCATCCTTTACCAGGAAAGATCTGTCCTTTAGTGCCGTGCTAAAAGACAAAACCATTCTAGCTGTCATCGACGGTAGTAATGCAGATGGCGCGATCTCTCCCGATCATTGGCAAATGGTTTTGAACAAACTCCAAGCCTCATACTGGACCCTCATGCTAGAAAATCCAGGGGAACCTGCAATTTTTGAGGATGCGGGATGGTATCAAGGTCGAGTCAAGCTAGTTGCCTTTGATAGTGAGAGGTCGTGTGACCTGTATAAACTCGCTGTCAGCAGGTTAGAGGGCCTATGGCCAAATGCAAAACTCGAGGTTGTGGCAAAGGAGAATATCCCGTGCAGACCAGGAGCCCGCACTAATGTCCCGGCCGATCTTTCCAATAAAGAAATCATCCTCAAGATGCTACAGTATGGTAATCCATCCTTGCCTACTCACGACTGGAAGGTTGCGAAGCTTGAAGATCCACGGGGTTCTTATAGATCAGCCATAGTGGTGATAAATATGGACTCTTTGGCTCCATTGGCTGAAACCCAAGGTGTGGTTAGGTTTGGATGGTCTACCATAACTCTAAAAGTATATAAAAAAGACGAGGAAAACGCATCGAACGCGATGCCATCAAAATCACAGGATGTATTTGCAGAAAAGGAACATGCCTCGGGTATCGACCTTCAGACAATGAAGGTAGATACTCCATGCACCTCCTCCACTGTGTCGTCCTCCATTTATATAAAACCGCCATCTGTCGAAGAGGCTCCTAACGTTGACAAATACTCCGATATGGATATTGTTGACTCCGCAAATGAAACATCTTGCAATGAGGACGACCTTCTTAAATCGGATTTCGATTCCGATGTAGATCTCGACCAAACTGTGGTGGGGGTTGATCCACCTAGCTGTAACCAAGATGGTGCAGTTAGTACAGATTAACACCCATCACTCCAAAGTGGCTTCGGCCTCCCTTCTTCTCCGTCTACAAAATAAAGGGGAAGACATCGTCCTGATCCAAGAACCTTTGATTGTCAATTCCACTGTTCAAGGACTCAGGACTCCCGGATACTACCTGCTGTATGCATCAAATAAAGGTGACCCTAGATCTTGCATATTAGTAAAAAGTAGCATTAACGTATATTTACTCCCTGATTACAGCGATCGTGATGTAACCGTAGTTAGACTACAAACCAATAACGGGGCGTACTGGTTAGCATCAGCGTATCTCGGCCATGACCACCTTGGCCCTCTTCCTGGCGACAAGCTAGAGGAACTTATCAGGGAAGCAGAACGACAGAAAGTCTGCCTTATAATCGGGTGTGACGCTAATGCCCATCATACCGTCTGGGGAAGTACAGACATAAATGACAGAGGTGAGTCACTTTTTGATTTTATTCTAAGTACTAACCTTATAGTAAGTAACATTGGCAATGAACCAACATTCATTACCAAAAACCGACAAGAGGTTCTAGATATCACTCTTGTCTCCGATACGATTCATCACAAGATCAAAAACTGGAGAGTTTCTAAGGAACATTCGTTCTCTGATCACAGATACATCCAATTTTGTCTTAATGAAGAATCTAAAAAACAGCCAGCCTTCCGAAATTATCGGAAAACCAACTGGCAACTATATAGAGAAACTTTAGTAAGATTAGTTAAACCATCACTCTTAAGTATCCCTTCTAATAAAAATGATCTTGATGATAAAGTCAAAGATCTCACCCTAGCTCTCAATAAATCAATGGCCATTTCTTGTCCCCTTACTCAGATAAGAGGAAAACAGAAACCACGTTGGTGGAACTCGGGTCTAGAACTGCTCAGGAAAAAGTGCAGACAACTTTTTAACCGAGCTAAACATTCTAGAGATAGTCTGGACTGGGAATTTTATAAAGAATCCCTAAAAATTTATAAAAAAGAATTAAGAAATAATAAAAGAACCTCCTGGAGGAACTTCTGTGGAAAAATAGAAGAAACTTCAGAAGCTTCACGATTAAGAAAAATTCTATCAAAAAATCCTACAATGCCTAGCTCCTTAAAGACAGCTAACGGCTCTTGGACCAATTCTTGCGAAGAATCGCTCACCCTGCTACTAGACACCCATTTTCCAGGTAGCTCACAAAATATAAATATCATTGATTCATTATTATCAAGCAACACACATACAAATATTGTTGGTCTGATTTCTAAGGATAAACTGAAATGGGCTATAAACAGCTTTGATCCTTACAAATCTCCCGGACCTGACGGCATAATACCTGCCGAGCTTCAATTTGCCTCGGATATCATAACACCCATCCTAGAGATCATCCTAATTGGTTGCGTAAAATTTACTTACATTCCCTCTTTATGGAGAGAGGTAAAAGTTGTCTTTATACCCAAAGCCGGTAAATGCTCCCAGGTTAACCCTAAAGATCTCAGACCAATCAGCCTATCATCGTTCCTTCTCAAAACCCTAGAGAGATTGATCGATATCCATCTGCGCAATGCTATAGATCCTAATCTGGTATCTACTGCACAACACGCTTATTGTAAAGGAAAATCGGTAGAAACGGCTTTACACACACTGGTACGAACCATCGAATACTCACTACATCATAAAGAGTACACTCTAGTTGCATTTCTCGATATTGAAGGCGCCTTCAATAATGTCAGCTATCAAGCAATCACAGCGTCACTGAAGAAACTAGATATACATGGTTCACTGAATGACCTAATTAATCTTATGTTAGAAAGTAGAATTATTAATTCATCTTTAGGTGGCACTCATGAAAGAAGATCTGTCAGCAGAGGTACACCTCAAGGCGGAGTCCTTTCCCCACTTCTATGGAACATAGTCGTAAATGAGGTGTTAAAAAGCCTAGAAAAAGAAGGTTTCAAAGTGATCGCGTATGCCGACGATGTTGCCATTGCAATATCGGGAAAACATGCTCAAATTCTCGTTGAATTAATGCAAAATGCTCTAAATATTAGGCTCAAATGGGCAGAAAAATGCGGACTGGGTATAAACCCAAACAAAACTGAACTTGTCCTCTTCACAAGAAAATATAAAATTCCCCAAATAAGTCCCCCATCAATTACGGGAACTCCACTAAGGTTTTCAGATGAAGCTAAATATCTAGGTCTTATCCTGGACAAAAAACTACACTGGAAAGCAAATATACAGGAAAGAGTTAGGAAAGCCACAGTAGCACTCTTCTCTTGCAAAAAAGCCATCGGAAATAAATGGGGCTTATCCCCATACATAACCCACTGGCTCTACACAGCGGTCATCAGACCGATACTAACTTACGGGGTAGCAGTATGGTGGACTGCCCTAGACAAAGTTACATATCGTGACAAGTTAAGTAAAGTCCAACGGTCAGCCTGTATGTGTATTAGCGGAGCTCTCCGTTCGACACCTTCAGCTGCTCTTGACATTCTACTTAATCTCATACCACTTGATATATTTAGCAAACAAACGGCCGCAAGCACAGCCGTTCGTCTCAAAGCCATCTCTCAATGGACCGATAACTCAATTGGTCACTCCATTATTCTGAAAACATTCGGACCAAAATTAAGTCACTCCGACTACTCTATACCCCAGCTAGTTTTTGACAAGAATTTTCAAGTCACCATCCCACCAAGATCCACTTGGGAAAATGAGAGTTTCTTGAAAGATGAATCAGTTCATTTTTACACCGATGGCTCAAAAACTAAAGATGGGGTTGGTGGTGGCGTTTACTCAGACAGACTAAATTTAAGTCTCTCATTCCGTCTACCTGACCATTGTAGTGTGTTCCAAGCGGAAATTCTGGCGATCAAAGAGGTATTATCCTGGTTAAGGGAAAACGTGATATCTGTATCGGATATCCGTATATTTTCAGACAGTCAGGCAGCCCTCAAATCAATCAGTGCTGTTTCCACAAACTCAATAACTGCCCGCGACTGTCAATCATCTCTCATGGAGATGGCAGAACAGTTCAATATTCACCTTTTCTGGGTGCCGGGACACAGAGACATTGAGGGAAACTGCAAAGCCGATGAACTCGCCAGAAATGGAACCCTACTACCGGTTTTACCTAACAAGGTGAATATTGGTATACCT
The DNA here is from genome assembly GCA_951217065.1 of Baccha elongata. Lineage (NCBI taxonomy): Eukaryota > Metazoa > Arthropoda > Insecta > Diptera > Syrphidae > Baccha > Baccha elongata. The sequence continues at coordinate 36,352,201 of OX578272.1, forward strand.
ATCGCTACAAGCAAACTCATGCTAAAACTAGATGCCATAGAGAAAACAAATTTAAGATGGACAAACACTACTACCTGCGTAGCGACAAAGCAAATCTGGCCAAAATTAGATCAGAAACGTACTAAATGTTTGTTATCTATGAGCAGATTACATCTTAGCTCCGTAATTGGTGTCATAACCGGACACTGTCTCATAGGAAGACACGCCATAAGACTTGGCGTATTCTCTAATGATTTTTGCAGAAGCTGCATGGACGAGGAGGAGGAGGAGACTATCACCCATCTTCTCTGTTCATGCCCAGCTCTCTCCCAAAGACGTAAATTACACCTGGGTAATTTCTTTTTCGAGGATCCAAGCGATATGTCGAACGTTGATATTCTATCTTTACATCGCTTCATAAGAAGCTCCAACTGGTTTCATTAAAGAAATACGAGTATAATTCCCATCTCTGGGCAGGTGCTTCTCAAACTTTTCTTCACCTGCTCGACAGAGTTCAGAAAAAGGCGTTAAAATTGATAGGAGAGAGAAACATTGAGGAAACATTTCCATCACTCGAACATCGTCGAAATGTTTCTTGTCTTTCTTTATTTTACAGGTTCTTTTATAAAAAATGTTCACTTGAGGTAGCCAGCTGCGTTCCACCCCTTAAACATTTCTCCCGTAACACTCGTCTTGCTAGGAACGCTCATCAGTTTACACTTGAGCCCAATTTCGGTCGTACCGTGAAATATAGAGATTCTTTCTTTAGCCGTACAACACGAATGTGGAATGAATTGCCTGGCACAATTTTTCCTTGCCATTTTGATCTGCAGACATTCAAGATCAATGTTCATCGACACCTCCTTTCCCTTCCTCCCTAAATTCCTATCGCTCGCGCTGTGACTTATCATTAAAAGGGCTATAACAAACCCCTTGAGCGCGTGTGCATTATAAAAAAAAAAAAAAAAAAAAACTCCCTCGCTCATTTCGTGGTATCACAACGGACCTATCTGTGGTCTAAGTGTGTCAGTAGTCTTCCTGACAGCCACATAAACCTAACCTAACCTAACCTAACCTTGTAGCCGTCTTATTCCAAGCTAGCCCATTTGAAATTCCAATATTGTCTTTCAGAAGAGTGTGGCCATTTTTGTCTATTCGGTAAAAATTTCCTGTTCGAAATTTATAAAAGTCAATGTTTCCACTGTTTGCGGTTCCAGTAAAAAGACGTCCATTAAGATCACATTTCGCATCATTGAAAATATTGTTTTTATATTTAATATCCTCTTGTTCAACAGCAACAATAACTTTTTCAACTTTACAAATTTCTGATATGCCATCCCAGCTAATAACAACTACCCGACGATCAATTCCAGCTATGAATTTATCATTTGTTCCTTCAATTGGTATTATAAATGATGCAATTAATGGTTCGTTTTCTTAAAAAAAAAAATTCAATGTAAGATTAGAGATATAACTAGGTATGTAAATATTATTTGAAATCTTTTTATCTTATTAGAGAACGTCTTAATTACTTACCGATTTCACATCTGTACACTTTTCCTTGAGCGTAGTCATATCGTAAAAATTTCTTGCCAAATACATCAACCAGGTACAGGCTTTGTGTGGCAATGTCCCAATGGGGTCCCTCACCGAACAGAGCATAGCAATCTGGTACTGGTTCAATTTGGTAAGACATCTGTTTTATAAAAAAATGTTTTGTTGTTGCATTAATATTAATATAAAATAATAGAAAAATACATATATTTTTTTAAATTAATCAGAAAATTACTAAAGTACAAGTTTAATATTTAAAAAAAAAAAAAAAATTATCTCTAAACATTATTTCGTATGATTATGTTTCATTTAATTTTACCTAATTTGCTTAAATTTCCAAACATTTGGCAACACTTATATTAAATACTTTGTTAACTTGCTTTTGCACAATTTTTAGTTTAAAGATAACTTGTTAGTCACAAGATTAAGTATAATGTTTGTGCAATTAATGAACATAAACTTTTTAACTTGCGAATTTTATGCGAAATAATTCTCTACCGCTCCCGGACATACCCCAAGAAAGGGAGATACAATTCCTTGAACCCGCGAAGCAGGCCAAAGAAAGACAAAAGCACCTACCAGACGACTGGACATATACACTGGGTATATGTCCTGTCCAGGAGCGGTAAGAGAACTATTTCGAATTCGCGAAATTCAAATTAGGTGCACTTAGATAGACTCATAATTTAGTTTGTTGTACTCACCGTTTTTTTATATATTTGTTTTGCACAAAACCTAACACTTCACACAGAAGAATAGTAAATATTGAAAGAAGACAAAGTTCACACCTATTCCCAAATAGCTCTATGTCCAGAGTGATAAATTTAATAACATGCAACCTTAATAAATACTAACTAGCGGAGGTGCCATGCTAAATTAAAAAGAAACCTGTGATAACACATTTTTAGTTTCTGAACGATTGAAATTTGTGATAGTAAGCAAAACAGTAAAAACAGTATGTATGTGTATAATCTATAACAAAGATAAATGATAACATATTTTATAAAAATCTCTCTCTTTTCCAAAATCCACACAAAGTAATTCAAACATATGTTTGCTATTTAAGCAAGGGGAAGGGAAAATTAGTACGTTATGTAAAATTAAACCGGGTCACTCTTAGTCGTGTATTTATATGAACAAGTTTAGACGCATGCGTCTGAACCGGCTATATTCATTTATCATTCACTGTAAAGTACTTCATTTACGCATGTTGATCTATCTCGTAATGAATCAATCCCAGATGTTTAGTATTTCAAAATATTTTTAGAAAGTTGTTTTTCCAGGGTTTTGCAGTTAATTTAACATTTAAAACACACATAACTATAACATTATTTTATCGATAAAATATATAAAAAAAAACACGTATACGCCCAAGTGAACTAATAAATTTCGTTTTATCAATTTGAATCCATCTGAAGGGTCCAGGGGAAAAATGACACAAGTCCGCTCAAAATGATTTCGAGAAAAATTAATTTAAAAGTGAATTAATAAAATGACGGCTATTAAAGGAAAATACAAACAAAAAAAACAGGTGATGGTATGAATTTTCCCGTACATAGTGTGTTTTAATTTAATTTTTTTTTGCTAAAATCACATTCATCATTTTTTCAAAAAATAATTTTTTTTTGATTTTAGGAAAAAGTTGACTTGTGCCATTTTTCCCCTGGACCCTTAACTTATTAAATTATTATTGTCTTTTCTATTGGACAAAATAGTATTCACAATAAACTTAAACATACTATTATAATTGTGTTCAAACTTAACCAAATTATTTATTAATACTTTATTTTATTATTTGTTAGCATAAACTACACATAATATGCAAACATAATAATGGTAAAAACTGACAAAAATAAATTATGTAGGTTCCTAAGGAGGGTCGTTACTATTTATACAAATGTGAACTAATCTTTCAGTAAAATTATTGTGTAAGATTCAAATTAACATTTTAACTTTTAAACGCTAATTTTGTATTGAAAGTTTGCACTTTGTCATAGGAAGACCTGTAGCACCAAGTCCAGTGATCATGTAGGTTGTTCCTGAAGCTTCTTGCTTATTAAAAAGTGCAGATGTTGTCACATATAAAATATCCAAATTTGGTCCACCAAAAGCAGCTGAAGTTACAAGCTCACAGGGTATTTTAATGTCCATTAAAATGTTGCCATCCCTAAAAATTATTAAATGATTATAAAAAATTCTAACTCAATATAGAACCATTTTAATTTACTTTGGATCAATTTTTAGGACAGACGAGCCTCCAAACAAAGCAACATAAAGAAATCCATTTGAATCGATAGTCATTCCATCGGGTGCGAGAAATTTACCTTCTTCTTGACGATTTTCAAGACTAAACACTACTCTGGGATTTTCTGATACATAATTTTTTTCAGATATTATAATTATAAGACTAAAATAGAGTATGCATACTCACTAAAAACACCAGCATCGAAATCATAGTCATATTCTTTTATGTGAAAGTCAAATGAATCAATATAATACATTTTATTAGTTTTTTCATTCCATGCCAGCCCATTAGAAACTCCAATACTTTCGATCAATTTCTTGTGATCTCTTTTTTCATTTATTCTATAAAAACTTCCAGTGCGTGTATTAATTGAAAGATCTGTATGCATGGTGCCAGTAAAAAGACGACCACGAGGATCACATTTGCCATCATTGATACGATTTTGTAAACATTTAGTATCGCCTTGTTCAACGGTAAGAATTTCTTTATCAACTTCACATGTTTTGCAAACACCATCCCAAGTTATAACAACTAAACGAAGTCCAATACCAACTACAAATTTGTTTATAGCCCCTTCAACTGGTATTATAAATGATGCCAATTTCTCGTTTTCTAAGAAAAAAAAAACAAAAATTATTATAATATATTAATGTCATTTTCCATTAAACGTTCCGAAGGCCTTTAAAACCTCCCTAAACCGTTCCATTCATTTTTCGGAGTGATGTTTGGGAGTGCTAATTCGCCTTCCGGAATTGAATTGGGATATCGTCAAAGACATATAGAAACAATATGCGCAGTATTTTTTCATTTCTTTTTTACAATTCAGAAACTTACAAAATAAGTATGAATAGTAACACATATTGAAAAAAAATACTTTTAATTCGTTTTTTGCTTCCTTTGAGATTACAAAATTGAAATCATATTTCCTTCCTCTTCGGAGTGAAATGAATGGAATGTGACATTATATAAACAATAATTTGTTACAGTAAAATTGACACCATTTAAAAAAAGGTGCTCAACAATCAAAAGAAATAGTGCCAGAAGGAAAAATAAAAAAAGCAAAAAAAAAAAAAATTAAATGAAAAAATACATCGTATCGTTAAAATTACACTTCTTCAATTTGTAATTAAATATTGTCAACACCTAAAAAATCAGATTTAAAGTTTCATCTTTTATTTTAATACTTATCAATAGAAATTTTTCGATTAGACTTACAAATTTTGTATCAAAAACTGATTTTTTGGTTTCGTTTTCCCAATTATGTTTTGTTGTAGAATAGTACCTGACTCGGAAATAGATATTGATGTTTTTTAAAAAAACGTTATATCTACAATTTACTCTCAGTTGCTGTCAAAACATAAACCATTCACAAAATTATGATCTGACATTTAACGAGTTGTCAAAGACTTCACTGTCTAACTGCCTTAAAGCCAAACTACGGTCAATTAATTCACTGACCACTGACATGATAATGACGTCGAAATTGCGTCACAACCTTGTCAGTGAAGTCGTGCATAGTGTGATTGTCAGTTTTGGGACGTCCGTCAGTGAGAGTGTCAGTTAACTGACTTGTTCAATGGCAAATTCGCATGAGACAACTGACAACCATTTCTGGTTGTGTCAATTGTCAGTAAACTCCATAATTGAACTAATTGTTTTTGTATTTATTTGTTTATATTTGTGATGTGCTGGCAGTCGTTTAAAGGTTAAATATTTATAAAATATATATTTATATCCTGAGAATCCAAAATCCCGAAGAACCAAAATCTGGAAAATCCCGAATATGAAACTAGTTGTTTTTCAATGCAGAGGAAAGAGATTTTGGGATTGCATAATATTTGTACTTAAATTAAATTAAAATCCAAAAAATTTATTTAATTTAAAATGTTTATTTAAACTAATATAATTACATAACACTGTGATTAAAAAATGAGCGTTGTAACAATGAAATGAATTTATATTGGTACATATATAATTATTCAAAATCTTTTTTTGGGATTTTTTTTCTGTGATATTAGAGTTTCGGGATTTTGGCTTTTCATGATTTTTTCGGGATTCTGGATTTTGGATGTTCGGGATTTTGGATTTCCGGAATTTCAACTTTTCAGGAATTTTTCGGAACTCTGGATTTTCGGGGTTTTGGATGTTCGGTATATTGGATTTTCGGGATTTCAACTCTTCAGGATTTTGCAATTTTGGATTTTCGGGATTTTAGATTATCGGGATTTCGGCTTTTCGAGACTTAGAGAGAATTTAACTGACACGAGCATGAGGCGTCAGAGAGTTTCGGGACACATTGGTACAGGTCTGTCAGTTAGTGTGATAACCTTTTTTTCTTCACTGATGACTGACGAGCAATTGCTTCAATTAAATGAAAATCACATCAGTTTACGTGAATTTACTGACTGCTGATATGGCCTTTAGCAGGCTTAGCACGCGCTTTCGATGGCAATAGCACGATTAAACAGTCACAAAAAAAGAATACATTGTTTTAACTGAGAACACTGCACATGTGATTATGCGACTGAAAAATAGCGAATTCGTGCATGTTAATTTCTGCGATTTTTCAACAGCACTGTTAAATAATTACGAGTGCACTTGATCTTGTATTGTAGTAATTGGACCCAACAAAAGAGTCCAAGTACAGTATCAAAATTCAAAGTATATATGGATAGTAAAATAGTATTCAGTATATGTATAGTATATACATATGTATTAAGTATAATATGTGTACTGTTACTAAATATTTAAATAATTTTTCATTTATTTCTTACCAATCTGACATCTGTAAACCTTTTTCTGTGTATAGTCATAGCGCAATACTTGTCCGTTTTCAATATCAACAAAGTACAAACTCTGTGTTGCTATGTCCCAATGTGGTCCTTCGCCCAACAAGCCATAGGAGTCTGGTATTGGCTCAACTTTGTAGGACATCTATACAAATATAATTATTAAAATTATTTCAAGAAATAAGATTAGCCTAATGAATTTGAAATTGATTATAAAAACTTCGTTTAAATATGATTAAATGCTCATCATCATCAACAAAAGCTATATTTTTCGTGTTTTTAAAACTTTTCAGAATGGTTTTCTTAATTAACTTTCTTAAATTAAGAGTAAACTTTTCAGGTCAATTTTATTTTATAATCATACAATTCACTGTTAAACAGCTATACCAAAATAATAGTAACTCCTTACTTTTAAGAAATACTGTAAATTGCACTTAGTTAAGGAGAACATGTGAACAAACAGTTAAATTACACTTATAAGTTGACAATCAATTAATGTTTAACTTTTTGGGTGTAAACAAAAAGTGTTTTCAGTTTGTTATTGATATTATAACAATATTTGCTTGAAGTATAGTAAATATTTAGGTGAGATATTTACTCTCACATTAATTCTTTAATTTTTATTATAATTTTACCAGAAAGTCGTTTATATTGAAACACTGTACTAAAGATCAGCAAAAAATAACTTTAGGTATGCATAACTGCAATAGTTGACTATTGTTAACAATTTAATTTAATTAAATTTAATTAATTTTTGTCGTTCCTTTCATACAAAATTACTACGAATTTCATTCAAGTGTGTCTCAGTATTTATATAAATGCATAAACAGTTTTTCGAAACAACACGAAGCTATCCAGATCGCTTTGGATACAATCGATAAAAAAGATGAAATAATAAACGCGGCCGATAATAAAAAGATATACAAATGAACGCAGTCAAAAATTAACCACTTGCTAAAATTTTAACGAGCTCCTTGAGCAGGTTAATTTTTGACGTCTGTGTTCAGTAGTGTCAAAATTTAGCCATTAGATCAAATTTACTTGCACTTTTAAGCGACATTTACAAAATACACGGTCAGTCAGAGGACGTCAGTCATCTACACATATAATTAGTGATTAAGCAATATCATAAGGGTTTTGATTTTTCGTCAATCAAATGCACGCATACAGACTTATTTTCACAAACACCATATTACAGATTGATGTCAAATGACTGACCGTGTAAAGATCACTTTAACGCAAATGGCACACGGCCATAATAATAAAATGTTCACTTTTGCTATTATTAATTAAATACTATTTTTATGTATTTTTATGTTTTTTGACCTCTGTATATGAATATACTTATAAGTTGGTTTATGGGCTGTAGGTCAACAGCCCATAAACCAACTTATAAATACTATTTTTATGACCATCAGCTTGTTAATAAGCCTATGACAATTAGGGTGTGAAATTTGGAAACCACACTTTCACTTTTCGAAAAATCATCCATTATTAAACAAATATTTATGTATGATAAATAACTTTATTTGTTGAAGAATCTAGTTCCTCTTCGGCTGTTAAGGTCACTTTTTATAAGCAATGAAACAAAATTACTTCATTTACTTTTCCCGACGTTTCGACTGGGTGCTGTCTTCCTCAGGGGATCTTTATTGTACGAAGAAACATATTTATAAACACAGTAATTAGTATATATGTATATATAAAAAGCAAAATGTTATTGACTTACTTTAAGTTAATAAAAAATTATTTAAAAAGAAATTTTAACTTGTTTTATTTGGAAAAACAAAAAAAGAAATTTTTAAGCAAAATTAAAAATAAAAATTAAAAACAAACTATTGAAATGTAAGCACTTCTTCTAATGAAGATCAGTCAACTAATGTCTCATCATCGTCATCATCGGCTCGACAACCGGGGTCCGGTCCTGGCCTCCTTCAACAAGTCTCTCCACCTATCCCGGTCTCGAGCCGACGCCATCCAGTTGCGCACCCCAAGGCTCCGGGCGTCCTGGTCTACGCCATCTCTCCAGCGCAAGCATGCATGGTCTACCACGCTGTCGTCTGCCATAGAATGTACCACAAAGAACTTTCCGAGCAGGTTCCTCTTCGCTCATGCGAGCTAGGTGCCCTGCCCACCGAAGTCTACCGAGCCTAATTTTTGTCACTATATCTGCTTCAAGGTAGATTGCGTACAATTCATGATTGTACCGTCTCCGAAATCGTCCTTCCTCACATATGGGGCCAACAATTCTCCTTAAGACTTTTCTCTCGAACGCGGCTAAGAGGTCAGAGTGCCTTTTGCTAAGCACCCAAGTCTCGGATCCATATGTGAGTACTGGCAGGACCATGGTCCTGTACAGCAGTAGTTTTGAAGTTATGGTGAGATTTCTGGATTTGAAGAGCTTTGACAGACTGTAGTAGGCTCTGTTGGATTTGAGAAGCCGCCCGCGTATTTCTTCTTCTATATTGTTATCGGCTGCTACTATTGACCCAAGGTATTTAAAGGATTGCACCACTTCAAATTCGTGCTCCGCTACCTTGATTGTTTGACCAACTGTTCCTCTCGCATTCGACGCCACCATGTACTTTGTTTTACCTTCACTAATGTGCAGCCCCAGATTTTGTGCCGCCTGCTCGATCTGGATGAAGGAATCGTGTACAGCTTGCTCGGTTCTTCCGATGATGTCGATGTCGTCTGCGTAAGCCAGTATCTGGCTGGACCTGTTGACGATGGTCCCTCTTGTTGCCGTGCCAGAGTCACGGATTGCTTTCTCCAACGCCAGGTTGAAGAGGAGGCAGGCCAAACCATCCCCTTGTCGGAGTCCATTAAAGATGTTGATTGGTCTGGATAGCAATCCGGCTATTTTTACTTGGCTTGTTACGTTTGTCATGGTCAACCTACATAGTCGTGTCAATTTATTTGGGATGCCGAATTCTCTCATGGCTTTGTAAAGTTCTACCCTGGCTATGCTATCATAGGCGGCCTTAAAGTCTATAAACAGGTGGTATGTTGGGATGTTAAATTCTAGACATTTTTCCATCGCCTGCCTAAGGGTAAAGATCTGATCAGTTGTTGATTTGCCTGGAATGAAACCACACTGATATTGTCCGATGATGGTTTTAGCGTATGGGGTTATCCGGTATTGTAGGATAGAGGAGAGTATCTTATAGGCGGTACTCAACAACGTGATACCTCTATAGTTGCTGCACGTTGTGACATCTCCTTTCTTATGTATGGGGCATATTATTCCTTTTCGCCAGTCTTCTGGCATTTCTTCACGCTCCCACACGTGCACTATAATATCATGAATTGCCTGACGTAGAGCTGGCCCACCGTGTTGAAATAATTCGGCTGGTATACCATCAGCTCCCGGGGCTTTGTTTTTCTTTAGCCGGTCTATAGCCTTCTCAACCTCTTCTATGCTTGGTGACGGCAATATAGGGTATTCGTCTTGAAGCAGTGGAGCCTCCACTTCTGCAGTGAGTTGACCATTTAGCAATTCATTAAAGTACACTTCCCATCGCTCCAGTATGCTTTGTGGATCGGTGATCAGATTTCCCTCTCCGTCCTTGCAGTATGTGCAGCGTGGTGTGTACTGCATCATGTTTCGGATGGATTGGTAGAACTTCCGCGCCTGGTGCGGACCTCGCTCTCGGCTTTTTTCTATTTCACAGATTAAGTTCTTCTCCCAGGCTGATTTTTTCTGTCTGTGAAGCCGTTTTTCTATTCTTCTGAGCTCTTTATATTCTTCTTCGCGTGCCCGCGTTCTATGAGATTGTTGCATTGCTCGGTACGCAACATTCTTACGTTCAGTCGCTAGCTTGCATTCATCATCAAACCAGTCGTTCCGATTTCTACGACTGCTGCCTAAGATGGAGTTGGCAGTACTAATGACAGTATTCTTAAGGCGTGTCCACTTCTCATCTACGCCCAGCATACTGGCTCCAGGACTTACTCTCCCTAAATCAAGTGATTCTAGGGCGAGTCCTAACGCATTACCAAAGGTGTTACTGGCATTTTCATTGCGCAGGGCGGCCGTGTTGATTCGAACCTGATCGGCGGATGCAATACGTCTTCGCAAGGCAATCCGCCCTCGGAAGACCATACCAACAAGATAGTGATCCGAGTCGATATTGGCGCCTCGGTACGTTCGTACCGTCATCAAGTTCGAGTAGTGGCGACGGTCTATCAACACGTGGTCTATTTGGTTACGAGTGACTCCATCAGGTGATACCCAGGCGGCTTTGTAGATATCTTTTCGCGGGAACCTGGTACTCGCAACGACCATGTTTTTCGATGCTGCCAATTCTAAGACTCGAAGTCCATTGTCATTAGTGTTCTCATGCAAACTATGGGTGCCTGCGTAATGCCTGAATACCGGCTCCCGACCTATTTTTGCGTTCAAATCCCCAAGGATGATTTTTACGTCATACCTTGGACAGGCATTGAGGGTCCTCTCAACTTGTTCGTAGTAAGTCTCTTTTTCTTCGTCTGAGGACTCCTCCGTAGGTCCGTGAACGTTAATGAGGCTAATGTTCGTAAATTTGCCTCGCACGCGAAGGGTGCATAGCCTTTCGCTTATAGCGTTAAAGCCGATGATGGTAGACTTCATTTTTTCGCTGACTAGGAAGCCTACCCCGAGCACATGGTGTTTTGTATGACAGCTGTAGTATACGTCATATTCTTTCTTCTGTAAAACACCATTCCCTGTCCATCTGATTTCTTGTAGTGCTGTTATGTCAGCTCTATATTTTGACAGGGCATCGGCTAGCTGCTGAGCAGCTCGAGCTCTATAGAGCGATCGTACGTTCCATAAGAAAATTCGTAAATCGTTTTGCCGTTTTCGTTGCGTTGGTTGTCGTCGTGAGATCAGTCCGTTTCCGAGGCTTGTTGTCGGGTTCGTAATTCTAAAATTTTACGGAACAGGGAATTAACCTGTTGCCAACCTGAGGAACTAGCCTGATCATAGTAGCCAAACCTTTTTTAAAAGGCTTGTTACTAGCGGCCGCCGCAAAGAGGCTATGATCACACTTCCACCAGTCCCGAATAGTTACGGCACGTGCATGTTTTCATATGCTACATGTTATTCCCCCTATTCGTCTGATGGCTGACCGCCATCAGACTAATGTCTACTGATGATTAATTAAATTAATTAATTCATTTTCAATTTTGGTTTTAAGTCGCGTGAAAACAGAGGCTAGTGTACAGTGTGACTTAAATGCTTATTTCACATTTTTGCAACGGTCTTTGACAACTTGTTTAAAGTTTTGAGTCAAAGTTGGAACATAAACAATGCTTTTGTAGACGCTGGCATTTTCAGTTGTAGATTTGTTATCTGTTGGTTGTTTATTTTTATGGTGTTGTATGAGACTTCTTATTAGTTCGTATGGATATCCATTTATGGCCAAAATCTTTGTCATCAAGTGTTCATTGTCGGAAAGAAACTTTTGGTCACTTAGAGTGAAGACTTTACCAATTAAGTTGAAAGCGGTATTAATTATAATGGGGCATATTCATAGACACTGTCTAAGTTGTTTTTAAGAAAAAATCGAGTTTATCCTATCTAAAGTACATTGCTTAAACCAAGACTAAGCAAAACTTTAGTTTAAAAACAACTATGAATATGCCCCATGTGTTTTGCTTGGTTCGATCTAAAATTGATTATTTTTGGTTGTAAAGCGGTCAATACAATTTTGCTTTATATTATTCTTACATTTATTTTACATACTTTGCATGAATAACTTTGTATGATTTACTAATTAGCATTTGTTTTGGTATTTAAATAAATACAAATAAATCTTTTAATATACAAAATGTTTGAAGGTATTATTCCATATTTAAGAATAAAGCCATATTGCGGTTTTAATAATTTGCAGAGAGGCTTTGAGATCATCCAACCAATGTGAATCAAACTAGTTTCATTAGAAATGTAATAATACGAAAATGGTTTAGTATAAACAACTAAAACAATGAATGAGGCACACTTTTTATAGTTGTAGCACACTATAGTTGTAGCACGTCTTGTATCCACTAATTAGCAAATAAATCAACAACACGACACGAACAATTGTGGTATTATTATATACGTAAAATTGTGTCACTAGTTTGGGTTTTGTTCAAAAAAAAAATAGTACCTATTTAATTTTCTATAGATACTTAGTATAAAATATTGGTAAATACCTCACCTTTTTAATTAAATTTTTGCACTAAACCAGAATGAAAATTTGTTCCAATCGATACGAGGTTTTATTATATACTAACTAAGTTTGTCAATTTTTTTTTGCAATATCTCGTGTACCTATCTCATCTGTGCTAGATATAATAATAATAAATTACAATAAACTATAATAGAGATAATATTATAATATATTCAAGTCAATACTTTCAAAACTATGGGAAAGTGAGATCAACATTTTTGTAGGTAATACAAATGTAAGAAAAAAATATAACTATAGGTACCTACAGTCATGGCCGTTGCAGTTAAGTAAGGAAAAAATGTGAACAAAAAACTAAATTATACTAAAGGTTATAGTAATTTGCCCATTTATGTATGTACAAAAAGTTTATTTGTTTATTGATTTATTCTTTGCAGTAATTGGTAGTCCAGTAAAATTTAACTGAGACTATTTTTTTGTTTTAAAGTGTACCAATTGGAGAGTTTAAATTCACAAAGTTCACACAAAAATAAAATGTCTGAATTATCCGCCATTTTGAAAAATGCATTTTTCTCGACTTTCATTGGTCGTATTTATTATTTAGTTTTTTTTTTTTATGAGGAAAAATATTTTCTACAAATTTGTCTCAAAAATATTGTTGACCGATCTTTCACATAAAAAGTTATTGACAAAAAAATGTAAAAAATTTAGAGATGGAAATCATTTTTATCTCGCCTCTATAAGAAATAAAATTTAACATATTTTCGGTAGAACCATAAATAAAGTTTCTTAACAATAAAAAAAATATATCATGACAAAGCTGAAAAATATGTATGTATTTTTCCATGATCTTCTTCATTACGATTTCTGTTATTGATTTTCTTAACAATAAGAAAAAAATTATTTTTAATTTCTTCCTCATGAAAAATCAAATATTTACAGCTTGGTGCACCGTTTTGATACCAAAAACTCATGTGACCATTTTATGTCGGTTGTAATTACGTTATGATGTTTTTTAAGGTAGGTATGTTGTTGTTGGGAGTTCGTCCCATTGTTGGCATCCATCACAAGAAGACAAGAGAGATCCTAGGATGCCTAGTGAGTAGCCCGGCACTCGGCAGGTAGCGCCGCTATGGCTGATAGCTTCATTATTTGCTAATCTGGACAGGGTGCTGGATGGCTAAGGGTAAGCTCGTCTGCAATTGAAGTCGTCCGATTGAAGAGAAGGATATGGTTCTCCTGGTTACCATAATCTGCCTGCACAGCTACTATGAGTATGGTTACGACAGGAATTCATAAAGTTCTCTTGATTCATTTTGTCAGTTTGAGAAGGATGTGATGGCTGAATTACTAATTGATTTTTCATTGCAGGTACGCAGTACGGGAGTTATACATATACCTCAGGGCAATATTTCAATGAATCTACATTGATCTAAGTGTGGCCGATACAAGATCAACCGCCTACCGCCAACCAACTAACCTATAGCTTAACCTATGATAGACCGTATTAAAATGAACAATTAAACCAAAGTTCTTATTGAATTGGCTGAGGAGATATTCACCCTCAAAGTATTTCACTTGCAGTGGGCAACACACCATTACTTACACAGAGTTATTCACATAAAATGCAAAAAAAACAGCTGAAGCAAGTAGGTTTGGTCAAGACAAGAAAAAAATTGTATAGGAGGGGTGTTTATCCCCCGGTTTAGCCGAGAGGTTCAATTTGTCCTTTAGCAGTTTCCGATGTTTCCGATGAAAATTGTGCCAAAGAAAATATATAGAAAACCCAACAAAATGTGTTTTTTTGGGACAAAAATGCTTCTCATTTTTGTCTTATATCCTCGCGTATTTCTCAAAAACTAAGACACCTTTAAACACCCATGTTTTTAGTAGGTGGCAGAGAATGTTTTCTTTTAACAAAATACCCATCCAATTATAGAATTGGATGTGGTTGGATAGTCTTTGAGGATATTAAAAAAAAAATTGCTGAATTTCCCGTAAAGTTGTTCCCCACATCTACATCCAAATATAAAATAAATTCTTAGAAAAAAAAGAAGGTCGTCTTCACACGAGCATTTTTTTTTTTGTTTTTCAATCAATTTTAACATTCGATCGAAAAAAAAGCATACTTCTAGGAGTTATTTAAAAGAAAATAATATCGTAATAATTTGTATGGGAATCCGAAATTTTTAATTGGTCATATAGATTTGTTAGTATTTATTTCAGCAACAAATAATTGTTTTTTCGTGTTATGCACAGAAAAAACATATTTTTCAATTTTTTTTTGCTTATGAGACCTACTAATGTCATTCAAGTAAGTCAATGAGGCCCTAATCAGACATTAATCCCGAATTTCGTTTTTGTCCTTTCAAATATTGTTTCAAAAGAATGTCAAAGTGATTTTAATAAAAGTTTTTATTAACAAATATTTTAACTTTTATAGGTGTGCTTTATAATGATAGCTTGCAATTAGTCATAGGAAGGCCTTTAGCATCAAGCCCAGTGACTTTATAGGTTATTCCTGAAGCCTCTTGCTTATTAAAAAGTGCAGATGTTGTCACATATAAAATATCCAAATTTGGTCCACCAAAAGCAGCTGAAGTTACAAGCTCACAAGGTATTTTAATGTCCATTAAAATGTTGCCATCCCTAAAAATTATTAAATGATTATAAAAAATTCTAACTTAATATAGAACCATGTTAATTTACTTTGGATCAATTTTTAGGACAGACGAGCCTCCAAACAAAGCAACATAAAGAAATCCATTTGAATCGATAGTCATTCCATCAGGTAAAATGAATTTACCTTCTTCTTGACGATTTTCAAGACTCAATACTACCGTAGGATTTTCTGAAAGTTTATTATTTTTAAATATTAATTATTAGTTAAAAAAAATATATTCAATTACTTAAAACACCAGTTTCAAAATCATAGTCGTGTTCTTTTACTTGAAAGTCCAATGAATCAATATAATACATTTTATTAGTTTTTTCATTCCATGCTAATCCATTAGAAACGCCGATGCTTTCAATCAATTGCTTGTGCTCTCCATTTTCATCTATTCTATAAAAACTACCAGTACGTCTGTTAAAAATATCTGTATGCATGGTGCCAGTAAAAAGACGACCACGAGGATCACATTTGCCATCATTGATACGATTTTGTAGACATGTAGGATCGCCTTGTTCAACGCTAAGAATATCTTTATCAACTTTACATATTTTGGAAATACCGTCCCAAGTTATAACAACAATACGACGTTCAATACCAACTACAAATTTGTTTAAAGCTCCTTCAATTGGTATTATAAATGATGCCAATTTCTCGTTTTCTAATAAAAAGGAAAAGAAAAAAAATGATATTAAATAAAACTTTTAATGGAATAACCAACTTCAACAATTCGCGAGATTGCCAGAAAATTTTAAATTTTATTAATGATGCTTAAGAATTAGTATATAGATAAATATATGTAGGAAAAGAACAGGGAACTAGGTATGGTTAACCCTTGAAGGAAAGAAAGTGGAAGATATGCTCAAAATTTAAGAGAACGAACTTCTAAAAACAATATGCCACTTTTTTGTAAACAAAAATTATTTTTGATATATGTACCTAGGAATTAGGTTTGTATGTATTTCAACATAAAAATTATAAAACACACAAATGTGATGTTTCCAAATTAAATACACAAAGAGGTCACACGAACTCGCTCTAGATAATTTGGAAAAATGAAAACTATTTGGGAGATAATGAAAAATACCCAACCAGAACGTTTGATGAAAATAAGAAAAAAAAATTAATTACTTAATTTATTTCAGCTACGCTGAAAAATATAAAATAACTAAAAATTGTTACGAAGCTAAATTCGCAAAGACCGTTTTCAGTTAAAAATAAATATTTTTATTTGGCCTATTAATATGAACCTATTTACATATATGGTTAAGTCCTTGACGTACTAGATATGGACCGCCAGTCGGTTCAAATTTTCATACAAACGGCCAAAAAATGTTGTTCCATCTAAAAGCGGCAAAAATACGCCATCATCTTTTAGTGTTAAATACGTGTACTAATTTCGCGTTTAAAATTTAAATAAAACGTCGACATATTCATATGCAAGTGACTCAATGTCATATAGAGTGGATTTGTTTTGTAAAATAAAACTAGTTTGATTACAATTTCCACCTAATTATATTAAACTTAAATGATTAATTAAAACAAGCGTAGCACTGCTACGCAGATTCCCTGCTAGTAGTTGATGGCGCCCCTAGTTATGTTGGAACACGCGTGAAGTTGGCTATCGGCAGTCCATATCTAATACGTCAATTGGTTAAGTATTTACCATCTGCAAGCCATTTACGAAAAAGTTAAAAAAAAATTTGCTGACAATATTTGTTGCCGCAATAAGAAAAAAATTGTCCAAAATCAACTTCATTAGATAAAGAAATAATTTGTAACAACGTTAAGATAATAGCGTTGATGTTGAGCAGTGTGCACTTGGATACAAAAGAACTGATTTGAATGTGAAACAACAGTTACAACAGTTTGCTTAATTTGTTACGTATCAAACACTTTGATGCAAAACTCGATCTCGTGAACAATTTCAGAAAACTATTACCTATGTATAACTACAGTACTAATTACTATAGATAGGAACTATATAGTATTTTTAAAATACCAAACCCTTAACACCCAAATCTGGAATACCCCAAATAATATGTTGGCTAAGACATAACAAGTAAGAATATACAAACGTATCTATATTTAAAATTATTTTTTTTTAATGTCTTACCAATCTGACATCTGTACACCTTACTCTGTGCGTAATCATAGCGCAACACTTGCGCGTTTTCGATATCAACGAAGTACAAACTTTGTGTTGCTATATCCCAATGTGGTCCCTCGCCTAACAAGCCATAAGAGTCTGGTATTGGTTCAACTTTGTAGGACATCTATAAATAATTTCAATTGATTAACTAAACAAGAATTAAGATTAATAATAAACATGAAAGTGTTTTGAGACATGGTTTTATTTTAAAATAGATTTAATGAAAGTAAGTTCATAACACAGATAATAAAGCTTATACATATTATTGAAACCTTACAGCAAAACTTTAGTCTGCAATCATATACATTTAAATGCACTTTAAACAAATATGTAAGTATTTTTGGTGGCACAGTTGTGAATATAGTTTTGCTATTTTATTATACCTATAATTACATGAATTTTGAATTTTTTGGTTCTGCTTTTATTTATTGGTAAACTAAAGCAACAACAAGAATTTTATAAAATTCTTTAGATAATTTGAGTTTTATTCAAAGAATAAAATTTTCAATTTTGTATACAGTCTCAAATTAAACTCACCTTTTTTGATAAAATTTGTGTATGTTCTAAATCAGAATATAACTTTTTGTAAAGTAGACACACCCAATCGAGACCAGCTTTGATTGTATACTAACTAAAGCTTGAAGGTTTTTTACTTAGCTTGCCGGTTTCTTATAATGATTATCTCCTGAGCTTCATCTGTGCCAGATGTGAAAACAATAAACTGTACGTCTAGGTAGATTCAATTCAATTCAATACATGGAAAACATTGGGATCATAATAATCATAATATTTTTGTAGGTTTGTAATAGAAAAGTAACAAACAAATAAACTGATAATGAATTAATTAAAATAAAGTTTAATTTTTTTTTTTTTTAATTGCCTGACCGTTGGTATCTCATATATTAAGGTTAGACTTTTGACCCAAGTTTTCCTTAAGTATATAATTCATTCCATTGACCAAATAATAAATGTGTCTAAAATGTCTAAGGAGGGTGTAAACGGTCTTATTAAAGACGAAGAGTCCTCTTTTACACTTGGACGAATCGCATCAGACCCAAGGCCACTTAAAGCTTAAAATTTAAATTAAGGTCATCATAACGCTTCCAAATCATTTTTAATGCCAAAAAACTGACACATTTCCCAAAAACTCACGAAAGAAAGCGTCACAAAATCCAAAATGAATATCATAACACCCAAAATATATTTGAATCATTCCATAGCTCATATGTCGGCCAAATGATTTATTTGTTTTTGCAAATTGAATATCATAATAGGCATTACACGGTGTCTCCACGATCTAGATTTCATAGAATGCGAGATAGCCTTCTATTAAAATTGCATATAGAGACAGCAAATAGTATTCTATAAAAAATTTCTTGCAATATATTGTTCAGCTCATACTTCATAGCATGCTAGAGATAGTATTATATGAGCTGTCATTTTCATATTGACTTTTCTGTTTTCTTTGTAACTGGACTGAAATAGTATGAAATAGTAAGCTATCAAATACCAACCATGTATTTTATAGCATTCTAGCAATATTTCTTTCTATGGAAATTGACAGATGGTAATCTATGATATTTTGCTCGTGGAGACACCGTGTTATGAAATTCATTTTTGGGGGTTATGACTATTGGTTTTAGATTCTATAGCGTTAGCGTTTAAGTTCGGCGTTGGGACACCACACATCACATAATGACATATCGCGCAAATCGGTAAACGACATAACGCTCAAATATTGTGGAGTTCTGTCATAGTGACAAAAATGTTCAATGTGAGACCATAGCAGCGCCCTAAAAAGTGCGATAACGCCCAAATATTTTTTTTCTTTGAACCAACGAAATCGCTGCATATACCAAAACTCGAACACATATAAAATAATATAGTACCTTGCATCAATGCATGGTAAAAGGCAAAAAAAAAAATAAACAAATGCTTCCAACTTTTCATTTCTATGCATGCATGGATTTACTGGCGCGCCAGTAGAAGCTTACACATGCAAGTAATTTAGTACTGGTGCCAAATTAGCTACTGGCGCCAGTAAATCCATGCATCCGCCATTATTTTAATAGGGATTTCCCAAATAAAATAATTTTAAAACAATCTATTTGAATTTCGTTATTAATCTAGTGCAACTTGTGAATAAATTGAGTTACAGTAAATTATTTAGATTGCATCTATAATATATACACAACGCAAATCACAATCACAAAAAAAAGCAACTTGGTTGTTTCGACATCCATGGGAAGGAAAAAAAGTCAACTTTTCCGATCAAATCTGAAAAAAATCCAAGGAATTCGACATTAGAAGAACTGTCAGATGTAAAATTTTCGCTTTGTAGTTATTTTCCCCATTTCTACTTGAATGTACACTTGAACCATAGAATAATAAATAAATAGAACATCAACTCAGGAGGCTCCACCCACTTTTGCCTACAAACTTTCAAAACTGCAGAGATTTAACTCTGTATGCGTGCCGCGTGCATTTCAAATGGGCCTGTCAAATTTGGCTAGACCATACATTCTTACAATTTTGCATTTTGCTGTTCACACGTATTCATGTAT
Organism: Baccha elongata; assembly: GCA_951217065.1. Classification (NCBI taxonomy): domain Eukaryota; kingdom Metazoa; phylum Arthropoda; class Insecta; order Diptera; family Syrphidae; genus Baccha; species Baccha elongata. Next base: position 36,372,310 of record OX578272.1, read on the forward strand.
AGAAAAGCGCGTGTACAAATTTTTTTCTACGGGAGGAGACGGAGGATTACAAGTTGATGACCTGAATCAAACAGAACAGTCAGATTTTGTGAATAATTTATGTTGTTCTGTTTTTATTTGAACTTTCTCATTGAACAAAGCTATTAAGTTATGACATTTCAGTTTCAGAAGACAAAGCATTTCTGTCATTTCTGTTGTTGTTGTTGTTGTGTTGCTTCAGCATCAGCTTACATGCTTTTGCTTGTTGATTTTCTGATTTTCCTGAAAAAATAAGGTCTGACTGAAATGATGGATCAACCAACTTTATCCGAAAATCCAAAAACTGTAGCAACAAGTGAAACAAATCTCAAATGTTTAAAATGCAGCACCGCATTTGAATTTAGTTTAGAAAATGGAAAAGATGAATATTTGGTCCACTTATTCCGTGCTCACAGACTTGTAATAGCTGATGTTGATGACATTGCTGATTTAAAGGAATACATAATCTATTGGATTGATAAATTTAAAGGTAACTCGTATATAATATCGTATAAAATAATATGTTATAGTTTCATTATGAAATTAATTTAGATCATTCATTGGAAGAGTACTGCACTACCATGCTTCTAGATCAACTTCCGGACGGAACAATATCAACAAATGAAAAATACTACCTTCTTAGTGATATCCTCCCCCAGGACTTTGATCTGAGAAAAAAGTTACACAAGCTGAGTCTCGAAAAAGCCTTAGCCAAGCACCAGTTTGAAAGAACTGATAGAAAATTCTCAAAAGAATGCCTATACTGCCGCGATGTTATTCACGGACTTCGTTCTGAATTTCTTGAACATCTTTTTACCAAGCATTTCCTTCAATTAGGTAAGCCAGAAAACCTCGTCTATGTAGATGATCTACTAGAAAAAGTGCAATCCAGTCTCGAAAATCTTATGTGTTTGTACTGCGAAAAGGTTTTTAAAGATCGTGTCACGCTTAAGGAACATATGCGAAAAAAGGGTCACAAACGAATTAACCCAAATAACCACGCTTATGATCGATATTTTCTCATCAATTATCGCAACGAGAAACCCAAACATACAAAGAGTCTTGAACAAAGTCGAAGGAATGCCAGTAAACAGCAGCGGCAACAAAAACAATCCAAAGATACAAGCAATCTTGATACATCAATTCTCAGCAGTGATGATTCGGATTCCGATTGGTTTGAATGGGATAGCGAAAAACTTCCAATCGCTTGTCTTTTCTGTCCCAAAACAGACATGGATATAATATCTCTGAAGAAACATATGCTCCAAGAGCATGAATTTAACTTCGAAGATGAAACCCTTGACTTGAATTTCTATCAAAAAGTTAAAGCTGTTAACTATGTTCGTCGTCAAATTCATATTCTGCGCTGTGTTGTGTGCAACTGTAGACACGAAACAATGGAGAAACTGTCTGAGCACATGTCAGCGGAGAAGCACTATAGTTTGGGCACTCGTGTGCAATGGGACAAACCAGAGTTTTTCTTTCCGACATTCGAGGATGATGGACTTCTTTGTGTTCTGGATGATGGCAATGAAAATGAAGACTATGATTCTATGGTGCGAGTCATCTCGGAAGATTCTGTAGTCAAAATTAATAAAGATGCAGAAAAATTATCTTTAGAAAGCTTCGATCTTCCATAGCTTTAAATAAAACTAACTGACTTGATTTACATTTTTCTTGTATTCATTTGCTGCAACGTAATTGATCGTATAGGTAGATTAACAAGCCAAACTAAACTAACTTCTAAATTTACTGACGCAATGATCAGGGAACGATATTACGGAATTTTAACGCAAGATGTTTTTTTGAAAACGTAAATCTGTCTTTCTATCGGGCGTCTTCTTTCTTCCGACAATCTTAGCCATCTTAACTAAAAGCCAAATCTTTCCCGCATGGGCTAGATATCTGCTTCTGGGTTCGCCGGGCTAACCTCCAGACCAGTTTGCGATTGGTCCATGTCTGATGCTTTAGGTCAAATAAGATGGCAGAGTTTTGACTTCTAGACTTTGATGCTGGGCACTTACTTAGCAAGCTAAAGTAAAGCTTGAAAAATGTTTATTAAAAAGTTCAGTCAGTCTTGCAAGACATTTAGTACCGATGACCGTTCTAATACATACATTCGTTTTTGTGAACGATTTTCTGATCTATTGAAATACAATCTGAATATCTAATTAAAATGAACATCGAGTTAATTTTATTCAAATCAAAATAAAGAACATATTCTTAAAATAAAAACTAAATGGAAAATAATCTTAAATTGCGGTTCCTCTTTCCAGATTCTGCTTAATCTCAGTAGTATATTCGCCATAGAAACGATCCAGTTTTTTGTTGAACTTTGAATTGCGCTCATTAATGAAATCAACATCGGCATCATCGTTGTAGATCCTCCTTCTGGAATACTTCTTTCTGCGTTCGATTTGTGTTTCCAGATCTTTGACCATATTATTTATAGCATCCGGATGATCTTGTGGCTTGTTGTGTATAAGAGTATTTGATTTACAATAGAATGCCTCTTCACCCAGTTCTTGTTTCTGTTTCTCATATTTGTCCATGTCACGGGGTGCCATACAATTGACCAATCGATTATATTGACGTGCAGTTTGTGCTTCGAATGTTGAAAATCCACCATCAGGGTTCTTTTTTTGTTTTTTCTTTTCGATTCGGGTTGCATCAATTGCTGAAACTTCCAACATTTTCAAACGATCATAGTCTTGTCCATTGGCTTCAGCTTCTTCTCGTGCTTGGCTATCGCCTAAGATCCAGTCAGCTTGTCGTTTTCTTGATTCCCAGTTTTTGGGAAGTTTTTGTCTTGCATCCTCAGCAATGACTTCTTGGTGATTTTCAGTTCTTGCTGTTTGACGGAGTTTATGCAAATTTCTTAGACGTTCTTTGCGTTCTTTAAGTTTTTGGGCAGCAGATTTTTCTGAATGTTGTGGGTCCATTTTTAAGACGTGAATTTGTTTTAAAATATAATAAAATAAAATAGATAATTTGTTTTTTATTTTTTTTTACAAATTCTGAAGCTACAATTTTTCTTTTGTCGATGTGACATTTACACTTGACGAAATGCAAATCTTCTTGTTGAACGGGATCATAATGGACGCGCTTAGCCCATAAGTGATTTTCTTAATTGGGCACGTTCATCACCAAAATTTTTGACAGATCTGAAAATTCAGTTCCGAAAACGTTAAACGCTCAAAAAACTCCGAAAAGTCAAGTTTTTCTTTTTTTTAAATTCTTGTGTTTATTTTTTGATTTACTTGGATCAAAAATAAAAAGAACTTTCGTGTTGTGGAATTTGAAAATTTAGTTATTTGTGAGTTATAGCCTTTTCACACCGAATCAAAAAACGTTCAATCGTTTTTGTGAAAAATCAAAACCCTACATCAAAAACGCAGTTTTCCATACGTTTTTGGCAAGTAACAAGTTTATAAAAAGATATGATAAGGACAGCATCTGCAAAACTACGATCGTTCGATCGTTTTTATTTTACGTGATCTACCAGATTTGTAAATAGATCTTGCAAAATTCCAAACCATTCTGGATCAGAAAGATATTTACCTAGTTTATATGCAGGGTCGAAAGATCGAGTTTGATTTGAAACGAAATTCCAACCCAGGTATTTCAGCCAACTAGTTGAATGCTTGAGGAGTTGAGTTAAGTGCGAAAAAGTTGAATTGACAGGAGAATACCTGCGTTGCTTTGTAGACATTAAGACCAAAAGATTGAATTTTCGAGAAAAAAATATTTGTATTGCTTTTACAAGTTATGCTCATACTTTTCAACAACAAATATTCATTCGTTAATATGCAATTGCTCACATGCAGAAATAATTGTGTATTCACCATTTCAACCCAGGTATTTCATTTAATTTTCGACTCAACACCACTGCTCGAGTGCGATCGAGTCGAATTCCATTTCGTTCCAACTCATCCCCGTTTACAAATGGGTGAACCTAAGTTCAAGCTCGCTTCAACCATGCATATAAACTAGGTATTTGTAGACATTTACCTTGTTTATATGCATGGTTGAAGCGAGCTTGAACTAAGGTTTACCCATTTGTAAACGGGGATGAGTTGGAACGAAATGGAATTCGACTCGATCGCACTCGAGCAGTGGTGTTGAGCCGAAAATTAAATGAAATACCTGGGTTGAAATGTTGAATACACAATTATTTCTGCATGTGATCAAATGCATATTAACGAATGAATATTTGTTGTTGAAAAGTATGCGCATAACTTGTCAGAGCAATAAAAATATTTTTTTTTTTTCGAAAACTTAATCTTTTTGCCTTAATGCCTACAAAGCAACGCAAGTATTCTCCTGTCATTTCAACTTTTTCGCACTTAACTCAACTCCTCAAGCTTTCAACTAGTTTGCTGAAATACCTGTGTTGGAATTTCGTTTTAACTAAAACTCGATCTTTCGACTCTGCATATAAACTAGGTAACACACTGGCTCCACTGGCCATGCCGATGCCCAACAACTCAACAGCAATCTAATCCACTATCCAATTCTCATTCGGTCTGTGGGCAAATTATGTCTTGTCGTTTCATTTCATTCTTCAACAACGAGTAAAAAAACATGCGTCCCTTTCTACGACATGTCACCTGATTGGGCATGGATTTTTCAAACTCCATGGGTTGTTCTCATGGCGTGTTCAAAATTAGAGCAGCGTTCATGCCCAGTGGAGCAAGTGTGTAAGAGAGACCAACAGTGAAACGACGATCGTGCAATCGTTTTATTTTTACGCGATCTACCCCCTGGATCTTGTGTTGTTGTTGTATGCATGTTTAAGATCCTGATTAGCATTGACGTATTAAGTATGGACCGCCAGTAGCCAACTTCACGCGTGTTCCAACATAACTAGGGGAACCATCAACTACTAGCAGGGAATCTGCGTAGCAGTGATATGATTTTTTTAATTAATTATTTACTATTGAAATATTTTGGTGGAAATTATTATCAAACGACTTTTATTTTACAAAACATATCCACTCCTTATGCCATGAGTTACTTACAGATGAATATATTATCGTTTTCATTTAAATTCTAATGGCGAAATTAGTACACGTATTTAACACTAAAAGATGATGGTGTTTTAAGACTGTTTTTAGCTGGAACAACTATTCTTGGCTGTTTGTATAAAAAATTCAACCGACTGGCGGTCCATATCTAGTACGTCAATGCTGATAAGACTTGCGTCATATGTGCATACAAACAACAACACAAGATCAAACTTTGTTTCTAGATCTTGTAAAATTACAACAACCTTGCAATACAACAACAATTGCAATTAAAAAACAAAACGTTTTGAATAGAGTGCTATTACACCTTGCAACAAGAGGCTCGCCTCTTTTTGAGCACATTGAGTGCGAAAGAAAAAAACAATAAGGCGCCGGTTATAGCGATCAGGACCCATGTTCTGTAACTATCGCATCGATAAAATTTATCGAGAAACGTTAGAAATTGGAACGAAATTCATTTTATCGCTTCAATGGGGTTCTGTAACTTTGACAATCGATAATTTTATCGCTTGGACCATAATGGAATGAAATTACTGGAAAGTGCGATAAAACGGTGTTCTGTATGATCAAAAGTCGATAAAGTTTTCATTTGAAATGTCAAATTTTATCACCTACAACCGAGCAGGCGGAAAGAATTATTTCTGACCTTCGTCGTTCATGCGCCTCCACCAGAAGTAAATTCGCGAACATGATTTTTTAAGGGCTTTTTATGTTTCTTAAATATTTTGTATGTTAATAACTTTAATGTATTCTGTAGAATTAATAACGCACACAAAATATGGTAAAACTTTTATATATTCTTTAGCGTTTTCATTTGGTAGTCCGGAATCGCTGTACAGAACTGTGCGATTCCGGACACCATTTGGTCCCAAATGACCGTAAACACAATCGTCCGGAGTAGTTCCGAACGATTCCGGACTACCAAATGAAAACGCTATAATAATGCACACAAAAGGATTGGTTGAGTTTGTTCTTCTGAGCTGTCTTTACAGTAGTTGTAATTATATTTTTGGCTACACTACATAACCTAAGCGGGTTACTTCCACACATACCGCATACGAAATGCATTCCAGCCACCCAGAACTAACACACTCAACTCATACGACTGAAATTGCATCTCATGAAAACTTTCTAGACAAATTATAAACTAAAAATTATTATAGTACCTATGTAACTATATGCTCGTAAATGACCATCAATCATCAACCCAACAAATAAAAATATGCTTCTTGTATCTACAGTGCACATGTGCGTAAGAATGCTAACCCTTAGTCCATCAAAATCTTCGTCATACCAAAAAAAAATTCTTTCACCAAAAGATGGTGTAACTGGGCGATCGTTTCTCCCAGTATCACTGCAGTACTATCAATAAACCCAAGATTGTCTTGTTTTGACAAAGGAACCTAAAGCAAAGAGTAGTGTCGGTTTATATATCGTGTCTTATTGGCAGCCCCAGCAAATTTATTTTTTTATACATAGGTATAGGTATTTTATTAGGTATCTGAATCCATTATTGGCATCCATCGTCAAAAAGTTTTAATGCACCACCCGTACACACTCGCAAGAGTTTATCGATATTTCAAGTCTGGGCGTTGATCGCAGCAAAGCATCCTATCTATATCATGGAGTTTCTTCGTATTTTGTATGTATTTACAATTGTTCATATAAAAGATCCTCTGAAGAAACTCTTTTGCTGGCTGTTTGCACATGTCGTTCTTCAAACTTCGAACTCTCACAAGTAATCGGGCGATCGAATCGTAAAGCGCTAGGAACAGCACTCAAGGATTATAAAAACGTACTATTCGATGGTCATTTTATGCCCGAAAATGGAATGCGTTAATTTTCTGATTTTACAGAGAATGTTTTAATGTCTATTGACAAACTCGATCTCATTGAAGCCATAAGTGATGCATTTATACATGCATTATGTATTGAACACAGTATTTTACTTGAAACTCGTGAACATTCCGAGGAAGCACTCAGCACCGAGGAAGCACTCAGCATTCGTACTGAATGCCTTAAGTTTATTGCCAGACATCTGGAATCTCTTGAGCAAGTTCATTGTCAACAATCTAATGATGATAGACTCTGCAATGGTGATATCGGCAAGTTCATTCTATTTATTCCTGATTACAAGAAAATCGATGAGAATTTTTCTATTGAACAAAATAATTGAATTTTAGCTTTATTCGCCTAATAAAATCAATTTTGTTTTTTCAATGATCATTGAAAACGATTTCCATCATTGAAATGACAAGTGATTTTATTAAGCGAATCAAACTTAAATTCAATTATTTTTTTTAACAGAAACATTCTATAATTCATTACCTTTATTTTGATACCAATAAACACCGAAACTGTTAAATAATTTGTCTTAAAATTGGAAAATAAAATTTTCAATGATAGCTATAATTAGTCCCTAATACAATTTTTTTTCTATTTGATTTTGACATCTGACAGGAGATTTGACAGTTTAACTTATCGCCTTCCAATGTCAAGTCAAGTTGGAATGAGATTGAAAATTGAACTTATCGCATCGACTTACAGAAACCATATTTTTTCCAGATGCGATAAAGGAGGAATAGTTAGTTTCATTTTTTAACGAGGCGAAAAGATATCGCTTGAGTTACAGAACATGGGTCCAGGAAAACGCATCAGGAAAAATGTTCGAATGGATCTTTTATGTTGTTTTAAATCGATTTTAAACACAAATACTACACTTATTGACTACAAATAACTCAAAGAATTTTTTTTGCTAATAATTTTTACTATAGAATAATTATTTATTGTTTAAAATGTACTTCTTTATTTTCCTGACGAAAACTAAAGCTTAGTGTACACGATTGGTAGATCTTACAATATTGTAAGACCTGACAATGTCTGACAATTATCTACCAATGAGCTAACAATTAATTGCCAGTGTACACGGTTGGTAGAAAATCTACCAATCTCTTACAATTTATTGTCAGAAGTTGGCTGACAATTTATTGTAGTACAATTGGCTGGATATCTACCAATAAATTGTAAGAGATTGGTAGATCTACTACCAATCGTGTACACACAATGAATAATTGTCAGCTCTGTAGTGCACAGATTCGCCCATTTGCCCTTGCATTCATGTATGGTTATATTAAATGAATCTGCGACTTCTTGCCATAAAATTACTTTTGGCAATTTGTAGTCTGGACATCCAGCATCCCACAGAATGCGTCGCACTTCAATTTCTTGAATTATTTTTAAGGTTGTGTCATGTGACCACTATCTTTCAACCTTCTTTCGGTAGCATTTTTGCTTCCTTACTTTTAATGCAAGATGAAGGGGCGACTGCACATTTTTTGGCAAAAAAGGGTGAACTTTTGCATTTTCTACTTCCAATTCCGGGTTTTGCATGTTTTTTTCTATTAAATAGTAATTTTATACAATTAACTGCTAGAAAAAATTAATTTTAAAGAATACTCACCTCATAAACAACAAACCAACTTTCAAATTAACTGCAAATTGTCTTACAATGAAAAAATTGGCAGATGTTCAAAAAAGTGCATCTGACAATTTTTTAATTGTCAGAAACGTCATATAAGAAAAATATTGGTAGGTCTGACAATAAATTGTGTGTGTACACGGTTGTCAAACATCTTACAATTTATCGTCTTACAATTAATTGTCAGATAAATTTTCTGACAATTAATTGTAAGAGTACACGATTGTCAGGTAGCGTACACACGATTGTCAGAAACCTTACAATTAATTGTCAGACAATGATCTTACAATTAATTGTCAGACACATTTTCTGACAATTAATTGTAAGATTACACGGTTGTTAGACATTGTAAGCATGTTTTTCACTGACAGTTCTGACAATATTGTAAGATCTACCAATCGTGTACACTTAGCTTAATTTTTCGTGCCAGCTGATTGACATTTAAAAAAAATGGAACAAATCGTTCCAATTATTTGAGTTCAAGTTTCACTTGTTCCACTGACAGATTTCTGTCAGAAAAAGTTTTTCGTGTGCATTTCAATCAGGAAAACAGCCTGTTCACTGACACATTTTTCCCGATCGCTATCAACGCACATCAGGAAAAAATTCCTGTTCCCATTTGTTTCTACTTTTCCTGATGGTTTTTCCTGATCGCTATAACCGGTCCCTAAGGCGCCGGTTATAGCGATCAGGAAAACGCATCAGGAAAAATGTTCGAATGGATCTTTTATGTTGTTTTAAATCGATTTTAAACACAAATACTACACTAATCGACTACAAATAACTCAAAGAATTTTTTTTGCTAATAAATTTTACTATAGAATAATTGTTTATTGTTTAAAATGGATTTCTTTATTTTCCTGACGAAAACTAATTTTTCGTGCCAGCTGATTGACATTTCAAAAAAAATGGAACAAATCGTTCCAATTATTTGAGCTCAATTTTCACTTGTTCCACTGACAGATTTCTGTCAGAAAAAGTTTTTCGTGTGCATTTCAATCAGGAAAACAGCCTGTTGACTGACACATTTTTCCTGATCGCTATAAACGCACATCAGGAAAAAATTCCTGTTCTCATTTGTTTCTATTTTTCCTGATGGTTTTTCCTGATCGCTATAACCGGCGCCTAAGACAAAAAATCAGCCTACGTGTGAGCCTTTGTGATTTTGTGATTATTTTTGTATTCTCTTTTCTCTTGTTCGTTATTTTTCTATCTCGCTTCATTCCTTTTCGGTTCTGAGAGTGTACATGCATGTTTTAGCTTAATTATGAAAATATTGCGATATTAACACATCGACAGTCCAGCAGGAAAAAAACTTGAATTTGGAACTGGAACAGTGCTCACGCTTCCGATGTTTATAATTTGAAGCGGCCTCACGTGAGTACTCACCCCTCATCCATCTCGCCTACGAAATCTCGTGAGTCAAATTTCCCAGTCTAAGGCGCCGGTTATAGCGATCAGGAAAACTCATCAGGAAAAATGTTCGAATGTATCTTTTATGTTGTTTTAAATTGATTTTAAACATAAATACTACACTTATTGACTACAAATAACTCAAAGAATTTTTTTAGCTAATAATTTTTACTATAGAATAATTATTTATTGTTTAAAATGTATTTCTTTATTTTCCTGACGAAAACTAATTTTTCGTGCCAGCTGATTGACATTTTAAAAAAATGGAACAAATCGTTCCAATTATTTGAGTTCAATTTTCACTTGTTCCACTGACAGATTTCTGTCAGAAAAAGTTTTTCGTGTGCATTTCAATCAGGAAAACAGCCTGTTCACTGACACATTTTTCCTGATCGCTATAAACGCACATCAGGAAAAAATTCCTGTTCCCATTTGTTTCTACTTTTCCTGATGGTTTTTCCTGATCGCTATAACCGGCCCCTAAACACGGTCATAAGGTACGAGTTGCATTAATTCAAAAATTCCAGTACGTCCCGGTTGAGAATGGGAACAAAAATTGAAGAATTTTGGCACCACTGTTATCAAATTTCTTTTCGACCCTTTCCAAATTCCAAGGAATGTTTTTCGTTCTAGTCCGCCTTTCCATGATTCCACTGAATCACATTTTTCCACTTATTCCTCACAGTGTCAATTTATTTCCCGTGCGGTTTGGTTGTTCTCTTATTATTTTCGCTTTCCGTGAATTTATTAAACAAAAAAAAAAAAAAAACAAAAAAAAATCAAAACATTTGATTACAACAAACCCAATAATATAAACCAATATAATAATGTCCAATTGCTAATTAAATAAAATCACACACTCAAATTGAAGTTGAGAAGATAATTTGAAAAAAGTGAAATAGCATCCAAGGTGTACTCATGACGGAAGAATCGATACTGCGAGCAAGGCAGAATTGCTGTCGCTTGTGCTTGGCTCCGGACAGTGAATGTATTTCGATTTTTAACAGCTATGCGGCTGATAAGGAGCCCCTAGCCAACAAAATTCAGTCATGTGTCAATATTAAGGTCAGTGTATAGGAAAAATGTTTCTAAAGAATTGGTCTGCTTGTCTTCCCATTCCCTTTAAAACCACACGGCTTCTCACTGCGTCTCTCCTACCATCTCAATTTTTTTTATTTGTTTCTTTTCTTCGTTCCAACCGCCGTCGTCTCGAAGGACGCTGCAGATGCTCGGCCAGGTGAAAACCACCGAAAAAAAGTAAAGACTTAAGAAAATGAAAACGTTCATTGGATGCTGCTGCTAAAAATGTATGTGAACTGAGGTTAATGATGGCGATTGCCATGCCATGTCGATGCCAAAGCTGGTTGGGCCGTCGACGACGACGTCGACAATCATGAGATGATGAGTCCTGGGTGTTTCTATCTCTTTTCTGCTTGTGCTCTACTCTATCTATCGTGTCATGTGCCCACAACGCACTACACTGTTTCAGCGATTGGGAGACGATGACGACGACGACAACGACTATTGCGATGACTCTTTCTACACAAGGTGTTACGTGAAGTTTCGAAAGCCAATTTCGAGCTCTTGGCTACAGAAACTGGGTGGAGTGGATCATTAATGGCGCAGTATCAACTAAAGTGTGGTGGTTTTTTCCACTAAATTCCAGCTGGTCTGCTTCCCGTTGTAGCTTGTCAGTCCGTTGCTAAAACAGTAGTTGTTATCTCGACGGAACTCATTCTGCTAGTCTTTGTAGCTACAACAACAATAGCGAGTTGGTGGAACATTCCTTTAACTATTTAGACCCACATTTATGGTAGAAACAAGAGCAGTTAAGTTGGTTCTCTATTCGTGTGTTACTATGTATGTCATTTATTGTCATTGTTTCCATTCGTCGTCGTTGTCAAGTCAAATCTTTGGGGTAGAAGTAATGAATATACAACTCGATCTCAGAATAACCACGTTGACTTGGCATTTCCTGTGCGTAATCTTTGTCCAAGTGCGATATCAAGCGCTTGAAGTGGTTAAACCCTTAGAAGTAGCTAGTGTCAGTTGAATGAATAGGGGAGGAAAAGGAAAACTCAAGGGTTGCAGTGCTGTGCATTCTATCTGGAATATACCATATTGCTTGATAATTTTTTTTTTAGGTTAGAACGCAACTGACGTGGTGATTATGAACTGAAGAGCTCTGACAGCAAAGAGCAAAAGCACAGGAAATGGCATTTGTCTTGACAATGGAAGCAAAATCGATGTGACAACCATTTTGTGTGTGGAATATACATTTTTTTTTGCGCCTAACTTAGACCTGGTGCTTGGATCTCTGGCAAAGTGTATCTGCCAGTTACTCTACATATCGAATTACTCACTATTGAATATGCACACAGAAAAAGAGTCAGTTCCTCAAAAAGACGTTTTGCTCTTTCAATAATGTCAAGGGGTCGATATAGTGGTAACTTGATCTGGGATGAAATTTCTTTTGGAGCAAAATAAACGATTCACTAAGAAAAGGAAGAATGGGTTGGTAAGAAATCAATTTTCAGGGAGTGGCTCTGACAAATAGCCTTATCTCGGAGATGCTTTGGATATGGAATTTAGTTTTTTTCTTTGATTGGGATCAATAACCTAAGGGTTTCGTTTTACTGTTAAAAGAACACCTCATCTCATACCATTTTGGTAATATGGACATCATCATGATTATGATGCCATTGCAATCAGTTGTGCTTAATTAAACAAAGGAACACAACAAATGTATGTGTGCTTCTTATGATAATACAACGCGATGTTTAGATTGTCCACCTTCCTCACATTCCTCAATACCTCAATATATATATGTACAAATATAACCCGCAGGGAGGAAATAATTGCAATTCGATCTACATACACAAGTGTAGAATTAGTTATATGCACATTTTGCGAATACCTTATGTCAAACACCACGCGTGCCACCATATCTACCACCACCACCACTTGTCAGCCACTCCAAATAACTATTTGTTATGTAATGATGGAAAGAGAGGAGGTAAAGGATTAAATCCCTCATCCTGACAATTTGAATTAACACCGCCACCACCTTATTAATTAATAAGAAGGAGGCTACCATTTCTCTAGTCTTTGACCCCAAGTACCCATTCTATTTCTACATACCTACAATTCAACCTATTTTGTAGTTTAAAGCTTTAAAGAAAATTTAATACATTTTGTTTTTTTCATCTGCAGGTATCACCAATTGATAGATTATCATTGCGAATATGTCATGCTTGTATCAGTTATTTAAACTCATGGCAGAGTTTCAAGAATCGTTGTGTGGCTTCACAAAACAAACAACGTAGCTGGTTGGATATAACAAAGAAATTTGAAAAGAAACAACTTAGTGCTGCAATCCCACTGTCTAATGCTGCCGCTGCTGCTGCTGCTGCTGCAGCATCAGGAGGCATAAGTGTATCACATGAAGAAGGAAATGCAACTGGAACAGGAGGTGGGGGTGGTGATGAACATGAAAATAGTCAACTTGCCACCTCAATTTTGGAGGGAATATCATCGCTCAAGAAAAGACGCTCTCTAACAGTTTACGTGAGTAGAATGAAAATAAAATAATAAATCAAAGAAAAAGTTAAATATTTTTTCTTGTTTTAGCCAATTCCAGTGCATATTAAAGATGAACCAATTGATGAAGAAGATTATGATGTAAAACACGATGAGTCAGATATTGATCCGACACTTTTTTTGGAACGCACCGAAGAAGAAGGATCAGATAATTTGTCACAAAAGGAACAGCATTTGGCTTCGTTAGGATTAAAACAATCGGCGGGAAGTACTCACCCTTTGAGTTATTTGGTAAGTCAACTAATGAAAGATTTTAAAGGTTTTGCTCACAATAACATTTTCAAATATCAATTTCTCTATTAATATAACTTTTAATTTAAAATTTTTATAAAGCAGGTTTATATAAAAAAATTACTTTTTAGGAGTTTGTTATAAGCGTTATTATATGATGATTGTAAACAAACATAAAACCTACGTTCCCAGACGAAAAATGTTAATTGCAACTTTAATAATTGTTTGAACGACAACAATTACACGCATTCAAAACAATATAAATATTATTTTGATTATTTTCATAATTCAAAAAATGAGACTTCTGTTATTAAGAGCACTTTTTGGACTCAAAATTGAAATGGATTCGAGAAGTTTTTCCATTGACATCTTCATTTGTGTATTTCTTTGAGGGCCTTTCAAAAATCACACACGCTTTCGATCTAACGTCAACTTAAATTTAAATCTAACCAACGGCATTATTTATTGACAAAACTAGCTTTCAAAAAAATTCAAATCTGTTTTGTTTGTCAAGTTAAACTATTGGTCTGACTGCTGTCCAGCTGTTGCTGGAAAGGTTCTCGGGTGGTTAATTGATTTCTTCATTGCCGCGCTGGTCTACCTACGTAAGACGCCTGTCGCCTTATATTCCTGTGGTGGCAATCTGAGTGACATGTATTTTAGAAATTAGTGCCCCGTGGCGTAGTGGTCAGTGTGTCGAACTATCACACGAATTATATTTCGTTTCGTGATAAATAATTTATTTGTTTGACTTTCTCAAATTTTTGTTGATTTTTTTGTCAAGCTTACCATTTTATATTTTCATTTTGTCCATTTTCTTCTACTTAAAATGTATTTTTTTTTTGTATTCATTAAATGCAGAATTTGAAGAGAAATTCGTGGCTCAAAATAAATTATTTTTAAAATGTCAAATGATCCGCTATTCAATGAGAAATATAACTGAGGAATGAAACCATAAAAATGATCTTTTCATAAATCTCAGAAAAAAGCGGAAGAATTCATCCGTTTTCGGGCTCACATCTATTATGTACATACGTATAAGCAAATATTTTAAACAAACATTTATTATTCACAACATTTCCAAATTAAACATTTAAAGTTACGCTTAACGAATGTTTAAAGTGATTTTTATTTATCATTTCATTTCAAAACAATTAATAAATTACAAAATCATATATACCTTGGAATTGCCATCAGCAAGTTTGAGAATTAATTACAAAACTAGTTGCAGTTTAATAATCTTGACATAAATTGCAATAAGATAAATTTAATTAAAGGACGAATAATAAAACCTGGTAGCTTCTTGTATATCTCTCTCTCAATATTCAATAGTATTAGCCTCAATTAGTTTGTAGAGTGAGCATTTCCATTCGTTGATGTTTTCTTAATCCAAATTTAGATGAATTGCACAGCACTGCACTGGTTCCAACCACTCAGCATACCAACTAACTTAGTACATACATTTGTAGGGCCTGTTTCCTTGGTAGTCTTTCATTGGACATGTGTAAAACCTTAATAAGATAGTATATTTGTATCCTAATTGTGCTCATGAAGATTGGGAACAATTGTGTTTCCACATGTAGCACCAATTGTATTTTGTGATTTTTTCAGATTGTTTTTTGTTTGTTTTAGAGAAGATTTTCAATAAAATAGTAAATTTTTGTACAAAGTTAGAAAAGTGAGAACAAAAATGGATACAATTGATGTATGGTTGAGTGTTTTTGAATTTGAAAAGGAAAACGCAAGAAGTTCGGTTTTAGAAACTATAAGAAGACGCAGGCAAATAAAACATATGCTTCCAATCCTTTAGAGCAGGTTGAAAAACTTTTTTCGTAGCTTTAACAATTATTTTCGATTAACTAAACCAGCTTTTAGAGACTTGCTTTCTTAAATTAATGAAAAATTAAGAGCTGCCATACGAAATTCATCAGTTCTCAACATCATAAAATTGTGTTCCGCATTAAGATTTTGTATTTCTTTGAAATGTTTGGATTCCCTGGTTTTATTGGTTGCATTGATGGCTCACACAAAGAAATACAACATGCTTATTATAATCTATTCTGTGTACATATTGTATAATCCATGTATCATCTATTTTGTCCATGAGATTTTGTACAAACTCCTGTAGCGATTTCTTTATTTTCTTCCATAAAATTTACCAAAAGTTCTAGCTGCTTTTTTGTTGAAACTTGTTCAGCCCTGAACTAAAAATTATATAAAAAAATTATAAAATGCATTGTCAGCACTTTTATTGTTATAAAAAAAACACTAATTTTGTCCGCAACGAACTGTTTCAAAACCATCCAACGCCGCAACGATCACGAAAATGGCGTCGACAACAAGCGATCGCAAAATCTACAAGTATCTCAAATATCGACACTCGCAATACCGATCTCTCAATTTAGCGATCGTTGATCGCTTGTTATCGATTATCGATCAGCAATCGACAATCGCAATAAGGGCCATTTCCTCTCAATACCAAACTGCAAATTGAGTGTCACCACAAAGGTTTTGAAGCACTCTACCAAACTTTTTGAAAATTGCTAATCCAAAGAGCTAGTATATTAACGCCTGACAGGCAGCATCAAGCGCTGACTTAAAATCATCAAAACAATAATCTAGTTTTTTTCAATTTTGTAAAAATCTTCCATTGAAGCTTCTTTTTCAGCACAAAGATTTGATCTTTTATGCTGATCACATCATGTAGAATGTAGCTACGCCTTTTGGAATATACATATCATCAAATGAAAAAAAAAAAAAAAATGACGTTTTACTATGCATTAAATGATTCAAAATTAAAATGATCGAAGTATGGTGATTTTGCAATTACTGTCTCTATCATATTGCAATTGCTGTCTCTATCATATTTTATAGCAAAGAGAACTGTTGCCATGACAATTGTTCAATCGTTTTTATTTTTCGCGATCTAGAGCATTGGCTCTTCATATTTTTCTTCTAACTAGATTTCTAATTTAAACTCCTTCTTTTGCGACAATGTTAGGGATCACAAGTTTCCAATTTTACCTACAGATCTGCTTATCGGTCGGTTGTCTTCAGCAAACTTCCAGGTTATGTATGTAAAAAGTCGGAACAATTAAGACCAAGAACATCAGCTGTTCGTGAACGGAAACACGAATTTTACTACATACATTAGCATTATGTTAAATGAAAATGTACAAATTAAGTTATAATTTAAATTCAGGTTTATTCCGGCTTAAAAACAACCCAGATATTATATATTTGCAATAGAGCGATGATTAACCACTTGGTGGAAATTAACTGTAGGCAACATTTTTATAAACAAAATTGAAATAAAACGATTTTTTTAAGTTTTGTTTTATATTTGCTAATTTTATTATTTACTATAAATGATTGACCTACGCTATGGCCCTAAATCTTATAATATCGTCAGTTGCCAGTAAAAACAAATTGATGACAAAACATCTATTTGCCTCACTTCTTACTGTGCGTCATTGATCATTAATAACTTTGACTATCTTCTCTACAAAACAACTTGTTGGCTTGATTTCCGTTTGTTGATATATACCGACCAGGCAACTATTTGGTTACTATGCATTTGTTTCAGATTCTTAGGAATAAACAATAATGAAAGCTTAGATTAGCAGATTCAAAGAAACAACAAATTAAATTGGTCAATTTTTGTGGGCTAAAGAAATTTTCTCCACTGAAGCACACAGCCGATGACAAACCAACCGGAGTGATTGCTTGTGCGTTATTTATATTATGTTCATTTCAGATTTCAGTTAACTACACAATTATGATTGCTAAAATTTGATGAACCAGAACATTTTAATGTGAAAAACTGGAAAACTCACTTCTTACTGTGCGTCATTGATCATTAATAACTTTGACTATCTTCTCTACAAAACAACTTGTTGGCTTGATTTCCGTTTGTTGATATATACCGACCAGGCAACTATTTGGTTACTATGCATTTGTTTCAGATTCTTAGGAATAAACAATAATGAAAGCTTAGATTAGCAGATTCAAAGAAACAACAAATTAAATTGGTCAATTTTTGTGGGCTAAAGAAATTTTCTCCACTGAAGCACACAGCCGATGACAAACCAACCGGAGTGATTGCTTGTGCGTTATTTATATTATGTTCATTTCAGATTTCAGTTAACTACACAATTATGATTGCTAAAATTTGATGAACCAGAACATTTTAATGTGAAAAACTGGATGAAGCACTCGTCAGGCGAGCGGTTTAAATGGACAATGTTTATGCAAAATTTTCGCATTGACATAAAAAAATCGTATTTACTATATCACTAATATCAGTATATATATTTCGTTGAGTTTTATTTAATTTTAATTTTGAAACCTTTAGTTTGCTAAAAAGGAAGTTCGTGCGAACAAACCGTGCATTTTATTTGTCTACAAATTAATAAAGATACAAGAGATTTCTTCAAGAATGTGAAAGCAGTTTTTGCTGTCCCTTTCATAATCGGCTCCAAGTAATGAGAATATTCCAAAAAGATTGCAAATTCTCCATCCGTAAAAATTGGCAGAAAAAAGTACTTGCAAGTATAATTAGGTCGGAGGGCTCTGTGACGTTTAGCCGTTCGAACTCGACGATAAATTGTAGGTCCCCTCTAATCATGTAGAACTAACAACCCACACAAAAAGCATCGGTTGATGGCCGTGGTTCTTCGGAGCTGTCCGTGCCAGTAAATAAATTTGTTTTATTTCTCCGTTCAAAGTGAATCGTTTTTATTTTTGTTATGTTGCCATAATAAATCCATCATTATTTAGAACAGTAAGCATATGTTTCGTCACCAGTGTGTTTAGTTAGTGATTTCACAGCGGTACTTCTTAACTTCTTACTATTAACAGATAGCTGATACCTACGATCAAATAAGTGGAAAGTCATTATGTTAGTTGACAGTACCCAACTGATTTTTTGGCTGTTCTTCTGCTGGGCATTATAGAGAAATTCAAGATTTACTTAATTTACGTCATTTTTTATGCAACCAAATCAAAAGTCTTAGATTAATGGTTGAAGAATTTATTTGAATCTTTTCATGTTTATTACGAAATTTTCTTTCAGGCTGATTACAGTTTTGAAGGCGAGAAGCCTCAACAACCGCCTGCATTTAAACCGGGTGATATAAATACGGCATCAACACCAGCTAGCGAAGTAAAAGAAGCATCATGTCGTGCTTGCAATTTGAAATTCTCTACCCGAGCAAATGCTCGTCGTCACGAGCGAAATCTACACCCCCATTTGTTTTTAGCTCCTGTGCCGAATAATGCGCTATCTAAAGGTCTAAACATAATGTCGCCAATGACCCAAGCTATTGCTGCTAGCGGTCAATTAGCTCAAACTATACGCCCAGCAATGAAACCAGATCAATTAAGTCTCTTTGACTATGATCAGCCAGAAAAATATCAACATCTTCTTACTGACGATAAAATATTATTCATGCAGCGTCAAGAAGATTTCCTCCAACAATATCAAAATATGACCTGTAACTGTTGCCTTCGCACTCATGCGACTTATAAAAATTTCATGGCACACATGCGTAAGAAGTATCATGCATTGCCACGTAATCTTTGCTTCAAGTGTCTAAAGCAAAACGATTCAAAGGCCCTTTTCATATCGCATTTGAAGAAACGAAATTGTATTAACCTATATAAGATCTACCACAGTTTAATTGACGCCGGCGTATTAAAAAAAGATGCAACCAGCTGCTCGCCAGACAAGCTACGTGCCAAGGAACTTCTTGTGAATAAAATCTACGAATGCAAAATATGTTCTAAACATTTCCGCCTGAAGTTAGAGTTCCGTAGTCACGTTTATGAAGAACATGCAGATTATCAAAAGAAAGACGTTTCACCTGGACATTGTGGATTTTGTGGTTTGGAAATTGAAGATCCATTCGAACGGAAGCGTCACTACAACAACATGGATTGCATTGTTATTCTCCGTTGCATCACATGCGATGAGAAGTTTGATAATCATCAGAAATTCTTGGATCATGTATATTCAAAGCATTTAGCCAACAACAACGAAGCTCAAAAAAATAATCTAATGAAGGAACTTCCACCTCCACCCCTCGCTGCTACCTCAACAGATAATTCGCCTTCGAAAAAATCCGATACTCCTTCAAAGCCTCAATTTTTTTCACGACTACCTCAGAGCTGCAATATTTGTGGCCAGCATTACAACAATTACAACAATGTCTTGCGTCACATGGAATCAAAACATCCGGATCAGCTTCCACAAACATACAAATGTACCCGCTGTTTTGTTGGTTATCCTCGGCTAATGAATTTGCGTGAACACATGATCGAGGTTCACGGCATGAAGGTGGACAAAGTGCGTAATAATAGTTTTGATTATATTGTGGACTCACCAACAGTGCAGGGAGCTATACCACGAGGAGCAGAAAAAGGCGCTGTCGATTCATACACTGGTCGTTACGATTATGTAATGAAAGACCTGATGTCCATAACAAATGGTGGATCAACAGGAAATGATGGTCCTGGTGAGAACGAAGATGATGATAATAAGTCCGATTCACCGACTCCAAAGAAAATTAAGCTTGACAGTGGTGCAGTTGTAGCTGTTGGAACGGCAAGTTTGAAAGAATGTCCAGTTTGCAGTGCAGTATTCAACAACAATATAGGACTTTCTAATCATATGCGAACTCACACAACGGAAGAAGGCGGAGAAGCTAGTGGTGTTGGTGGACAATATGAAACACACGAGGAAGTAGAAAAAGCCGAAAAGAAGCCCGTCGATTTACTTTTCAAAAGAAGTTTAGAGTTGGCTGCAGATCGCAGATTTCGACGTATGCGTTGTCGCATATGTCAAAAAAGATTCTCGTCCAAAAAAAGCTACCGTCGACACATGTTGATGGATCATCAAATTCGCAATGTTCAGTTTATAAAATGTAAACTCTGTGATGCGGAATTCGCTTACGAAAAAGGTCTTAAGGTGCATATGTTCAAAATTCACAATACGCTGCTGAAGGACGAAATGATAGTTAAGCAATACGAGTGCGATATCTGTTCGATTGTGTACCGGACAGAAGATCAGCTTTTGGTTCATAAGAAGTCAGTACATGGAAATGAAATCGCCGCTGCCCAGGTTGACTTGCCGCCTTCAATAGACCAAAGTATGGAAGCTTCCGCAGCACCAGTGTTCTGGTATCAATGCCGTTATTGCCCTTCGAACTTTAACACTAATAAAAAATTAGCCCTCCATATAAATTCTCACTATGAGTTCGATTCAAATGACTACTCTTGTAAAGATTGTGGAAATGTCTACAGTGGCCGCAAGAGTCTTTGGGTGCATCGCTATAAAAAACATCCTCCAGTCGCTGATCCCTCAGAGTGTGCGATTTGCAAGAAAATTTTCTTTGACAAACAAATGCTGGAAAATCATACACAGTCTTGTGCACAGAAGCGTGCTGCAGCAAGTGCTGCTGAAGCCTCTGGTAATTTCTTTAAGCATAAAACAGGCGACGATGATGAAGTTAATGACAAGCATGAAACAAGCAATCTTCCAGCAGAAAAAACACCTGCTCCAGTGAATCTAAAAATAAAGCTACCCGAAGTTGCGTGTACTATTTGTTCGCAAAAATTCACCGATCAAGACCTATTTACCAAACACATTCAAATGCACGAGATGGAGATGTACACCGATAATCCGTTGGCAGCAATGTTTGACACTGGACCAGCAGATCCTAATCAATTCTATCTAGATCGAGTGAATGACAACGGACAATATGTGTGTGACATATGTTCAAAGGCGTTCGCCCAGATGACTGCTCTGAAGGTTCATCGCAAATGGCATTTTCGAGGTGATAGCAAACAGGTGAGCTTAAGCACTTAGAAGAAAAAGGTAAAAATCAAAAATGCGACGCTTAAGCTTGTCCAGTGTGGTTTTCATAATTCTTTTTTTTTTGCGTTGAACTTTCTTTATTTTCGTAGATAGTTTTTGTTTCATAAAAGTATAGTCATTGGTTTTAAAAATCAAAACAATCAAATTTGAATAGAAATATTTGAATTATTTTGTTCTTTCCAATTCAACGTATTTCATTTCTGTTATAGAAAGATGTTTAAACAATGATTAATTTTAACTTTAGTGTGCTTCAATTCATGCAGATAACATACAAGAATATGTTAATGTAGTTTGAATGAATGATCTCTTCTTTTAATCAACAATGCAACTTTCAAGTTTTGCGACAGTAAAGTCATGTAAAAAAGGCATTTATGATTTCAAAACATCAAAGAAATAGTTACTTAATTAATCACTAAAATAATAAGAAATAAATATATATGTATCATACTACAATCAACACAAACATAATTCCACCACCATATTACAATTCAAAAAAAAGAAAACGAAGCATTAAAAGATCAACTTGTTCTTGATAATCAACAATTCCGGTCTCTAATTTCAAATTATAAATTAACACGTCATTAAAAACTTCAAAGCATCGACAGAAATCTTCAATTTTGTCATGTCACTTACATAAATTACATCATCACTTCCACAAGACTTCCAGGTGCAAAAGATAAAATTGACGTTTTGAAAAACCCGTTCAGGATACAAGTGAAGAAAAGCGATTGGCAAAACTAAACTAATATGACTATACTATTTGTGTTTTAATTTAATTCAACTACAACATAAATTAATAATCTTTTTTTTTTTTTTTGATCCTAACACAGACACCAGCCGATTCAAACGCACCCAAAAAGACGACGAAACGCAAGCGTGAACTCAAATGCGACTATTGTCCGTCAACTTTCATTAGTTCAAACAATCTGCGACGTCACATAGCAGAGTTGCATAAGTCAGAAATTTCAAATTGGCCCGAACCACCTAAAATCGATCCCGAAAAGTACCTTCAATGCACTAAATGCGACCTGAAGTTTGACACGAAAAAAGACTGGATCGACCACAAAGTAAATGAAGCGAAAGTTGCGAAACCATTTGGTCCTTTCCAATGGGGCTGCGAAATTTGTGGTGTGTACTTGTCGCGACGTGAGAAGCTCATACATCATATGTTAGCCCATATCAAAGAAAGCAATGGTCAATTAAGTGCTGAGACAGAAAACTATCCGGGTGAGAGTAATTCACAGGATTCGGAGTCGTCTAGTCATCAGGGAGTGCCTGAACAGCAGCCAGCTGATGATGATGAAGCCGAAGAAGAGGATGAAGAAGAGGAAATGGAAGGAGACGAAGAGGATGTCGATGGAACTGTAGAAAATGAAAATCACGACGAAAACGCCAACGACGGACAAGTTGAAAGTTCAAAGTTAAGAGAGCGACTAGAACGTGAATCCAATGACGACAGTAATGATTCAACAACAAGCTCTGAATCAGATGATTCTTCTTCTGATGATGAAGGAGGAGAAGCGACATCATCGCATGAAGAACTCAAGAAACGATATGCTTGTGATTTATGTCAAGTTGACTTTGAGACGTCCAGCGAACTTCAAAAGCATGTCACTAGTCATTTCCTCAATGGGCCAGGTTCAGTCACACTAACCACAATCACAAAAGACAAGCCAACACCAGCAGAAATACGTGTGAAAGCAAATGAAGACGACGATGACGAAGATGAAGAAGAAGATGACGATGATATGACCGATGCAGACCCAACAGATTCTTAATTCTATTCACTTTTGTAAATAGCAAGATAAAGCAAAAAGCTAATCATTAAGCACTTCCTTTCCGTTTTAACTATTTATATAGATGGTAGTTTGATCTATAATAGAAAACATTTTTTTTTTAATGGACTCGCCATTTGACAGTGATGATGACGATAGTGAAAATGCACCTTTCACGCCGCCATTTGTACCATTCTTACAGTTACAAAACCAAGTTATAAGAAATATATATGAACTTACGTTTTTAACATAAATAGAAAACCCTAGTTTGTAATAATTATGATAAAATGTTTATTGTAAATCATTACATTTATAGAACACACATAAATTTAAGCATTTTTAAATTAACAAAAAAAAAAAAAAAATAATGTACTAATTTAAAGACAACAAATATAATTTTTTTTTTCTCTATTGAATTTATTGGATTGTTTGTTTTCTTATTTAAATAGTTTGAACATATTTTTTTTTTTTGAAAAACTGAACGAAAACTTTTACTTTCGTGATATTTGAATGGTACTTTCAATACGCAAAATTTAATATTTAAAAAGCTTGTACGTAGGTTTATGTATGTATCTATACAAACAAAAAGTATGAAAGCTAATTTTAAATGACTTGAAAAAAGTTTGAAATTTAATCAGAGTTAACTCCGGTAAATTAGTTAGCTAACTTTGAGTTAATTCGTGATCTTAAACTGACTGCAAAACGTGTTTTTATCAGAGTTAACTCGATGTTTAAATAACACTATAACAATTTCGCATTAAAAAAACTGGGCCTAAATTTCTTAATGAAATTAGCCCTTTTCGAGATGACAAATACAAAAGACATTTGAAAAGTCGTTAGAGAAACATTTGATGACAGTCTGACAGGATAGTATACTTTGGCTTAGGTTATCGCAACGAAACAATCACGGCACCAACATAAACTACCAGGAATAAGTACTTTCTCTTGATTTTTTTATTTTTGACAAATTTTTGTTTGGGTGCATTTAAAAGCGGTACTCCTGTCGAGAGAGTCGGACACACTAACCACTACGTCATGTGCATAAACTTGGATCTTCCTGCGTCTAATACTCCGATCAATGTTTGTTACTCCTGATATCAAGCTTAACATCTCCATTTCAACTTTCGTTTCATTGTACATTGCCCAAAACTGTGAACAGTATGCAAGCGCAATTTCATGTATCTTAACATTTAGCTGTTGGTCATCACAAGAGCCCAAGCTTAATTTTTTTGCACTTGAGAAGCAACATTTCGTACAAATAAAAGGGCGGAATATGTCTGTGAATCACAAAATGATCAATGACTATTATTCAGTAGAGTGATAGTTACCTCCTCTCAGTATATCAATTATGTCGTGACTAGATACTTAAAGGACTATAAACAGTGAGCCGTCTAGGCTGTACCTGAAAAAATTCGGAGGTGTTTTTGTTTTTTAATTTATCGGCTGAGCTTTAAGAGCATTCTGGACGACTTTAAGTCGTGCTATCAATTTTATCGCATTAATTAACAATATGCAAATAAATTTATGCCATCAAAGCAAACAAATAATACTTTATTTTTAAATGACTGTTACCACTTAAAAATTACTTCGATATACCTAATCATAATACACATTATATCACAACCAGAACATTTTAATGTGAAAAACTGGAAAACTCACTTCTTACTGTGCGTCATTGATCATTAATAACTTTGACTATCTTCTCTACAAAACAACTTGTTGGCTTGATTTCCGTTTGTTGATATATACCGACCAGGCAACTATTTGGTTACTATGCATTTGTTTCAGATTCTTAGGAATAAACAATAATGAAAGCTTAGATTAGCAGATTCAAAGAAACAACAAATTAAATTGGTCAATTTTTGTGGGCTAAAGAAATTTTCTCCACTGAAGCACACAGCCGATGACAAACCAACCGGAGTGATTGCTTGTGCGTTATTTATATTATGTTCATTTCAGATTTCAGTTAACTACACAATTATGATTGCTAAAATTTGATGAACCAGAACATTTTAATGTGAAAAACTGGATGAAGCACTCGTCAGGCGAGCGGTTTAAATGGACAATGTTTATGCAAAATTTTCGCATTGACATAAAAAAATCGTATTTACTATATCACTAATATCAGTATATATATTTCGTTGAGTTTTATTTAATTTTAATTTTGAAACCTTTAGTTTGCTAAAAAGGAAGTTCGTGCGAACAAACCGTGCATTTTATTTGTCTACAAATTAATAAAGATACAAGAGATTTCTTCAAGAATGTGAAAGCAGTTTTTGCTGTCCCTTTCATAATCGGCTCCAAGTAATGAGAATATTCCAAAAAGATTGCAAATTCTCCATCCGTAAAAATTGGCAGAAAAAAGTACTTGCAAGTATAATTAGGTCGGAGGGCTCTGTGACGTTTAGCCGTTCGAACTCGACGATAAATTGTAGGTCCCCTCTAATCATGTAGAACTAACAACCCACACAAAAAGCATCGGTTGATGGCCGTGGTTCTTCGGAGCTGTCCGTGCCAGTAAATAAATTTGTTTTATTTCTCCGTTCAAAGTGAATCGTTTTTATTTTTGTTATGTTGCCATAATAAATCCATCATTATTTAGAACAGTAAGCATATGTTTCGTCACCAGTGTGTTTAGTTAGTGATTTCACAGCGGTACTTCTTAACTTCTTACTATTAACAGATAGCTGATACCTACGATCAAATAAGTGGAAAGTCATTATGTTAGTTGACAGTACCCAACTGATTTTTTGGCTGTTCTTCTGCTGGGCATTATAGAGAAATTCAAGATTTACTTAATTTACGTCATTTTTTATGCAACCAAATCAAAAGTCTTAGATTAATGGTTGAAGAATTTATTTGAATCTTTTCATGTTTATTACGAAATTTTCTTTCAGGCTGATTACAGTTTTGAAGGCGAGAAGCCTCAACAACCGCCTGCATTTAAACCGGGTGATATAAATACGGCATCAACACCAGCTAGCGAAGTAAAAGAAGCATCATGTCGTGCTTGCAATTTGAAATTCTCTACCCGAGCAAATGCTCGTCGTCACGAGCGAAATCTACACCCCCATTTGTTTTTAGCTCCTGTGCCGAATAATGCGCTATCTAAAGGTCTAAACATAATGTCGCCAATGACCCAAGCTATTGCTGCTAGCGGTCAATTAGCTCAAACTATACGCCCAGCAATGAAACCAGATCAATTAAGTCTCTTTGACTATGATCAGCCAGAAAAATATCAACATCTTCTTACTGACGATAAAATATTATTCATGCAGCGTCAAGAAGATTTCCTCCAACAATATCAAAATATGACCTGTAACTGTTGCCTTCGCACTCATGCGACTTATAAAAATTTCATGGCACACATGCGTAAGAAGTATCATGCATTGCCACGTAATCTTTGCTTCAAGTGTCTAAAGCAAAACGATTCAAAGGCCCTTTTCATATCGCATTTGAAGAAACGAAATTGTATTAACCTATATAAGATCTACCACAGTTTAATTGACGCCGGCGTATTAAAAAAAGATGCAACCAGCTGCTCGCCAGACAAGCTACGTGCCAAGGAACTTCTTGTGAATAAAATCTACGAATGCAAAATATGTTCTAAACATTTCCGCCTGAAGTTAGAGTTCCGTAGTCACGTTTATGAAGAACATGCAGATTATCAAAAGAAAGACGTTTCACCTGGACATTGTGGATTTTGTGGTTTGGAAATTGAAGATCCATTCGAACGGAAGCGTCACTACAACAACATGGATTGCATTGTTATTCTCCGTTGCATCACATGCGATGAGAAGTTTGATAATCATCAGAAATTCTTGGATCATGTATATTCAAAGCATTTAGCCAACAACAACGAAGCTCAAAAAAATAATCTAATGAAGGAACTTCCACCTCCACCCCTCGCTGCTACCTCAACAGATAATTCGCCTTCGAAAAAATCCGATACTCCTTCAAAGCCTCAATTTTTTTCACGACTACCTCAGAGCTGCAATATTTGTGGCCAGCATTACAACAATTACAACAATGTCTTGCGTCACATGGAATCAAAACATCCGGATCAGCTTCCACAAACATACAAATGTACCCGCTGTTTTGTTGGTTATCCTCGGCTAATGAATTTGCGTGAACACATGATCGAGGTTCACGGCATGAAGGTGGACAAAGTGCGTAATAATAGTTTTGATTATATTGTGGACTCACCAACAGTGCAGGGAGCTATACCACGAGGAGCAGAAAAAGGCGCTGTCGATTCATACACTGGTCGTTACGATTATGTAATGAAAGACCTGATGTCCATAACAAATGGTGGATCAACAGGAAATGATGGTCCTGGTGAGAACGAAGATGATGATAATAAGTCCGATTCACCGACTCCAAAGAAAATTAAGCTTGACAGTGGTGCAGTTGTAGCTGTTGGAACGGCAAGTTTGAAAGAATGTCCAGTTTGCAGTGCAGTATTCAACAACAATATAGGACTTTCTAATCATATGCGAACTCACACAACGGAAGAAGGCGGAGAAGCTAGTGGTGTTGGTGGACAATATGAAACACACGAGGAAGTAGAAAAAGCCGAAAAGAAGCCCGTCGATTTACTTTTCAAAAGAAGTTTAGAGTTGGCTGCAGATCGCAGATTTCGACGTATGCGTTGTCGCATATGTCAAAAAAGATTCTCGTCCAAAAAAAGCTACCGTCGACACATGTTGATGGATCATCAAATTCGCAATGTTCAGTTTATAAAATGTAAACTCTGTGATGCGGAATTCGCTTACGAAAAAGGTCTTAAGGTGCATATGTTCAAAATTCACAATACGCTGCTGAAGGACGAAATGATAGTTAAGCAATACGAGTGCGATATCTGTTCGATTGTGTACCGGACAGAAGATCAGCTTTTGGTTCATAAGAAGTCAGTACATGGAAATGAAATCGCCGCTGCCCAGGTTGACTTGCCGCCTTCAATAGACCAAAGTATGGAAGCTTCCGCAGCACCAGTGTTCTGGTATCAATGCCGTTATTGCCCTTCGAACTTTAACACTAATAAAAAATTAGCCCTCCATATAAATTCTCACTATGAGTTCGATTCAAATGACTACTCTTGTAAAGATTGTGGAAATGTCTACAGTGGCCGCAAGAGTCTTTGGGTGCATCGCTATAAAAAACATCCTCCAGTCGCTGATCCCTCAGAGTGTGCGATTTGCAAGAAAATTTTCTTTGACAAACAAATGCTGGAAAATCATACACAGTCTTGTGCACAGAAGCGTGCTGCAGCAAGTGCTGCTGAAGCCTCTGGTAATTTCTTTAAGCATAAAACAGGCGACGATGATGAAGTTAATGACAAGCATGAAACAAGCAATCTTCCAGCAGAAAAAACACCTGCTCCAGTGAATCTAAAAATAAAGCTACCCGAAGTTGCGTGTACTATTTGTTCGCAAAAATTCACCGATCAAGACCTATTTACCAAACACATTCAAATGCACGAGATGGAGATGTACACCGATAATCCGTTGGCAGCAATGTTTGACACTGGACCAGCAGATCCTAATCAATTCTATCTAGATCGAGTGAATGACAACGGACAATATGTGTGTGACATATGTTCAAAGGCGTTCGCCCAGATGACTGCTCTGAAGGTTCATCGCAAATGGCATTTTCGAGGTGATAGCAAACAGGTGAGCTTAAGCACTTAGAAGAAAAAGGTAAAAATCAAAAATGCGACGCTTAAGCTTGTCCAGTGTGGTTTTCATAATTCTTTTTTTTTTGCGTTGAACTTTCTTTATTTTCGTAGATAGTTTTTGTTTCATAAAAGTATAGTCATTGGTTTTAAAAATCAAAACAATCAAATTTGAATAGAAATATTTGAATTATTTTGTTCTTTCCAATTCAACGTATTTCATTTCTGTTATAGAAAGATGTTTAAACAATGATTAATTTTAACTTTAGTGTGCTTCAATTCATGCAGATAACATACAAGAATATGTTAATGTAGTTTGAATGAATGATCTCTTCTTTTAATCAACAATGCAACTTTCAAGTTTTGCGACAGTAAAGTCATGTAAAAAAGGCATTTATGATTTCAAAACATCAAAGAAATAGTTACTTAATTAATCACTAAAATAATAAGAAATAAATATATATGTATCATACTACAATCAACACAAACATAATTCCACCACCATATTACAATTCAAAAAAAAGAAAACGAAGCATTAAAAGATCAACTTGTTCTTGATAATCAACAATTCCGGTCTCTAATTTCAAATTATAAATTAACACGTCATTAAAAACTTCAAAGCATCGACAGAAATCTTCAATTTTGTCATGTCACTTACATAAATTACATCATCACTTCCACAAGACTTCCAGGTGCAAAAGATAAAATTGACGTTTTGAAAAACCCGTTCAGGATACAAGTGAAGAAAAGCGATTGGCAAAACTAAACTAATATGACTATACTATTTGTGTTTTAATTTAATTCAACTACAACATAAATTAATAATCTTTTTTTTTTTTTTTGATCCTAACACAGATTCAAACGCACCCAAAAAGACGACGAAACGCAAGCGTGAACTCAAATGCGACTATTGTCCGTCAACTTTCATTAGTTCAAACAATCTGCGACGTCACATAGCAGAGTTGCATAAGTCAGAAATTTCAAATTGGCCCGAACCACCTAAAATCGATCCCGAAAAGTACCTTCAATGCACTAAATGCGACCTGAAGTTTGACACGAAAAAAGACTGGATCGACCACAAAGTAAATGAAGCGAAAGTTGCGAAACCATTTGGTCCTTTCCAATGGGGCTGCGAAATTTGTGGTGTGTACTTGTCGCGACGTGAGAAGCTCATACATCATATGTTAGCCCATATCAAAGAAAGCAATGGTCAATTAAGTGCTGAGACAGAAAACTATCCGGGTGAGAGTAATTCACAGGATTCGGAGTCGTCTAGTCATCAGGGAGTGCCTGAACAGCAGCCAGCTGATGATGATGAAGCCGAAGAAGAGGATGAAGAAGAGGAAATGGAAGGAGACGAAGAGGATGTCGATGGAACTGTAGAAAATGAAAATCACGACGAAAACGCCAACGACGGACAAGTTGAAAGTTCAAAGTTAAGAGAGCGACTAGAACGTGAATCCAATGACGACAGTAATGATTCAACAACAAGCTCTGAATCAGATGATTCTTCTTCTGATGATGAAGGAGGAGAAGCGACATCATCGCATGAAGAACTCAAGAAACGATATGCTTGTGATTTATGTCAAGTTGACTTTGAGACGTCCAGCGAACTTCAAAAGCATGTCACTAGTCATTTCCTCAATGGGCCAGGTTCAGTCACACTAACCACAATCACAAAAGACAAGCCAACACCAGCAGAAATACGTGTGAAAGCAAATGAAGACGACGATGACGAAGATGAAGAAGAAGATGACGATGATATGACCGATGCAGACCCAACAGATTCTTAATTCTATTCACTTTTGTAAATAGCAAGATAAAGCAAAAAGCTAATCATTAAGCACTTCCTTTCCGTTTTAACTATTTATATAGATGGTAGTTTGATCTATAATAGAAAACATTTTTTTTTTAATGGACTCGCCATTTGACAGTGATGATGACGATAGTGAAAATGCACCTTTCACGCCGCCATTTGTACCATTCTTACAGTTACAAAACCAAGTTATAAGAAATATATATGAACTTACGTTTTTAACATAAATAGAAAACCCTAGTTTGTAATAATTATGATAAAATGTTTATTGTAAATCATTACATTTATAGAACACACATAAATTTAAGCATTTTTAAATTAACAAAAAAAAAAAAAAAATAATGTACTAATTTAAAGACAACAAATATAATTTTTTTTTTCTCTATTGAATTTATTGGATTGTTTGTTTTCTTATTTAAATAGTTTGAACATATTTTTTTTTTTTGAAAAACTGAACGAAAACTTTTACTTTCGTGATATTTGAATGGTACTTTCAATACGCAAAATTTAATATTTAAAAAGCTTGTACGTAGGTTTATGTATGTATCTATACAAACAAAAAGTATGAAAGCTAATTTTAAATGACTTGAAAAAAGTTTGAAATTTAATCAGAGTTAACTCCGGTAAATTAGTTAGCTAACTTTGAGTTAATTCGTGATCTTAAACTGACTGCAAAACGTGTTTTTATCAGAGTTAACTCGATGTTTAAATAACACTATAACAATTTCGCATTAAAAAAACTGGGCCTAAATTTCTTAATGAAATTAGCCCTTTTCGAGATGACAAATACAAAAGACATTTGAAAAGTCGTTAGAGAAACATTTGATGACAGTCTGACAGGATAGTATACTTTGGCTTAGGTTATCGCAACGAAACAATCACGGCACCAACATAAACTACCAGGAATAAGTACTTTCTCTTGATTTTTTTATTTTTGACAAATTTTTGTTTGGGTGCATTTAAAAGCGGTACTCCTGTCGAGAGAGTCGGACACACTAACCACTACGTCATGTGCATAAACTTGGATCTTCCTGCGTCTAATACTCCGATCAATGTTTGTTACTCCTGATATCAAGCTTAACATCTCCATTTCAACTTTCGTTTCATTGTACATTGCCCAAAACTGTGAACAGTATGCAAGCGCAATTTCATGTATCTTAACATTTAGCTGTTGGTCATCACAAGAGCCCAAGCTTAATTTTTTTGCACTTGAGAAGCAACATTTCGTACAAATAAAAGGGCGGAATATGTCTGTGAATCACAAAATGATCAATGACTATTATTCAGTAGAGTGATAGTTACCTCCTCTCAGTATATCAATTATGTCGTGACTAGATACTTAAAGGACTATAAACAGTGAGCCGTCTAGGCTGTACCTGAAAAAATTCGGAGGTGTTTTTGTTTTTTAATTTATCGGCTGAGCTTTAAGAGCATTCTGGACGACTTTAAGTCGTGCTATCAATTTTATCGCATTAATTAACAATATGCAAATAAATTTATGCCATCAAAGCAAACAAATAATACTTTATTTTTAAATGACTGTTACCACTTAAAAATTACTTCGATATACCTAATCATAATACACATTATATCTTCACCCACTCAGAACTTTTGAATAAGTTATTTAACCAATAATCCGCTTTATCAATCCAACTGACATTTTTATATTCCAGCAAAATGAAAAGTTAATAAATGAATTTTTGAATTTGAAATTTTTGACGAGATCAAAATTTTATTACCTTCGTGAATAATTGTAAACACTTTTATAGAATCTCTTGGTGATAAAAAAAAAATCAAACAATAAACAGCTTAATGAAATAAATAGGAACAAAGGATCATCAAAGTGATTCAAAGAGTTATTTGGTGTTCATTGCACTGATTTGTTATAAAAAAAATTTGCATTAATTAATTTACTGACCTTGGGGGGCAAAAATTAATAATATATGAATATCTACCATTATGAATATTCACGGTCATTAAATAAAGATTTAAAGCTTCTTAATCATGAGAGCAGGTAACTACATTTTTAAATCTTCTTAAATCAAAAATAAATTGAATGGTTCTTAACTTTCTACATACATATAACATACATATACATATTTATGTATCGAAGCTAATATGAGACTATTACCTATTATTAGGTACCTATACCTATGTATATGTCTCCTGCTTATATGCTGTTTCTTTTTCTTCCTGAGTAAACTGTTTCAACCCTTTTTCGCTGATCTGATGGTACGCACATTCAGCTTTTTTAGAGGAATGAATCCTTTCAATCGATTTGGCTGCAAGTTCTACCATCTTGAGATCCCCAATTCCCCAATAAGAGTCTTTGTGGATGAGATCAAAGTTTAATCTATTATGCAAAAATCTATAGGTAACGTACAAAAACAATAACCAACAAAACTAATGGGCCTATCATTATGTGGAGGTTGGAATAGTTTGATGACTATGGTGTTTTAAGACATGGAATTGTGTTGCTTGGGAGATGATCCCTTTATTACCAACTTCCATTGGAAAACAAGGGATCCTCTGGTACCTCAGTCAAGGGAATTAGCCGGTATCCCTCACCAGGCTTTATGCCAGGCTGTTAGCTCCGATATGTCTGTCTTCGCCAAAAACCTAAACAGGCAGAGTGCTGGGTGGCTTAGGGTAGAACCAGTTTCCCCGTTAGGTCGATTCGGATTAGGGAAAGACATGTAACTCTCTTGATCCGTTTTGTCGGCCCATGGAAAAGGTGAGATATTGGTACGGTGAGTTAGGTTATAAGGTTTGAAATTATTTTGCTTGGGATAAAATGCTCTACCATTTAGTCTTAGTACATAGAAGGTTTGCATGGGGTTCACTGTGTCGACCCTTAGAAAACGCTGCTACACCTCTCAGTTTTGAAGTATACCATGTCTAAGATCAAGTCAATGGTATTGTCGTTGCATTTGTTTCTTTAAGTTAATTATTTCAAAATTAACTTTGTGTTATATGAGTCCTTGACCGACTGACTGCTTAACAGTGTTTCGTACACTTTTTTTCAAAACATGGCACAGATACATGACTTGCACAGTGCGTTCTTTCGATACATTTCGTTTCAAAACAAAAATTTCACAAATTTATAACATTTTGTTGAGAATAATAAGAATTAACAGAACCACCCTAATGATCTCATATAATTCATTGTGAATCCTAATGCTTCCCCTTAATTTTTCACATTTCCAGACTTGACCCTTTGAATCATCGATTCACACTGAAATCTAAGCCCAGAGACGCTACGTGACGGTCTTAATGACAATTTCAAAAGTGCACGCTTTAACCTTTTCGGCTTTGTGGTGTGCTTCTTCCATGGAATCACAAAGCTTCACCATTTAATATGATTCATCGTCTTTTCATATACTCTTGATTCTTTTCTTTAAAGAAACACATACAACTTTAATACTCCGACTTGAAAAGGTTTGTTTGCAAACTTAGTATGGTGTTAAAAGGTTAAGCGTGATTTCGTTTTAAAGCCATCTCCCTATCAAAGATGGTTTATATCAGATAGTTGGCATTCGGGATGCATGAAAATGGCATACCTACTAATGTGATAATGCATTTGGGATTGTCTGGGTCTTAAGTTATTGGTCAATGCAAGTTAGCTTAGATTGATTGCACTTTCAGTGTGAGAAGAGTCTTCTTCTGTATAGTTTTGGTTTAAAGGGAAATAACCATTAAATAACTGAATACGAA
The DNA here is from genome assembly GCA_951217065.1 of Baccha elongata. Taxonomy (NCBI): domain Eukaryota; kingdom Metazoa; phylum Arthropoda; class Insecta; order Diptera; family Syrphidae; genus Baccha; species Baccha elongata. The sequence goes on from OX578272.1 coordinate 36,406,932, forward strand.
ACTAATGAGATAACATTGCTGCAGATCATTTGTCAAGTGAGAGGAATGATAATCCCAAGCCTTTCTCTCGATGCGCTGAATGATTAAGCCTGAAGGGTACCTATACTCCACATAGCTGTGGGCGTTTAACCATTCTCTAACGATTAGAGTAATTGTCATTTTGTAATCCACTCATCAAATGTGAATGTATCAAGATGAAGCTGTTTCAATGAAAATATAAGCAAAGATTATTTATAAAAGACTATTTGCCGATTTGTTGCTTAACAGTTGCAGTCACGTTTTGTCGCATGGATTTCATGATGCTTCTTGTGAATTTATATGCAGATGCATCTTTAATGCCTATAGATGACTTGACAAGTAATTGACTGGGTGAAGTTGTTGACGACGTGTTGTGTTGATCAGACGAAGAGTTCATTTACTGTTACTTTTTATTATCCGATTGGTATTAAAAGCAAGTTGTGTATTCGAAGAAAATTAAAAATTAACACCAGATTTAAAAATTCTTTATACAAATAGCGATAAAAAGATGCTCCAGTTAGTACCCTTATAGCATGTATCATAACGTAGTCCTAATAAAGCAAATGATCGTGGCATTGACACTCTAATGTTTGATTGACTGAGTTTTAGATTGACTATAGACAGTATGCAACAAAAGGCCGCGCAAGTGGAGGAAGCCTCTTTGGTATTAAAAACTCTATTTTGGAAAACTACGATTTCATGGATCTGTGTGGACATACTATTGTTAAAAATTTACTGCAGAGTATTATGTTTATAGTACCTTTTTATATCAACTGCAATCATTGGATCGAAGATGCTAAACAATTAAATAACCTATTATTTCACTTGTCGAATAAAAGTTTAATGGTAATTGGCGATTTTAATGCAAGAATAGGAAATATGTAGCAACAACTACGACACAATAAGAGAGAAACCGCTCCACAATGTATACTAACAGAAAATCAAAGGATTGCGTGTGTAATCAAAACGGTACTCAGCTTCTCGATGTTCTCCAAACTAACGATTTATGTTTTCTTAATGGATGTGCTGAAGCAGATCGTGAGGACATTATACGTTTATTGGAGGTCAAGGAAAGTCGGTCATAGACTAATGTGTAGTTAGTAACGACTGGGTAGATCTCTTTACCAAGTTTGAAGTTCAAGTTAAAACTCATTCCGATCATCTACCCATAGTTGTTGAATGGAAAAACAGATCACCAAATACAGAAACAAATTTAAATCTGCTACCAAAATTAAACTGGAACATCCAAAACACGACTTTCTATACTCAAAGCTACAGATAACTTCTTTTCAAATGTGTCGTTAAATACAGAATCGATAGAGGAACATTCAGCATTACTTACGTCATGTATTAGAAGATTGCATCAACTAAAAAAACTATTGGAATGCAAGTGTGCAAACAGAAGTGGTTTGATGCAGAATGTATGTATGCGCTGTTACACGCATGGAGGGGAACTAAGTCAGTGGTCTTAAAAAAATGGTACATTGAAGGCAACGCGTCTTTCAAAACTATTTGTATTATCAAGAAAGTTTAATTCGACAATAACCAAGCTAAGCAACTTGCAAACATTAAAAGCTCAAAAGAATTTTGGAAAGTAGCGAAGGCGATAAATGGGTCGGGATTTACCATAGACACAGGTGTTTCTGCAGCAAATCTAGCTCTACATTTTGAAAAATTACTTTGCAATGAAACAAAATCCGTTTTTATCACTGTAGAACCTTTTGTCACTGATGAAATCCTTGATAGTGAAATATTTTTGGTTGAAATAGAACAATGCCTAAGCAAATCGAAAAATGGAAAAGCACCAGGAGAAGATGGAATTCCGTACGAGTTTTTCAAAAATACATCGCACACATTTCTTAAATATCTTAAACTATTTTATAATAACATATTTTTAAATGCTACTGTGCCAAATTCTTTTAAAAAAATCTGTGATCTCTCCAATCCAAAAAAAAAAGGCGCATTAGATATAGTCGGAAACTATCGAGGGATTTCTTTTATGAATACAATTGCCAAACTCTTTTGTGCGGTACTTGCAACTAGACTCGAAAAATGGGTTGATGAAATAAACATAATTACGGATCTTTAGGCAGGATTTCGAAAAAAACTACTGTACGATTGATAACATTTTTAATCTAACATTAATAGTTAAAGCTTTTTAAGCCAGAAAAAAGAAGTTATACGCTATTTTTGTAGATTTTAATGCGGCCTTTGATCTTGTTAATAGAAACGCACTTTTTTACAAGCTCTCTCAACTAGGACTCACTACAAAATTCATTCAAGTTCTTAAAGAATTGTATTTTGAAACCGATGCTGCTGTTTGGGATGGCACACATTTCTCAGAGTGGTTTAAAACAGATAGTGGTGTAAAACAAGGATGTCCACTAAGTGCACTGCTATTTGCTCTATTTATCAACGATATAGTATCCGAACTATCTGGTGGAGTGAGAATCGCTAACATGATTGTAAACGCCAAAAAATTACCAAAAAAATGCTACTGTATGAAATTAGAAATGAGGACTGGTGGATGGCGAAGTCTTGGAGAAATTTACGGAGAAGATTTAAGCATAACTTCTGGCAATCGGGATTTATTTAAAGTTCGGTTGAATCGTGTAATTGAGAAGTTTGAAGACACGCAAAGGGCTTTGCTGATAGCCGAGGCGCAACAATCAGAAAGCAGAATTTTATAGGCACAACTCAACTATAATTTAATGGCTGAAAACTATTTCTCTGACCTTCATAGTTACAAAGATATCTCACTTATTTTCAAAACTAGATGTGAAGTCCTTGGTCTAAACGGAGCACCCTACACTGGAAGTTTTGATCAATTCTGTTCCCTGTGCAACCTAAAATCGAAAGAAGACTCTTTTCACGTAATTGGAGTTTGTCCAAATTGGAAAAATCTTAGTTTCTTTTTGAAGAGTGCTTATAAATATAGAATGTTATTAATAACAGAATATGAATAGTAAAATTTAATTATAAAAATACCTAGGTATGATGTTAAATTAATTTATCAACAAAGTAAAATTTTAAATATTATAATTGTATTGCCAATGAGCTGACGGCAACGCCATAGCTTTTAATTTCATTTACCCTATGTTACTATTATTTTTTAATATTAGTCAATAAAATGAAACATTACTTACTTACTACAGACAGTATGTATGTACATATTATCTGTATATATATGTAACTGTTTATACACTATAGATAATTATTATAATCTTAAATACATTTATTTATATACAATTCTCATCTTCGAAACAATCTTTTCTCATTATGTAGTTGTTTCACTTGCATTATCTATCACAATAAGTGATAGATAACTCTTGACGCCTTCACAGTAAGCTCCTACCTATCTTACTCAAAATCTTAAGCAATTTGTTTATGATGTCAAATGAATTTTTGTTGTGTCACAACAAAGGATAGTTGAGAAAATAATGCCCAGTTATTAAACAAAAAGTATAGGTAAACCTATTCCCGAAACAATCAAGAACCAATCCCACCCACAGTGTTCAACTTAAGGTAGCTCCGACCGTAACCACAAAATCATATTTCAACAACATCACCATCATGCAAAATATTGCATCGTTTGCGTGCAGATTGAATGAGTTTTATCCGAAAACTCATTACCATAAAACTTTATCTTCCTAAGCCATGGAGGTCGATGATTGCATATTACAGGTCCTAACTATTGCATGCATATATATACTCAAACTCAATTCATTGTAAAAAATGTCATTTAGCCGTAGTTAGAAAAAAAAACATAAAGTAAATTTTATTGCAGATATGCGATGACTGATCGGACCCACATAAATATACTCACACATATACATAGGTTTATATACACATAAGATTCCAGAGCATATATACCACTCCTTCGACCCTAATAATTGCGGTCAGATTGGAACGAATGTCATTTGCCATTTTCGAATTTTAAATGACACTGTTTCTAATACGATTTGACAAAAGACAAAATTATAATTTTGCTTAAATGGGGTCGGTATGATGTGTTCATGTTCATTCCTAAAATTAAATTAAATAATACAAAAATACTTTTTATAATTTCGTATAGCTAAAATACACTGACAAAAAAATCTATTTTTTTGTTAAGGCTCAGTTATATATTTTTGTTTTTGGTCTACAACATATTTAAGATTGATTCGGATTGTAGTTTAACCTCTTTCAAGGCTTTGGCCATTTTATTCTCTACTGGCCACTGTGGCGGATACTTAAGTTTTTTTTAATTTTTTTTAAATTTTTATCAAGAGGAAAGAAGATGAAATTCACGGTGTATTAAAAATAAGTTGTATTAAAGATCGTGATTAGTAAACAATTTTGCGGGCTTTAAAGTCTCAAGAAAACAGAACTACAAAATCACCTGGTACTGTCACGTACTTATTGAGAGAGAAGAAGAAGAAGAAGAAGAAGAAGAAGAAGAAGAAGAAGAAGAAGAAGAAGAAGAAGAAGAAGAAGAAGAAGAAGAAGAAGAAGAAGAAGAAGAAGAAGAAGAAGAAGAAGAAGAAGAAGAAGAAGAAGAAGAAGAAGAAGAAGAAGAAGAAGAAGAAGAAGAAGAAGAAGAAGAAGAAGAAGAAGAAGAAGAAGAAGAAGAAGAAGAAGATGAAGATGTTATTGCATTTCTTATTATATGAGATCATAATAAGCTTCTGAATCAACAAATATTATAGCAAGCGTAATAAGGCTGCGGTTCCGGTGCCAGCGAATGGAAGTTCAAAGTTCGCTAAAATTATTACAAAAAAAATTTACTCGCGTGAACTTATCGATTTTAAGGGAGTAAAATGTTAATCGCTTCCAATCATAAATTTCGGTATAAATAGTTTTAGAATAAAGCACTTATTTCACACATTAACCAAGACAATGGTGAATCGGGGATGTTAACATGGTATTAAAGAACGAAACACTGGTTCAACCTACGGTTTTCATAACGTAGATATCAAGCGTTGATATTATGGTTGGTTGCCTTAACGGTTAAGCAAAAAATCTTTCAAAAACAAAACGCTCAAAACCTACAATTAAAAAATTGCCTACAAATTTCGGGTGAACTTGCATAATAAAAAAAGACTCAAAAAATGAATACAAAATCAGCAAAAATTAAAATGAATAATCGCCAAAATTCTTCTTGTTTTATTAAAATAAGCCAAAACGCATCATCGCCTAAAATGTATAAATGCAAAATCACTAAAAAAACAATTTGGACCATTCTTCCTTTAATTTTTGGGCGATTTTTATTATGTTTTTTTTTTTTTTTGGAAACTAAAATATATTTTATCACATAGTTTTCAATATTTTACTAAAAATAAATAAAGTTGTTTAATATTTGTAAGAAAACGGCACTTTATGATGCAAAATTTTGTAAACATTTAATTTAAAGTCAAAAAATATTTTTTTGTTTACAAAATTTTGACTTTGAATTATCTAAAAAACTCTTAAGTAAAACAACTTTTGTCAAACACTTTATTGAAGATTGGAGTTTCAGCTCTTAAAAAATGTGTAAAACATTATTGTATGTATGTGCTTTCCTTGGTTTAAAAAAAATTATTTTACATTTCAAATAGTTTTTTGAAAACTGCCCTTCCTGCTTAAACGTTTACCCACCACCGCGTTTAATAAAGTTAGTAAAATCATTATCATTAAAAAAAAAATAAGATCCTATAATAAATTTTTTATATAATCAAAAAAAATTTAGTCAGAAAATCGTTTTCATTTTCGGGCGATTATTCACTATTTTTTAGGCATTTTTGAAAACATTTGTTTGAGTTTTTCCAAAAATGTTGGGTTATTCTTCATAAATTTTTTTTTACAAATCTATTCTGGGTGATTTTTCATAGAAAAAAAATTACAGTTTGGGCGATATTTTGTATCTATATTTTGTGGGTATCTTTCATTATGAAAATCATGCCCCCAAATAATATAAAATGAATAATTGCTCAAGAATTCTTAAGAATGAATTAGACACTTGTTCATTTTTCAGTGTGGGGGGCTTTGTTTTTGGACGATTTTTCGCATAGCCGCCTTATACTGCATTGTACTCCACTTAACTTAACTGCCACATTTGCCTTCATAGCCTTACCACACACATTTGATAAATTATTAAAATGTAGTAACTCAAACAAAAGATTGCAATCTTTTACAAGCCTGCCGTTTACAAAGGTTTGAACCTATGTTCAAGCTGGTTTTTTAAAGACGTATATAAACTAAGTAACAGTTGCCATATGGTTTGTGCCAGGTTTTTCGAACTTTGTTTATCGATAAAAATGACAAAACAAAATTTTCCTGAAGTATGCTTTTTTTGGCTGTGTTTTTTTTTATTGAAATTTCGCTCTATGCCAAAAATATATTTTGCTCCGAAGCGATATTGCTAAAACAACTTTAGTTTATAGCCTTTTTATAAATATTTCTCTTGTTTTTAACATTTCAAAGTGTTAATATTTCGTGAATTTAGCCCAAATGGCGTATATATTTTCTAAAAATACAAAATATATATCATAAAACATAAAACATGAAACACGATTCCGAGATTTTTATACTGACTTTCTCAAAAAATGCTGTACCGATTGTGTCTCAGTCCGTTGAAGTAAATTCACTAGTTAATCAAGGATTTTTTTGGTATGTACACATGTATGTATATGTGTTTCACATTCAACTATTAACCAAATGAATGATACACCAAACAATCAAGAAAAATCTGCTGATTACAAAGTGAGTCACAGACGATTTATTTTGAGCCAAAAGGTTGCCAGATGTCCCCCAAATTGGGCGAAAAACCAACTTTTGATGTCCTATATATAACCAAAAAAATGATACACTGAAAAATCAAGAAAAATATTACAAAATAGTGAGTCACAGACGATTTATTTTCAGCCAAAGGGTTGCCAGACGCCTCTTAAGTTTATATGCAAAAACAAACATTTTAGTAATCAGGAGATTTTTCTTGATTTTTCGCTTATTTAGCTATACATTGAGGAAAAAAAGTTTGTTTTTGCATATAAACTTTAGAGGCGTCTGGCAACCCTTTGGCTGAAAATAAGTCGTCTGCGACTCACTTTTTTGTAATCAGGAGATTTTTTTTTGGTTTTTTGGTGAATCATTCATTTGGTTATATATTAGACATCAAAAGTTGGTTTTTCGCCCACTATAGTGGCAACTCTTTGGCTGAAAGAAAATCGCCTGGGACAGAATTATTTGATATCAGTGGGAAATTATCTATTGTTTCTATATAAGTTTGAAAAATAAAAATCGAGCTAAAAATAGCCAAATTAAATTTTATTAAGTGGAGAATTTATGAATGAAATGTTTGCATTCAAGTGGTTATACCAATCAAATCAAAATCCCCCGCCCCCGGGTAAAAAAAAAACCTGAATTCGATATAACATCGTGTACACCTACATACACGTATGTCGTATAGGTATATACATTTTGGTTATAGCACCACTCCCAAAATATGCTATCGGTTCTTGGTCTATATATCGTAAGAAATGCTATAAGCATCGTCAGCGTTAGAGTTTTTGGTGATAAACATACGAACATGCGACCCTTCTTCCTTCCGTTTTCCCTACTTCCCTCTCACTTATCTTTTGTTCTTTTTAATAAAAAGATTCAGTACAACTCTTGCACGATTTAAAATACGTTAATTACAAATATTACTTTCATTACATCATCAAAGCATATAAAGGTATAAATAACCTTCTCACGTAAAAAGTGGAAACTAATTAATGTTACCTTTACTTACTTTAGGTTTATTGTCGTTCTTGTAAATAGCAATGTGAACAAATTAAAGGTTATGATGAATAATATTATAAGGCCACACCAACTACCATTAACTATTGTCTAATTTTTGTTAAAGGTAAAAAAATCGTTAAAAATTTGAATATAAAAACATTATTAATTTATATAGATGAATTACAACATACCGCTAATGATTTCATTGCATCCAAAAGCCAAGTAACACTGAACTCTTTGACAGCTTAACCATTGAAACTTTACTTTGCTGTAGTAAAAGACTTATTACTTGTCTACTTAGGGCCTTTCAAATTGTTTCCAAACATCTATCTTTATTAATTGATATTCAATTGTGTACCTTTACCTTTTGCAGTTTACAGGGACGTATCTTAAATTAAAGCTTCATTACTGATTTGACAGCTCTAAGAAGTTGGTGCACATGATTTGATGAATGTATTTGCATGCGTCATTGAAGGTTCACAAGTTCATTGCTAACTGCACACACCCATATTTTTGGTTCCCATGACTAAATGATGTCGATATGCGCACCTTAAACTTCAAGCACACCTTTAAAGATCAACATTCTCATTTGATACTTCCGTTGAAAAATCTCAACATTTTAATATCTAATATAATTATTATTGTTGCAATAAACCATTTTAAATATTTTTGTATGTTGATATGTTCCTTAAGCAATTCAAATTGGGAACATTTTCGATCATAACAAATTTATCTTAAAAATTTATTTATTATTATGACTTGACCCGTCTTCTGATGTACATATATTGCACAGATACTGCCTAATCAGGAATTTCATCGTATAAATGCGCGGCGCATCCCATCCCAACTGTAATTGCGTTGCACATGCGAATTGTTGTTGACCGTAAATTGGTTATTTCGTATATGAATTTCCCAGAAGTGCTTAGATAATCGAACACCACAATGGTGGTAGACGTAAGTTGCGAAAATAGCAAAATTCCATGGAATGACCGGACCGTTTCAAAATGAACTTTGAGGTTTGAGTAATAAGGGGTGAGCGAATTTATTTATTCGCTGAACTTTCATTTGTTTTTCTTTGTCGTTTATGAGTGTACTAACATCATGCAGTATAATGAAATCATCGAGACGATAAAGTATCTTTAAGGAAGATGACTTTTGTCAGTAAAGTTAAACATGGATCTCCATGTAAATAGTTTATACTGAGAAATTATTCGTGGGAAAGAACATAGTGCTAAGTTCTTTGCAAAAATTGGAGCTTATATGATTTTCTATAAAAAAGTTCTCAACACTTTTCATTGTAGCATCAACCTATTTCGAGAAAAAAGTGTTAAATTGTTACAAAGTCTGAAGCCGTTCACACCAAATCTTCGTTATGTGCATTTTTAGCCAAAATCCTGAAATGCACTTATTTTCAAAACAATACAAGTGTATAACGTACAAAAAGTTTCATTAAAATCGTATGAGCAGTTTTCACGAAATATTGGAAAAACTAATACTGTAGTCGTAGTGGGTAACTCTCATACAGGGTGTCCCGCAACTCAATGTCAAGCGGGTATCGGGTGATAGGGTAGGTTATTCCCGTACTGCATATAGTAAGAAAAAAAAAATTATCTGGCTGGGTTACGAAATATTCCGTGGTATAAGCGTAAGTCCCCAAAAGACCCTTTTTGGGGCTTTATACTCCTCGCCCTCCTCCGGATAACCTCCCAGGGATCAGGACTTTTAGTATGTTAACTACTTGAGCAGCTTGAACAATATTTTAAGCGAATGGCTTACTGGAGTCCTACATCAACAAGGTATAAAACGTTGCTATTTAAAAAAAATTAAATTTTACTTGCTCAAAAATGGTTTAAATGTTGTTAACATGATTATGGAAGCAGCAAGTGGCAAGTGTTGAACTATTTTGAAAACTTAATAAAATGGGCCAATTTTTTAAATAACTTGCCGTGGGTAGTGTGCTACATTTTTTTAAAATATGACGTGTTAAATTTTGCTTATAAAATTTGTTTGAAAAATGACTCAGTCAAACTAGTGAAAAAGTGCAGTGTTGTTTAAAACAAACTTTGTAACAATTTAACACTTTTTTTTTGGAATTGGTTGATGGTACGATGAAAAGTGTTAAGATTTTTTTTGTAGAAAATCATAAAAGCTACAATTTTTACCAAAACTGCAAAAATTTCATACTTTCCGAGAAATTTTCAAATCTGTATTATTATTTTGTGTCTCTTTGGCGTTGATCCTTTATCCATTAGCCCTCTGATTCAGTTGAAGTGAATGAGATATTTGCTTAAAGGCAACAAAGTTTGTTTATCAAGAAGCAAATATTATGCGCGTATTCTAAATGACTTAGTTTGTCAAACAGATTACATGAAATACCAAGTCTCTCGGTATGTTCCCATCCTGACAGTTATGACATCATCGATTATCTAAAAACAAAGTGGATAACGAAACACCACCTCAAAACAGCAGTTCAAATTCCCGCTGCAACACGAAAAACTTTGCTAACGTTTAATTATGACAAACATTTAATGGGATGCGACTCGAGGTACAACCTTGATACAATATTATTCAAAGATGATTCGACAATTGTTAGTGTAAGGTGTACATGAACGACTACTATTCCACTTAGTTTTCTTTAAGGAAACACTCGATCCTGGATTTAATCCTCTTTTAACTCATTTTCAACAAAAACAATCACAATATTTTCTTCAAGTAAAATTGCAAAGTATAAAGTTTATTTGTAACGATGAATCCCTTGTGCATCAACGATCATCCAAGCAAAAGTACATTCACTTCAAAATATACCACGAAGTCCGTTAGATTATAAAAAAAAACAAATAAGAAGAAGAAGACACCGGGTTGCGCTTGCGGATTGCATATACACCGTCACCGATGTCATCCCAATGTGAATGGACAAAAAAATCCCCTCAGCTAAGAGAAGAACGAGTGCCTTTCTCTTTTGGTAAAGGTAGCTGATTTCCATCGGCAATGTGCGATTTATTTGAAATGAAATTTTACAGATTCCTTACAACAAGCACTTGGATTTTGTCTTAAAACTATAGGCTCTTTACCACTTTATAGTATCTTCTTTTATTTGACATCGAAATATCGGTGTGCGGCGTCGTCGTATCGTAGACATTAGATTTTGCTTCCGTGCAAATAAAATAGCAGACGAGCTTGTTTCCAATGAATCTTTTTTTTAAAGAGTGGTAGTGGCGCGGCTGTATTTTGAATGTGTTATGTCACAAAAGCCGCTAACGACAACGCAGTGGGAAGTAGATGCAGCACTACAGAAGATGGTAGAAAATTACTTTTGTGGTGATGCTGATGATGCTGATGATGATGACGACTGTTTTTTATATTAAAATCACATTTGTTTTCTTATCTGCGATGTTATGTACTGTAATTCAATTTATGAATTCGTAAAAAAATTATTTTATAGGGAACGGAGTCAATTCAAAATTTAGAAAATTAAGTAGGTAGATCTTTCTTTTTACTATTCAAAAAAATCAAAAATCAAATATTTGGAAAATGTATTATCAATTTTGGCTTAATTTGCTTGCAATTTTACACTAACTTATCAGTTGTTTAAAACTGCTTTTTTGTTTTTATTTTCATTGTCTTGTTCCAACTCAACTTTATAGCAATTTTCAATCATACATCATCAACATCTTAGGTATTTTAGAATTTTTAGCATCCAAGCCGGAAGAGCAAGTATGTGTGACCAATTTGAGAAGCTTAGGTATATTAATGATTTAATTCAGTAAATTGTTAACAAGGAAAATCTCTTTTGGGAGTTAAAGGTGTCAAATTAAAGATGTGTAACAGTGAAGTAGAATTTCTAAAATGTACAATACATATAGGTACGGACAATAATTAAAGTTGTTTACTTAATAATATGGATATAAAAAGCGGGTTATTGGAAAAAGTCACTAAGTGCACGTTTTTATTTACGATTATATGTACTGTAAGGCAAGTCTTGGATTAGTGCAAACAAAATATTTTGAGGTAACAATCAAACATGACATTACGATAATAGAGAAAGAGAAGACGAAAAAAGTAGGGCCGATAATTCTGTCTGTCTGGATGTATCGACACATGTGCAGCCTTAACGGTTAGGCTGATTTTCTTCAAACTTGGTACAAACTATATATTTAGAGAAATATCCTCGGATGTTTTTATATTTTTGACATATGTATAAAAATAACGGTACCTACCATATCAGCGTAACCCATAATTTCATTTTCTCGAAACAAATACGATCAATTTCGATAAAATTTTATGGGAGTTGCCAATGGTTATGTCCAACGGTATACCTGCCATAAAACCGTTTTTTATTATTCCGACTAATCTTTTGAAGGGCTGCTCCGATTTTGACGAAATTTATTATTTTAAAACGACTGCTAAATCTAAATAATTCTGCACACAAAATTGTGAAAAAAAGTAACTTTTTCTAAAAAATACCATTAATTTTGATAAAATTTCATGTAATTGAATTTTTACCGAAACTGATGTCTTTCATATATGTAAGTCTTTTTTTATTTCATTTGATTTTTTTTTTATTATTAAAAATTTGTCAAATGAAAAAAACTTGTCAAAACTAACATTTATTTATACAAACAATAATTTTACTGTTTTATTGTTTTTTAGGCTTGAAACAGGTAATTTTTTCTACTGTGAATTTTTTCTACAAGTGAAACAAAAAAAGCAGGTTTATTTTATGACCTTTTTGGGGGAAAAGCGTCATAATTATTGCTATTATCAACATAGATTCAAATTAGCTTTTTTATTCAGCAAGTCCACTAAATTTAATGCTAAATCTTCTACTTAGTTGAAATTATTTTTATTTATTATTCTATATTTATTAATTTTTTCAATGTAGGTATATAGAATTTGTATTATAACTTAAACATTTTATATATTATCAACATAATCCCAATTTCTTTTAACAATATAAACCTAATATATCCTTCATTCGTTGTGCATTTGGTTTTTCCCAAAATACCGAAGGGTTTGAAAAATATCGCAAAATGAAAATAGAAAACTGCTTGTCCTTAATCAAGTGACACGGAGTGTATAGGGATTCTTTTATAAGAGGTAATGTGTGCGGCAATCATTATAATATTAATTTTGTATATAGGGTTGTAATTTTGTTCAATAATTCACAGTATCTAAAACTAAATGTATTGAATAAATGGCATTATCATTAAATGGTCGAATGAAGATATTTTTTTCTGAAATTCAATATTTAAGCCTTAAAGTATATTTAGCATAAAATCAAAGTTTTTAAATTCATTTAATTTGTTTGCATTTACTTAATAGTTCCAACATTCCTGTGGGTATGTATGAAGTGTGATATAATTTGTGACAAAATATTAACTTATTTAGTTAAAGTTTATAAATTTGTCACAAAAATGTATCTCCCCTGCCTTATTTCGCCTGGAAAAATAACAGCCAGGAACTAGGGGAGCACGCAAAAAGTTAACACGTAAAAAGCGATACTACTACTACTACTACTACTACTAATACTACTACTACTAATACTACTACTATACTACTACTACTACTACTACTACTATACTATACTACTACTTTACTACTACTACTACTATACTACTACTACTACTATACTACTACTACTACTATACTACTACTACTTTTACTATACTACTACTACTACTACTACTACTACTACTACTACTACTACTATACTACTACTAGTTAAGAATCGTCCACGAGAGAGATTACGCTTTCAAAAATTTTAAAATTATCGAAAAAAGTATGACTTGCAAAAATAATAGGAAAACGAAAAAGAATATCGTTTATATGGCAAAGTATCTCTCTTGGTCAGAAAAAAACTATCTTATCTGGGTCTTGATGTCTCTACCCTGCCCGCGATGTTTTTACCCTGGCTTTCTTAAAAGCACCTTAATGAATTGATTTGCCCTTACGCTTAGTTTGATCTGTTGTGTAAAATGATTCATTCGCCTAATTTAGTGTGACTGGATTCCGCATTTAAAGACGGTGCAATGTTTGACGCCAAGCGATTAAGCAAAAAGTTTTCGTTCGTTTGCTTATTGTGCATTTTAGAGTGTTAAATAATATTAAAATGATGGTAATAAAATAATTTACTTTTCTCAAAATATTTTAAAAAATTGCTCTACCCTTGGCATGGAAAGAATTGAAATATTGTTAAATTCTTCTGTCTGATAATTTGGTGAAATTTATTACTTAATACTTATATATGATGTAAACAACTATATTTACCATGTTACTATTTCTCGGTTATCTTTTCTTTGTTACTGAGGGTCACAACATCCCATTTTGAATTTTCAGTTCAATTTAGTCAAAGTAATAACAACACTATTTTTATATTAAAAATTTCTTTCTCATTAAATATTTCTTTTTATTAAGTAAAGTTTAATTAAAAAATTGTAATTTGTAATTAACAAAAATGGAGAAATAAAAACATTTATCTATCTATAACGCGATTTGTGATAAATTCATGATGTATTACCACTTTTGATTTTTCAATCATCATTGAAATTTGAAACTATATTTTACCCGAATTTAGCCCAAATCGTTTTATTTTTTTAAAAGAAAAATTCTATAATTCATTACCTTGATTTTAATAGATACCAATTAACAACAACATTGTTGAATAAATGCCTTAAAATTTAAAAAGAAAATGTTCAATGATATATTCCTTAATTTCGTCACTGTTCTTATAATTAAACTATACATACCTACAAACGAGAGTTGATAGTTTATAATGTTCCATTTACATCTTTATAATGTCAAATCCTTCTTAAATTACATACCACCATTTTTCATTACGAAACCGGTAGATTTTAATTTTATAGAGCTGAGCTTTCAAATAACCTAAATTTAATCGAAATCGTTGTAATCGTTTCAAAAACATATTAATTAGTTAATCTGACAAACATTATGTACATGCCAAAGCTTTACAACCATTTCTTAAAAAATCAAATAGCTAGTCGTTTCCAATGCGGATTTTACTTGGACACAAAATTCAAAATTTAGTTCGCAGACTAAATGATGGACCCATTTTTAACCGTAACGCCTACGACTTAAAATCATAAAAATAAAGTATATCTACTTAATTTGAAATAAAATATTGTATTTAATTACAACTATTATGCACCGTTAATTATACGGAAGCTGTAGCCTAACTTCAAGCTCGCATTGCGCATGCTTTTTAAAATAAAAACACTATCGTAAAAACTGATGATTATTGTTCACGCCTCTGTTATGCACTTAGGTACTCACTGCCATAACTGGATCACCACATCAGTTCAATAAGGCCAAGATGTTTTGCGGGAATGTATAGCACAAAAAAAAGTGCTCCTGAACATGCAACTGTCCGACAGTTAAGTTTGGCTGAAAGGATCAGATCTAATTTCAACAGCTTAAGCAAGTCCGAGCTCAAGCTTAATTAATTATTTGTTCAACCAAATTAATGTTATCTTTCTTTTTGTCTTACCTATTGCAATGTGTGCGTGTTAACAAGAAAAAAAAAATATTGAACACGCAAAGTCAATATACTATGGGTAGCTCCTTTGTTTGACCGTTTTGAGTGCTGTTACCACCAGCCAGCAGGTAAACAATTTAAACTATTTTATCCGATCGAAACCATGTCCAGGGTGGTTTTTCCTGATCAAATTGAATGTTGTCAATTTCCGCAGAATTTATCGATGGAAACATAGAAATTATGCAGTTGCAACTGCAAATTGTGGTTTAAAATGAGATACCAAAGCTGTGATTTGCAGACAATTTGTTTACTCAATATTGAGCACATACCCAGCTGCTGTCAACATATTGCTGATGTC
Source organism: Baccha elongata (assembly GCA_951217065.1). Lineage (NCBI taxonomy): Eukaryota > Metazoa > Arthropoda > Insecta > Diptera > Syrphidae > Baccha > Baccha elongata. The sequence goes on from OX578272.1 coordinate 36,422,540, forward strand.
AACTGCCATAATGCGATCGGATGATAGTGCACACAAATATAAGATTAATCATGACGTAACCACAATATTCATATAAATCAATCACCTTTTGACTATACGATCGATTCAATATCAAGAGCAGTTATATGGATGAACGGTAGCCAAAGTCATGTATTAAGTTGGTACTTGAGTTTAATGAAATATGACAGAAAGATATTATGCAAATAGCCCAGCTATTGTCACTTTTTTGTTTCCATTATTTTTTATTTTTCCTTTTTTTTGTAAGATAATATTTGTAGTTCTAATTCAAGGTTAAAGAACTTCATTAAAACTTGAATATTTCTATAGTATTTTCATGCTGAATAATCACCGCCTGGCCATCTTAAGAAACTTGTGAAAAACACATTTATAGGTTCGTGCATTTACTAGTTCTCTATTCTGTAACCCTGACAACAGTCGTAAACATATATGATTTTTGTTTTGTTTACGACTCTTGTCAAGAAAATATGGAATTTAGAGCCAATAAAATACATTATATATTATTAATTTGAATATTATGTTTATTATGTGACCTGCGTTATCTTACCAAAATATGATTTGAGTATGTGGGCTTTAGGTCCTAAAGCCCACATACTCAAATCATATTATTAATTTGTTTTGTTGACGACTATTGTTAGGGTAACAGAATAGACACTTAGTAAATGGAAGAACCTCCAAAGGTGCGGTTCACAACTTTCTTTAGACGGCGCTGCTCCATGATTGTACTATAGAAATTTATATACAATGCTTGAATAAATAAAAACAAAAACGACATTACACGGATAGAAAAATGAAAAATTTTGGGAAAGACTTGTTTTTTCTGAAAAACGTTGCATTTCGAATTCAAATTCAAAGGAACGGCTGAATTATTTTTGATCAAATTTAATTGTAAGGAAACATTATGTAGATACATAACGTATACGTACATATATTTCCAAGGTGTTTTTAATAAAAAAAGTAGACCATAAGCATGGAGACTAAACAAAATATCATTTAGAATGTAGGGATTGTCACGATTACGACCCAGTTTAGTGGTTCAATAGTTGCAAACTGCAAATTTCTTCGGATTATTTCACGTAATTTCATGCAGTTTTTAAATTGTATTTAATACTAGTTGACCCTGCGAACTTCGTTCCGCCTAAAATTGATTGAATGCCCCTTTCAAAAGTCTAGCATGTTTTTTCAAAATAATGAAAATACTTTGGAATGATATTGATTAAAATTACATTAGCATGGATAATAATATTTCACAAATTTTAGGTCAGTGTTATACGCTTTGATATAAAAAATGTTGTGCGTAAACAAACGATGCAAATGGCTTTAAGATATTCAAACACGCCACGTATGGTTGTCCATGAGAAAATGAAAGAAATTCTAGATTGAAGCCACACATTTTCATTTTTCAATATCCTTGCTATTTGCTTGTTTTCATGTCGAAAGATAGACTGAATGCGTTTAATCTCAAAAGGCAAGCCTGTCGACAGCATCGTTAAAATCCATTAGCACTTTTCTGCCTTTGAACTAAACATTGATTCTGATTCCTTTGATTATGACGTTGTTCATTATTTTGTTCACCGTCAACTGGGTCCCTTTTCACAATTTTGGTTGGTTTAGATATAGCGCAACATTATAATGACAGAGCTGACTTAAGTTGCAATTTAGAAATTATGAGGTGGTAGAGATATAAAAAAAAAATTAAAAAAAAAACTACGAAAATTCTTTGTTCTTTTTCTTTTTTCCTTTTCTGGTATTCGAGATTTTGTCATTGCATATTATATCATAGTCCGGCGGCATTGTGCTTTGTGCATTGAGCTACTTGGAACTGGCTTTTCTAATTTGCTCAACAGGCTGCCACACATGACCAGATACATATGTCTTCAATCAACAGCAGTGCCGCGTTGCGGATATCACATTTTAAGTTCGGCATTTGATGTTGTGAACTCTATCTAAAATATCATCGACCAAGTCCTCTAAAATAACGTCGACCAAGTCTGTATTTATATAAAAAATTAAGCGGGTCAGAAACCTGCCCCCCCATACCACCCCTTCGCACGGCTTTGCCCCAATGGAAATTTTAAATCTTAAATACAAAAAAATTCAATAATATTAGTGTATATTTATAAATATTATGATTTGTTTACATAGGAAAAGTCTTTTAGCTCATCCTGACTTGTAACCTTGCATTTTATTCTCAATTACAGTAATGTTTTTCCATATATGTATCGTGATGTGATGTATATTGTGTCTGTTTTATATCTTTTAAAATTCTTATAAGGGAGTTTTGCTATGTCAAACTAAACCAAAATCTATATAATCTGTTTCACAGAACCTGAATAATACGTGACGTGACTGACGGTTGTACTAATATTTTATTCAGAACTCCATAACAATATGTTGTCCACAGTCGTAGCGTAGCAGCATTTTGGTATTCTAGCACTCTGGGCTCAGATATTTTTTCCCACTAACTGACTCTATTAAGTCTAAGCCTACCAAACTAACAGAAAGCCACTCATAATGCGCTTTGCATTTGCATTTGAATGTCCAATTTACACTCAGGTTGCTCCACATGGACAAAATCAAATGTCGCCAGCCATGATCATATTTGCGGTCTTATACGACAATCACGTCGCGTCGGTCGTATACATATTGTAAAATAACTAGCATAACCTTTCTACCGTATTTTGTTCTGTCCAATTATGTGAAAATTCTGCTTCCTTGATACCATCACGAGCTGACTCATTTGCCGAGTGTCGCATTCGTATTATGTGCCTGAAGCGTGCCAATGCCAATAAATCAATCCAATGTATACTGATGGCCAAGCTGGAGATACTAGATTGACTGCATGTAAAGTTGAGGTTTAATTCAATATACGCGCTTTGGGTGCACTGCACTGCACAGGTTGCAATATCACCTTTAACATTGGCGATAATTGCAAATGACGGCTACATCGTAATTGGGAATTTTGCTTTGATTTGTAACGAGTCCGTTGGGAGCTTTGAAAAGTATGCCTGAGCACGAAGGGTGTTAAATGGTATTTTATTGGTGAATTTATTGCCGTTTTATTGAAATACGATTAAATGTTAGTGATCATGAAATAAATGGGTAAAATGTTAAGCTGCAGAAAATGATTGTTATAAAAATTCCTTTTTAATGAACTTTAAAGGTGTTTAACTTAACTTGGACTTATGCTTTTCAATCGTTTCGATAAAAATGCAGTCATAATGGTAAAAAAAAGATTGGTTAATAAAGTGGGCGAAACGGAACTGACGGACGTTTAATAAAGGAATGAAAACATATTAATATTCCCACTTAAAATGGGAATTAACTTCACAAAAAAAAAGTGAAATAAATTCCCACTAGTGGTGAAGTTAGTTCCCATGTGAAGTTCCCTGCACATCGAAAAATGGCCTAAACCAGAGATCAAGTTGTATGGTAGCTCTTATAAAACCGTTGTTTAGCCACAAATTTATAATGCCATCTTATGTCAAAAAAATTAAAATAAAATAAAAAAGGTCATTAATTTATGGCCAAATTTGTAAAAACCGTTCACACCAAGTTTTAACCAATAACCTGAAATGCAGTTATTTTAACAACAATTCAAATATAACGTTCACAAAGTTTCATCAAAATCGTTATAGCCGGGCTAAAACAAAAATTCGAATTCCTTCTCTAGGGAATCATAAAAAAGTGCTAGGCACGAAGTTTGAAGAAAATCCGTCAAACCGTTTAGGCTGTAGCTGGGTGAACAAACAACCGCACATACGCACACCCCCACATACGGCCTATGTCCCCCTTTTCGTCAGGAGGGTCAATTTTCTGAAAAATTGACTTAAAATTTAAAAAAAATATAAAAACTCTACAAAAGCTCATTCGATAATATTCTATATTTTTGTTTTACACATAAATAGGCATTTTTACACATAAATAGGCATTATTTTTGAGTTTATGTATCATTTAAGTAATTTAAGTTTATGATTTCAAAATAAAAATTAAAAAAATTTACTTTAAAATTTAATTTCTCAAAAATCGTTAGCTTAAATTACTTAAATGAAACCTAAAATCACAGATAAGCATTTTATGTGTAAAACAAAAATATAGAACATTATCGAGTAATCTTATGTAGAATTTTACTTTTTTTTTTTTTGCTTTTTAGTCAATTTTTCAAAAAATTGCCCCTTCGGCCAAAACGGGAGGACATAGGCCACCCTTCTGTAGATTTGTTTTCTTATCTTGACTTAAGCTATACTTTTTAGCCTTAAGTTGCATCTTATGCCAAACACCCTTATTGATTGCTAGTAAAAAACAACATAAATATATGCATTCCATACTGTTCCGGATGTCGTAGTGAGGTCAAAAACCAACCGATATTAACGAAAAATACAAAAAAAAATTGTAAAAAGATTATACTATCACAGAGTTCCTCGTAACAAAGTTCCGAACGAAACGCTACTCTACGAATACAAACAAAACTACATTCCAAGCCCCGAACGGAACTCGGTCCTACTCCTACTTTCGGTATCATGATAGATACAATCAAAATGTCAAACAACTATAATTATTTAAGTTTATTTGTATCATTTTTTAGTTTGTGAATTTAACTCAATTTGTTTTGTGTTGTAAAAAAATGCATTCAAAAAATTGGAATCTCCGAAACAAATAAAGAGAATACGTATACATTTTTCTTTTGTTTTATTCGCGTGTTTTTTTTTTTATATTGATTCCGATCAAAAAAATCTGTTCGTAGAAAAATCGGTCAAACTTTTATTTCCCGAACTCCGGATGTTGTGATAGTTTTATTCGGGATTCGTACTACGAATCTATTTCGACTTGGTCTGTGATAGGGCTGAATACTTTTTCCCGAAAATCTAAAAGTTAGAGAAAAAGAGAATAAAGTCTATTTGGTATTCGTTTTTTCTCAAAATTTCTATACTACCACTATAAATATAATTTGTATACCTTTTTTTAAATAATACAAATTGCAATAAAAAAGTATTTAATAGTTATTTTCATAAAAATGCACACAAACACAGAAAAACGCAAAACCTCGAAAAAATCTTATATTCAAGATGGCGGCTGCTGCACAAGACCAAATTTTCAGAATAAACCCCTTTACAAAACTGCATTCGAACTTGGAGAAACTTTTCTCAGATATTTCTCTATTGACTGTAGGTAGGTACAATATAGTCAAATAAGAACTGGAGCTTAGGTTTTAAAGGGAGGTTAAAGGAATCAACAGTTATTATTTTGCAAGTTTCTCGGAAACTATACACTTTATGGAAAACATTTTAAGGTTAACCTATACCTAATTTTCTGTCAAAAAGGGTTTCAACAGTTTTTATCGTATCATCTGCCGATTTTGTGAAAAACCTGGTCTATCTAAATAATGCCTTACCATATTTATACATACAAACTACTATTTTATTTAATTTTTAAATTAAGTTGTTTAAGTGAACAGTTTTAAAAAAAATTATTTTCAAAATTAAAAAAAAAAACTAAAAAAAAAGTTTTTAAACTAATTTTTTTCAAAATTTTATGTAATTGACTATTATTTTTATTTTCAAAATTCAATGCTCTTATTAATTTTTAGTCAAAAACAGAAAACCGGATGCCAAAATGTATCTTAGTTTTTGAGAAATTAAGAAAAACTAGAAGTATTTTTTTCCAAGAAAAAATTTTTTTTTTCTGACTTCCCAAAAAAATATAACAAGGAAAAAAATTAGTTAAAAAATTTTTTTTTTAATTTTTTTTCAAAATTTTGAGTTTGAAAATTAATTTTTTTTTAAAACTTAAATAAAAGAAAAGTTTTCTGACTTTCCAAAAAAATATAACAGAAAAATATAACGTTCACCGTTGTTTTTAAATAGTTTTTTTCTGATTTAAATCAATGTTTTAGAAAACCGCCTAAACGGGGGGAAATAGATCCCCCCTCCCATACAATTTTTTTCTTGTCTTAACTCCACCAACACGCTCAAGCTTTTTATTGCACCTTATACCAATCACCCTGTATATCTTGCGATAATTATAGTTGTTGCTTGGACCGCAAGTTAATGCGAGTGCAAAATTAAATTACGCCATCATAGCCTTGAGCTTAAAAAATTCATTCTTATGTTTTTAAATCAACAGATAAATAGTATGCGATTTGTATAACAAATAACAGTTTATTGTATATTTATTTTCGAAGACATAATATAAATTTATTTTAACCTATTAAATCTTGCATATTCTTAAGAAAACGTATATTATGAAAAGAATAAATTTATTTTTTTCAAAAAACGAAATCAAATATCCAAAACACGAATGTAAATATAATAATGACCAACAAATAAAATGACATTCATACGCTGGCCAAATCCCAAATAGTGATCCTTTTGTATAAAACTTTAAGAATTCCATGGATTTATTACTCTGCAACGTGCTCGCAATAATCAATAAAACCGAGTCCGTTATTCAGGGCAACTATCAGACTCATGAGTGTACACTTTATACAATATCATATACACAAATTGTCTTCTGCTACCACGCTGCCCGAGCAAGCCATCGTTATCCACCGCGAATGCATTAGGTATTTTGCATACGCGACTATCACCTATGATGGCAGACTCTGGAGTCACCATATGAATTTCGAATCAATGTTGCGCAATGTCCATTAAAACGTCCAAAAACCAATTGGAATTCACTGAACGTTTAGATTGATTGTCAATTATTGTCAACCAACAGCTACGAGTTCAAGGTGCTAGAGCAACCTTTAAGTCCCAATAGACGTGCCTCGCAAGTTGCAATGAAAAAGAATAAAATCTTCATCGACTTTTGAGTCATCGATTTGTCCATCAGTGATTAGGATAGCATATATACTGAGAGATCTTTTGAAGACGATATAAAATTTTATGTGCAATTTGTTATCTGCAGAATACGGAGGAACTATCTTCAGTGCAGAGGATCGAATGAATAAGCAGCGATTTGGTAAAAAAAAAAACTGACAGAACATACAATTCGAATATTTAAGTGAGATTGGGAAAGATGTTTCTTCCGATGCGACAACATGTGGTCCGGACTCTAACTATCTGCACACACGCTGGTTAAAGCTGGAACGGATCAACTTTCAGAATTAAGACCTTGCTCTGAATAAATTTTGTGAAGTTTTGCACATTTGTGCCTCTGTTGCTGATCGTGAGTGACAAAAGGCGATTGGCCAAAAGTCAAACTCTTTCAAATTGAGGTTGAATGTGACGTTGTTTTGCAATAAAAATGTAGGATATTTCACAGCTTCGTGTTGGGATATATACAATTAATGGACATTCACATGCTTTGCAATAAAGTAACTAACTAATTATACCTTAATCATCATTAATTTACTAAATTCTTAATTAAAAGTACAAAGCTAATGAAAATATCAATTGAATTACATTTGAACCAGTATGCGATGGTTATTTGAAAATGATTTGTTAGGGCATCTCGTAAGACAAGAAGTTCTTTGTGTTGTCGTTATTGTTGTGCAAGTTTTTTTTTTCAGAAGTACAATGGCACCTTATAAATTAACTTGCACTTAATTCAGACGCCTAATTGATTTAAATTGAGATCAAAACAGCGCCAGCGCCATCGGAATGCCTATTTGTCATGTTATATTTAAAATATTTATTTTGTTTTGGTTTCTCATCATATTATCTTGATGTGATGTCTGGAATCTTAATAAGGTTCATTTGAGATTATAGAGAACTGGTTAAATGAAATTTTCCAGAATAGCAATTTTTATAATAATATGCTCATGTGTTTCGAATTTATTTGGTAATAACACTGCGCAATATAGAGTAATAATGTTTTTATTACTTTGCCTTTTAATCGAATTGATCTTTTTTTTTTTAATGAGAAATGATGGCAGTTTTTTTTTTTATTGCACGACTTGCGCATTTGGTTAGAATGGGTGGATTATATGGACATGTGCGTCACTAGTATATCCCTAAAACTTTAGAAGTATACTTCTAATTTGATAATAAAATTTAGAAAACAGTGCATGCAAGTTTGGAGTTTTCAAATAAGTGTTTGCTGATATGGTTGCCAAATGATTTAAACTTTGGCTTATTTTATTTAAGCCTCCAGCAAAAAAAAAGCACGACTGGGTGTCACACAAACTTGCTTTTCTGGCAAGTTACTTTCTTGCTAACGACTTGAAAATTAATTTGCTCAGCTTTTAATCAAATAAAAATTTTCCAAAATTACATTTTTTTCTTTGTTTTAAATTACACTTTTCTAAAAATTTTTTTGTGGAATATTTATCAGGTATTGCAGGTTTATCTGAATAACAAACTTAATCAAAAAACGGTGAATAAATCTGTGGTCAGTGGGCAACTTGTTATGAGTGAATTTTTCAAATAGTACGTGCCTTTTTAAACCTCAAAATGTTATAAAAAAGAAAACAGTAGACTTTATTTTTGGAAACAACTTTTTGATTTTCATTTAAAAACGCACGTAAAATTTTAAAAATTCACTTATAACGTTTTGACATCTTAGTACAGTCAAAATAGAGTGAAATATGGCCCATCTGAGAATTAGAATTTCAAAATAAAAATAAAAAAAAACTTTCTCAAAAATCTTAAACTTAAATTACTTAAAATGAAACATAAAATCAAAGACAGTTTTCTGTAAAACAAAAATATAGAACACTGTCGAATAAGCTTTTGTATATTTTTAATATGTATTTTTTTTGCTTTTAAGTCAATTTTTCAGAAAATTGCCCCTCCCGCCCAAAACGTTGGGGCATAGGCTCTCCCTCCAATAGAATTGTTATCTTACTTCGACTTAAGCTATACGTTTCAGCCTTAAGTTCCATCTTATGCAAATCACCCTGAATAATTTCTAGAAAAAAAAAACAAAATAAATATATGCATTTCATACTGTTCCGGCTGTAGGAATTAGGTCAAAAGTCAACCGATATTAACGAAAAATATATTATTTGTTTTGTAAAAAGATTAACTTTAAAAAAATGTTTAATACTTTTTTCTAGAAAATCTAAAAGTTAGCGAGCAATACGAAAATTAAGGTGAGAAAGTCTATTTTTTTATTCGTTTTTTTCGAGTTGTTTGTCACTAGCCAGTTTAGTGGTTCAATGATTGCAATATTTCAAATGACTTCATATGATTTCAGGTGATTTCAAGCAGTATTTAAATTGATTTCAAAATTTTGTGATTGCATTGATTTCGAATAAATTTACTGATTTCAAATGATTGCAAATTAATTCAAGTGATTTCAATTTACTGATTTCAAATGATTGCAAATTAATTCAAGCGATTTCATAGTGATTTCAATTTGTGAATTAATTATGACATTTTTGATTTCATGATTGCAAAAAAACTTAAAGTGATTTCAAATATTTTTAATGATTGCAAAAATCATTTGAAATAGTGATTGCATCTGATTTCAAAGTGATTTTAAATGTTTTTTTCCTTTTAACTTCTAAGATACTACCACTACAAATATATTTTTTATACGATTTTGTAGATAATAAAAAGCATTTAATAGTTTTGTCAAAAAAAAAAACGTAAACAAACGTAGAAAAACGGAAAAACAAGAAAAAATCTGAAATTAAAGCTGCTGCACAGAACTAAATTTCCCGCAAACTTAGTTTTATACTCAGAATCAACTCCCCTACAAAACTGCTTTTAAACTTGGAGACCTTCTTAACTTTTCTCAGATATTTCTCTAAAGACTGTACTATCTGACCATGGAAATAAGTATACGAGTCGGTATAAAAAAAAAAAACGATCTGAATGAAATAAAGACCACATTTTGTGCTAATTATGTGCGAATTAAAAATATATATATATATATATGTCTACCATGTATTTATAGAGCTATGTATTAACAAAAATATATAAAAAATAATGTATACATAAAATAATATTGCTTCTAATGCCCTTTATAACAACACCAATAAGTCTTAACGGTCTAGGTCCCAAATAACATAAAAACTTTGGTTTTCCAAAAAATTTGTTGTTCATTTTGGTTTCCATTATTGTTATCTACTTTTTTTAAAGGTTTTTCTGAAGAAAATATTGAATTTGCAAAAAAATAAAAAAAAAATTAAATAAAACACATTTGAAAAATGTTGGTATTAAATATTATTCAAGTTTTACTCTAATAGAATAATTCGCAGCGCTGTTTTGCTTTGCGTTTAATATGGTCACTTACATCGACCAAAATGAAAAAATGTGTCTTAGAAGAATGTGGATGGCCTAAATGATGATGCCTACCGTTCACACTCAGGCGAAACACATTTTAACCTTTTTTTCATTGAATGTAATTCATTTGATGCTCTACTAAAAGTAAAAATAACAATTAACAACTAGCAATTGTTGTGGTTTCTATTTGAATTTATTTTCTTATTAATCAAGTCATCCAGATCATTAACGCAAATCCGTCAGACCATCTGCTTGTCGTGCTGTTTTTTTTCTTTCTGAGAAACCGGGCCGGTGTACTTTTTTCCTTCCCTTTTTTTTCCCGTAGAGTTTTTTCAGTAGCTCTGCAGCATTGTCCAGTAGGCCCCGTTCGATTCTGCATTGAAATCGATTTTCAACTTCTATCGAATTTAAATTCCATAATTATTCTACACATCGAAAAATTGAAATCATTTCGAATTGTTGAACTAGGCCCCGAAAATCGGGTGAAATAAACAGAAATTGAAATTGCAAATCGAGTGAATTTATTTTCAGTGTTTGGCATTTCGACCGTTCTGGCAACCCTGAGTGTTATTCAAAATCACTTTTCTTGAAATTGAATAATATCATGAATAATTTACGATTTCATTTATGAAATTCTAATTCAGAATTAGAAATTCGATCGAATTGCGGAACTCGCTGATTGGTTACGAAAATTCGATTTTATAAATGTCAATTGGAAAAATCGATTTTCAAAATGTCGAAAAGAAAAATTTCGATTTTTCCAAAAACCAACAGTTTAAAATGTGCAAAATGTTGACTACTTAAGATGTTGACTTTCAAATTGTCAAAAGTAATTGATTGGTTGCCAGTCTATATTTTAACAATCGACGTATAATTTCATGGTTTAGAATGATGTATGGTAGGGTGACACTAAAATATTACACAATTTTTTTTGCGGTTAAGGGCGACTTGTCGAAATTTTTTCCGATTTTTTGTTGAGATATTCGTTATATTTTAAGTCGATATTTTAAAATGGCAACATTATTCTGGTCGAAAAAATATAATTTTTGTTTGATTAAATTCGATTTGTCGACACTTTTGATTAAAGCGTTCGAAAGTCAAAGTTGAGATTTAAAAATGCCGACATTACTGGTTGGTCCAAAATAGATATTTGAAGTTCCGAAAAAATCGATACCATCAACATAATTTTTCCCGATCATTCTTAAGTAATACGAATTCAATAGAATAAGTGGAATACAGAACATGGGCGATAGTTAAGTATACATATGCTGAGTATGTATGAGTTTGCTTGCTCTGAAGTTCTAAATTATAAACATTTGTACACTTGTCATAATGAAAAACATTCTAATGGCCAGTTTCTCCAAACACAAAGAGAGCCAGGAGATAATAAAGTTTCCTTGTCAAAATAAAATGCATGTAACACAATTTCTACCAATCCTTAATATCTAATCTCTTATTTACGTGAACCAAATCTAAGTGCCAAATAAACTCTTGATTACATAAATATGTATAAATGATTCCACTATGTCCGTACAATGCCGTACAAAAGATCACAGTGCCAAGGACGTGCATGATAGAGTTGCTGCCGGCTATAGCCGGGGGCAATTCTTTTAATAATGCAAAGATCAATGGTGCAATGCATGTCAGACCGGTTGAAGTATTTAAATATATAGTTTGCCTCCAGAGTTTGCGACACATGGATAATTTGCAAAAAAAAAAAAACCAACATTTCATTAACAATCTTTACCATGCTTCAAGCGAAATTCATTCCGTTGCAGCACTATCTGCGATAATAGATTGTCTATGCCGACGATACTCTCGAGGAAAAGACTGGAGCTTGCCACAAACGATGACAAATCCCCGTACGACAACATAAATAAACTGATAGCCATTATTTATTCAGAAAACAAATAGATCTTGAAATTCGATATATCCAGGACTTCAATGTTCTTCTCTCTGCGAATGGGCTAGCCGGTGATGAATCGTATAAGTGGTTGATGTTTTCCAGGTCAATGAACAGGGATGCCAGTGCTTAATAATTTGTAAAAAAAAAATATTGTGAATATGTTCACATATAAATTGGGACTATGAATTTATTTAAAGATTCTCCAAAGATGTTTGATGTGGATTGAATATTTCGAAAACAAGTAAGATCTATTGAAGCATAAACTGATTTTTTTTTTGTAGGTTAACAAATAATTCTCAAAGAATATGTACTTTTTGAAACTGAGCGTGGGTCGTTGAATCCGAATCTGCAGAAATTCAACAAAATTTCTTGGTGCGATATCCGCGAAAAACTGCGGAATTTTCGCACTCTTTTCGGTTTTTTGCTAACATCTCGGACTCTATGCGTCTTAACTGAAATTTCACCCATAACAAAATGAAAGACCATTAAATTTCCTACAAAATTCATGCATATTGTTTAGATCTCAGGCGTACCGTTAGCCCGTTAGAGCGCGTTGAAATTTCGACATAATTTAACATTTCTGTAAAAAAAACAATTTGTTTTTACTTGTGAATTCTTAACGTTTTGTTTTGTTTGTTTTTTACAGAACTGGAAAATTATGTTGAAATTCAACGCATTCTAACGGACTAATGGTACGCCTGAGAAATAAACAATATGCATGAATTTTTTAGGAAATTTAATGGTCTCTAATTTTGTCGTGGTAAAATTTCAGTGAAGACGAATAGTTTCCGAGATGTAAGCAAAAAAATGAAACCGCGGTTTTCGGCGGATATCTCAAAACGCACAAAGAAATTTTGTTGGATTTCTTCAGAATCATATTCAGCGACCCAAACATTTTGGGTCGCTGTATTTTTTGTAACATGAGGGCGATTTTTACTACGCTTTTACTGGTCTCTATCTTCTATTGTAAGTTTTATCACAACAGAAAACAACAGCCCCTTATATCCGACCGTGGTAGAGATGGAAGGCGTTAAGGCGCGGCGTGACGAGACGAAACCCGAAACGCACCCGCGCTGCAACTATTTCCATTTTTCCTACTGGTTTTCTGGGACAATTTTCAATGTTTCTGGTGCGATAAGCTTAAGTGGCGATGCAAATTTGCTATCTTCAATGACTATACGAAAATTGCGCCCTTAGCTTAAGGCTTTACTGTTTTACGATCAGCTGGGAACCGCGTCTTAAAGACTTTATAACGTTCCAATTTTTACTTGCAATTATAGATACTGTAATGCCCAGTTGCACCAAAATACACTTGAAAGCGTTTTAGTTTACAGATTAATAAAATTTATTGACATTTTAACTTAAAATCGGTTGCACCAACATTGGGAGCTGAATTTTTAAAAATGAGGAAAATTGCGGTGCCATCCCCGGATTTTTATTCACCACTTTTCGGTTTCTTTCATTAGAGTAAACGAGAGGAGAGCATAATATCAATCAAAAAATTTCAACGTTCTCTTTGTCTTGCATTTTTAAGACGCCAATAAAATTTATTTGGGATAAAATGGGACTTTATTTTATTGGCTCTTTTAAAACTAAAAGTGGGTGGTACAATTAAAAAAAGCCATTTTAAGATTTTATAATCTATTTAATATTTAAAAAGTGTTTGGAGAAACTGGCCATAAGTCATGTAAAGCATTCGTAATGAATTTATCAAAATTGATAATTCAATTTCAATTTCTCTAAGAAATGTTCTAGAAACTATTGATATCAAATTTGAAGCAAATGTGTAAAAACGTTTAGGCTGTATAGGTGCTGATACGAAAAGACCTACAGACATACATACAGACAGAATTTACTGATCCAATTTTTCGACATCGCTATTATCGTAATATCATGTTTGATTATCTCAAAACTTTTTTTTTCTATAAATGTGTAACTATACAACTTGTCTCATAGTAACTATAATCGCAAGTTAAAATAAGGACATTGACTGCGAGTTGCACAAACTTGCTCTTGTGGCAGGTTATACGTATTAATTACGGGGAAATTTGCAGACTTTTTAGTCGACAATATAGCGTTCATATATTTTTTTTTTCAAGATTGATCCGATTTTTGTCGACAGAAAATTAATTTTTTTAAGAAAATATTTCTAAAATGTTTGATTGTGATTATAATTAAGAATTACCGGTAATGCCTATATGGTAAGTACCGTTATTTTAAGATCTAGAATAAAAATAAAAAAAAAAAAACGTCCAGGCATATTATTCAAGGAATACTTTTTACCAAGATTGGAAAAAATCGGTCTAACCGGTAAGGTTGTATTTAGGTGTTGGGATTATTAGGATCTCCCACTAACTGAAAAATATTTTTAAATTTAGCTTGGAGTTAAATTCGGAAGAATTTTTACACTTGAAAACGAATAATTTTTGTTTCTGAGTTTATAAATGAAGGCCTCACAGATATACCTATCAAAGTAATTTTTCTAGAAAAATTAGTATTCAAACTTCCAAACAAATATATGCTCCTAAACCTATAGGATTTGTATTAGCTTGAGTCTTATCAAAAAATCCCACTCTTTTGCTGACTTGAATTTTTGTATTTGTAGTCCAATTCCTACAACTAGAAATTCTTTAAATCTGTTATTCTGCACTAATTTCAAAGTTGAGTAAGAAAAGATCATAATTCAAGATAAAAAAGTGCATTTTTCTACTCAACTAAAACGACACGATAAATTAGTTAATAGCCTTAAATAAACATCAACACGATACATTTTCTGTCTCATAAAAGTCCAATCATCTCTAAACAACCAGCATCAAGATCATTGAATCACTCCATCAATGGATAATAACAAAATCCATTATTTTCCCACACGCAATTCCATAGGTATGTAGTTGTTTTCATTGCGTCTGACTACTACAAGTGTAGTTTCTTAAGTCACAATTCGATCTCACGAAATAAATCAGAAAAACCTGTCGAGTGAATCGAGAAAATCACTAGGAAATACAAATTTTCGTGAAACTCAAATTTCTCTGTCTCTTCCTAACTGACGACTTATTTTGTGTTAAGTGTTTCCTGTTTTAGTAAAAATTGGCAACTTTTATAAAGAAAATTTACATATGAGCTCTAAATATGTATTTATACAATCTTCAGCAGCAGGTTCAGAAGTTCCTCAGCTACGAGTTTATAGAATCAAAAAAAAAAAGTTATCAAAACCAGAAACTTAAACTTTCACTTTAAAATGTCTTCGAACATCTTCAATGGTTCAATAATCTCTTAAGCTTTGTGTCTTAAGATGCCATTTATGATGCTGTAGCTATACCTCTGGGCCGGGCCATGTTGTTGACATCGTCACTGTGGTCAATTTGTTTGGTGTAAAGTCCATTTAGTAGTATGAAGTTTTTAAAATGACTGAGTAAGCATAGAGGTTCATACGATAAACAGATTCGATATCATTATAGGGTAAGTTAAGAGAAGTTGGTTTAGATAAAGCAAAAAGTAAACAAAGAACTCAATTGAAATATCATTTGAGTTTACTCAAGATGTAAAAACCGAGAACTATAACAAAAATTACTTCAAATAAAACCCTTAAAGAATTATAAAGGGATGTAATAGTATTTTAATGAAAAAAAGCGTTTACATTCTTTCAAAAAACGGGTGTTTTCTAATTTACTTTACACATTACAGAATCCAAGTTTTGACATTTCACTAACCATAATTCACTGTCGTGGATAATTTACTGTGGTAGACACTTCAATGTTGTGAAGAATTTAATGTGAGATCATAATGCATAATGCACTACAAAGAGTTTACTTTTGCCGAGCGTGAATTCAGATACTTGTTTGAAATTTCTTGATCATGACATTGGACGTAAAGCGTGACATGCGAAGCGGAACTTCATATAATTTATGTTAATTTTCCACCACTGTGAATTTTCAACCACCGTTGATTATTGAAATTTCCACACTGATTTATCCATAGCAAATTATCACCGTTCATGCGCAGCAGTTAATTATAGAGTGAACACTTTCTGCGAGGAATTGATTAAAATGTTCTCCTAGTCTCCTATGTTCAATGAATTCATCTCTCCATTTTGATCCGTTTTTGTGTTTCGTCATTCGTATGTAGGGAATCTTATCAAATCACAGCTGAGCAAACAAAGTGCTCAGCGATAATATTAGATCACATTGACACTCACGGGAACTAAATAAACCAAGGGACTTAGTTTCCACTGGTGACAGAAATCGTTGAACTCTTAAATGAAGGGGACTAAGTTTCTATGAATGGTGGAAAAAATTGCAATTTTTAAATGGAAATTTGGTAAATAGATTCAACAACAAGAGGTAGGAATTCATTTTAACAATTAAAACGGAGTTCATTAAAATTGTAAACTATAACTATATACTTAGTTAATCCCAAACTTCGACCAACATCGTATTTAGTGTTAAGACATATTTCCCTGCACCGACATGTCACAACTCACAATATGTTACCCAAGGAGACTTTCAATTAGTTACTTTTAGAGATTTCTAAAACGTCAGACCGGGAAGACGCGTGAAATTTAAGTATCATAATGCTTGATGAACATTTCTGAAATGTTTCCCATTGGGAAGGTTTTAATGTATTGTATATGAACCACTAAAGGTGAGAACTTATTTCATCTGAAGATTGTGTGAAGTTAACTCCCATCTACAATTTTTATATTACAGGAGATATAAAGCTGAAAACATTGGGCGACTTTAGTTCCCGGTGTCTCCAACAGTTGAGATTGGTAAGGGGGGCATGCCCCCAGACAACCCCCCTGCTTGGCCCACTATAGGATTTGGGGTGGGTGCTAGTTTGGGTATGAAATATGTGCATTTGGTATGAAAAGTGTAACGTCACCCAAAAGAGTGAAATAATTTCCCACCAAAAAGTTAAGATATTTCCCACTCAAAGTGGGAATTCATCATCATCATCAGCGGCTCGACAACCGGGGTCCGGTCCTGGCCTCCTTCAACAAGTCTCTACACCTATCCTGGTCTCGAGCCGACGCCATCCAGTTGCACACCCAAAGGCTCCGGACGCCATCTCTCCAGCGCAATCATGGTGGGAATTAACTTCACAAAAAAAAGTGAAATTAATTCCCACTAGTGGTGAAGTTAGTTCCCATGTGAAGTTAGTTCCCGTGAAGTTAGTTCCCGTGAATTTAGTTCCTTGCACTGAGCTGGACTTACCTGAACTCTCATCGAATATTTTTGTGGCCGTTGTGACTAACAACCCTTTTTTGCCGAATACAAGTGTTTTCTACACAAAAAATAGGGTAAATTATCTCTTTTACAGCTTTCCAATATGTTTTTTTTTATCTAAATCTCTTTCTGTTGTGACGTATAAATGTCTGTCGGCGGAACTGTTGTGAGTCTGGTTTTGTTGTCCGACACCGATGTTACCTGATCACTGTACGCAATTATATGGTGCTTAAAAAGCAAAACGCAATGGATGGATGGTCGAATGGACAACCATCTGAATAAAAGGGGAAATGAAAATTAATGAAACAAAAAATAGGAAAAAAAAAATATATGAAAAAATAATTAAATCCAACAAATTGCAATAAAAAAATGAACAAAATGGCAGACAGACGGAAAACGTCGGAAAAGTTAGCGTTTAATTGATTTATGCTGTTTTTCGTCTGACCATTTAAACGCATCCGTAATCGGATACTATATATACAAACTTGTATTAATGTCTATAAAGGCGTTTTTATTGGGTAAGATAGATACCACCTTGCGCAGAATATTTTGGATACGAAGAGGACATTAAATATCATCACTTTATAGCTTATACTGGCTCTTGTTAGTACAGCGATTTTAGTGTTATTCAATAGATTGATTGGCTAAAAAATATATACATAGGTGTAGCGATTTGTAATTTGAAGTCTTTGATTTGTGAGGTGTTAAATTTTTCAATAAGAGAAGATTAATTAAGTGTGATTAGACTTGTTGTAGACATTTTTGTTAAAATATATAAGTGTGTTATGCTTCTTTTCAATATACCTGATAATCGTTATAAGAGCTCTTAATTGATTCGAGTTTTATAAGAAATGAAAATATTGGTGAACTTATTTTTTTCACGTTTTATAATGAACAGTTTAAAAAAATACAAAAATATACTACAGCTAAAAGTAGTATATTTTTGTATTTTTTAATAAAAAATTGAGAAATGTATTGTTAGCCCAGGAAAATTAGACAAAACAGGCAAATTTGCGAAAAATTCGGACAAAGCAGGATTTTGGCGGAGATCTTTTTTTAATTTCTTCATCATTTCCAACAAAATGTTAAGGAAAAAAATGTAGCTTGATTGTCTACAAAAACACTTTTTATCGCACCATCAATTAATTTCGGGAAGAACATGTTAAAATGTCAGTTTTTCAAACAGTGCACTTTGTTTACTAGTATTTTGCGATTTTTGTTTTAAATTTTTGTGGTCCTTCTATTTTGTCTAATTTACAAAAAAAAACTTGGTCGCACGAACTTACTCTTGTTGCAAACTGTGGGGGGGGGGGCTACGGGTCGATTCGATGTCTCACAGTCGATACGGTGGGCTACATTCCGTTCCCAAAATTGTAGCATCAAGAATAGTATGCTTAGCATAATCCATACAAAATGCAAAATGCAAAAAAAAAAAAAAAAGTGCACGACTGGATCGCAGAAACTTGCTCTTTCGGTCAAGGCCGTATCCAGAATATCATTTTGGGGGGGATACTCTTTGGAAAAAAAATCATAAAGTGCTGGATTCAGTCTAACGAACTAGTCTTGTAGAAAACTTTGAGAATGTGACCACAAAAAAATAAATTTATCAAATTAAATTGATAGGCGAACATTTTTACAAAATGGCCTTGACATAATACATATTCTAATTAAACGGTTGCTTAGCAAAAAACTAGGTGTTATCAATTTATGGCCAAATTTGTAAAACCAAAACATGAAGTGCAGTTGTAATAACAGCACCGCAAAAATATGACGTTGCCAAAGTTTTATCAAAATAGATCATTTAGAGAAAATTAAAAAAAAAAAACTGAAACCGTTACATGGATTTAGTCAATCTATCATCTTGTTTGACTCATTTCACTAAAAATTCATTTGGAAGGCAATATGTTGAGCTGTCAATTAACCTATGCCTTTAGAAAAAAATATTTTCATATAAATTGTTTAAATATTTTCTCTATTAACCATTATTTTATGGCTTAGTGGCCGACTACTGGTGATGGCCGACCTCACGTGAATCCACCCTACTTTAGTACTCAATAAATATTGAAAATGTTTTTATATATAAAAAACTATACATCACACAATATCTAATATTACCTAAATAATTTTTGTGTACAATGAAAACACTATTCATAGACTAAAAACTTCTCCTCCATTGTAAATGTATTGTGTCATTTTAAGTAAAGTTCACTGCGTAACGCCTTCCACCCACGCTCCCGATAATCTTCATTATGCAGTTTAAATGCACGTTTTTTTAAAGCACCGTCACACCCCGAATACTCCTCTGTTCAACAGCTAATAACAAAAACAGCTGCCAGCCGTCTGCATTCCAATCTTGCAAAATCCCTCACCGATCGATTCAAGAAGATCAATAACTCCTCCGTTATTGCTCTATTGTTCTGGCATTGCTTGGCGGTGGTGGTGGCGGCGTTGTGGCTTTTATTAATAAGAAAATCATCACGAAGCGTATGTTTTAGTGTATCATAGTGTGGGGTATATTACCCACGAAGGTCGGGTGCCCACATTCTAGCTTATAATCCGGTAACAAAAGACGAAAAAAAAAATACTTTGCAACCGAAGAAGTCCATCTAAGCCGCCTCCTCTTACAAAAAAACGTGAAAGGGCGAATATATGTAGTTTTCTTTTTGCCAACTAAACTAATAGTTCAGCTCTGTATTCCGTCTAAATTAGAACGTCTTTGGTTATCTTTTAGTCTCGTCTGTGTTGGCCAATTAGATTCTGCAGTGCTATAGCTTTAAATGCCACATTCGCCTGTTTTGTTTCCCCCTAACCAATACTAAGATGAGTTTATTTATGGTTTCAGGCTATTAAGCATTTCACAAGAAGTTCACGTTTAACGATGACGATTATTTGTAAAGATGACTTAAAGTTATGGTTAAATGCAGAACGGGAGAATATGATCAAAAGGTAGTTGGTAAGTTTGCAATAGTTGATGAGTTGCAATCATATATGAGTTGCAATCATATATGCGTTTCGAGATCAGGATACAATTTATCTAAAATATATTTCAACATGCAGAAATTATGTGGTTCATGTCAGATTTTGTTCATTACCTATACATTTTGTTTGCTTTAATAATAAATAAATTTGTGGCTTTTAAGCAACGACTTAGGAATGTGTTTTTAGTTTCGGCATTGTATATAAATTTCTATAGTACAATCATGGAGCAGCGCCATCTAAAGAAACTTGTGAACCGCACATTTGGAGGTTCTTACATTTACTAAGTGTTTATTCTGTTACCCTAATAATAGTCAAATTCACAATATTTAATGTATTTTATTGGCTCTAAAATCCATATTTCCTTGACAAGAGTCTTAAACAAAACAAAAATCATACATGTTTACGCCTGTTGTCAGGGTAACAGAATAGACAACTAAATGCACGAAATTAAAAATGTAATCACCCCTATTACGATAGGCGTTCAACGCCATATAAAAACACGATAAAATGATTTTGCATTACGTAAGGCGTTCAACGACACTAGGCGTTTTTTGTTTTGTGGAATACATTTTATCAGTGACATTTATCGTAATAGAGAATTTTTTTGTATTACGATAGTCGTTTTTAAATCAAAAACGTCTCTAAAAACGTCAAATTTTATCGTTCAAGAATTTGCAAACGACAGAGCCAAAAATACTCCCAAAATGTAAGTTTTAATTTTTTGTTTTTGTTTTTATAGTTGTAACAAGTTTCTTTTTGGTCTCACGGAACAAAAAGAACGATGAATTCGCTAAAAATATTTAACAAAAGGGAGTTTTTGAAGTTGAAGTTTAAGGTCTCAAAATATCGCCATATACCAATTATTATTTCTTGATAACTGCTCTAGATTTTGATGAAATTTGACATGAGTAATGTAGTACTAAAACCTTTTCAGATGGTTAAAGACGGTATTCTTAGAAAATAGTTTTAAAGGTACATGCTAACTGTTTTTTTTAATTTTGAGTTTCTCTTTAAGCACTTAACATATCTTAATAAAATTTTATTTCTAAAGAGGCGTATTTTATTTTTTTTAAACTGGATGTATGTACGATTTTGGTAAAAATTGTACTGTAATACCTTTATCAAAATTGATGGCATACCACGATTTTTTCGGAATACTCTGGGTTGTTAGAAATTAACTTAAAATTTTTGTTATAGGTATATGTATATTTTTTTATTTTTTTAAATTAAATTAAATTATTTCATGTAAAATAATTGAGTGACAAATAACAACATCCAAGAGAACCCTCGTGCCTTTTTTCGTTAACCTCTTAGGTAATTTGTCACAAGAGCAAATTTGTGCGACACAGACGTGCCTTTTATATTTGTCGTTCTTGTCATCGTCACAGCTGCTATAATAATATACTCATTTACAAAAAAAATATGTTTCAAAAATAATTTTGAATAAAAAACCGAGCTGTCCTGAGAATACAAACTTCTTATGAAAATTAAAACATTAGAAAATTGTTAAGTTTTTGTGTCTGTATTGTCATTTTTTAATTATAAAAAGCAAAAATGTTCAAAACTGATAGAATATACATAAATATTCGATTCAAAATTTTCTATTTAATTTGTTGTGTCAAAATCAGCTCTCTCAATGGATCGTATGTGGAATCTAAGAGCGACGAGAAAAATGGCGTTTATGATACGCAATACCGTTTCGAAAGCGACACGACTAATATAACGACAATTGGCGTTTAAGTGAAACGCCTATTGCAATAAGGGTGAATATTCACAAGTTTCTTACGATGGCCAGGCGGTGATTATTCAGCATGAAAATACTATAGAAATGTATATACAATGGTTTCGAACTGAACAAATTGACAGTACTAAACTGATGTTACATTCATTTTGCATTTGATTTTGTTTCATTTCTAAATGTATTTCATTCTTTCATGACTGCAGTTTTGTTTTATTTTTAAACTTATTAGGTACTTCCATAAGCGAAACGAAATGTATATCGCTGAGAAATCGGAAATAAAGAAACTAGTTAAATTTGAAATTCACTTTCAATCAATGGATATAAAATTATGCAACAGTTTACCGTAAAAGGAAGCAAATGAAAAACGAACTAAAAAACTCTGTGTGCAACGGTATTATTTTCTTTTCTTCCCACTGAAAGCAGCAAGAAAAAAAAAAAAAAAAAAAACGATTTGCAGCACCATCTTTATGATACAATCATCTGTCGTCAACCGTTAAATGCAGAACCAAAGCCAACTCTCTGAATTGCGTAAACTTACAACTTTGTTGTTAGATACAAGATACAACATGTTAACATGGAAGTCCATTCAGCAAAGCATATAGCCGGAACACAAAAGAAAGTTAATTAGACTTTGATATTTATTAGATTGCTTCGTCATCCGGGGAAGATAGATTATTGAGCGAATTATTTATTCGTCGTCGTACAGAATAAAATCGGACATCTCAGTATCTGAGTATTAATATTGAAAGTCTACCTGCATCAATTAGCTTCCATTTCTAAATGATTGAAGGTGTAATTATTGTATTCGTATAGAAAGAAGATGTCCACAAAAAAGTGATCGTTAGCAAATTGAATGAGTGACAGCCTAATTGCATTTGTGATTGCTTGAAAAAGTTCAGTGCAATAATTGCTCAAGAGCTCAAGTGATGTACTTCAAGGCAGTCAACTAGATTGAGATCACTTTTTGTGAAACGTTCACTTCGATAGGATTATTTAGTAAAAAGATGTTACACAGTGACACAAATAAGGTCTTCGATGTTTAGATATACGTTCTATTGTCATATAGGTAGATGTAGAATGTGATGATCTACTTGCCTTATATGAGCATTTGGAAGCAGCTGGAGTTTTATTTGTAAACAACTTTCAAGTTTGAAATCCCTTGTATGGAATGATTTGAAGGTGTTATTTGTATAATAATTTATGCAGAGCAATGTTAAAAAATGCATTTGGTTCTTTTAAATTAAATCAACCTTTTGATTTGCAAATATTTTATAATGAAAAAGAATTAACTTTTATCCATCAAATTTAAAATTTAAATTTGAGTTGTTTTTATTTGCAAGTCGTATTTTATTACCTATTTAAAATTGTATTGCTAATTGGTTTGGTTTTAAAAAAAAATTTATTTCAATCATTTTGTCGAGATCTTTAATAAATTAAATAAATAAATAATTAAAAAATATTCACTAAGAAATAAAAGAGATAAAACATAGGAATGCGAAAAGATTTATCCCATTTTGAAATCTGATTTTGCCGAGCTAATGCTTAAATAGTGTGTTAAGAAACTAGTCAGATACGAAATTTGGATTCTATAACCATACAGGGTGATTGGTTTAAGGTGCACCAAAAAGCTTGAGCGCTTAGGTAGGGTTAGGACAAGAAAAAAATCATATGGGAGGGGGGGGGTGCTATTTCCCCCCCTTTAGGCGGGAGGGGCAATTTTATAAAAAATTGACTTAAGTCAGAAAACAAATTATTTAAAAACAACGGGGAATGATACAAAGTCTTGTTATAACTTTTTGGAAAGCCAGAAAACTACTCTTTTATTTTATTTTTAAATTAAGTTGTTTAAGTGAACAGTTTTAAAAAAATTAATTTTCAAACTCAAAATTTTGAAAAAAATATTAAAAAAAAAATTTTAATCTAATATTTTTCAAAATTTTATTTACTATTATTTTTATTTTCAAAATTTAATGCTCTTATTAATTCTTAGTCAAAAACGGAAAACCGGATGCCAAAATGTATCTTAGTTTTTGAGAAATTAAGAAAATACTAAAAGCACTTTTTCAAAAAAAGGTGAAATCTGGTTATGCATGGTTATGCATGTATAATGCAACAGAAATCCCATTCAATTTTATAACTGTACTATAGTTACCCAGAGCGTTGCTGCCGCAGAAAAAATATAGAATAAGAAACAACGTTTTATAAATCGGTGCAGCCGTTTCCAAGATTAGACAGAACAAACAGACAACAATTCTAAAATCGAGGTTTTGTTGTAAGTATGCTTTCATTTGCCTCTTTCTAAATAACAAATAAACACTTCATTTTCATTTATATGCGAGAGGATTTAATGATTGTAATATTGCAAGTGACTTCAGATTATTCCACGTGATTTTAAGCAGATTTTAAATTGGTTTAAACATTATTATTGCATTGAATTACAAATAAAGTTATTTATTTTAAATGATTGCAAATTATTTAGTGTGATTTTGCAATATTGCAATTATTAATAATATTCGTGTTTGCAAGATTGCATAAAACTTAAAGTTAATTTTAATTTTTCTTAATGATTTCAAGAAATAATTCTAAATTTAAGGTGGTTTCCTAGTTTTAAATTTGCAACTATGTGATCGAATCAGGCGTTAATAGTTTAAGTGATTGCACTGGATTTCTACGAGATTTCAAATGATTGCAAATAAAAATGTTCAATAGATTTAGTTTGTGACGAATCCCTCGTTCGATAGGGATAGGAACAAAATCCCGACTGGACAGATTGAAAAATCCCAACTGATAAAATCCCGACTGACAAAATCCCGAATGGTACGAATAAAAAATATCGATTTTCAGAACTTTAAGCACGTTTTCGTACCTTATTTTTTGCTTTTACACTATATATTTGAAATAGGAATTGAAAAGAAAAAAATTAGAAACGAAACAGGTCACCAAGGTAATGTTGAAAAAAAATAAAAAAAATATTGAATACCATAAATGCTACCCCAGATAAGAAAGTAAATACATGAAAAATAACCGGTAAAAACGATACCTAAGTACATAAAATCATTAAACATTTTTGCACAGTCGGGATTTTGGCAGTCGGGATTCTCAGTCGGGATTTTGTCCAGTCAGGATTTTGGCAGTCGGGATTTTGTCCAGTCCCGTCTGGATTTTTTACCCAACCAGGTTCGCTAATATTAAATAAAAGGGCACGAACTTGCTCTAAAAAAATATAAAAAGATCTTCTGAGTTTTATAGTTTTAAATATTTTTTTATTTAATTCTTTAAAACAAAATATATACAAAATATGCTTCATACGAAAGTCATGAATACATCACCGTCGGCAACAAATCAATTGCATGAAATTTTATCAATTTGTATTCGAAAAAAAAAAATAGAATTATCGGTTTTTTGCATACATAAAAAAAAACTTTTTTAAAAATTAATATTTTCAATTTTTTTTCTTAATATTATTAAAGGCAAGCAATTTTTTTAGAATATTAATAAAACCTACCGTTACAGTTACTAAGTTGATTCTGAAAAATAATCTCATAAAAGACATCACCATTAGCAAAAATTCCTCTTGTATCATTCCTTTTGTATCAAAATTTTGCAAATTTTCAAAAAAAAATTTTTTAATTTTTTTTCCACAGTGTTATTATTAAGGCAAGCAGAAGTCTTTTATACATATGAATTTTGTCAAAATCGGTCAACTCGTTTAAAAGATAGACGGTGCATTAAAATATGTTTCTCGACAGGTATACAAACCGTAGCTGATTCTAAAAAAAAAATTAGGTAAATCGTTGGCAAGAAATCACTCATACAAAATTTTATTAAAATCGATCTTATTTTTTTGGGAATTCCCGGTCCCACTTTTTTCGACTTCTCTTTTGTTGATTGTTAACTAAAAAAATTTTTGTGTAAGCATGCATAATTTGCCTTATAATAGCAAGTAGAAATAAAAACGTTTGTAGCTTTCCAAGTTCTTATGAGTTATAAAATTGGCCAATATCAGGATATGATCAATGAAACAATTCAAGAGAACATACATTAGAACAATAACGTGCTGCAGAATTTATCACAGCTGTCGAAAACATACATAAAGGGTTATCCAATAAGAGGTGTTATTTTGAATAGCCCGCTATATCAGTAGCTGTCACTTTTGAAGCTGTCATTTTTTGACATTTGACAAGTAGAAACTACGCCATTAATAAAAATGGAACGATACACGCTTCAACAACGCATTGAAATTCACTATAAAAATGGTGAAAATTTGGCAGAGACGGTTCGTAAAACTAAAACATTTTTGGGTCGTCGTGAAGCACCTTGTCGGACCGCAATACAGAAATTGGTGGACAAATTCGAGCTGTTGGGACAAGTTAGTGATGTGAAGAATAAAACCCGTGCACGTCGCTCAAGAACAACTGAGAATATTGCTGTTGTAGCCCAAAGTGTTGAAGAAAACCCAGGTTTGTCCATTCCTCGTCGTTCTTTGGAATTAGGCATTCCACAAACGTCATTACACCGTATTTTGCATAAAAACTTGGGTCTTAAGGCTTATAAAGTTCAGTTAACACAAGAACTCAAGCCGGCTGATCATCAACAACGTCGTGTCTTTACTGATTGGGTCCTTGAATATCAAAATAACACCTCTTATTGAAAAACCCTTTATATAGGTGTACAGTTTAGTAATCATAATAAATTTTTTGTACAGTCTTATGAATTCTTTATCTTCTCATAAATGTATACAGCCATTGACTTATTAGATATGGATGGCCAGTAGCCAACTTCACGCTACTAACTAGTGGCGCCATCAACTACTAGCAGGGAATCTGCGTAGCAGCTCTATGTTTGTTTTAATTAATTATTTAATTATGATATAATTTGGTGGAAATTGTTATCAAACTACTTTTATTTTACAATACAAATCCACTCCACATGTTATTGACTCAGTTACATATGAATATATCATCGTTTTCATTTAAATTTTATGGCGAAATTAGTCCACGTATTTATCTACTACTAGATGATGGTGATTTTGGACCGCTTTTAGCTGGAACATCTTTTTTTTATCCGTTTGTATGAAAATTTCAACCGACTGGCGGTCCATTGAAATAGCAGAATCAAATATGTATGTAGTTTTCATTGACTATAAAAGCTATATGTTTATGTAAACCTTGGCGCCTTGCGTGTTGCAAGTCACTTTTATGAATTGTTATCAAATGTCTTAATCTTTTTACATCTTTTTATTTTGATGTCTTAATTTTTTTTTATCGTTGAAAGTTCCTACATGGTACGTAGTATACCTTACCTACTCTTGCGCTACTGAAAATACATATACGTACCTATAAAGCCAGCAGCCCATTGAAGGTTTCCATAATCTGCACAAACTTCCGCGAGTCGTGACTTTGGCAGATAAATTCACTCTCAACCTTTGAAATAATAAACATTTTAATGTTTGTCTATTAAATTCTTAAGGCTAAATTTTGTTTTATAATTTTTTTTCAAAATGTGGGTAGGTATTCACTAAATGCGTGATTCTGTAAACCAAATTATATTCAAAGGCCAACAATTCTCCCGAGACGAAGACGAAGACGACGGACCCAACACAACGCACATTTGCTTTATTACCTCATAAGAACGCCCACCTACTAAGCTACCTTCTGCGAAAAATTATAGTGTAAGTTTCATGGCCTACACTCTATTATCATGTCAAAGTGAATTCATGCGCCTGTCAAAGACACGCACAGAAATGCAAGAATAATTTATATAAGTCTTCATGAGTACCTACAAACAACCATTGTTTTAGTCTTGTCGCTTTGACATAAAATTACCCCCCTAAGCGCCTTCTCGTCGCTTTTGACACGTATCCGCCGCATGCCAATACTTCTTTTTTTTTTTTGTCAATTCTTTGAAAAATGTAAACCATTCAAGTGTCCCGACATTTGAAGGTACTTTGATCATGGCCACTATGCCTACTTTGAAAACTCATGTTTGCCCGACAAAAAGATACAAAAGTATCTTAAGAATTTTTTTTTTGTGGGTTTTCAATTATTCTTTTTGCGTTGGTGTACCTATATTCAGCCTAAAAAATAAACAATATAATTGTATTTCTCTATTATTTGAAGAACAAGGAAATATTAAACAAATATTACAACCATTATAAAAGCTGGAAATCGTTCGTGAGATCATTTTCAAAGGCACTCCTCCAAATTCTTTTAGCTTGTGCATTTGCCCATGCGCACAAAATTCATAACTCCCCATGATCGCTCTTTGGCATCCTTGATATACTTCCGTCAATCCATAAATTTAAGCGAGGTAATTAATTAGCATATCTGTTTTATTAAAACGTCGATGTTGATGCTGTCAGTACTCGGTATCGTGTACATCGGTTACAAGTTGCTCATTTGCAAATTTAATTTACAACCAACATCATCGGCATGGCTAACTTGACTTCAACTTATACGATTACATAGTTTAGATCAGATGGTATCTGTAGAGCTTAAGAGTAAAGAGGGTTAATAGAATTTCAGTTCTAAGAATTCAACATTTTGTATAGTGAATCAATTGCTCCGAGCATATATATAATGAAATCAATTTAAGTATTGTTTGCGTAATTGGCTATAATGTTGGTAGTATACATACATATATCTACAAGACACCACTAGTATTTTTTTGAAGTATGTATACGCATTTATATACATCAGTAGCATTGTTTACATGGTGGTTTGAATATTTTTAAAGATTTTATTTTATTTGGCAAGATACGTCTATTAAATTGATAAATTTAAAATGTTCTACAGATTTAAGTTGATTGAATGCGGAATGTAAATTTTGTCCTTGTAGATGAATGTGTTTTTACGGTGGCGTTATCGTAGTCGTTAAGAATAAACAATTTTATGACAATTTTTGACTGTAGTTCAATTAGAATTTAAGTTGGGATTTCGATTTGCATCTTTAATTAATAGACAACACCTGCAACTGCAAGTTATAATAAGTTATAATAGCAATTCCATCAAGTCCTGATATTCGCATTATCTTCTCTGATGTTTAATGTTTCTAGTTGGGTGGTAGTTGTGGTATCATATTCTCATTCTCTTGTACAGAGCTTGGAATTTCTAAATATGAATGAATGAAAATATACATTAAGGGTCAGTTGTTGCAACCGTGGTTCAATTTTTTAACCTTATGATTTTTTCGGACTACGGTGGGTCAAAAACCTTAAGCACGAATGTACAGAAATTGTAAGAAGATTTCGTTTCTCAAGATTTTTCTATAGCTTTTTATTTTTTTTAGGGACTGACAAATTTCGTTTTTCATCCGCTCAGAAAGTATGTACAAAAAAAAAAAAAAAAAATAAAGAAAGATAATACAGCTTATACGCAGCTAAAAAATACCTACACTTCTTCAGAATAATAGGGGATAGGTATGTTACTTTTGTCTTAAATATCTCAGAAAGTCTTGATTAAGCAAAAACTTTGTCTAATAAAATTTGTTTGGCTTTAAAACGCAAATAAAATGAGTCTTCAAAAATAAAATGCGAAAATATCTTTAAACCAAAAAACGATCAATTTGGCGACAATTTTAAAAAATGGCGGCCAAACGACCATGATTTGGACCATTTGACCCAAGTTGATTTATACCCCTATGGGTGCTTAACAACACGTGACATGGGCTAGCGCGTAGACTACTATGTTTGGCTGAAAGTGCAAAACTCTATGCCCCCTATCTCAAAAACGGTTATAGTATGAAAAAATGTCTGTTATAAAATTTGTTGGAATTTTTATGCTCTATAATTGTAATGGATGTTAACATCATTTGAGCGATGGGAACCGAGATTTTCCCGAAAAACTGATTTTCGTGACCTTTGACCTATGTTGCAGACACAAGATTTTTGTTGACTTTCTAGACAACTTTTAGAACGCCAATAAGAAGGTGTATACGAGTTTCCAGCTTATTATCCCAAATTTCTAGGTTAAACCCTAAAATGACTGCTCTAATATTTACAAAAAAATAACAATTTTTGACCAGAACTTGAAATAAGTTTGATCTGGTTTCTGGTGGCCTTACATGTTCCTTACAGACCTTTTGAACATGTTTAAATTTACCCATGCCATAATTTATAATCTTTTTCTACACTCTTTTTATTCTTAATCAATTTATTAAGATCCGTATATTTTTTGCTTTCCACTCTATAAGGCGAATATAGTTTTTTCATTGTGCATTCTCTTTTTTTTGCAGAAGATAAAATGCATCAGAATCGTTTACATCAAGATCCAGCATAAGAGATGCTCATGAAAGATAATATTAATATCCAATCATATACCTTATAATCTCTTAATTCACAAAATTCTGGACACGTCTATAGTCTAAATGTGTATAATGTTGGTAAGTTTTTGATCATGTTTTTCCAGAATATTCTTAGGAAAATTTAATCTAATTGTCAAAAAAAAAAAATTTTTAATTTGTCCCTTGGCCTTGGACCTTTAGTTTATATGGAGCTCAGACCGTGTAAGTTGACAATGAACCAAATTTTAGAAGCATTCCATGTTTAATATGTCAATCAACATTTTTACCTGGCGTACATTTATGTACAGTCTTCCATTTTTATTATAAAAGGTATTATCTTTATTATAAGTAATTTATAATAGCTACTATATCTGGAAAATCATTTTATAATTTCAAGTTTGGGTTTCACTCTTTCCTTCCTTAAAACAACCATCATAATTTCTAATAGATGTTAGTAATATTAGTATCCAGGGGCGTACCGAGAGGTCAAGCTGTGGGGGGGGGGGGGTTAGTTTTATTGAAATGCCGACTTTTTATTAGGAAATTGCCGACTTATTTTGGGAATTTGACGGATGCAGCATCCTTATACTAAAAAGTAACAAAATAACTGGATGTGTTGAATAATCAATGAATATCCACGTAACTATAATATTGAGTAGCTAAGCTATGTATCTACTACTGCAATATTGAACAAAATATAACACGTGAATTCTTTCGATAGCAATGTATTCATTTATAGTAAATATGTACATATGTATCGAGTTTAAAGAAAAGGTTTTAAATTAATAGTTTTTAAAAACGCAAATGGAATAAATTTATTAATGCAACAATATTTTTTAAAGTATGTCTGAAAGCACATAATTCCGCGGACGCGAAATAGTTCTCCTACAGAAAATTTTTGCATAGGTTAAAACAAGTCGTCTGGCACTCGCAGGCGCCTTTTACAACAGTTTACTCATTAGACAATAGGTACCCGAGTGGCCCGCTTTGCTTCACGGGTAAGGAATTTTAATTTTGAATATTTAATATTTTGAATATTTCACGTTAACCCTGCCTCGGTTAACGTGAACTAAAATTTATTAAACTACTACATTGGTTGAATTTTTCTTAATTTAATTGGTTGCAATAACCTAGTAAGTTTTTAAAAAGAAACATTTAATGGACTTACTACGATTGTTTATTTAAATCAAAAACTATTTTCCGATTATTATTGCCCGACGTTTCGACAGAGTTACACTTGTCGTGAAAAGAAACGTCACTGGTTGTGGCCACGACAAGTTTAACCCTGTCGAAACTTCGGGCTATAATAATCGGAAATTAATACCAACTTTGTTGGAAGTATTTGCCTAAAAATAGAAAATGAAAATATTTTTAATAATGAGATTCAATGATAGTTATTATTACTAAAAAAAATACATATAAATTTAGTTGGACACCCCCATACCCCCCCCCCCCGTCGGTACGCCTCTGTTAGTATGTGATTACACGCATAGTATGTGATATGCCGGTAATCGCCCTTTTTTTGCATTGAAAAAAAAAATCGAATTGAAATCGATTTTCAATCGAATTAACACATATCTTATCTAGATCTACCTTATTTTTTTACCGACTGAATTTATCTCGAACTGGACCGCAAAATTCTAACAAACACACCAATTTCACAAACCTATCAAATCTATCAAATTCTAGAACACCGAAATTCACTTCCACTATCTGAATTCACTAGAAGTGGAATGCAGAACATGGCCGAATGTCTGGTTGTATATTTTAATACATATATCTAATGTTATTAAACGATCTCCATTAACTTTTTTGATTCATGTAGATTAGTTTGTAATTTCACAAGCAAAGTCAATCCATCAATCTTGTAAAAAACATCCGTTTCATCACTCAATAGTAATTATCTTCCATAAAACCATTTCCCTATGCAGCAACAATCTTCTTAAGCATCCATTACCCATAACCGATTATGCCTGGTAATTAACTTATATCACCCTATAGTGTATTTGTAGTACAACCGCTATAGAGTTCCCAAGACTGCACATATTTTACATTCACACTTTAAAAGCTTTAAAGTAAAAAAAAAACAACATTAAGTTCCCAACCTAATGACTTCTCGACATCAAATATTGAGAGATTTGTAACGGCTGTGCTTCCATCAGCGTCAACATCACTAAGGTAATTGTCATCATTACCTTCACAGATGCTAAACGTGGCTGATGCCATCTAATATTCATTCCAACTTCTCTAAGTCAGGGATTTGTTCCATGGAGCTTGCTGCAACGTGCTATGAACATTGAATCTTTGATTTGTGACACCTACGAGCAGCAATGGAGCAACACGACTATATTATAGATAAATACTAAATCACTTAGTTCGAAAGAATCACGTACGTCTATGCGGCGGCGTAATTGCTAATTGTGTTCGACTTTATGAGCGTTAAAATGCCTAAAAGGAGATTGGTTCTCAATTTCATCTGGTACCAAATTAAGATATAAAAAAATTGATACCATGGAGGGCTGTTGAGCTTGAAGACTGGCCGAGTCATATTGTGCATTCATTATTTGTGATTTCTATATGTACGTACACAACAATTATTAGAAATCATATACAAATTACCGATTGGTATCGGTAAGCATTCAAGTTGACTAGATTTCATATAGTCTTAGATATAATATGTCTAATAGATTAGATTATGTTTGAGACACGTAGCCGATATAGCCATGATCACTTCGATCCAAATCTAAACGATATCTTTTCGGTTCAGCTGAAGAAGTAAGACTTAAGTGACTTTTCCCTCTCGTTTTATTTGAAATTTTGATCTCTGGTAACTTTTGGAACTTAAAATGTTTCTGGGGTAGAAGGAATGAACCTCACAAGTAGATTTTTAGGTGAAGCATTGAAGTGGGAATGTTGTGGTTCCGTTTTAAGGTTATTATCATCGTTTGAAAAAGAAGAATAGAGATGAAAATATCAATTTATAAACTGGTATGAAATAGGAAACATATCAAGAGGAATTTAAAAAAAAAATTGACGACTTGAGGGACTTATCAGCGTAAGGTCGTATAAGAGAAGAATTCAAAATGCTAACATATATCTATACACTTAAAAAAAAAAACATTGTTGTCAGAAGAATTTTCCATTCTTGTAACATTGTGATTTAAAAATTGTTGACTTAACAAATAGTTGTTGAAGCAAGAACTCATTTTTGATTTTTCAAGAATCAAAACGTCAATTTAAAAATAAAATTCTTGAAAAACATTTTAAACATTTTTAAAAATTTTCAAAAACGAAAAATTGCTAGCCCAAGAATAAATTTTTTTATGAATATTTGAGAATATTTATATTGATTCTCTTCGGCTGTGTTGGTCGTATTAATGTTTTAAATGAAAACAATTTTCATTTGTATTTTTCCCAACGTTTCGACGGTGGTTGCCATCTTCTTCAGGGGAGCTTTATTTACAAAATTAAAAAAAATTATTTTAACATATATAATTACATAATAGGTGGACAAATATAACTTACATCGAGTTCGATATATGTATAACAAAAACAGAATAAAAATATTAAACAATTTTTTAATTGTATAAATAGAATTTCTTACACTTAAATTTAAACACTTCCTTGATGGGAGATTAGTCCGTTGAGTTTGAACTTTCAACAGTTTGATTTGTTCTCAGCAACCAAGGAACAGTAAACCGATGATATGTTTTGTATGTCTTGTTTACGGTTCATAGTATTTTTGTTGTTTATTATGTGAAGTGTTTCTAATGTATAGCGTTTAGATGTGTGTTTTTCTGTTGCCAGGATTTTTACCCCTTCAAAGTCCAGTTTGTGACCAGTCTTGATGCTATGACTAGCCAGTGCCGTCTTCTCAGAACTTTTCAAGCGTACGTCTGATTTATGGTTCGCTATTCTTTGACGAAGAAGTTGTTTTGTTGTGCCTATGTAACATAGATTGCACGGTTCGTTTATTTTTCCATTGCAGTTTATTTTGTAGACTACGTCAGAACGGCGATCGATTTCTGTCTTCTTTTTTAGGCAGGTGAATAGCGACGCAACGGTTTGGTTTGACTTATATGCCAAGTTGATTTCCGTGTTATGTTTGGCTATTATTTCTTTGAAATTCTCGGAGAGTTTGGGTACATACACGACACTTTTATAAACCACTCCTCTCTTCCAAATTATCTTCAGAAGGAACTTTGTGTTTTTGTCGTAGTATCAAGTTCCTTATTAATTCTATCGGAAAACAATTGTCTAGAAGTATTTGTGTAACTTTTTTCTCATTTGCGGAGTGGAATTTTCGGTCACTCAACGCAAAGACTTTGTTTATGAAGTTGGATGCAGTGTTTATACGCATGTGTTTTGCATGATTAGACCGGAAATTGATCAGTCTTCGAGATGCCGTATCTTTATGGTACCAATCGAAAGATAGCTGATTGTTTTCACGATGTATAATCAATATAAATATTCTTAAATATTCATATAATTATCAACTTGGTCAAAGCTACATATATATAATAAATTTTTTGTTTCAAATATTTTTATTGGCAAAATATCCTATTAAGAATTAAATTGTTGAGCCAAAAATTCGTTCTCCAGTTAACAATTATTATCAAGAATATAAAAAGTTGGAATAACAATGTAAAATGAAAATTTTTTATATTATTATCTGATATCAAGAATTAGTTCTTTACCCAAGAAAAAAAAAGAAGATTTGTTTTAAAATCAACATTAAGTTGTTTTGAAAACAATCATGACAATTATTGTTATGAAATTGAAGATAAAATCATTGTTCTAATGTCAACAGTCTGTTTTCATTAAGTAAAAACCTATTGCGTTTTCTACCCTGTTCAATTTCATAACCCTTAAACTTCATCTATCTCTCAATCACACAGGACACAGTAAAAATATCTTTCATTTTCTTGGGGTATATTACATTTGTATATTGTATTATATACTCAATGGCATACTTTGTATGTTTTGCATTTGCATACTCAACAATAAAAAATTTGTTCTTGGAAAAACAATTTATTTTTAAACTCTTGCAAACCTAACTGTAAAATTGTCTCTTAGAAGAAGTGCAAAAAGCAGTGGAAATCATGTCTTGTGAAATGCGATCAGTACAACAGTGAAAAATACACTTTATGCATAAAAAGCTCTCTTCAATTCTCACATACGACTTTACAAAACTTATTTTTTTCAGGACGATTTTTCCAAATTTTGCAACTGTTTGCCTATCGATTTAACTAAACTTCCATATTACCTTAATCTTTGTACACATTTTTCTTTCGGTAGCCAAGTTGAAAGTTTGATTTTCAAAGGAAACCTTTTTAAAATTAATTGCTTTGTCAAATTTGAAAGTTCAGTATTAACAATATTAAACATCTTTTTGGATTCAGATTTTGTATCTAAAACAATTTCAGGCATATAAAATAGAGCAAAATGTAAATTGCTTTTATATGAAACATATTGTTAATTTTTCGACGTGTGTAAGGAGTGTAACTTTAAATAACTCGGAAGAAGTTGTTCGTTTTTATTAATACTTTATTTTGCATTAAATTTATTATTAATGTACATTATTTTTAAGTATGGCTAATATAAAAAATAAAATATGAAATTCGGTACGTTAGAAAACTTTTTGAGTTTTTTATGCTTCATCGGCTTTGTTGAAGAAAAAATTCTCCGTAAGTTTAAATTTAAACATAAAATTTTTTTTTATAGGTATCAACTTTATTCTTAAAGTAATTTGATGACCAAAGTATACAATTCTTGATATTCCAATTTTTTTTTAGTGTACAAATCAAAGAATGCAGGACCTTACGATGCACCATTGAATTTATTTCAATTATATTTAATATCCATTTATTCAAATTTTACATAAATATCTTTTTGAGTTTTCTTAGTCCAGAAATCTAATTCGGTTCACTTTGTATAAAAGTGAAGACAATTTAATCTCTTCAATGCGATAAATGCTCCTATTTCATGACAACCCCTGTCAGTTTTCCATTTGAATAGCGTGAAATGATTTGTTAGCTGTTAGGATTTACCCGCATGAATATTAATTAACTGATCATAATCCAATCATTCTGTTTATTGTCTGACAATAATAATAAAAGTTCTGAAAAATCTTGTGTGGGATAAGAGTTTTTTTTTTTGTTTATTGGAGTTTGTAATTTTATTGTCTTAAGAATAATGGGTTATTATTACAAACAAAAATGAAAAAATAGGTTTGGTTCTATAAATTTCTAACCTGACCACTAAGAAAAAAACAAAAATATGTTTCTTGTCTATCAATCAGGTGGGATTATTCTGCTCCATTTATTTCTATTGTGAATTATGCAAATAAATCGGTAAATTTGTATTTCTTTAAAAGTTTAATATAAATCTCAATTAGTCATAGTGTCTTAGCGTTTGAATATATTTGAAAAACATTCAATCACGCCTTCGCAAACAATCAATGTCTTTTGAAAATACATATTATACTGTCTTAAATGCCACTGGCAAGCCATAACAATAACAGGTATTGTAATTTGTTTTTTTTTTGAGTGATTGGTTTTAGCTTTTAAAGAAAAATCCTGACACTTACCGTGTTATGATTATTTGACTTGTAAATTTGCAATACAATTATAACTATTTAAAAACTTGGTTTATTTTTTTTTTATTTTTTTTTATGAACAAAAGCAAACAAAATTTGGTGACTCCAAATTACAAAATTTTTGCTCGATTATATTTTTGGCTTTAATAGTTCGCTTATGCAGAATTAAATTTTATAAAAGAATTGAAGAAAACAAAACAAAATAAAATGCACAACTGGGTCGGAGCAACTTGCTCTTGTGTCAGATTACTATCCTTTGGCTAAGGATACTAAACAGGAAAGTATAATAAATAATCGCAAGTAGAAATAGAGTTTCTATTGGGTTAATATGGCAGGTACCGTTAATAAGGTGAATTGCCAACAAATTAGTGACACAAAATTTTATCAAAATCGATCGTATATTTTACGAGAAAAATTGGATTATCTTTAAAGCTTATTTTCCAGGTACCATTAATATGTAAACTTATTCTGAAATCATGAAAAACATAATCTTTGGCTACAAAATCCATTATAAGAAATTTTATCAGAATCGATAGTGATTTTTACGACCAAAATGGAATTTTCTGTTACGTTTATATAACAGGTACCGTTATTTTCAGACCTAGGATACAAATCAAAAATACGCCTGTGCATATAACTCTAAAAATGTAAAAGACCAAGTTTGAAGATAATAATTGGCTCAAACCGTTAGGCTGAAGATGTCGATACATCCAGGCGTATCACTACCGATAAAAGGAGAAGTCAAATCTTACTGCCGATAAATTTTCGACTTTCCTTCGAGTATCGATAAAAATTTTTTTATTGTTGGTACGAATGATAAATTCATGTATCTCGATATGGGTATGTTCGTAATGTTGTAGTGGTTTTTAAAGTGTGATTTTGTTTTATGTTCGATTGCCCACAAACAACAAAAATACCCAAATCTCGAAACAAAATATCAAAATTTTTAAGGAAAATCAAATGTTTTTGGAAAAATTATACATAGGAGGACATTACATTTGCTAGTTCCATTAAAAAATGTGCTCTTGTTGCATTTTTCATATTCGTCGAGTAAAAAAAATAAAAATTAAACAGTATCTCGTCAAATCTGAAATTTAAAGTTCTTTTTGTTTAAAGGTTTTGCTCAGTTTTGAGCTTTCCACTTTGTGGTTGGACTGATTCGCATTTGCGATATATTTAGTGCGAACTAGCTGTTATCAGCAGCATTAATATTTGACGCTTACTGGTCTTACTTATAAAAAATAAACTGTGATTTTAAGTCAAATTTTCAAGAGAACTAATCTATGTATTACAAATGTTCTGGAACCAACTAGAACAATACCTAAATTATTGCCTTTACGTTGAGTGTGAAAATTTTGTAATCCGTGGATTAGTTAACTCGGAACTTAGACTTAAAATTACAGTTTATTTTTTATTAATAAGGCTGTTACTCTTTTAACAGATTTTTAAGGCCATATATGCAAATATAATAACTAAGACTTAACCACGATTGTTTATCAAGCCATTACAAATCCAATTTAAAAATTTGCAGATTTTATAGTGCTTCATCAGAAGCAATATATTTGACATTTTGTAGTTTGAAAGATCTAAAATTTTGACGTTTGTAAATTATCTATTTAGTGTGAACCGTCATCGCAAAGCAATATATAAATCGTTAATACGTTTTCGTTTAAAGTATAATATGCTTAATTTTTAGTTCCACTAAATATGAAACAGATAATAAAAACCTGTGATCCGGAAACTACAATGGAATTTAAAAAGAGTGTACCCTCAAGTGAATTCATAACATACGTGTAAAAACATATCTATTCTACGAACAAACCTAATTTGATCTTGTGTTCAATTTTGTAGATGCGAAATAACAAAATTGCAATTACATCTGTGTGAATGCTAATTTGCCATGAATTATAAAATAAAATATGTTTTAAAATTCAAGTTTTTCGATTTGTTATTACCACATTTTCTTCTAAATTTTTCGTTTTAGTTTTATATGCGTGTTTTTCTCTTTGAAAATACTTCTT
The DNA here is from genome assembly GCA_951217065.1 of Baccha elongata. Taxonomy (NCBI): domain Eukaryota; kingdom Metazoa; phylum Arthropoda; class Insecta; order Diptera; family Syrphidae; genus Baccha; species Baccha elongata. Next base: position 36,461,480 of record OX578272.1, read on the forward strand.
TTATAAATTATTTTTTTTTTTCATTTCATTCTGTCTGACAGTTCAGTAGTACCATATTTCAAACATAAAAACGCGGGTGCCGTTGCTGCTGCGGATGGTTTTTTTGGGAATTTCCCACTTCACTGTGTATAGTTTGCCAAAAACAAACACGGTTAATAATTCTGATTGATTAATTGTTCTCTGAATATACACACACATTAATAGCTTCATCGTGTGAAATTATATAAAATTCTATTAACTTTTGAAAATTAAATTTCCTGAAGTAAAACACAAAATTTCAATTCCATTTGGAGAAATAAAAAATTTTATTAAATTCTTCAACTATTTTCAAATTAATAATAAATATTTGGAACAAATTTTTGGTACATCACCGGTTTTTTCTACTTCTTATAAATAAAGCTGATATGGTAATGCAAGAGTTAAGAAAAATTGTTTGAATAAAATTTCTTTTCATATTTTTTTTCTGATATACTATATAAATTAATAATAGTTGTACTTAGAGCGTTCTAGACCAGATAGATATAGAACGACCATAGAACAGAATTTCTGTACCTTCTTTTTCAATCTTCTTTATCTTTGTAATTACATATCTAGTATGTAACTAATGTAGTTGTATTGTAATTAGATCGTTTTAAACCGAAAAGTGGCCAGACTAGAACGCTATAATTACAACTATACATGATTTCCTTGAAGTAGGTACTTATAGTTCGTTTAGGACACCGAAACCCGTGCGTTTTTTGTGGTAACCTTCTTTTGGTGATTAAATCTAATTTTGACATGTTTAAGAAGAAATTAACTTGGAAACCTTTTCTTAAATTTGGGCGTTCGGTCGCCATTTTGAAAAATTTTCTCCAAAGTGATCAATTTTTGTTACTCAGTACCCAGCAGACTGATTTCAATTTTGCAAGCTTTTTGTACTAAATTTTTTAGAGGCAAAAAATTTTATTAAAGGACAATTTTTGGTCAATGACGTGGTTCCTGAGATATTAAAGGTAAAAGTAAAAAATAGTCCAGTCGACAGGTAGTTTTGGATGAAAAAAATGTCGGATTTTGGCCAAAACTTATGGTGTCACATGATCCAAATCACGATCGTTAGTCCGCCATTTTGAAAAATGGCTCCAAAATTGATAGCGATTTTTTGCTTAAGAGTATTTTCTTACTCAGGGGTTCAATTTTATTTTTTTAACACTCATTTTACTCGTGTTTTCAAAGCTATGTTTTATTTTCAAAAAATGTTTCTGCTAAATCACGTAATTTATGAGATACAAGCTATCCATATCACGGCGTTGCTCCGATCGAGTTTTATTTTATTTCTGTTATAGCCTTTTCACACCGAATCAAAAACCCGGTTTTTGCGAAAAATCAAAAAACCTGCATTAAAAACACAGGTTTTCCAATATGGTTTTGGCAAGTAACAAGTTTACAAAAACCACTCGTTTTTGCAAAAACCTGTCAAAAACCAGTTGAAATTGCGAAATCAAACATAATTAGTGAAACATTCAGCACTCAATCAATTGTGAAGAATGAGATATGAAAGAGGACTGTCAATAGAAATTATTTTATCTGTGTTCAACGCGACTGCTACGAATCAATAATAAATAGAATAGAACATGTTATAAGTGCAAAATGAGAAAATGGCAGTGCTGAAATGTTCTGAAAGCTGCTTCATAGTCCTAAGGCCGAAGTATGCTTGGGCACCTAAACTCGAATTCGACCTATTGAATCAAACATACATCCGTAAACGAATGAAAGCACAAACCTATTAACTACACCGTTTTAACCGGCATCGCCCGATGACGTTCTTTGATTACTGAACAAACCAAAAAATCCTAATTTGTTTGGATTTTCTGTCAGTTTGCCGGTTATTTTATTCGATTCAACATCAAAAAACAAATTTGGATTGTGAAAAATTAATTTTGCGTAAATATTTGATTGGTTGTTGTTGTTTTATTGTATATTTGTATATATTTGTGGACGATAATTTGGTTTCAGTATGCCCGAAGCCTTAAAATAGATTTGTAAAAGTGTGAGAAATATTGTTTTTTTAAGTTTTGGTTCCGACCTCATGGAGTCTCGTTGAACAGAGCTTTTACGATAAATTGAAATTGTCAACATTTTAAACTGAATTTACCAAATATTCATTAAGGATTATTAAAAATGCACTAAAATAAGTTTTAAATAGTTCTTTTCAATTTAATTTTCATTTGAAACTAAAGTGGATCACAATTAACAAAATAAAAAAAGTTTATTTAAAAGCACAATTTCAATGTTGTTGACAAAACAAAATTAAATGTCAAACAAAAACGGGTAAATGTGCGGTGTGAACGAATTTCGAGTTTTTTGTCAAAAACCGTGTTTTTGATTCGGTGTGAAAATGTTATTAATCTAATTGCAACCAAACTTTATAGGATTACCTTCTGGGCTAATCTAAGGACAGTGTGAAAATTTCGTGAAAATAGGTCTAGCTGTTTTGGAGTCCATAGAATAAATAAATCATGCATATACAAATCGGTGTGAGTATGCTCCCTATATTGACTTCAAAACGTCTGGACCGAGGTAAAGTAATCCTAGTGAAATTTGATAAATATAGGTAGCGCCCCCGTAGCGTCATGGTTAGTGTGTCGGATTATCACGCCAGAGGTCGGAGTATAAATAAAGTTTTTTAAGGGGCAGTGAAAAATCCTCTAAGAATATCATATTGTCATGAAAAGTGCATCTTATCTTAGTCGCTCGGATTCGACGAAAAATCATACTTATCCTCATATCCTTTTAAACTAACAACGCACACAAAAGGATTATTTTTTTTATTAGATAATTGAAAAATGTATTAAGAAATTTCTTTTTATTATAGTAAGTTCCTAAAAATTCCAATTTGGTGTTTGGTTGCCATCTTAAAAACCCACCGCCAATCCATAACGACACAGTCAACATGATGAACATTATTGAATCTTCTTTACCAATCTCTAACTTTGATTGTATCTTACTAAAACGGGGGTCTTAAATTTAGTTCCTCATCTTGTATAGGTATTCAACATCAGTTTATTCGTTGAAAGCTTTTTTAATACCAGCTATTATGGTTCACATAAGTTCAAAACTAATGAAGGGGTCCTTTCAAATGCTTGATCAAACTTCATATTTTTGCCAAATAGCTCTATTTACAATAAGCTAAAGACAGTGATTAGAAAATTATGTGTAGCTGAGATGTACAAGCTTTCATAAATCAATCTCCTCTTCTATTCCCTGTCTTAAGCAATTTATATTCATTTACGAACAAAAAAGAAGCTATTACTGCTTACTAACTCTGCTTCAAAGAAACTATCATGAATCGTTCAGACAGTAATGAAACATAAGACCCATAATTCACAACCACTGAGATCTTTGTGCAAAAATAAAAAAAAAAAAAACGAAAGTAGTATTAATAGTAAAATAATTTCAGATTGTAGTTTCATCCTTAGTAGGATAAACATATACTCGTATAAAGGCGATCAAAACACATAAAGATGTTCGTCTTGTATTCTCTTTCCTTCTTTGGTTGCGTGTATTTAGCGATCACGTCCCATTTAAAGTCTACCAGTATCTTGCCAAGCTAGATACAAATTTAATCTGCCTGAGGATGAATACTCTGTCTTTTTGAAAGCTATAGAGATGGTATGTTTTATATTTAACACTCAATACAGTGGAACTCACGATCTTTGGTAAAGTAATTTTACAATATAAACTGTCGAGACAGGAATCCTCTTTTTTTTTTTTTTTTGCTTTAAGCGTTAATTCGAGTGAAATAAATGACTGCATAGAAGTAATTTACCTCACTATGTTAGAGAATTTATAGCATCAGTCACTTTATCATGATATGGATACACAGTTCTTCAGATACTTAATTAGTTACATGTTGGACATTTATCGTGACACCACATGGTAGCTTATAGATAGAAGTAATAGTCAATGACAATGAGACTGATAATTATCTTAAACACCAAGTCATCAATCAATAGTTAATCTGTTAAAAGGTTCATGGGAGTACAAAAACAATATATTTACATGATGCTCGAACAAGCTATACAAGCAATATAAACATTTTAATTAAAGTAAAAGAAAACGACATTGGCATACATTAAAATTATTTTATGAAAAATAGTGAAGAACAGAAAAAGTCATACTTCTTTTTGTTTAGTTTTTAGTCCGGTTAGGAAACTGACTATTTGTTTGAGGATGTCTCTGTACCCAGCGGACGGATATTAATTTTGTACAGTTGTGACAAAAATAATTGCACACTTTTCTTTCACGATTCGTTGGAGGGAGTTATAGGTACGTATTTGTCTTTTTTTCGGCAAAAACGTCGAATATGTTCCTAAAATGAATTGCAAAAGAAAAGTGTACAATAATTTGGATCATTTGAACACATGTTCCAAATCATGGCAATTTTAAAAAAAGGTCGCCAAATTTATCAATTTTTTCGTTTGATATTTCCGTACCCAGTGAACCGATTGTATGTAATTTTGAAACACTCATTTTAATTTTTACTTGCGATTGCAGGCACTTCTTATGCATTCGTTAAAAAAAAATTCGATAACAATCCAATATGACATTACTATGTGGGTCTGGTGGTAAAAAAAAAATAACGGTACTTGCCGTTCAACGGTTTTGGAAAAGCTTAATTTTCTCGAAAACGGCTGCAACGATTTTCTTCAAAAAAATTACATATGGTTTTTATCTGATTTTCGTTTGTTGAGTTGCAAAAAAAAAATTTTTTGCAAACCGATAACGCAACCTTCCATAAAACAGTTATTTTTTTTCTTGAGCTATCTTTTGAACGGGTCAATCGACTTTAATTTAAAGCATTTTTTTAGAAAGAACTAAATGACTTGATAAAACTTCGATACCAATATTTTGCTAAAGTGCTTAGTTTTAGTTTTAATTAATTTTTTTTATTTATTTTTTTGTAAATTCAATATTTCGAAAACGTCTTGACTACAAAAATTTATTTTTGTGCATAAAATGCAAACTGTTTAGCACTTTAAATTGGCTTTTTTTAAATTCGTAATTTTTTTTTTTATAAATATTATGAAGTAAACATCGATTTATTTAAAAACTGAACTGACGATTTTGTAACTATTTTTTTTTTGGTTAACTTGCATTCAGGCAAAAAAATTATCTGTTTATTTTGATTTTCGTTTGAATTTTCTTTAAAAGTAGTTTTAGCAGTTTAAATATATTTTTATAAAATTTTATTTCATTTGTGTTGTAACTTGCTACAAGAGCAAGTTCGTGCGACCCAGTCGTGCACTTTATTATTTAAGCCAAACGTTATTTTATAATATGTAATATGTTGTTTGCTAAATTACGTAATTTTTGAAATATTAGCTATCCATATCCCGGAGTTGCTAGGCCGTATTTTTATTTTTTGTGTTGTAAGCATCGGTTCTAAACTTCGCAGTATCACCTTCTGGGCTAGAGCTAATCTAAAGGTTGTCCGGAAATTTTCTTATGAATCGGTTAAGAAGTTTTAGAATCCATAAACAAATAAATAAATAAATAAATCTTGTGTATACAAACTGATGTTTGGATGTATGTTCCCTTTTAGATTCCAAAACGTCTTGACCGATTTCGATGGAGTTTTTTTGCAATATTTAATTGTAAAAATTACTTGTGCGCGGTGACAAGGAAGACCGATTTCCATTTTACAAATAAACCATGGCCAAATCCGCAGCCCTTGTTCTATAGGTATAACTGAAAAAATGTTCTGTCGGCCTCTTCATTTGCCCATTTCTGCGAAATCCTCGATCGTTCAAATTATATCTTTACACTTTAACTTTTGTTTTTACTTCGGTGTTTTCTGAAATCTTCATATACATATTTATAAAAATTAGTTTGAGAGATTAGATGCCTTGCGTTAAGTAACCACGAATTTTCATACAGTGGTCTACATTGGGCTTGGCTGCATTTCTGTTGAGATACAAATTAATTTTCGACAAGTTTCTGCAAATCTTACTGTTTTGTATACAAAAAAAAAGACAATGGAAACACTAATTTTATTAATTTTTATTAACCTGCAAAAATGATCTGTCAACAAATTAGTCCGGCTCACAAGTTTTTATCATATTCGTTTGATTTATACTGACAGGTTAATTAATTAAATTGTAAAAATAAATCATATTAATTACAATTCCATAAAAATAATTTCCGCAATTGCACTTTTAAAACAAAGCGTTAAGAATTTTGTAATGTAAAAATATAGGTGTGTTCTATGAGTCTACATTAATAAACAGTTTTACGAAAATCAGTCAACTATTGCCCCATTAAAACACAATCAATTAATATAAGAACTATATATCTATATTACAAAATTTACCTTTTAATCGTCAAGACAAAAAGAACATTGCAAAGTTATTTATGACCACAAATGGATGAAATCTGTAACTGGGTGACAAAGAAAATGACGACAGACAGGCTACTAGCCTCAAGCATTTTATGTCTTGGGATACTTGGCGCGTCAACTTTTCCTCTCAATTGGAAGTTTGAGTCATATATGCCAGTTCGTTATATGGTTGGGAGCCTCAGACTCAACAGTTTTCCTCGGTAGACGCCCAGTACCTACTTATATAATTTTTACTTATATTTGTCCCCTATCAACAGTGAACCGTACCCAAAGTTGCTCGTTATATAGTTATATTATAGGTGAAAATGTGGTGGCAGTTTGTCTTGTTGTCGGCACACGCTGCTCCATGGTCATTGCCCGGTCGACTTCAGCCTACAGCAAGTTTACAAAGATTTGGCGTGAGCTGACCAATAAATTAGAACACATAGAGCAGATAGGTATCCGCGGTAATTAATTTGTTGTTCTTTTGTCCCAAGGCGTGAATATGCAATTCAAATTCAAATCAGATATCGGTTTATGATGGAGGGCGTCAAGATATAACTACAATAGCTTTAGCTTACAGCTGATATGCGGAAATCTGCACTCAGTTAGCCTACCACGAAAAAAAAAATATTTTAACATGCATCAGGTAAAAGTTTGAATTGCTGAACAGCATACACAATGCAAAGTTAACACCTGAGTAATTTTGTACCGTATCGAGGAGTGGTTCCTTATAACTACTTGAAAAACAATATTCTGACCAACTTTGATTTTATCTTCCGTTCTTCGGCTAACTTGCTTAGTTAAGAAAATATTTGAATGTTCTTACCTGGCGGCTTAAAAAATAGATTTAACATACGGTCCAATAGAAAGACTAAATTTTGAAATTGTATTACTTAAGAACGTACGATACAAAACCTAATTTAATATTTGTCTATTTAGTGCAAAAATAGAGACGTGTTGTCGAGGTTATTTTTTTTAACAATTTTGACTAAACCATTCTTGTTAGATTTCATTCATATTTTGTCTATTGATATAAATTGAGTATAGTCAAAATCGGTCACAACCATAATGACGAAGTTTTTCCATTCATTGAAATTATTGTAAATCCATCCATTGAAGAAGGTTAGGTTAGATTTTCTAATTTTTGGAGAAGGTTCACCAGCGTCAGCTAAACTCCAACACACGTAGGTCAATGTAAACCCATTACCAATTCCGTAGTCAAAATTTGTTACAGCCGTTTCGTCATAGGGCTTGAAATCATCCGCTTTCTCTCGCAAATATGGAAAGAATTGTTATTGAATAGCTCTCCGATGTCATAGGAAATGGGTTGTATCCTTACGTTCATCCTCGTCACTGCATCCTCTACAGTATACACACGTTGTCGGTTTCAGTTCCTTAGCTGGGCAAGCTAAAACGTTACTTTATTTAGGTTCATTTGTGTGATTGGCTTTCGTTCAATTTTTGTCGTATTGTAGCCATCGCTATAATTTTCTAGCAACCTTACAAGTGTTTGGTGTATAAGATCTTTGAAAAAGTTTCACTCGTTTTCTTAAGCTTGGCATCATATAACGGAGCTTTCACGATATTTTTAGAGACTTTAAGGGCAAGTGCTGGGCCCTTTCTGACCAATTTGTCGCCTTTTTTATTTCCAATAATTCCCGATTGATCGATGACTCTGCTGTGTAGAGATAACTTTAGCTTCTTAGCGACAACTTTTCACGAGCTTGGAATTTATTACAACATTGTTAAATAGTCCGATCGAGCCTTATATTGTTAGAGCTTTTGAGAAGAAAGAAGCCATGCTTCAGTAGCTATGTACATTTTTATGACATCCGTAATGATATATTTTGTTGTGGGTTGCATAACTTCATTCTAATCACATTCATCTTTACATGGGAACAAGCCTCGGTTGGTATTTCGAAGTATGCCATGAAAACCATGTAGTCAGACTCTTCATTTGTTCCCATACATTACAGCAACAAATTTAGTGTTTTTTTTACAATTTGCGCGCACTGCTCAAGGGGTAATGAATACCCTTATAATGATTTAACGGGAGATACAGAAACAGGTAAAGCATTCCACATTCGTGTAGTGCAGCTAAAGAAAGAATTTTTGTATTTCACTGTACGTCCGAAGTTGGGCTCTAGGGTAAAGTGATGGGCATTCCTCGCATCGCTAGTATTACGGTTGAATTGCTTCAGAGGAGGAATGCAACTGGCTATTTCTTTGGAACACTCTTTATAAAAGTATCGATAAAATAAAGAAAGACATGAAACACGAGGTCGATGTTCAAGCGATGAAAAGGTGTCTGTTATACCTATCAATTTCAAAGCTCTTTTATAAATCTTTTATAAAGTTTGAAAACCATATCTTATTAAAAAGATTCAAACCAAAATTAAGTATACAAACATTTTCTTTACTAATGTTGAGTTAAAAAAAAAATTCAAACTCGTTATACTGGTTTTCGAAAAAATCCATTTTTTAAAAATATTTTTTCGAAAACTTTTTTCTAAAAAAAAGTGAGTATGCAGTTTTTTTAAACTTAATTTATTACTTAATTTCATCAATATCAGTCGGCTAGTTTTTGAAATATTGAATTTACAAAAACATTTTTCAAAAATTATTTTATGCCAGTTTATTTAAAATAGCTATATAGGACAATTTCAGTATTGAGTTTCGGTCAAATCGCTTAAACCGTTATCGAGAAAGTCGAAATTTAAAAATACCGTTATATGGCAGGTACCGCGTTACACGAATTTCCTTGAATGTTTAGTTTTCACTATTTTATAGAACTTCTACACCATATTACACATGTGAAATTTGGTTGAAATCGTTCGAGCCGTTTTCGAAAAAAATAAAATTTTCGATAACCCTTATATGGCGGGTACCGTTATTTTTAGACTTAAAGTGACCTACAAAATAAGTTCTGGGCGTATTACCCTAAAAACCATACCTATGTTTAGGCTGTAATTGCCGAGACAGACAGACCGACAGACCGACAGACAGACAGACAGAATTGCCGGACCCATTTTTTCTTCTTCTCTATCATCGTAATGTCATTTTTGATTGTTAACTCAACACTTTTTTTTTTTGCACGAATCCAAGACTTGCCTTATAGTACCAATAATCGGAAGTAAAAAATGCCATAAAACGTTTTGTCGCTTCTCGTAAGCGCCTGTGTATTTAATATTGCACTTCGTTGAAAGCGACCACTCAACGCATGCAACGCGTTCTATGGGTTTGGCCAGTTATTTTAGAAATTTTATTCAGAAACTGCTAAGTACACGAAGGACCTTTATTAAAACTAAAACTGAACAAACTAAATGAGTACGAGAAACCGAAATCTGATTACATTACAATCCCTTTATCGAAAACATATAAGTATTTGCATTATTTTAAGTGGAGAGCGAGAGATGCATTCCTAGCAGCACAACACTAATGTAGAGTATATTTTACCTTTTCCGGTTTTTTCCTTCATCATGATGTCTCACATTTAGCAGCGATATTGTATGTCAAATCACTCAAAATGGTTCAATGCTCTAGGTGTTCTGTTCGTATGAGAATAGTCTCACTTTATCATTCTTCAATCCATCTTAGATGAAGGTAAAAAATCAATTAAAATTTTGTTCTCATGAAAAACAAAAACTGACACCACATTTTTTATAAAAAAATTAAATCCGTTTATTAAGATAAACATTTATACATTAAGGTATTTCTAGATGCCTTACAATAGATTTTAGATCTAAAAATATTAAGCCTAACTTCTCTTAATAAATCAGCATTTTTATTTTAGTTTTTTTTTTCAAATAATTTACACATAGTGGAATATATAATTTTTTTTTGTTTTGACACTTCATAACTTAATTTAAGTAATTAAATTTATATGTAAATAAAAATACATTATAATTTTTTTTTTGTTTAAATGAATTGCAATGTCTTTCGGGATTGATGAAATATTAAAAATAACAATAAAATAAGGCGATTGATTTATTGATGAAAAAGTGATATGCTGGTCATTGTTTTTTTTTTTCAATGGAAAAATAAAATTATTAAAATAGTCATTTGTTTAATATAATTTAAGAACGAAAAAATAATATTTCATTTATAATGTGTGGCTTCTGAGATATTTTAACTAATATCTCATACACCACTTAACTTATATAATTTAGTATGAAAGTCCTCTGGATGGATATAGCTGAATAGCTATAGCAACAATACTGCTTAACTCAGTGCTAGAAGGGGTTCGTAGTCTAGATCTTTTGGAGCGGTTTTCTTTTTGTACTTCTTTTCGAGCTTTGTACTTGTAAGTTTGACTTTTGACTTGCTTACACGATTCTTCTTCTCTTCGAGCGCTTTTTCTTTATCCAAGAGTTCCAATTGCTCGAAGATATTCTTCGGTCTTGGATGATGGGCAGATGGTGAAGTTGCATTCTTTGCTGCATAAACGACAACAAACTGTGAAAAAGCAGAGTCAGCTGGAGTGTTAATATCAGCGAAATCTCGGAAGTTGGCAAACTGTTCCTCAGGATAGGTGAACTTCTGAACCAATTCATCGCCCTGTGGTCGTCCGTGGCCATTGTTTGCGTTTTCACCGTAGAATTGATTGAATTCGCTATTCTCTTCTGGATGATATGGCATTTCATCTTCTGGATAGAATGTACCCCCACGAATAACACCAAAATCACCAGAACCTAAAATTGCTGGATCAAAACCTCTTGTTGGGTGTGGGGCTGCTGCAAATTTTTGTGGTGTTGGAATTGGTCCATCAAGAGGAAGTGGCGGTGGAAAGTATGGGCGAGAGTGTCCTAGGGGTGGAGCATCTCTAAAAAATGATGGATAGAAATTTTGGGCAGCTTGTGGAGGATCTATTTCGGTATTAGGCGGTTCTTCGTGATAAAAATCTGTTGTAGAAGGAAAGTATTGACGTCCTTGTGAGCGTATCACTGAAACGGGGGAAAAATCATTTGGCTCCATCAACATGTCTGAGTCTTCTTCGGGAAACTTGTCTGTAATAAAAAAAAATTGTTTTAATATAATGATTCTGAAAAAGATAATTTAAAAAAATATGTTTAGATTATCAATAGTTAAATAAACTTTTAAAAGAACGAGTAAAAAAAAAACATACGGAAACGAAGTTCTCGTAATTTTGTCGGAAAGAATGTTATGATCTTTTTGAGTACGTATTACTGAGCGTAACGTTTATTATTAATCCAATTTTTTTCCTAAACATAATAAATTATTATATGAAAATATAATAAATTATCGAACTGAAAATGTTTCCTGTTTCGTTTTCCTGATCGCTATAACCGGCACCTAACCTAACCAGTACCCCCATGACGTAGTAGTCATTAGCGTTTCAGGCTCTCACGTCAGGGAACTGATGGGTTTAAATCCAGCGATACTTATTTGGAAATATATTGTTCAGCCACTATTCATGGCATTCAATTCTTTTTCTATTTTTTTTGCACGAAATTTTAAGTAATGTACCTTATTTTATGAAGCGAAAAAATAGCAAAGGTATTGAATGCTAAATAAAAAAAACTGAACAATAAATTGCCAAACAAAAAAACATAAAGCAAAAGAACAAAATGCCAAGTAAAAATAAGTGATGCCAAACCACAAATAAGAATTACTAAACTTTAAGTAGTTAATTAACTTTAAAACAAAATGAAAACGGATAAATTATCATTTTTTATATAACATTTAAAAAACGAAAAGTAAATTGCAAAATGTGGAATGCTATTACATAAGGAAATTGTGAAAAGAAATAATATGTCGAAATAAACACCTATGCCAAACGTTAATTTGCCGAACATTTTTGGCGAAAAATACCATACCCGACGAAATCATAAACGAAATTTCTCGTTTTTCTGATACGCTGATAGTCTAATACACGACGAATGATGTGATGGATATCTACACTACACATAAAGTATAGGTACTGATTCAAGTACCTACATATACCCATCCTCTCTTTGCAAACAATTAATAAATTTCCAAATAAACGACGAAACTTTAACAAAATAACAACAAACGAACAGATTTGTAATTATCAACTTTTAAAAATCACACAAATAATAAGTCTGTTCCCAAACTGAAGTTTCGTGATAATTCACACGAATTTCTGTGAAAAAGCGTTCCCATAGTTAAAAATTTTTTTTAAATAAATTCGCAAAAGAGAAATCTCATGAGAGAGTAGACAATTTTCCAACCCTACGAATTTCAGTTTGATAAATTTCTTCGGACACCAAAATGTGTCTATCACAAACCATTTGATATTTGTTAAAATAAAAACAGAAGCTATTAAAAATGTCGCGATATTTAAACAAAAAAAAAAAAAAAATACGAGGGGTATTTTTACGAATGAAATCACTGGAGTACTTTAATTTGCAATTATTTGAAATCACGTTAAATTCTGAAAATTCTGAATAATTTATTGCAATCATTAAAAGTATTTGAAATTATTTAAAACTTTTTGCTATATTGCAATTAAAAATGCATGATGCATAATTTTTTGATATTAGGTTCTGAAATCATTAATTTCGTTAATAATTGCGTCAAATAATCTGAAGTCATTTGCAATATTGGCTCGTGACAAACCCCTAGAAAAAATATTAAAATTAATAGAAAGGCTTCAAAAACAACTAAATTCGGAATTTTATAGAAGAATCTATTTTAAACGCTTACAAAATCACAAATCCAAGTTTATTTAAATATTTTTGACATTAAAGTGTGCACCAAAATTTTTGTTTCAAGTGTTGCCGTATATATATTTGGCAGTTGTTCTCTCAAAGAGAGTATAATTATCCCCCCAAAAATACTGGCAACGAAACCTTTGCAATAAAAAAAGTTAAGGGATCAGACCTATTAAGAATCTATTTTATAATTGAAATGTAAAAATTTGGCTAGATTTGAATATATCGGACAAGGAATTTAGGGTGAAAGTAAGTATATATGCACCGTATCCATCAAAACGAAAACTTGAACTTAAAACTCCGTTGTGCCATTTTGTACGGGATTTTGCATTTAAAAAATTGTTATTGTTGGAAATGCCTTAGGATAAACAATTCACTTAAACGCAATCTTAGTACCAACCTTAAATGCAGAATTATCCGATCTTTAAAATTTGTCTGCACCTTAACAAAAAAAAAACATTTTTACTTTGGTTTCCCATAAAACAATCTTTTGGCTTACCAGAGTCTTGTCTGGGATATTTATTTAACACAGTCCAATCACTGTCAAGATCAACAATGCAACCACACAGCATCGAAACCTGTTCAAAATAAGTAACCCTATTAAACAAAAGATCCAGTTTTCTTTCTTTCTTTTTAATTCGCTTAAAAGTTGCCGCTGCATTTCACTTTCTTGTGATATAAAAAAAAAAAACCATAAAACTTGAACGCACGAAGTTCATATCAATCCGAACCAAATTAAGTGAATATTTATGTGGGCAAAAAGTACACTCCGTATCACTTGATTGCGCTAACAGTCTTTTAAAAAAAGATTTTAAAAATATTTGTCTGAAAATAATTGGAACAAAACTATAGTCAAAATAATTCGAAATTTAAGAAAAATTTAATACTTGATTGACATTTTCTCAAATTATATAAAACGATAAAGCAGGAAAGCTTCATAATATCTTTTAAACACCACCCTCTAAATTTTTACAGAATAACAGCCCACTCTCCCGAAAAGATACATCAGTTAATGGAACTGAACACAAACACTGTTTAAATGCATAAACCATAACCTAACACTGGAATTTATTAACTCCATATTACTATAGTCTTTACTAATACAGCGTGTTGACGTTTAATTAAAATTTAAACGTCAAGACTCTGTTCTGTCGTTACTGTTCTTACCATTTTTCCTTATTACCTTAACACAAACAAAGTGTGTCATTTTAAGGGTCAAGTCATTGAGTTGTATACGTTCAGTATTAAGAACCTACCCTTAATTTAACACCTCAGCGGTATTTTATAATATTTCCGACCAAACAAAGTGACGCGGAGTGTATTTTCCCGCATAAATTATTATACTCCTTTAAAATCTAAGAGAAAGTACGGTTGTTGATTCTGGAAGACATGATCGATTGCCTTTAGGGAAATTGTTTTAAAATTGTCTGCTACTTAATCAATCAGTGTACATATGTACATAGGTAGGTATGTATAAATGCAAAAACAAAACAGGCTTCTGCAAGTTTTTCATATTAAATTTTAAACTGTTTATTTTTAATATCCGGATATATCTCTATGGAAGATTGAGCTATCTTACCATATTGAATCTGTTGGACAGACAAATTGCTTGGTGTCAGAGTCGATGTTACCTAATAAATGAACTGGATTGCGACACTATGTCCAAGTTGTATGACGTCTATCATCTTAACTTATTTGGATGCACAGAAATAATATAAAATCGATCCGTAAAGTATAAATTGATTGATATTTTTTCGACTTATGGTGTGGGCTTTTATGAGGAAAATTACATTTTGATTGAGTCAGCTTGTTTAGACGTTTATTTATTTTTTATTTCTGTTCTTTTTTGTTTGTTCTTTTTATTCATCTATCGCTGTTTTCAAAGATTTTTCTATAAAAACTAGGATCATGTATGTAAATATCGATTTATTATTGACTTATATAAGTAGGTACAACACATTCATATCGCCCTTTCAATTTCTTTAAATTTGCTGGTTCGCTCAACAAGAAGGGTTCCGGTGGTGCTGTTGCTGATTTTATCTTAATCAGTTTGGCGCTTAAGAAAAAATTTACTTTGGGCTGAATTATCATAAAAGTAGAAAGGGACGGTCGTACGAAACTAAGTGGATTGAACTATTAAAAACCTTGTTTTGTTACCTGAAGCGCGCCTTTTTTCGAGCATGTGTGAGTGCAAAAGGGAGTTACGAGCGGAATTCTCTTTTTCACTCACATATGTTCGAAAAGTAGCAAGTCTCAAATAGCAAGGTGTAATATCCCACTAACTGACTCAGGTACGTTAAGTTTTCGTTCAACTTTGCTCACGACATAAGAAATGGACGGCACTAAAGGAAACTTGACGTAGAAGCATGACTTTAGCAGCATCCGTTTAAGTACGAAGAATTACGTTTCATTAAGTTTTTTCATTGATTTAAGTTGCTCTTAAAAGAAATCTTTGTGTAATAACTAATAACCCCGCATTAGAAAATCCCGAGTTCCAAAATTAAAAAAATTCTGAGTTACGAAATTCGAATGCAAAAAATTCGGGATATTTTCCTCTTTTGATTTTTTAGTTTGTAAACTAAGAAATATGTAAATAGGCTTTAAAAAGTAATATTTAGTAGACATTTCAGAATAAGAAGTAACTGTTCTGCTAGATTTTCACCAGTTATAAACTAAACTAAATTTAATTCAGGCGTCTGCCAGACGACTGGACCCCAAAACAAAATTGCTCATTTGTAAGACAATGACCAATCTCATTCGCTAACGAATAAGCAATTTTATTCGCTTACGAATGCTCAATCTCTGCTAGATTTTCACCAGTTATAAACTAAACTAAATTTAATTCAGGCGTCTGCCAGACGACTGGACCCCAAAACAAAATTGCTCATTTGTAAGACAATGACCAATCTCATTCGCTAACGAATAAGCAATTTTATTCGCTTACGAATGCTCAATCTCTGCTAGATTTTCACCAGTTATAAACTAAACTAAATTTAATTCAGGCGTCTGCCAGACGACTGGACCCCAAAACAAAATTGCTCATTTGTAAGACAATGACCAATCTCATTCGCTAACGAATAAGCAATTTTATTCGCTTACGAATGCTCAATCTCTTACACAAATGAGCAATCTCATTCGCTTTCCAATAAGTAATCTTATTCACTTACGAATGAGCTGAGTAGTCTCATTCGTTTACAAATAAGCTATATCATTCACATACAAATGAGGAATCTCATTTGCTCACAAAAGAGCAATCTCAAACGCAATCGCTTGCGAATGAGCAATCTCATTTGATTACGAATGCTAATAAATGTGCAATCTTATTCGCTTACAAATGATCAATATCATTCGCTTACAAATGAACAATCTCATTTGCTCACAAAAGAGCAATCTCAATCGTTTACAAATGAACAATCTCGTTTGCTAACAAAAAAGTCTCATTCACCTACAAATGAAAAATCTCGTTCGCTTATAAATGAGCAATCTCATTCGCTTTCAAATGTGCAATCTGATTCGCCTACTAATGAGCGATTTCTCATTTGTAGGCGAATAAACGTAAGTAACAGAAAATTTAACGAGACCAATCAAAAAGGCAATATGGTAAAACAAGACATTTTCCTTGTATTTGCTCTCTTACGAACGTGATATTACAAAAAAAAATGCCTATTATAATTAAGCCCTTAAGATGTGTGTATGAATGATGAAGCGATGAATTATATCCAGTGGCCAAATTATGATTTATGAGTATGACACTAATGAATATAAATCTCATCAATTTAGCTATGTGGATAATTTGCTTTGCTTATGTCTCAATGACTGAAAGCAAGCGTCATTAACCTCGATGGTATTTAACACGGTTAAGAGGCCTGTTGAGTGATACGGAACAATAGAACACTTAGATGATCGAACTGAACCCCTCTTGCTGACTAAAAGAATATTTGATAAGATTGCAGTAGCTTTTTGCCCGAATATTTCTACCGAATCCTTTAACTTTCTAGAAGTTAAAAAGTAATTTTTATATCTACATTGTGAAGAAAATTTGAGTAGTCCTTATTTTCAATTGAAATTATCTTCCGCTCCCAGTATATAACGTTAGGTGTGTTTCTATTCATTCTTAATTGTTACAAATATCCCATTCCAGCAAACCATTTTATTCAAATCAAAAGATCAGGATTTAATATAGAACCAATAACCATACAGCATAATATTATTGTTGTTATATTGTACTATTCGTATACGTATATACAATGTCAGTTTTTATTACTGACCATTCTGTTAATTTTTCATTGAATGTTTTTTAAGTTGTTGTTGTTGTTCAAAACATCCATACAGCATATTAATATATTTATATCACTAGATGAGGTATTTCTTCAAAGCTATCACATTTCATAAGATGCAATCAATGATGGTATAGTCAGCTATAGTTATAAAATTGTTTTAAATCATACTCAGGTAATGCATTATGGTTTATTGAAACTAATCACGTGCAATGTGGAAAATCACAGAATTCAATTCAATCATTCGATTAAAGTTGTTTCTTAACAATGCGGAAAACATTTAAAATTCTGAGACTTACAATAATGCAGCAAACAAGTGATTGAATTATTGAATAGATACCTCAATCCAATGTCACAAAGACCAATAAAATTGAAACAAGACTCCAAATGCAAGATTCATAACAAAAAAAAAAAAAAGAATAGAACAAAAAAAGAAACTCATTGCAAACAAAGCACCTGGATTCACGCCTTCTTAGCCAATGTCTCCGATGGCGAAATCTAGATCTATATCAATGGAGCACAATAATATAATGAAGTCGACTCAATTAGTCATGAATTGCAATCCGTTTGTTAACTTAACTTAAATGATTCGTGCGATGGACGCGACCGACAAGACGGTGTTGAAGTGGCTTTGCCAGGGAATACAATAATTATTATTGTATGGAGCACTATATGGTTGCACTTTGGTATAAGCCATGAAGTTATTGCATATTAAGACGGTTAACGTTTTTATGGTACTTTAATCGATTTACGATGCACGGCACTTGTTTGAACATAAACTCCGGCAAGTGATCATTAGAATCGTCAAGATCTTCCGCGTTTAAAATTGAGATCGAGAAACTGGTAATATAAGATGTTGTTTAGTGCATTATTTGATTTATGGCCCAGTTTTAGTAACGATAACTTGTAAACATTTCAATAACAGCAGTCAGCAACCTATGACATAGTGATTGTTGGAATTAATATGAAGGTGAGTAAAGATATAAAAGTTGCTGGATAACTCTACAAGCGACTTACAGATGACTATATAATGGCAATGTTTTTATTTTAGCCAATTTTTTCAGAATGGTTTAAGCTTACATCAAGTTCAGTCAAGGTATTTGAGACCATAAAAATATTATGGCGCATGTAAACGAATTTCTTCAACCTTTTTGTTTTAATTTTTCTTAAAAAACAGTTTCCACTCGGTTTATATATACCTATAGCCCAGTTTCACAGTACAGGAGTTTACATTCGATTTTGGTTTAAACTTAAGAATTAATAGTTAAGTTTAATTTATAGAGAAGCCTAAAAAAGTAGATTTCGTCATGCCGTCCGTCGGTATGTGTGTGCGTATGTGCGGATGTGCGGATGTGGCGTTCTCTGTGCCCCGATCTACAGCCTAAACGGTTGGACGGATTTTCTTTAAACTTCGTGTTTAGTACTTTTTGGTGATTCCCTAGAGGAGAAATTCGAATTTTTGTTTTAGCCCGGCTATAACGGGTACCCCCCATATAAAATGAAAAAAAAAAAAATTAAGCGAGTTTGATTTAAAAAAATTCAAATCAAATCACAAAATTCTATATGGAAAGCATCTTTGTTGGCGACAAATCACTCGTATAAAATTTAATCAAAATTAAACGGATTTTTTTTCGAGAAAAATGGAATTTAAAAAATTAGTTTTTTGGAAAAAACTTTTTTTCAATTTTTTTTAATCAAGTATAATAATTGGGAAATTTAATTTATCAGTTTCAAACACAAAAATTTACTGTGGTTTTACATTAAAAATTTTTTTTCAATTCTTCAAAACAAAATGTATGCAATAAAAAATTATTTATACAAAAGATACACCATCGGCAACAAATCAATTATATGAAATTTTATCGAAATTGATCGTAATTTGTTAAAAAAAAATTAAAATACCGATTTTGCAAAAAAAAACTTTTTTGATTATAACTTTTTTTTCAATTTTTTTTTCGCAGTATTATTTAGTTTTAGGGTAAGCAGTTGTTTCAGAATATTGAATTTCGTCAAAATCGATGAACTCGTTCAAAAGATAGTAAGTGTAATAAGAAACGGAAGTATGCCAGCAGGTACCGTTAATAAGCTATTCTGAAAAAAAAATTTCCAACGAAAGACTTCACCATTGTAAACAAATCTCTTCCACCTTTCAACATAATAATAAACATATAAAATATTATCAAAATCGATCGTATTTTTTGGAAAAAAAAAAACGGTTACGCTTAATTGGAAGGCACTGTTATTTCAAGACCTTGGATAAAAATAAAAAAAAAACAGGTTGCCAAAGCAACTAAAACTTACTTACCATATAATTAGCTAATTTTTTAATTGGTTTTAAGAATGCAACTATAAATGGCTATAATAAGTAATAAACCCTATCAATACCTCACCTTCTCCATGGGCCGGCCGACAAGACGAATCAAGAGAACTACATGATTTCCGCTGCAACCATTTCTTTAGCCGTGTAGGCGGGTTATGTCAACAGCGGATACCATGTTTTTCTCTAAATCGAATTGACCTCACGGGGAAACTGGTTCTACCCTAAGCCATCCAGCGCCCTGCCTAAATAGGTTTTTCAGCGAAGACAGTCATATCGGAGCTAATAGCTTGGCATAAAGCCTGGTGGGGGTAAAGGGCCTCTTCCTTTTAGTGGGGTATCCGAGGATCTCTTGTTTTCCTATGGAAGTCGGTAACAAAGGGATTCACTCCCAAGCAACACAACTTCAAAGTCCAAACATTAAAACCTTAAAATAATCAAAACGATATCCCAACCTCAACAAAATGATAGGTCTCATTAGTTTATGGTATCAAAATGGCGCACCAAGCGCGAATTGGGTTATTCTAGTAGAATAACAGCCATTCCTACCTACCTAGCTAGGTAATTTTTAATTTTTTTGGTCTCGTATACCGTTTTTATCTTACGTTCTACGGTAAAACTGAGCTTTAAATTTACTACAATATTGACTATGAATAAAGCATGTTTGTATGTTTCGTAGCTACCATGCAAGATATGACCTCCCCTCTTTCGCGCGAATTTTTAATTTTCACACCCCAAATCGATTGTTCTTTGGTTATTTTGTTTTTGCTACGCTCCTGGTCTTTTTTTCTTAAACACACTATTTTCGTATATGTATATCTATTAATTATTTTAAATGATTTTTAATATAACTTTCGATTTTCCATCTCTTATGTCAAGGCTTTCAAAAGGAAACTCCTTAGGTCAATCAATTCATCACTATACTCTGTTCAACATGTGCTCAAAATTAGTAGTTTTTTTTTAAAAGAACAAACCTTCTTTACCTTCTTTTGAATGACTGAAGGTTTTTTATGAGAAAATTCAATTGTTAAACCTTGAAAAAGTATTAAGTTTTGTTCGTGACTTTTGTAATGATTAATGAATGAACCTGTATTTTGCAGGCTTAGATTGTTAAATGTCGACATCAATTTAACAAATTATGTTTAAAAGTTTAAACTCAACCTCCGCAAAGTCACGTGTCTTATGCAGATGCATTAATTCTTAATGCAATGTGATCTTCTCCTATATTAGCAACATTCAAATGTGTTGCAATAGCCATGTTTATCTATTAACAATAACATAAAAGATACATGACTATAGTTTATTGTAAAGTGTTTGCGGTAATTTTATTTAATCTGATGGGCATTAGTCAAATATAAAGAATAAGTCAAGGTATTGTGTTATTGAATTTCAAATAAATTAGATTCTGTGTTTTTGGTGTTAGTTGGTTTAAAAAATAAGTTTTTGTTTAGTACATTGATCAGCGTTTGATTTAGTAAATCGTATACTCTAATATACCAACTTACACAGTTAGGTGTTTCAACCAGATTTCTACATGTCATCAAAAATATGTACACAGATACAGCTAACGTTTGGGATGGATCACATTTTTCTGAATGGTTTAGAACTGATTCAGGTGTCAAACAGGGACGTCCGCTTAGTGCACTTTTATTTGCACTGTTTATAGACGACATTGTTAACCACCTTCCTGGAGGAATTAGAATGACAGGAATCCAAATCAATGTGTTGCTTTATGCTGATGACTTGGTCATATTATCAGAATTGAAAGAAAATTTACAATTGATGATTAACCGGCTGTCTATGTACTGTGGAAAATGGGGACTTCAAATCAACACTGAAAAGTAAAAAAATATGATTTTCTCGCGATCTAATCGAACTGAAGCTGGAAACAATTGGAAGTACAATGGAAGGAGTTTAGAAGTGACAAAGGAATATAAATATCTTGGAGTGAACCTTAACCCAACGCTAAATTTTAATAAGCACCTCGCCGGAAAAGCCAAGGCATCTCAAAGTCTCATAAGCTTAACATGGAGAAAATTTTTTTCAAATAACCAAATACATTTGTCTGTCAAATACCAAATCTTCAATTCAGTTGTGAAGTCAACTCTGTGTTATGCAGCTCAAGTTTGGGGAATGGAAGAGTATGAAGAAGTTGAGAAACTTCAGAGAAATTTCATCAAAAAAAATTTTAATTTACCAATCAACACACCGAATTATGCGATTTACTTAGAAATCGGCCTACCAAAGTTATTTACCAACACTCTGAAACTACAAGCTGATTATTTCATTAAAGTGTAAGGTTTTCGAGATGAGCGATTAAGTAAAATGATGCTGCTGTACGAAGTAAGAAACAAGGACTGGTGGTATGATAAATGGGAACGGATCGCCACTGCATGTGGTGAAGATTTGCAAATTGATCCAAACAACATTTTTGCTATGAAAGAAAAACTTTATAGAATAATTCAGCTTAATTTAGACTCGATTCGGAATCAACTTGTAGAAACTGCTATCGAATCAGAAAGCCGAATAATATATAACCAGCTGAATTATAATCTGAGTAACAATAATTATTTCCATGATTATCTTAAGCCCAGAGACCTTAAAATGGTAGTTTTAACCAGTTCTGCACACTATGTAATACAAGATCCAAAGAAGACTGCTTTCACTTTATAAGCAACTAAACTGAAAATTAAAATAACAGTATCTTTAAAATCAGAAATTAAAGTTGTTAGTCGAGCTGACGGCAAAGCCAAGGCTTTAAAATTAAAAAAAAAAAAAACAATGTTAATGTATCAAAAATTGTAAATAAATGAATAACTTACTTACTTCCTCTTGATATAGCACAGCAAAAATTATAAATGTCATTTGGGCGATTCCGCTGGGGACGATTTTCGACATCAATTTTTAAATTATTTTTTTTTTCCTACTTTATTCTGATGCCACTACAAAGAAAAACTTCTTAACTCAATAGAAATATGTCTGTTTTTCACATCAGCCAAAATTTATATTTCTTACGTGATTAGAAAAATAAATATTCCAAATATTCGATGATTTGGTGAAAACTGAAAATCAATGTTTTAAAAAATTTGGTCATAAAATAAATTTTAAAATTATTAATATTTTAATTTTAACACTTTAAAAGTCATTTTAAAGTTACCTAATTTGGACGCGTTGCACCCGCGATTAAGCAAGTGAATTCAGAAGTGAATAAATTATTGTTTATTGCTATTTTCTAAAATTTTCATTACCTAGTGGTTTATTCGTTTATCAATTTTCAAAATAAGAACGTAATATTTACAATGTTTCACGCAATCAACAAATTTAGTTCTTTTTGTACAAGGGTCTGAAAACATGGGATATTTTTGTTGCACACGCGATAGTGCTTTAAACATTTCTCATTGCTTTTTGTACGTATTATTTGAACTTTTATAAACAAATAAAAAAAGAACTGCATAAAATACTAACTTCATTAAAAATGTTTTTAATTATATTAAAAAGAAACCCTCAAAGTGTCCAAATGTCTAGTTTTAAATGATTAGTTTTAATATCTCAACACAACTTTGAGTGTTAATTAAATATTTGGGTATTGTTTCCTACTTTTTTTAATTGTTGGTGCTTAGAACTATTTTTCGGTGTTTTTACCAAATCAAATTTTTGAGCATAATTTCCTGGGCGCTACTGTCTAACACTTTTGCTATCATTCTTGAAGTTTTTTGATATAGAAAAATATTGGAAACACGTTAAGCTAGCGAGTAAAAGTGATTGCCTTTTACAAACAGCAAAAGCTCTATTTAAAACTATTTTTTTCACTTTACTTATTTTTTTCAGTTTTAGTTTTAGTTAAAGTCTAGAAAATTTTTAACTTTGCCTCGTTGTTTAGATTTTTTTTCTTCAAATTTGATCCCAGTTCTCCAAACTATTTTAAATATATATTAGATTGTTTAATATTGAAATTGCATTTTTCTCGGTATATTTTTGCATATATTAACATCTGTCACATTCTATATAAAAAAAGTTATATAGAATGCTATAAAATGCATGGTAATCATTTGCTTGCTTAGTTACTATTACAGTCGAATTACACAGAAAAGTCAATATCAAAATGACATCTCATAGAATACTGTTTGTATAGTATGCTATGAGCTCAGCAAGATAGCAAGACATTTTTCTTTTCTCATTTTGGGGCCAAATTTTAAGTTGAAAAATGGACCCATGTTTCTAATCTTGAAACAATATGAAAATTAACCCAAACGATTGGGACAAATTTTCATTATGAAAAATTAACCCAATTTTTAAATAAAATATCGCTCCAAACGTAATACAAAAAATCCCCTAAATAAATGTATGAATAAAAAAATATCAAACTAAAAATTAAAAATGGCCATTTTTTTTTTTTTTTTTTATTTCTTTAAAAATAAAAATACATAAAAGATTTAGAAACTACATTCAAATAACTAATTCATTTTAAGATATGTATATTCTAATAATTTTAAGAAATAGGCATCATTCTGTAGCACTTGTGTGACTAGTGTCGAATGATCCGGCAATTTTGAACAATTTCAAACCAACAATCAAATATTTGGGTGCATTGTTAAGTCTAGGGGGATCTTTCATAAAAAAAGCCAAAATTTGTTAAAGTAATATGACAAAATAATGGGAAAATAACTACCCAATGAAGTAAACCCCACGCAACAAAAAGCAAATTACCCATATTTTTATTTTGTTTTTATATTTTGCGCGCACTCAAGGGTTTTTGAATACCCTTTATATGATTAACACAGTACGAGCATTTAGGAAAACTGGATAGGGGTTGAAAGGAGATACCGATGCACATTGGTTTTGAATGCTTTAAAATGGAGGGGAAAAACAGGGCCGGGTAAAGCATTCCACATTCGTGTAGTGCGGCTAAAAAAAGAGTCTCTGTACTTAACTGTTCGTCCGAAGTTGGGCTCAAGGGTGAACTCATGGGCATTCCTTGCAGTACGTGTATTGCGGTTGAATTGTTTCAGGGGAGGAACGCAACTGGCTATTTCGGCGGAGCGATAAAATAAGGAGAGGCAAGAAACATTTCAGCGGTGTTCAAGTGACACAAATGTTTCCGTTATAATCCTGTGCCCAATCATTTTTAAGGCTCTTTTCTGAATTCGATCTCGGAGATTCAAATAAGTTACAGGAGCTCCTGCCCAGACATAAGAATAGTACTCTAGTTTTGGACGAATATACGCCTTATAAGTAAGAAACCTAAGCATTTCGCAGCGTTTTTGGCGACATCAAATATTTGATCATTCCACATTCAAATTGGGGTTAAATATGTGACTTTTGAGTTTTCCGATCCAAGTTTTAAGTAAAATAAAATTTTAAGTTTGGGGTCATTTTTCTTTTTCATTTGAGTTTTTTTTTATTTTGGGGCTTATTTCCATAATTTTGTTTTCTATTATGAAATTGGGGCGTTTTTTTACTTGCTCTAAAGGTATGCACTGCGTAAGGCAAGTCTTGGATTCATGCAAAAAAAAGTTTAGAGATAACAATCAGACATGACATTACGATAATAGAGAAGACGTTAAAATGTGTCCGGTAATTCTGTCCGTCTGTCTGCCTCTCTCGGCACCTACAACCTAAACGGATAGGCCAATTTACTTGAAATTTGCGCCCATAACTTTTTATTGTATGTCATTACCTGTCAAATAACGGTTATCGAAAACGGATCTAACGATTTTAACCAAATTTCACATGTGTGTCGATAATAAAGTGTAGGAGGTCTATCAAATGGTGAAAACCAAACTTTTAGAAAAATTCGTTCAACAGGTAGATGTCATATTTTACAACGGCTGAAGTGATTTGAACGAAATTCAATACTTAAAGTGTTCTAGCTAGTAGCTATTATTGCATAACATTTTCTTTCAAAAATATTTTTGTTAAGTGATAAATAATTTTGAAAAAAAAAAATCATTTTGTGAATTCAATATTCCTAAAACCTGTTGACGAATTTTTATTCATGTTTTCATGTTTTTAAGTGCTTAAACTACTTTTTATAAATTCAAACCGAAATCAAAGTATATAGAAAATTTCGTTGCCCGAATAGAATAATAATTTCAAAATCGATTGAGCGTTTTTAAATAAATCGATGTTTACTTAATAATTTTTATAAAGAAGTTTTTTTTTTCAAATTTGAAGTAGGAAAATTTAAAGGGTGCCGTGAACGAACCCCATACGAACTAACGCCATAATGGTGTTAAATCACTTTAGAATGCGAATAAGAGCCATAATCCCAAATTAATTGCTAAAATTTCGAATAGTACAAAATGAAAATCTTGAATTTTGATTCAAAAAACTAAATAAATAATAAATACAAGAGAAACTTTACATACACCCAAACTCGCACCCACCCCAAATCCTATAACAGTCCCAGGCAGGGAGGTTGCAGGTTGCAGCATGCCCCCCTGCCCCATACCTACCCCACTGTTTATACCTATACGCCATAAACTGAAACTACTTGTTTTAGTTCAATACTTCAATAGTATTTTTGCATTCGAGATTTGTAAAGTGAAATACTTCAAGAAACTTGTAATATGGAAATGGTATGGCATAATTTCACAATCGATTGTGAATTACCACCATTCACATTTCAGTGATGGTTTTAGTTCAAATTTGAAAGTGAATTCAAGCCATATTTGGGTTGTGGATTTAATTCGCATTTGAAAGTGAACTTACACCATTATGGCTTTAGTTCGTATGGACTTTGTTCACGGCATTAATTTAAAGTGCTAAAAAGTTTACATTTTATGCACAAAATATAATTTTTTTAGTCAAACCGTTTTCCAAATATTGAATAAAAAAAAGTAAATTAAAAAAATAAAACAAAGCTCTTTTGAACAATGTTGGTATCGATATTTTATCAAATCATTTAGATCTTAGAAAAAAAAAAAAAAAAAAATGTGTGGGTTAAAATCGATCAACCTGTTCACGAGATAGCTTAAAAATAACAGTTTTATGGAAGGTACCGTTAATAGGCTTGCCAAATTTTTTTTTTCAACTGTGCAAATGGCAATCAGCCGAACCCACCCTTAATCGTTTCAGCCTTTTAGGCTGTAGTTGATTATACAACGAAAGACTGAATTTCCGGCCCTACTTTTTTCGTCTTCTCCATCATCGTTCGTAACGTCATGTTTGATTGTTATCTCATAACTTTTTTTTTGTTGCACAAATTCATAACCCACCGTATATGTATAGTACCTACCTAAAATCGCATGTAAAAATGGAATGATTAACTTTAATTTCGGATCAAAACCCTAAGCACTTTTAATTATTCCATACCTTTTTTCATAATCTTTCAGTCGCGTTATTTCGCAATCAAGTTTTTGTCCAACCCACTAGGTATTGCATTTTATTTCTTTTCTTTTCTAAGAAACTCTTCCTTAACAACCGATTATATTCGATGCCTATGAAATAATTTTATTTAACTGTTTCATAGCTAGATACAAAAGAGGAAATAGTAGTATAATTACCTACCTTCGAAACCTTAACATCTGAACTTTGTTAGTATTTCCTTTTTTTCTATAAGGTTATTTCAAAACGCTTAGCCCTTTGAAGTCTACTTATTGTTGTTTAAAAAAAAAAGAAATAAAATTCCTTTAAAAATCGAAAACATAAAAAAAAACGAATTAATGCGTAGATAATCTTCTTCATCATTAACTTAACACATCATTATTCCAGCTGTGCCAGATCCACAAACTACAAACACTTAATTAAATGGAAAACATAATAATTTCCATTATTAATATTTTTAAGAGTCAAGTCATTCCGAGACGAGCTGCGGGCGGCGCTCCGTCTATATTCGTTGCATAACTTCCTACCAATCTTAGTTACACAAAGCGTCTAATGACTTGCTTACCGTTAACGAGATAAACATAATATCCATCGATTAGCAACTGTTAATTTATTAACAATTTATTCACAATCTGATCACCCACTGCAAAGACAAAATAAATAAATCGGACTAAAAAAATATTGTTGATAAGACTATTAAGCTTGGTTCCGAATGCTTACATGGTTGTTTACCTATAAAGATACATCTACAAAGTATCTACAAAAAAAAAACTTGCTAATGGATTGGTTCAACAGTGAAAGTGATAACTACTGTTGGTCCAACCAGACAAGCAGCAGCAGGGGACAGGGAAGCACTCTGTTCCGGCTGGCAATGTGCGAAATGACGGAAAGGCAAGGCACTTCACTGAAAGCCTGTATATGGATAAGGGGGCTTCAACTTTAAGTGATTTCAAGATGAGAGTGAGAGTTATAAACAAATGTGGTTATGTCAATGCGCGATACGTGTAGACAAGCTGTTGAGGCAGGTTTGCTTTTGTTTTGGACGACTGTTATGACTCTGTGCCAATGGACCCAGACTAATTTGGGATGCTGCGTGTTTTTTGTTTTTTTTTTTGAACACACATATTTTTTTATCGATCAATTTCTATTTATTTTGAAGTTTATTTTGTTGTTAAAATTAGTTTGTTTTAATGAACCTGTTATGTAAAGGAATGGATAGCTATAACGTTCGTAAATTGCTGTTACTTTCTCACTTTAATATGCTTTTAGTAAGATGCATGTTATCTTTTTTATTATAGTATTATTTTTATTTATTTTTTTTTTTTTACAAATTCGATTTCTATTTTATAACTCGATTAAAAAATATTGTGCATATTACATCACGATACATATGCAGATTGAAATATGATTAGATTAGTGATACATTAATGTTTATTGTAGATGAATGTAATTTAATTACGATATTAAAGTTAGCGTATATGAAAGTTATGTTATTTTTTTTTTTAATTTTAAGATTTGAAGAAAAATTGCTTACCTTTTACTTGAATGAACTAAATTATCTTTCATTGCGTGTTGAGGGACAAGTTGAAATTTAGCAAATCATATAAAAGTTAAAGCTTAATATATAAATCAATTTTGACATATATTAGCAAACATTAACCCATTTCAAATGTTTATCTACGAGAGAAAGGAAACATTAGTGCAATTTAACTAATTTAACTTTTAATAAAGTTAATAACATAAACTGATAAAATTTCGTAATTTTTGTTGAAAATTATTATTGACTTATACCTTTGTATATATATTTTAATTTTTAATAGTTACCACATAACTCAATTTCCCCCGTGGACATGTATCAGTGAAATTAAAGCTATGGATTGAGTAGCTTGGGATGTTTCGTAGACTATAAGAATTTGGAAAAAAAAATTGACCAACCAATTGGAAAAAAGAACGAGAACCATGACACAATAATTGACCGTGTGAGAAGCATGGAATGTCCAAATACTATTTTTTAAGGAAATTGCAATCTCTTAAATTGAAATGGCAAGTTATTTGGAATAATGGGTACGCGGGGAATCAAAACGCTCTCTTTTTTAGCAGCCCTTAAATAATTGTGGCTTTTGTAATATTGCTGCACATCAGCTCTATGAAGTATGGTCCCATTGCACGGTCTGGGTGCGTCAAGGTTTTGCATCAACAGAACATGGAAAGCCAACTTTAAGCTCCAGCTTATGCGATGGTAGAATTGTTAACTCGGAAGAGTTCTTTGTTGACAGCACTGCAATCTCACAAAACCACTCTTCATTATTTATATTAATTTTAAAATTGCGGAATAGACTTTTATGATAAGTTAGTTCATCGAGCACCCAGCGGGTAATGCAGTGGTTGAGTGGAAACGGCCTTCATCTATCTCTGCCTGGATGTGCCTATGATCGTAAGATAGTAGGTACTAAAGGTAGATAAAGATTGATGAGGGTAAGGATTAAGTTCAAAGGCGTCGACGTAGGTCAGTGGAAGTAGTAATTGATTCTCTCTTTCGTTTATGAAGGATATAGAGGGGTTAGAATCCTTCGTAGGTAATAATACTCAATGATTACTCTTTTGCTTACTTTGTCTTCATCTTTTCTTTTGGTTTGTTTTATTCGAATATCGTAAATTTCTGGTGGGGGATAGTCGATACTGGCGTGAACGCACTGATGGATTATACTTTACTAGAATAAACGATCAGAAGTAAGGTCGTTTATCCTTACGGTTACGGTTGAATTACGTGTATGTCAACTAGGCACGTAGAGATAGTAGTAGATGTGAAGTGGAAACTCTTTGAGGGTTAATGCTCAAATGATTTCTCACTTTAATCTATTACGTCTCCTTTTTTTTTTATGTTCCCAACTACTTTGATTAATTTCAACTCAAATTCTTTTAACGAGGTTCTATCAGGCGTATGAGTACTTTTCGAAGATTCATAAGTTAGACATGATGTAGTGGCAATCTCTTGTGTGTATGGTTTCGATGGTTCCTTATGAGAAGAATATTAGAGTTGAGAAAGGTTGAAGGAAAAGTTCATAAGACCGAGTATAATCATAAGTCATGATATAGACGTGGCGGGTCATAATCATGAAATGAGATTATATGTTTTGTGAATTGGTTGGAGGTTTGATTTTAATTAATCCTCTCCTGAGTTATCGTTCATGTAAGTCTTATGTGGATGACGTATGAAGGTGAGAGGTGAATTTTCGTAGGACGGAGATTTCACCAGAACGGAATTAGAAATGGACAATAATTGTTTTTATTGTGTTTCTTGGTTTCGGTCCCACAGGCGCGTTGATTGGTTAGAACGTATAACAACATCTATCTCTTCATGTAAACAGCTTGTATGGCGGTAACAGATGGGAGACCGTTACATAAATGGCGCCCAACGTGGGGCTGCGAAATTTCGCATGAGCGGAAATTGTCGCAAGACGAAATTCTATATAATTTTTTGTGTATGATTTTTTTTTAGAGTTTCGGTCCCTGTTGGCGCGGTGTTTTGTGACGATGGTTTTGTGTTGTAAAATCTTTTTGTCACTGACTTCGAAAATTCTGTACAGATTCAAAAATTCTATACAGAAAAATTTATTTCATCCGCTTCCGGTTTAACGCCTTTAATTTATGTTTGCACGACATTATGTACTCGTCCCATACTATCAGCTTTCACTGCCGCAAAAGATCTCCTCGGCCGCTGTTTTTGGTGATGTTGCATATTGGGGTGTACTTCGCTTGCACATCCAATATGTACGAAATAAATAAACTATTAGTTTTATTGTTTGGATTTTTGTTTCTTTTTGTTTAGTTCTTGATGATATATACTTGAATATTAGGTGGCGGACCCGAAATTGATCGTTATTATTTGCTTACGGTTACGACGCATGGTGTAAATAAATAATTTTTCGTGAAGATTCTTGATTCGTGAAGAAATTTGCCTTCTTTAAATGTATACTTCCTGTTAAAATTGTTACATTAAAATTGGATCGTAACAAGATTTTTGTATCCATTGCATTTAACTTCAAAATTTGTATCAATAGTTTTCCTATTTCAAAAAAGGGTGTTGTTTGCCAGCGATACACTAGACATCTGACCAGAAATAAGGTTCCCACGACCTAGTTTGACATTTTTCCCTTTCAACAACGTGTGATCGTTCCCAGTGATTGGGTGAAATACAGACGAATTAAGATGTGGCTATCGAATCTCAGAGTTATATCAACTCATCTGATTACTTTCATGTATAGTAAGGAGAGATTCAGGGAACCCTTTCGGATATGCATTATCATACGACGTTCTTTTAGAATCGCGAAATAGAGACAAGCCTTAGAACATGAGCATCAGCATTCAGTTGGTCGGTGCTCCGTGGAATATTCACCATCAGCAGAGGTCTTTCCATATCTCCAACAGACTATGTGGTTTTAAATGATTATTTTTGTCTAATCGACGAAAGATTAAAAATTTAAGTTCAGTCAACAAAATTTTCCAATATTGCTTACTTTAGCTGGATTAAAAATTATATATTAAAAAAAGATCAAAAATGCAAAATCTCTTACAACCCTTTTTGACTCTAACTCTGAATTTTGTAAAACTTAAATAAAAATAAAGCATTCATTATTCTAATCGAATCTAATATAATTAAAATATATGTTATACTACAAGCCGCACTACACGAATGTGGAATGTTTTACCCGGCTCTGTTTTTCCCTTCCATTTTAATCTTCAAGCATTCAAAACCAATGTGCATCGGTATCTCTTTTCAACCCCTATCCAATTTTCCTAAACGCTGTGTTAATCATATAAAGGGTTATGAATCCCTTGAGTGCGCGCAAAATATAAAAAAAAAAGATAAGTTCATTTAAGGTCTTAAGGAATAAAATTAAAATTACATAATCAAGTGTGTTGATGGTTAGGTACATATGAAATGTCCAAAATTGTAAATCGTATATTAGAATTCATATTAAAAAACAAGTGTTTTATTTACTTATAAAAATACATAATTGAAATGTGTCCTTCTTTTGGAATTAAAAGTTATTTTTATCGTTACTCAGCAGAAATATTTTAAATTTAAGATCACATTAAAAAATAAAAAAATCTCAATCTCAATAAATTCAAACTATTTTTACAATCTTCCAACACTCAAACTAAATGAAGTTTATTGACAACTTCATAACATTGCCATTAGTGCAAAAATCTATCCACTTCAGTTATATATGCATTCATGCATTTATTCTATACTCTTGGTCTAGAGTCTAGTGGTAGACTATCATTTAAGTAACAGGTATATAAAGTCGGTGACCTTATCCGCGAAAATTGGTAGGTGTTTTTTTTTTAACGGTTTTAAGTTAAATACCAGTTTGACTACTGTCAATGACATTGTCATAGATTTTTTAGAAACAGAAATAACAAATATTGCCATAACAGTTTATGGCTTACGGTTGTGTTTGGATTTTGTTATTTAAATAAATAAAGTGGATGCAAGTGTGTCAATGCATATAGGAAAAGTTGTTCCAAAATTACCATGAATGAAAGATTCAATTAAATCGGTAGAAATAAAATATACGAAATATATCTATTCACTGTTATTTTCCCACGTTTCTAGATACTGGGCGCCATGGCCACTGTCTAAACTTGGTTATCATAAAGTGCAAAACTTTGAATTTTGCTGAGTTGTTTTAACAGTTAGATTCTTGACAACTCTTAGCAGGTGAACTCGAAATGACTCCTCGAATTTTACTTGTTAGGATTTTAGTTCTGTAGGTGTGCCAACACCCTAGGCGGATCGGAAATTCAAGATACATTATATTTGAAAGCTCCTTATCTTGATTAATTTGCAATATGGTTGATATGTTTAATGAAATTGTAGTTTCCATAATATTTTTTGAAGTTCTATTAGAATGGGTTGTGAAGTATTTTATAAATCAAAATGAAACACTCTTGTTTGGAGGGTAATACAGGAATGATATTTTATTCTTAATAAAATTATAGCAAAGCGTTAGTAACAAAGAACAAATAAAAGAATGTGCTGTGTGCACGAAATTGGAATTGTGTGGAAATGAGTTTGAGTGGGTAGAGTAGAGATAAAGTATAAAGTATCATACAGAGTATTCAATAAAATGCAACGATGCAATGAGAAGATTTATATTAAAAGATATGTGTACTAAAGTATACATAACACCTCCCTCCTTAGAAAAAGGAAATAGTAGAAAGGAAATTATTGAAATGAGAATTTACAATTTTTTTTTTTTTTACAATATTTTCTTATTAATTGTTTAAAATATTTGTCTTAGAACTATTTTATACAGGTTTTCTTTTTAATGTAATTATAAAATTTAAAAATAAAGGAATTTGGTTTATATACATATTAAATTATTTTTAATCGGAGGTTGAAAATCCGGGTGATAAACTGTTTCTGGATGATGAAATTGATCGTCTGGAAGAAATGTAGTTGATGCGAGTTTTTGGAGATTTACTGTTTCGGGATGTTGAAATTGGTAAACTGTTATTTTCTTGTTCTTGTATTGCATGCATGGTAATTGATTGTGAATGATATGGTTCTGAAGTTGATTGACCGCTACACTGGTTGTATATGTTGACAAGACACCCTGATGATGATCCTCGTCTTTTGCGTTTACAGCATAGTAATCGGAGAAATGTATATAATCCAATACAAGAAAATATTTTATGTAAAATACTGCATACTATTATAAAAGCGATTATTTTAAGCGATATTATAACCCAATTTCCATGTTGAATTATGGTATGATTATTTAACATGTGGTCAAGTTGATCATCAATATATTTTAGTCGATGTGCTGCATGTTTTAGATCATCAAGTTTGATATTTGTAAGATGAATTGGTGAAAGATAAAACGTGGCATTTGTTTTATTCATTGATGCTTTGGAACAACAGTCGTCTTCAAGGATATTTATGCTTGGAATGATATTGTGATATTCTGTGCTCATTTTTCCAGTTGCAATTAGTTGGACAAGTCTGGAGTAAGCGCGACATCCTTCTGAAAGTTTCAGGATCCCTGTATCTTTTATGATCTCATCAAATATGTCTTTATTTGGACAGTCGACAGTAATTCTCTGTGGTTCACTTAGTACATAAATCCATTGATTGAATTTAAGTGGTTGCCAGATTTCTAGATTTCCTTTAATGGTATTGACTTTACAGGTTTTTGGTAACTTGTTGTTTGCTGAGATGAGAATTGTTGTTTCACATATCGGTTTATCCATTGTGGAATACACCAATTGATTTTGGCAGATGTAGTCTTCGTCAGATAATTTTTTGCAAGGGTCTAGATTATTTATTTGTTTATAAGATTGTTTATTATTTGACAATGTTATGTATTGAAAAGTAGGTTCTATGTAAATATAAGTTGAAGTATCTTGTACAATTGGTAATGGAATTAATTTGTAAATATTATACAATAGATTGGTTATCAAAGGAATTTGTATGACAAATATTAAACGTTCATTTAAATAGAATGCTTTTAATGTACTTATTTCGAATATCTTATAAGCATAGTTATATTGTAAAGGTAGGGGAAACATTTTTCCATTTGTTAATGTTTTTACATTATTATCGAGTTCATTTATAAAATTTTTAGGAGTTATAATACATGGATGTATGATATTAGCTTTGATAAGTAAAATTGCATCTGTTAAAAGGTCAAATTGTTCATCGAGTTCATTACTTAAGTAAGTTAAATAGTTTATATGATCTAATAATATGACAGAATTTTCAATAGAACTCTTGGTTTCTTTAAAGTTGTCAATAAAATTATTTAATTTGTTTATATTAGCATTAAACGTTTCCTCGTGCATTTTCAAAGCACTAATAGAATCATTAAAATTTGAAATTGTACTTGTAATCACTTTTGTTTGTTCTTTCATTAAATTTTGTAAATTTGAATTATCTTCTTCAAAATGTTTAATTGCTTCATTGTAATATTGTGCATCGTCTGCATCGGGATTACCGAAAAGCCAGTTTAGGGCATAACCGCCACCATTGAATATACCTCTTTTCTGTTTTCTTTTTTCATGCGGATGATTCAATAAATGGGATAGAGTTTCTTGTTTTTGAAATAAGTTATGAATTTTGATAGACAAAAATTTCAAGGTTTGAGAACAATGAAATGAAAGATTTGTTTCGGGACAAAATGATTGTGTTTGTTTAAAAACTTTTTCGATGTTATTAAGTTTCCTTGAATAAAAGGAAATATTAGTATAAATGATTAATTCATATTTATCAGAATAAAATTTTACATGACCTATTTGCTCATAGTATATGCCACTACTAGTTTTTATTGGTTGAATCTCGAAAGAAGAAACTTCCTTTATTAACAAGATGATTAATCTGGAAGAGAAGATAATGGTTTTAGTCTATTGACATGAACACGAACAAATTTATTTTTGATTTTAATTGTAACGTTTTGATTTTTGTGAACTTTAATTATTTTGTAAGGACCCTTAAAGTTCGGGCTAAGCTTTTTGCTTTTACCAGGTTTACTGTCAGTAGACTCTAAATAAACTTCATCATCTATTTTATATTCGTATGTGTTAACATTTTTGTCATAATGTTGTTTTGAATTTTGCTTTGAGCGTATTATATTATCACGTGCAATTTGATGAGTTTTGTTTAGTCTATATTTTAAGGAGTCATGATACGAATCATAAGAATACCTAAACTCTGGGTTGGATGTAATTGAACTTGGAAGAATAGCTTTGTATCCAAAGAGTAATTCAAAAGGCGTAAATTTTGTAGAAGCATGGACACTTGTATTATAGGCAAACATTGCTAGCGGAATGTACTCATTCCAGTCTGTTTGGTTGGAGTTGATAAAATGCTTTAAGTAATCTTTCAAAGTTGAGTGCGAGCGTTCTAATGCTCCATTAGTTTGCGGGTGATAAGCAGTAGCAAACTTGTGTTTGATATGTAATAGTTTAGATACATTTTTCATTAGATCTGAGGTAAAGTCAGATCCCTGATCAGTGAGAATACTTTTAGGTATACCGAACATGGTAATGAAATGCACAAGGTTTTCTCCTACTGTTTTAGCTTCATGATTCTGTAATGGAATTGCATAGGAATACTTAGTAAGGTCATCTTGCATAGTTAATACAAATTTTGAACCATCCTCACACAAAGGTAATGGACCGACTATGTCTAGTGATAACCTTTCAAACGGTTGAAAGCTTGTACTCGTTATTTCCATTGGAGCTTTATGTTTTTTCCTAATGGTTTTATTTATCTGACACGAAGTACAATTTTTAATATACCTTTGAATGTCTTTCCTCATTTTTGGCCATTGATATTTGACAGAAATTCGCTTAAACATCCTGTGGTAACCACAATGCCCTGAAAGAGGACTATTATGGTTCTCTTTTAAGATAATAGGAATTTGATCGCTCATTGGATTTGTAATAGCATCGTTAAATAAAACTATTTTTATATTTGAATTTCGGAAAACAAACAATATTATCTGTTTACATTTATCATATTTAAACTGGTTGAAATCATCAACAGGATTAGCGATTGCTATTGAATTGATATTATCTTTCTCTAATTCAATTTTTAGATTTTGTATGGTATAAAAGAAATCCGCGTATAAGGGTTTTTCGAAGTACATATGTTTGATAAAACAATGATATATATTTTTTCCATTTTTGTTTTGAGATTTGGAGATGGAATGGAGCCCATGAGAAGAGTTAATAATTATTTCTGGATTTTTCGACAATGATAAAATATTATCCATATAAGGATTTTCTTCGGAAAGATCAGTTGCAGTTAAATATGCTATATGATGTTGACATTTAAGTATAGTTTCTGAGCTTTCGGTAAAATCATAGATATTTGGAGTAAGCGAATTGTAATAGAATTTAACGTAATCTTGAAATGATTCTTTTATCTCGGTAAACAATACATTATTATTTGAATTTATTCGTGATAAGCAGTCGGCATTCATATTGACACGACCAGGCTTATAAACAATTTCGTAATCATATTGCTCGAGCTTTAGTCTCCAGCGGACTAATTTTGAACCAGGATCTCTAACGTTGAATAACCACACTAGTGGTCTGTGATCCGTAACGATTTTAAACCGGTGACCATAGAGATATGGTCTAAAATGATTTGTAGCCCATACAATGGCTAATAATTCTCGTTCAGTCGTACTGTAATTAGATTCTGAACGATTAAGTGTTCTGCTTGCATAGGCAATAGGCAAATCAGTACCTATTGCACCTTGGCTAAGGACTGCTCCAATTGAAAAATTGGAGGCATCGGTTGTAACGATAAATTCCTTAGAGAAATCTGGATACTGTAATAATGGTTCTGTAGTCAGTATTTTCTTCAAAATATTAAAAGAATTTTCTTGGTCTTTTGACCAAACGAATATAGCATCCTTTTTTAGAAGTTTGGTTAAGGGTCTAGTAATAAAAGAGAAATTTTGAATAAACCGACGGTAATATCCAGCTAATCCAAGAAAGATTTTAATATCTTTTGGATTTTTAGGAGTAGGATAGGATAAAACATCTTTTATTTTCTCGGGATTAGGTTTTACTCCATCTTTTGATATGACATGACCCAAATATGCTACGTCTGTATGCATGAATTCGCATTTATCAGGCTGTAATTTGAGATTATGCATTCTAATTCGATTGAATATTTTTTTTAACTTCATTTCATGATCTTGAATATTGGACGCGTAAATGACAATATCATCGAGATATACGAAACAATATAATCCTTGATATCCTGAAAGAACTGAATCCATTAACCTTTGAAAGGTCGCAGGAGCGTTCTTCAACCCAAAAGGCATTCGATCAAACTCGAAGTGTCCTAATGGTGAAGAAAAAGCTGTTTTAGAAGTATCGTTTGAATTCACTTTGATTTGATGGAAGCCAGAGGCTAAATCAAGGGTTGTGAAATAAACGGAATGACCTAATTGATCGAGGATTTCAGATATGTGCGGGAGAGGATACGCATCTCCTATAGTAACATTGTTTAATTTTCTGTAGTCTACAACTACACGCCATTTTTGAGCGCCGGAAGCATCCTGTTTCTTAGGAACTACCCAAAGAGGTGCAGACCATGGGGATTTGGATGGTTTGATAACATTTTGATCAAGCATTTGCTTAATCTGTCGTTTCACTTCGCTTTTATGAGCTTCTGCATAACGATATGTTTTAGCAGCGATTGGGGGTGAAGATCCTGTATTGATATCATGTGTTATGGTATCTGTACAAGTCAAAGAATCTCCTTCTAAGAAAAATATGTCATTAAACTCTTGACAAATTTTCAGTAACGAAGTTTTTTCTTCATCATTTAGATGTGAAGTTCTAATATTTTTTAAGAGTTCATGCTCTCTTGTATAAGAAATATTTTTTGGATGATTGCTTGAACTTGATTTATTAAAATTTTCTGGAATAGGTTCAAGACATAATTTGATTTCTGAAAGAGTGTAATTTTCTTCAGTAGTATTTAAAATAGAAGCATACGCTTTAGATTTAGAGCCGACTTTAGTAACAGCTTTACTTAAAAATACTCCGTTTTTTAAAACTATATTAGGTAAAATACCTTCTTTGATTTCTGGATTTTGAACTATAACCTCAATAAGAGTTTCAGTTCTAGGTTTAAGAATTTGAATATTATTGATTTTATTTTCGGTTTCATAAAGAATAGGAATTTTTCGCTTGTCAACTATAATCATGTGATTTTCGTAGTCAATTGAAGCTTTATATGCTTTTAAGAAGTCATTGCCTAAAATTCCGTCAAAAGGAATGTTTGAATTTCGATTTAGAACATGAAATTGGTGATTAAAGAACTTTCCTGATATTTTCAAAGACAGAATAGAACAACCACTCGTTTCTATTGAGTGATCAGGACTTATACCATTAAGGGTAATTTTATTATTAAGATATACCACTGTGTTTTCTTTTAAAGACTTTGCTTTAACTATAGATACATTTGCTCCAGTATCGATAAGAAGTTTGAGTTTAGCGTTTTTTGAAGAGTCACATAATATAGAGATAGTTGAGGAACATTTTCCTTCAAGTAAAATTTGCTCTTCTTTAAATGGATGATTAAAAATGTTGCTTGTTTTATTTATTCTTCCAGCAGAGCAACTACTGTTGAAGAATTTGAGCGGTTTTTTGGATTTTGATTTGAAATTGAAATATTCTGTTGTTTTTTATTATTATTGTATGTTCGTTTACGGCATTCCTCGATTAGATGCCCATATTTTTTACAATATTTGCAATGTTTTTGGTTAGGACCGTAAGATTTGGGACTATTTAAGTTAACGGAGTTTGAGCAAGAAGCTTGATTGATCTGTTTTGAATTATTTCGAGGTGGATTTTGATACATTTTTTGAACTTGTTCTTCAGCTATAGCAATTGATATTGCTTCATTAAGTGTTTTAATTTCTCTTATCCTAAGAGAATTTGATATCCGTGGTAAGGAAAAGAAAATGAATCGATTTATAGCTATCTCATTCAGCATCTCTAACTTTCCAGTAAGGTGAGCACCTTCTGGTGTAGCATTTATGGTTCGTTTTAAAAGCGTTTCCACTCGATAAACGAATTGTGCAACGGACTCATCAACATTTTGTTTTAGATTTGTTAAATCACATAGAAGTTGGGAGTAATGTTTTTTGTCTTGATACATTGTTTTAAGAAATGCTTTGAGCTCATCCCAATCTTTAAAAGTTCTATTGACACAAGCCGCTTTGGCTTTGCCAGAAATTTGCGTTTGTATATAGTCTAATAGAATGTATTTTTGGGTTGCATTTGCCAGGCCAAAGGCTTTGTTACAATCTGCAATAAACCCATTTAATTGATCCCTGTTACCGTCAAAACCTTTAATGAATTTAATGAGAAAAGTAATTGGGAGTTCCGAAGAATCTCTACGTTCATTATTTATATCATTTTTAGCTTCATTTTCACTTATATCTTCATTATCACTCAAATCTCCTTCTCTAACACTATTTATATCATCATTCGACATGATTTTATTTTATTCAATGAATCACAACAACGCACAATTAGCACAATAAGCACAATAAGCACAATTTTATTAAACCAAATGCGAAACAAAAAAATGTGATTTATCAAGTACTTACATTGATATGAACACCATACTTGATCTGATTTGAATTAATTAATTATATAATTTTTTTTTATAATCTTTTCTTCTGACACCAATTTGTGAAGTATTTTATAAATCAAAATGAAACACTCTTGTTTGGAGGGTAATACAGGAATGATATTTTATTCTTAATAAAATTATAGCAAAGCGTTAGTAACAAAGAACAAATAAAAGAATGTGCTGTGTGCACGAAATTGGAATTGTGTGGAAATGAGTTTGAGTGGGTAGAGTAGAGATAAAGTATAAAGTATCATACAGAGTATTCAATAAAATGCAACGATGCAATGAGAAGATTTATATTAAAAGATATGTGTACTAAAGTATACATAACAGGGTGTGTTTCTAAAACAAGTATGACATGATAAAATACATATTCTTATTTGCAAAAGAAATATAGTTCATGAAATAAAATAAAATAGTAAATATGTAATGGCGGTAAAATAATTAAAATACATCTCAAAGTATAGCAGCTTAACTGATGGAGTATACAGTGCGGTTCACATGGATAGCCGCACCATTTTTCTTTCAATAAATTGTAGTTTTTCTGTTTGTTTTGTTTCATGAATTACCAAACAATGCCTTTATCTGAAAGATTATTAAATTTCCTTTAGAAAAAACCGGTAAGCTCATTTCGATTCTTTCCTCTACTTATATGCATTTTCAGAACACACCTCTTTTGAATCTACAAAAAATGCTAAGCTTTCCGTTAAAATTTGAAATAATTCTTATATCCGGTTCGGATTCTAATAAGATCAATTTTAACAACTTATTGTGGTGTCTCAGCTTAAAATTTCCTCAAACATTAAACTCTATTTTTCGATGTTTATGGTGGTTCAGATATTAAGTAAACGAAAAATGTGCTAAAGCTCATTTTGGTGGTTGTCTCTGCTAAGTCAGTTTTTCTAAAAAATCTCAATAAATAGCTTTAATTGTTTTGTACCGAAAACGCAACTTTAGGGTCGTTTGCCAGGCAAACCGTTGACATCTTAAGTAAAATAAGAAGTGATCATAAAGTGGATATGAATGATTTAACTATGTTGAAGTGTAGGTGGCGCTGCAAGTGGAATGGAGAAAAATATTCGTCACTTAATTTTTAGTCGCACTGCTATGGGCAGTGTTGGAAGATGAATTCAAGTTCTTTGCAGTGTGTCTGTCACCCAATATATAAAATAAATATTTGTATGCCAAATTTTTTTGAGTTTCGGAAGTAAAATTTTACTGTCGTTTTTTAGTTAAACCGTGAACATCTGTTTAGAAATATAGTGCTAACAACCTAGTTTGACATTTCCTCTATCCAACAGCATGTAAAACGCATAAATCGGTTCAGCGATTGTTGAAATACAGACGGATCAAGATTGGTCTTTTAAGACCCAGTTTTTCAGCGCGAGATCATCCCAAGGTTAGAGTTAACTAAACTCTAAAAATACGTTTTTCG
Organism: Baccha elongata; assembly: GCA_951217065.1. Classification (NCBI taxonomy): domain Eukaryota; kingdom Metazoa; phylum Arthropoda; class Insecta; order Diptera; family Syrphidae; genus Baccha; species Baccha elongata. The sequence goes on from OX578272.1 coordinate 36,503,062, forward strand.
GTTAATTTGAAAGCCCGCTTTAACTCATAGTTAACCCTCAAAATTGTCTGAGTTAAGTTTGAATTAAATAAAATTAAAATTTTTGACATTTTCTGAAATATCTCCCGCAGAATATAATTTGTATACTTTTAACCATTGGTTACATTTTGTTTTTATTAAAATGTTTAGCTTTTTGCTATATTGTTTTTGTTGTTTGTTTTATTTTTTCATTGAAAATGACATGTTTAGATAAACATGCCATTTACAATCAGAGATTGCCCTTAACTGAAAAACTGCTTCGTGAGTTAACTCGAGATTAATTTATTCTCGAGATTAACTAGCTCTGAGCTAAATTCAGGGTTAACTCAATACTGGAAAACTGGTTCTAAAAGGTTTAACTTCCGGTAAAAATTTAAATTTAACCTTTCCGGTTCGGATTTCCGGTAAATTTTATTTGTTTTGGTGCTTGTCTCTGAAAAGCATATTTTTCTCCACACCATTAGCAACGCCATCTGTATACGTCATCATTTCCAAAACTAAAAATGAGTTAAAAGTGAACATAGCCGTTTTGTTGTTTGCTGCACTTTACGCCGCTTACAAATTAAGTTTTGATTACCGAATCTCCGAAAAATGCTTAGCTTCCGGTCAAAATTTAAAATTAAAATTATAGGTTTCTGGTTTGGATTTCAGATAAGCTTAATTTGAGCTTATTAATTATACATGTTCAGAATCCAAGAACACAAGAACCAAAAAGCTTTTCCCAACAATAACGAACCAACTAGAGAGGATGATCTCGTTTGCAATTTTGAGTTCAGAAGGTGCAAGATAAAGTGTCCGAAAATGCAGAAGCTCCAAAATTCGAACGAAAAGAAGCTGTTGACATTATACATAATTGTACGAGAAAATGGACAAACTTTTCGCAAACATTCGTAGCAGTTGGTTTGGTAGTGTTCCAAAACCGATCGACGTAACCAAAACCAATCTATTGCTCCGTACGTTCTGTTCCTAAGCTAAATTTATTGTAAATGTCGTACTTAAGTTTTTCAACGACTACATATAATCAAAATCAAGTCTCATCACAAAAAACACTTGAAACCTCAAAAGTAACATCTAAACAAATGAAGCTTCATTATGCCAAAATACTTACAGTCATAAAGTCACTCATCAAACATTGACTATCGTCAAAAGAGTCTTTTCTTAGTCTTAACCTAGTCAACCAACTATTAATCTTCAATTTACAATAATAACTTAACTTAAAGTCACGTCTATCTTGTGGCTTCTTTTCATATGGCTAAAGATCAACAATGGATTGAACTTTACAACATAAAAGGCCACTGCTTTGTACAAATCTACGGATTCATTTACTAACATTATTATTCTATCCCATAAACATATTGTCAATGTCATCCGAAAGATATTTTTTTTCCCATAATATGCCTCAAATAATAGCGTTCACGACTTAAACATGAAATTCTTACCACAATAGGAGTCGTGTCATTACCAATAATAATAATAAAAAAAAAAAACATGTGCTGCACCTCCTTCGCACTAAAGGCAACCTTGCCGATAAATTCAGTGTATGCAGGCATCTCTTTAGTCGAAGAATTATTATCGTCTTAAATCTTTGTATCTTGGCCTAGGGTCAAATGCGTGGATAATAATCATTTAAAGAATATCTTAACAGCTATACATCAACGCTCGTGATTGCTCATGTTCTGGCAGTTGCTGTAATCACATGTCATTTGGTAGAACAATGGGGGGAAGATAATTCTAGCAATTAGATATACTCAAGTTGGTGTGACATTGAGCTTAACAAACATCGCTAATTGATGGTTTGACAAATTGAATGTCGAAAAACTCATTTATTACTAGACAAAGTATACTCTAACCATACCATATGTTGGCTATACAGTCCGTTGATTACCTACTGAGGTGACAAGGTTAGTGGAAGTTTGTTAAAACTCAAAGTTTTTGACATGGTTGTCAGGATGAGTCAGAGATCTTTTATTATACCTTAACTTAACGTTAACACCAAGAATGGTAAATTTACCGAAAATTTTAGTAGGTGCCAAATGATAGAATTGGTGAAATTATGTCTCGTTAGATATAGTTAGCTTTTATTACAGAGTGACTCAAATAAGTTGATTTTACAAAATTAGAAGAAAATAGAAAATATATGTACATACACTCCGTGTCACTTGATAAAGGACAGGCAGTTTATTATTTTGACACTTTTCCCAAAAAAGGTTATAAAATGTACCTGCTTTTTTTGTTTCACTTGATTAAGGACAGTGTCAAAATCTACCTATTACCGTTATTTTAATCATATAAAAGGGTAGTTAAAGTATGAGAGAGCTAAGTTCAAGTAAAAACTGCAAACAATCCACTACTATGGGCAGAGGAAAGACATTAACCAAGGAGGAAATCGGCCAAAATTGAACTTACCGAAAAGAAGGGAAATCCATCCGTTTTATAGCCAAGAAGATTGAAAGAAGCAAGTGTGTTGTCAACAATTATGTTAAGGATCCAAAAAGGTATGTAAAGAACCGCAAAGGAAGAATCAGAAGTTCACTATTATGTAAGCAAAAGGCGGGCGATACTGAGAACAGCTTCAAATTCAAGGCTCTCCGTAAGTAAAATCAAGGCAGAAACTGGAGTTAAAACTAGTAGATCGACTGTTTTTTGGACGATACAGTAGGCCAACCATATTCGCCATCAAAAAATTAAGAGGAAACAACCATTAAATAACGCATGTAAAAGCCAATGACTTGAATTTGCAACAAGACACATCAGGTTCAATCGAGAGTGGCATACCGTAGTCTTTTCTGATGAAAAAAAACTAAATTTGGACGGACCTGATGGATACAGCTTTTATTTTTATAATTTAAGAAAAGAAGAAATTAATCTCCAAAGGCGGCACAGCAAAGGAGGTGGTGTAATGGTATGGGGAGCAATAAGCTATTACGGAACTGTGGACCTGGTTTTCCAAAGCTCTAAAATGACCGCAATCACTTACAAATCGATACAGGAGAGAGCTTTTCCGCAGTTTTCTGAAATATTTGGTGGACATCGATGGACTTTCCAACAAGACAATGCACCGATACATACCGCACGGACAACAAAAACCTGGATTTAGAAGCAAAATGTAAACCTACTTGCCTGGCCACCATATTCACCCGACCTGAACATCATGGAAAACGTGTGGGGTTAGCTTTCATAAAAACTCTACGAAGGATGAAGGCAGTATGATGAAACGGAAGAGATAATTGAAGCCATAAAACAAGCCTGGTCCGAAATTTCGCTTGGTTATTTGACAAAAATCTATGAATTTCTAAACAGCAGTACAAACAAAAATGTTACTGTTTAATTGTTTTCTAAGATTGAAACAGGTAAATTTGTCTACTGTCCTTAATCAAGTGAAACAAAAAAAGGAGGTACATTTTATGCAACATATATGACGGAAAACCGTCATATATGTTGCAATTAACAACATAATTCTAATTTTTTTTATAATATGAATTTAATATATCCTTCATTCATTGTGCCTTTGATTTTTCCCAAAATACTTAGGGGTTTGAAAAATATCGCAAAGTGAAAATAGAAAACTGTTTGTCGTTAAACAAGTGACACGGAGTGTACATATGTTTATATTTGCAATACTTGACTAAAAAAACAAGAATTGTTAAATGACCACCATTTTGGTTTAGAATTTAGTTTAAAGTTTGTGGATTTAAAGTCAATTCTTCATGTAGTTGATGTTGAAGTGCTGACGACGGTTTTTCAATGATATGATACCAAAAAATTTCGTTTATGATTTCATTGTATCATTTTTGTATGAGATTTTTCGTTTCATTTCAGCTGCATAGTATGCTTTATATATAAATCGGAAGCTATGTATGTATATGAACGTTTGTTTCAAAAAACTCTGAATTATGTGACTTTTGGTTCTCTAACTTCAAGCTCATATATCTCCACCATTTTTGAAAATATTTGGCATTCGTATAGAGCTCAATACCAGCTGCCCAGTTTTCATACAAAAATAAGCCATCTCCTTTTTGTATGAAAAAGTCAAAAATCGAATTCATTATGCGTTGTTTTAGTGGTTTATTACCATCTTGGAATTATAACTTTTCTAGTTAAACTGGTTTGAGGGTCGTCGGTTATGGCTTGTTTTAAATTCCATAACGGACATATCCAGGTAGAAATTTTTTGTGTGTTTTATATCACGTGTGACCCAATCGTTTTTCCATTTTCGGAATTTTTTACTGCCGCATCACTGACTTCTTCGATTGTGATACCGGGCAATTCTTTGTAGTTTGGTGCAGATGCTGTTGGAAACTGTTCATTTAAAATTCGCGCTTGCGAGTAGTGTATAGCACCGCAGTGAAATGCACAGAGTCCATCACCAGTGAACCACCATCAACCCAACTCCGTCACTTGAATTACTCTATCATTGTATGGTGCAGAAGCATAGATCCTCTCAAATCATATTATATATAAAAAATGTTTAACCAAATCGGTTTAACAGTATAGGTTTTGTTCGTGTTTCCTATAATTGGAATGCCCATATGTTTGAATTTACGAAATCATTACCTAAAATCATTAACATTATGAAAAGTATAACCAAATCAAAAATTCTTTAAAAAGAAACTTTCTTTGGATGAATGTAAATCAATGATTCCTAATCTAACACTGTAAACTAAATTATTCTTAGACTTTTACACTCTTCAAGCCAATGCCATGATGGTATATCAATAAGAAGTTTTGCCTATGTGAGCATCTTTAATTGGGAAATAAATAACTTCGTTAAATTGATTAAATCAAAATCTATAGTTCAAGCACAAAACGTATCCTCTGCTGATATATTATCCAAAAAAGGCTTTGTAAACCGCAGGGATTTCCATACTCTATATGTTATTCAGCAAAACACATTTCATGGAATAACCTTATACTATTGATTTTGCCAATGCCGTGGAATTGTTAAGATTTCTTCAGACGATGGTTAAAGTTTCTTGGCATAATATATTTTTCTATAAAACTATCAACCTATTCTAATGCACATTCAAAGCCATAATAAGAGTAAAAATAAATTAATAAAATTCAACTGCAACTTCTTTGCTTGTGAAATTCATCTCAATAAAAATAACTTGTTGTCTCATTTGAAACCCAATATACTTCATAGCATCATAAATTCAAAGAGTCTAACCTTCTTGAACTTGTATAAAGTGAAGAGTCCGTGGCAAACGATAGTATTTGACCACGAGATAATGTCAAGCCTATATATGGATGTCGGACTTGCCTCCGACATGTGCCAGATTTGAATGTCTCATCTTCAAAGCAATAGATCGGAACATGTTCCGATGTTCCTGCATGCTAGTTGGCCATAATGTCAATGCCGAGTCCGACTTACTATATGGAGTCTGTAATTGGAGATGATATCGTGTTGCGAATGCTCATTCTGTATAAGCAATTCTTTGTGTTCTTCGGTTGAAACCGTACGCGAGGTAAGCCAAAGCCAAAGCTAAGCCAAGCCAGTGTGGGAACGGCTCGAAAGAATTATTATTGCAACTTGTTTGCAAAACCTTTTTTTTCCGATTGGCTTAAGGTGTGATGAGATGATGTTCATTTCAACTCTGCCATCATGATCACATGGGTTGATATTGAGGAATTGTTACAACTGTGAGTTGCAGTCGCGCAGCTCATTGTTAATTTGACTTTTATTCTTGTGAATGGTTTCTCTCTTAGAATCGTGATGTTCCTTGGCATCTGACCCATTTGTTTATGTTGCTCAATGAAGCTTCTTTCTCATAATAACTTTATTTATGTTCCCAAGTGTTAAAAAATGAGTATCTCTATTTATTATGGCTTTCATGACTATAATTAGCTTTAATTATTTTAATTCAACTAAATATGTTTGAATAATTTATATATATATGCATGCGCATGCAGCAGATACTTTAATCATGCAACACGCATATCAATTGACTTGCAAATACGGTTCATGAGCCAAGGGTTACCCACACCATGCTTTCGAAATTCACTCATAATAATTGCACTGATTCTGCAACGATCCATGAGCCTGTAAATAAGGTTACCCCTTTATAGTCGTGTTTTACCGTCATCATCATCATCATCGTTGTGGCAGGGATATTCATATTGTATCTCAATTTCAAACCTTTAGCAAGTATGATCACTTCGCGTATTGTATATCAACTTCGACTTTGGCTCGAAGCTAAAGTGCAATGTTCCACCCAGTGGCTTGGTGGTGGTGTAAGAAAACAAAATAAAACTAAATGTGGTAATAGAGGGTATCGGAATAGATAATGTGGTTTCAGTATATTTGTCGAATTTGTAATTATATATCTAATATTTCTGTGAATAAAAAGGCGTCAGAAAAAAAGGGTAGACATGATGGGATGTATACACGAGAAATGATTGTTGCGCATGAGTATAAAGTTACTTTCTCGTGAAAAAGTGTTTTAGTATAATTATTTGTTTGTCAAGTTAAACCTTGTCATTTTCTTACACGAGAAATTAAATGTATTTCGGATCACTATTGATTTATGCTTTTTATGAAATCGAATCTTTGTGAAGATCGCATTTACCCAGCAGAATAATAATATAGAGCGTTTCCGCTGATGTTACAAAATATCCTATACTAGCAGATCCGTTCATGTGTTGCTTTGCAGCTGCTAACAAACATTGCAGAGGGTTCTCATTTAAGAATTTTTTTAATACATTTTTTTATGCCAATATTGAATTTAGTATTGATAGTTTGTTAAAATAAACTGATCCTCATGCGTTATTTCAAAATAAAACCAGTTTGATGGATGTCTGACATTTTCCTTTTAACCCTTTTTACTTGCGATTAAAGGTAGTATAAGGCAAATTATGCATTCGTAAAAAAAAAAGTTTCGAGATAACAATCAAACATAACATTACGATGATAGAGAAGAAGAAAAAAGTAGGTCTGACAACTCTGTATGTCTGTCTGGATTTATCGACACCTGCAGCCTTAACGGTTGGGCCGATTTTCTTCAAACTTCGCATAAACTATTCTTAGTAAAATATCCCCGGATGCTTTTTTTATTTTTGACCTAGGTATAAGAATATCGGTATCGATTTTGATAAAATTTTATCTATTTTTTTTCAGAACCAGCTTATTAACGGTACCTGCAATAGAACCTTTTTTTATTACTCCGACTATCTTTTGAACGGCTTCACCGATTTTAACGAAATTTAATATTCAAAAACTACTGCAAAAACTGAAATGAAACTGCAAAAAAAAAATTGAAAAAAGGAATTTTTGAAAAAGTTTTTTTTTTGGTCAAAACCGATAATTCCAATTTTTTCGAAGAAAATACAATCAATTTCGATAAAATTTTACATGAGTGGATGTCTTTCGTCTGATTTTTTTTTTGCCATAGAACCATTTTTTATTGCTCCCACTATCTTTTGAACTTCTTGAACGATTGTAACGAAATTTAATATGCAAAAACCACTGCTAAACTTAAATAAAATTGCAAAATCAATTTTGAAAAAAAGTAATTTTTGAAAAAAAAATTTATTTGCCAATTAGGGAATCCGACGAATAAGTTGCGGAGGGAATCTTACTCACTTTCGGTAGATTTGCTATAAGCGAGTCCGCAAGCCATACGCGGGAATAAATGTCGGTAACGATGTTCGTAAAATTGGTATTACTGAAAAAGAAAGGCATCCGCCCCACATCCGCACTCCATACAAAGCAAATCCGCAGTAAAATTGGTGCGGATGAAAGTGATTTTTATGAAAAAAAATTCAAGAAAAAGCTATCTGCTAACAAATCTGAATTTTTTGAAACAGAAATAAAAATTTTTGGATCGCCGAAACGCATAAAGTTTTTTTTTGCAGTATTTCTAATAATTTATTGAAAGTGGCAGTTTCCGAAAACGTCAACTGCGTTTTTTTTAGGAAGTGCAACTTTGGTGTCGTTTTTTAGCCAAACCGTGGACATCTTCCCAGAAATATAGTCCCCACGACCTAGTTTGACATTTCCTCTATCCAACAGCAAATTAACCTTGTAAATCGGTTCAGTTATTGCTGAAACAAAGACGGATAAAGATTGATCGTTAAAATCAATAAAAATGGTTTTTTTTGCGGTACAAAAATTATTTTAGTCAAAACAATTATTTTTTGTCCTATTATTTAGAGTTCCGGAAGTACAACTTTGGTGTCGTTTTTTGGCCAAATCGTGGAAATCTGTCCAAAAATATAGTCCCCATGACCAAGTTTAACATTTCTTCTATTCAACAGCATATTTTTCTTGTTAATCGGTCCAGTGATTGCTGAAACACTGACGGATTAAAATTGGTCGTTAAAATCATTAAAAAAGGTTTAATTTGCGATATTAGATATTTTACGATACTAAAGTATCTTAGATTGCTTTTCTCGTGTGCACTCGAACGCTCCCAATGTCAACTTTTGACATCCACGATAATGCAGTTTCAAAAATGGAAAAGTAGTTCGCAGATCGATAATGCAGCTCATTCATCGGATTCAATAATAGAATTTCATGCGAATGCGGATCCACTGCGGATCCAACCGACTCCCGGGGAGTGAAATTTTGCGGATTCAGTAATAGGCATGAATAACTATAAAAGTTTGTAGCAATATTTGGTTTCAAACTGAACTTTGATTCATAATAATTCAGAATGTGGAATATCAATAAAATAATAGCCAGCAAAACAATAATTAAATAATTGTTGTTTTTAACTACTTTCTACAGGTATCGCTTCGTATCGAAACCAAAAAGTTGTTAATTTTTGAAGTATGGAAAATTTGCACAAAGCTTTGAAGCACTTGTTTTTAAAAGATTTTTTAATTGCTTTCGAATTACCAAGAACATAATTTCATGTTGTTGTATTAAAATCAAGGAAATATATTTTTTTAATCGTCTTAGTTTATCCATAACAGTGCTAGTGAAAATATAAATCATAACCAAGCGCTTCAGGAAATCTGCAAAATTAACTTAAGTGCTTTGCATACCTTTTCGTAGAAAACAATTGAACATTGAAACAATAATTTGTACACTATACAAAATTGCAGAAAAATAGCTTCTGGGTCTAAAAAAAATTATGATTTGATGTATGCAGTATATGTATCGAAATCGAAACACATAGTCAGATCGATGTTCATTTAAAATTAAAAAAATGCCTAGAGAAGTATGAATAAGTATTTTTGTATGTTACCTCTCAAATTGCATACGTTCAATTTCCGAGAAATAGAGGCAAGTGAATCCTGCAAAATAAATTGTTTAGCAAAATTCTTTGCAAATGAGAAATACATATGCAAAATATAATGGTTTTTTTTATAAAACGGAATAAATTGTTGCATTTTTTCTTCTTATTAAATTACGAAATTTTTAAATTACTCAAACCACAATTCCACGATTTTTAATTAAAAAAACAAAAGAAAGAGCACTATACTGGTTCGCACAAACTTACTCTTGTTATCAATTATTTACGTGAAGGTTTAACCCAAAAAACAAAAATAAATACCGTTAATGTCAGATGAAACTGTTCTTGAAAATTAAAAATATATTTAAGTACAAACGGAATTGGTAAACGAAAAGTATTATTAAAAGTTTTAAATCTGTGTCTTACAAAGAATCAAACCAAAATCCAAGTATGCAAACAATTTACGAATGTTTTTTTCCAACATCGTTGGATCGATTTTCTAAAAAATCAATTTTTTTTCAAATAATTTTTCAAAAATATTTTTCTAAAAAAAAGTGCGTATGTATGTTTTTTGAACTTAACTTATTTTACCTTAAAACAAAATTTCATAAATTCTTTAACAGGTTTTTCAAATATTGTAATTCAATTCAACAAAAACATTTTTTTTTTAATTATTTAAAACTTAAAATAAACATTTTTAGAAAAAAGAATTACGACATGTTTTTTTTAAATAGATAAGACAATTTTAATATTCAATTTCGTTAAAATCGCTTCTGCCGTTATCGAGATAGTCGAAATTTAAAAATACCGTTTTATTGCTGGTACCGTAAACCATATCTTGCAAGTTTGTTTTTGATTATCTGATAGACCTCTGACACCTTATTACACATGTGCAACCGTTAAAGCTGCTTTCGAGAAAAATAAGGTTTTCGATAACAGTTATATGGCAGGTATCGTTATTTTTAGTTCAGCTTAGGCTGAAGGGGACAAGACAGACAAACAGACAGAATTGCCGCCAGTTTTTTTTATACCGTATATAATTCTTTACAGAAAATGTCGTGACATAAATTGTTCAAAAATCTGTTGTTTTTTAAAAGTTGATTATTATTTGTTTTTGACTAAAATATTTGGAGCTTTTGTTTTTTTTTTTTATTTTTGATGTTTTCTCTTAAGGACTTGCTCTTGTTGAAAACATACTATTGAACTACAAAAACTTTAATTCATTAAATTACATATGTATCATATTATTTTAGGTTTTATGCTATACATTATCTGCTAATAGTTTTTTTTTGTTCAATTTTTACGAGAACGGCTCCAACGAATTTGATAAAACTTACAGTAAAAATGCACATAACGGATATGTGGTTTCGACGGTTTTATACAATTTTTTCCATAAATTGATAACGACTTACCCGATTGCATTTAAATTTAATACGACATTTAAGTTTGACATTTGAGACAAGATGGCGTTTAAAGTTGTAAGCTAGCAAGCTAAACAACATAAAAACTAAAATATTATGATACATTATTAAATGAATTAATTTTTTTTTAGTTCCAGTTTGTAAAAAGAGCAAGAGACAAAAAACGCTCTCAAAAAAACAATTTTAAGATCTTTTTTGTAGAAAAAGTAAATATAAGGTACATATTTTAACATAACATTTTGACCAACAAATTCATAGTTTTCAAGAAGTTAGCAAAACAATATGTTTGTTTTAAAGAGTACCATTTGGAGACTCGAAATTCCCAAAGTCCATAAAAAAAGAATATCGGCATTATCCCGTGTTTGTTTCATTGATTGCAATATTTCAAATTAAAATTAAATTTAAGTTTATTTAGTTCAATGTATGCCTGCACATTAAGAATATTCTTCTTATAAATTAGTGTAAGGCTTTAATTAATACAATTATAATTTGAAGAAAACTACTTTATCATATATACAAAGAAAACAGATTATAATTTATAAATTAATATATTAAATATAATTAAATCGGCAAAAAATAAAAAAAAAGAATTGCAATTTAGAAAAGAATTTAGTTTATAATTTTATGATAATATTAAAAAAATATGATTTAATGCAATTAATTAATTTATTAAAATTACAAAAAAATAAGAAAACATAAATGAAAGTAAAAATACATAACATCTCAATAAAAAAAGAAGAAAACAAAAACAAATATAATATTATTCTAGGTAAGAAAGACATAAAGTTAATTTAGATAATAGACACGTAGATCTCTACGAAACTGTGCTTCACCGTTCACTCTTTTCATGTGCCTTGGAAGTGAGTTCCACAATCGGATGGCGTTCACGAAAAACTGTCGCTCTGAGGTTAGACACAAAATCGGGGATGAGTGAGTTGTAGGGATCTGCTAGAGGAACCAAATTGTATCCTGTTGAAAAGACTGCAGGGTTGTTGTGTTTGGATAATATTGAAAAATAGTATAAGGGTTCGAAAGCGCATGAGATTATCAAAGGAACATTTATGTATTTGAATTGAAAAATTTGATACATGATCAAATCTTCGCAACCCAAATATATAACGCGCGGTATTGTTAAAAGCGACATTAAGCTTTCTCCTGCTGACAGCATCACATGTAACTGCAGTTACAAAATATTTCGCACCCGTATGTGAATATTGGTAAAACTAACGTTTTAGCTAAAAGCATACGTGTTTTAAGAGGTATATAATACTGCGAGGGCCACAACTTACGTAGAACTCCATAAACTTTACCGACGGCAGCATTTGATGTGCATATCCCAAGACAATGTATTATTAAACAAAAAGCCAAGATTTCTAGCGGTTTCGACATAACAAACATTCGAATTATTCAAATATAAACAAGGGAAATAGCTAATGTTCAATGGTTTTCTACTAATGACAATGCATTTAGATTTCAGAGGATTTAGGAACAGACCATTACATTTTGACCAACGGGAAATTTCTTCTAAGTCCTTATTGATTGTAAATGCACCATCTTCAATGAGACCCAGGGGACAACTTTTGTACAGCTGAACATCGTCAGCATACATTTGTATCGAGGAACTTATAATTTTTGTGGGAAGTTCATTGATATAGAGGGAGAAAAGAAGGGGCCCTAAGATTGAGCCCTGAGGGACTCCTCTAGTGGTCGGAAGGAAACTTGAAACAGCATTACCAACTGAAACTGCTTGTTTTCTGTGACGAAGGTACGATGACAACAACCGAACTGCAGAGGTGGAGAAGCCAAATAATGTTTGGAGTTTGTAACACAGATTGGCATGGTCAACAGTGTCGAAAGCTTTTGAAAAAAAATGACTTTATATAATTTCAGGTGATTTCAAGCAGTATTTAAATTGATTTCAAAATTTTGTGATTGTATTGATTTCAAACAAATTTAATAATTTCAAATGATTGCAAATTAATTCAAGTGATTTCATAGTGATTTCAATACGTGATTTCATTATGGCATTTTTGATTTCATGATTGCAAAAAAAAAACTTAAAGTGATTTCAAATATTTTTAACGATTGCAAAAAAATCATTTGAAATCGATAACCAAAATATTTTATAATTTCATCACTTTAAATAGTGTTTTCATCTGATTTCAACGTGATTTCAAATGATTAGAAATATGAGTGGTCAGGTGATTTCATTCGTGACAAACCCCTCGCATTATCCGCAATCTTGAAAAAGCCGTTTGGTGATTTTCTCGGCTCTCTGTTGGTCGTATAAAAATTTAGTTTTATAAGGAAAAATAATTTGTTCTACCTACTTTGTCATTTATTGACAGATCTTTCCCATATAAAAAATTATTAACAAAAGTACTTGGTATCAAAACTGTGTTACAAAATTGTAGGTTGTAGTTGTAGTTTACAAAGAAACACATTTTTTTTTTAAGAATTCATAAAAACTCATTCATTTTTGTAGTTTTGTGTTTTACCAAATAAAATAACTTTGCATTGTTCAGTTAGTGAACATTTCTTGCAATCAGGAAGATCGTGCATCGACTTTTCTACAATTTGTTATTTTTAATAGGAATCTCTTTTCACCGATTGTGATATATTAGTAAATATTTTGTGATAAATAGACGGTTGTTCAAAGTTGGTTCTTTGTATCTATAAAGCGATAGGCTATAAAGTAACCATAAAGGCGTTACCGATAATATGATCAATTTTGAGAAAATTTTATATGACAGAAGACCTTTGTTAAATTATTTCACCTTGAGAAAAACTCTAATTTGAATGAGCCAGGGATAACGTTTGTTTATTATGTAACTAAATAAATGTCAAGTTAATTTTAGATGGATGCATTGTAAAACTGTCCCAACTAACCTTGTGCAAATCATATGACTTCAAAAAGATTTGACCGACAAAACGTACTGATAATACCATTAATTTGCTTACTTAGGTACTTATTTGATGACAAATACAAAAAAAAAATAAATTAAAATACATTGCGAAGGCGGTCAGATATAAAATATTTTAAAATCTACCTGACATTATAAGAGCAAAGAAATGATCACATTCGTATAATATGTGTTTGTTCAATGCCGATTTATTTGATTGCCAAATGTCAGAGGTTAATTAAATTATCTATGGAGTTAATTAAGCATTCAACTTTCACTTATAAAAACATAATTATAAGTTTGAAAATACCAATTATGATCGTATTGGTTAAACAAAAAAACTGAAATGTATAATTTTCATAATCAGTGGTGTCTTATGCAAAATATCTGACGAGTGAATGAACAATATATATTATTTGGTTGTTTCTCTGACTTCATTTATATAGATACTTTGTCCAGGGTTCAATAAAGTCGACGCAGTGTTTTATCAACTGAAACTTAATTGTAGTTCATACAAAAGTAATCCATTGTTTTTTTTTTAAGTGACGATGATTGATTCAAATAATGATAGCATTATTTACATATATTTACATTCACATTTGTTTCATGCAGATAATATAAATGGGTTATGTCGAAATAATAAAAATAAATAATTGTAATTTTGCATTTTTTCTCAAATAAACAAAATTTAAATTAAAGAAAAACACTTTAGAGAGATGCGCTCACTTTGTCAAATCAAAACTGGAAATATATTATAATGGTTCTTAAAACAAAAATCCAATTGACTAATAGCTTTGATTTTTCAAATTTGTATTAGCCTGATAATGTTAAGTGAACAAAACGCGTTCTTTAAAAACAAAATTAAAATAATTTTCTCTTAACGAGTATAAGTAGTTAAGTCAACAAACCTGAAGGCGCCAATTTTTGGATTATCATTATTCGAGGTGAACGAACATCAAACTCCGTCAGAGCTGTAGAAGAATGCAATCATTTTGGTATTGCAGTTAATTGAATCCAAAGAATTATTTTTTAGTACCTACTTTGACTTCATCTGAGTACTTCGCCCTAAAAAGTCCGAGATAATTCTGCAGTTTTTTATTAAAATAGAACGTTTAGAGCAGTCAAAGGACTTAAAGTGGAAATAAAACAGCAACTGCTTGAATTCTTTGAAGTCTTTTAAAACACTTTTACATTCTTGGCAGTTGATTGCATTAAATTGAATGCAGTCTTTTTAAGGTACTGCTTGAAGTACTTCATGAAATATTTTGACTGTCTAAATGAAGTCTTTTTACTATTAAAATCTTTTAAATACAATAATAATTTTGAATTTTCCACTTGATATTCAAAAGTTCTTAGGTGTAAAAAGACTTCTACCAGTAAAAATACTTCAAGCAGTTAAATAGCTAAATTGTCAATGGGGATTTCCTGAAGTCTTTATTTGATTTTTTTTCAGAATCAGCTCGTTAACGGTATACCTGCCGTAAAACCGTTTTTATTACTCCGACTATCTTTTGGACGGGTGCACCGATTTTGACAAAATTTAATTTTTTTAAGCTACCTACTGCTTATTTTAAATAATATTGCAAACAAAATATTGAAAAAATTAAATTTTTAAAAACCAATTTAGAAAAACTGACCATTCTAATTTTTGTCCGAAAAAATACTATCAATCTTGATACAATACTTTTACCAAAAATTATGCCTTTCATAATATAAATCTTTTTTTATTCCATACATTTGTTTTTAAAAGATTTTTTTGAAAAAAAAAAAAAAAAAATATTTCAAAATATAAAATACTGAAAATCTTTTTTTGTATATAAAAAAAAAACTGGTCAAATGAATTTTTCTGCCAGTTTCCCGAAAGTAACTTGGCCGAGGATCAAGTTTGTGCGACCCAGTTAGTTAATTTTTATACTGAAACTCACAATACACAATACACAAGTTATCTGCCAGTGAAACTTCCGTCAAAATCGGTAAGGCAGTTTCTTACCGTTCCATATAGATACGAATATTAGAAAAAAAAACGCGACCGGAGCGATACTTAGGGACTCAAAGTGGGAATTTACTTCACCAAATAAAAGTAAAGTTAGTTTCCACTAGTGGTGAAGATAGTTCCCGTGAAGTTAGTTCCCTGCATCATAATTTGTATGAAGTAGAGTAATTTGGGGTAAATGTGCGCATAGTGATTTTCTCAAAAAAATGAGAAGAAATTCAAAATTCTTTCGATGAAAAATTAATAAGCTGTCTATATATGATTTCAGCAATTTTCAAAACGTGTCATTGATCCGTGGTTGTGTTGCACTGCTGTGAGTAGTATTTTTTTTTAGAGAGTTTACTACATGAAATTTATGTTTTGGCAAATTTTAAATGCCTGTGACAAGTATTTTGATAAATTTTAGAAAAAAAAACAACAAAAAACTACATTCGGGGTACCTAAGTGTGCGCAACAATTTGGGGGCAAGTGTGAGCAAGAAATTTCATATGGGCAAGTGTGCGCATCAAATTGGGGCAAGTGTGTTCATGCATACCTTTATCAAAGCTCATTTTTTCAATCACAAAAAACATGCGCACACTTACCCTACACACTGCGCACACTTACCTCGACTATACAGGGCAAGTCGCAATTTGAATTGTTTTGGTTTTCTTTTAAAAAATTGTGTAGATATATATTCTGTAATTTGCATGGAATACTTCTTCAAACTAAAAGTGCAATTATCCCGAATGACTCTACGTATCTATTATTTTTTTCGCAATTAATGACAAATTATTTTTAACAAAATATTAATTGCCTACGTCATTAAATAGCAAACATGTTCCTGTTTAGATCATATTATTATAAAAAGCCCAACCTATAAAACTTTATAATGAATGTGAGTCATGCTCACTTGGTCATAGGTGCTAGGTGCTACCAAACCTGACATATCAACTTATCATTCTTTCGAGATCCTAATGTCAGACTTGAATTTGTGTATAAACCAATGAGATCCTAATGTCAGACTTATATGCATAAGTAACACAAACCAATATGCATTTTAAAGCCGCAATGGTCTCATAAATGCACCTTATTAATTCTGCACGTTTATTGATCACGTTACGACGCACGTGTTGTCATTTTGTTTCAAATAAAATCTTGCCTGCCACAAACCGAAGACAATAATTCGCGTCACGTTGACTCAGCATAGCAAGGTGAAGGTAAAATATCATAAACGCGTGGCCTCAACAAATCATTAATTCTTGTTACCAAAATCTATTAAACCATATAAAAGACCATTATAAGTTTACTGCCGCAATGTAATTAAGAACCCCAACTAATACCAACAACAATAAGCGATTACCACACCGGCTGTCACACTGGAGTTGCTAAGCGGGGAAACCATTTAGTGTGAAATATCTAAGAAAAAAGAAACAATTAAACCGCTTGACTGCGTGAACTTTAATTACATTTTACAAATCAAGAATCAGACAACTGAGTCTGACTGTTCTATTCCATGTGAAGGTGTGAGCTTACTTGTGTATTACATTTTACACACAATATCTCGCCACGCTTGAATTACTTTTTGTTAAAGACAATGAGCCTGGGAGGAGAATACATTATAATTATTGTGCTTATAGGGTTGGGCTCAAAGCTAGGCTTTTAATTGACAGCATCTTATGTGAAGAATTAATTTGATTTCCACCTTTTTCCATAGTTGCTTAAGCATGCACAATGAACAATAAACAATAAGAGCGAGGGTGTCATTATATGGTGTCATAATGTGAAAAATCGTTCACTAAGTCATTAAGTCACTTGGGTAATTGCACACGCATGCAAGTGAAGACAACACAAACTTTCTAAAACTAAAAAAAAACAAAAACTATAAACAAAGCCATGGAACTAGATCACTAGATTTTTCAATTTTTGAAGTTCCCTTTTGCAGTGTCTTCATTGTGTTAACGCTATAGCAAGCTTTATAAATAACGTTGTGATTAAAGAAAGATTATTATTTGTGCGAGAAATTCGTTACTTAGCTGTGTGCACTTAATTTGAATACAATTGCGGTTTTGAAATTGTTACATAGCATGGGGGCGAAAGTGCTATCTAATCTATGCAATATTTCGTCATACTATTTGTTATTTTATACTAACAAAGTGTTTGGGATGATTTTTTAATAGTAGGTGGTCTACTATGATGTTCACTTTACATATAGACTCGCTAGGCTATATAGGGTTTCATAGTTACATACATAGCTATGTATAGCTCAGATAGATGCGATAAGTGTTGATGGCGTTAAATTAACTTTGCAGTTTACGAAAAAAAAAACAATAAGAAAGAAATTAACTCTCCGCTCGAAATGTGAATGAAGAATTCAGCAAGATATGTAGTTTACAAGCATCAGAAGTGAAGAGAATTGCAAAGGGAAAAAGTTTCATGGGAACAAATTTTCAGGACGAGGTAAACAAAACATTATTAAGGCTGAAAATCCTTTACAGATGGCTTAAATGAAGAAAATGGAAAAATCACAGTTATGCGTGCACTTTCAAATGGTGATGCTGATCAAATCGTTTCTATCCAACCTTGAGAACAGCAATTTAATTCCAAACTTTGCATTCTTGCTTGACTCTATAGCTTTAGTTTGCATCAACTATAGAGAAATATCGCATAGATAATTTTTTTGGGTTGAGCGTCTCAAACCATCTCATGTACAACTTGATCGGGAAATCTATATCATTCCTTTTACTATACGGACACTTAAAAAGACAAGTTTATATACACGGCCACTTTACCGAATTCAATGCTGAATAGGACACCATTTTTCCACATTAAATCTATATCTCGACGTCTAACGCTATGCACATGACGCTGAATAACATCAATAGCTTCCTTAAAGTCAGAAACGACCGCACTGAAGTTTTTAATTTCAATAAGGGATTCAGGGAAGATGAAAATGCGGTCATTCGCGCTCCTTAGCATCCATTTTGGAATAAAATTAAAACTCTTATTAGAAAACCATTTAGTTGACATCAATCATCATCAAGGAAATCTACACTCGGGTGAAATATACCTCAAAACATAATGATGTATAGCAACGTATGTATAGTAAATGACTCTTTACTTTTCTTTCAGTGTAAATTATGATATTGAACCTAGTTTTGAAACTCCTTCGAAAATACACGAGTTTGACTTTAACAGGGAGGAAACCCATATCTACAGTGACATAACCGAATTGAAGAACATCTCAAATAAATTTTTGTTTTTGGTTGGGGAACAAGTTCACCCCGTGAACAATAGCAACAAAAACAGGTTAAATAATTTCCGACTTATAGAAAAGCTATGATTTCTTTTATTATTATTCGTTGCCAAATAAATTATAACTCTGATCTTAAATTGTAAAAATGATTGTAAAAATACATCAAAAAGTTCGTATGAATTTACTTTAAAAGTTCCAACTTTAAAATTTTTTATTAATGAAACACGAAATTATAAATATACATATAATAATTAAGTTAGTTCTATACAAATATCTTATAAAACTTATAGTACAGTCATTTTAGGCAAAAAAAAGGGGTCAACGTAGAAATGAGAGATAGTAAGCTGGAAACTCGTATATACCTTCATATTGGCGTTCTAAAAGTTGTCTAGAAAGTCAACAAAAATCACTTTAAGGCCAAAGATCACAAAAAACTGTTTTTCGGGAATATATCGGTTCATATGGCTGCAATGATATTAGCATCCATTATAAAATTATAGAGCATAAAAATTCCAACAAATTTTGTAACAGACATTTTTTCATACAATCAACCGTTTTTGAGATAGGGGGCGTAGAGTTTTGCACGCTTAGCAATACATAGTGGTCTATGTGCTATCCCATGTCACGTGTCCCCTCAGTTTTATATGTCCCCTCAGTTTTGCATAGGGGTATAAATCAACTTGGGTCAAATCGTCCAATTCATGGTCGTTTGGCCGCCATTTTTTAAAATTGCCGCCGAATTGATCGTTTTTTGGATTAAAGATATTTTCGCATCCATTGGTCTGATTTTCATTTTTGAAGACTCATTTTATTTGCGTTTTAAAGCCAAACAAATTTTATCAGACAAAGTTTTTACTTAATCAAGACTTTCTGAGATATTAAAGATAAAAGTAACAAAGTATAATGCAGTAATTTAAGGCAAAACAAGGGTTCAACCTAGATATGAGAAGTATGAGAAAACTGCAAACAAATTTGCACTTTTTTCCTTATTTCGACTATAACTTTTTTACTTGCTCAATAGGGCAAGTATTGGTTTCGTGTACGAAAAAAATCGAGATTTTAATCAAACCTGACATTACGATGATAGAGAAGGCTAAAAAAGTAGGTTATGCCGTCCGTCGGTCTGTCTGTGCGGATGTGCGATTGTGCGGATGTGTGGATGTGCGGATGTGCGGATGTGCGTATGTTTGGTTTTCTGTGCACCGACCTACAGCCTAAAAGGCTTGACCGAATTAGTTCAAATTTCGTATATAGAGCACTTTTTGGTGATTCCCTAGAGGAGGAATTCAATTTTTTGCTTTATCCCGGCTATAACGGGTACCTGCCATATAACGGTTTTAGTTTTTGCTAATTTTCTCCAAAACGGCTTTAACGATCTTGATAAAACTCTGTGTACGTTATATTTGAAGTAGTTTTAATATAACTGCATTTCAGGTTTTTGGCTAAAAATTCACATAACGGAAATTTGGTATTAACGATTTTTACAAATTTGACCATAACTTGGTATCGGCTGAGTCGATTCTTTTCAAATTCTTCACAGATTTTAGACTTGACATTTAACACAACATGGCATTTACAGTTTTTTTTTTGATAAAGAGCCGTTAAATGATAGCTGCATTTATCATTTTGGTTTTTCACTGAGACAACAAACCAAATTAGAAAGTGTTCATGCGTGTTCATCAAATAGCTCTAGTTCTAGAACATCAGAGCGATGTCCGATTTTTGTGAAAAAAGTTTTTGTGAACAGGTATTAAATGTGCTTATACGATGATGAATATTTTCATTTTTCAATTAGGCTGCAAATCAAAAAAAAAAAGTGTTCATGTGTTTTCATCAATTTTTACTGATTTTTTTCGAATCGATAAAATGGCTTTAGAACATCAGGTTAACGTCCGATTAAGGCGAAATGGATTTTAATAGGTTGGTATTAAATAGGGCTATACGATGGTTCGCACTTTGATTATAATATTTTTTTTTTCATTTTGTTCATTATTATAAATAATTATTTTCTACGATAATTCTTATAAAGTCATAAAAAAATAACGTTTATTTCTTAAAACGTATTTTGCCTAGTTGTGGAAATTGTATTTTTTAACCAGCCAAATATCTTATACAACATATCAAAAAATTTTAACTACCCGACTGTACTATATGCCCGTTTTCACAATAAGAGTTTAAACTACAATTTTGCTAAAAACTATAGAATTACCAGGCAGTAAGGTTAAACGATCACTGTGAAACTGGAGGTAAAAGTTATTATTACTTCCTATACTTATTATTAAAAATTGTATTATTCAAATAATATTAACATGCAAACTAAAATTAAAATTAATAAATTAGTTTTAGTTGTTTGGTATTAAACTTGTTAGTAAAGCAAATTTCAGTTTAGTGGCAGGTTTTATTTTCGCAAAAATATGTCCTTCGTGCTTGTAGATACAAATGTAAATCGCATATGGTTGAATATGTCAAAATATTTATATTTTGTAGTATTTATTGAAAAATATAAATGAGTTTTAAAACATCTTTATCTATAATTTTAAGACCCGTTTGCTAAAACGATACTTAAGCAAAACTTGGAGTTAAGGCCAGAAAACCTTTAAAATTGAATTTCATTCATATACACTCCACTTAATAATATTTAATTTTGCTATTTTTAGTCTTTTTATTGTTTATTTTTTTAAAACTCTTAAGCATTTATGTTTTACATAAATCCTTATGTGACAGTTTATGCAAAGGAAAAAGTACTACATAAAAATTTATGTCGAACATAATATCTTAAGTATTGTTTCAGCAAACGGGTCTAAGGCTCGTAAGTATTTAACAAAACATTCGAATAGTCTATCAACGGGTGGAGGTCAAAATCTCCAAATCCGAAATCCCGAAAACCCGAAATCTCGAAAACCCAAAATCCTTAATACCCAAAATCCCGAAAACTTAAAAGCCCGAAAAACTAAAATACCAAAAAAGTTTTCCCGAAATCCCCCAAAATTATATAAAATGAAAAATGTGTGCAAAAACTTTTCCTGGTTTTCTTTTTTTTATATATATTATTTATTTTATGGCGCGGGTAGTGAGGTTATAACGGGTGATTTTTTTAGAGGTTTAGAACTTTAAAAAAAAAAAAAAACACAAAAAATTCGAAAAAATTAATGAAATATTTATTTGAATCGATAGTTTGAACCTTGCAATTTAATGTTTAAAGATAATTTCATGCAAATGTTGACCGCGGCTGCGTCTCAGGTAGCCCATCCGCTGAGTCCAATTTTGGCATACTCTTTCACACATATCGGCCGGTATCTCACGAATGAATGCATGATGGATGTTGGCTTCCAGTGCGTCAATCGAAGCGGGCTTGTCCCTATAGACATTAGCCTTGACATACCCCCACAAAAAATAGTCTAATGGTGTCAAATCGCACGATCTAGGCGGCCAATTGACCGGCCCGAAACGTGAAATTAACTGTTCACCAAACTCGCCTCGCAATTGCGCCATTGTTTCGCGTGCTGTGTGGCATGTGGCACCGTCTTGTTGAAACCACATATCATGCAAGCCAAGAACTTCCATTTCGGGCAAAAAAAAGTTTGTTATCATCGCTCGGTAGCGTTCACCATTGACAGTAACGCTGCGATTCGCATCATCTTTGAAAAAATATGGCCCAATAATGCCGCCGGCCCATAAACCGCACCAAACAGTGGCTTTTTCGGGATGCATTGGTAGCTGTTGCAATGCTTCTGGCTGATCTTCACTCCAAATGCGGCAATTTTGCTTATTTACGTACCCATTCAACCAAAAATGAGCCTCATCGCTGAACACAATTTTTCGATAAAAAAGCGGATCCTCGGCCAGCTTTCCAAGAGCCCATTCACCAAAAATTCGGCGTTGTGGTAGGTCGGCTGGCTTTAGTTCTTGCACCAGCTGTATCTTAAAAGGCTTTACGCCCAAATCCTTCCGCAAAATTTTCCACGTAGTGCTGTAACAAAGGCCTAACTGCTGGGAACGGCGCCGAATCGACATTTCGCGGTCTTCTGTCACACTAGCTGATACGGCCGCAATATTTTCTTCACTACGCACAGTACGTAAACGTGTTGGTGGTTTAATGTCCAACAAAGTAAATTTGGTGCGAAATTTGGTCACAATCTTCCGAATAGACTGCTCAGAAGGTCGAGAATGCCGATCATAAAATGGAAGCAGCGCGCGATGAACATTTCGAACCGAGCACGAATTTTGATAGTAAAATTCAATAATTTGCAAGCGTTGTTCATTTGTAAGACGATCCATGGTTAAATTGCAAACCAAACTGAAGCTGTTTGACAGTGACACAAGGTACTAAACACACGTCAGCTGTCAAAACCAGTGTTGCCAAAACCAAACCAGCTAAAAAATCACCCGTTATATGTTCACAATCTTACTTATAAACAGTATTTGGGTTAGAAAGTTTAAATTATTTTAATTTCCTCTCCGTAGCCAGTTCAACTACTTGATCATTTTTTTGAGGCGAGGAGTGAATCTGGTTGAATTTTTTTTATATAAATTATTTCCGTTGAAGAAGTGTAAGAAATCAAAAAATATTACATGATAAAAGAGAGACAAATGGAAAAAGAAACTATCGGAACGGAAAGATCACAAATAAGTTTCTTTAATCGAATTTATTACATGTGAATAATATAAAGTTTAATACTTGCTTGCATTTTTAGACCAAATTCACAAATTAGTGTCTTGATTCGAAGGTTACTTTAGTATTGATGTTGATTTTTTTTATTTTTTAGAAAATGTATTATTTTGTTTGTATTATTGAAATAGCTAGATATATATTTTACCGTTTTAATTTCGGTATTTTTGTTTTTTCGGGATTTAGAGTTCTCCGGCTGTTGGGTTTTCAATACATAGGTTTTTAGTCGTTTCAGGTTATCAGCTTATTTAGAGCGGTTAGTTTATATTTAATAATATAAGAGCTATTAGTGTCCCACATAAAATGATAATTTCTCTAACGGCCATATAACTCAGGACTTGAAAAAAAAATTAACGGTACGACTGGCTGGCACGAACTTGCTCTTGGGGCAACTTAACCCTTTCATTTATTTTTAATAAAAAAAATGAAAAAAATACTTTTTTTGAAAGCATTTTGCCCAATATTTATTGAGCTTAGCAGGACTAAATTTACCGTTTTATGGGAACTGCCGACTAAAAGCAGTTTTTGAATTTGTTTTCCGATGGCAACAAATCACTCATACGAAATTTCATAAAAATCGTTTCAATTTCTCCTCTAAGGAATGCTCTATAAACCTGACATCCCAAATTTAAACTAAATCGATTCAGCCGTTTAGACTAAAAACACTAATCTATAGTTTCTGATAAATAACGCTATACGGTATACGTGATATTTTTTAAGCGGAATAGACGATAAAAGTTTTTGTTGTTTGATTTTGTCATTTCCGTGGTGAGTTTTCTATTTTAATAAAATCATAAACATGAATATGAATCCTCACTGAATCTTTATAATAAATTACTTTTAATATTTATTTTTTTTACTTTCCGTGCTTCTATAAAAAAAAATATTCTAAGAATGGAATTGACTATCTATTATAGACAGTACATAACATGAATCTACTTTGAATCTGATCATAGAAAAGAAGCTGCCGACTTGTTCTGGCTGTCTGCTATAACTACAACTGATTTTTTTTTTTAAATGTGAGGAAAAAAAAAACTCAGACGCTTAACTTTGCATTTCAATAAGACAACAAACTCGCAAACACCTCTAATACTATATTGAGTTCAAGCTGTGGTTGCATCTTTATTTTTTTGAACCTAGTGTCATAGCACTATATATTGCCACAAAAAAATAAAGTAGTGAAACCCCCTGCTTAGATTCAATATAGTATTTGCAATAAGTGCGAGTTTAAGTACGAGTATAAATGCAAAGTAACATTCAGTTTATAATCTCTTTTAAAAAAGATAGTTTAGAAAAAAGGTCAGAAAATATTAACATTCTCAATTTCCGTTTTGTATTACGACTCTTTAACCATAGCATCTTTTTATTTCCAAATATTTCTGGCGGGTGGGGGTTCGAAATTCTGCCGGGTTCAAAATTCTGCTTTTAAAATTATGCTTTTCGATTTTTTTTTATTAACAAATCACTCGTATAAAATGTTATCAAAATCAATCATATTCAATTCAATTATCGGGTTTTCATTTTTTTTGTTTTTCTAAATGCAAAATTTGCGTTTTCAGCAATAACGATCAGGAACATTTGGAATATTAAATTTCATAAAAATCGGTCTTACAATTTAAAAGATAGTCCCTCCTTTTTTTTTAGTTAGTAGATAAATATATCTCTCGAGAAACTTAAAGCGTCTTTAATTTTTAATCGTACTATATATTTTTTTTTTATAGTATCCAGACAACATTTGTATTTATAATATTTGGGCTTATAGGTATTAAACTCTTGATTCTTTGTATAGAATCACAACCAATCATGATTGATTTATTGTACATTAAGTTTCTGATTCACTATTCTCTATACCAACAAAAAATTAAGTGACTTACCATTTTTCTTGTCAGTCTTTCCGCTAGACTCTGTTGCAGGTTTGGCATGACACCCATATATGCTTAAAGCAGCAACTAGCAAGAAACCAGCTAATCCAAGTTTGGATATCATTTTGCTGAACTCGTATTTAACAATGAAGTTGTAGATTAAGTAAACAAGAAAAAAAAAACACAATAATCCTTTCTATTGGTAAAACAAAAAAAAACTTTCACAAAATCCGAAAACAATCAAAAGATATTTATATAAGTTAAATCAATAATTATACTATCAATATGATATTTATTCAAATCTTAAATATTGATCTATTAACTTTGTTTATTATTCAAAAGTCTTTTACTTTGAATTTTTTGTATTATTTAACTAATTAATTAAAAATCACTCGTAAATTAAAAAAAAAACAAAAATGAGGAAAAAAAAACAAATTTCACTTTCTTATGGCAATCAGAAAACGTAACAATAGACAATTTGTATCTTTTCGATACACATTCGCTATTTTTTGCTTCTTGTTGTTGTTTATATAATTTATTTTTTTTTTCTTTAAAAAAAAAGCAGATTTATAAAGCACTTGAACGAATTACTCAACGGCCAAAACTATTAGTGCGTGAAATTCAATGCGAAATCGTGTGCACCGTAAACATAACACCAAAAGCAATATTATATATATATAGAATTTTTTTTAATGCCTCTAACGATTCTGGCTCAAACCCTAGAGTAGAGTTTCAAGCGCGTATTTCCCTTTTTGTTTTGTTTGTAGTTGTAGAAACTACATTTGCTTCACAGATAGTTTAGTTAAATTTTGATGAGAATTCAATATTCCAACTGAAAGTTAGTTCACGACGACCAAAACGACAACGAATGCGGAAAAGTTCCCTTAGCACCTTTTTAGAAACACGTCCGTACCGTTCGAATGTCTAAGCCATCTAACTCGCAAGGGAACTTTCTACAGTAGTTTTGATTTCGTGAGATGATGCCAGTCTTAAATGAATTTTATTCAATCGAGAGAGGATGAACACTTTAGTTTTGAAAAGAGAGGGTTAAAACTTTGTAAGTTTAGGTGAGAGAGCCGGTTTTGTATCTCTGTGTAATATGAATGAATATGAATAACAAATCAGCTGTCTTTTAACCGGTATCCATATAGTAACACTTATAACTGTACTCTTTGTATTTTGTATCTAATTATCTATATCTTTGTTTTCATATAGTTTATATGGATGGAAAATGACTATTGCACGTGGTCAGACACTCAGTTTAGACCAAGACTATAAACATATTCGATTAACTTCGTTTGTTTTGGCGTCAAATAGGTACCTACATAATAAAGATACAGAAAAAAATATAAGCGGTCAATTTCATTTCCATGGCTCATATAACGTGTATAAACAATGTTTTGATACACATTTGATCCGGAGTAATCTAGTGCGAACTTTTGTATATTATGGTGGGTTAATGTAGATATAAGTTTTTGAACATAAATAAGTGTGTAAAATTTATAGACCTAGATTTGAAAAGTGGTTTAGATGAAGTTCTTATTTTTGTAACAACTCTTAAAATTTGTGCAGTCATTCTTGTGTAGTTTGTAAATAATAATGCAAATAATGGCGCTTTTATGGATAATCATTAATACTTGTTAAATCAGAGGGTTTTATATTTTTGAAGTTTTTTTTTTCTGCCTGAAAATTGTAAAAAAAATGTTTTTTTTTAATTGTTATTACTTATACGTTTTATATTTAAATACATAGACACGCAAACCATAGTATCTTTTTAAATAATCAACTTGAAAATTTCATTGATCGCTTCTTAACACTTTTACATCAGATCTTTTATCATGAGCCACCACTTCCAACTTGAAAATGGTCATATGTATGTACGTTTATTTGTATTTATATAATGATGACAATAATGAGTGCAAATGTGTTCCATGCGATCATAATTTTCAATGTAGTACATTTTTTTTCAAAAAAAAGTTGAAAGTAAAAAGTAAAGAGTAGGCAAAATCTTAAACTTCTATTGGTACTTTTTCATTGAAAGAATATACATAAAGACAGACACTAGTAGACATATAGACAGACACAATTAGACATAAGACATGTATGTATGTTTCTTGAACATTTTAAGAAATTATAAAGAAGTCATACATTAAAAATGCAAAAAACACTGTGGCGTATACGTACTTTTTTTTATTCAAAATAATTGTAAAAACAAAATTAAATGACTTAATTTAAAAATATTTTGATAAAAATACTGTAATATGTCCAAAAAAAATTTCTCTGCTCATGTAAAGTAGACGAATGACGACAATGGGTGATAGACGCTGAGTTAAGAGTGAATGATGAATGAATGATGAATGATGGATGAATGATGAATGATGAATGATGAATGATGAATGATGAATGATGAATGATGAATGATGAATGATGAATGATGAATGATGAATGATGAATGATGAATGATGAATGATGAATGATGAATGATGAATGATGAATGATGAATGATGAATGATGAATGATGAATGATGAATGATGAATGATGAATGATGAATGATGAATGATGAATGATGAATGATGAATGATGAATGATGAATGATGAATGATGAATGATGAATGATGAATGATGAATGATGAATGATGAATGATGAATGATGAATGATGAATGATGAATGATGAATGATGAATGATGAATGATGAATGATGAATGATGAATGATGAATGATGAATGATGAATGATGAATGATGAATGATGAATGATGAATGATGAATGATGAATGATGAATGATGAATGATGAATGATGAATGATGAATGATGAATGATGAATGATGAATGATGAATGATGAATGATGAATGATGAATGATGAATGATGAATGATGAATGATGAATGATGAATGATGAATGATGAATGATGAATGATGAATGATGAATGATGAATGATGAATGATGAATGATGAATGATGAATGATGAATGATGAATGATGAATGATGAATGATGAATGATGAATGATGAATGATGAATGATGAATGATGAATGATGAATGATGAATGATGAATGATGAATGATGAATGATGAATGATGAATGATGAATGATGAATGATGAATGATGAATGATGAATGATGAATGATGAATGATGAATGATGAATGATGAATGATGAATGATGAATGATGAATGATGAATGATGAATGATGAATGATGAATGATGAATGATGAATGATGAATGATGAATGATGAATGATGAATGATGAATGATGAATGATGAATGATGAATGATGAATGATGAATGATGAATGATGAATGATGAATGATGAATGATGAATGATGAATGATGAATGATGAATGATGAATGATGAATGATGAATGATGAATGATGAATGATGAATGATGAATGATGAATGATGAATGATGAATGATGAATGATGAATGATGAATGATGAATGATGAATGATGAATGATGAATGATGAATGATGAATGATGAATGATGAATGATGAATGATGAATGATGAATGATGAATGATGAATGATGAATGATGAATGATGAATGATGAATGATGAATGATGAATGATGAATGATGAATGATGAATGATGAATGATGAATGATGAATGATGAATGATGAATGATGAATGATGAATGATGAATGATGAATGATGAATGATGAATGATGAATGATGAATGATGAATGATGAATGATGAATGATGAATGATGAATGATGAATGATGAATGATGAATGATGAATGATGAATGATGAATGATGAATGATGAATGATGAATGATGAATGATGAATGATGAATGATGAATGATGAATGATGAATGATGAATGATGAATGATGAATGATGAATGATGAATGATGAATGATGAATGATGAATGATGAATGATGAATGATGAATGATGAATGATGAATGATGAATGATGAATGATGAATGATGAATGATGAATGATGAATGATGAATGATGAATGATGAATGATGAATGATGAATGATGAATGATGAATGATGAATGATGAATGATGAATGATGAATGATGAATGATGAATGATGAATGATGAATGATGAATGATGAATGATGAATGATGAATGATGAATGATGAATGATGAATGATGAATGATGAATGATGAATGATGAATGATGAATGATGAATGATGAATGATGAATGATGAATGATGAATGATGAATGATGAATGATGAATGATGAATGATGAATGATGAATGATGAATGATGAATGATGAATGATGAATGATGAATGATGAATGATGAATGATGAATGATGAATGATGAATGATGAATGATGAATGATGAATGATGAATGATGAATGATGAATGATGAATGATGAATGATGAATGATGAATGATGAATGATGAATGATGAATGATGAATGATGAATGATGAATGATGAATGATGAATGATGAATGATGAATGATGAATGATGAATGATGAATGATGAATGATGAATGATGAATGATGAATGATGAATGATGAATGATGAATGATGAATGATGAATGATGAATGATGAATGATGAATGATGAATGATGAATGATGAATGATGAATGATGAATGATGAATGATGAATGATGAATGATGAATGATGAATGATGAATGATGAATGATGAATGATGAATGATGAATGATGAATGATGAATGATGAATGATGAATGATGAATGATGAATGATGAATGATGAATGATGAATGATGAATGATGAATGATGAATGATGAATGATGAATGATGAATGATGAATGATGAATGATGAATGATGAATGATGAATGATGAATGATGAATGATGAATGATGAATGATGAATGATGAATGATGAATGATGAATGATGAATGATGAATGATGAATGATGAATGATGAATGATGAATGATGAATGATGAATGATGAATGATGAATGATGAATGATGAATGATGAATGATGAATGATGAATGATGAATGATGAATGATGAATGATGAATGATGAATGATGAATGATGAATGATGAATGATGAATGATGAATGATGAATGATGAATGATGAATGATGAATGATGAATGATGAATGATGAATGATGAATGATGAATGATGAATGATGAATGATGAATGATGAATGATGAATGATGAATGATGAATGATGAATGATGAATGATGAATGATGAATGATGAATGATGAATGATGAATGATGAATGATGAATGATGAATGATGAATGATGAATGATGAATGATGAATGATGAATGATGAATGATGAATGATGAATGATGAATGATGAATGATGAATGATGAATGATGAATGATGAATGATGAATGATGAATGATGAATGATGAATGATGAATGATGAATGATGAATGATGAATGATGAATGATGAATGATGAATGATGAATGATGAATGATGAATGATGAATGATGAATGATGAATGATGAATGATGAATGATGAATGATGAATGATGAATGATGAATGATGAATGATGAATGATGAATGATGAATGATGAATGATGAATGATGAATGATGAATGATGAATGATGAATGATGAATGATGAATGATGAATGATGAATGATGAATGATGAATGATGAATGATGAATGATGAATGATGAATGATGAATGATGAATGATGAATGATGAATGATGAATGATGAATGATGAATGATGAATGATGAATGATGAATGATGAATGATGAATGATGAATGATGAATGATGAATGATGAATAATGAATAATGAATGATGAATGATGAATGATGAATGATGAATTATGAATTATGAAATGAAATGAGTGATGATAGGTAGGAAATTGAACAAAGAAATGGAAATAAAGGACACATAAAATGCACTTCAAGAAATAAGACATTTAATTCGACACAATTCAGAGAAATTACATAATTTTATAATTTTAAATTTTGAGAGGGCGAAAGTTTTTCTTAATAAAAATAAAAAAAGGTATTTTTGACAGAACGTAATATATTTCTCGAACGTTATTCTTGCGATTATATTGGTTATCATTTTTACCATCTCTGATCGTCACTTTAAGGGCCAGTCTTTTCAGCTCTGGTTATTTCAGTTGTTAACCATTTTTATGTGTTTCTATGGTTAAATTTAACCAGAGCTGAAAAGACTTTCCCTAAATCGGGTTAAGACCTGGACACAGATCTAGATAAACTTAGTTTTAAGCTTTGAATTTTAAGGTGATAAGGGGTTACCTTGAATTATTACCTTTCGTTTACTACTGAATATAGAAACCCAAATTCAATAGAAATCGGTTAGTTTTTGAAGTTTAAACAATTTTCCGTGTGCGACATCGAAATCTTGTTGAATTCGCTTAATCCCACCGAACCATATTGAATCAGAACACAGAGCTATTCGATAAAGTATACTGCCCTCAAAAGTTGTTTCGACTATTTTTCATTTAAGCTGGGACAATTCGGCGATGCTATATTTGAGTACCATGTAATAACTTTAAAATATTTTTAAAAACCTCAATTGAAATTAATGAAACTCACCTTTTTTATGATGAAACTTTCTTTTTCATGTAATCTCTCATCAATTAATTTCATAGCTGTAAAAGAAAAATATGTTTTATTTTAGAAACAAAAAAATCACAAAAGATTGCATGCAACAGTTACATCTATTGATCAGACCATTAATCATTATTTCAAGCGGCAGATAGCCGATAAAATCTTGACAAATGAGAATGGATTAATCGTTGCAGGTACAACGGTCTGGGTAATCGCTCAGCAGACACATTGCACCGTAATATGGTTTAATCCTAAAATCCGATTTGAGCTAAGATTCATGAAATTTTTGCAATCAGCTCATTTAACATAAGTGAACAACAATAGGGCAATTAATCGATATTTGTTGTTTTGCTAAATAACTATCCGTTGCGTATTATATGGTAATCCATGTTGATGCTCAAAATTACTTTTCCTTTACGGCTTCTAAATTAATCGCTCGTTCTCTTACATTGACCTCGATTGTTTATCCCCATATCATTTATAACTCTGTAATTTTCTAATTTTAAATGGTATATGTATAGATATTATGCAATCCATATGGTAAAGGCAATTAAAACAAGTATCTGATGGTTTATTTTTCCTTGGCATTGGATTGCGGTGTATCAATACCTAACCTAATCTATTTACTTGGTGATTAACAAAAATTATTTGCGTATTATTTGTTTCGCTGATTGCTATTTGGCCAAAATAAATCACCTAGCTCATTAATCAGTATTATAGACGGTTTTGCACTTTTGTGCGTTGGAAGTTGAAACCTCACACATTTAACATCTGAATCAATTGGATTCAGATAATAATGATCAAAAATAATTTAAATCACTACAGATTTGCCACAGAACCCAAAGCAAAGGTTATACAAATTAAACTTTTTTTTTAAAGAAAAATAACTGTGCACAGTGCAATAAAAGATATTAAAACGGTACAGTTAAAATTAAGTTACTTTTTCAATTAGGAGTATTTGAATATAAAATGGGCAACTATGTGATTAGTATTATATTAACAATATAGGTACTGTACTTTGCAATCGCAATTACCTTAGTTAAAAAAAAATTAATTGAAATTGAAAGAATTTGCAACAGTTTTGCAATCGTTATAAAAGACATAATAACCATTTATCTCCCAAGCATTTTTTATAGAGATGACAGATGAGCTTAACAGAATCTTTTTTAATCTTTGCAATCCCAACCAACTCGTGCACTGTTGCGTTAAGATTAGAAACAACTTCACCAAAATCTCTAAGAATTAAGGCAATGACAAATTTAGTGGAGCTTAAATGAGGTCGTCAAAGACGATTGTGCAATGCGTATTCTGACGGTATTTTTTATGCTGTAAGTCCTGCCTGAAGGATTATATCTAAACCATTCTTAAAGAATATCTGGAGAACAGAATTTTTCGCGTTAGGTACTGAAACGAGTATTCAGACTTCAAATAAGTAGTGACAAAGGAACAGGGGTACCACAAGATAGTGCTCTAGGTTCATTTTTGATAGCTTTCATTGAAACGCGATATACCTCAAAGAGAAGATCGCAGACAATCTTCACATCACATGTATCTTGGAATCCCCACTACTCAAGAAGAAATAAAAAGTTTCTGCTATTAGAACATAATAATAACTTCTAATATTAAACACTTCTTAATATTGGGAACTGCAGATAAGCTTAAGTGAAGTTTAAGTTGAATTAATTTGATATATTGAATGAAGACAAGCAGCCAGGATTTGATGATGAGGTGTGCGGGCCCTTTGGCAGTTTACCTTGACTAATGTTTAACCGCTCTCTTCGTTAATATGTTTTCTTGGAGACTTGGAAAAATTATTTTTTAACTTCAGTTTTTAAGTCAGTGCCGAAAAGTGAAATTATTACCGAAAGTGAGGCAACTTATTACCGTCCTATAAATTTCATCAATTCCTAAACTATTAAACAAATAGTAGTTTACAATTAACTGATTTTTCTTTTAAAGGAAATTATTTCCCCTTTGCAATTTGGCTTTATTTCTCTGGGAAATCTACATCAACAAATCGTACTATTTTCATTAACTATGAGATAGATAGGGTAATTCTTGTAGCCAAATTTTAAAACTTAGATTTTCACTGGTTGAACGCAGTATGTTCGTATAAATAATTTCAAATCGGATCTTGTGATTTTTACTTCGGGTTTCCCCCAAGATTAAGCGTACCTGCGCAAGTGCGCTCATATTAAACTAAACAGATCCCTTTTAATTTTTTTTTGTTTTGTTAAGAAAATAAAACCAAAATATTTATAAACATTTTTTAATAGATTTTTAATTGCATAAGGAGAACCTAACCATAGTTATATATATCTTATTACATGACTATTTGACTTTATTTCTCCTTATAACAAAAAAATCATTTTTAATATTTAATACGTACAATTAAAAGTAGTAAAGGCTCTGTCCTTATGTACTCTTTTCATTTTCTTCATTGAATAAATCTATTCTATAAATGTTTGTATGCTTGTTTTTTCTTATAAGTTGCTCATAGAATCGCACATGTGGGCGCTTATCGGTCAACTGGTGATTAAAAAAAAAGTTTACCGGTTTTTTTGCAAACATAAACAGTAATTAACAAATTAAAAAAAAAAAGATTTTTTTAAAACAGTTTTTTTTTATAAAAAAAATTAAAATTCTAAAAAAATTGTATATAAATTTTACTGAATCCGCTAAATTTCACTTCCCGGTAGTCGTTTGGATCTGCAGTGGATCCGCATTCGCATAAATTTATATTATTGAATCCGATGAATGAGCTGCATTATTGATCCGCGAACTACTTTTCCATTTTTGAAACTGCATTATCATGGATGTCAAAAGTTGACATTTGGCGCGTTCAAGTGCACACGAGAAAAGCAATTTAAGATACTTTAGTATCTTAATCCGTCATTGTTTCAGCAATCACTGGACCGATTTACAAGGTAAATATGCTGTTGAATAGAGGAAATGTCAAACTTAGTCATGGGGACTATATTTTTGGACAGATTTCCACGTTTTGGCCAAAAAACAACACCAAAGTTGTACTTCCGGAACTCTAAATAATAGGACAAAAAATAATTATTTTGACTAAAATAATTTTTGTACCGCAAAATAAGCCATTTTTATTGATTTTAACGACCAACCTTAATCCGTCCGTGTTTCAGTAATCACTGAACCGATTTTCAAGGTTATTTTGCTGTTGAATAGAAGAAATGTCAAACTGGGTCATGGGGACTATATTTCTAGGAAGATGTCCACTGTTTGGCTAAAAAACGACACCAAAGTTGCACTTCCTAATAAACCGCAGATGATGTTTTCGAAAATGGCCATTGTCAATAAATTACTAGAAATACTGCAAAAAAAACTTTTTGCGTTTCGGCGATCCAAAAATTTTTATTTCTGTTTCAAAAAATTCAGATTTGTTAACTATCTGCTTCTTCTTGAATTTTTTTCACTTTCATCAGCAACAATTTTACTGCGGCTTTGCTTTTCCAACATTTGTATGGAGTGCGGATGTGGTGCGGATACCTTTCGTTTTCAGTAATACCAATTTTACAAACAACGTTAACGAAATGTATTCCCGCGTATGGCTTGCTGATTCGCTAATAGCAAATCTACCCAAAGTGAGTAAGACTCCCTCCGCAACCTATTCTTCGGATTCCTTATTAATGCTGATTTTCCTTAATAAGGCAAGTTTTGTATTCGTAAAAAAAAATTTTGAGATAACAATCAAACATGACATTACGATAACAGAGAACACGAAAAAAGTAGGTCCGACAATTCTGTCTGTCTGTCTGTCTGTCAGTGTGGATGTATCGACACCTACAGCCTAAACGGTTTGGCCGATTTCCTCCAAACTTGGTACTCTGTATTTTTACAGTAATATGCCCAGGCGTATTTTTGAATTTTATCTTAGGTCTGAAAACAACGGTACCTGCCATATAAACGTAACGGAGAATTCAAATTTTCCTGAAAAAAATACGATCGATTTTGATAAGATTTTGTGTGTTTGATTTTTTGCTGATAAGAAAGTTTTTCGTTAGAATTTTATTTCAAAATCACCTTACTAATATACCTGCCATAAAAACGCTATAGAAACTATTTTTCCTTTCGATTATTAATTATAGTTTCTTGCTTAGTATCCTAAGCCAAAGGTTAGTAATCTTACACAAGAGCAAGTTTGGCCGTCCCAGTCGTGCCTTTTATTTTACCTTGGGAACACTTCATTACAAAAAAATATGAGTATATCGTTTTTGGACAAAAAATCAATGCTACTAGATGATCCTTAAACTTTTACTTTTTAAAATATTAAATTATGAAGAAATAGTTTCTTCATAAAATCAAGACAAAAAAAGCCTGATGGTAATTTAATCTTAATTTATTGGTTTCTTGTTTTTATGAGATGTAGGTTTTGTTCTTTTAAATATCTTGAAAAGTAAATGTCGTAAAACCATCTAGTTTTAAATAATAACAAAAAAACAAAAACAAAGAAAAAAATTAAATAATTTAAAATCAGAGTTAAAAAAAAAATTGTTATCTTTTATAAATATTGGTGGTTAAATTTAAGTATCTGATGATTGTTAGAGTTTTCGTAGTCAATAAAAGATTTGTTGGCCTAGCACACAGAAATCTTTTTCTTGCAACAGAATACCCGTCCAATTTTATGATTGGGTATGTTTTTAAGTTTTTTTTAGTCTTTTAGGAGTATCAAAAAAAAAAAAAAAAAAAAAAATGGCGGGATGGTAGGGCGGTTGCGTTAGCCGCCATATTAAAAAACAACTTTTCTCAAATAACTCAACAATGGCTTTTCGGACAAAAGAATTATTCAAACCTTTCGATGAAAATATGATTTTCTTTTTTTCATGCCCACAACTTTTTGTTGAATGTGTGCTATACAAGGAGTTATTGCTTGTTGCAATGTTTTATAGTTTTGAGTGCGAAAGTTTACTCGTACCTACACCATGAATCATATATTTGTTGCTGACGTATATATGTAGATAACTTGAGTGTCGAAAAAAAAAGAAAGCTCCAGTATAATTATTATACACATAAATGTCAATAAATTATTTATGAATTTAACAATTATCTATATCTAAACAAACGTTCGAAAAATAAAACATGTAAATTAATGTATTATTTTATTTTACCTTTTGGCTGATCATACATAATTTTCATATACCTAAGCTATTAATTTTGCGAATTTTAATTGGCGCTACCTAAAAGCGGCACTTTCTTTGAACAATCATAAGAAATTAATTTATCAATAAATATGTTATAAAAATGTCTTCATTCAAAAGCAACTAAAGCCTGACTAATAGACTCCATCGAGAAGATTGCAATTAATTACTGACGCTCATTTTCCCACTATTAATATACTCAAAACAACTTAATTAGCAACCGATCCAATTAGGTGCAATCATGCGTGCATTCATTCACTATTAATTTAACGAATTCAGACCAAACTATGACAGGTATATCTTAAAAATCTATGCGCAACGTCATGCTGATCTCCTACGAGCAAAGTCCATGTGTGGTCAAAGCTTGATACGCGCCGCGTCTCATGGAGCATCGAAATAGGCTTAAACAACACTCGCGGCTTATCATTTATGCAATTATCTTGTTTGTGAACCGAGGCGTCTTTGAGTAGGTAGACGTCATCCGATAATGTTGGGCTATATCGATATACTTTGTGGCACACGACTGACATATCTTTCCAGGCAACACATGTTGTTCTGCTGACCGCAAGTTATAACGACTAAGACAGTCTACTTAGCACCTGGCACCAGTACACGTAACGTGTCACTTGCCAGCTCAAAAAGTGACACCGCAAAAGTGGTCTAGGTGCGTTTCGCATCACTTCCTCTATCTCACGGAACAAATCCGCACTTGTAATACAGGAAGACAGTGCTTGCATCCATCGCTCATTTGAACATGACTGAGAAGCATAAGAGGGCGGTTGATTATTGTGGTGGCTGCTGGTGGGTCACATATGAAAATCGATAACGCCACAACGCGCCCGCCACCACCATGGGACCAGGGCCAGCACGAAATATATATAATTGTATTTGAAACAAATTAATGCCGTAAGCCCGCATAGTGGTTTGAATTATTGAAATAGAGTCAAATGTATAAATGTAGTTTAGTCGGGCATTTGTCGTACGAAACGCACTATAGAAACTTGATGAATGGGATGCAGGAAGTGTTAGCTGTAAGTAAACAGCTTTAACCGGGTTTAATTCGAATGTGAGTGTATATCTAACTTTTTAATTAATCTCTTAAAATTGAGTTCAATGAACACCAAAACGGTTAGATTCATAATGCTAGGAGATACTTTCATCTTAAAAAATCACTCTTTTGATAAATATTCATTATTTTAAGTGAAGTCATAGGATTGATGTGATTTTACAAGTCATATAGATGGATGTTTAAATTATGAAACAAAATTAGTGAAATTTATGTTTGAGTTATATAGGGGGAAGAAAAAAACAATCTTTAAGGACCAGTTGTACAATCGTGGTTCAAGTTTTTAACCCACCGATTTTGACAGATTAGCTATGGAAATCAGTGGTTTAAAAAATTAAACCACGTTGAACCACGATTGTAAAACTGGGGTGGAATCGGCTAAGGTGATTTGTGATAAGTGACAGTCAAAATCTACACTTTCTGTCTTCGTAAGGTGATCATCACAGTGATAGCTAAAAACCAATCACCAAAATATTGTGATAGTCATCTTCTCATGAAATTGACGTTTTATTTTTATTTTTGTGGCAATGTGACTAGAGTTACCACTAGCATAGAAAAAATTATAAAATTTTTAACGTTTTTTCAATTTTAGTCACCAAATCATCAAAAACAATATTTCTTTTACCATACATACATACAACAATGGAAAATAAATGGTTAAATTTAGAATTATTGCATTTATTCACTAAAAAATTAACAATTTCAATGAATGAATACTTGAAAATATGACTACGGCAACAATGTTTTTCACAAATGTCACTGACAAATTGAACAAAGTTGAATTGAGTTGAATTGGTGGATGTGATCACCTTACGCAGAAGGACAAATCAATTTGATCACAAGTGATGATCAAAAATATGACAATCAACTTTCATTTTACGCGATTCCACCCCTGGTCCTAGGGATATAATTGGTGGGTTTATTCTAAGAAAAAAAGTTGTTTTATAATACCTAACGGTCTAATGTTACTTACTTACTTAAGGTGGCGCTACAGTCCGGGTTGGACCAGGGCCTCAACCAACAAGCTTCTCTAGCTAGCTGCCTCCAGTTTCGAACGCCAAGTTGTTTGAGGTGCTCTTCCACTTCCTTGCTCCACCTGCTACGCTGTCCTCCTATACTGCGCCATCCCACGGGGTTGGATTCAAATGCCATCCGGGCCGGACCATTGGTGTCCATTCGCTCTATGTGACCGAGCCACCTTAGTCTTTGGCTTTTCACTTTTGTGACAAGGTCAGTGTCGCTTTACAGCCCGTACAGTTCGTTGATGTATCTTCTTTTCCATTCCCTATTTACGCAGATAAAGCCATAGATCACACGGAGAATTTTGCTTTCAAAGCTGCCTAAAGCATTTTCATCCACCTTTAGTAATGTCCATGATTCTGCACCATAAATAAGGACCGGGATGATAAGTGTCTTAAAAAAGGGACACTTTAGTTACTCGAGAGAGGACTTTGCTCTTCAGTTGCCTTCTTAGCCCAAAGAAACAGCATTGGCAAGAGTAATTCTTCGTTGAATATCAGCACTGCCACTGGTGTTATTCACTGAGTTGATGGCGGAACCTAGATACACAAAGTCTTTTACGACCTCAAAGTTATAGCTGACTATGGTGACGTTTTGTCCTAAACGTCGGTGTTGGGTGTCCTTTCTTGTTGACAGCATTTATTTGATCTTGTCCTGATTCACCGTTAAACCCATCTTCTTGGCTTCCTTCTCAATATTCACGAAAGCACCACTGACATCACGCTTTGTTCTTCCCATTATGTCAATATCGTCGGCGTACGCGAGTAATTGGACGGACTTTTGAAAGATTGTGTCTCTGGTGTTGATGTGAGAATTTCGCACTATTATTCTGATGGTTAAGAAGTCACATGACAGTGCATCGCCTTGTCTAAATCCATTCTTGACATCGAAGTTATCAGTGAGGTCTTTACCGACTTCGATAGAGAAGCGTGAGTTCTCCATCGTCATCTTGTAAAAACGTACGAGTTTGGTAGAGACCCCAAAACTAGACATTACTCTGTATAGTTCGTCTCTGTAGATGCCTTGAAATCGATGAAAAGATTCAAGGCATCAATCAAATATTTGGTCGATGGTAGACTTTCCTGGTCCTGTCCTAAAGCCACACTGATAAGGACCTGTCAGGTTATTGACGAATGGCTTCAAGCGTTTACATAGTCTTTCTACAGCGTGGCCATAATTTTTTACCGAATTATAAATTACAAAAACTTTGGTCGTGTACCCCGCGTCCTGAGCTGGCCCTTGCTAACAAAATTTTCTCTGTAAATACGAAATATATAGAAACTTCGATTGGAACTTCAGTTAAAAACAAATACCATTTTCTATAATTATATGTTTATATTAAAACTTGAGGTGTTCAATTTTTAAGCGACCTCCATTTTTTTCTCTTAACATTGTAATTTTTGTCTTTGTGTCAATTTTCTCCACAAAATGTAAGAAAACAAAATGTATTGTTAATTTCCCATTTACTTCCATACAAATAGAAATGTATTTATACCATATATATATATATAAAAAGTTATGTACAATGGTATGTATATACAATGTTTTTATGATTCTACATAATTCCTTTTTAAATCTTGCAAAATTGCAACGGTTGAAAATGAAACAATAAAATAAGTGTTATACTTTTGAACTGGTATACACATAATTTATCATATAACAGAACCCATATTATGTTTAGACCAATTACAGAAGTTTAATTATTAAGTACTGAAACCTCACTTCCACAACAAAATCACTGAGCTAAAAAGCATTTACCTAGTACACAAACCGTGTATGTTTAGCTTTGCTTATTTTAGCCCAGTTCGAAATTGTTTTGTTAACTAGAAAATTTCGAAATTCAAACTACAACGACAATAAGCCCACAGTACTGAAGAACTGTTTATTTTGTTAAAATTTGCTATTTATGAATATAATTACTGTACAAATAGATATTTTTGTATGTTAGTAAATTAAATAATTTCTTATTATAAGCAATCGAAAGTGACTGATTATAGTGGAAGTCGAGATCTTTAACATTATTGATGTTTTTTAGCGGATAAATAAATTTGAATAAATGATGTAGATGTTAGCCGTGTTTTTTTTTGCAAGTCCAAATAGACTTGTCGAAAAAAACGACTTTGGAGATTAGCTCACACCGTTACCGACGAAATTTGACGTTCCCATATAACATACATGTAATTGTGTTGGTAATACAGATTTTATCGGGACTAACACGAGCTTTAACGGTCAATCAATTGACATCAATATGTAATACAGTGTTTGTAAAAATAGGTCTGTATGCGTGCAGTCCTGATTATCTGGAGTGAGCTAAGTCCATGGACTTATATTGTTTTTTTTATTTATGTGTAAACTAATGTCGTTTTTCACACAAGTCTATAGTCAGTTTGAACTTATTCTTAGGAATTAATAGCTTAAGCCCATACAAAAATGACACAGTGAAATCGTCCTTCTATTCGTTTTGTGGTACGCAGTTCCACGGTGAAACGGTTCATAACCGGTTCAAATATCCACTATTCTCTACACTCTTTTTGCACACAAATTAATTGACCTAGGCATTAATTTCTATTTTGTTTTGAAAAATATTTTTTTTACAAATGGTAAAAAAATACCAATTGTAAAATGGTATTTTTTAAGCCTGCATACTAGGCTTAAGCCTAGTGCTGAGGTGAAACGAAATTTCCCGTCGTGCGTCGTTTGACTGTCAGAAAAGTACCGCAACAGCTTTTAGTAACTGACACGTGTGGCGCTTTAAGTTTGGCCTCTCCCATAGAATATCAAACATAGTTGTCATTGAATTATTTGTTTTGATTTGAATTGGGAGTCAGGATTTGAAAAAGCATTGTAGAAGTGATCAAATATATTTATTATTTGTGTATTGTAATTATAGTTTTGTTTTTAATTTCAGAAATTATAATGTTGTGGCAGCCTTATGAGTTTAGTTTTTGAAATTAATAAATAAGAACAAAATGATATCCGATTTGTTTCTGAAAGCTGACATTTGATTATATAGAAAGATATGTCTATTCCACTCCATCACATAGCCCTATATACAGCTAAGGACTTTTCTCACTCGAACACTCTGAAGTTAGATGTAGTTTATTTTGTTATTCTGTGGAATAGATAACTGACTCTTCTTTATTGCTTGAAAAATACACCAATGGTATCAGACTTTTAAAGAGTCAGATAATTTTATTCTTAATTTTATATAGTTGACTGTTTAACTGCCGACTGAAAAATTGACCCTAAGTAGCTCAATAGAAGAATAGAATAATAAGTTGGCAGCCTTTGCCTACTTTTTCGTCCGAACGTAGGTTAACTTTCTAGAACTATCCTCATTGCCTGTTAAAAGCCACCATGTTATGAATATCCAAAATCAATTCAAAATATTCACTTAAATTACTTGTTGAATCGCGATCATTTCCATTTTGATTCGGATTATTTCGGCCATATTATTCAGTACTTTAATCCATGATGTAAATTTATCTTTGTTTTAGTTTATTTCCATATAAAATCCATTTTTTCTAATTGTTGCTTCCTTTATATTTTATATCTTTGTTTCTTACGTATATATGTATG
This sequence comes from Baccha elongata, assembly GCA_951217065.1. Classification (NCBI taxonomy): domain Eukaryota; kingdom Metazoa; phylum Arthropoda; class Insecta; order Diptera; family Syrphidae; genus Baccha; species Baccha elongata. The sequence continues at coordinate 36,545,671 of OX578272.1, forward strand.
TATTATTTTCTGTGAACAAGTATTATTAATCTTGGCTAAAAAATGAGTAAAGTGAATAATTAATTTTTGGATTTAATTTTACATCTGAATTTAACGAGTGAATAATATGGCAGTAATACTCTGGGTTGTACTCTGATAGACTGTGATAGGTTGTACAATGACAACATTTACTAACGTTTTCAGTAATTTTCAAAATGTATCCGTGATTTTAAGTGCTGGTTGCGTTGAAATGCAGGGAGTGCCTATATTATTTTTGTATATAGTACCTAGTTTACTATATGAGTTTTATGTTTCAGCAAAGTTTTTAATCACTTTGAAAAGTAGGTATTTGGTTTGATTAAAATTTAGAAAAATTATGCGATAGAAATTTTATAAGAGTTTGCGCAAGATGAGCCTTTAGGGCTACCAAATGACAAGATTTGGCTTCTCTGTCAAGCTAGGAGGCTAGGCCTTCTGTTTTTTTGTCAGGCGAACAATTTAATAAATTATCATCAAAAAGTAAATGTCAGAGATTGTTTATTACGGGTCATAATAAGTATTTCTCCACCCTATTCCATTTTAGTTTTTACTAGTTTTATTTTTGTATTTAAAACTATACAAACATCTTTTAAATAAAACTCCCGTACAAATTTAATTTGAAAGTTTTCTCAGGATATTTTTTTTATCAAAAATTTTACTTTTCGCCTTTAATTTTTGTATGGTAAGCATAGATACGCATACGATCAACGTGGTGTGTGACATCAAAACTTGATTGAACTGTAGTTATCGCGGTATTATACTTTCGATCTTTTCAGAACATCTCACCGCCACTGTGGTCTCAAATGCCAAATATCCTGGCAAAAATAAAAAAACGTTTTATTTTTTTGGTTTCTTTACATATAAAAAAAAAATTAAACAAGGATTCTAAAATAGAAAATAATACCTATAATTTTATGGATACATTTTTATTTTGACACTTTTTTAAAAAAAAATAGGTATCAAATAAAAAAAAAATATGTTTTGAGGAAAAAAACTTTAAAAATCGGTATTTTTCTTTTATTTATTTTAATTACACATGTATTAAAAAACTTTATTTTTTTAATACAGGAAAATTCAGCTCTATCGAGGTATCCGTTAGGAACAAGTTCAGATCGGAAATGATTTCAGATCGGAACTCAAATTGCGATTGAGGTATCCCTTTCGGAACAAAATAAATAAACCATATAAACGGACTCATTTGACAATTTCTGTCAAATGCTTCATTCACGTACAGTTTGGAAAAAAATTCTGATAAATAAAAATAATAATTATTAACAATGAAGTTAGAATTGTATAATGTACATGCCTTCACACAATTAATCAAACCAATTCAAAAAGATTTATTTTTTATTCAGTAGCTTGAATATACAAGCATAGCAACTAAATAACAAAACCAATTCATTTTCAATCGAATCAGCAACAACTTTTTAAAAATATTTTTTTATTGAATGTTTCGCAGCAATTTGTTATCGGAGAACTTCTGAAAATATTTTCCGTGTAGCTGTCAAAAACAAAATGATCATCGCACTTCAATAGTCTGCGTTTAATTCAATCGTAAGTTTCTCCAATTTGTGTCTCAGAAAACATCCATTAAAAATTCTCCGATTTTGTACGAATCGGACAAAATTTTCTTCCGAACGGATACTTCGATAGGGCTGATTATCTTGAATGTCAGAAATATATAAATACTTACTTACATTAAATAAAAAAAAATAATTATTCTGTTATTTTTGATAAATCAATAATTTTTATTTAACAATTTTTTGATTTAAACAGAAATACAAAAAAATTATATTATCAATTTATCCGTTTAGGTATTAAAAATTTTTAAAACCGAAAGAATGCAAAATTATAGCTTCAGCTTTTTGAGATTGATATTTGTTAAGAAAACGTTGCTCCGGTGCAGTATGTTGGTCTTAAATTAATAATTAATAATAATGTTTCGTATATTTGAGTTATTTCCTTTTTCTAGAGACCTGAAATAAATTTTTTTTTTATGTAATAACAATAAAAAAGCCTAAAATATTTAAAACAAAGTTTTTTCTTTTGTTTTGTTAACAAATAAATTTTTGTAATTCGTTCACACCCCTTTTTTTTATCATTGCGATTATCCTCAATGCCGAAAGAAAGTAATTAGGTAATTTTTTTTAGGTATATACTACCCTAACTATAATCAACAAAAATATTATATTAAAAATACTAAATTATTGACTATTATTTTATGGATCAATAAAATAGGTAATTAGACAAAATACGTTTTTACCGCTACAATCATATTAAAAGCAAACGAAAAAGGCAAAACCTTAACAATGTTAGCAAATATTTTTTGTGAACAATGTATCTGCCTAAATTAATGATAATAAATCGAATTTTCTATCTATATCTATTAAGATCGATTATAAATCACGTAACAAGGATTTGATAATGCATAAGATTAAAACACTAAGTAATCGAAAATTGTTCGCCAATTTGAAAGTAACGCCAGCTACCTATTACCCACGTAGATGCAGAACTTATAAAAGACTGCACGTGATTTTAATATGTCATCCAAAGAATTGATTGATTTCAACGAGTACAACGTCGGATCTTTCAAATTCCAAATAATAAACTCGTGATTCAAACAAATGATTGGACTACGACACCGATGCTCATTGGTTTTGAATGTCTGAATATGGAAACCAGATTTGGTGGAGTCTACCACTTTGTAGTGCGGCTTAAAAATGAATTTCGTCTGTACTTAACAGTACGTTCGAAATTAGGCTCAAAGGCGAACTGTTAGGCATTCCTTGATGCCAGTGCGGGTATTGCGGTTGAATTGTTTAAGACTATATAAAACTGGCCATTTCTGCAGAGTATACTCTTTTTAAAAAAGTAAACGATTAAACCATCGTAAACTTTATACCATCCAATACCACTTACATTAAACGGTCCGAAAAGATATTTCTAATCCAACGAACAAGAAATTCATCAACACCGAAAATATGATAGAATACTTGATGCCAAACTTTATCAAATGCTTTTTTTAAATATCAAGCGCTTTCTTACGATATATAGTTTGGTTTTACTATACGAAAGCCGTATACTGGCAGTCATTAAGATATGATTCCGTTGTTCAAGATATTTCTTAAGGTAATTGTTTATCATGGAAAGAAGGGATGTATGATGTAAGTGCAATATTTCGGTGATTAGATTATGAAGAAGATTTCAACGATTCTGAAAGAACTTTTACATCATTTTTATAATTTTTATAGCCCTGTAAAGAATTTAAATATAAAATATAAATTCATCCATTCAACGAAAAAAGGTCTCTCTGACTTATTTCACTGTAATGTCGGTAGTTTCTTTGCAGTTAAAGAAAATATACTCAGACTCGCATTTGAAGAATTTGATCGTCATCAACAAGAATCTGGCTTTGAGAACTGTTCATGTCCTTTAGTGATTCAAACTCCCAAGAATTTTTACATTTACGGCAAATTCGAAGATAATTGCATTTTAAACAAGTTTTGGGAAATCAATCGGAAAAATATTTTCTTTCGTATATACGCTCTTTCAAACATCAAACAATCAAACCGAGTCTTTATCAAATAATTCTTTTGCAAGTTTGATACTGAAACATATTCCATTCTTACTTAGTTCTTCTCCGTAATAATTCATCTTCTATGCTTTCATCTCAAGCCTAGTATGCAGCTGATGACAAAGTGTATTCATAAACGAAATTTTTCGTCTTTCTTTCCGTTATGTGGTACGCAGCTCCACGGTGAAAACGTAGATAACCGTTTCAAGTCTCCACTCTTTTCGCACACAATTTAATTGACCGGGACATAAATTGCTCGCGAAATTTTGTCGTTCCTATTTTGTTCGTTTTTTGTTTGCTATTATTATTATAAAATGAAGTTCTGTTCTTTTTATTTGTTTTTTGTGTGTTTTGAAAAATATTTATGTTTAAAAATAGTGAAACTCTACATGAAAATTTGTCTGGTACCATTTCGTTAACATTTCGTCTGTGCTCTTGGAGACGACGGAAAATTTCGTTTCACTTCAGCTGCATACTAGGCTCCATATTCTCAACATCCAAAAAAGAGACATACATATGTGTTTAGTATCTCGACATTTTCGTTTTTTGGCGAACAAGATGCCAGTAAGCATTCTCTTCATTATTTCTCTCAGCTTCGTCTCTTTATACTTCAAACTTTTCAACTTCCAACTTTCAACTGTCAGATTTCAAGTAATATATTGCACTAGCTACTTCGGAGTCCGGTTGTATAGTCCGATCATTTCTACTCAGCCAAGAGTGCAAGATCATTACCATGATCATATCCTCTATTCGCCTCTTCCAATTATGATCGGAATGTGGTGTTAACTCAACCTTGTTAACCTTTGAAAAAATACTGACACTTATATTGAAATTAATAGGGGTATTCACGATGTGATACAATTAATGAACTAGTAATTTTTGAAGTTCTTTTTATTTTTTCTTTTAAAGATCGCACTTTTTTAAATCAATTTTTTGGAAAAATTGTACCAACTGTAAAACAAATATCAAAACATTTTTGAAAAGTTTAAATTTGGAGAAATACTTGACGATGATGACATTTAACCAACTGTCAATCACATGAGCTTGGTCGTTTATAATTTATTCTGTCTGTAATATTTGGAAAAAACAATACGGTCTAAGTCGGAATATAGAATCAAGTGCCATGTCTAGTAAAACATCATTCAGTATATATAATGATTTGTTGTGACTTAACACTTTTATGATATTGTAAAAAACAACAAGACCCTTTAAACTCAAATGAGACATTCATTCTGATACCGTATTCTGCAGCTAAGAAATGTTTATAAATTCAATTGAATTGTATGTGATTTAAGAATAGAAACAAATAATAATTCATTGGTTTTTCTTAAATTTTATTAAAAACAAAAAACATTGTTTGATCTTGTGGAATGTATATAATATACACACTTGGTAGGTATAGTTATTATTCTTACATACTAAACAAATAATTTAAGTCTTATTTTTAATTACAATAATTGGTTGTTTTTTTCTTTTCTTATTTCCGTTTTTAAGTACTCTGTTCATTGTCCATTTTTGATTTTTTTTTTAATTTATAATTTACAATTAATTAAGAGAGATAAAATCATTCATTATAATCATTTTCTTATATACAAATATATTTACTATACACACATTTATAATATAATTTGTGTTTTCTTTTTAAATTCTTAAATTACATCACAGAGAAATATTAAAAACTATTTTAAATATTTGAAATACATTATTTAAATTTAATATAATATATTTTTTTTTAAATTTTATCTTTTTTTTAAATCAAAATTAAATAAATAAAAAAAAAAACTATATAAATTCATTGGACAAGTATACGACAATTTGTAGTTTTTTTTTTCTTTTTTTTTTTTTGCAATCTAATGATAGAGATTTCTTTTCGATTAGAAATCTCACCTAGAAATGCTATAACCGACTACAGTTATATTGTGTTCTTTTAAAACTAATAATACTAATAGGAACAAGATGCACATAATGTTTTTTTTTTTTTAATATAAATAAAATAAATACAAAAATGCGTTAAAATATATAAAATAAATACAAAATGGAATGCATCAGTCATAAAAGAATGAATTATAATATGGAGGCAGAGAAGTGGGGCGTACGCTTTGTGCTTAAACCTCTAACTGGTACAATTTAAGGACATACTCTGAGAATGAACTTAGAGGTAATACTGTTTAAAAGTGCTCTATGGTATAATATGATTGATTTACGCTAAGGCTATCGATGGAGTTGAATTATTCTTTCGCAAGGCCTGTCTTAGCCTCCTTTGGTTCCGTTTTCTGCCGTGTCGATTGTGTTTGTTCAGGTGCTTTCGAGTAGATGTAGAAGCATTAATTTCGTTGCTACTTTCCAGTGTAGTACTTGAACTCACATTTCCCGACTCACTCACACTCAAACTTTTGCTGCCGAGGTAAACCTTATTTTTGTTATGCCTTAGAATCTGCAGCATGTTGTACAAAAATTCGGTAAAGTAGAATTTGACGAATTTCAAATCGATTTCATCGACTTCGAAGAGATTTTTGTTCTCTTGTGTCTTTGTGCGGAATGTTAGACGTTTGTTCATTGCTTGTGGGGAAATGTGTGGGGTGAACTTCTTTCCGCGGTTAAATGGTGTTGTACGATTGATGGACGATTCAATTTCACAGAGAATATTACGAGCATCGATTAAAAGATCTTTAAGTTCCTTTGAGGAGTTACTCTCTTTGTTGTTGAGTCGGGCATGGTCGAACTTTCGACTTTCAGTCAGGAGATACGCGAATGACGCAACAAAAGTTTGCATATTTCTGTGCCAACGCTTAAGTGCAACCTGTAATTAAAACATAAAAAAAAGGGAAATTAATTCAATGTCATATAATATTAATTTGTTATTGATTATTGATAAATAAAACTTGCTAAAGCTTCTCCAGTTGTAAGTTCTTACATGTTTATAGATAAAGATAAAGTCAATGACCTACATTTTTCTCTCAATGAATTTCATAACAATCGTTAACACCTTTTCAAGTTATTTTAAATAAAATGAAAGTGCAATAGAAAGCTTTCCATCTGTATCTCGAAAGAAAGAGCTTTAATGAAAGCTTTTTTTTTATTGATCGTATAATTAGGTGGAAACGTGACAAGATCGCGCGCGCCGGTCTGCATGTGGGAAACAATGTAATCTTTTGTAAATAATACTATAGAAGATCAAGGCGCTTGATTGGGGTAATTCACCGGTGTGGTTGGCATTTAGATATGCGGGTGATTCATATTATAGTTTTGTTGGCTGGAAAGTTAGGTAATTTGTGGTGACTGATCAATGATAAAATAAAGATCAATGACGTAGTAACGTATTCTTTTTTGTTTTTGGCAATCTTATTATAATCGGAGCAAGAAAAAGAAGAAAATGCGACAAGAAAACAGGATTGCTGTTAAAGTTTTTTTTTTCTACTGACTTCTCAATCACCGCCCTCGGGCGTTTGAGTTGAGAGATTCCTGTCATTATGGCTACTCTCCGCCACAATGAGAATTTCTCTTCGCACCACTCCTCAGCGGATGCATACATACATATATACCTGTATGGGGGCTACTTTTGCCGCTGATGGATCATCAACGATTATCATGGCCATTGTTTTATGTATGCACAGCATCACAACATGCAACCAGGGCCAAAGTAAAGAAGAGCCCCAGGAGCGCGAGTTTTTATTTTTTCACAGCCTCTTAACGCCGCCAATCGGATGATGATTTTATGGGCGATACAACTTAGCAGCCCACTCTTTCATGGATGCAGAGTGGTGCAAGCAAGCATCAGACACAAGGCGAATGTGCATTTTTAATGATCATCGGTGAATACTCTGTGGCATCAGGAGAAGACACACGGGAGCACAAGGAATATTATAGAGGTGATATGTCTGTCTGCACCTAAGGGAAAGCTCGTTTTTTTTTTATTTTTTTTTTTTTGTTAAGAAGAGAGATTGCACGATTGCGATATGATACGCACACCATTCACTACATAATATATGTTCCTTGATGCTGATGGTGTTATAGTGTTAAAACAAGCGTTAGGATAATTTTGTTTCTTTACTCTTTTTTTTTTCTTTTTACGTTATTATCTTTTTCGTTTCTTATTTTTTTTTTGGTAATTTAGACCCAACACAAAGATTTGCACCTCGTTTTTGAAGCCGAAAGAAGTTCACCGACAAGAGTCAAAATATTTTAACATTTCACATTTGATGAACATGAAATTCTGGACTTTGTATGATTCATAAAACAGAACGAACTCCTCCCAGAGGTTTTCCTTGTCCACTTGTTTTAACGATGCGATAATTTTTGCCATAATGCGTTTATAGCTACAGCAAAAACAAAACAGAAAAATTAACATATCATCTTTGCGATGAGAGAATGTGCATCCAAGATATTTATAAAGAAGCCAAAAGAATGATGGACATTTATGGGTCTTAAGTTTGTTGTGTGTTTGGAAAGAGTTTACGAAAATGCACAATGTATGATGATACGGATAAAATATTAAAATAAAAGGAAAGGTATTTCAAAACTGGCGTATCATCAAAAGTTTGACCATTTCAATTACAATGTCAATAAATTTTCTTAAATAAAAAACAAGAGAATTATCTGACAGAACTTAAACGTTTTTAACATGTAAATTCATTATCCGATTGTCTCGGATAAAGAAATATTTTATCCGATCAATTATAATTAAGAAAATCATAATGTATTATAGAATATTATTTTCAAATTGAAAGAAAAAAATATTATCCGGAAAAGTTTTAATCGCTTTTCTATAAATTTTACTAATCAAATCAACTTCGCAGTGTTTCAAATTGTAAAAAAAACATGTCCTAGTAACTGGGATAAAATAATTTTTTTATCCGAATGATAAAGTAAATAAACAGGTTACGGGCGGGAAAGTTTAAGAAACAAAGATGCTATGGAAGTAAATTATTAAAACAGAAAATGAAAAACTAAATGTCTATTCCAGTTTTAATGAAGGGTTAAACAATTATCCGCACAATTTTAAAATCACTTTACTTAATTGCTATAAATCATTATTCATTTTGAACTGTAAAATACGTTATCCGATGAGCTGGGATAGAAAGAATCTTTATCCGAAAGATAAAAGTTAATTAAGGAGGTACCGGCGGGAATGTTTTAAATTCAAAAAATTGATTCTGATGTAGTAAATTATCATAATGAGAAATGGAAAACCAAAAAATTAATTTATTTTTCTATTTTAATTGCTTATCCAAGTCGAAATAATGATAAACAAATTATCCGTGTCATTTTAATCTATTTTAAAACAAATTAATATGGATTTTGAACTGTAAAATGCGTTATCCGATCAGCTTGGATAAAAAATATTTTTTATCCATATGAATATAAATGCCGACGGCAATTTTTAAACCCATAGAAATGAATGCGAAATCATTCCGTTTTAAATTAAATTGTAAAGAATATAATGGTTTAGAGAAATTACTCAAACGGCCGCTCTTTTTTCAAATCTTAGCATTGATTACTGTTAATGTTATTAAAGAATTATTAAAAATGATTCATTTGATTATTAAACACTTATTACTTTGGAGAAGCTTGCTATAGTCGAAGTGTTTTTAGTAAAAGTGATTTAAAGGTATACTTACACTTGAGTTTCGTCGCAATTTTGGTAAGAATTTGTATGTTTTATTGTGCGCTGACCATTCATTTATATCGTCAGTATCAATCCATTGCTCATTATTTGCTTTTATTGTATTATATGTATCTTTAGTAAGCTTCCGCACTAAATCAAGTGACTGTAAATAAATAAAAAATATACAAATAAAATAAATATTTATAAATGTTTTGTAAAGTATTTAAATTTATTTTACTACTATGAGATTTGTTTTGATTTGTATTCAACAAAAATTTAAACTCAACTTACCGGTCTGCGTGGTCTATGTTCTCCTGAATGTAGTTTTTCCACATGTTCACCACCGCATGGATTTTCCCAACCAAGATCTTCATTCATATTACTATGTCGCTTTCTTAATTGCCTTGGACGCATGCTCATTGCATCGACTTGGCCAACTGACAATAATAATTGTGTCATTATTAATACTACAGGTATGAGACTTATGTTGGACCACACGTTGAACGGAGTGGGTCTTTGGAATTTACTAATGCTGATTGTGGATGCCGTTTTGCTAATTCGTTTGGTTGCTGTATAATTGCAACCACCTGAAACAATAATAAAAAAAATAAATTATAGTTTTATGCTTAGAAAAAAAAAAATTTTTAAATTATAAATCTAAAGAAGATTGAAAAATACTTTGTAGAGAAATTCCCCATTTATGGGGATTTACTTTAGTATAGCCTTGCAGAAAAACTTCCTGATTGTTAGATCTATTTTTTAGAGACACATTCAGAATTAACATCAAATGGTTTTAAAAGAAGTTATAATCGTGATTAAGTTCGCCGAAAAGAACCCATGATAAGATACTAAATAATTAATATTATTGGTTATAAATAAGTCAAGGTATGCACGATACAAATATATTATCGATAATTTCTTTTTATAAAATGTTGATAGTATTAAACTTGTCTGAATACATTTAAATCAGGAATATAATTGATAGTGTTTCATGAAGAAAATGTCTTCCATTCCGGAAATTCCAATACAATAAACGATAAGAAAACAAAATCAAATACCATATCAACTCTCTTGAGTATCTATAATATATGTATATATTTATATTGCAAAAGGCATGTCCAAAATAAATTAATTTAAAAGTCAATAAATCACATCATAAACTTAAGGAAAGGTAGAGTAATTCAAATCTTATTTTAACGACACCCATCATTGTTATAATCCTTGATGTTAAATTTTATAACTTTTACATTTTTTTTTTTGTTTGTTAAATCTTATTTTTGTGTTGTAAAACGGTACCTTTTATTACAGGTCAATATAAAGATACATTTATCTATATATTTTGCAAACATACACACAGGACTAGTCACAAAACAATAAATGTGAGAAAAATCATCAACCTGGATTACCATACACAGAATATCAGGTAATAAAATTTTAGCGCGTTTGACGATGGGTTAATTTAAGGCATAATGTCAAAAGGAAAAAAAAAGGATCACTTAAAGATCATTTATTTATTTTATTATATGCCAGGTGTTTTAAGTAATTAAATGACAAACTGATATATCTGATTTAAATCCTTAAACTGTACATATTCATTATTGATTGAACGAAAAGATCGTTTGACGAAAGTGTTACACTAAGCGGGATTTAGTGAACAAACTTTCATCGAAGATTGGGTAAAAGTAATCATTATCCAGATGCTAGTTTCGATCAGATTGAAACACTAAATTGAAATATATATTGTTTTTAAGATATATCAATGAAAATTTCATTATCCGGCTGGCTCGGATAAAGGTACATTTTATCCGAAAAATTCATTTTTTTTTTAAGTTTTCAGGAGTATAACTACACTTTTTTAATTTCTGCAATTAACAAACACTAAAATACATTTAAGATAATAGTTAAAGATTATATTATGAAAATTATAAATTAAAAAGGTACACACACCACATAATAAGGTTAAGAAAAATCTTAACAAATCTGCAGGCAAGTCATAAAAACTTTTAAAATGATCAAATTTAATCACTGTTTTCCGTCGCTGATTTTTTTTTGAAACTGTCATTAAAATACACACGATCGGTGATCATGAAATATTTGAATATCACAAAATAACGTTATATTAAGAGCACAATTATTTTTAATTGTCAAGTCTTTTCACTCAACAAATTCACAATTTTATTAATTTAAATATTTTTTTTAACTACCTATTATTTTTCAAAATTCAAAACACAACTAAATACGATCACAAAACAATATTTTTAAGATATTTTAGTTTTTTTTTTAAATATCTTATTCGCTTGGAAGACGTGTTAACAATTCGACGTTCTGAACTGAACTAACCATTAAATGCCTTCATGGTTTAACTTTATGTTTTGTAGAAGATGATTTAAACTGGAACTTCATGTATTGTGTATCTGTGAGGTACAAACATTGTATTTGTGAGACTATTTATACAAGGTATGACGTATTGAAATTAAAGTAGTATATGTAAGTCTGTCCAATTAAAAGTGAATATACCAATACAGAGAATTGAGAAGAGGAACAACCTTTTTTATAGCGAGTTTTCTCTCAAACTCATAGTATGAATCTGGAACTCCATGACTAATAGCAGCTCACACTTTTCATCAGACATGAAATGATGATGGTGGCAATGCGGCATGGGAATTTCGAAACAGATTCTCGCGTGTTTCATACTTTTTTTGTTTTGTTTGTATAGCTATTATGTCTGTGGCTGGACTAAATGCCGGCTTCCTATAGACTATATAGGTAGCTACATTTTGATACTCAATAGATAGTCCAGCCCTTCTTTATGGAGTTTTGATTCATCGGCAAGGAGCATTAAAACGTGAAATAGCATTGTACCTATACCCCCTGATTTTCTGTTAGATTGACTCATTTGAAATTTCCATGAGGAATGCTATCCTTCATTGGATTGGATGGTTCTTAGACTACATAGGTTAGGATAGCTTGATGGAATTTTTCTTAGGGTCACGCATATAATATAAAGGTATACACATGTTATAGGCAGCTTATGAGTGTAAGAAAGATTAAGAGTGTGGTAGAAGAATGTCAAGTTCATTGAGAAATTATTCTTGAATGCCTTTTTGTTTTTGGTTCACACACTTTATCTGTCTGAGGTTTGTTGTAGGTTTCGGTACCTATACCATATTATAATCGTGTTCAAGAGGTATGGTTATGGTACGTCTGGTCTTTGCGATGAATGGGTGTGTGGTGAAAAGCTGTTTATTTTTTTTACACTATGCCGACGCACGTTTATTTTTCTTTTTTTTTTATGGAAAGGTATAGTGGTGCTCGCGAATAGAGCGAAACTCGTTCATATTGAGCGGAATAAAATTAGTCAAACTTTGTACGATATTTCGTATGAATTTCGATGAAGAGATATGAGTAATCATATTATATAGCGTTTGCGATTCATTCATTGAAAAATTGTTGAATGGGGGTATAGCCTTTTGGTGAATGCGACGTTATCGTCTTCGATTTATGACGTATAGATTGTAGAGAGCTTAGAAGTGGGCATGTTATACAATTTGATAAGATGACGCATTTTGTCATAGTATAATATCCCAATGAAATTTTGCTTGTGGTGTATCATTTGGATGTTGAGTAAAATATGCAGATATGGAAATATAATGATATTGCGAATTAGTTGATTAGTTCCATATATGGAAATTATTTGAGAATTTTGAACTTTCGTTGGGTAATATATGAAACGGTCATTAATGGTCTCTGAATGATTTTTTGTATTGAAGAAATATACAGGTGATATTATGTTCAGTAAATTGATAAGTGATAAAAAGCAGATAAAAAAATTGGGGACCGGTGCTATTTTCCACCATTAATGCACACTAGTTTTATTCTTATAGGCATCTTAAGGTACTTAGAAGCAAAACTATATCAATCAAAAAGTTTAAGATTTCAAAGAATTTTTTCTCAATTGAATCTGGTGAAAATAGTGTTCAATCACAAAAAAAAATTAAAAACATGTTTATCCGAGTTATCCGGATAAGTGAAAAGACTTGAATTTTTTTGTCTGAATTTGATCTAGTTGTCAAAATGTTCAATCATAAAAATAAATATACTCCAACGTGTTATCCGATTTATCCGTATAAGCAAAAAAGAGTTAAAATAATGTTTTACTTAGTTAAATCTGTAATAAAATATATATTCAAACGTTTTATCCGAGTTATCCGAAAAAGCAAAACGATTTTGAAAATATTGTGTTCTGACAAAAATTTGGTTGAAAATAACTATCAATCAATCAAATCAACATTAAAACGTGTTATAAAAGTTATCCTGATACGAAAATATATTTCCAAAATAGTTTTCTTAAGAAAATCTGGTTGAAAAAATTTTCAGTTACAAACATTTTTAGTGAAACTTGTTATCCGAATTATCCGTTTATTCAAAAATATTTGTGAGAATTTTATTCTCAAGAAAATCTGGTTGATTTAATTTTCAATCACCAAAAGCATTTCGTGTTATCCGAACTGTGTTGATAAACAAACAAAAAAATTTTTTGTCATTAAAATCTGATTTACAAAATGTTCAAATAAATATTAATACGTTTTATCCGAGTCTGAGGTATATGAATAAGCAAAATTAAATTCAAAATAAGTTTTGTAATAAAATCTGGTTGAAAAATGTTCAATCAGAAATATAATTATTAAAACGTGTTATCCGAGTTATCTGGATGAGAAAAAAGTTCTGAGTTGTTTTATTCAATAAAATTATTTTGAATTTTTTTATTCAATTATTGAAATAAACACCGAAATGTGTTATCCGAGTTATGAGAAAAAGCAAAAAGATTTCCAAAAATGTTTTTTTAAGCAAAATCTGATAAATTTTTTAATCATAAAAATAAACATTGAACATTAATAAGCGAAAAGAAGTGAAAAATGTGTTTCTCAAAGGAATATTGTTATAAACAATTTCTCAATTGTAAAAATGTACATTGAAACGTGTTATCCGAGTTTTCCGGATAAGTAAAAAGATTTCCAATAACTTGTTTTCAATAAAAAGTGGTTGAAACTTCTTCTATCATAAAAAATAAACTTTAAAAAGTGTTATCCGAGTTATCCGGATAAGTAAAATAAAAATCCAGTGGTAAGTTTGATGAAAAATATAAATAAGATTAAACGGAGTAATTCCTCAGGTTAGCCAAATAATTTCGCTTTTTAATGATTTTGTTTTCGTTGTTAAATATTTCGAAAAATTAACTTATGCTAATGAATTTGAGATGTTTATTTTTAGTAAAAACTGTGAAGAATGTTGATTGATTTGGTCTGATTTCAATGCCTTATCGGATTGGTGTAGTTCTAAAAACCATAAACAGAATATGAAAAAGTGTCTACTACGCAATCTTGTTCTAAAAATTTCAAAGGTTAATATTTAAATGCGGGCCTCCATAGGCCGAAATCAATAGATAATTCGATTCATAACTTTCATTTTATACCCCATTTCGACTATTTAATCTTTAAACCCAAATGGAAGCGAATTCATTAAACCTTTTAAACTTTTATCTTTATTCAGATCCTTTGAATATGCTGAACATGGAGAATATATGAGTTCAGATGATAAACGCTTTTGTATTTGAAAGAAACCGAAAACTCTTTCACCTATCTAAAGTAGGAACTAAAAAAAAAAAACATAATCTAAGTCATATCCACATTAAAACAATTTAACGCATTTGAAATGCCAATCACTTAAATAAACAAATTAAAAAGATTCAACTGTTACAAGAATATACATTGAACTTAAACTTTATTGTTAAAGCATCTTAAAGATACTAACTGATTATTATTACATTACACTCCAAACGTGATAACAATCGTACAAACTGAAATTAAGCACCACTTTGTCAAATAAAACATTATCAAATTAATTAACATAAGTATCTGTGAGATACTTAATTATATGACAAGAGAATAAACATTTCACAATGTAAACCAGTTCCTCCAACGCTAATCACTTTCAATGGGTCACTAAACGATTTTTATTTATCAATCATCATAAATTTTGCGACGAATATTAATTTGTATCTTATCGCTTGCGGTAGGTTATGATTGAGACTATAAAATTTATTTGGTAGATAGAGAGAGAGATTTTCTATTTCGCAATTTATCGATATCATTATTATAAGGTATTATTTAAGATACACTTACATTTTTCACTTTTTTTCAATGTTTCGTACACCATGATGAGATTTTTAGATTTTATTTGTAACTTTTATAATTTCTTAACACTGAATATTACTTTTTTTTTAAATCCTGCATATGATATGTGGTTATATTATTATTAAAATTTCGTTTAACACTCTCGTTTGAAGAATAAAATATTAACAGAGAAATGTTTCGATGTAGTTTCCCTGTTTCGTGTTATATGATTCGCGAATCGTTTCAGACTGTATGAGCTGCTTAATAATTGCAGAATTTTATATATTTTTTCTTGGGCTGATTTTTTTTCACACTTTCAGTGTATGTTTATTTAATCGAAAACACAGATAAGAAATGTTAGTAATGTTACACTTCTCAAAGAGTGACGTATCGATAGAATATCGATGACGGATAATTAAAAAGAACTCAACAGAATATAGTATATTGTCGAAGGGGGAAAACGATTGTAAGATACAGATACATTTTATTATGTATTGGAAATATTTGCGTAGGTTGAAAATATATTGTTGCACAAATAAAAAAGGGCGGGTGTGAATTTGAAGATAGATTTTGCAGAGAAATGTGTTACCATTTATGTATCTAACTATATATTTTTTTTCTTGAAAACAATAATGACCTTTTCTTGGACTGAATCTTATCCAATGAAAATTAGTATATAAGAGAATGTATGTATAGAACTTGAAACACAGGTATAAGGAAACAGGTATATACAAAATCCATACCTACAAATAAAACTAATAATCCTGTGCGTGAATAAAGATGTAGGAAGAGCATGAAATAAATTTTATGTGAGATAATGATTTTTTGGTGAAGGTATCTATGAGAAACAGAATTTTCTACTTATTCTATTAACAAGACTCTTTATGGTCATCCATCATAATATTGATAATATTGTAACACGTGCTAATTTTTTTTTTTCGTATTGCAACGTGGGTTGACAAACTCGAAGAAAATATATAGTATAGGTCAGTTTTCACATTTTCTAGAAATTCTGTATCTATAAGACAGAGAAGCTCCTATACATAATCAATATATTATCCAGACGAAATCCAGCAAATGATTGTTCATATCTAAGAGGAAAAGATAATTGAAGTGATTTTATAAACCATATAATTGAAACTCATTTCATATTTATTTATATGTACATATGTATATACTTTCGTATCAAATTATTATTCCTTATTGATTCAGCACTTAATAAATCTTAGAAGTTTCTAACTATAAAATAGTACATATAAATATAGATATCGTAGGTAGGTAGTTAGGTACCTAACTACAAACATTTCCTTAATTAGGAATGTACCTAGACTACGAGTATATATAAGTTCCTAAACTATATAAATGTTTACATTTTTCTATTTGTATGATTTAAGTTGTTTTGACGAGAAAGTTAAGCCGCAAAAGATAGATAGTTTTTCGAAAGGTTATTGAAAATCGAATAGGCAAATAATAGGATAAAAAAAAACTATTGATATAGAAAGCGAGTTTTAAAAATATTGTTTTAAGATTGATTGATCAACGATAATATCAGATAATTGTGATATCGATAAAGATTTTTCAGTATTATCAGAAATGCAATAGAACAAAAATTTAACACTGAATTCGAAAGTTTTTAACTAGATATGGACCGCCAGTCGGTTGAAATTTTCATACAAACAGCCAAGGAAAGTTGTTCCAGCTAAAAACAGTCTAAAAACGCCATAATTTTTTAGTGTTAAATACTTGGACTAGTTTCACCATTAGAATTTAAAGGATAACGATAATATATTCATCTGTAAGGAACATGGCATAAGGAGTGGATGTGTTTTGTAAAATAAAAGTAGTTTGATAATAATTTCCACCAAAATATTTCAATAGTAAATAATTAATTAAAGAAATCATATCACTGCTACGCAGATTCCCTGCTGGTAGTTGATGGCGCCCCTAGTTATGTTGGAACACGCGTGAAGTTGGCTAATGGCGGTCCAAACCTAATACGTCAATGGTTTTAACTTTTGGTGAAATTATACTGAATTTCTTAACTGTAATTAGGATATCGAATTAACTGTATCAAGGCACATCGGTACATCCATTGCCAGATAAAAAAAAAGTCGTTTTCCCAAGCAGAAAAACGTTTGTCCCAAGCGATTCAAAGGACCAAGTGGTTATTCATTTTGTGTAATTGCAATGTAATAGTAGTTTTAGAATTAAAATAAAACAATAAAAAGACTAAAAATAGCCAAATTAAATTTTATTAATGAACATTAGATTTTGAATGTTTTGTGGCCTTATCACTCCAAGTTTTGCGTTTCGCTCTGGTTTGATGGTAGGCTCATCAGCTAGATGACATCAAATCCATTCTAGTACGCAATAATTGTCGATGATTACCGGCTGCTTTATAAAATTTACAGGGAAATCTCCTTGTGAATTATATTATTCTAAAGAACTTTGATTAAAGTTAGACATTAGAAATTATGATGTTATGCTCGTGGCCAAGCGAAGTTATAGAATAAATAATAGTAGTTTTATTGATTTGTAGCGATAAGTATTAATGTTTGAATAAATTGAGACATACTTGATTTGAAGTAGACAAAGCGTTGGTCCTCAAAGGTTTTATCGATAAATGTTGCAACTATTTTAGTTTGCCATGAATAAACACATCGTTTATCTCAAATAGTTTTATATTTCTCTGTAAGTATATATCTCAGTAATCATAAGCTCCAAAATATATTCTCTTCAACTGAAAAACAGATAATGCGTTTGCCATGGACGAGTATATCGTTTGACTCGAATAGTTTTGTATTTGCCTGCAAGTATTTATCTCAATGATCGTAAGCTCTAAAATGTATTCACTTTAACTGAAGCTTAGTTCTACCAAACATACAAACCGTTCGTACTCATAGATTTTATCGATAAATGTTACAGCTAATTTTGTTTGCCGTGAACGAATAAATCGTTTGGCTCAAATACTTTAATATTTATCTTCTTTGATATTTTATTATTTTGTGATATTTTTATGTTTTTTCCTTTAAATTTTTCTGTCTTAGTATTTTTCAATTGATTCACTAAATTTCATTTAATTTATATTGAAATAACAATATATTACTTACTTGATTAACTTTGGACTCAGTAAGGATTGAACTGGGGACGTCCGATGTGAGTAGCGAGCATGCTTTCTATAATTGTGCTA
The DNA here is from genome assembly GCA_951217065.1 of Baccha elongata. Classification (NCBI taxonomy): domain Eukaryota; kingdom Metazoa; phylum Arthropoda; class Insecta; order Diptera; family Syrphidae; genus Baccha; species Baccha elongata. The sequence goes on from OX578272.1 coordinate 36,564,231, forward strand.
ATCTGCAATATGATTTCACTGTTTCAATCGCAAAGATAAGTCGCTCATGCATTATGAGAGCTTCAAAACATATTCGCTTCAGCTGAAACAAAGTTACACCGAAACAGACAAAGAGTTTGTCGTTAAAGATTTTACCGATACATATCGCAGCTCATTTTGTTTGCCATGAAATATATAATAAGCAGATCAGTAGGGGGAGAGTGGAGAAGTGGGAAAGTAGTATTTCCATTCGAGAAATTCTACTACGTTAGAAAAGAAAAAGAAGAAAAAGAAAATGAAAGCCTAAAAATTAAACTAACTTTTTTTAATATTTTTGTTTCATTTACTTTAGTTCTCAAAGTTATAGAAGTAGGTAAAGTTTTTGTATCAGAAAAATAAAATCTCTTGATAATATAGGTGGTCACCTGTAAAGAAAATTGGTCTATTTACTTTTTCCAATACTGTTTTAGTTGAAACCGATTTGACAGTTAGCCGACTTAATTATCGCCTATCTGTCTGTCTTTTTTTTGCAAAAAAATACTTCTTTCCATTTTGTTGCAGTATATTAATCGAGCTTAGCAGAATTTTTAGAATATTAAATTTTGTAAAAATCGGTTTAAAAAATGCATGGTCGGTACTAAAAAAATGTTCTATTGTCCTATCTACCGTTGATAAGATTCTTCTAAAAAAAAAACAAATTCAAACGAAAGCGATCTCCAACGAAAAAAATACTCACCATATCGTTTAAGCACATTTAATACCTATTTATAAAAACGTTTTTTTTTCCAATCGGACATCAGGCCGATTTTCTAGAACTCTTTGATCAATTTGAAAAACGGCAGGGAAAATCGATGAACACGCATATGAACACTTTTGAACATTCTTTGTGGTCCAAGTGAAAAAGTGAAAAACATAAGGAATAAACCATGGTGAATGTTTTGGTTTTTCCCTTAGAGTGCAAACAAAAAAGTGTTCATTTATCGACTTTTACTGAAAACTTTGTCCAAGTTAGTTTTTGCATATAAAAATTTAGAGGCAACCTTTTGGCTAAAAATGAATCGTCTGGGAATGAAATTTTCACAATCTGAAGATTTCCGGATTTTTTTAGTGTGTCATTTAATTGTTTATATATAAGACATCAAAAGTTGATTTTTCATCCACTTTGGGGGGCGCATAGTGGGGAAAAAGTGGAAAAAACTAATTGATATAAATGTTAAATTTTTTTAAATGTTGGAAGCATTGCTTTTAGTAATTATGTGGTAGAATCAGGATATGAATGATTTTTTCTTCAAAAAAATATTCTAGATTTTTTTTCAAAGTTGAAAAATAGTGAAAACTGATGTAAATATGAGTATTTCTTAAATATTATAAAATCAGTTAAATTTCGACTTTTCAAACATTTTTTTTTTGTAAATATATTAAAAATAAACAGATTTAAAAAATTTTTTTTTTGATTTTTCATTTGAAGAAAACTTACAACTTTCCGGAATTTTAAATTCAAAAATGGTTTTAACTACTTCCTACGCCTATGTAGGTGGACATACATATATCATAAGATAGTGTTGAATCTCAGCAATATTTTCCAAAAAAAAATCCCATCCGAATACTTCCGAATTCGATTTCTAGAGTAATTTGAAGCTAATATTGTGTGAAAAACGTATTTTCTGAAAATGAGTATTTTCTGGTCTGATGGCGGAAATAAAGAAAATTGACGAAAATTTAATAAGGCGTCTATCAATTATTTTAGAAGTTATCTGCCGCAATCATTATATCGATCCCGAAAAGTTCCATGGTTATACCCTTCAGACTGCAAAAATGGCTATTGAGTTATACCTTTGGTACTATTTACCAGCAAGCGTGCACAATATTCTTATGCACGGCAAAGAAATAATTGAGCCTTGCGCACTTCCTATTGGCTCTTTATCGGTGGAAGCTCAGGAGAGCAGGAACAAGGACTATCGCATGTATCGGTCTAATAATAGCAGGAAAACATCGCGAACTGTCACAAATGAAGATGTCTTGCAAATGTTTTTTATTTCATCTGATCCTTTCATATCCTATTCACGCCCCTTACCAAAGTCCAAAAACTTTTTAATGAGTGAAGAAGCTAAATACTTGTTAATGTAATGATGAACAAAGCAGTCATTACAAAGTATCTGAGAAATATTTCTTCAAAAATGGTCCTTTTGAGGGCCTCAAGTATTAAATAAGAGATACATAAATAAGATCATAGAATGCCTCTTATTTTTTTTTTCAAACATTTCAACTGGCAGGTTGTTACTTTTTTTTCAAAGATTTATAAACCGACTAAAAAAATTATTAATTTCAAAATAAATTTCAATAATTTTAAACATTATTTATTTATTTATTATCTTTTTATTTATTTATCTTTTTCAATGTTGGATTTTAAAAAAAAAGCAAGTTTAAATTTTTGTTGAAAACCATTTTCTCTTATTATGGGCGTGGCAGGGGGTGGTAATTTCTTGCTTTTAGCAATCTTTTCTGAAAATTTCAACAAAATCGGTTCAGTGGTTTGGTTTTTACGGAGTTTTTTCCGCTCTCCCATACAAGTGTCCCCACTGTGGTGCGTCTGGCAGCTCTTTGGCTGAAAGAAAATCTGGGACTGAATTATTTTTTGTTTCTATACGTATCCTTGGGGTTATACCAATCTCATCAAAATCGAAAAAAACTACGTTTTTCAATCGCCCAACACACCGCCCCGGCTAAAAAAAACCTGCCAGATGGTTGAATTCGATATAACATCGTGTACATCTATCTATACACTAAACACGTATAGTTATATACATTTTGGTTACTTACCATCACTCCAAAAATTTGCTTTGCTTAATCTGGCAACTAAATTTATTAAAAATGCATAGCTTATATTTTCTTTAGTGTTTAGTTGTTTTTGTAAACTTTCCTGCCAACGTAATTCATCAACCACATTGATTTACCTATATAACTTTTTGTCACCTATTTTCGAGAAATAGAAAAGATCATAAAACTGATCTATATATTTTTTTATTTCACTTTATGGATGGCTTATATTTATGTTTAAAATCATAAACAAATTAAAAAAAAAAAGCTTCATTTTTATCAACAGTCACATCACAAGCAGTCACGATTAAAATTTTTGCGTCACTGAATCATATTTGTGTTAGATTTTTATGCGATAAGATTATTCTATAAAATATGAAGGTACTTACCCCCAAAGCAATAACTACATAAGTACATATATGGGTACTGCTGCCTTAGTTTAAAATAGCACAACTGTATGAATATTCTGGCATTTATTAAACGTCATAATATTCGTTTTATTGAATCATAAAATTTTGTTTAAAGTGTAAGTAGACATTACTTACACTTCAAACAAAATTTTATGATTCAATAAATTTTATGATTCGATTAAATAATTACAAATTCGTAATACCGCAATAATATGAACCACAATCTCGGAATCATGATTAATAACTTTTATTCAAATCGAAACAATGAAGAGTCAAATCTTTAAAATTTTTTTAAACGTCAAGAAATGTTTCCATTTTGATGATTAGTTTTTCAAGTTTAGAATTATTTTGATATTTGCCAGAAGCTGGCATCGGTTGCCATTAATTATTTTGATGTTGGATATGGATATTCTGGAGGGCATTTGGGTACTGCATAAGTGCGACAACGGAAGAATACGTAAACATGAGTCAGTCTCTTGCATTTCTTAATTTCTTCCAATATATACTATCAACCAAATGCAACAAACTTAACTTATTATAAATTTTTGCTCAAAAACCGAAGCATATTTGGACATCAACATTCAATCACCGTGTATGGTTAACGCTCGTATCTTTTTTTTGGACGAAAAACAGTATTTTTTCCTCAAAAATTGAAAATAGCAGTATGTCGATAAAAAAAAAACAGTATTTTTCGCAGTACATTTTTTTTAATTTTTATTTATTTTATTTCCTTAAAACATGAGCTTGCACTCATTATGCCTACTTTTTGATGCCCTATAAATAAAAAGTAAATCTACAAAAGAAATGACTCGCGACAAAAAAGGAACTAATTAGCGTCGCCGACCGATCGCGGGAAAGACCCAAAACAAAAAGTGTTCATCTTCTTTTGAATCAGAAAATTTTTATTCAGGTCAAATATAAATTTTGCCAAGCAAACGGAGTGCTTGAAAAGGTACATTGCTTTTCATAAGCGATATCAGCACTGTTTTTCCGAAGTAAGGAAAGGGTTGTTTTGTGAGTCAAGACTAGAAAAAGAATTCCAAATACCGCTGACAAAGTGCAAGAAAAATTTATTGCGTTCATTATTGAATTCCTTTGTGTTTTAAATGCCAATGACGAACCGCTGACTTTTTGCATTACTTTTAATGAGTGAAATGAGAGAACTTCATCTCATATATAAAAGTGGTATAAATTTCACCAAGAAATTTTTCATTGAGGAGCAAATTTTCTACTCGGAGATTAACAATGTAAAGATGGAAATATCCCACTGTCATTCACGTTTGCTTACAAGCTCAAAAAACTGCTGATTTGAAGTTCTGTATATGTATCTCAAAATAAAAGCAGTATTTTTGAAAAAAAAAAAAAACAGTACGCAGTTTTACGCAGTTTTTGAGAGCAAAAAACAGTACAATACTGCGAAAAACAGTACAGATACGAGCGTTATGTATGGTAGATGTATAGTGGCGGAAAAACTCTGTCTTTTCTGAAACGTGAAAAGAACTCACCATAAAAATTAAATGACATTAGGTATATGTTTACTTGAATGATTAAGTTTTTTCAGTAACATGGTTATGAGGAATCCTTCCATTAGTTTAGCAAAGAACTTCATGTATGAAAAAATCTTGCACTCCTGTGGGATATGAATCTGCAAGCCGACATTGATAGCTTTTGTACTTGGTGCAGCAAGAATGGATTAAACCTTAACCCAGCGAAATGTCAAACTATGACTTTTTCAAAGAAACGAGTACCAATCATATTTGACTATAATATTTCACAACATACATTGTGCCGTATTGTTAGTTTTAAAGATCTTGAAGTCGTCTTCAATTCAAGTCTAGATTTAGAGCACATCAACTCTCTTGTTAAAAAGGCTAACTCAATGTTAGGTTTTGTAAAAAGATGGTCCAAAGAGTTTCAAGACCCTTATGTTAACCTATCTTTATACAATTGTTTTGTTCGTCCGCATCTGGAATACGCATCGCAGGTATGGACTCCGTTCTATGATGTTCATAGATCTAGGATAGAGGCAGTTCAGCATAATTTTGTTTGTTTCGCCTTAAAAGGTCTTCCCTGGACAGATCCTTATAACCTTCCACCTTATGAACACCGAATTCAGCTTCTACACATTCAGTCCTTGTTACAGAGGCGTGTAAATAACGATATAGTTTTTATCCACCAACTTCTTTCGGGCGCATTAGATGCACCTGATCTACTTACTTGTGTTGGACTCAATTATCGTCGGGGTGCTCACCATCTGCGTAGCCTTGAGCTCCTACATTGTCCACACCATCGGACTAATTATGGTATAAATGAGCCGCTTATACGCATGTGCAGGCTTTTCAATTTAAATTCTAAAATGATTGATTTTAATGACAATAAAATAAATCTTAAGAACGTACTTAAAACCAGTGCTCCACGCTTTTAGTTCATGTTTTATGTATTTTGTATTGTTAAATTATATGTTTTATTGTATTATAGTGCTTGTGTTATTGTAGTCATTTGTTTTACATTACTAACAACTAACACCAGCACTAAGTGATGAGCCAGTGGAACACATATAATGTGTTGGCAAATCTTTGTTCATAAGCTGAAGCTTGCTCTAAGCTCCTTATGAACAGGATCTGATAGTGTAAAAAAAAAAAAAAAAAAAAAAAAGAGTTTTCAGAAGCTCGTGCTGGTGTTTGATTTCATGTATCCGCTACTCCAAAAACTTGTACAATGTAATCTATAACTATTAATTGTTAACATACACCACAATGGCCTTCAGTTGCACAATATTCCTACTATGTAGAAGACAAGTTAAGTATTCGTGCAATCAAACATGACATTGCGATGATAGCGAAGTCGAAAAAAGTGGGTCTGCAAATTCTGTTTGTCTGTCTTTATTAACACCTATAGCCTAAACGTTTGGGTCAATTTTCTTCAAGCTTTGTAAAACGTATTCTTTTGATAATATCCCCGGATGTTTTTTTTCCTAGGTCAAAAAATAACCATATACTTATACCATATAAACTTCACTGATAATTCCAAATTTTTCGAAAAAAAATACGATGGATTTTGATAAAATTATGTCGATGTCTTTCATCTAATTTTGTTTTTTTCCGTAGAAACTTATAAACGGTATGTGCCATAGAACGGTACTATTCGAAAGCAATTATCTTTTAAACAGATTCAGCGATTTCGATGAAATTTTATATTCTAAAGGTTCTCTTAAATTTAAATAATACTGCAATAAAAAATTTTGAAAACATTTTTTTTTCTAAAATGTTATTTTATTAATCTTATTTTTCTCGAAAAAAATCCGATCAATTTTAATAAAATTTATTGTCAACGGTAAAAAGTCGACGAATTTCCCAGTCGTAGTTAACACAAAGGTAAATTGCCACAAGAGCAAGTTTGTGCGACCCAGTCGTGCCCTTTATTATCATGGAACCCGAACTTCATATCAGGGATTGGGCGGATGTCGCTGAATAATGACTTTAGATGTCTGAATTTTAGCTATTAACATGTAAACGCAGTTATTGAGGATAATTGCCAGGAATATCATCACTGCCTGAGGTAAATTCTTTAAAACGAAGTAAGAAATTTTGTCCGGCCATGTTGACTTCTTTCAAAAGTTTCTTTTATTAAATTCTTAGAGTTCATCTCTATATTAGTGAATCCTATAGTCTGTGCAGTCGCGGGAATGTGTGTAGGTTACGTTCCCCTTGATCACGTTTACTTGCCGAAGTGAAGAGTTGACTTCCTCTATAGGAATGCAAGTGCTGAAAGTTGGATTAGTTTAAAGTATTCTTCAAAGTAGCCCAGCCTTGTTTTCCTTCGTATAGTCTCTCTTGAAAAGTGGTTATGACGACTTCCGACATTGGCAGGCTTTTACCGATAATAATTTTGATCTTCTTAAAAGTGTCAGGTCAGAGTTCTGCAACACATTTTTTTTTAGATTTTAATTGTGAAAAACAAATAGTAGGGAGATAAGGGGAACATTGATACATGGGTCATTATTAACACATCCAACACAGCAAGTCTATAAACCCAATTTCATGTCTGGATAACATTTCTGTTCAAACATCTCTTTGAGCGCAAATCACATATCCGTTTTGAACCTACGAAACTAAATTTCTGTCGTTTCTTTCAAGAGTGCGTTTGTTATGTCCTAACCAGACGCAACGCGTTGGCGTCATTTATTAAATCTGAAAATACGTTTTTCGGTTAGTTTGACAGCCCGAGTTAACTCACAAAATTGTCTAAGTTGAGTTTGGATTAAATAAAATTTAAATTTTTAACATTATTCTGAAATATCTCCCGCAGAATATAATTTGTACTTGTAATCAATTTATTTTGTTGCAACTTTTTTTTTGACACAAAGAAAATTGTACCATAGTGCCCAACCTCTCCATATGTTAATCATAACCGTAAAACTCCTTAAATCAAGGACATTCGCAAAGCAACACTTCTCATTCGATGTATTTGTAGTGAACAACACTGAGATTGAAGTTAAAAGTTAACCCTTTAATTCATTCAAAACATGCAAAACAAATAAAAAAAAATAATAAATCCGATATTCATATATTAATATCATCGGTCAATTAAACAGTTTCCGAGAATTTTCTCATCAAACCTTAAATTGGCTGTGGCACACTTGTTGTATATTCTCTGATGTATCTTTTAACACATCATAATAAAGCTACACGTATTTATAGTTAACAGAGATAGAGAATGATTAAGCACAACAATTTGTTGTGAAAAGTTTTATTTGCTTAAATGAATTGTTTGAGAGAAATTGTAAACGGAAGTGGTTGAACCGCAAAGTATAGATGACGTGTGTTTGTATCTGCTGTGCAAGTTTTAACGCTGAATCACCGTGTGTTTATCTGATGGATGCCCACCTACGGCGGCGGGTGGATGGTAGATCGCGCGCCAGCAGGTTGTGTCACCGCTGATAGCAGACCTTATGAAGTACTATTTCAACTTTGATCGCTTAGATTGCAAAGCAAAGACAATTTCGCTGGGCGAATATGACGTTTGAGTAGACTTAGTTTATAGTCGAAGGCCAATTCACCAAAGTGGGACAAAAAGATCATTTTATAATATAAAGATGCTGAGATGAGTATGCCATATGATCATCATCGACCACGAAAGATCAATGCGCGATTACTCAACTTCGACGATTTGACGTCAGCAATCAATTTCTGTTTCCGGTCGAAATTCAGATCATTTTTAAATTGTTTGCGGTTTGAAAGATTATGATTCACACTAAAGTTTTGTGTGTCAATATAGCGGTGTATATTAATTTTGGAAAGAATTTTTATCTTAAGTTATTGTGGAAGGGATGGTTAAAAACGTTTAAGTCAATATATTTTTCATGACATTTAAATATCAGCCCTTTCGTTATAGTGACTTAACGGTGAACCCCAAAGAAATTGAAGCAAAAGTGGGAGTGTACAACATATTGCCCCATGTTAATCAATAAAAGTCGCATCTTGTTAAAACTTACGGAACTCGCATACTCACTTCATTATTTACAAATTAATGGTTCACAACTTTTTGTATCCACAAAATAGCAAACAATGATTTGCAAGTAAAAATGCATTGCAATTAACAACTCGACTAAAGTCTTAAATTAATATGAAAAGTAGAAAAGAATATATTGAACAATCTATTTAACACTTTTGAAATTGCGATTTTTCTTTTAAAATTGTCAGGATCATTCGTTTTTTAATAGAACCAGCGCAATACAACTCACGGATTTTAAAATCAAGGTCAATTACGTCAGATAAATATTATTTTACACAATTTCTTTGTCGAGCTCACATCTCATTTAAGTTTTAATTTTATGAAATTTCTTTTTACTAACAAAAGGTATTTCAATTATTAGTGCCAGCTCCAGCGTCGTCATTTGATATTGTTCGATAAATTGGTTATTGATGATTATGTTCTGCCGATAAATTGATCATAAGTGAAATGTTCTTTCATTAAAATGCACTCAGTCCCTCAATTGCAAGTAGTAAAAGTAATGTAATTTACACGACTTGATAGGTAATCATTGAAAAACTGTTTTTGAACTTCCCAACAGTCAAGCATTCGAACTTAAGTAAACTCTCATTGTAATGACATCTGTCAATATTATTATCTTCATATGGCCACCTGTCAAAAAAAAAAAAATACAAATAACCAAATCATCAACTATACCTAAGTAAGAAAGAGATAGTATGAAAGTTATTTATCGAAACTTATATTCTGTTCCATTTCTGTACAAATTGATCACTGAAACATCTTTGTATTTTGTTGAAATATTAAATTTTCTGGCCGCTAGGTATCGCATTTTGATTTTTATTGCTGTCATACCATGAATGAAAGAATACAAGATTACGACACTTGGTTTTTTTTCAGCTTTTTGTTGTTGTGTTTTTTTCACTTGTGACGTTAGCACAAACAGAAAAACAATAAAATGGTGGAATCTTGTTATGAATTGACCCCAACCAAGGAGAAAAAGAGTGTAAGGTGCTTACGTCACAAGTGAAAATTACGTCACAATTGAAACAACAACAAAGTGAAAATGCCAAAGTTTTGTAATCTTGTATTCTTTCATTCATGCTGTCATACTATCGTGCTTTCTTTTTTCTTTTTTTTTTTCATTTTGTGCTCCACCTTGTGCATCGGTTGCCCTGCCCGTGTCGCTGACAAAAAATGTTTGTATGAAACAAATCGATTCTATTTGTTTGCGATGGATTAGTTTTTAAATAGATATTGTTCAATAGTTTGTTTAAAAAGAGTTTTATTAAAGATTAGTGAGTTTGAGATTTTGATTAGCTTTACCATTTAATCAGTATATTAAGTTATTTAAGTGGAGTGCTATTTAAATTATTATTTGAAACATTATCTTGATTAAAAAATATTATCGACTCGTGAAGTGCGGTCATAGACAAGCGAAATAGATCAAATGACGGAGATTTGAACTGTGCATACCTAAATATAAAAACACTTATCGATTCTATAATTATGTGATAAAAAATTTATGTATTAAGTAGCTATATATTTAAAGAAAAAACACATTATTAATTAAAATTCAAATTTTAAGTATACTTGTCTGACACTATAAACATTAAAATTATATTTTCAGCTTTGTTAAGTTTAATTATGTCTTATTTAAAATACATTTTAAATTTGTACAAATCCGTACCTACTAAGAACATATCAGAAAAAAGTATTTACGTAAACGTGATAATTTCAAAAGTTTATTTTTTATTATTTGCAGCCTTATTTATAAACGAATAATAGGAAATGAATAGTCCTTATTATGTCTCGGTAAGCAAAATCTTTATTTATAAGACTTTTGGTCGTGTAATATTGGAATAATAAGCTATAACGTGTTGGATGCGTTGAATAGTGCTGAAAATAGGGATGATTTAATATCGAAATGTCACATTGAGGAATACATAAAATATCAACACAAAATCAATTTTTTTTAGTTTTTATTTAACAATTCTTTCAACCACGCAATAACAAATTATAACAAAATATAAGTATGCAACAACTTACACATGCAACTCAATAAAAAAAAAATGGTTTGTTTTGTCATGGATATATGACATCTATTACTACTGGTACTTTTGTGTTTGCAACCGCATTGTAACTAAAATGGCCTGGGGAAATTTTTATAAATAAGCATTTTTTCATCATAGAATAGGGGGCGCATAATAGCTTATTCACTGTGTAACTATTCACTCGTGCAGATGGATAATAGGAAATTCTAATAAATAAGGCTGTTAAAGTTTTTATATAAAAAAAACTTGCAAAGCATTTAAAAAGTGTAACATTAAGTTATGCATAAACTAAACATTATTTTTTCATTTAATTCTTCAAATTAAAAAAAAAATGATTTCGTTTGAAAAAATTATAAACAAAAATTCAACTGTTTACAACTTTGAACTAACATTATAATATACTAGTTTAATCAAATTACATAACAGAACATTATATTTTTACTTTACACAGAATTTAATTCTTCTTAATTAAAAACACTCACTTTTCAAATTTGTTTAAAATGCATCGTTTATCAAATACAAAAAAACTATTCTTGTACACTATATATTGAGGGTTGTTTTTAACAAAATTAAAAAAAAATGTGAAGGGCTTTCAGCCCTTATAAAAATTCTCTGTTTACGCAGAATAAGATTGACTATACAAAATAATTTACATATTTTTTTTTGATAGACATGCATATTTTTTAAGTTTTGTTTAAAAAAAAATAAATTTTGTTCGGAAGCACATGCTTGCAACAAAGCTCAAATTTTGCAAATTTAAATTGCGTAAAAATCGCATAACAGCTTTTAAATATATTATTTATTCTAAAATAAAAAAGATGAGTTTATGGTTTTACTCACATTTTCTGATAACTTTCTTATTAGAAAAGTAAGTAAAAACTTGAACTCGTCTTTTTGCGTATGACCCATTGCCTTAAAAAAATTAAAAAAAAAAAAAATGGAACAAATTGAACATTTTTCTAATTGAGGTCCAAAAATTTCACCAATTTTTTGGTATTAAATACACACAACTTATATGCTGAACATTGCAAAATTTTATTCTGCGTCGTTTAAAATAATTATTTAGTTTAAGTGATGTACGGTTTTTTGTTTTAACATAAAATTGTTGTTGGCAACCCTATAGGATTGTTTAACACTTGTGCATGGATCTTTTGCTTCAATGCTCTACAACCCTGCAAAATACTGTTGCGAATAAAATTACTCAGAGCTTTTGCACAAAATTCCATTGCGATGCACGTACATCCAAATCCCCTCTCTTCTGTTTAATTTTGCTAATAGCTCACATTAAAGGTATTCCGAACTCAATAACCCTGAAAAAATATTTTTACATATTATTAATATTCATTTAATTTTCGGAAGTTTTTTTTTAATACATTTGTACATACAACATACATACATACATATATGTGTATTTTAACAATTTGATAATTCAATTTAATGTTAACAAATACTGATAATTTTCAGATCTTCTTAAAATATCATTTTGTTGATAAAGCAGTCCAATAATTCTTTTCAAGGATTTATTCTGTTTGTGCATGTTTTTCAAGTATAAATTTTCTATGCGTTTTTTTTTAGATTTTCTTGAACGACGATGACGACGATGGTTATGATTTCTACTTTGTTCATTACCTTGATTTACTCCTACTTCACCTAGTTCATCTTCTTCCCAATGATCATTTGATTCTAAAGTATTTGATGGTGTTATTTCTTCCAAATTAAAATTACGTCGAATTACTGGTACTTCAAATTCATTTTCATCGGAAGAATTATTTGTTTCCAAAATATTTGTTGGTTGATCTTCTTCCATGTTAAAATTTTGTTTTCTAAAGAATTTTCTTAAAGATATTTTTGTATATTATGCTTGTATAAGAAATATATAAAATTTAGTATGAATGACTGAAAAATCGTATCGGTATCGAAACAAATATAGTTTTTTTTGTGAAGTTTTTTAAGATTAAAAATTGAGTGTGATATCAGATAAAATATAGCGACCGATTTTGGGAAATTATTTTGGCGCACCTGAATTTTTTGTCCTGTTATTGCTTCAGGGTCACTCATTAATGAAGGACAATTATGGCTACCGGAAATGGCCGGACACCAAAGATACAGCCCCGCAAAATGCAGAAAAAATGACCCAACAATGGTAAATAATTTTGACACGAAAATTTGTTTCACTAAAATGAAGTTTAAAAAGTTTAAAATAATTGTATAACTGCCATAACATTATCAAGCCGAAAAAATGTTGTATAATAACACTTAAAAAAGAAATTTATTTAATTTTTGAGTTGCTCTGGCAATCCTTTTCCGGCTTGGCGACTGGCTGGGTCAGCATTTTGGAAAGTGTATGGGTGCTGCCAACATAGTTGGCGGTTGGCGTGCAATAGAAATCATTTCTACACTTTCATTGATCTCATTCTTGACATTTTCTCATACACGCAGCAAAATGCTTGCTACTTAGCTCGTATTGGATGGTATTGCCATGCTAAACCACAAGCCCAGATCGACAAAACCACCAACTATGTTGGCAGCACCCCTAGGCCTGACTAAGAAATTTTGCCGCCCTAGGCAGATGGTAAATTGCCGCCCCTTCCACCATTTTTACCTAACTAATTTTGTTTACGTTTAGGTAATGTGTAAGGGGATATAAGATTTCAGGTTTGTTATGAATGATTAATAAAATAACTAAAAACATCATTTATTCGTTTCGAGGGGTTTGTCACTGGCTAGTTTAGTGGTTCAATGATTGCAATATTTCAAATGATTTCAGATGATTTCACGTGATTTCAAGCAGTATTTAAGGATTTAAATATTTCGTGATTGCAAAGATTTCAAATAAATCTAATGATTTCAAGTGATTGCACAGGATTTAAAATTGATTTCAAATGATTTCAAATATAAGTGGTTTGGTGATTTCAATTGTCAAAAATAACATTGTAATATGTGTTGACTCCAAAGTGATCTCTTCCGAGCAATATCACTTCTCCTGTTCTTGTTTCATGTCGTATATTTTCCTTTCGATTGAAATCAAGATTGATTGGTTTGTTTTTGTTTGATTGCAATCATCAATCTTCTTCGGCGAACAAGTCGAAAAGACCGAATAAATTGCTTCCGACGCATTTTTGAAAATTAACCCCCCTCCCCAAAAATCTGCCGCCCTAGACAGCTGCCTACATTGCCTATATGGATAGTCCAGGACTGCAGCACCCACACACGTTCCAACATGCTGGCCCAGCCAGTCGCCAACTACATTTTTGAAGATGCTCGCCCAACATATCTGATCGTGTGTTGGGCTTTTAACTGTCACCAATTTCGCCCAAAAAGTTGGTTGATGTCCTCTCCAATTGCATCCGCCAACTGTTACGTTGACTTTCTATATTACGCCGTCACACGAGGTTGAAAAAGATTTTCTGGGCAAGAGAATTTGTGTCCATTCGCCCTTTGTCATCCAGTCTCCTAAGTTGTTGTTTTTTCACATTTGTGCAAAGGTCCAGTATCGCTTAACTTCTGCTCAAAGAAAAAACAATTGTGAAGAGAATTTTTTTTTCATCTTAGCGCTGGTGTTATTGACTGAGTTGGTTCTTGATAGTGGAGTCTCAGTCACAATGACAGTCAAAGTCTCTGACCACCTCAAAATTATATCTATCTATATGGTGACGTCGCGTCGTCAGTGTTTTGTGTCTATTCTTGTCACATAATTTGGTTTGTTTTGATTCAACAATCTTTTTGGCTTCCAATTTACCGGCAGTGTACAACACGTTTTTTTCATTCATCGATATATACCTATCATAATAATTATATCTAATTGGTCTAATTTCAACTGTTAATATTATTTCGATAATAAATAATTATGAGTACACTATACTTCCTTACATGGCACTAGTAATTCATTGACAAAACAAAACACGACATCATTGATCTATTTTCCGAAACTAGGACAATATAATTGATAAAATAGTTGAATGAGCCCAGTCTCGACTTCGTATATAATCCATAAATCTGGAAACTTAGTTACGGATAAAGAAGTCCTACAGGAAACAGGACACAAATTGTTATACGTTATTGTTTAGTATATTTGAACCGGAAGATTAGGAAACAGGTTAACGTTATACATCCATCGATGCAAAGACAATTTAATGAGGATGATAGTCTCTCTACTGTAATATAAATACACTGCTGACCATATGAATAGATTCATCATGTCAATATAGAATCAGAAATAGTGAGATAAAAAATTGATTGTTCTTGTTAATTGAAGGTAACATATTACATTACAAATTTTCTCTTTGTTAAAAATTCATCCTTTTATGTACTTGCGACTATAGAAAAGATAAGAATACTGTGGCTCTTACGACTGGAAAACTCATTTGACCAGTTTTTTTTTTATAAAAAAAAAAAGATTTGAAATATTGTTTTTTTGCCAAAAAAAAAAAACAAATGTATGGAATAAAAAAGATTTATATGAAAGAAATAACTTTCGGTAAAAATCCCATGACATGAAATTTTATTAAAATTGATAGTATTTTTTTCAAAAAAATTCAAATTATCGGTTTTTCAACAATAACTTTTTTTTATTTGTTTGCAGTATTATTAAAATTTAGCAGTTGTTTTTGAATATTATATTTCATAAAAATCGGTGTAACTCTTTAAAAGATAGTCGGATTAAAAAAAATTGTTCTATGGCAGGTACCGTTAATAAGCTGGTTCTGAAAAGAAATTTCAACCGAAGGACAACAGTATTGGCAACAAATCACTCATGTATAATTTTTTCGAAATTGGTCATATTTTTTCCAGGAAATAAGAATTACCGGTTTTTGAAAAAAAAAACTTTTTTACAAATTACTTTTTTTCAAAATATTTTGTGCTGTATTATTCAAACTTAGCAGTAGTTTTTGAATATTAAATTTCGTTAAAATCGGTGTAGCCCTTCAAAAGAAAATCGGAGTAATAAAAAACGGTTCTATGACAGGTACCGTTAATAAGCTGACTCTGAAAAAAAAAATTCAGACGAAGGACATCACCATTGGCAACAAATCACTCATGTAAAATTTTATCGAATTTGATAGTATTTCTTTCGTGAAAAATGGAATTATCGGCCATCGGCCACGTTTATATGGTAGGTACCGTTATTTTTATACCTAGGTCAAAAATAAAAACAAGTCTGGTGATACTTCTCTAAAAAAAAGTATCAAGTTTGAAGAAAATCGGCTTAACCGTTTAAGTTGCAGGTGTCGATACATACATACAGACAGACAGACAGAATTGCCGTACCCACATTTGAACATTTGAAAACTATACATATTTATTGAACAAAATTCTAAATGATTAAAAAAAAAAAACAAACTGTTCTTATTGAAACTAGAAAATCGAATGAATAAAATAGAACAAATATTTGATATAAAACTAAAATGATTGATTAGAATAAGAATGATTTCTTATCACAAAGTATACAAATGTAGAGTATTTTAATCTCAAACACTATCATCGTAATGTCATGTTTGATTATTATCTCAAATTTTTTTGCACGAATCCAAGCCTTGCCTTATAACAGTATATAAATAGCAAGTAAAAATGCTAATCCTATTCTTATGATCGGCAGTGTAAAGAGGTGAATTGTACACGAGTATTAAATATAAATAAGGATACAAATCAAAAGAGGTCTATGTGATTCTTATTAATAAAGCAATGTGTAGGAAGGTGTTATGTTCAAATAATATTTTTATCTAATTGCCATTTTTGTAAAAAAAAAATATATGTACATATATCAATATAAAAGTAACAATACTTCGTTTTTAATTGTCTTTCTGATAACTTTATTAGATAAATAACCTTATTTTATTGTTTGATTAGATTTAAAAATTGAAATAAAAAAAAAACAAAAACAAATAAAGCAAGCATGCCTCCAATATGTTATTTGCTGCGTTGCCTACAATAGAGTGATATATTATTTTTAGGCTTCAATCATGAACTGATATAATAATTTCCTTACCAAACGGCGTAATTGTATTTTTATAATTTTTTTTAATGTTTATTAATAGTCGTTGGTTATTTAACTGAGAACTACCATATATACAGAAAAAATTGCTTAAATAACTTAAATTTTCTTCAACTTTAACCTTTGGCTTTGATTTGACAAACCACCTTGTGAGGTGCTTTTTGGTCGAGGCTGTATTAGTACGTCGGGTCCGGGGTATGTCAAAAAAAAACACCAGTAAATCGTTGGTTTTGCGTTTCATATAACTTAACCTAGCGGAGACTTATATAATTTCTTTGCGTTATGTGTATAATTCATGACCTTCATTTTAATACCAATTAACACCAACATTGTTGGATAATTTGACTAAAAATTGAAAAAAATTCAATGATAGCTATAACTGGCCCCTTTAAATACTTATAATATTTGGGCCCACATGGGAGAAAACTTAGATTGGCCGCTATAGCTTAAAAATCACTAAGCTTAATCGAATCTGTTACTCTTCAAGTACCTTACGAATCGCACCTCTACTTTGAATATTTTCTGACTTAAGACGGTGTGAATCGTATGGATGATAAAAAAAAATACCTTCTACTACATTATGGAAAATAGTACTTGAACTTTTAAACTTTTTGACAGAAATATTGAAAATTGTGGCTCCCTGAAATTACGATATAGGAAATTTCGCCAAAAAGTGCCCAAAAATGTTGGCGTAATAATTTTTGAAAAAAATACCGAAATTTTGAAAAGGAAAATTCCCCAGAATTCAAGGAAATTACGTCAATTTTTTGTAAAAAGAGCCAAAAAGTAAAAATGGAAATTACGCCTGAAAAAAGATATGCTTTTCTGGTTTAATTTCCAAATTTAATTTGAAAATAAGACCAGAAAATAGCTTTTTTTCAGTTTTATTTTAAAACCTACCAGATTTGGAAATAAGGCTCTAAATTCGATGTTAAAACGTGATCCCATATATCATTATCCATAAGCTAAGTAAGCCATTATCACAATTTTTCATTTTAATGCACCTAAGAAATAGTTTGGGAGTATGGTCAACGGCACGGGGGACGCTTGTGACCGTCAGCGCTGCCGCCCGCTCCGTCGCGCTGTCGAGCCGCACCGCACACTCCGCCTGCGTGGAGCCCTGCGGACGCAGCAGCACTGGAGGACGTTTTTTCCATTTTCGATTTGGAAAAAAAGCCAAAAAGCATATTTTATAGCGTTTTTTCCTTTTCGGTTAGGAAAAAAAGGCCAAACATTTATTTTCTGGCATTTTTTCCAAAGATTCAATTTTAGCCTATTTTCATGATTCGTAAAGAAGGAACAAACCCCCAACTAATATATGGAAAAAGAAGCCAAAATTCCGGATTCAGAAAATTGTGATTCAGAAAAAATTACAATTAATATTAAAGTTATCTATCTATTAAAAACCACGATATATATAAATAATTATTGTTTCTTCTTTTTCTTTTTCTTCTTCTTCTTCTTCTTCTTCTTCTTCTTCTTCTTCTTCTTCTTCTTCTTCTTTTTCTTCTTCTTCTTCTTCTTCTTCATCATATTCTTTATCTTCTTCTTTTTCTTCATCTTCTTCTTCGTCTGCTTCTTTTCTCCTTCTGTATCTATTTGTTCGACCTCAGAAAGCTATGGTACTTTGTTCAGAAAACAGCGTGTTTCTTCTTCGGAACAGTTCCATACCCCGTATAGACAAATAAATTGTATTAAAGTATTGTTGAATATCTTCGGCAACCTCACAAAACCTCCACAGAGTTACTGTCTAAATCTCAGAACTATATATAGATTCTTACAGGAGTCCTTTTGATACTGAGAGTCACATCAAAGGCTTTATTTAATTATTGGATTCAAAACATTGAATGTTATATAACTTCTTCCTACTCAAGCCGCAGGATAATGATCAAATAGGAGAAAGTAATAACAAATGAGGAAAGCACAAATAAATCATATAACTTTCAACATACAAAAATGAAGTCGTCAAAGCTCTGCGCGGAGGTTACCTATATATGTTTTAATAACGCGTCTCAAGTCTTATTACTTGGTAATTAGAGGTGGCGCGTGTGCGTGCAGTGTGTATTTTAATATTGTTACTATTTTTTTGTTTTCATATTTTCTGATATTGCTTCGGATTGCATCAATTATTTCATACTTGGCACTCTGATAGTAATTTTCGAGATTCAATTGGCCCAGGTATATGAACGTACAACTTTGCAACAGAACCACTCACTTAGCTCAACCAGTTCGTTGAGTTTTTGAGCGATTGAAATGGAAATGAAAATTCCTGGCGCGTTATAAGATGCTATAATTACACAGGCGGGCAACGTCGAAGAAAATTGGATGATTGAGAGCTTCTATATGAGTTTATATGTGATAGAGTGTATTTGAATAGTATTTTTCAATTGTGGAATTGTATCTGCATTAATATATAATGTATGTGATAATAGTGGTGGTGCGGTCGGTGAGTGAGCTGTGAAGCTAACCAATATTTTTGTACCTACATTACGATGGCAGCAGATAATAATTACTTGTGTGGCACCCTGAGCCAGACTCAATTAGATAATATTTCCTTTTGAGTGGAATAACCTTTCCGCCCGAGGAATATTAATATTGGTAATTATTTTATTTCTTAATGATTTGTACATACGGAGCTGGGGTGTATAAGCTCAGTTATGTGTAAGTGAAGCAAACTAATTTTATTAATTTAAACTGGTTGTTGAAATAGTTTGCATCAAATGAAAGTGTTATACAAAAATAATAAACAAATAAAATACAAGAAATAATATCTAATTCATCGCGTTAGTATCCGCAGAAATAACATCAAACGACAAAACCTTCTTACTGCAAGTTATAAATTCGTGCAAAAAGTATTTAAAAAAGTTGTTTTAAAAAAATCGATTTTTAGCCCATCAGGAAATAAAATCATCACTCCATACAAACTTCTAAATAGTTTTAATAGTTTTGATACTTATATAATATTATACCTTATGTTACGACACACTTTTTTTTAGAAATATCCCTACTTGTAGGCCTAGAGCAAAAAAAAAAAAAATTACGGTACTTTATTGTGAGTTTTTTAATTTGTTGTCAAATATATCTTTTGATGTAATTTATCAAGAAATATGTTTGACACAGCAATTTATTATGAATTTTTTGTTCTTAAATAATTAAATTAATTATAAATAAGTTTACAGAAAAAGCTTCTAAAAAAAATTTTATATGATTTGGCGTCATTAAAAATACTTTTTACGTTTGTCAAATGTCATCATCATCATCATCGGCTCGACAACCGGGGTCCAGTCCTGGCCTCCTTCAACAAGTCTCTCCACCTATCCCGGTCTCGAGCCGACGCCATCCAGTTGCGCAGGCCAAGGCTCTGGGCGTCCTGGTCTACGCCATCTCTCCAGCGCAAGCATGGTCTACCATGCTGTCGTCTGCCATAGTACCACACTGCAATGTACCACAAAGAACTTTCCGAGCAGGTTTCTCTTTTCTTATGCGAGCTAGGTGCCCTGCCCACCGGAGTCTACCGACACTAATTTTTGTAACGATGTCTGCTTCATGGTAGATTGCATACAATTCATGATTGTACCGTCTTCGGAATCGTCCTTCCTCACATATGGGGCCAACAATTCTCCTTAAGACTTTAATTAAAATTTGTTATGGCAACTCTGTTTGCAAGGATTGTTCAACACTAAGGGCAGGGACTTTTGCTGAAATACTACCTCTACAACCCTGCAAAATTTGGTTTTTATTAAAATTATTTAGAACTTTTGCACAAAATTCTTGGGCTATTTATTGAAAACTGCTTGTACGATTTTGGTAAAAAATTTTTTTTTTAAATATTTTGCAATTTGTAATATATATGAAAAATAATGTCGTACCACGATTTTCTGGGATTAACAATACCTGCCATAGAAGTTCTATAGAAAATCAGATTTTTCTCGAAAAAAAAATACGATCGATTTTAATAAGATTTTATGTGACTGATTTTTTGCCAGATTACTATAACCTTAGCCAAAGAAGGTTATAGTAATCTGACACAAAAGCAAGTTTGCCCGACCCAGTTGTGCCTTTTATTTTAATAGGAACATTATATTTCTTATACATATTTACTTTTCCAAATAATAACATATACTATAACTTTCATGGTATTATATTAATAATTTCTTAAACCAATTAGATGTTTTATTTATTTAAATAAGAAACTTCATTAGTTTTTTTTTTTTTAATAAAATTAATTTTTTTATTTAATTTCCTTTTTCTTTATTTAAAATGAATTTTTAATCGTATGGGTTACTTAATCAATAGTATGCACCATTAATGCTAATAGGATGATTCTATATAAATCAAATAAGTATATAAGTAGTAGGTATGTATTAAATACGGACAGTTTATTAATTCCGTACAGAAGGTTTTTAATTTTTTATATCATCGTACTGTCATGTTTGATTGTTATCATAATAATTTGTCTTCGGGGAGCACCTTATTTCGCAATCAAACATAATTATGTATTATATGCTGAAATCCATATAAACAAAATAAATTCCAGAGATTAAGAAAACGAGCCCCAAGTAGATAAGGAATCTTTTAATTTTGTCATATTGTTTTTTTTTTTTTTTCTTACTATTTTTTTATTTATTAGAATAATAATGATAGATAACTATTTCACATACCTAGTTATACACAAGGTTTTAAATGATAACATACACTCTTCTGGTCGTTACCTATACTCATCATTTATAACGCCCAATTATATTTTGAAATAAGTCAGGTGAATAGTTAAAGATACAATATTATTCCATTATGCGCCAAAAAACAACTAAATTAAGAAAAAGTAATTATAAAGTTACTTTATAATTTATTTAAAAGACTGAAAAATGAAAATGAAAAATTGTTTTGAAAGTCAAATCTTTGGTTTTATAAAAAAAAAACAATAATTCACGCTATCTTACAGTAATTTTATAAAATATAGATACCCAGAGTTTGATAATGCATAAAACAAAACTTTGAGCTATAAACAAAATAAAAATGTATTCATATTTCACAATTAAATTAAATGTTTCAATTATATTGACATCGTATTAATTTATCACTGAGAAGTAAGAGGTGTGTTGTGTTGGCGTATCTCATTGTTAGTTGTTATAATTATAAATATCAATTAGGCCCACACTCACAAAAAAAAAAGAAAGAAAGAAACTCTGTGGAGATATTTATTTTTAGAAAAAAATACATCTTTCGGAAACAAAAATACAAAATTCGAAGAGGTGGTGGCAAAAGGTGGGCGTCGTTGGTGGCAACAAGTTCTGATTGACGAATAAAATGAGTAATTTGACCCAGAGAGACAAAGAATGCCGTGAGCAATCGAATAAAACTGAAAAAAAAGGTTCCCATTCCCATCGGGGATACAGATACAATTTTTTTTTTGTGAGTGAAAAATCCACTAATGTCTGGAACAGAACATAAATCATGCAGATGCAAGTCGTTGACACCAAATATCCAATCGTGCATCGTGCAAATGCTTCCTTCTTTTTAAAATGAATTAAGATGCTTTCAAAGCTGCAGCTTAAATCTGAAGCTAACATGCATCGTCCGTTGACGGTCAGTGCGATGCCACTGAACCCTGAGATAAGTCTCACAGTATCTTCAATGTAATCCAGGGCTGGATTCATATGTTCTTATATTTTATGCAAAAATGAGGATCTGCTACTTTGGGATTTCCTCTATATTTTCATGAGCAGTCAAACCAGTTCGGCGTTTCTTTGATGTAACGGTCTACCAAAATGGTAGTCTCGAATTAAGAATGTCTATATACTTTTATGAGGAACCGAGTGTGCAGCTTTTCATTCTTACATTTTCGTTTCTTCACTTTTTATATTACTTCTTATTTTTATTCTTCTTCCTTCTTCCTTCTTCCTTCTTCATTTTCTTAATCTTCTTCTTCTTCTTCTTCTTCTTCTTCTTCTTCTTCTTCTTCTTCTTCTTCTTCTTCTTCTTCTTCTTCTTCTTCTTCTTCTTCTTCTTCTTCTTCTTCTTCTTCTTCTTCTTCTTCTTCTTCTTCTTCTTCTTCTTCTTCTTCTTCTTCTTCTTCTTCTTCTTCTTCTTCTTCTTCTTCTTCTTCTTCTTCTTCTTCTTCTTCTTCTTCTTCTTCTTCTTCTTCTTCTTCTTCTTCTTCTTCTTCTTCTTCTTCTTCTTCTTCTTCTTTTTCTTCTTCTTCTTCTTCTTCTTCTTCTTCTTCTTCTTCTTCTTCTTCTTCTTCTTCTTCTTCTTCTTCTTCTTCTTCTTCTTCTTCTTCTTCTTCTTCTTCTTCTTCTTCTTTTTCTTCTTCTTTTTCTGTTTTTCTTCTCATTCGTTATAACTAATCCTTTTTGTTCTTCTTTCTCTGTTTCTAGAAGGTCTTTTTCTTTTACTTATTCTTCTTCTTCTACTTATTCTTCTTCTTCGTGTTTCATTTTGTTCATCTTAATCTCTTTGTTCTTTATCTTTCTTTTTCTTCTTCAACTCCTTGTGCTCCTTGTTCTACTAATTCTTCTTTCTTCTCTCTTTTCTTTTCTTTGAATCAATTTGTATACAAAATAATGTTAAATAACTTAACTGAGTTCAACCGTGTTCATTTGACATCAATCCGCTCCTGTCAGCGAAGATGAAACTTAATAGTTTCTTCTCTGTTTGGTTATTCTGGGAGTTATTCTTCAACTTGTAGAGTATTTTACAAGCTGCCAACTTCCTACACTCTTGGGTGGGTGCTAGTGCATGAGCCCTATACCAGCAGCAGTAAGTACTGATGACAATTTGCAAATTGAACAATGTATTTCACAATACGGGATCACCGCCGCCACCGTAACCGTCATCATCACTTCACATTCACCACCACAGCAGCTGATTCTGCAATAATCAGCATTTATTGTAATAATCCCGTCAGATTCTAGGCGAAGCAACGACCGAAAAAAAAACTTGCAAGTTGCAACCCTGTAGGTTTCCCATTCCTCAAACTGGACCGGCCGGTCGGTCTCCAGTGTTGCAGATCTGCAACCATGGCAGCAATAATAATAATTAGTCTCCTCGTGTCATTAGCAAATAGCAAACAAGCACACAGCAACGAAATCTCATGTTGAGCAAGGGAACCGCGCCGCACTTTGCTCTCAAAGTGCCCAAGATGCAGGACGAGACGATTGCAATTTCTGCATGATTGACACTTCGTCCATATGCATGATCTTGCTGCCATATGTGGCAATAATTTAATAATTGCCATCATAAACACCTGCATCACTGGTGTTGTCGATGTCGTCCAACTGCGAGGGCAATTGGTAAAGGGGCAAGTATTATTATGGTGGCATGGAGGGCTTCAGGTTGGGTTCATGGTGTGTTTATGAAATGTAATTCTTACCTCCCAGTGGGATGGGAAGAAGGTGGTGTGGTGTCGCACTCTCGGTTTTGTGAGGTGTTTTGTTGTTTGTTTGTTTACTTTTTATTTTTTTTTTTTTTTGCGGACTTGGATTTCATGTTTTGAGTCTTTAATTTGAGACAAGTTCGCATTGGAGTGGATGGTCATGTGACGGAATGGGAAGAGAGTTCTTGTTTTTTGTTTTTCTGTTACTGTTGTTGGTTTATTATTATCTGTGTCTTGGGTTTTTGCTGTGAGAGAATGTTTCTGCTGTGAAGGCTATTAAGTCGGATAAATGTGCTGGCTGTTGGGATTTCGGTTTTCTTTGATGAATCAAAGGAAAGTGGGACTTCAGCAAGTTAGGTTTTTTGTTTGGATCACATTTCGGGTAGAACGATGATGGTTGTGGGTGAATCATTGGCCAAGGGTAAAGTATCACCTTTGCATAATCAGTGATTTTAACATAAAATTAAATAAAATGCCATTATTGATTCAAAAACGAATTAATTGTTTTGTCTAAAATGGAAATTGAGTAAAAATAGGTATATGTTTAAAGTTTTCGAGTTAATAAACTTAATTCGATTGCGTTTTGATAGAACTCTGCTGGACTAGTGCTCTATAAAATTATAGGTAAATCTATCAAGTGATAAAAGCTAATGTAAACCTCAGACCTTCATTATCTAAAAACTTGAACTATATAAAAAAAAATCTTTCGTTAAAATTTAAAAAAAGAAAAGAGACCAACAACTTAATTGATAAATTTTCTAAAATTAACATTTCTACTTTGAAAGACTTGCAGTAGTTGAAAGCTAAAATCGTGAAATAATGTTTAAAATGTAAGCCCTAAAGTAGATACTTAACTTATGTATCTATGCATTCCACACTTGTCAAAATTCAATTTAAGTAGGTAGTCTTTCATTTTCAGTATACCTCTAATAAGCTTTTGTGTGCATCCTAAAATAATTCTTTAAATTTCAGTTTGAATGAGCAGATTCACTGTCTGTCTGTCTGTCTGTCTTTCAGTCGGTTAGAATGTCAGTCAGCAGGTTGTTTTACCTCAACTGGAGCGTGTTAGATATTACCATTGAGTTTATAGAGAAATCTTGTATAAGTTTCAAACTTTGCTCGTAGGATGCCGTTACTATATCGACTTGTTTTTTGTTTACTCTTGTAGCAATTATTCTTGAGTTAAAAGGAGTTTGTTCGGATCGGTTCAAGTATTTTTCGTTACAGAAAACTAAGGAAATAATAATTACTCGATATGCTCATTTAGTGAAATCTACTTCGGTGAGTTTGAAACCATCTTGATTTCTCTATGTGTATAAACTCAATGATAGTACGCAAGTGTTTAGTTAAGTTGCAAAAGTCGATCGTCGTAAAACTTGGCCAGGCTGTTATTTTTCGTTTGAGTTCTTATACCACATGTTGTATATGAAGGTGTTTATCCCTGCTTTACATTTCCGTTATTCATTACGTTACGAGGAAATCGCTTTCTATTCATCCGTACCACAGATATTGTGGCTTTCATGGAGGCTTTTTAAAGGTATTATTCCGAAGGACATACGGATTTTGCCAGCGTTGATAAACCATAAACGTCAACGCGATACTTTAAAGAAATTCTTCAAGAATCCATATTACCATAAATTGGATTAATAGGACACGATCAGTTACTGTCACTGCAAGATAAAATGAGAGCAAATTACACACGTTGAATAGGAAAAATCACGAGTGGCCAAGTTTTCGTGCCGGTGAGTGTATATAAAGTGTTTGAAAAGTTGATTGCGATCCAAGTTCAATCTTATTTGATTATACATAATAAAATATCGAAATGGCAGTCAGGTTTCCGTACCAAACATAGCTGTAAATCAGCGGTCATTAAAGTTACTTCTGACCTTCGTGTTGCTGGATTCCAGTTTAATTGCTCTCTTGACACTTAATGATTTTTCAAAGGCGTTTGACAGTATAGATCATACGATTCTATTGTTGAAATTGAAAAATAAATCCAATTTTTCAAATAGTTCACTTCGTTTGGTAAGTGAACACCTCATTACCCGTACTCAGACAGTTGCAACGCAGATGGGTTCATCGTTAACATATTGTGAACTCAGGTGTTCCGAAGGGCTCTGTATTGGGTCCTCTTTTGTTCTCACTATTTATTAATGACCTTCCAGATCAAGTCGAGGACATACATATGTATGCGGATGACGTAATTCTTTACTTCTTTCGTAAAATTGGTTTGATGGAATATCTGGTGGCTAGGATGAATGAGGATTTAAGCAGAGTTCAGAATTGGTCTGTATTAAATAAACTCAAACTTAACCCTTCAAAAACAGTTGCGATGATATGCTCACGGATATGCTTTAATCCTGTAGACTTTCCACCCGTCTTACTGAA
Source organism: Baccha elongata (assembly GCA_951217065.1). NCBI lineage: Eukaryota > Metazoa > Arthropoda > Insecta > Diptera > Syrphidae > Baccha > Baccha elongata. The sequence goes on from OX578272.1 coordinate 36,590,736, forward strand.
TGGGAATGGTGTATTTATCCCCTCCATCAGTATAGAGTCAAATACCTAGGGTTCAGTATCAATAGCCTCTTAAGTTGTTGTGATGCCATTTCAGATACTATTAGAAATATATACGAGAGTCTTCGTAGTTTAAGGTGTTCTTGTGAACTTCTTTCTGTGAACATGAAAAAGCGTCTTATCCAAAGTTAAGTACTGCAATTTTTTACATTTAATTGTTCAGTATACCCTGTTTTAGATCACGCTTGTAAGCAATCACTATTTTAAGTGATGATGTTGGTTATCGATTTCAAATGATTTCTTGCAATCATTAAAAAATTGAAATCACGTTAAGTTTTTTTTGCAATCATGAAATCAAAAATGCCATAATGAAATCACGAATTGAAATCATAATGAAATCACTTGCATTAATTTGCAATCATTTGTAAATTTAATTTATTTAAAATCAATGCAATCACAATATTTTGAAAAAAATTTAAATACTGCTTGAAATCACCTAAAATCATTTGAAATCACATTGAAATCATAGTGCAATCACTATTTTAAGTGATGATGTTGGTTATCGATTTCAAATGATTTCTTGCAATCATTAAAAATTTGAAATCACTTTAAGTTTTTTTTGCAATCATGAAATCAAAAATGCCATAATGAAATCACGAATTGAAATCATAATGAAATCACTTGAATTAATTTGCAATCATTTTTAAATTTAATTAATTTAAAATCAATGCAATCACAATATTTTGAAAAAAAAATTAAATACTGCTTGAAATCACCTAAAATCATTTGAAATCACATTGAAATCATAGTGCACTATTTTAAGTGATGATGTTGGTTATCGATTTCAAATGATTTCTTGCAATCATTAAAAATTTGAAATCACTTTAAGTTTTTTTGCAGTCATGAAATCAAAAATGCCATAATGAAAACACGAATTGAAAGCATAATGAAATCACTTGAATTAATTTGCAATCATTTTTAAATTTAATTTGTTTAAAATCAATGCAATCACAATATTTTGAAAAAAATTTAAATACTGCTTGAAATCACCTGAAATCATTTGAAATCACATTGAAATCATAGTGCAATCCCTATTTTAAGTGATGATGTTGGTTATCGATTTCAAATGATTTCTTGCAATCATTAAAAATTTGAAATCACTTTAAGTTTTTTTGCAATCATGAATGCCATAATGAAATCACTTGAATTAGTTTGCAATCATTTGAAATCAGTAAATTTAATTTATTTAAAATCAATGCAATCACAATATTTTGAAAAAAAAATTAAATACTGCTTGAAATCACCTGAAATCATTTTAAATCACATTGAAATCATAATGCAATCACTATTTTAAGTGATGATGTTGGTTATCGATTTCAAATGATTTCTTGCAATCATTAAAAATTTGAAATCACTTTAAGTTTTTTTGCAGTCATGAAATCAAAAATGCCATAATGAAATCACGAATTGAAATCATAATGAAATCACTTGAATTAATTTGCAATCATTTTTAAATTTAATTTGTTTAAAATCAATGCAATCACAATATTTTGAAAAAAATTTAAATACTGCTTGAAATCACCTGAAATAATTTGAAATCACATTGAAATCATAGTGCAATCACTATTTTAAGTGATGATGTTGGTTATCAATTTCAAATGATTTCTTGCAATCATTAAAAATTTGAAATCACTTTAAGTTTTTTTGCAATCATGAATGCCATAATGAAATCACTTGAATTAGTTTGCAATCATTTGAAATCAGTAAATTTAATTTATTTAAAATCAATGCAATCACAATATTTTGAAAAAAATTTAAATACTGCTTGAAATCACCTGAAATCATTTGAAATCACATTGAAATCATAGTGCAATCACTATTTTAAGTGATGATGTTGGTTATCGATTTCAAATGATTTCTTGCAATCATTAAAAATTTGAAATCACTTTAAGTTTTTTTGCAATCATGAATGCCATAATGAAATCACTTGAATTAGTTTGCAATCATTTGAAATCAGTAAGTTTAATTTATTTAAAATCAATGGAATCACAATATTTTGAAAAAAATTTAAATACTGCTTGAAATCACCTGAAATCATTTGAAATCACATTGAAATCATAATGCAATCACTATTTTAAGTGATGATGTTGGTTATCGATTTCAAATGATTTCTTGCAATCATTAAAAATTTGAAATCACTTTAAGTTTTTTTGCAATCATGAATGCCATAATGAAATCACGAATTGAAATCATAATGAAATCACTTGAATTAATTTGCAATCATTTTTAAATTTAATTTATTTAAAATCAATGCAATCACAATATTTTGAAAAAAATTTAAATACTGTTGAAATCACCTGAAATCATTTGAAATCACATTGAAATCAGGTGCAATCACTATTTTAAGTGATGAAATTCAAAAAAAATGTTGGTTATCGATTTCAAATGATTTCTTGCAATCATTAAAAATTTGAAATCACTTTAAGTTTTTTTGCAATCATGAATGCCATAATGAAATCACGAATTGAAATCATAATGAAATCACTTGAATTAATTTGCAATCATTTTTAAATTTAATTTATTTAAAATCAATGCAATCACAATATTTTGAAAAAAATTTAAATACTGCTTGAAATCACCTGAAATCATTTGAAATCACATTGAAATCATAGTGCAATCACTATTTTAAGTGATGATGTTGGTTATCGATTTCAAATGATTTCTTGCAATCATTAAAAATTTGAAATCACTTTAAGTTTTTTTTGCAATCATGAATGCCATAATGAAATCACTTGAATTAGTTTGCAATCATTTGAAATCAGTAAATTTAATTTATTTAAAATCAATGCAATCACAATATTTTGAAAAAAAATTAAATACTGCTTGAAATCACCTGAAATCATTTGAAATCACATTGAAATCATAATGCAATCACTATTTTAAGTGATGATGTTGGTTATCGATTTCAAATGATTTCTTGCAATCATTAAAAATTTGAAATCACTTTAAGTTTTTTTGCAATCATGAATGCCATAATGAAATCACGAATTGAAATCATAATGAAATCACTTGAATTAATTTGCAATTATTTTTAAATTTAATTTATTTAAAATCAATGCAATCACAATATTTTGAAAAAAATTTACTGCTTGAAATCACCTGAAATCATATGAAGTCATTTAAAATATTGAAATCATTGAACCACTAAACTGGCTAGTGACAAACTCCTCGATTATGTCCATTTAAATTAATACAAATTAATTTCTAATTATCATAGTTTATATTTTGATATTATTTTACATTATGTTGTAAGGTTTTATTTGTTATTAAACTCTTCAAAATTCATAGTCAGTTTGATTTGATACTAAATCATAAGATATAAATCTTGTAGTAGTGTGCAACTTTTGATTGAAATAAACAAATACTAAATACTAAATATACATATTCATACTTATCTACCTACTTATAAAAATTGCCTTAAAATGAAATGTACAATTGCACATGTTTCATTTAAACTGAATAAACATTATTGACTAATCTAACTAAACCTACCTCAACGAATTAAAAACTTATAATCATTCATATAAATTAAGTGACACATCAACTACAATCATTCGTGCGCTTGAGTAATGTAAAAGAAATTTTATAATCTTGTATTAAAACTTGTAAATGACGCTCACACGCCAGACAATTTAGCAAAAGATGTCTGAGCAATATCTTTGGGTGAATCCAATATAGCAAAGTTCCGAGCAAATTGTACAATATTATACAATTCGAATTTTCATACCAAATTCCCCTTGATCAAAAAGTGTGAGGAAGTATCTATCAGATGATAATGATCATGAACAAAACCCCGCTACATTACTTACTTCATCTCAAATAAAAAGATACAATCGAAATTGAAAGCTATCTTCTGCGATATAGGTATGTACCGACTTCTATAGATAGTAGAACTGGAAAAACAAAAGTATTAAAATAAAACAAGATTAAAAGCTATGCCAAGGTGGCGATATTAAAATAAAAAGTTTCCCCCAAGTTCTAGATAAATCACCGGTTAGGCTGGCTGGCCGGCGCGCGGCGGCGGCAAAGCGTATGCCGCTATAAAAGTACCCGACAGGTAAAATTACCACAATTCAGATTCAAATTCAATACAAGAATTCTCATTTTTATTTTATTGCTAATTAAGGCAATAACAATCCCCCATAAACATGCTTGGCCTCTAGCAGCAGCGCCACCGGGAATCACCCAACATTTTACATTTCCCTCCCTTCATACACATCATATATAAGTATATAGTTATCTCAAGTGGCTTTGCTCAACTACGATATTATTAGCGTCTCTAATTATACGATAAGCACGACGATCGGCTATGAAACACGATCTCGTTTGCATTTAAATAAATAATTGAACTTCAACTTTTCCAAGTCTCGTGCTGCGCTTAAAAATTCATCAGTCACACTAAAATTTTCTAAAATAGAATTATAAATTTGACAGCTAAGATATTTTTGGAACAATTCGTGTGAAAATCATCTACAATCGGTTAATGACGTACTCACTATCGCAAACTATGATTGAATTGTTTGCGCGTGATTGGACGTCTTAATTGCCACACTTATTGAATCATCAAAATTATCACGTCAAATTTAATATCGAATTCCCCAATAGTGTCATTTAAACTGCCCCCCCCCGCGCTTTAATACGTCAAATACTTTTTTCGTTTCCCCGAAATATTCGCCAGGCAAACATAATGAACAACTTAGTCAATATTCCGAAAACTTATAGGACAAACTTCCTCTGTAAACCGGAGGCTTGTTCACATGGGAAATACACAAACGCATGCTTGACATGAGTAAGCTGTCAGAAATCGTTCAAACAGCACACATCATAATGATAAATGATACCTCAGTCCCCACGATCACCACACCGATAATTATTCGATAAAGTGAAGTCAGTGCGGCACACGACATACTTCGGAGAAACAGCCTTCATATACGTCACTAATATCGCGAAGATTACAGTGTATGATTTTGGCGAATTTTATCATTAAACTGTTGCGTCCGTCATCGTGTTGGGGCAACAGGCCGGCCGGCGTAATGTTGTTTTTAGCGCGCAAGCGTTAAAAGCTGACTTTTTTTTCCTGGAAGCAGATATGGTTTTTTCGACTGACTGGATAAATACTTTTGGTATTGGTTTGGGACTGGACTTTAAGGGGGCTGGTGGTAATAGCTAACGTCTATTTTTAAAACGGCACATCACTCAACACAGTCAATTTCACATGTTATGATAATAATTCTATAATTGTGAAGAAGTCAACAAAGTTTAGAGTGAACATTTTATTGTATGTGTGTCCAAATAGAATGTGTCATGATTGTGTTCATAATAATTATCACTTAAATATTGTGTTTTATGATAGTGATGATAATTAAATGGACTGTTTAAATTAGTTTTAAGTTTTTTTTTGTTCATAATTGGGTTTATCTTTTTTGTATAAATATAGAAATATAATTAAGTGCTATGGAATGATTTTGTAATATTGTTGATGTATTTATTGTAAGTAATTTTTAAAGGCATTTGAATTGATTTTAAGTATTTGTTGTCACTTAAGAATAGTGGTAGGTTGGGTATGTTTTGATGTTTAGGGTAAAGTCATTCATTTCAACTTTTTTTTTTTTGACAGAAGAGCCCAATTGATGATATTTTTAACGATTAAACGATTTAGTTTATTGAACAATTTATATATACAATTTGCTTAACAGTTAGTTATCTTAAAAAAAATATCTTATAATCTAAATATTATGTTGGCACAGAAGAGGCCCGACTGCCAAAATCCCGACTTACAAAATCCCGACTGGCGAAATCTGAACGAAAGCTGAACGTTTGGTTAGCGACTTGATACACCCCAGTTTGGTCATGCAAAAGCTGGGTAGAGAATAGCCAAGGGAGATTTAACATCATTTTTAAAGTTTTATTTTGCGAAATCTGAAGTTTTTTAATATGAGTCTTAGCACAAGTGCCCCAAACTGGGCACGCATACAATATTATCGCTTGAAAAATTACTTTACTGATAATGATGTTATTAAATTTAATCTAAAAGTTCTTTTGAAAAAGAATCGGAGAAGCTTTTCTACTGAGTCGTTTAACTTATATTACCACACTTGTGTCCCATAAAGAATGACTGACCTTGAAACAGCTTAAAAAATTTGATATTTTATTTTTAAGGGTATTTGTTTATCGTCTAAACAGTTTTTCCATGCTGCACCTATTGCTGACTTAGCTACTGAAATTTTCTCCTTAAAATTATGTTCCATATTCAAGCTGCTGCTTATGACCATTCCTGTAAATACTTGAATGTTTTGACTGATTCAAGCTCTTGTCCGTCAAAAAACCACTTTTCATTTCTGGCATATCTTCCTTTACCTTTCCTAAATATCATTTTTTTTTTTGACTTTTTGACACTCACCCTTCAACCCCTCATTAACCCGCAGTTCCATTGTAGCTGATTGATCATTCGTTGTAAATTCTCTGGTGAGTCAGCCAGTAACACCAATCATCTGCATTTAGAGAAATTTGCTCTCTAAATCCAGCCTGGAAGTTACTGAGAAGTTGATTTTGTGAGATCTACATTTGGAAACGATTAGCCAAGATCAATATTTTTAGGGATGAGTTTAAAAAAGCCACGATAGTGGACCGACCCCGGGTAAACCCAATTGATGTGAGAACGGTATAGTATTATGTCTATGGTACTAGATGAGTCACTAAATGTTGCTGACAATTTGTATGGGTAGTGCATACTACTTCGAAGACTGACCAAATCTGATATGCGTGGTTTCGAATCCTATAGTGCGCTTGTAGAAAATTTTTCATAATAAAATTGGATTAAATCTCAGCACCACTAATAAGTAGACTGATGAGAGGAATAAGCACTCCTATACCACCAGCCAAAATAAAAACGAATAGTAAAATTCATAAACAATTTTTGGTAGCACCTTTAAGTTGTTGTTGTTGTTTTTCAAAAATTCGATTATATGTATGTTCATAGGTACTACATAAAAAAATATATTTATTCGTACAAAAATCAAATTTGTTGCTTCATTTTCACTCACTTTTTTTTTGTTATAAATTACATGTGTCACGAGAATAATAGTGATGGAGTAATGAAGCCATAAAGCAGTGAGGGCATGGAAAAAACGACTTCGAAAGCCTTGCCAATGTGCAGGACTTCTATTATAAAACAATTTCTCAAGCTACACTTTGCAATAGCGGAGCATCACAAATAAATAAGTCAATGCAGAAGGGAACAACTGCTATTGGGCAAGACTTGATAGCCTCTGACTAAAATAAATAAAATGCAGGACTGGGTCGCACGAACTTGCTCTTGTAGCAAACTATTGGATTGGAAGAATTTAGTTTGGAAAAGTGAAAAGTGGCCTAAATGTGAGGTGAAAAGTTTTATGGTAGCTATCATTAAATTGCTGCTAAGCGAAAAACTTAAAATGCCATCTTATGTTGAATGTTAAGATTATATACCATATCAAATTTAAACGGAATCGGGTAAGCTGTTATCAATTTATGGCCAAATTTGTTAAAAACCTTTTACACCAAATTTCCGGTATGTGCATTTTTAGCCAAAAACATGAAATGCAGTTATAAAATATCATATACAAAAAGTTTTATCGAAATAGTTACAGCCGTTTTCGAGAAAATTTGTAAAAACTAAATTCGTTATATGGGAGGTTCCCGTTATGAAAAAAATCGAATTCCGCCTTACGCACATACGCACATAGACACATACGCACATTCGCACAAACAGACCGACGGACGGCATGACGAAACCTACTTTTTTAAAGGCTTCTCTATCATCGTAATGTCAGGTTTGATTTAAACCTCGAAAATTTTGTTTCACGCGAAACCAATACTTGCCCTATTGAGCAAGTAAAAATAATGGGGACATTAGCCTTCGATGGCTCACGATTCTCACTTCCGAATTTATTAACAGCTACAAATACCTAATCAGTGGCCTTCAATTTGTTGTGTTTTGGAAGATTTCAGTATAATCTCTCCCAATTTTAATAGAACAGCGAGCATTTTCCAACTTCATTCCGATGAGTGTTGAGTATTTATCGGTTGACATTGATATAGATAAAACTACCCCTAGGCAGATTTTAAATAGATCAATAAATATTGGATATCGATATTAAATTCTTGTTTTTTTTAGATTTCTGACGCCCAAAAAGATATGTTTGTTCACTTGGTAAGCTTAAATAACTTTAAACATAAGGAAGATGAGCTGCAACTAAGCTGTTTCAGAAAAACTTAAGTTGCAGCCAAAAATTTTTGTCATTGGGGAGTCTTTGGAAAATTTGAAAGAATTTTATGTTTATTTGGAAAGTATACGCTATAGAGTTTCAACGCTGCTTGATGCTATAGATTTAGTCGTTAAGATTTGTTTCGTTTTTAATTTAGATTATACTCAAAAAAGCAAATATGTGTGGTTTTTTTTGCAAGAATATATTTACGAAATCGTCCCTGACGAAAAAATTTCAAAAATAAAAAACATTATTTCAAACCTACAAAATGTCGACATTGAATAAAGTTGATTATACAAACACACATATTTGCTTTATCTGTAAGAAAACTTTTCAAAATTCAAATAAATTTCTTATTCATTTAAAAGATGATCATAAAGACTCCAACACACTATGAATTTTCTTGTAAATATAATTCATGTAACAAATTCTTTCAAACTATTTATAAATTTAAGCATCATATTTCAAAACACGATAACAAGCCAGACAGTTGTTATTTTGAAATCAGTCCTAAAAGAGTAAAGACAATAGAACCTACCATTTTAACAAATGAAATCCATCCGAACACCCAACCACGTAATGTTTCTAAAGAATGCAATTTCTTGCTACAAGCCCAAAGTTCTTCTTTTCAAAAACCACTCCAACTTCATACAAAAGCCAATGTAACCAGAAAAAGTATTCCAGCAATTCAAAATGCTATACCAAACAATTCTTAACTTTGTAAATAACCCGTTTGAGGACATAGCATCCGAATACAAATTTTTTCAAAAAATTGAATCTCTACAAATTTTTAAACAACCCAAATTGTTTACAATAAGCAGACAGTTAGATGAAGTATTCGTACGAGGTGAGCCAACTTTTAAAGAAAACACAATTGAAGGATGTCTCAACGACATACATTTTCAATTAAAAAAGTATTTTGAGTCACCATTAGTTTTAAGTAAAACTTTAAAGAACATCGAAAATATTAAAACCCAAAACTTATTGAATCACTTTATAATGGGAAATATGTGGAAAACTAAAACTGACACAACACGTGATAAAATAATTTTTCCTTTGTTTTTATATTTCGATTCATTTCAAACAAATGATGCAAATGGGCCTCATAATGACTCGATTTGTGGAATTTATTTTACTGTCCCTGTTATTCCTCAACACCAATTGTCCCACTTAAATAACATTTTTGTGGCAGGATTTGTAAAATCAAAAGATATGAATCACTTTGGAAACAGTGCTTCTTTGGTTAAGTTAGTTCAAACTCTTGAAGATCTTGCTTTAAATGGCATTGATTTGAATATCGATGGGAAAACTTCTAAAGTATATTTTTATCTAGGACAAATACTTGGTGATAATCTAGGACTCAACGAAGTCTTAAGATTTGTTCCAAGTTTCAATGCCAGACACTATTGCAGAATTTGTACAAGGAACAAAAAAAATTGTCAAAATGATTGTGTAGAAGTTAAAGAAAGTATTAGAAATTTATCTGGTTACTTTCGTGAATCAACTTTGGGATTCAACCAACCGGAATTTTCTTCTATAAAAGAAAATTCCATATGGAATACTTTGACCTATTTTCATGTTGTTGATAATAAGGCATGCGATATAATGCACGATATTTTTCTAGGTGTTGCGAAATACAACTTGTCAAAAATCTTAAATTACTTTATTTTTGAAAAAAAATATTTTTCTTTAGACGCATTCAATTATAGGAAGCAGTTGTTTCCCTATATGATTCCCATTTTATTGGTAATATAAGTCGTCCAATTGATGGAAACCAAATTAAAAATTGCAATTTAAAAATGAACGCAGCTGAAATGAAAACATTTTTACATTTTGTTTTGCTCATCATTGGAGACTTGATTCCAAATAAAGATACTGTTTACCAATTTTTAATAATTTTTATAAAAATAATTGATATTGTAACTCTTGACGAATTCAATTCAGCTGTTTTAACAAAACTTGATAATTTAATTGAAGAACACAACAACTTCTATGTTGATTTTTTTAAAGAAAAATTAAAGCCCAAATTTCATTTTATGTTACACTACAGCACTGTTATAAAAGAAATTGGTCCATTAAAAAATGTTTGGTGCTTCAGATTTGAAGCAAAACATCAATTTTTTAAGCAGTATTGTCACGTTATAAATCCAAGAATAAATGTTCCATACACTTTATGCATAAAAAGCTCTCTTCAATTCTCACATACGACTCTACAAAACTTATTTTTTCAGGACGATTTTTCCAAATTTTGCAACTGTTCGCCTATTGATTTAACTAAACTCCCATATTACCCTAATCTTTGCACACATTTTTCTTTCGGTAGCCAAGTTGAAAGTTTGATTTTCAAAGGAAACCTTTTTAAAATTAATTGCTTTGTCAAATTTGAAAGTTCAGTATTAAAAATATTAAACATCTTTTTGTATTCAGAAAAAAATATTTTTTTAATATGTCAATTATACAAATGTTTGTATCTAGAACAATTTCAGGCATATAAAATAGAGCAAAATGTAAATTGCTTTTATATGAAACATATTGTTAATTTTTCGACGTGTGTAAGGAGTGTAACTTTAAATAACTCGGAAGAAGTTGTTCGTTTTTATTAATACTTTATTTTGCATTAAATTTATTATTTATGTACATTATTTTTTAGTATGGCTAATATAAAAAAAATAAAATATGAAATTCGTTACATTAGAAAACTTTTAGCGTTTTTTCTGCTTCATCTATGTTTTATTTTGTTGAAGAAAAAATTCTCCGTTTACTGAAACCAAGGGGTGTTTCAAAGGTATGTATGTTTAAATTTAAAGCTAAAAAATTTTTATAGGTATCAACTTTATTCTTAAAGTAATTTGATGAGCAATATTTAACACAACAATTTCCGGAAATCCCACATTTTTAGTATTTGAACCAACAATTTCATTTTCATTTTATATTGACAATTTGTTCTTGGGTCAACAATCTATGGTTTTAAAAGCTTGACATATTTTGTTCTTGATCCAACTATTAAATTGTCAATTTTTATTAACAATGCATTTTTCCCGCAACAATTTTCGCTCTTGAAATTTTAAGTATTTTAGTATTTGGCCATACAATTTTAATTGTTGAGCTTTATCTTTAAATCAAGAATAAAAGTTCTTGCTGCACGTTCAACACTTGCATTCTTAAGTTAAGAACTTTAAGTACTTGGGTTCATTTCAAAGTACGAAAATTGTTGGGCCAAAGTATAAAATTCTTGATATTACAATTTTTTTTTCTGAGTGAAAACTACCCCTAGGCAGATTTTAAATAGATCAATAAATATTGGATATCGATATTAAATTATTGTTTTTTTTAGAGATTTGTCAATGTCAGGTTTTCTAGGTCTGGATCTGTATTAGGGGTCCAATCAGATCCTCCGTAATTGGCTTAAGTCATTCATATAAAACACGTGATGACCTTGATAGCGATGTTTAAGACCCGTTTATTAAAATTAAACTTTTTTGTCCTTTCCGACGATGCTATGTTCTTGAATGCGGGATCACACCTTTCCCACTTCTCCCCTTCATCCTACTGATCTGGTTGAGGGGTTCGTAGAGTTGACCTAAAAAAAAGTCGGCAAGCTTTCCGGTTATGAATTGTTCCATGAGTGAGGCCAACTCAATGATGGTGTGGCGACACCGTTCTTGGGCCTGCCTCTCTCTCGCCATTGTACCGAAACTTTGTATTAAAGTGCTTTAGACGGGGTTCTCGATGGTATTTTTGACGTGGAGTCTTTTTCTGATCTTTTTACTTCTGATTAAATCAGTTGCCGTCAATTTCCTTTCATATATGTATACATTGTCCAACATTGTGATCCGTATGTAAGCGCTGAAAGAACTACTGATGTGTTGAGCTTTCCTTTCTGCTTGGTTGGCATTTTTCAGTCACAAAAGATGGCAGAGTTCTCACACCACTTTTTGGACCCTACGCTTACGCGATGGTTGATGTCATTGTATTAGGATGCTTTATCGTTGATCATAGGTCCAATATATTTAAAATTTTCGCACTTGGGAAATGGGATCTGTAGCACTGTTACTGTACCCTTGTCGGGATCCGGCATTTTACAGCTGCAAGTCTCTCCAAATGTTCGATTACGTGTCCATTATGGTAATCTTTTTTTTGTTTGCTATCTTGACATGAACAGGCTTCAAGGCGACTTGTGACTTTTGGTCTGTTTTTGTCGACAATTCTATATAAACTACCGGCCTATAATTCCTTTCGTTTTTTTTTTTTTTTTTAGTAGATATTTTTCATCTTTCTTCCAGATTTAGAGCCGAACTAAACTACTTGAAGTCTAGATAGATATTGAACACATGCCCCGCATCTTTTTTTTTTTTTTTTTTAGTGCACACGCGCTCAAGGGGTTTGTTATAGCCCTTTTAATGATAAGTCACATCGCGAGCGATAGGAATTTAGGGAGGAAGGGAAAGGAGGTGTCGATGAACATTGATCTTGAATGTCTGCAGATCAAAATGGCAAGGAAAAATTGTGCCAGGCAATTCATTCCACATTCGTGTTGTACGGCTAAAGAAAGAATCTCTATATTTCACGGTACGACCGAAATTGGGCTCAAGTGTAAACTGATGAGCGTTCCTAGCAAGACGAGTGTTACGGGAGAAATGTTTAAGGGGTGGAACGCAGCTGGCTACCTCAAGTGAACATTTTTTATAAAAGAACCTGTAAAATAAAGAAAGACAAGAAACATTTCGACGATGTTCGAGTGATGGAAATGTTTCCTCAATGTTTCTCTCTCCTATCAATTTTAACGCCTTTTTCTGAACTCTGTCGAGCAGGTGAAGAAAAGTTTGAGAAGCACCTGCCCAGAGATGGGAATTATACTCGAGTTTAGGGCGTATAAACGCCTTGTAAATTGTAGCCAGATCAGAAGGGGTGAAAAACTTCTTGCATCTATTAAGAAAGCCTAAGCATCTTGCAGCATTCTTAGCAATCTCAAGTATATGATCATTCCAACGAAGGTTGTCACTGATACACATACCGAGTACTGAAAGCTTTTCGGCCTCCTCGATGCAAGTACCATTCATGGATAATGGCATAGGGGGTATGTTTAACCTTAACGACAAAAGACAGCATTGAGTTTTCACAATGCTGTTTAAATCGGAGTTTAATGAGCTTATCATACGGTGACGTTGTAATAACACGTCCGAAGGCGAAGGCCGTGAATTATCAAACGTATATGAAAAGCTGAGGGTTGAGTCGTCAGCAAAACAATTTAATGGATTAGAAGTCACAGACAAGAGATCATTTATAAAAATGAGAAAGAGAGTCGGAGACAGAACGGAGCCCTGGGGCACACCAGCATTTATTTTGTGGAGATCAGACTTGAAACCGTCTAATACAATTTGTATTGAATGGTCCAGAAGATAGCTTCTAATCCAACGAATAAGAGTATCATCGATACCAAATGCACGCATTTTCGATAAAAGAGCTTCATGCCAAACTCTATCAAATGCCTTTGAAATATCAAGCGCAATAATCTTGCTTTCGCCAAAGCGATGCACAGATTTATTATACTGTTCGGTGAGATATGCCATCAGATCACCAGTGGAACGATTGCTAAGAAAGCCGTATTGCCGGTCATTTAAAAGCTTCCGATCTTCGAGATATTTCTTGAGCTGACGATTTATCAGCGTTTCCATGACCTTGGAAAGAAGGGACGTAAGTGCAATTGGTCGGTAGGAGGAGGGGGAGGAGGAATCACCTTTTTTAGGGACGGGCTGGACAAATGCTGTTTTCCATTTACTAGGAAAGATACCTGAACGATAGGAGCTATGGAAAAGCTTACGCAATGGTTTTGCCAGCGATGAAGAACACCTCTTCAGAAGTATAGGGGGTATACCATCCGGGCCAGCGGATTTGTGTATATCAAGATCTTGAAGAACTCTTGCTACTGTACGAGTGCGGAAAAATACCTGTCCCATAGAAAAATTAACGTTCTCAAGTACAGGAGGGACATTGTTGCTTGCAGGCAACGTAGAACTTGCAGCAAAATGAGCTGCGAGCATATTCGCCTTCTCTGAAGAGCTGACAATTGGATTATTGTCGACGATGCACCTATTGCATTTTGTGATTTTTTTCACTTATTCAAATGAAGCTTAAAGTAAGCAACATCAGATGATAGAAGATTTGCCAACACTATAGCAGGTTGCACGTTCGATCATAGCTGGTAGCAGCCTTGTAATGTCATCTTTACGGCTGACCAGGGTTTTGAAAATCTACTTCGATTGGCACATTCATCGTCCGTTTTCGTTTGCAAAAAGGTGGTTGTCATTAGTTTTTTGATTTCAATCAAAGCCTGCCCCTGACCTTCACGTATAGCTTGATCTATTATCGCGAAACAGAAAGAAAGTTTTTAATTTAGAGTATAATTTAAAATTAAATTTAATTAAATTAAATGAACTGATAAGATTTTGATCATTCTTTGTTGCATAATTTCTCCGAGATTCAACTGACGATCAAGCCAGTTTTCGATAAGGTAAAGGTAAAATATGGTTAAATATGAATTAATAATAACGTTTTAACATTCCTGAGTGTCACATAATTTGCCTGCTTGATCAGATCATATCATTCCAATAAAATCGTCAAATAATTCCGACAAGATTCACCACCATCACAGCACCGGAAAAAGGTTTATTTGTTTCTTTTGTAAAATGAGAAAAAAAAAATCAACCCAAAAACATAAAATTAGATTTTATTGTATGGTGGCACCACTTAACATTTTTATGATCAAACGAAACACCGGTCATTTAGATTTGCGAATATTTATGATTCCTTGTTTTGGATGTTTTGATTCTTTCATTCATCTTGCTCCTAGCCTACCGCCACATTTTCGGCTTGATCGCATTAGAACAAAAGAATTCCGCTCAAGTTGTGACCACAACTAAAAATTATTGGACAAGATAACAAAAAATATCTTCGATGTTAATCGCGAGACTATAAATAATAATATGCGCCTGACCACAGAACGACTAGAATAAATTAAACATTAATTCTCTTCAGTAAGGTATATATTTATGGCACTTTGTTTGAAAACAACAACAAATGAAGCTCTTTTGAGTTGAAAACTTTTATAAAAATTCATCCGGCAAAAAAGTTTCAAGTTCGAATCTTTAATCGGATATGAAAAATTGCCGTCTGATTAAAATGTGATTTCATTTTAAGTTTAATTAAATTTGGGATAATTTATTAAAAATAATATTAGCTAATGAAATATATTATATTATGAAAATATATTATTTAAATTTATTCATATTCATTGCATGGTATCCAATGGAGACCATTGGCAAACTAAGTCACATAGATCACATAGATCATGGCAAACAACACGGCCGGTTTAAATCAAATGTTTCAGTTGCTGCAACTCAATGGAGAAGTGGCTGGCTTAAGGATCAACGCGAATAAGACCAACAAGTTATTCTAAGGCAGAGAGAACCATAAAGAGGAGGTTACGCAGTTTAATTATCTATGCAGTTATATAGCACTCGATGGCGATGGCGGAACCAACCTGAATGTTAACAATAGATTAAGCAAAGCCCGTGTTGCATTTGGAATCCTTTCTCCTGTGTGGAACTCCAGCAAAATATCGCTTCTCACCAAGATGAAACTCTTCGAATCCAACGTTAAATCTGTGCTGCTATATGCTTTTGAAACATGTTAATGCTCTGCCAACATCTTGAGCAGACTGCAGACCTTTGTTAACCGTTGTCTGCGGTACATTTTGAAGATCCGGTGGCCACAAACCATATCAAACGTGGAACTATGGAACAGGACCGGGCACAAAAAATCGGATGCAGATATAATGCAACGGAAGTGGCATTGGATAGGTCATACACTGAGGAAACCTGACGAAAATATAGCTAAACAATCATTCGAATTGGAATCCTCAGTCAAGTAGACTCGTTGGAAGACCAAAAACAACTTGGAGGTCATCTGTAGTTAAAGAAGCTCAGTCTCAAGGAATTCAGTCATGGCCACAGCTAAGGCCTGTTGCGGCGAATCGGGACAGATGGAAGGACCTTGTTGCTGCTCTATGCTCCTGGAGGAGTTGAAGTGCTGCAGAACTGCAACCGGACAAAATATTCATATTCATTCCAGTCGGATTTATTGCATTTTTTGCTAGATTTTTTCTTGCCGGATACTCGCTTTGAAGAGTTCTTGGTTGCACCAGCTTATCGGCAAAATATGGTCGGAGGAAAGCATGCCCGATGAATGGAACCTCAGCATTATTTGTCCAATCCTGGAAGAAAAGCGATTCTCTGGACTGCACCAACTACAGAAGCAACAGTTTCCTTAATATGGCATAAAAGATATTCTCTGTCGTACTATGTGAACGCTTGAAGCCATTTGTCAACAAGCTGTCCACATCAGTGTGACTTTAGGCCAGAAAAGTCAACCTTCGACCAAATTTTCGCAATACGCCAGATCTTGGAAAAAACTCAGGAATTTCAAATCGATACCCATAGCCTTGTCATCGATTTCTAGGTCGCGTATATAGCAAACTCGTCTGTTTGATGTGCAGGATGACGATGGAGAACTCAATCTGCTCCATCAAAGACGGTAAAGACCTCACCGATACCTTGATGTCGAAAAAGGATTTAGACAAGGCGATGAGCTGTTCTTTAACATCATCCTTGAATAATTCAAAACTCTCACCTCAATACCAGACCAGCACAATCTTTCAAATTACTCGCGTACGCCAACGATATTGACAAAATGGGAAGAATAAAGCGTGGATGTCAGTGTTGCTATCGTGCATGAGTATTGATTAAGAAGCCAAGAAGATGGGTTTAACGGTGAATCAAGACAAGACATACAATAAATATATCTGCTACACTGACCTGGACATTGACCTTGTCACAAAATTAAAAACATGACGACTAAGGTGGCTCGGTCCCATAGACCGAATGGACCCCAACCCAATACACCGGCACGTATGGCCTTTGAATACAAACCAGTGGGACGGCGCATTATGTAGGAGGACAGCGAATCAGGTGGCGCAAGCAAATTGAAGAGTATTGCAACAGAATAGCCATCAAATTTTGCCATTGAATGTGGTTCACTTGTCTTTCAGGAGTATCAAAAAAAATTATTTTTTATTTTTAATTTTCAAAATTTGAATTAAAATTAAACTAGTTTGTTATACCTACACACAAAAATTATTGACATAAAATTAATAAAATTATATTTTGAATCGGAAAAGTTCTTTGTTATTTCCGCCAACGAAAACTATGCCGCCATTTTTTGTGGATATTCCTGAAAGAATAGCGAACCATCCAATCATAAAATTAGATGGATATTCTATTGCGATATGAAACCCAAGTCTTTTACTCAAATTCTCAAATTCGTTAATACTCCGAGGTCTTCTGTAGCATCTTCAGCCACAGCTGGGATATTCTTAGAAAAACATCTGCATCTGCTAGTCAGAATTGACATCTCGTTTTGTTCCATATTCTTCGAGGAGACTAACATCACTTTATAGTGTTTCCTCTATTATGTTAATGTTTCGGACCAACGGGAAGTCTGCGCTAAAATTCACGCTGCGTCAACACAACGAACTATTCCGGAAAATTTCCAAGTCGGAGAAACTTCCGAATTATGCTTTGAAATTATCAAAAATAATTTCTCACCAAAGTAGCTGATGATCAAATGAGTATGCGTTTGATTCGGATTGGGTTCGAAATCCCGACGGCCAAAATCCCGACTGGCGAAATTCCTACTGGCGAAATCCCGACTGACTAACTACTTTTTTTTGGTAAAGGCAATTTAAAGCTGAATTTTTCAATAAAAGTTAATTGCAAAAATGTTTGATAATATCATGTAGGTATCGTTTTTAACGGTTATTTTTCCTGTATTTAACTTGTTATCTGGGGTAGCATTTATGATATTCAATATTTTTTCGTCAAAATTCTTTCTGTAGTCAGTCCCGCTCACGTAACTTCGTTGCTCCGCTTAGGGTATGTCCAGTCGTCTGGCAGGCGCCTGAGTCCAATGTTTCCATATTCCACAGCACCTGGGTGGCCCGCTTCGCGGGTTCAAAATTTCCAAAGTTTCCAAATTGGCCTGTTTCGCTTCTTATTTTCTTCCTTTTCAATTCCTATTTCAAATAATTAGTGTAAAAGCAAAAAATAAAGTACGAAAATGTGCTAAAAGTGCTGAAAATCGGGATTTTTTATTCGTACCATTCGGATTTTGTCAGTCGGGATTTTGGCAGTCGAGATTTTGGCAGTCGGGGTTTTGGCAGTGGAGATTTTTCAATCTGTCCAGTCGGGATTTTTCCATTCGGGATTTTGTCCCTATCCCGTTTGATTCATATTGGTCCGAAATAGATAGCGACCGGAACTCAAACTTCAATTAAATTTTGTTGGTTTTCAATCGAAAATCACTTTCGATTAAAACTTCTTCCGAATTGCTGATTGTCTGCAAAAATAGATAATAAGCATGTATAATCATGTTTCACTATAAATTCAACGCAAAACTATTTCCGATTTTCTTGTCAAATTGTAATTTATTGAAACAATTTGATTTTTTGAAATTTAAGTTATGTATGTCCAAGTTCCTGTTTTGATATATTCTTAGACTCAATTTTCAGAGATAAATCCAATGTAAAAGAATTTCAAAAAAATGTAATATACATACGTCCCATAAGGAAGATATACTTATGCCCACAATCTTTGTCAAAAACCAAACAATAGTGATGTTTTTTTTTTAGGTAAACCTTTTGACATGAGTCTTTATGTGTTGGTATACAAAAAAAAAACTCAAAATGCCAAGAGATCGAATATTTTTGTGGTTTTATTTGAAGATGCATAACACCAAGTTTATACGTTAGTGTCTGCGGGTAGTCGAAGTCGCTAACGTGCGCGCATCATAAGAATTTCCAAATCTTGATTTGAATAATATTAAAAAAAATAAAAGAATAAAACACACAAATATATATATATATATATATATAAATATAAATTCGCATTTATACCACTGTCAAACGAGAGTATATCTATCTGTGGATATGTTGGCCCAACTGCAACACCAGAAAGAGACTCCATGTGTCCATGTCCCATCCTGATGCTGAAGAATTCTTCACGCTTTTGACTGTGTGTCTCTTTGGTTTTGCTTTCAGATGATGCTGATTTGTGATTTTGTCATTATTTTTCTTGCACCACGAGTCTTACTGAAGTTAAAAAAATAAAATAAAAGGATTTGGATATATGGATTCCCTTTTTTGCATTCCAGACGGTGCCAGAAAGAGCGAGAGAGAGAGTGTTTTAACTGATGAAAGGATTGTATCTTATGGTATATTTGGCAAAAAAAACTCACAATCAGTGGGTGATCCCATCCCGCCGCGCTATGCGGCATTTTCTGGTTACTTCTTTATTGCTTTTATTTTAGTTTAATGTAAAATAAGTACGTAGTCACTTACATAAGTAGTTTTCAACGGTATAAAAACTGACAATGATACCAAAATGTGATGTAAGCGATCCTATATGCAGTAAAGTATAGGATTATGAATACTGAACAAATCCAATTGGTTTGATCGCAAAAGACAGACAAATCAAGGTATATCAAAAGAATGGCCTGAGTGTATACCACTAATGGGGCAATGAAGACCACCCATATTCAATGAAATTCAAAGCCTATCTAAAAAGTTAGATCTGTTTGTAAGAGAAGATGGCTAAACTAAATATAATCATATCTAATGTATCTACATATATAATAATCAATATCTTTAAGATCGTTTTCCAAATGGCGAAGACTGGTTTGACAACCAACCATTGAATCGACATTACTCATCTATACTTTAAGTGGTGCTATACAGTCCGAAGTGAACCCTCAGCCGGCTCAGTTTCTTAAATTAGGTGAATCAAAAATTTACACAAAGGTAAATGGGTTTTGTTCCTAGAATATGAATTCACTCGAAAGCACACTCATTTTAAATTCGATTGGAGTTTCTGAAAACTGTTTTTTTACTTTGTGCTCCATATTCTCTGTAACCTTAAAGTAAGCATGTCCTTCAAACTAACAAATTTCAACGATCAATTTATCGCTGGTGGGCTATGTCGCATCGTCACTTCCGCGCGGTGCCCGATGGATAGCTGAAAGGTGAACTAACGACGAGTATTGGATCCATTGGATCCATGGGTTGTGAGTATCTGAGTTACCTTCGATGTACACGTCATGTACAGGTTTCTGAAGCCGGTCTTGAAAGGGAAAACTCATTGTGATAAAAAACACTAAATATGCCTCAGTTGATAAAGCCAATAATATCGACGACACCACCGATTTGCGCATAAGAACTTATTAGGAACGTGCGAACTTCAAACAGGCCGCGCAAAGCTGATCAGCTTGTCGAGCTCCTAGCCAGTTTCCAAGCTGATATTACTGCCCCCCAGGAGATGCGATGGGATGGATCGGGCCTGAGTGTAACAGAGAAATGCAGTAATGCTTACTATGGGAAATGCCACCTCGATAGGAGATCCACACTTGTTCGGATGCGGAATTGATGTCAGAGAAAGACTAAAGGGCCAACCATAATAGTCGTAAGCAAACGAAAGCTAATGTCATAGTTCTACGTCAAGTTTCCTTAAGTGCCGCCATTACCTTCAGTCGACCATAATGGTCGAACACACACGCAAGCCAATTTCACATGTATTTGGCTGGCTGTCAGATTTACGTACGTAAACTGCGCTCTGGATCGCTCTTTACGTACGGAGGCAAAAGTGAACGAAAACTTGCCGAAACTAAGCAATCCGACATTATGTGCGCACTATACAAATTCCTTGTTCTCGCTAATTTCGTACGCCACCGTACGTACTAATTCTTCTATTATGGTTCTGCCTTAAGGCAAAACGTCTTGAGCCTTTGTGAAGTCAGCGAGAGAGTGAACACGATTCGTATATAAAGGCCAAATTCCAAAATTGGTAGAGAGGTCATCTTTGGTATGAAGATCGGAAAACAAAGCCTGCACGACATCACGTCCGATAATAGATAACATGACGCTGAGGAGCACACGATTACCACCTCCCAACATTCACAAGGGCACATGTCGATCTCCACATGGTCGAACCAGCAACCAAATCAACCATATGTTGCAATCGACGGAAGACACTCCTCTAGCATTCTGGGTGTCTGTACATTCCGAGCAGCAAACATCGACTCCGACCACTACATGGTTGGTGCAAAACATTGACTACGGATAGGATATCCATGGAGGCTCTTAGGCGAACATCAACTATACAGAGGAAATTCAATTTTAGACGTCTTCAATCGGAAGAGATCGCCGCCTTGCAAGATACCCTCCGGCTATTGATATGAACCCGGAAGACCAATGACAGATATGTAAACAAGCCATTAAAAATGCTGCGTCAGAGATATTGGGCTTCTCACAGCCTCCTCCTATAAGGAACCCCTGGTATTGACTCTGAATGTGCTGAGGCAAACAAAGCTAAAACGGTATGGCATACAGGTCATGCCTCCAGAGAGATACTATAGAGCTCCAGTACTATCTGCACCATCTATAAAAAAAGGAGACCGCCTACTCTGCACGAACTATCGAGGCATAAAATTTAAAACATCGCTTATAAGATCCTGTTCAGCGTTTTATGTGAACGTCTGAAGCCGTTTGCTGATAATCTTATATGTCCTTATCCTTACCAATGCGGCTTCAGACCTGCAAAACCTACGACCGACCAAATCTTCACATTATGCCAGTTCCTGGAGAAAACCCTAGAATTTACCATCGATACCCACCACCTGTTCGTCAATTTTAAAGCAGCCTACGACAGCGTTGATAGAGTTGAACTATACCGTGTCATGTTCCAATTTAGATTTCCTGCTAAATTGATAAATCTCATCAGGATGACGTTGGGAAATGCTCGCTGTTCTGTCAAAGATCGTAGGGACTCTACTGATCCCTTCGACACCACCAGAGGATTAAGACAAGACACTGTCATGCATCTTTTTTAACATTGTGCTTCAAAATGTTGTACGGAACACCCATGCCTGTATAAGGAGACAATGTATAAAACACTCATCATCCCGGTCCTGCTATATGGTGCAGAAGTATGGACCCTTAACCAATTAGATGAAAAGTCACTTGGAGTTTTCGAGAGAAAAGTTTTGCGTACGATTTATGGTCCTGTGTGCGTAAACAGAGAAAACAAGATATTGTGAAGAAGATACAACGACGAACTAAACGTGCTGTACAGCCTGGCCAGAAAAAATCGAGTTTAAGGTTTTAGATGGCCTGTCCAATGTCCATTTCGATCGAATGGACATCAACGCTATCCAGCTCGTTAAGTCTTCAACGCCAAACCAGAGTCCAGAGAGTTTAGCTAGAGGGAGATATCCGACTACTTGAAGTGCGAGATTGGAGACGGCAGGCTAGATATCGAGCCGGCTGGAGGGACATATTAAGTAAGACCTAAAAGCACCACACTCTAGTTGAGCCAACATAACATTTTCAAACAACAAACTGTCAAATATATTGCTGACAGTTAGTTCTGAATACTCCGCAAATAGCAAAATTGGACTTGTAGGTACATAGGTATCTTTTAAACAACAAGATGTCAAATGTATTGCCTCGGATGACAGTTCGTACTAATTGCTTCTCAAATGTCAAAATAAACTTGTAAAAATCTGTCAAAACAAAAAAAATCCAATTGGGAATTTTACCATATTGTCAAAAAATAAATGACAGCTCACACTATACAGATGACAGATTGAAATATGTATCGCGCTTTTTTCAAACTGTCAAACTCAAGATCTTACAGTAAGCAATTTGGAAATAATTTTTAAATGCGGTATTCTTTTTTGTGTGAAATTTGTGATTTCCGTGGCTTAAAAATTTATTTTAATTAGCAAAACCAACAAATACATCTGTATTAATACAATTTTCGCGCAAATATCTTTAAAATTCCCGCTTTTGTTTTCAATCAATTTGTCAACAATGATAAAAAAAATTCATACTGTATACTGCTGTTTTTGACAATTCTGTGAGAACGAGAAAGAGATACATCGTTGTTATCTAAAAAGCCCTATTGTATTGCCTCTGATGTCATCGTTCGTGCAGAATACTCGGCAAATGTCAAAATTGAATTTGTAAGAATCTGTCAAGCTACTTAATGTCAAATTTATTGACTTTGATGACAATATGAACTGAATACTCAGTGATAGCTTTTTAGGTAACAACGATATATCTCTTTCTCGTTCGTAGAGCAGTGTCAAAATCAGCAGTACGCGGATGACAGCTAAACATTTTATTGATTATTTTAGAGATTATTTACAAAATTCTTTTACAAGATTTTGAGTTTGACAGTTTGAAAAAAAGCGAGATTTACAATATGAATCTGTCATCCACGTAGTGTGAGCTGTCATTTATTTTTTGACAATATGGTAAAATTCCCTATTGTCAAAATTGGATTTGTCAAAATCTGTCGAACTACAAAGTGTTAAATATATTACTTGCTGATGAAAGTTTAAACTAAATATATTCAGTCAAATTTAAATTCGTGCATATCTTTCAAACAACAAAATGTCAAATGTACCCATCGCATCTGATGACATTTCACAAACTGAAAACTCGGCAAATGTCAAAATATAGTTTGTAAGAATCTGTCAAATGTATTGTCCCTGATTACAGTTCGTATATCTACTGAATACTCCGCAAATTTCAACATTGAAAATGTACAAATCTCTCAAAATACAAAGTGTCCAATCAATTTAGTTTTGACATTTTATAAATAATATTTATACAGTTGCAACATTCAAATTATTTAGTTATTCCAAATTCGTTCGAGAACACAACAGTGCACATGAAAGTTTATTTTTTGTAAGTCTAGTTGAAATCTATAATGGCAATAATTAGAGCAGTGTACCTACTTCAAGTAATTCTATATTCAGTTATAAATAGTTTCGAACCTCCACGTTCAAGTGCTATAAACCTACATACTTGTTAAACTAAGCGTGAAGCGCCCACTTGATGAACAATGTTCCATAGAGAGGCACGTATTGTCGCTTAATAGCCCATCAAAATGTAATACGACCCTCGTTTACTATTTTGATTTGCACTTGTTGTCCTGTACTGTACTGTATAAAATGTAACAAGAATCGTTATTGATATACATAAGTATAGTTGTAGTGAATATTGTGCTGCTGAAGTTGCTGTTTTGAATGTGTTTGTACGATAAAAAGGGAACAAAATACCAATATGCCTTTATGCCACCGTCACTAATCGGCTTTCTTTAAGTCTGACTAAACAGAGACCTTAATATTATTGTGACTTATTTACTTATTTTTTTTTTTTTATTATTATTTTAAAGAATGGATTTCACTCTTGGAGTGCACTTCAAGCATTCAACTATGCGAAATAAAATTGCGAAATTATTTCAGAGTTATAATTGATAATTAATATGCAAAGGCACGGCTCACTTATGCGGAACAAAGTGAAACTAATTTTAATTGTATACCTTTGCGCAGGACTTGCAATAGTGTCACACTGTCACACTGCCATGCGTGAGACAACCGACAAGTTCTTTGTATTTTTTTTGTCACTCAGTCTACCATTCCGCATCTAAAAAGAAACCCGCACCCGACCATTGCGTGAAATTTCAATGCGGATCTTTCACTGTGAAAAATTCAATAACGAAATTACTATACCAGTGTATCTAAATTGTTAAATGACATTGACCTTGCGAATGGTTTATATGTTAAGTAATTGCAGAGACTTATTGAAATGTTGGTCTTAAAATTAAATTGGTAATAAAAACACAGATGTTATAACCGTGCGAAAGTAAAGAGATAGGAATTCTTTGGTGTAAAGAAAATGTAAACATATGGAAATCATAGGTTGTGATGAGAACTTGTTGTCCAGAAATAAGTTGAAAAGAAACTACAGAACTGAGTTGCAAGTTAAAAAAAAAAAAAATTTAGTGGCACTGACAGCTCCTATATGTTTACCACGGCCTAGTGACTTACAACTCTCAACCAATCCTTTTGTGTGTGTTGTTAGTTATACGAGATTGGATAGGACCTACAATTTTACGTCGAATCCGAACGACTAAGGTGAGAATCACTTTTCATGACAATGATACTCTTGAAGGACTTGTCACTTCCTCGCAAGAGGCAGAGTGCCCCTGAAAAAAACATTAGATTTTATCGAAGTTGGAAGCTGGGCTTGAACCCAGACCTCCGGCGTGATGGTCCGACGCATTTTCATTTTTTCATTTTTAATTCATTTGAATGTTAGTCCGACGCACTAACCACTAAGCCACGGGGCACGCAAGCTATGGATGTTTAAATGTGGTTTGTAGTAAGGTGCAGTGCTTTAACACTATCTAAAACACGAATAAGCGTCTAATTAAATTAAATCTTTCTAATGGTAAAATTGGGATTGTCATTGCCGCCGCCTACATAAAGATTAAATAAGTGATTTTTCCAAATTCTTAGATGTAATGGCCGTGTGAAATCTAGCAGTTCAAATGCAATATCTCTAAAGCATCTCTGATGGCTTGTTTTGCAGTGATGCAACCGGCTATCAGTACAGATTGATTGTGACATATAAGGAAAATATATAAATGAGGTTATACAGTCTGGAAGGTATAGCGTTGCAAACACAAAAGACATAGTAAGCTCTGGCTGATGTTAAAATTAATAGTTGATCTTATATCACTTATAAATACGCAACCGTCGTCGTTTACCTACGACCGTCAGCTGTGGGTAGCTGCAAAAGCTGCTCGCATGAAATTGTAAAAAAATACCCTTAATATAGTTATTTAATAAAGTTATTATAAGATGTACCAAAAAGCCAGAACAAGTAGATTGGGTTAAGACCAGAAAAAAATTTAGAAAGTTTAGCGTAAACTTTTAGGCTGACTTTCTTCAATCTTGGTCCAAAATGTTCTTATCATATAATCCCAGAGGCTTTTTTTTTATTTTTGACCATTAACCGCATATGAACGTAACCGACAATTCCATTTTTCTCAAAAAAAAATACGATCGATTTTGATAAAATTTTATATGAGTGATTTGTTGCCAAGATGTCTTGCATCGGCCTTTTTATCAGAATCAGCTTATTAACGGTACCTGCCATAGAACCGGTTTTTTTTACACCGACTATCTTTTGAACCGATTTGGACAAAATTTGATATTCTTTAAACAATTGCTAAACATAAATAATAACGCAAAACAAATTTTGAAAAAAGCAATTGTTGAAAAAGGTTTTTTTTTTTAAAAAAACGATAATTTTATATTTTTCTCGAAAAAAATACAATTAATCTCGATAAAATTGGATATGAATGGTTTGTTGTCTATGTTGATGTCTTTCATAAGGTTTTTTTTCAGAATCAGTTTAGTAACGGTACCTACCTACCTGCCAAAGAACAGTTTTTTTACTACACGGACAATCGTTTGAACTTTAAAACTACTGCTAATCTTAAAACATATTGCAAAAAACAAATTTCTAAAAAAGTGATTTTTGAAAAAAAAAAAAAAATTTTGGTTGAAAACCCTATAATTTTATTTTTCTAGAAAAAATACGATTAATTTTGATAAACTTTCATGTAATTAAATTTTTTTCGACAGTGATAGCTATCATATAGGTAAACACATTTTTACTGCATACTAAGAGGGAAAGCGAAAATCTTTGTTTAGAATTTTCGTTCTAGGTAAGTAACGTTTGTATTCTCAAAAGAATTAAGTTTTTTTTTTGAAAAAGAAAATGTAACTTTCAAAATATGAGATTAACAGAAAATTTTCAAATTTGAAATTTAAATTTTCGAAAAAAAAAAAATACAGAATTTTTTTCAAACGTACTGGTCAAATGAATTTTCCAGTCATCAGCACGAAAATAACTTGCCACAAGAGCAAATTTTTTCGAATCAGTCGTGACCTTTATTTTAAGAAAACTGCCCCACCAGCCTAAGAGGAGGGAGATAGATCCTCGCCCTTGTTTTTTTTTTGTCTTGTTCAACTTGGGAAATAATGATTACTTAAAGTAATTAATTACAAGCTCCATTACAATTAAAAGTAATAAGTAATTGAATCTTTTTCAATTACAATTACATGTAATTGTAATTAAAAATATCCAATTACAATTACTTTTAATTGTTATTGAAAAATGTTCATCAACCATTACAAGTAATTGAAAAATATAATTGATATTTCAAAGTAATTGAAGAAAACCACTGAGTAATTACTTTTTAAGTAATTAATTGCATTTTTTTGAATTCATTACATAAATATTTGAAAGAGCATACAAAATAAATAATAATGCACATGTAAAGTTACAAGAAATTTAGTCTTTTAACAACATAAAAAATAAACATTTCTCCATTAAATAAACAAAACAAAAATCTATCGACAAAATATTTCATTCGCCTTCAACAGCACTAACATCTGAAAGTTAATGTCATTGAGGTTCTGCCTTCGCGGAGAAGATACAATCCCAGCAAATGAGAAAAGTCTCTCAACTGTTGCTGACGATGTCAAAGGAGTATTTGGTCTCTCAAATACTTTAGACACTAGTGGATATTTTGTTAAAGCTTCAGTTTTATCATCCATGTTCATTAAAAAATTATTGAATTCCTCGTCTGATGGACTTTTGGGTAGGGTAATAGTTTCAGATGACGCTGAAAACGTTAAAAGCAGTATCAGTTTTAGTACTTATAAGAATAGATTTTTGAGACACAAATACCTTTTATATTGGATTCATCTTCACCAAAATCAAAAATACTGATTGTTGTCGGAATTACCTCTGGTAATTTTTTTAAATTAGTGTCAAATTGATGTTTTCGACAATATTCTCCAACTATATTTAAGACATCGGTTCTTTTGTTTTCCCAGATATTGGTCACAAAACTTTCAACCAATTCATTTTTATTGCAGGGTGGGAAACAGCTGCAACAATGGCATCATTAGCTCCTTCAGATGGTTGAAAAATATTTTATAACGGGAGAAAAGGCTGTTTTGCATATTTTTAAGAACATCGCTTAAGAACACAAGCGGGTCTACGTTGAACATTCTATCCGTTTTTTCTTTTAAGGTGGCTAAGGATGGAAGAAACATCCCAAAATAAACCCCTTCTTGTCCTTGCAGAAAATCTAAAATTTCCGCAAAAGGCTTCATGACTTTACAATATTCTTTTAATTATGCAATGTCGGTTATTGAAATTTTTTGTAAATTCAGTGCAGCACATAACTCATTTAGTTGACTTTCTTTTTCTAAAATTCGTGTAACAGAGTCATAAAGGGAGTTCTAGCGAGTAACCACTGGTAAAAAAATTTAAATAAAAATATGAATTCAATTCAATTGGCAAAAATTGAATTCTGATTCGCTGTCATCGTCAACGTCGAAAAAATCAAAATCACTGTAAAAAATTAATAAAATTTAGCTATTATTTAAAATTGCATTGCATTATCAATTACATCACCTTCGCACATTAATCAGATCACCTTCGTTATCGGTATCATAATCATCTTTATATTCTTGAAATATGAAGATAATTTTTTCGCAAATAGAAATAAGCATATCACTAACAGAAATCTGTGAAACAATCGTTCGGCTAAGACCGAATGATAACACTTCTTGTTTGAAAAGTTCAAGCAAGTTTTTCCTGAGGTTCTGTAAATTGCTTAAGTAAAATATATATTCATTCTGATACCGCCATGCCTCCCATCGTCGAATTATATCCGGAAAACATATGTCTATTTGGTTACTAATGTAATCAATATTTTTCAAAGTAGATCCCAGTACACTGATCATTCTGGTGTTTAATCCTACTTGTTTAAATTATGTATACACACTATTTTAAGATGACCATTCTCGGTCCAGAAAATGATTTATTATGAAAAAATAATCATGCTTGGCCAGCCTTTCTCTTGCCAAGCTATTCAAAAATAACCGAACCTACTTCTTTATAAGAACAAAAAAATCTTGCCTACGATCATTGCACAAATGATCATTTAGCCAATTTCTTCGTGATCTTATGATGAAGTGGGTTCGGTCATTTTTCAAAAGTTTGTGCAACAAAATTTCCTAGAACCATACAATTTTCAGTGTTTGACTTGAAATTAATAAGAGCAATGAATTTTAAAAACGAAAATTGCTGCTTTCTGTTTGAAATCATCTTTAGGTACTTGCGATTTATTAGTACATCTACATACTTTAAAGCAAGTTATGCGTTCTTAAAAACAAAGAAAATTTAAATACCAACAATAGATATGTTGTAAAATAAAGATTATGTTCATGCTTTTGGGAGTACGTGCAACCCAGTCGTAATTTTTTTTTTAAGTATAAATGTTGGTTTAGAATTTTCAACCACTATGTAGAAATTTGCTGCGAATGAAGATTATTTTTGTTTGCTATATATATTTGACTTAAATTAAATATGAAGACCAAAAATTGTATTACGTTTTCAACACTGATAACAAAAAAATAATCTATATCGAAATGAGTATTTAATTACTTTTTTGTGTAATGATTACTCAAAAATGTAATCATTGCAGCTTTTTTCACCATTACATTTTTTATCAATTACTTCCATGTAATTGAATTACAAGTAATGGATGTTTTCCAATTACAAGTAATTGTAATGGAATTCCTTCAATTACAAGTAATTGTAATTGATAATATTCCAATTACAATTACAAGTAATGGTAATTATTACAATTACAAGTAATGGTAATTGAAGTTATTTGTAATCGTTATTTCCCAACTCTGATTCTACAAGTACACTATACTTTTTGTAAGGCGGTATTTTACTAAATTATGTTTAGCTACATTTCGAAATGAAATATTATTTAGCCTAAATATTAGTTAGCCTAAAATAATAACGTTATCTGTATTATTTTTTAAGCTTAAAGCTCGCATGAGATATTCTTGTTTTTCAACCATTATAAAATGATGAAATTTAAGAAAAAAAAAACAATCTTTAACAACAAAAATAATAAATCTAATATTCTAAATAAAGGAAACAATAAATCAATTATATGAACTGAGCTCGCCCAAAACAATGAAGTTCATAATTGTCCTATTCTCAACTGTGGGGGCTTACATACGACCATTTGTCTCTCGATAAAGATCATCATATAATATCACAAAATTTTTAAATGTCCGCTCTCATAAAATTCCAACTCTCACATAACATCACACACACAAAATTTATGAACTCCTCTCTACCTGGGTTATACTTATAATCGTTTTCATTCAACCTTTAATTTAGTATGCCCTGGGTGAAATGCACGTTCGCATCGTTATCGCCTTATCATCACTCTAACTGGGTGAAAGATCAACGCGCAAGAGTCCAGTAAAAAGCCACACACATCACTTCATCATTCCGATGTGATTAAATAAATGAAGCCACTTCAGTGAATTAGAACACCACGATGATGATGACGATGACGATGACGACTAACGCTTATGCTCAATAAAATGCATCACATATACAAACTATTTCGTTGTGCAGATGCCAGAGACATCTTAACCGGCAATCTGAGTGGAGACTACACTTCCATCCCTTGGTCCATGTTCATCAACCGACCGGGCTAAGATGATTTTGAATTTATTTTTTTTTTTTTATTCTTTTATCCCAGCTTGACGATCCAGATAGACATCTTACTAGGGCCTATATGGTGGTTGCATTACTTGCATATTAAGTAACTACTCTTTGGATTGGATTGTGCATCATGCACTTTGCTGCTGTCTTTTCATTCGTGATATTGATGAGGATGCTGAGATGGTAGTCACTCTTGAAGGTGGATGGATAATAAAACGTTGACCCAACCATCAGAGTCCAAGGCTTTAGTTAAAAATATGTAACAGAAGATGATTACTTCTTTACTAACTTTTAAAAATAAGGGGTTACGTATTGGTTTTGGGAAAAATTGAATGACATTTTGTACTGCCACTGATGCTCTTTAGGAATTTAGAATGCGCTTCTGCGAAAACCGAAGTAATATATGAAGTATATCTATTAAGAGATTCTAATATTTAGCTACTAAATATATTGGAATATTAACAAGAGTTATAAAGTGAATGCTGGGATTTATGAGGTTAAGTATACTATTTTCTTGTCTGAACATGTTTTCCTTAATCTTTTCTAAGTTTTCTTAATAGTATCCCAGGGTTGGATTTTTCAAATGATTGGGAGATACGACTTTAAACTTTAAAGGAAACTTTAGTGTCGCTCGAGCACTGTCGCGTAATAATGTTTTTTGTCACGATATTTCTACAATAAGTGCTCAAACTAAATAACCAATGTCAAATTCCTACCCACAAACAATTCAACTTTAATACTCGTACTTGTACTGCCACGGATGCTCATTAGTTTACTCAATTTTGGAAATATTGTGAAGTACCTTCCGAGATTCTTTCATTAGCCACACTCGACGAATTTGAATTTGTTTTATCCGGCTCAATTTTACCTTCCATTGCAATATTTTAAAAATGTATTCTACAATTGAAGGCAAAACTATCAAAGTATTGGATAGCGCCAAATCATATACGTATTTAATGGGAAATTGATTTGCATCCATAAATCAAGCACCATGAAAGAGCGAAGAAGGCCATCCATGCAGCAAAATTTTTGTAAAACATTCCAGCATTCAATGTATCGCTGTAGATACATGTACAACGATAGTGAGGCCTTTACTGTACTGCAGAAGCTTGGTTTGGTAGACAACTTAAAGCTTTTACAAAAATCCAGAAACTTGCAGTGTTTGGTGAACAAAACCAACAAAAGCTTTGAAACCAACGCGGAAGCTCATAATGACGTTAAAACTCCACTATTACATAAAGAATGTGGTTTCTTTCCAGAGGCTCGATTCACAAAAAAAAAAAATCGAAGAAATTGCAAGAAAAGAAAAGTTATTAAAACTTAAGGTATCTAATGTATGACATCCTGCCAATAGCTGACGCATGATTGGCTATGAAATCAGTAAAAGAATATGGCACCAACCAACATGTCTATAGATAGCCACCTTTAATTCTGAACCGCGATTGGCAGAGGTCGTTTTCCATTTGTGTGCGCCATCTGTTGGGAGTTTTCCAATACTGTGTACACCATCCAGATTGGACTCGAATTCTCGTCAGACTGGTGCGTGTGTGTCTATATGCTCTTCTTGAGTAGCCCGTATAGCTCGTCATTGAATCTTCTTCTCCATACTCATTCGATAAGCACAGAACCTAAAACCCCTCCATAAACCTTTCTCTCAAAGCACCCAAGTTACTTTTTTCCGAATCTTTGTAGACCCATGCTTCCGCCCCATATAGATGGACTGGGATTATCAAGGTCTTGTACAACATTACCTTTTTGTTCCATAAACGAGGGAATTACTACTTAAATGCCTTCTGAGCCCGATGAAACAGCGATTAGTAAGAGTAATTCTTCGTTAAATCTCTGCACTGATGTCATTTTGTGGAAAGTCGCAACGTGTCAAAAAATTGAACGATTATGCAAGAAGACCGAAAATCCAGTATCGATGTTAGTAAAGGGTGTTTTTTTTCAAGGTATAGAACCTTAAGTTGGCATTACTTTTCAAGACGGCGACCGATTTAACAGCTGTCAAGTGATTTATTCTCAGTTTGGTTTGGCAATTTATCATGAATAGACTCACGCCTGAACAACACTTGAAAATTGTGTTGAATGGACCAAAAACGATATGGCCGGTTGTTCCCGATATTCATAAGCGAATTTTGTTTAGCGATGAAGCGCGCTTCTGGTTGAATGGCTACGTCAACAAACAAAACTGCCGCATTTGGAGTGAAGTTAATCCTCAAGTGTATGTCGAAACACCGTTACATCCGCAGAAAAACTGACTGTTTGGTGCGCTTTATGGGCTGGTGGAATCATTGGTCCGTAATTCTTCAAAAACTATGATGGCCACAACGTTACAGTCAATGGTGATCGGTATAGAGCCATGATTACTAACTTTTTCATTCCTGAATTGAACAATCATGATGTACAGGAGCTGTGGTTCCAACAAGACGGCGCAACATGTCACACAGCTCGTGCCACAATCGATTTATTGAAAGACACGTTTGGTGACCGACTAATTTCACGTTTTGGACCTGTGAATTGGCCTCCAAGATCTTGTGATTTAACACTACTAGACTATTTTCTGTGCAGTTATGTAAAATCATTGGTCTATGCGGATAAGCCACAAACGCTTGACCATTTGGAAGACAACATTCGCCGTGTTATTGCTGATATACGGCAACAAATGTTGGAAAAAGTCATCGAAATGTGGACGTCCAGATTGGACTACATCCGAGCCAGTCGTGGCAGTGATATGCCAGAAATCATATTTAAAATGTAATGCCACAAGTTTATCATGTCAATCGAATATTCCATCGTTGTTTTATTGCAATTTAAATTTCTATACCTCTAAAAAAAAAACACCCTTTATATAGGTGTTTTATAATATGTCGATTTTCCAGTTAAAAATCCTAAGATATCACTCCAAAAAGCTACGTCTTATACAGAAATCCACCTGTACAGAGGGTAAAATGAGAACATACATACATGACACACTTCCTGGTGGTCTCTGCCACCTAAGTAATAAAACTTTGGCGAAAGACTTCTTAGATAACATAGAAAACCTATACCCATAGTTTCCCAGTGACAAATCTTTAAAGATTTCGAGATAAAAAACAGAAAGTTAAAAGTACATAGATAAGATCAGAAATTGGTTAATCCTCGACTATCATCACCTTGGATCTCCTTGACCTATAAAATTTGTTATAGTTGAGCTAACTCTTCTTGCTTTTATAAGCAACTTTATACGACCCATTCATTTCTAAAATCATAATTTTCAAGGAGCCCAAAGAGGCGCTCACTGAAGGCCATTCAATTACACATGTCACCATAAATCGTAATTTTTATTCTCCCAGGCGCTCTCGGTGTCCTT
Source organism: Baccha elongata (assembly GCA_951217065.1). Classification (NCBI taxonomy): domain Eukaryota; kingdom Metazoa; phylum Arthropoda; class Insecta; order Diptera; family Syrphidae; genus Baccha; species Baccha elongata. The sequence continues at coordinate 36,624,970 of OX578272.1, forward strand.
CTCACGCAGTCTTCGCGCAGACAACAATTTTTTACCGAAACAAATAAAAATTATTTTTGGGAGAAATGTTTTCATCCGCCACAATCGTAATTTGCTCCTGTGATTTAATTTCGAAATTTTCGAATTTCTCTTTTTATGATTTTTTGTTGGGTTAGACTTGCCTTGCGTATATCACTGGGGTATCTGAATTTTATTACGTTATTTGTTGCATGCCGCTATAAGGATATACAAGCTGGGATCTTGTGTGAATCCATTCACCACATATGCAGGGGTATATACATATCTCATTACTCTGGACGAAAGGTAAGTAATTTATACTAAAGCCAAGAGTCACGTATTGGGATGGGATCCCTGTCGCTGACAATGGAAGCATTACTCAAAAAGAATGAAGTCCAACAACAAAAAAAAAAAAAAACAACGGCTCAGTGATAATAAAAGAATAAAATAATTTTGATACTTATTCTTGGTCTGGTTATGTTTAAATATTTTTTTTTTTTTTTTTGACAAGAAGATGAGAGGAAACGAGATAATCTTTTGTGACTTTTTATTTTTTTTTGGTTTTAATGTTCATGCCAGGTCATAACTTGGGGGTGAAATTGGTATTACGTTCTCATTATGAAGTCTTTTAATTAGCCAAGTAATAAAACTCGACTCTGAAAGTTGAATAATCTTTAAAAAATCTTTCATTGCATACTTGCACGTAAAAGACAAATATTTTAAACAAGAATTACTTCTTTTGTTCTTTGTCAATTAAATCCTCTAGAATATGAGGTTTTTATTAACCTTCTCAATATTTTAGTTGACCATTATAATGTACTCACTTCTTTCTTTTGATTCTCACGGTCTTACCGGAACAATACCATGTAATTTTATTCCAAGAGATTTAATGTGATAAAATCGTTTTAGATTAAAATATTTAAAGTTTGAATTTTGCTCCTTAAACCAAACACATAAGGTTTTTTTATGAATCTGATTATAACCACTGTAAAAAACGTATGTATACTGCCGGTCACTTGATTGAGGCCATTTTTTTTTTTGGTTTATAGTTTTCCTGTAGGAAATTTTTGAACGAGAAATATTTATTACCTCTGAGAATTTGAGAAAAAGTATGAAGCCACACATTTTTCATAATTTTGAAATCAAAGGGTGTCTGGAAAGACGTTGACGGTGGCTGGAAAAGTCGATACAGATGATATCAAGGAAATAGGACTTTGACGCAAAGAAAAAGCAAGGAAACTTGATAAAAGTATAAAACCATATTGTGAACAGTTGTCACGTGGACACCAAAAACTCTGAATAAAAACTTAAAGGACGAACATCTGAAGTTACAAAACTTAGATAAAAACTCTTAATTCGGCGGCTTACCTGAAATTTTACCTTGTCACCGCCTAAAGATCGAGAAGTGGGGCGAAATGCAACGTTTCGACGGTTAAAAACTCATAAAAACCATGCAATAACATCCAGCATAACATCCGGTTATGGCAACTGCATAAGGAGTTCTCTATAAACTTTGCCAGAGATCATACTGTATGGAGCAAGGAGTAAAAATGTGTTGTCTTTAATCTTGACGAACCCGATGGTTATCGAGGGGTTTGTCACTAGCCATGTTTAGTGGTTCAATGATTACAATATTTCAAATGACTTCATATGATTTCCAGGTGATTTCAAGCAATATTTAAATTGATTTAAAAATTTTGTGATTGCATTGATTTCAAATAAATTTACTAATTTCAAATGATTGCAATTTAATTCAAGTGATTCCATTATGATTTCAATTTGTGATTTCATTTTTGATTGCATGATTGTAAAAGTGATTTCAAATATTTTTAATGATTGCAAGAAATCATTTGAAGTCGATAACCAACTTTTTTTTAATTTCATTATTTGAAATAGTGATTTCAAATGATTGCAAGTATAGTGGTCAAGTGATTTCATTCGTGGCAAACCCCTCAATGGTTATAACTTTTAATATCACGATTTAAATAAAGGGATTTCAAATGATTGCAAGTATAGTGGTCAAGTGATTTCATTCGTGGCAAACCCCTCAATGGTTATAATTTTTAATATCACGATTTAAATAAAGGAATAAGATTATTTTGCAAAAATCACTGTCGTACATCAGATTTTATGGGTGTTGGTGTGGGGAGCTATTACTTAGTAGTTATGGCAAAATCGAGTTAGAATTTCTGACTATTGCAATAAATGAAAAGTGTTACAAATTTGTACTTGAACGCATGTTTCTAAGCTCAAAAGTGATTTTTAAACTAAACCTTATATTTTCTAACAAGATAATGCCACGATTCGTATGAATTCCAGGGTAGCAAGAAGCTGAAATCAGTCGATAAATAGGGAGCTTTTGGCATGGTCGCTCTATTTACTCAACTTAAACATTATTGAAAACGTTAAGTACCAACTACTTCAAAATGTTTATGAATCCGTTAGATAGTTTGAAGGTAGGGAAGACTGGGAAGAGATTTCACTTAACTTTTTGAACAAAACCTTATGACCAAACGGTATTGTTGAGCTAATTTCAAAAAATGGCCTGCATATACTCATACAAAATTAATAAAAAAATAATAAATTAATGTCTAAAAACCAAACAATGCAATTTTTTTTTTCATTTTATTTTATTGTTTCCCTTTTTTTTAAGATTTTTTAAGTGGCCTCAATCATGTGAACCAACTTTGTATACACCCTTTTTCTACAGTTCATTAACTGAAATTGGAAAATTTCAATGGTTTTGTTTTTGGAAAATATGTATATATACATATATATATACTTACCCACAGTTAATAAATATTTCTGGTTCAAACATTTGCAACAGGTAAATCGCAAAAAAACGATGCAAAAAAAGTGGCTTCAATCAAGTGACCGGTAGTGTATGAATAAAAACGGATGTGCACATGTATGGAGCTTCTTATAGAATTTCTATGCCGGAAAAATTAACGATTCCTGGTGTAATACGTTTTCCCATTAGGTTTAATCCATCAGAAAAAATAAAATGCACGACTAGGTGGGCCGAACTTCCTGTTGTTGCAAACTACAAAAATTTAAATTCATTAAATCATCGTATTTTTGTTTGTATGTTTTTTTATCATCTCGTTTTAAATGTTGAACTTAAATGTCATACCAAAACCCAAAAACCGTTAACACAAAATATAGTCTACGTTCATAAAAATCCAAAGCCAAAATCCTGAAAAGCAATTATATTCAGAGCGTTGAAAATATAACAGAGGTACCAGGTGCTGGTATTAGTTTTCCAAATTTTTGTCGAAAACGACTCATACGATGTTGAATAAATTTTGTAAACGGATAGAAAATAACTAAATTTCAGGATTTTGGCTTAAAATTCAAATAAAGGAGGTTTGTTTTTTTTTATAAATTTGGCGGGAACTTGATAACAAACCGATTGCTTTTAACGGTAAATCATTTAATGTAAACATTTAACACAAGATGGCATTTAAAGTTTTTAGTTTAACAACATTAAAATTAAAATACCGTCCATGATCAGTGGCCAAAAAACTGCTAATGAAAGTAATTCAATGCAATTGAAAAGGAAGGATTCAAATTTTTTTTATAGATTCAGAAGTAAGAACATTCGAGGATGCCTTCATAAAGAAAATTGTATATAGTACCTAATCAAAATACAGCATGAACAACTCAGCTGGTACTGTCATTTACAATTAATTATCAAACGACAATATCATGAAACGAAGTTTCGTTAAAGTTGCGAAGGAGAAGAGGTAGACTGAGGCCAGGCGCGCATATATAAGAAGGAAAAAGGTGGGTTGGAAAATGACAAAAAAAAAACCATCTCTTTCCTTCTTATGTAAAAACATTCCCTCTCTTTAACGTTTTGACTTAAGTTGCTGGTGCGCTTTGCTCCAATGTGTCCGGGGTCTTAAAAACTCCTGTGAACTCAGACATAGAACAATCCAAAACATGAAGGCTTGCCGACGTTTCTGTCGTGGTAAAAGAAGAACTCTTTTATTCTTTAATGCCCGGCAACGACTGAACCAATTTCCACAAAATATTTGCAGTGCCCCGAAACGTAGTGACTTCTGTGTTGCTGTTACCGTGACAAATCGTACCGTGAAATTTGTCTTGCATTTCAGACTCAAAGAAAAATTGTAGGTTCACTCCAGTTCTGTAGACTTAGCAACGCACACAAAATAATTATAAGTATTAGCCATAAGGCGGTTTGACTGTCGTCACATTTATTTATATCCTTCAAAGGGCAAGTATTTCATTTGTAAAAAAAAATTGAGATAACAAAATCAATGCATCAGTCCACATACATAAGTTGAAAATAAAGTCGATAATAAAATGGCCCTGAAAAGACTTTCAGCGAAAAGTTTATTTTTAAATATTTTAAATAATTTGAAAACGTTAAGATTTGTTTAGTTGGTATTACTGTTAAATACAGTGTCCGAATTGCCTGAGCTAGTTCTTTTAAATGAATGAAGTTTAATGTTAGATTTCTAAATAACTGAAACCAAACAAACTGTCTGATATGACATGACTTGGCTTGGCGGCTTACGCTCAATCAAGTTACTGACGCTGTATTCGATTAGCTTCCTGATTATTTTTTTTATAGTACCTTCTTAAATAAAAAAATAAAAATAAAACATGCTTTAAAACTAAAAAACTCTACTATGACTATGAGTAAGCAATCATTTGATCCAACTTCCGGATGATCTTTATAAATCGAGATTTCATTGCATTCTCAATTAAGATATTTCTTCTCTTTTTTTTCAACAAAAATTCCCACATAGATTTGTCACAGCAAGGTGCCATAACGGCATTCATTTCATTATTAATTCACATCAAAATTTAACAATATAATCAAGACCTCACAACATAGATATACGGAAATGCTGGGTGTTTGACTGTGTTGCCAAAATTCTAACAATAAATATATACAAAACAAACTCAACAGAGGTGCCGCCTTCATTTTACACATCGCACCATTTTTGAACTTTCTTTTTACAAATTTTCCATCTCCTGTCAGATTGACAAGGAGAAGAAGGCCGCCTAGAGAAATTGCCGCACTGTCAATGGGAAAATTTATTAAAGGCGGACAATTTTCAAAGGCTTCGATTGCCCGATAGTGGATTCGACCACTGCGTGAAGCATTTGATTTTCAATATACACAAAACAAACCCTCGGGACCCGCAAAAAAGGTCTTATAAATAAAAGTGAGAGAACAAAAAAATTATCTACAAATAATTTTGTACACAAAAATATATATATATGCCTGACAATAGGGAAACACACAATAAAGGACATTCATATAAATGTATATATATATAGAGACACGGTATACTACAGCAATTGCGCTACGCTGATGATGGTAGGTAATTCGTAACGGCGGGTGTTCTTCAGATACCGAAAACCATTGTTTGGCATTTGAGGTGAGACCTCTTCACATAATATAGAAGGCAGAACGATTCTTCACTCTCTGGGAGCTGTAAAATAAAATGTCAAAAAACCCTAACTGGAAAAATCTCTATCAGGATGCCGCCGCAGTCACCACCAGCGTAGTGTGCGTTCTTACTTCGACAGCATCGATGATATGGCCCACGTGTGTTGCTTCCATTACATACCTGCTAACAACATAATCACCCAAGAGATTGAGCGTTTTTTTTTGCCATCGCACACAATCGATTTCTCCTGGGTGCATGCATCTGAAACATTCAATTCGAAAACAAAAAAAATACTTTAGCCAAAAATTCCAACATACCGCTATGTTTTGAATTGTTTTCACATCGGAAACACACACAACACGCTTTGTTTTGTTTCCGAATGCTTGGTCCTAGATTTGGCCGTGTCGAATTAGACGATTTCACGGACATCCTCGGATATATTGACCGTGATGAATTGGACTTACCGTGTTGAGAAACATACAAACGGACAACAAAATTGTTGATCCTTTGGGAGGACCTTGAACTGTTTGATAAAAAGTGTTTGTTTCATGCTTGTTACTCGCTTGTTTCAAGAGCGTAAACATATAGTTAATCATGATGTGTATTTTAATGATCCATGGAGATGTTGATACATAAACCCAAGTGGCTAACATGTGTTTAAGGGCGTAAGATACAATTTTCAGGTTGATTTGATTGAAAATGGTTACGGATACGGTTCTTTATCAAGGCAAATGATACTTTAGCAGGTTTTAACTTGTTTAAGTAAAAAACTAATGATAATTTCTGTGACCTTTTATCGATAAGATACATTTAATTTATGTGGGCTATTTTTTTTCATTTCGTTTTGAGCATATGTTTATGCTCTTCTTCAGACCTTTATTGAGAACATAAAACAAAAATAAAATAATACATACATTACATACATAATTATTAACAATTCCCTGTGGCGTAGTGGTTAGTGTACCGACTATCATCGACGCGACGTAGGTCTAGGTTCGAGCAATGAGTACTCACTTGAGGTGGCGGTCACACTCACAATCCAGGACTTAGATATCCGCTTCGACAAGAGGTCGTTTTACACTTGTATTCGCCATATCTATTGAGGGGTCTTCCAATGCTGCGTACATCAACCGGATTGGACTCGAAGACTCGTCGGGTTAATGCGTTGGTGTCGTCAATGTACGCTCCACGTGACCAAGCCATCTCAGCCGCTGTATTTTCAGCTTCTTGACCAGGTCAATATCGCTGTATAGCCCCTATAGCTCGTCATTGAATCTTTTTCTCCATAATCCTTCGATACAGGACCAAAAATCACTGGAATAATCTTTCTGTCAAAAACCCAAGTAGCTTATCATCCGAGTCTTTTAGCGCCCATACCATTGGAATGATCGGGGTCTTATATAACTTCTCCTTGGTTCTATGAGAGAAGGCCTTACTACTTAAATGCTTTCTCAGCCCAAAGGAACAGCGATTTGCAAGATCTATAGTAACGTTTTTGCCGAGTCGGTGATTTTAAGATTCCTTCCCTCGATGATAGCATATATTTCAGACTTTTGATAAATTGTACCAGTGGTGTTGACTTGCGATTTTCGAACAATTGCCTCAAGAACGATGTTGAATAGGTTGCAGGATAACGCCTTACCTTAGACCTTTCTTTACATCAAACGGTTGGGTGGTGTTCTTACCGACTTTCACAGAGCAGCCAGATTTCTCCATCGTCCGGGAGACGAGTTTGCCAGGGATGCCGAGATACGACATGTTTTGAAATCGATAAAGAGGTGGTGTGTATCGCTCTGGAATTCCTGATTTTTTTTAAAAATCTGTCGAAGTGTGAACATTTGATCGATGGTTCCATTCATAAGGCATACTTTCTTCCGACCAAATTTTACAGATGAGTTGGTGCATGCTCCCTACCAACACATCTCCTGCTGCTTTAAATAATTCAACTGATAAGCCGTCTGCACCAGCAGCTTTATTTGATTTGAGTTTGGAAATCGCTAGCCGCACTTCATTCAGGTCGGGTGGACGAAAATGTTGGCAATCATCTTTCATGTTAGATGGAATATGTCGCCTAGCAGCGGATTATTGGCTATCTTAGCTGCTTAGCAGTCTAGAAAAATGTTTTTTCCAGATCCTCAGCACTAACAGTGTATTTACCACCATATTCCCTCTCCAATCTCGGGATCTTTTTACTTTTATGTAGAATGTTCTTACATCACTCCTGCATGTACAACCCTCGGTAGACTCAATCGCTCGCTTCTCGAGCTCTCTCTCTTGTTCTTCCTGAGAAAATGGCGCTCCTCTATTTTTTTTTGCCAGTAAAGCTCCCGGACTGTTCTCTCAGTGGCTCTGGTTCTAGTCTGCAGCATTGCCTGGTAGGCCTCGTTCTTCGCTGCATGCGCCAACTGGCATTCTTCATCAAACCAGGGCACCTAGTGAAACCCAGCAGATCATAGGCGGCACTCCTGATGGCTTTTTGACAACGTCTCTACTGGTCATCTGCACTCTTGCTGCTGATGGCGGGCTTGTTAAGAGATTGGAAGAAACGTGGTCAGCAAAATTTCTTGTGGTCACTAGCGATTTTAGATTCGCAATATCAAATTTTCTTACAGCTTCAGATCGGCGTTGTAGCGGCATGGATATCCGCATACGCATAATTTGTTTTACAAAAATCGATCTATAGCTAGATAGCGAATACTTGAATTGTTATAGGTAATATAGCTTATTGAATGATAGAGACCTTTGTGCATATTTACCAACGGGTAATGTTGCTAATCAACAATAAGGTATTTGCTAGCATTGGCACTTGTATATATATGCATAAATATGTGTAATTGTGTAAAGTCCATCTGATCCTGATGGCTTAATTTACCTGCCTCTATATCACCTCTGTTCTCAACAAACAAATTCAAAATTCATTTACAATCTATAACTCGCCTCCGAACCTTTTTGAAATACAAAGAGTCCATCTTAATAAGTGCAATAAAACTATTCGAACCTACCTACGTCAGGAGGAGGTGTAAACAACGGACCAAAAGTTATCGGGTGCTCTGCTTCGTTATTGCTGCTTGCTGCTGTTTCCCTGCAACATTCAGATACAAAATCTCATTAAGGTCGAAGAGGTAGGTATATTGTTAATGTTCTTAGTCCTGCTGCTGTGTCAGGTTTTTTTTTTTTTTTTTATTTTTTTGACAATTTTGTATGGTTTCCCTGCTGCCATATCCAAACTCGCTCTAGAGGTGATGGTGTCGATGAGAGCAATGGGGGTCTTTATTAAGACATCTCTTTTCATGACATTGGCTAAAAGGGAAATGTTCAAGGTCTTCTAAGTCTTAGGCACGTTATAAGGTTTATGTTTTCTAGGGTTTTATGGTTATATTGTTTTTGATGGCCGAACTGTGTTGAATATACCACAGTATTCTATGTTCGTTCACAGACGGGGGCATACAGGACGTTAATGATGCTATCACAAGATCAAATGGCAAAAGGTATCGAATGCATGGAGTGAATGTCAGTGTTCTACAGGAAACGAGGTGAGAATATGGCATGCAAGTATTATTTTGGGTGGTCTTTGTTGAAATTGCAAGCTACCACCTTTGAGATACTTTTTTTTTTGTTTTTGTATTTTTTTTTTATTTGTACAAATTAAGATGTTCGTTTGCATGAGTTTGGTAATTATTGTATTATTTTTTTTTTTTTTTTTTGACAACTTCAAAATCAATGTTAAGGTAAACAGAAATGAAGATAGCGATCACTTTGTCGGTTTTATTTCGTCACAGCTGCGTATCGACATCACTTTGTGCAAGATCATGATGCATGATTTTTAAAACAGATTGCTCATTGTGTTTAGGCTGACGGCAGCCGTTGCGTTGTCATCGGGGGAAATTTTTTTTTGGTTTGACTCATTTAGAAAGTGAATTACCTGCACGGTCTCCCAGTGATTGCATTCGGCTTCATGACATACCCACCGGTAAGCTGGGGGGGACTTTGTCAGTCTGATGGGGTTTTATCACATAAAATTTAAACAAATTTATTATGAACCAAGAAGAAGTGGTCATCTTATAACGGTTTTGTATTTTATCATTTTTTTGGTGATTTTGTAGCTAAAATAAATCGTACAGTTAATTATAATTTTATTTGTGAGATTTTGAAGTGCCAGTTTATTATTAAAGAGGAAAATTTTCTACTTTTAGTGTCAAAATATCTAAATGCTGACATTGCAGATTAAGTTTTATTATTTTTTGTTACGTGTCAGACAATAATTATTTTGTAAAAAATAACTCACTTTATTTCCATTAGCTTTTGCATAAATTAAATTATTTTGTTTATTTTAATTTGCTTAAATTCATTTGAATATTTTTTTTAAAACTAAAAAAGTTTTCGGTAAATTTGAAATTAGATAGTCTCAATACTTTTAGGTTGCCTTTAGCTGAAAGTAATAAGCTTAGTTCAAAGAAGAACACCCTTTGCCTAAAAGTCTACTTATACTTCATTTAAGGAATGAATTGATTTTTTGATGTTAAAAAACTGATTTTTTGTTGACCATCAGTGAATCTATATGATATAATATGCCAAACTCTATCTTCAGCTAAGGAATTTTCGAAGAGGAAAAAATATATTGAAAAGATTTGAAAGGAGTTTGATAACAGGAAAATAGTTATTTCATAAACCGTTACAATTTATGTTGTAAGAAACTTAAAAAAAACGTTTTTTTTTCTATTTTCAAACAGGGATATCTGAAAAAATCCGTCAAAACCAAATCTATGTGCATTTTAGCTACAATCCTGAAATTCATATTCAGAACCTTGCAAGCATAACGTAACACAAAGTTTCATCAAAATCGTACTAGCCGTTTTTGAGAAAGTTAGGAAAATCTAAAACCTTTATAGGTATATGAGATGTAGTTTTTTAAAATTTTCTTGAAAACGGCTCATACGATTTTGATAAAACTTTGTGTACGTTATACTTGTATTCTTGCAAGGTTCTGCATTTCAGTATTTTGGCCAAAAATGCACATAACGACGATCTATGGTGTTAACGGCTTCTTACAAATTTGGCCGGAACCTTAAAACGGCTGAACCGATTTAATATATATTTGGTACGGCACATAAGTTAAATATGCACCACAAGATGGCATTTAAATTTTTTAGCTAAACAACATAAAAAACAGAAAAATATGATGATACATAATTTCATTTATCAACATTTTTGTAGTCCCATAGTTTGCAACAAGTGGAAGTTCGTGCGACCCAGCCAACCATTTTATTTTTTTTTTCTGTGGATTAGGATGAATAGGAAAACCACAAATTAAGCTAAAACCAATTACTAGTGAAAAAGTGCAATGTTGTCTAAAAACAGACTTTGCAAAAAATTTAACACTTTTTTCTCGAAATGGGTTGACGGTACGGTGAAAACTGTTAAAAACAGTTTATGGACTTTCTGGCTTTTGGACTTCTCACCCTGCTCCCACAAACACAAGACTATTTTTAAAAGAAGAGCTTCAATCATTCCTTTAGTTCGAAAATCGGTCCAAACATTGACACAATACTTTTCAATATTCGTTGATTTCCTTTTAATCTCTTTAGTCGTCCATATTTACGAACACTTCCCTTAAGACGAAAATTAACCAATGACTCTTATCGTTGACGATGATTTTATTTGTTTTCATAACTTTAAGATTTAAAATAAAAAAAAAAAAAACAAACCGTAGCTGCCTTCGTAACTTCTGTTAAGAACTCCAATGTGGTTTAGATCGTTCTCTAATTGTGCACAACGAACGCAATCAGTCGTTCATTCGAATTCGAGACTCGTTGGATTGGTGCATTGCCATCAATACACTCCACACGTACCAGGGGGTCAATTCCCGATCTGTGAACGAAAATGATAAAAAAATTATTATTTCACTTTTCGCAGCGACTTTTCATTTCAAACGAACATGAAATACAATCTATTAAATTTTAATTTGGCTTTTGTCTCTTAGTGTAAGGTCTATCAGCGCATTTTCACAGAAGGATTTGACTGTGATAAGATATTTATCACTATTTTTTCACAAATTGGGAATCGAATTTAACGCGAAGGCGTGATAAAATTTATCATTTCACATTTTCACTGATCGTGAATTGTCCCCCAGCTTTCTCAGACGCTTTCGGGCTGATGCATTGCCATCTATATAAGCTCTACATGAACCAGCTTTCTCAGCTCAGCCACTGTATCTTCAGCTTTTGACAAGGTTAAAGTCGTTGTATAGGTATATATGCGCTATACAACAAACATCGTCATTAAGTCCTTATTCCTCTACAATCTTTCAATTCACACTGGATATACAAAAATCACTCGAAAGATCACATAAAAGCAATTTTTTTCACTTCTTCTTGACAAGGTGCTTGGATGATGCTTTCTACCCTAAACAGAAAAAGCAGGATGATTAATGTTTTGCCTGGACCCTACGTTGGGCGCCAATTAAAACAAATTATATTACATTTTATTTAAAAAAAAGCAGTAGGTATTTATTATTCCAACAGTAATTTATGATAACAATGACATACAAATCTTAACATCTAAACATTAAATACAGTTTGTTTTGCTGGCCCAAGTTTTGTACGTGTCATCCTCTGACACAAATTTCGAATATAATCTTTAGTATTATAATTAATAGTCTTGGCCACTTAACGTAAGTCAATGTTTCCCTCTTTTCTTTCCTGAAATGTCGGCGGGTTTATCTCTTCTCTTTTTGGCTTATAAATGTTTACATCACTTAAGAGCTTATCTATAAAAAAAATGTAATAACATCTTAAATTCGCTTTTTTTGCAGAATCTAACTCACAACAAGTCACAGTGGATATAACTCACAACAAGTCACAGTTCCTTAGAATACTTTTGAATTTCTCATTCATGACTGTTTGCATGAATAAGACTGCAAATAAAATATTTCCACATTCCTATGTTATGCTGATTCTCAAGAATATGGTCGCACGACAAACCAATTTCCAACTCAAGCCAGCACCGCGTCATAAGATACAATTGACGCACCAAAACGTTTTCCCCGAGTGAATAATAGCCGCCAATATTTCTTAAGAAAACTTCGACTATTCTCAGTACTTACACACAGCGGTTTGTTATGACACAGTATGGAGATTGTACGATATCCATTGCAATTAAAATGTTATCAACAAAATATTATCTAAATAGATAGGTGTTGACACACTAAAACATCAATTTCCTGTCGCTTTTGGACGAAGTGCCTGCCATGTGACGCAGTAGCCAACAAAATTCTAGATATCAATATCAAAATAGGCATTTCTATTGAACACCTTCTCACTCATATCCCCCATGTAACGAAAGTGAAAACTTTTATAAGTTTTCTATAAATAGTAACTTAGTAAATAACAACATTCACCCTTAACTAACCATCCCCAATAATAAGCTCTATTGGAATTATTAAGTGCGCGATAATACCTACAAGTCATTACACTCTATAAATAAATACTTTACACAGTTATTATCGTGGTAAAACTACGTCATCAAATTAATGACACACTTCACGTTAAGTAACATAAGTTAGTGTTGGTGAAGAGCGAGAGAGAGGCGTGTATTTTGTTTGTTTGTAGGCTTTATCCCACCGCATGTGGTGATAGAGGCGTGGCGAAATGCCAGCTATATATACCCACACAAACAAATTTCATTCATCTTTTCTTCACAAACACATTCATTCAAAACGTGTGGTTTCGCTTTATTTGTTTGTGTTGGTGTACATTAAAACTGTATTTGCAGCCATTGTGCAATGGAACGTGTCGTCTTTTTTACCTGTTTAGTATATACCGTTTTTTACTCTTGATATTGATATATATAATGATTATTTACTTGTGGAATCAACCTGCGTGAAAATGGCTATGGTGACGTTGGCATGGTAGTGCCATGACAGGAAGAAACTGGCGAATGAGTGGAGAAAGAATAAATCGTGTTTATCTCTTTAAACTTTACTCACCTCTTGTGGGGTAGGTAGAAAAGCCTTTTATGTAGTAGAATAGGCTTAAATTTTTACCAACATATGAGTTTACAGGTACAAGTATTTGTATAGTTTAGCTTCCTACAATAGGTAGCTTTAAAGGTGTTAATTCACACTTAGTGGAGGCGCCACCGGCCGTTTGTATGTATAGTTGTTTTATTATATAAAACAATGTCCGAATAATGCATACAAAATTAAATTTTCTTAATAACGAAAATTAGAAAAAGTGTTCGGGTTAAAAATGTTGGTAAAAATCTAAGATAGATATACCTACCTATATCGGAGAACCTGGCTTCTAACTTAAAGTGGGGCTATACACTTTGTGGTGCACCAGTGTCTCAACCACAAAGCTTCTTCCAGCCGGCATGGTTTCTAGCTGTCTCCAATTTCGCACGCCAAATTGGTTGAGTGCCTCTTCCACTTGCCACTTACACTTATCGCTTGAGGGAGGGCTTTTGCTTTTAATTGCTTTCTTGGCCCAAGGAAACAGGGATTGGCAGAAGTAATTCTTCGTTGGATCTCAGCGCTAGTGTTATTCACATGAGTTGATAACGAATCCTGGGTCAGAAATTCTCTGAACACCTCTTATATAGCTGTCTAAGGTGACCTTTTGTCCAAGACATCAGTGCTGGGTGTTCTTTTCTGTTGAAAGCATATTGCTTTGATTCACTGTTTATCTTGGCTTCATTCTTAATACTCACGAAGGCACAATTGACATTACGCTTTATTCTTCCCATTATGTTAATATCGTCAGCGTAATCGTGTAATTGGACGGGCTTTTGAAAAATTTTGACTCAATTGGTGAGGCGAGAGTTCTGTACCATTCTTTCTAAAATGATGTTGAAGAAGTCGCATGACAGCACATTAATTTGTCTAAATCTTTTATTGACATCAAATGTATCGATGATTTTTATAAATAAATTTAGTGGCACCGACAGCTCCGAAGTACCTACCACGGTCTAGTGACTTACACTCTTCTTACCCAACCATTTTGTGTGCTAAACAGGGTTCTCAGATGTGGCGATTTATCGCCAAACTGGCGAATCGAAATTTGATTTGGCTATACGAAAATTGGTTTGTCGACGTTACCCAAAAACGGCGATATTTTTAAGTTTTTGGCGATATTAATTTTTTGAATCGAAATAGTAATATATATTTTTTTTTTTAATTTAAACTTAATTCATACAAATTAACCTAAATGACAATAGAAGACTAAAAAAACAACAAATTTTGTCTTCAATATTAATGCTATTAAAAGCTATCTTCACGAACACCTTTACTACCTTGTTTGTTCTGTTGTATCGGAGCGAACCCATCGCAGAATTTAAGCGGCTAAGACTAAATTTAAGTGGACATTTAAAATACATTAGTTTATATGAATGTTTAAGCATTGATCAGCCATCAGCTACACGGCTAAAGAGCAGATGAACATCACAGAAAATTAATACTCTTATGGCCAGTTTCTCCAAACACTTTTAAATATTTATCGGTATGTTAAATCTTAAAATGGCATTTTTCAATTTCACCAACCACTTTCAGTTTTAAAAGAGCCAATAAACTAAAGTCCCATTTTGTTCCAAATAAATTTTAAAGGCGTCTAAAAAATGCAAGACAAAGAGAACGTTGAAATTTTTTTATTGATATGCTTTCCTCTCGCTTGCTCTAATGAAAGAGACCCATGTGTGGTGAATAAAAATCCGGGGTTGGCAACAAGTTTCCTCATTTTTAAAAATTCACCTCCTAATGTTGGGGCACACTATTTTAAGTTAAAATGCCAATAAATTTTATTACTCCGTTAACTAAAATGCTTTTAGGTATATTTTGGTGAAACTGGGCATTAGAGTAGTCCAGTCAAATTAGCAGAAAAATTAAATGAATATCTGCAAAATATACTTTATTCGTACGAGATTATTTTGGTTTAAAAAGAACCACTCGAAAAATCTTAAACCAACAAAGTTCATCAACAAAAAATTTTGCCTTGTCCGCCATTTTGAAAAAGGCGTTAAAACGATTTTCTCGACTTCTTTTAATCGTATAATATTTTACTTTTTTTAAGTTTTATGAGGAAAAATTTTTCTACAACTTTGTCTCACAATTATTTTTGACAGTCTTTCTCATAAAAAGTTTTTGGCTAAAGACTGTCAAAATTTTGGAATTGGAAACCAGTTTTAACGTTCACCTCACCTCCTGAGCTAATAAGTCAGGATTTACATTGTCCGATTTTTCACGAACGTGTCCTACACGGACGGTCCGAAAAAATTGGTCCGATTTTTGTTATTCTCTTTTGCATTATTCGTTTCATTGTAGTTGCTTTAATTTTGTTCGCCTTCGGTCAGGGTTGTGTCGCTGATTTGTTTGAATTTCAAAGCGTTGACTACTGCAAATAAAGTAAACAAAAAGAATTTGAAAATCGAAAGACGGGTGACTAGACTATCGAAAGTGGACACGGTTCATGTAAATGTGTAACGCGTGTTCAAAAGAGAATTGAAAAGAATCGGGCATTCAAAGCACTGGTCGTGTAAATTCTGACTTACCAAGGATCAGGAGGGCCCTTGTATTCCAATGTTTTTGGTTAAAAGAAATACAAACAGAGCAAATGCTATAATCAACAACAAAGTCGAATTGAGGTAGGTAACAATTAAGAAAAAGAAAATAATGGTCAATTTTGAGTAGCATTTTGAGAGTTCTCGCAGAAGTATCAAAGATAATTGTAAACTGATAATATTACCGACTTAAAAGTTCATCTTCAAAAGTTAAGAGAGTAGTCACCTCTTCAAATATAACATTATCATGAACAAAAAAAAATTTAAATTGTTCTCAAAAGTAAAGGAAATGTTTGAGTATAAATAAAACAGGCATGACATTTCTGACATTCCACTTAATTTTAAGTTAGTTTTGTCGTTGAATTGTTTCATTTCAACTTAACTTAAATTTTTAAATGTATTGAACGTACCCAGTCTAAGACAATAACTTTTTGTTGAGAAAGAATGTCAAAAATATGTGTGAGACAAAGTTGTAGAAAATATTTTTCCTCATTAAACTAAAAAAAATTAAATTATTATACGACCAAAAGAAGTCGAGATAATCGCATTAACGCCTTTTTCAAAATGGCGGACAAGGCAGAATTTTTTTTTGTGAACTTTGTGGATGCAAGACTCTCCAAGTGGTACTTTTTAAACAAAAAATATAATCTCGGACGAATACAATAGTTTTTGCAGATATTTGTTAATTTGTCTGCTAATTTGACTGGAATACTGCAAGAATACCTATTAATTTTCTGTGATGTTAATCTTATCTTAGCTGATGGCTAGTCAACTCTTATTTGTTATTGTTATTTTAATATCCACTTGAATTTAGTCTTAGCCGTTTAAATTCGGCGATAGGTCCGCTCCGATAAAATAGAACAATCAAGGTAGTAAAGGTGTTCGTGAGGATAGCTTTTGATAGTATTAATATTGAAGACAAAAATTGTTGTTTGTTTAGTCTTCTATTGTCATTTAGGTTAATTTGTATGTATTAAGTTTAAATTAGAAAAAAGAAAAAAATAAATTTTACTATTTCGATTCAAACAATTAATATCGCCAAAAACTTAAAAATATCGCCGATTTTGGGTAACGTCGCCAAACAAATTTTTGTGTCGCCAAATCAAATTTCCAATCGCCAATAAATCGCCACATCTGACAACCCTGGTCACAGATCGGGCAAATGATTTGATATATTCCGCTCTTTTTGTTCATAGGTTTGACGTCTTTGGAAGAACCAAGAGAAGAGCTGAGTTTGTTTTTATTGGAATTAACTATAGTCAAATTAGGTTAACTAAACGTAAGAGGTGAACCTAAATAAGGCCCACCTTATTTATTTTCTTCAATAACTCGTGTATTTTATTGAATATGTAGGCAAACTAAATGGATTACAAAAATTAGGAACCTGTGCTCATTTTCTCTAAAACATTGAATTTCTTTCTAAAAAAGGCAAGAAAGACAAAATAAAACTTATATTTTTAAGATTTAATTTTTTAATTATAACATACAAATGTCTCCTTTACAACAAAAAGTAAAGAAATATTAGATAATAAATTCTTTTGAAAAATAATAAAAAAAAAAATCACCGTTCTGGAGCCATAAAAACGATAATCCAGATCATTTTGGAATAGGTAATTGTGATTATGTAATTATAACTACAAAAAAAATTAACAAAAACTTAACAATTTGATTTCTAACCACATCAACGTGAATATTCAAATACCTCGTCTTCTGCTATCAACTCAACCTATATCTTGTAAGTGTGAAAAAACCCACTCCTCTTCCATGACTTCGCTTTCGAATTCCCTTTTGGACGATGTCGATTTCGGTGGGGAAACTGCGTTTGGAAGAAAATGGAATTAAATTTTTCATATAAAGGGTTTTCCAATAAGAGGTGTTATTTTGATATTCAAAGAAAAATGGCATTTTTTTGAGATAAATGATCGGATGTTTATTTCATTATAAAGAGAAAGGTATGCCGTTAATAATGGAACGCAACATCAGCCAAATGGCAGCCACGACCACGCTTACAGGACCATATCCTTTTCATGAAATTTTCCATAACCAAATCGCAAAGTGGCTGCTTTATGTCCTCGATAGCCTCACGAATTCCATCTTTGAGGTCTTGAATCGACGCTGGGCTGTTGGTGTAGACCTTATCTTTCACGTGGCCCCAAAGGAAGAAGTCGCAAGGTGTTGAATTACAAGATCTCGGTGGCCAATTGTGATCACCTCTTCGAGAGATAACACGGTCCGGAAACTTTTCCCGTAAATATCGATGGTTTCATTGCTTGTGTGGCACGTAGCGCCGTCTTGTTAAAAGTAAACGTTGTCCAGATCAATACCATCCAATTCCGGCCATAAAAAATCATTAATCATCTCTCGATAAGCGCAATCCATTGACCGTAACTGTTGCTCCAGCCTCATTTTCGAAAAAGTAAGGTCCAATGACCCCGCCGGACCATAAACCGCACCAAACAGTCACGCGTTGAGGATGGAGAGGCTTTTCAACAATAACTCTTGGTTTTTCCGAGCCCCAGATGCGACAGTTTTGCTTGTTGACGTAGCCTCCGAGGTGGAAATGGGCCTCATCAGTCAAGATGATTTTTCGATGAAATTCCGGATCATTTTCATGCATTTCAAGGACCCAATCAGCAAAGACACGACGTTGGGCTGGAATTAAATTTTTCATATATTTACTATAATAAAGGCTCACTAAAATTTTACATGGACCTTATTAGGACCATGATAGATTTTTGTTTATAAAATTATTAACAAAAATCTAACCGATAAACAAAAGTTGTACTAAAGTAAAACAAATGTATACGAAATGTTTTTAACTAAAAAAATTAAAGAGGTATAGGTACTTACCTGTTAATATTGTCCACAAAAAAAAATAACTTTTTTCATTCACTTTTGTATAAAAGCCACGTGGCCACAGCTTCGAAAACTTCAACTGACAACAAAATTCAACACGATCAAAGTAACCGGTATTTTTTTGTTTTGTGTAAGATGAAATATGCGAAGGGTTACATAGGGTAGGATGGTATAGGCGCACTTAAGGCTAAACATCAATTAATAGACAAACTGTTTTCCAGTTAACAACAAAAATCATTTCGGTCGCTTCCGATTAGAAATTTGCGAACACGTTCACCGCATCATCAGTTAGACCGTTCATAAGACCGTTGTAAAATGTCACTTCAGTAGCATATTAATCCGAACAGCCTTCATAAACTGATAATGTGCCTGCATTTTTGACGTCCGTCTAGCATCCGTCTCAAAGGATCCCATGCACAAGTCGTGGCAGTAAAACCTTAATCTATTAATTTGCAGAGTGATTCACTGACTTAAAAATAAACAATGACACCATACCTATTCGTTGATAAAAATTTGATCAATATTTCAATCATCTCACCTTTTATATCTTCACTTTTGATTGTAACCCTTTTTTTATGGAGTTTACATTGTCTGATGCCGACCGTAAACGCTCTAAACGACCACCATCAATGTTCAATCCAATGAATGGGCTAGTAGAAAAAAATTGCCCATTTAAAAGGGACCATGGACACACAGCTGATGATCATCGTCACCGTATGATGACCGTAATGATCAAGCCCAACATCCTCCACTAAATGAAATTATTAAGCACAGGTAAAAGTTAAAGTTATTTTTGTTATGACTGTCATAAATCTTGAATGCGATCCCGATGCCAAATCACCTCTGTGCGTCCGTTGTTGTGCGTTATGTACATACACGTGTGAGTGTAAGTCTGTTGTTAACATATTTTAGAGCCGCCGCCGTAGTCGACGTCGACGATCGGCGCAATAGAGTTTAAAGGCCATGAATGGAACAGCTATAACTGAATGAATCACAATGGCCTTTACATCTTCCCTCACTTCTTTTTATTTAAGTTGGTCAACTATAGTGCCACCACCACCAGCGCCAAACCGCGCCGTCTTTATGGGGCAATTATCTATACTCTTAAGACCAAGCTCTGCCAAGTTCTCAGCTTTCTACGATACTTGTAGGTACAATCAGGTTCTGTTCCTATATAACCACTGTTGCTTCTATATGTACGTATATATATACCTGGTCTGAAGCGCCGCGGCGAAGCATCAAGCAATAAGTTGCCTTTTTTGTGGCCGGCCGGCTACTTTTGCAAATTAATTATCTTATCTTGTTTGCGGTGTGTTCTCGTTTTGACGGTGTGTGGTGTAAACTGCTTTGTGGTTCTGACGATATAGAAGGTCGTTAAGTTGATCACCCAATTAGACCGAATGATATGGTCCCGCATCGTTTCTATTTTTGTGATGCAAAGTTGTCTTAAATTTGTGGCAATAATTAGTGTAACATGTGTCTTAGATAAGAGGCTGTCAATTCAAGAAAAATCTTAATTCAAAAGATATGAACAACAGACAGCTATGAACTCATATCATACCACTTTTCAAACAGGTTCAACGGTTCCGTATATTATTCGGGATTGTCATTTACTCATTTATAATAACAACAACAATAAGCCCCAGGGACTCCTCTTTGTCTGTGGTGATCTTGGCACAATGTGGGGTCTAATTTGACAATGTGAATAATATTACGTAGGATTGTCTTATATCTGTAAATTGGCTTTGAAAAAAATAAGAAAATAGCCGGAAGACAGCAATAAAGAATATAAAAAAAATAAAGTAACATAAATTCAACACATTTTAATCTCTAGTCAAGATTGGCCCTTTTTTATAGATTCTCTTCAGTTCAACGATGAGTTCCGGATTACATTTCTTGAGTGGCGCTCGAATGATATTTTGATTTTAATCGATTTTGGAAGGTTTAGATTTTTGAAACATTTATAAAATTCGGAAGATAGCTAATTAATCATATAAATAATCTGTTGACGAAGTTTAAAATGAATTAACTTACCTAAATCTGATTTAGAATTTGCTTAAGGAGGGTCTATTTTTAATAGAGCCTGGATCCAAGCTGATATTCTGCTTTAAAGTACAACTCTTTTATGGAATTACCTGTAGTTTATCCTCCTTTCTCTTTTAGACGTGAATGGCAGTACTTCACGAGTAATTGAAGCATTTTTGGTTGTAAGGAAATTAACAACAATCCATAAACAAATGCAGAAAGCGGAACGCTATTCATCTTCTTAAGGCAAAAACAACATTTAAAATTGATGTTATATACAGGGTGATTGGTATAAGGTGCACCAAAGAGCTTGAGCGTGCATCAGGTGGAGTTAAGACAAGAAAAAAATCTTATGAGAGGGGGGTCTATTTCCCCTCGTTTAGGCAGGAGGGGCAATTTTCTAAACATTGACTTAAATCAGAAAAAAAAATTATTTAAAAAACAACGGTGAATGACAAAAAGCCTTGTTATGTTTTTTTGGAAAGCCAGAAAACTACTCTTTTATTTAATTTTTAAATTAATTTGTTTAAGTGAACAGTTTTAAAAAAATTTATTTTAAAACTCAAAATTTAAAAAAAAAAACTAAAAAAAAAATTTTTTAATTAATTTTTTTTCAAAATTTTATGTAATTAACTATTATTTTTATTTTCAAAATTCAATGCTCTTATTAATTTTTAGTCAAAAACAGAAAACCGGATGCCAAAATGTATCTTAGTTTTTGAGAAATAAAAAAAAAAATAAAAGTAAAACTAGTAAGTAAAGTAAAAAGTTAATTCGTTTTTTTTTTATTATTTGATTAAAATCGGATGGTATGTAATAAAAAAAAGGATAATTCCCTAATTAATAATTGACCGGAGCAGGTCAAATTTGGGAAAACAAAAAAAAAAGTGTTTTTCTTGGAAAAAAATACATCTAGTTTTTCTTAATTTCTCAAAAACTAAGACACATTTTGGCATCCGGTTTTCTGTTTTTGACTAAAAATTAATAAGAGCATTGAATTTTGAAAATAAAAATAATAGTTAATTACATAAAATTTTGAAAAAAATTAGTTTAAAATTTATTTTTTTAGTTTTTAAATAATTTTTTTTCTGATTTAAGTCGGGGGGAAATAGACCCCCCTCCTATACGATTTTTTTCTTGTCTTAACTCCACCTACACGCTCAAGCTTTTTGGTGCATCTTAAACCAATCACACTGTATATGCTAAGTTCTTGGAGGTTGAACCCGGAATTTAAAAGGTTTTTTATTTCAATCAACAGAAACTAGAACTTTTAGAAAAATAATATAACTATGTTGAGACACCGATGAAAGACGATTGTAAAACTTCCAATAACTATCGAGGACTCTGAACTAATCTTTCTGATCAGACTACAATGGGCAGTCCTTATAGTCGTTTTAGACATGTCCATTCAAATGTCCGCCCACAAAGAAAAGTTCTTCCTTTGAGATTTTTTTAAAGAAAATTGTTAAAATCTATATAAGCCAAAACTTATCATTTCCGCTTGGTCAAAGCCAATTTGCGGAGTATATAAGCACTGACAAAGACAATATTCCAATTCAAAACTTTTTCCAATAGTGCCTCGGACTATCACGCCGGAGGTCTGGGTTCGAGCCCAGCTTTGAGAACACCTAATGTTTTTTTCAGAGGCACTGCCTCTTGCGAGGAAGTGACAAATCCTCAAAGAGTATCATTGTCATGAAAAGTGTATCTCACCTTAGGCGTTCGGATTCGACGTAAAATTGTAGGTCTCTCCAATCCTGTGCGTTGTTAGCACACAAAAGGGATTGATGGAGAGTGTAAGTCACTAGACCGTGGTTCTTTGGAGCTGTCAGTGCCACTTTATTTTTTTTTTTTTTTTAATATTCCAATTCATATTCCATGCATCACCAATTTCAATTTCAGAGAAATTGAACGGTCACTAGACTTTGAAGTAGTCAAGGCACTACCAAGTAATTCTTCCCCAACGATGATGTCGATACCGTTCTTACGTTGTACATATCCGTAAAAGAACATTTTGTATGCTTTTGTTTTGACATCCAGGAAACGGGCCCTGTTTTCAGTGCTTCGACATTTTCTTCTTAGACGCAAAAGATGTTCAATCGCCTTCATATTGTTTGAACGTTCAAACTTGGCCTCTCTCAAATTCCGACTTATCTACACTCAGGGAAAAACATTTAGAACTTTCGAAGAAATAACTTTAAATTTAAAAGTCAACATGTATATGATTTGCAACTGAAGTCGAATACTTTCAAATTAAATCTAAACACTTTTATATATAAAGTTTTCCTATTTGTTTTTAAAGTGTTCATTTTCACGTTTTTTTTTAAATGTTCAAAGTTAAGTTAAAAGTGTTGTCCTGTGTCTACTTTAAAAGTCAATTCAAAATAACTAACTTTAAATTTAAAAGTGACACACTTCAAGATCACTCTTAAATGCGTTCCTTTTGAATTTAAAAGTGATTTTAAGGTGTACATTTTAATATGACGCGCATTTCTTGTTAACTGAAAAGCGATTTAAAGTGCACATTTCCATATTCTTTTGAAATTGCAAACTTTTGAAACATAAAATTAGTTCTTTCTTTGGCAAGCTGAAAATGAATTGAATCCCATTCTTGAAAAAGGGATGAAGTCCATAAACTTATGCTTCCTTGATTGAAGCAATTCGCATTTCACCATTATGTAGGAATGTTGGCTTTAAGCTATAGCTATCCATCCGACTCACAATCTGAAAAAGGATGAAAAAAATAAATAAAGCAATATGTTAATTTGAAATTGAATTATTTTGAACAATAACAAAACTGCTAAAGTAAACGGATGATCTAACAAAGAAGGTAGCTATTTTGATTTTTACACTTACCATTATTTTTTGCTTGTGCATCAAGTTTTTTGAATTATGCTCACGATATCTTTGGTTTTTTTTTGGAAAATTGTCCACGTCACTATTTTATTTATTTAGGTACACTTAAGACTCAATTTTTCTATAGCTATATACAAACAAATTTTATTTTAATGTTTATTACAAAATATATAAATAAATAGTATATACTTCAATCCATGCCACTTTGTTTCACGACTGAACATGTCGAATGCAACAAGAAACTACAAATTGTTGGGTTTCTCAAATGTGAAAATGTATTTTTTTGTTTGTGTATTTAGATTTTAGAATAAAAAGTGTTTCATTTAAATTTTCGAGTATTCGTTTTAACTTGCAAAGTTTTTTATTAAGTGTCCTTAAAACTGAAAGCAAACTCGTTACAATTAAAAGTGAACATTTTAAAATTTGTTCTAACATCAAAGTGATTTGTCTGGCATCCTTCTACATAATTGCTCTGAATTTACAATTGAAAATCACTTTAAAACTGATAAAAAATTGAATAAACAAAAGTTTTTCATTTCGAATTCGTTCTATAAAATTAAAACTTTTAATTCAGCAGTTTTCTTTTTAAATTCAAAATGAAACATATTAAACATTCAAATTAATTTATGAAGATAAATTGTTTAGTTCAAATTTGAAAGTGTTAAATTTTTCATTTCAAAATTTTGCATTTAATATAAAAAAATTTAAAGTAAACTCATTGAAATTAAAAGGAAATTTTTGAAAATGATAACATTTCTTTTAAATTTTTCAATTTTTTTCTTTTTTTCACAGAAACACT
This sequence comes from Baccha elongata, assembly GCA_951217065.1. Taxonomy (NCBI): domain Eukaryota; kingdom Metazoa; phylum Arthropoda; class Insecta; order Diptera; family Syrphidae; genus Baccha; species Baccha elongata. The sequence continues at coordinate 36,649,480 of OX578272.1, forward strand.
TTAAATTTGGTTTCAAAGTGATCACTTTTAAATTTAAAATGCACTTTTTCTCTGAGTGTATTGCATTACTTTGCTAAAGCCTCCGAAACCTGGAAGTTTCTTGCATAGCAGTTGCGTAGCAAGCAAGAACTAGCAAGTATATTCCCAAAATTTTTGAAATTTTTCAAAATTTCGCGTAACGTTTTCGCATGTTTTCGACACTGGCATATGCCGATGTTCTCCACCAAGTCTCATGCAAACTGTTGACAAAGCTTCAAGGTGTTAATGTGTCGCTAGACTCACTTTGGTGTTATTTGGCCACTTGGAGGTAAAATAAGCACAATTGGTTTGTAAATCTTATCCTCCTTCTTGAGCGGAGAGCCCGCGGTTACAGCATAATTTAAGGCCAACTGGTTGTCCCAGTCAAAAACACGCCATATAAAGTTCTTTTATTATTGATAAATACATAATTTTTAATAATTTGCAATTCTTATTAACTATAAGGGGAGGGGGACAAGAGGAACCAAGGGGCAAATAGGACTTAACCGACTTTTGTACTAGTTTTAGCCTATCTATCTTCCTTTGAACAATCAGAATTAATAAAAGACGTGTTTGAAAAACGCATCCACAAGAATCATAAATAAAGTGAAGTTGGTCCCAGTTTAAACCATGAAAGTTTGAAAATTTGGAAACTGAAATGGAAGCTGTCACACAGCAGTATAGTTTGTCCAGCACTCACACACGGTTTACAATGTTGAACAATGAACAAGAAGTAGGTATATGACAGCAAATTGACGACAACTGAGATAAAGATGATTCGCATGACTGCAGGAGTAACAAAGCTACAGATCGAATCAGAAGTAAAATGATCCGATAAAAACTACACATCAAAAATACTTTCGTTGATAAAATATAGCACGACCAGCTCAGCTGAAAACCCTGCTACAAAGGCATTTTCTTACAACACTTTTCGGTACAATCGCAAAAGAGAGGCAGGCCTAAAAAACCCAAATGCACATGGAACAATCCATAACCATTTTCTGAGGTCAACTCGACGAACCCCACAGGCAGATCAGTAGGTGAAGTGGAGAAGTTGGAAAGGTGTGATCCCATTTGAGATCATAGCATGCATACTCGTTTGTCCACACTTGACCATCTGGAATTGTAATTCCTAAATATCTTTTCTTATTATAAAACAAATGCTGGATGAGATTATTCCCTTGGCTCACCATTAAAAACTGTTTTGAACCTTCCTAACAGTTTTTTTCAGTGATTCCCGTCGTTTCTCTTTGAATGCTGATTGTTTTTGGTATTTTTAAAACAACGTTTTATAGTGCCGATAGGTTTACTGATATCCTTTTTTTTCCTCCAAGTAAGGAGGATCTTAAAGTTCTTCGAAGGTTTGCTCGAACAATCTTCAATAAAAACACCACTAGTACGTTTCGCCCCACAATGTTGTGTGGTTCTTTTTGCCCCGCACTAGGACTTTTTAACTTGAAATAAATATTATAAAATGCGTTGGTATTCGACTAATATATGTACATAAAATGTAATCCTTCTGCTTGAACAATGAACACCATTGAAAAGTGAATGTTTTTTTTAGCAAAATGTCAAATTTCAAACTTTTCAGTAAACTGGGACCAACTTCAATTTGTTTATGATTCTTGTGGACGCGTTCGGCAAACACGTCTTTCACTAATCTTCATTATTTAAAAGAACATACCTAGTGGCTAAAACTAAATTCAATAATCGGTTTAGTTCTATTTGCCAATTGGTCCTTCTGTCTTTATCTATACACAAAAATAAAAATGAAGTGTCTGTTTTTAATGTCAAAATAACAGCTTTTTACAAGTTGCATATGAAAGCATATACGGCACTTATAACAAAACGTTTTTAAATTTTGTGTCTGTCTGTCGGTCTGTCTGTCTGCGGCAGGACCGATTTTGACGGGACTTTCACTGACCGATAGCAAATGATGTAGCGGGTAACATAGGGTCGCTCGGCTCGTTTTTTTCTCGCATATTCGTATATATTTACCGATCATACTATACTGGGACCGGTTTTGACGGGATTTTTACTGACAGGTGAAAGTAACTTTTGAAGTAAACTATCCCCTAGGTGGCGCTGCTGGGGTAGCTTTTTCGATTTTTTTATTTATTTATGGACTGACGTACACGATGGCGGGAAACGGATGGACCCATTTTGATAAATTTTCACGTGGATATAGATAATGATATAAGTAATGACTATGTCTATTTCAATTACCGAATAGATGGCGCTAGGGTCACTTTTTCGAAAACTCTTAAATCCGTGGTCAGATGACAAAATGTTTTGAGTGAATTTTTCAAATTTTACGTTCATTTTTAAAGTTAAAAATTGGACATATGAAAGAAAAACAAAATTACAAACAAATAAAACAAAAAACTTAAATTTTTGTAAACAACTTATTGATTTTTCATAAAAAAGGCACGTAAAATTCAAAAAAATTACTTATGATATTTTGATATCTGACCACAGATATATGAGTTTGAAAGCCATTGGCAAAATGTTGGACCAATTGGGATTATAATAAATCTTTCGAAAACAATGTTTTCTCTCTTAATTTTTTCTGCGGCAGCAACGCGCCTGGTAACAGCTAGTTAATAATTAAAATAATTAAAAACCCATATGAAACGAGATATTTGCAAAAATTGTCGCGAACACCCTACCATATGTAGGTTTTGAGACAACTTTTAGGATTTCAAAATACAAGTTTATAAGAGTTTAAAGCTGGGTATCTCAAACTCTGAAATTCTTACTTAATTTTGACTAAGATCACTGCACTTTAATATTAATTGCTTCCAATACAACAGCTTAACGTAAACCTTCTTCAAAATAAAGTTTTTAATTATCTAATTACCTATGCAGGCGTTAAATCGAAGCACGGATTTCTGTGTCAATGTCCAATTGAAATAAAACGTGTTATATATAATGAATTCTCCAAACGCTAACATAAACTGACCACATAATTTCTCCTGACCATAGGAACATTTTAGCCAGCAGTTCGTTATAAAAAAAAATTAAATTTAAAATGTCAAAAATATCGCAAGTTAACAAGATTACAAGCTGCTAAGACCCCAAAACCGAAACCCGTGCGAAAAAATCACCTCCTAAGTATGGTGATCAACACGTACTTATATGTATGTGTGATACGAGTGTCTTTACTTGGAGCCAGTGACTTTAAAACTAAAGGTCTGAGATATATTTAAACATATAAGACAAGGTTCCTTCACAGCCCGCTTGTAGGTCCAAATCTCCAAAAGAAGCAAAGGTAAAAAAGGTTGAATAAAATTTAAACCGCAAACTTGTTCTCATTTTTATTTGATTTCGGGACCAATTTTTTTTTTATTATTATAGTTCTTGTTGTAGCCTTGTCTTGTGGATCACATTGTGATCACGGGTCGTTACGGCAGAACAACGTGTTAGGATGACTACGCGATATGAAAGTAGAAGTCATCCACCACAACACGATTCAAGAAAAAAAAAAAAAGAAGGTGCAGAGACAGGAAGGTAGTGGCGGCAGTAACGGAAGCCTCATCAGAAGCGGCACCATCGACTACCACATAACAGTCAACTGACAGAGTGGTCCCGCCAGCAATAACCCGGCTGAACGGTGTGTTATTGCTCATTCTGGATATAAAATTATGGCTGCGTTCCTATGGTCTGTCCTATGGACAAGGAGCTCCTAACAGATTCACCTAAAATGTATGTGCACAATGTGGTCAAGTTTATCCAGTGTCTGTATAAGTATATATATACATTGGGTGCGCTTCGATTGCTTGAGGGCGGTGTGGTGGCGCGGCACCGATCGTCAATTCAATGGTGCGAACATGAAAATTTTTACAGAGGGCCTTACCGCAATTCCATGGACACACAAAGCAGCAAAACACAGTCCGAAAGCCTAATAACAGCTTACCAAAAAGGTGCGCTTCCGCCATGTTATTAACTTATTTATAACTAAACAAGCGCGCCAAGTCAGTTTCCCACAGCTATTAATGATTGCCGCTGGGATGTGTTTCGGGATCCGCAACAAGCGATCGACATTGCACGGCCGAACGGATCACTGATGGACTGGACAAAAACAAAGTATGAACCTTTTTAGCGTGTTTTAACTTGTGTTTTTGTGTGTTGTAGTTTGTGGTGTCTGAATTTGTTAGCAAAAGATATATATTGAATGACGGCAGTGGCTGTCGCAGTGGTATATAGCGACAGCGACGACGCAAGCGGGGCATCTCTTTTCGAACTTTTCAAGTCAATCAATCACCAAAGGGGTGTTCACGAGGTGGGAGCCAAATTTGAGAGCAAATCGAAGATACATCGCGGTCGTATATCCATTTAATAAGCGGCCGTCTTGATTGGAGTCTATAGATATCCCCGCACATTAACGCGACCGACTTCATACCTGTATACGCGGTTCAATAAAATTCTTATATTGGATTCGTTTCGAAATATAAGATGAAAATGAAACGTTGATTTAAAGCTAATGAAACCGCTAATTTGCGGCTGCCCTGATGATGCCCCTAAAGCCTTTGGCGCAGCCGGCGGTGCTGGTATTTTAAATTTCTATTGATAGATATAAACTCTTTTGTTCTGTTTTTTTTTTTTTTAACTGCTAATTTGATATAAAAGGATAATAAAACTTTAATTCAATAGAAGAGATGTGGCTTATTAGTTAAGAAAATCAAATTCGCCAAATAAATAATTTGGAAATGTTGGTGTTTAGTCATTGATATAAACATACAGTCTTCGGAACAAGACAAATGTACCTTAGATGGCTTAGTTTTCATTTTCAAAGAAAGAAAGTCTTTCTTTCCATTTTGCAAAGACGAAAAATATTTTAAAACAAAAATACACTTCTTCTTTTTCCGGGGCGAAGAAGAAGTTTCAAGCGAAATTTTACTCCATCCAGTATCTACAACTTGGGCCAACAGATACAACAGATCTTCTTCCGCTTGGTTACGACAACTGAAAAGTGAACTGCCGCCATTGGACGGTTTGGATCCTTCTGGCTTGATCGGTTGAACCTTCTTTTCGACACACATTATATCCACACATATCTATGTATATACTGGATTTTTCACAGAAAGCCACCAAGCAATTTCTCATCCGATAATGATAATGTACACGTCTTTGTACCATTGAGAAGGTCGTGGAATAATCAGGGTCTAATACAGTGGTTATTTGCTTTTCCGTGTAAAGTCTTTGATATTTAATTGCCCTGAGAGTGAAGAGTATCAAGTGTGACGCGATCTGTCGTGTAATTTCATGGCAACGAAGTCCTCGACTACCTCGAGATTACTATAGTTGTCTATCAATTTGTTTAATAATATTATGCGTTAATGTGTTGAATTCTTTAATGACAATAAATGGTTTTGTTTTTCCATCATTTACCACTGTAGGCCGGTCTTTGAAAAAAGCGGGTTGAACTCAAATGCGAACATTATGCGAACAAATTATTCTTCCATTTTTCTATTGAAATATCGGTTATATGCTATTACTTTATCTATTCTATTATTTTATCTTATATTCTTCTATTACTTCCAGAAGTTTCCTATAAGAAGTTTTGGCTCTGGTTATTTGTTACCATTGGTTATTTAAGTTGTTAGCCATAAATTTTGTATGTGTTTTCTATGGTTACCAGCAAATTTTTAAATTCAACCAGAGCTGAAAAGACTGGACCTAAAACCAAACTGATAAGGAACGATTAGGTTGTCCATATAGAGCTCAAGACACTCGATCAAAAAAGCAGATAATATCAGATAAATCAGGTTGCATTAATCGAGGACACTATACTCTATGCTATATGGACGATTCCGGAGACGGTACAATCATGAATTGTACGCAATCTACCTTAAAGCAGATATCGTGACAAAAATTAGGCTCGGTAGACTCCGGTGGGCAGGGCACCTAGCTCGCATGAGCGAAAAGGAACCTGCTCGGAAAGTTCTTTGTGGTACATTCTATGGCAGACGACAGCGTGGTAGACCATGCTTGCGCTGGAGTGATGGCGTAGACCATCAGGACGCCCGGAGCCTTGAGGTGCGCAACTGGATGGCGTCGGCTCGAGGCCGGAGAGACTTGTTAAAGGAGGCCAGGACCGGACCCCGGTTGTCAAGCCGATGATGATGATGATACTCTATTGCTGAATTGATGCATGTTTTTCACAAAATCGTCTTCCAGGCTTTAAAAAGATAGTTGCATTTTGTTCATCTTCATCCCTCATTTAAAGCCTGCAGAAATAGTCTTTCCATATTCTTAAAGAATTAAAAAATATAATTCCTGCTGTAACATTTGATTTTCTTCTTTTTTATAATATTAGAACATACGTTCCGCGTACCATGTGCACTTAAGAATTATTATTTAACTTAGAAATTGCGTATAAGCTGCCGCATATGATGGGATATGGTCTATCTAAAGAATGATACTCACATTCAATCAGCCTCTATCCGCTGCATCAGTCTATATATTCCAACAGTCCTAGCACTCCTATAGCACAAATGATTTTGTAACGAAGTTTGGGGTTGGAGTTTCCATAGGACCCTTGGAGGTATACATTTTATCGAGAAGTTGTATTTCTTTACAGGTGTCATCCTTTTTCTATGTGGGAGCAGTCTGATGTTAACAAAGTTAGCCCTGATTCGGATTGTGATTAGACGTTCGTTATCTTGATCGCAGTAAATAGCGTATTCCCTTAGTATTTCTTTAATGACAAAACCGAAAAAATCAAAGCCCTTATATGCTCTTTGGAACAAACACCGTTGTCGAAAGTCCAGCTGGTAGATCAAATGGACTGTATATTTCTGATCTTGAAACTTATTGTATCTTCTTAAGTTTCATCTTGCAAGAATCCAAAGCATTCACTGTAAATCCCTTTCAAATAATTTCTTTTTTTTTAGCCAATATTTTCAGCTTCCAGTTTCTATTTATTATTTTTCAGTTCTTCCAATTTACAAATATTTTCAGATCTTTTTTACATTTCATTACAAAATTAAAATTAAAAACAAAAACTATACGATCACTTCCATTATTTTATTAAAAGTACTTAGAAAAACAAAACTGTTAAATTGATTCCCGCTTTCCTTTCCTATTCAATCAGCTTTAATTATATCTATGTATATTGATATCGCACATGTGACTGCATATGTATCATCCATCAACCTAGGTATATAGTTTATTCTGCCGTAATGTCACAATTAATTAATTAAATTAATTAATTCATTAGAATTTGAAAATTGTTTTGTATGATGACATAGATGGGACTCCCTCCAGCCTTACTGCAGTATGTAATCATTCAAAACACTTTTCGAATTAAAATGATATTTTTGTATCCCTTCAAAACTTCACAGATGAAGAACCGACTTCCAGGGGCCTATACCTGTAGTCTGTTTACTTTAAATCCATCCATTAACACGGGAATTGGTTTAAATGTTTTTAATAGTTGTCTTTTATGGCTTCACAGTTACCTATATAGTTCTATACCCACAACACAACAGAACAACAGATCTTCTTCCGCTTGGTTACGACAACTGAAAAGTGAACTGCCGCCATTGGACGGTTTGGATCCTTCTGGCTTGATCGGTTGAACCTTCTTTTCGACACACATTATATCCACACATATCTATGTATATACTGGATTTTTCACAGAAAGCCACCAAGCAATTTCTCATCCGATAATGATAATGTACACGTCTTTGTACCATTGAGAAGGTCGTGGAATAATCAGGGTCTAATACAGTGGTTATTTGCTTTTCCGTGTAAAGTCTTTGATATTTAATTGCCCTGAGAGTGAAGAGTATCAAGTGTGACGCGATCTGTCGTGTAATTTCATGGCAACGAAGTCCTCGACTACCTCGAGATTACTATAGTTGTCTATCAATTTGTTTAATAATATTATGCGTTAATGTGTTGAATTCTTTAATGACAATAAATGGTTTTGTTTTTCCATCATTTACCACTGTAGGCCGGTCTTTGAAAAAAGCGGGTTGAACTCAAATGCGAACATTATGCGAACAAATTATTCTTCCATTTTTCTATTGAAATATCGGTTATATGCTATTACTTTATCTATTCTATTATTTTATCTTATATTCTTCTATTACTTCCAGAAGTTTCCTATAAGAAGTTTTGGCTCTGGTTATTTGTTACCATTGGTTATTTAAGTTGTTAGCCATAAATTTTGTATGTGTTTTCTATGGTTACCAGCAAATTTTTAAATTCAACCAGAGCTGAAAAGACTGGACCTAAAACCAAACTGATAAGGAACGATTAGGTTGTCCATATAGAGCTCAAGACACTCGATCAAAAAAGCAGATAATATCAGATAAATCAGGTTGCATTAATCGAGGACACTATACTCTATGCTATATGGACGATTCCGGAGACGGTACAATCATGAATTGTACGCAATCTACCTTAAAGCAGATATCGTGACAAAAATTAGGCTCGGTAGACTCCGGTGGGCAGGGCACCTAGCTCGCATGAGCGAAAAGGAACCTGCTCGGAAAGTTCTTTGTGGTACATTCTATGGCAGACGACAGCGTGGTAGACCATGCTTGCGCTGGAGTGATGGCGTAGACCATCAGGACGCCCGGAGCCTTGAGGTGCGCAACTGGATGGCGTCGGCTCGAGGCCGGAGAGACTTGTTAAAGGAGGCCAGGACCGGACCCCGGTTGTCAAGCCGATGATGATGATGATACTCTATTGCTGAATTGATGCATGTTTTTCACAAAATCGTCTTCCAGGCTTTAAAAAGATAGTTGCATTTTGTTCATCTTCATCCCTCATTTAAAGCCTGCAGAAATAGTCTTTCCATATTCTTAAAGAATTAAAAAATATAATTCCTGCTGTAACATTTGATTTTCTTCTTTTTTATAATATTAGAACATACGTTCCGCGTACCATGTGCACTTAAGAATTATTATTTAACTTAGAAATTGCGTATAAGCTGCCGCATATGATGGGATATGGTCTATCTAAAGAATGATACTCACATTCAATCAGCCTCTATCCGCTGCATCAGTCTATATATTCCAACAGTCCTAGCACTCCTATAGCACAAATGATTTTGTAACGAAGTTTGGGGTTGGAGTTTCCATAGGACCCTTGGAGGTATACATTTTATCGAGAAGTTGTATTTCTTTACAGGTGTCATCCTTTTTCTATGTGGGAGCAGTCTGATGTTAACAAAGTTAGCCCTGATTCGGATTGTGATTAGACGTTCGTTATCTTGATCGCAGTAAATAGCGTATTCCCTTAGTATTTCTTTAATGACAAAACCGAAAAAATCAAAGCCCTTATATGCTCTTTGGAACAAACACCGTTGTCGAAAGTCCAGCTGGTAGATCAAATGGACTGTATATTTCTGATCTTGAAACTTATTGTATCTTCTTAAGTTTCATCTTGCAAGAATCCAAAGCATTCACTGTAAATCCCTTTCAAATAATTTCTTTTTTTTTAGCCAATATTTTCAGCTTCCAGTTTCTATTTATTATTTTTCAGTTCTTCCAATTTACAAATATTTTCAGATCTTTTTTACATTTCATTACAAAATTAAAATTAAAAACAAAAACTATACGATCACTTCCATTATTTTATTAAAAGTACTTAGAAAAACAAAACTGTTAAATTGATTCCCGCTTTCCTTTCCTATTCAATCAGCTTTAATTATATCTATGTATATTGATATCGCACATGTGACTGCATATGTATCATCCATCAACCTAGGTATATAGTTTATTCTGCCGTAATGTCACAATTAATTAATTAAATTAATTAATTCATTAGAATTTGAAAATTGTTTTGTATGATGACATAGATGGGACTCCCTCCAGCCTTACTGCAGTATGTAATCATTCAAAACACTTTTCGAATTAAAATGATATTTTTGTATCCCTTCAAAACTTCACAGATGAAGAACCGACTTCCAGGGGCCTATACCTGTAGTCTGTTTACTTTAAATCCATCCATTAACACGGGAATTGGTTTAAATGTTTTTAATAGTTGTCTTTTATGGCTTCACAGTTACCTATATAGTTCTATACCCACAACACAACAGAATTTCTTTAAGTAGGTTTAAAAATTTCTAAGTCCTACTTTCATTGTTCTTTAAAACAGATTTAAGTTCATATTAAATAAATAAAAAGCGCAAGTGGGCAGTCCGATAGAAGGATTCTAGAAGATAAATTGATTTTTAAAATCTTCGCTTGGCCACGAGCATAACATCATAATTTCTAATGTCTAACTTTAATCAAAGTTTTTTAAAATAATATAATTCACAGGGGGTTTTCTCTGTAAATTGTATAAAGCAGTCGGTAATCATCGACAATTATTGCGTACTAGATTGGGTTTGTTGATGTCATCTAGCTGATGAGCCCACCATCAAACTAGGGCGAAACGCAATGCCTGGAGTAAAGGCCACAAAACCTTTAAAATTGAATTTCATTCATAAATACTCCACTTAATAAAATCTAATTCGAATATTTTTAGTCTTTTTATTGTTTTTATTTTCTTATCATTGGAATATTTAGGTGCCTAATACGTTGTAAAATGAAGTGAAGTAAATTTAGTAACTAAGAACACATTCAAAAAAATATTGTTGATCTAGAATTGTTCACCTTATCATTTATAAGTTCACTAAAAAAAAACCGAATTGATATTTGCAAATAATAAGAGTTTGAACGTCAGCTCTTTTGTTTTCTTTTGATACTTTTTGTATTGCGACAAATTCACTTGAAATTGAAAAATAACTCAAGATTTTGGCAGCTGTATAAAGTAAGGAATAGAACAGCATCACTCATGAGATATAGAGCTGTTCTGTTATTCCTAAAAATGCCATTGTTTTGCAAGGACTAACTGGATATTCTAAATAACAAAAAAATTAACTGAATTATTATTCTTATTTTTTTATAATTTGATAAATTCAAACTGATTTCCTTTGATGAAATAGCTTTAAAATCCTTTGATTAATTTAAATGAAATCATTTATTATGTCTACCTGGAAGCTATATCTACCAGAGTACTCATGTTTCACTTTTGATATACTTCTACCTCTGTGCCCCATCCTAAAATAATAAAATCTAGTTGAAGCGTGTTCATATTGATATATTTCTTTTATTTTATGAATCGCCCATGAAGCCTCTTCGCACACCTTAGCATTCCTTTAAAATATAAATCATCAAACAATAGAATCTTTAAAACAGCGAACCTTTTGCCTCAATAATAATGTTTTTGTTCTCAAAACAATAGAGGAGACACAGTGTCGCCAAATATATCCATCAATATCTTTAAATGCGTAAAGGACACCACCAACAACGTTCTTTATAGATACATACCTCAATGTATCTAACAACCGATAACAGGCTAACAACACAAAAAAAGGTAAAAAGGAGAACAAAAACACCAAATGGTTAAATTGAGAGAAAGGCCAACACACCATCCCATCAGCAACTATATAGAAAGAGGCAGAAGCAGAGATAGGTAGTCGAATGAATTTACCGTACAAGAACATCAGTTCATCGAATCAATTGTCCAGCTGAAACTGAAACACACGCTTGAGGTGAGAACCCACAGCTATATCCAAGCAACAACAAAAAAAAAAAGAGGTCCTTAAAGGATCTATACAAGAAACAAAAACAAATCTTTTGGTGTGTTAAAGGCAAAGAATTAAGTCTTAATTCGAGGCTAACAATATGAATTTTTTTGCCACTATCAGGATGTGATATCTCAATTCGGTCACAGCACAAAAGGACATTTCATATTATACAAAAGTGTGAAAGAGAAGTAGAGTGAGAAATATTGTAGGATATCAAGATAAACAGTTAAGTTATGGCTATACACACATATACCTATATATGTATGTTCCTAAATGACAGAGCATTTTTGTTTAGAAGAAAATATAAAAGAGCAGGAAATGTCCTCAAGGAAAACATGTCACATTTAAAAAGGTCTTTTGTTGTGATCATCATACAATGTGATTTGTGAATGAGATCGTAAGAGGTACCGTTTGTTCGTATTTGGTATATTATATCTCTTTCTCGAATGCACATTGGTTTGATCCTTTTTTAATGAACCCATTGATGTTTTGAGGCTTTGATCATTTCCGCTATGCTATATACCATTACCGCTACACATATATATATAGTCACCTGAATGTCATCATTCATCGGCTTAACTATAACCCTGCAGGAAAATATTTGTCTGCCTGAAGTGTTTGTTGTCAAGTTTTATTGATTTCAGAATGTACATCAAATTGACACGGCATTAACGTGTATTTTGATATCTACCTACACATCATCTCGTTGCTCATCTTGTAGACATATCAGGAATCTTTGACGAATGTCTTCCTTTTGGTTTGTCAATAAGGATTATTTCACTTTGATGAACCATCAAATAAAAAAATACAATGTATCATGATTGCATGGTGGTATATTGATGTTTAAGTGTTTTCTAATTAGATGCTACCAACTAATTTGTAGCGTTTGAAATGTTATATTGGTAATAAAACAATATTTTTTTTTTCACTATACTGACCACAAAATTCGCAAGTTTGTGTTTTTTTTTATTTCTTGCTATCGCAAAATAACCGGAATTTTTCCCATACTATTCGAAAAACCGGCAATGAGAACCTAGTATGCAATTAGGGAAAAAAAATCGATGGAAAATGTTTCCTATAACGTTTTAAAGATTTGCGTCAACCATTATCTAGATCTATGGTTTTTGGTGGTACCATATAACAAGTGTCGAGCGAAGAAGCTCCTTAGGAAGCTGACAAAACGGTGTTAACAGAACAGAATTCAGAAGTAGCACAAAAAAGAATAATTTGGGTGTCACATTTCTTAACTCATTCGTTATTCAATCTTTAATTGATATGCCATCCCAAGTAACAATTTAATTTTCATAAATTCCAATAGAAGCTATTTTCTTATTTCTATAACAACTTTAATCAATCTTATAGAAACCTATTTGGAGCACATAAGCGAAGTTATAACTCTTCATAAACAGTTTGGATAAGGCCTGGTGAAGGCTTTGCAATGGAAACAATACTTTGCTACGAAAGGCTTTTTGTTTCGCTAAATAGTTGTCACAAGACTTTCTTAAGAATTTTATGTGAGCTATAGCTGTCATTAATAAACAGACAACGTGGCATATTTGCCAAGTGGTATTGCAATAGCTTTCTTAAGGGAACTATAGTTTTCTTTAGTTTGTTATTAACTACTAAGAGAAGAGATACTTTGTTTATGTGAGCAATAGCTGTTATCAAGAAACAAATCAATGTAGGCACATTTCAACGTGTATATATGTACTTTTATGTGAGCTATAGCTATCGTAAGTAAATTTTATGCAAAATAAAGTGGTTGCGTTATTGTGTATCTTTAAACATTAAAGTTTAATAAATGGTGAAAACTAAACGTGTCTGTACACATGACATTTTGACGAAACTTAAAGCCAATATAAAAATAACTACTTACTGGCGCGGGGAATGTTACAACGACTGCATATAACCGCATTAAATGTTTAGCAACCTTAAAGAAGTCTTGTGATAACTCTATACAAGTCATATGGGTTATCGTACATTTATATATAATAAATTCGAAGTATCAATATTATCTTAAAATAAAACGTTTTAAAAATTGTTATTATATATAATTAATAGTTACATTTTATAAAATAGTGATGGACTTGAATAAATAGAATTCTGAATCACACGCTTTTAATTTGCAAGAAATTATTTTGACTTTTCGAATTGCTTCGGTTAACAAGCCTTTTCATTGATTTCGATTATAAAGCTTTATACAAGCCTTTACATTTAGATTCTGTCTGACGATGTTATCGTCTCTCCGTATGGCTTGCGAGTATTTTCTGCCAAATGCTTTAAGGAAGCTATTATTTAAAATATTCAATAAAAAACAGTTAACATCTATAAATAAGCCTTATGACAACACTAGAGAAATAATAGCTTACTAATTTTTTGAAATTGGACCTTACACAAGTAAAATTGTTAGTTGGGATATGATTTATTTATTCAATCCCCCTTACTACCTATAGGTAGTTTCTTCTAGAACTTAAATTGGAATTTTTTCTTCTGCTTAAAGGATTCTAAAATGCTTCTTAAATTAGTAATTCTTAAATTGCTGTTATTTTGTTTCTTTAATCGATCTTAAAGAGTTTTAATTTATGTTTTTGATTCTCTAGTACTTCCTTAAATTTTCTAAAATTGATATTTAGTCTAGTCACCTTAGCACTAAAAAAGGGTCAAACCTGTCACAAATTAATTACAATTTCTTTTGGTGAGTAAAAATAGGGACAAAAGTCTACCGCTTATTTTGCAATCAAATTATTTATTTTTTAAACGAAAAAAGTAAGTACGCCATCTTGTAGAACTGTTAATTTGAAACAAAAAACAAAAAACTTGGTAATTTGGAGTTATGGACGTTTTTCATGATTACTTTTTTATTTTTAAATTGCTAAAAAATCAAATATTTTTTTTCGGCTATTTGCAGTGCAGTTAAAATTCTTCAAAAATGTTCATGTATTTCCATGCTCTATAGAAAGATCATATGGAAGAATCAGATTTTTAGAACCTAAATTTGTATGCTTGCTTTAAAAAGGTGGTTTCTTAACTTTAGTCACTCGCTGTCGTGATACATTATATCTTAGAATACCATGTCACCACATTTTTTTTTAATTGGCAAACTGTATTTAAAATTCTACCATTGTATATAAATTTCTACAGTACAATCATGGAGCAGCGCCATCTACGAAACTTGTGAATCTTTCACACTACTATAGTCGTAAAAAAAACAAATTAACAATATTTAAACTGTTTTATTGGTTCTCCAATCCGTGTTTCCTTGACAAAAGTCGTATAAAAAAAAAAAAAAAAATGATATATGTTTACGACTGTTACTCAGGGTAACAGACAACTAGTAAAGACACGAACCTAAAAATGTGTCATTCACAAATTTGTTAAGATGGCCAGGCGGTGATTATTCAGCATTTAATAATTATTATAGATATGTATATACAATGGCGCAAAATTATAGTCGATTTAACTCGAAACTAAAAGCAATTTAATGTAAAACTTGGTTAAAAATACGTTTTTCCGTATTATAAACGGCATAAAGCATATATTTTCTTAATGAAGTTGTCTAACTTTAAAAACAGCAAACCTTCGCATTATATTTTTAATGCAACACACTAAAATCTCCGAGAGAATGACAGCTAAACTCTCTTGACAACAGTTCTTAAGTTGAAATAATGTTAAGTGGTGTCACGTTAATTACTTAAATATTGGTTGACTATAACTTTCGCCAAAATGGTTTTACTTAAATTCCATTTTCTTAATTCTTTTTTTTTTTATAGAAAATTTCGAAACACCCTGAATATGTTTTTTTCTTAAAATTTACAATTTTTTAAGCTTTGCAAATAAAATTTAAGCAGAAAGTGATATGATTTACTGCCATTAAAAAGTAATGCCTAACTGTGTCAGATGATAACTTGCTTAAATGGTCCGTTAACTTTTACCATCAACTATAATTAAAAATGTTATCTTGGAACACCCTGTGATAAATTTAAAATCGCAAACTGTAATTTTAGACTGATTTAAATTTCTTGTTCTGTTAATTATTTTTTTCTGAGAAAATCTAACTTCATCCAACGATTCCGAAACACATTGTACTTTCTTGAGACTTTCACATTTTATAGCCCTGATAATATTCTTTGAGCAAAAAAAAAAAATGGTGATATCTTAATTCATTTAAAAGTTATAAATTTTGCAACGAGAAAAGTCATTTTGGACCACAGTGCGTCCGTTGTAAAAAAAAATTAAGCTGACAAAATTTCCTACAATTTGGTATTAGTACAGTATTTGGCAAAAAAGAACTGGCTTTGAGATATCCTCTGTGGAAAATAATGCAAATTTCAAAAAAAAAAATGTTTTTTTTGCCGAACTTCTGGATTTAACTCCTTTCCACATTTCTTAAACATAAAGTAGTGACTACAAAAGTTGTAGAAAATTAAATGCGCGTGGGATGGTGCCTAGTTTAAACCAAGCTTACAGCCCAGCCGCTAAGATAAAAATGTCAATTTTTTTATAATTTGTTTTGTTATAACTATAAGTAACGTGTTATTATAACATTACACGAATGTTTTATCTTTGCATTGTATAGTCATTATTGGATAATCGTTGCATTGTATAGTCATTATGTTATGAGTGTGATCCTTTGTTAATCTTTCATTTTATTTGCCCCACAATCTGTGTTAGAGATGTGTTAGTCTTTTGTTGACATTTTTATTGATTCATTAAAATAAACATCAAAACAAAAGAGCTGACATACAAGCTTGTTTTTACTTAGGGCCGCAGTCTTTTCAGCTCTGGTTAAATTAAAAAAAAAATTATTTTAGCTGGTAACCTAACCATAGAAACACATACAAAATCTATGATTAACAACTGACAAAAACCAATCGTTACACATTTTATTTCAATTTAATAAAAATGTCAAACAATTAGAAAAATAAATTCATTGAATGAATTTTATTTAAAATAATTAATTGTAACAACCGAAGGTTGTGTAGTCGGTTCATGGCGAAAGTTCACACCAAACAAAGGCATATTGCAACGAATCCGACATTTTTTGTTGGTAAACTCTAGACCTGCCTCCAACTGCTTCAGAGTGCAGTCAGCAATGACTCACCGCGTTGCTCTTGGTAGGTGCAATTCGACATTATATAACATTCCATATGCCTTTTTTTTTTTTTAAGAAAGCTAATCGACAAATTTGGCTATTTTATGATAATGTCCCACTGAAGCATGTTGAAGGTATTTTGCATCTCAATACGATTCCATTGGTAGTTTCACATCAATTAAAGCGGTTAAAAAAAAAAAAAAAAAACGAAATATGTATTTTACATTCCTCTTAAAAACTTTTCACTTTGTCCCAATCAACATATTAAAGATCAAAGCAATAGCTAATCCCCAATTCGGTTCTTTTTAAAATATCAAATAAAAGATACAATGAAACAAAACTAACAATCAAAAGGAATACAAGAAGAAGCATGAACCACCTTGTATATAGATATATTAATCATAAATGCATCACACTTATACAAGTGACTTTCAAATCAATCCTGCAAGAACACTAAACTTTAAAGATAAAAATAACGATTATAATCACCGCCTGCCATCAAAACAGCCACAATGCACTGGGCCATGCTCTGAGTATGTTTTCTGTTGTATTAATTCCACGACCATTAGTATGTCAATACCATATATGTTGCTTCAGCAGTTGTTTGGTTTCTCAATGTTTGGAACACCTATGAAGCACCACTTGTTCCATCTTATACCAATATATGGGCTTGGTTCTTATTCAAATGCCCACAAAAGAGCACCCAAAATCTTGGCCAACGATCAAGAAGATCATTCAGCTTTGCAAAGAATTCTTTTAAGGAACCGATCCAGAGTCCTCATATCTTTACACCCGCAGATAAAGGAAGCAGAACACAAAGGTATTTCCCTTGCTGGCCCACTCATAACGATAATAATAATAAATACCAACACTTGTCAGGGAGGAGTCAATCAATGATCAAGTGCCATCATCTACAAGCAGTCAAGTGACAGATGAAGTCACTTGATCAATTTTTTTTTTTTGTTGTGAGGTCGCTTTATCTGGTCCGTTTGTTCATTCTACCTCCACACACTTTATATCGGGTTGTTATTTAGTTCTTGTACACGGTTGTACGGTCTGGTGGTTCTACTCCATTGGGATTTTCAATCTCAACCTCAATCAGTGACGGATCAATAAATTTACTTGATGTCATCCAACAGAACAAAACCAACACGAAGAAAAAAAAAAATATGATGGGAATGAGAAATAAAAAAATTCACAATAATATTTGATACTGCCGCCAGATCAGTTGATCAACATTTTTGTGAGTCGTCATCTTTTTTCGGGTACCTATATTAGAAGATGATCCCAAAGGGACATCAAATACACGTTTGTATCACTTCGGGAGAGAGAGGATACATAATTCATTTCGATACCGATTCATCTATATTCGATGGGCTCTCTGGCAAGGATTAGTAAGGATTAATGTCGAATCATTCATCAATATAAATTCTATTGGTTTCCTTAATTTTTTTTTTGCGGGTCGTTGCTTTGAAATGAGTTATTTTTTTTTTTTTTTATTTTATAATATTTGAAATTTGATTTGACACTTTGGCTTGTTCGGCCCTTCTCACAGATGATGATCCTTTCAACTGCTGAGTGATGCGTCAGAAAAGGTTTTCAAAAATTAATCGAATATTATATGGCGCTTCTGTAATGTGTAAAAGTATAAGATGCAGTACCCTCAGAGTGGTGTTAGACGATAAGGACATCTGAGAAGTCTTTGGCAATCAGTCAAGTATTTGTTATCAACTTTATGGGGTGAACTTCGATGGAGGTCCTTTGCTGTTTTGAAATCAATAGATATAGCATTATTTATATCTTTCAATTTGTAAAAATTAAATTTAAAATATACATACAGTTTATTGTTCTTTTACTACAGTGGGTAAAATGATATTGACTGGAATCAAAGTAACAATAACGTAGTGCCTCACAATATTTAGATCTGCCTGTGATGTATGCCGGTCTTGAATCAGAAAACGTCAACAAAGGGTCTCGGTTTATTTTGTCGTATATTGTATGGCTTTTTTTTAAAGACTGGTTTCTGAAGGGTTCTCATCTCTCATTTCGACATGGCTGATCTGTTTTCCTGGAGAAGCAAATTTATCTTGCAGCTATATTATCCAATTACTTTGGTTTTTGGACATTTTCGTATATTGTGATCCGTCTGGAGGAAAGAGCTGGTCTTCTTCTGAGATTAGGAGGAAAATTTTTATCTCTTTTCAAACTTTTTACTTTCACTTAACTAAAATTGTATTTGCGTTCACAGTTAGTTAAGCCGAATATAACTATTAAACTAAATTCCAAGTAAACGCGAAAAACGCAGCAAAATGCTTCTGATTTGGCTACAATCTATAAAGGCATACATTCGCCGAAAGCTTGTATCTACTAGACAGAATAAAAAAAAGACCCCTAAAACTTATTGGAGAGAGTTCCATTACTGAAACTTTTGTAACTTAGAACACCGCCGAAACCGAAATGTTTCTTGACTAACAATATTTTATCGCTTCTAATATAAACAGTGATCAATTGAAATAGTCAGTTGCATTCCCCCCCTTTAAATAATCCGCCGTAATACCCGCTTAGCTATGAATGCTTATCAGTTCACCATTGAGCCTTACTTCGAACATAGTGTTAAGTACAGAGAATCCTTCTTTAGCCGAACAACACGTTTGTGGAATGCCTTCCCTCACATGATTTTTTCGGTGACGTGAAATAATACCAAACGAAATAACACCAAATCTTAAATTTGGTCTTATTTCGTTTTTCGAAACGAAATAATTTTTCATGCCCCCCCATACTAACCTCGCTGTTTATACGCCATAATTTAAAATGTCTTGTTCTTGATCATTGGAAACGAAATAACGCCAAATTGGCTTTATTTCCATTTCTAAATTGAAATAAAGCCAAACTCCAAATTTGGTCTTATTTTGTTTTTGAAAACGCAATAAGACCAATTTGGCGTTATTTCGTTTGGCGCTATTTCACGTCACCGATTTTTTCCTCTCATTTTAATGTTCAGGTATTCAAGACCAATGTGCATCGGCATCTCCTGTTTAAATCTTCTCCAAATTTTCTAAACGCTCGTGCTGTGTATCGATATCAACATTATAAGGGTAGTCCTAACCTCTTGAGTGTTCTCTAAATATAAAAGAAAAAAATATCCAAAATCAGACAAAACCCGACTATGGGAACAACTGATCTAAAAATGCATTTCAAAATGGCGGATAAAATGTTATTTATAGGTGTGATGATAAATTGTAATTTTAAAGATGTTTTGTTCCATTTGTGATGTGTTTCTTAATAACTTAATTTCTTATTGCCAGAAAGCCAACAAAGTAAGAAAAAATGATGCTCTTGACAAATCCGGAATTTATAAAATAGATTGTAGCGGATGCGATGCTATTTATGTTGGACAAACTTCAAGATCCATAAAAAAAGGACTTCGTGACCATCAACTTAATGTCAGTATAATAAAACTGAAAAATTTGCATTAGCTAAACACGTGAATTTCCATAACAAATGCTTTAGGAAAAGAAAAAAATCAAATGCAACATGGTGTTTAAGAAGAAATCAGAATTCAATTAATTAAAGAAGTTTAGGAATTTAGAAAACTTAATGTTTGGGAATCCATATTCATCAATAAGCTGAATAATAAAGCCGTTAATGACAATTTTGGTTTTGCTGACTCAACACTTGTTAAATTATTCAAAAAATGAAAATTGTTTGAATAATACATTTGAGTAATTTTTGATGACAAATCGAAACCCGTTGTCAATAAAATACAAAATATAAGATTAATTATTTTATAAAAATGAAAAAAATACTATAATTATTATGATTTTTCAATTTAATTTTTTATATGAATAAATCAACTGAGACAAGAAGATGTTTTACTACCAAAACTGCAGTGGAAAGACCAGCACTTGGAACGGTATACGGAAAACCTTGATAACGAATTAAGCTTAGCAGACCCAAGTAATGTTAAAACCATAAATGGAATAGATATGCTTACAACCTGCGTAGCTTAAGCTCGCTGAACCTCTCCAAGCACGGGAAAGAGGAAAAGGATAGCAACCGCATGTAACGACTGGAAGTGTGAAGCAGCCAGAAAAAAATACTTTGCGTTACTGCGACTTCTAAGGAAAGAAAGACACTGCTTATGCGTAAAATATGTATCAACAAGCGAATAAAAATTACCAATCTACTTTTTGACAAAAACAAAAAAACTCATTCACTAGAATTTGCTTCAAATGCTAAGTGTTGCAAAGGACAGTAGGTAAATCATTTTGGGAAATCGCTAAAACACTAAATGGTCCAATTTTTGGGAGTGGCATAAAAGTTAAGTCCCAAATCCTAGCTGAATAGGTACTTCGAAAAACTGCTGAATTCATCACTTATCGAAAATAAAATACAATACGCAATGCCATTTCTGGAAGTTTAAACTTTAGACTGGGAAATTACACAATTGGACGTAACAAGAGTCATTAACCGCTGCGTTCCTAACAAATTCTTCAAAAATGCGACGGAAAATTTCAAAACCGAACTGACAAAAAGTCATAATTTTATATTCAATACCGGCGAAGTTCCTTCAAGCTTTAAAAGAAATTCTTAAGAAGGGTGACCTAAAGTATCCAAAAAATTACAGAGGCATATCCTTTCTCAGTTACAAAAATATTCACTGGTGTTACGCTCGAACACTCACTGATTGGGTACAAGAAAACAACTTGCTGAGCGAATACCAAGCTGGCTTTCGGAAGGAATACTCTACGGTAGACAACATCTTCTCTCTCACCGTCCTTACTTAGAAAATGGAAAAAAGCTCTACTCTTTTTTCGTAGATTTTAAGGCTGCCTTTGACTCCATTGACAGAAAACACTTAATACATATATAGGCTAAGCTATCTAGGAGTATCAATGAAAATACTAAGAGTGCTCAAAACATTCTATGATGGAAATATGACCGTTGTCTGAGATAGAAATATTCTATCAGAATGGTTTACAACGGAAACTGGATTTAACCAGCGTTGCCTTCTTAGCCCACTACTATTTTCATTATTTTTGGACGTTGTAGGATTCTTACCAGGAGGAATAATGTTTGTTGGCCTGAAGATAAAACTTCTGTTATACGCTGATGGTATTGTCATATTGGCAGAAACTCCAAATGGGCTGCAATTGATGATCAACATACTTCAGAGTAATTGTAGTATGTGGAACCTACAACTAAACACACTGCCAAAAGTAAAAAATTATGATTTTCCGGAATGGAACGGGGAGATATGTGAGAAATGAGAAATGGACTTGGAACAATGAAGAACTGGAGAAAGTCAGACAATACAAATACACTGGTATCATACAGGAAAACCTTAAGGAATCCAAACGCGCAATAAATTGCAGCTGGGAGAGGAGTCCTCAGCAAAAAAGATATCGCTTCAAGCGCTAAGTATAGGGTATTCGAAGCAGTGGTGAGATCAATCGTGTGCTACGGAGCCCAAAGTTTGTGTCATCTTCCAATTCGAAGAAGTGGAAAAGCTGATTAGATACTTCCTAAAGAGAATTTTCAGACTTCTGTATAACACCCCAAATTACATGCTCCACCTCGAGACTGGTCTTCATGCCACTATACGTGTACACACTTGGATTGCACTTTGATTATATTCGGAAAATTATGAGGCAATCTACCCAAAGTCTCACTTATAAAATAGCCAAATATCTTCAAAGCAGAAACGTGCAAATCTTCAGGGAATGGTCGAGACTTGAAACGGAACATATTGTCGGAATAAATGATAAAAGCGATGATGGTTTAAAAAAGACGATGCATAAACTAATCGGCTAGATTGAAGACTTCACACGTGACAACTTCCAGATGCAAAGCCAAGAGAGCCAAACGAGGAACACCTATAAGCTACTTAAGCATTACCTTGGGAACGAAAATTAATTCTCCGACACCAACAGCATTGTGATGATCTCCATGATTTTCAAAGCCAGAGGTGAACTTCTGCCCCTCAATTAATTTTTCCTCAGAGGGCCGATTTAAACCCGGAGTGCACTTTGATGCAACCTAAGGTCAAGTGAAGATATTCAGCATTTCATAGGTATTTGCCCAGTTTTCAAGGAGATAAGAGTATCTGTCTGGGAAAAAAGTACTTTATCTAGTGGAAGAAATTGTACAAATATTAAATGACCATAACTGAAATCTCCTCTTTACATATATAAAAACTGCACTAATTTACTGACAACATATCATAAATGAAGCGTTTTAAATAAAACAAAAAAAAAAAAAAAATATTTACTTATATTATTTTTAATTATTTATAGGTACCTATTATCCTTTGAATGTGAATACGATTAGCAATACACAAAGAATACATTGGTACTTGCAAAATCTATTATAAAAAAAAGTCTCTTTTTCGGCTGCCGGAAAAAGCCAATGCTTATTGTGAACTATGTACACTTTCAATCAAAAAGAAAATAGAAAATCACTCTAGACAAGAGGTTAATCCATTAGATTTTCCGACTGTTATTCTTGATAACGAAGTCATTGAGTACGTGAGTAATGTTAAATACCTAGGATACTTTATTGACAGTAAACTAACCTGCTGTAGTGCCATCAATGATGTGATTCGTAAGATATACTACGGACTTCGTTCTTTAAGATCGTCTTCAGACCTGCTTTACCTAGTATTTTTCACACCTTATTAGGACTTTAATAATACCGTATTTTACTTTCAATAGTTCTGTCTATGCAGTATTGGACTGTGAATGCAAGCGTAAACTTAACGTTGCCATTAACGACTGCATACGTTTTATATACTCTATTCCTAGGTACAAGTGTATCTCATCTAAGCCAATAAATAAATATTTAAGATTCAGGTTGGTTCTGTACCTCCATAATATCATTCACAACAGGTTTCCTAGTTATCTAAGCGAAAAATTGTTATTTGCCCAATCGAACTTTTTATATACTACTCAACTCAAATTTCTTCTTGTAAATTTCAAAATTAAAATTAAATTTTTGTTTAATTGTAAATAATTGACATTTTACTTTTAATATTAAGAATTTAATAACTATACTCTTTGTTTATTAATGATTTTCATTGTAAATTTTTATTAAAATTTATGGTAATTCAAGCCTCTTAATACTATAAAAGATTTAAATCTTGTTGTATACTGTTAATCATACTTACGAAATAAATAAATGAATTGAAATGAAAAATGAAACAAATAACTTACTATGAATAAATCCCTAATATTAACAATTTTAGCTGTGTTACATGCTGATGGCGTTGAATTCAATGGGCCTTATACTAATAATCAAATTTAGTAAAAGCTTAAATAAAAATCTATACAAACGAAAATTTCGGTACAAATTTTGTATAAAGTGTGGAGATTTTATTTAAGCTGTTACTAAATTTGATTATTAGTAATGCCCAATTTCTTATTTATACCTGCTATCAAAATACTTATGTTTATTCTATTAATGCTCCCAATCCATAGTAAACTAACTTCGAAATATTTTTATATGATTATATACCATGAGATACTTTCCCACATTTTCCCACATTTAACGCTTAACGAGCGACGGTGCATCGACCGTTCTTCATTTTCCCGCAAAAGAATCCCACTCAGAACCCAGCAACTTTCTGTGTCCATGAGTCCTCCTTACCTATCCTTATCTCAAGTACGCCATAATTCAATAGTGTAAATATCTTTTCAATCGTTTATTGCTACACGAATAACTGTGATTCCAATTCATTGTTTGATTTCCTATGCATCAAAGTTTTGTAAATATACCTTTTATTTAGTCCTTGTACTCTTTGACCTCCTTTGGTGTGTGAAATGATGTTTTCATTGGTGTTCGCCGTCCGTCGTCGTATAGTCACAATCATACACCGAACCGTAAATTATTTTGACAAACAAAATATAAAACACAAAAGAAAAGGAGCAAGGGCGATATATTTTGCCCTCGGGCCTAGGGACACCATTATCAGACAAAAATAAACACACACACACGAAAAAAACAATAACAACGAGTGATGGAGGATTGAAGTAACAAAAGCGATCAATCGATCGGATTCTCTCGATCAGACGACCAATTGGCGCCGCCATATAATTTCGCTTGAATGGGTAAGAAAGAGAAACTGTATTGGAGGGATTGTTCTTCTTTTGTTGCCAATTTAACAAAAAAAAAAAAAAAAATATGGTCACGAGTGTGGTTTGCATCCAATTTGCAGAAAAATATATATATATAGGCATGTATATATATAGGTAGTTAAAAAAAGTTTAAATGTCTTCGCCAAAAATATGTAGTCGCTTGTCCTTCTAGAATACATTAGTACCTACAGTATCATCGCCCAAATTCAACACTATATGAATGTGCAAACCGATTGGTTACCTAGTTAGATCACTCATTGGTATTTCCGTGTGAACTTAATTGTTAGCAGCAGATTTTACATGAATGACTACACTCATCTCATAGTGTGGTCAATGTGGATCGGAAACCATCTTAATCGTCTCACCATCACCAACCTCCAAGTTTTCTTTGTCTAAAAAGTTGTCTGCGTTTCATAGGAATTTCGGTTTACACAAAGTTAAGTAGAAATGAGAGTCGGTAAAAAACAAAACAAATTTATTTTTGGGGAGTTACAATCTAAGTTCTGAACATTTATAACTACCTACCTAATGAAGGAAGAAAGTTTTTAAGGAAATAATTGTATGATTATTTAAATACAGCATGATTCATTGATCAAAGATTAAAATAATCTTTATGTAAAATTTTTCTGTACAAAAAAGTGTTTGATTCAGTTTTAACTTTTAGCAGCATTTGAAAACTCTTACATAAAAGCTGAAAAAGAACCAAAAAACAACGATGAACGAAACTATTAAAAATTGGATAAAAGTAGGTTATAAATAAATTGAATGCTTGTAGTAACTTATTCTCTCATTCTCTCAACCCATCCTTTTGGGCGGATTGCTTGTATTTCAAGACCAGAGGGCAATTAACAACTATTAGGCTCGCCCAGCGGTCGAAACTCGACCACATACATTTTTATTTTATTTTTAATTTAATTTTTGCTTGCATCTCAAATCAATTTATATTAATTAACATAAGTCCAGTTAATTAAGAAATTTTATAAAATTTTAAAAATAATTTTTTTCTTAATATCGTTCCGGCAGCTTAAGGAAAGGTGTTAACAGACTGAAATCCCTCCCGTGAGGGAGGTGAGCTGGAAATAGGAAAGGGGTAAGAAGTGTCCCTATTTTGAGCGGAAGAGGTGCGTTGTAGGAAAAAATCTCAAAAAAAAAACTAAATTAAAGCTCATACAATTTTCTACAACTTTTGTTGTGTACACTTTTTCCAGTTCCCAACGATTTCTATGAATCGCAAGAAAAAAATTCATCAAACAATCCGTCCATATTGTTTAAACTGATGTTAATAGATAATTGTATCCGCTTAAAAAGACTCTTGAAATTGGGAATTGGATTGTTGAATGCATAGAATGCAAATAATCTTATTTGAAATAGACATAATAAAAATAATAAATATTATAATTTTACTTTTACAGGTAAAAAATAATTTTTATTTCAACATTCTACAACCCTATTTCAAGGGTTAATTTTTTTAAAGGAAACTACATTTTCTACATCTAACTTTCCACGTAATCAATCTAAAGTTAGAAAGGGGAAAAATATTTGACTTTTTTTAGGGACGGGCTGGTGTCTTCCATCCACACAAAAAAAAAAAAAAAATCGCAACAGATAAAATTGATCACCATAAACATGATTCATGAATACTCAATAACAATTCTAAGGTGGGTGGTAGAAAGAAGGAGTATATGTCGAAAATTGCAATTTTCAGGAAAAGGAAAAAATGTTAACATTGTGGTTGGAATAGCCCTACATATATGTATACTGTTTTTCCATAAAATGCCACATGCATTTTACATTTTACCTTTCTCATTAAGACCAAATTTTTTCTTTATTTCCTTCTTCCGCTCACCTTAAAATTGTTATTTTTTGAGTAGGTACATGGGCATGGATCATGAATTCAGTAATCAATCGATTATTTTCCTCCATAGAATTTTTTTTTCCAATCATATAAAACTTATACCTATACGACACCCCACGCGGGGCTTTCAAAGTCCAATTTATTTTTAGTGTATATTTGCAATGTAGGTTAGTACATCACCAAACTAAAAATGAGCAAAGCTGCAGCTGGATCCGATGGTCTACGAGCGGAACTTTTAAAGCACACTGGTGAAGACCTGATCATAACTATAAAGGTATAAGCCTTTTAAACAGCGCTTTAAAGATATAGTCCAGAGTGTGTGAAGTTAACCCCCCCTTTTTTGAAAATTGAATTTTTGAAAGTTTTGCTAGGTTGTGCTAGGTTTTTGCCGGTTTGTGCCGTAATTTTATTTCAAAAATATTCAAAAATGGGGGTTTTAGAGCCAAAAAACAGTTTTTGACCTAGACCCCCTTTTTCGAAAATCGAATTTTTGAAAGTTGTGCTAGGTTTGTGCCGGTTTGTGCCGTAATTTTTTTTTCAAAAATATTCAAAAATGGGGTCCAGCGTTTTACGTGAACTTCTGAAGCTATTTGCTGATGAACTAATATTTCCTTACCAATGCGGCGTCAGACCTCTAAAATCTACAATCGACCAAATCGTAGCATTACTCCAGATTCGGAAAAAATCGAAGAATTTTACATCGATTCATCGATTTTAAATCAGTCTACAAAAGCGTTTATAGTCAATAGAGTTGTACTATGTACATAGGTATATCGATTGTTGTTATTGATCCACAGGACCACTGGAAAAACAAATCACAACGGATAAAACTAATCCGTGAAACGCATCTTTTCTAAAGTCGAATGGTGGGTGTACTTACCTGTGTATCTCATTTTGTCCAAATTTTGACTTATGTATGCACCATATGCATGGATTAGTTCTACGGCCCACCTCATATCACCGCATTCAAATTGAAATTTTAGATTTGATTATTTGAACGAAGGAAATAAAACTTCAAATTTATTTATGTAGTTTTAAGCTTTGTTTTGATGTATAAAAAAAATTGTAATTCATGGTGCTTATATACATTGCAATTCTTTATCTTTATAACTCATGGAAAAAGAATTATATAACTATAACAAAACTGATTCTGCAAATCTAAGCAAAAATACCTTTCATTTAGTGAATATGAGCAGATCCGTTTAGTACTTACAGAGAAAAGTGTACCGACAGTTTATCTTAAGCGTATTAATATACAGTGTGATTGGTATAAGATGCACCAAAAAGCTTGAGCCTGTAGGTGGGGTTAAGACAAGAAAAAAATCGTATGGGAGTGGGGTCTATTTCCCCCCGTTTAGGCGGGAGGGGCAATTTTCTAAAAAAATGACTTAAATCAGAAAAAAAATTATTTAAAAAGAACGTCGAATGATACAAAAGACTTGTTATATCTTTTTGAAAAGCCAGAAAACTACTCTTTTATTTTATTTTTAAGTTAAGTTGTTTGTGGCCTTTACATCATTGAATGCGTTTCGCCCAAATAGGTATATATACACGGTGGGCTTATCAATAAGATGCCGTGTACCTATTTTTCTTAGACGCATGATTCGTTTTGGTCGATGGAAGAGACCTTATTAAACAAATTTGCAATTACTGCTGTTAATTATATTGTTGGGAACCTTGTTTAAGCACCAACTTAAAAGTAAGATTGCCCGTGGCCAGGCTTTACAATAAATTAAAAAAATTAAAACAATAACAGCGTCTAAGAAAAATAGGTACACGGCATCTTATTGATAAGCCCACCGTGTATACCTATTTGGGCGAAACGCATTCAATGATGTAAAGGCCACTAACCTTTGTTTTCGTGAAAATCTTTCACTTATACATCACAAACCAAAAACATTAATTTGTTATTGTTTTAATTTTTTTAATTTATTTAAGTTTTTTAAGTAAACAGTTTTAAAAAAATTAATTTTCAAACTCAAAATTTTGAAAAAAAAATTTAAAAAAAAATTTTAAACTAATTTTTTTTTAAATTTTATGTTTTTAACTATTATTTTTATTTTCAAAATTCAATGCTCTTATTAATTTTTAGTCAAAAACAGAAAATCTGATGCCAAAATGTATCTTAGTTTTTGAGAAATAATAGTTAAAAACATAAAATTTTGAAAAAAAATAGTTTAAAATTTTTTTTTAATTTTTTTTTCAAAATTTTGAGTTTGAAAATTATTTTTTTTAAAACTGTTCACTTAAACAACTTAATTTAAAAATTAAATAAAAGAGTATTTTTCTGGCTTTTCAAAAAGATATAACAAGTTTTTGTGTCATTCACCGTTGTTTTTAAATAATTTTTTTTCTGACTTAAGTCAATTTTTTAGAAAATTGCCCTTCCCGCCTAAAAGGGGGGAAATAGACCCCCCTCCTATACGATTTTTTTCTTGTCTTAACCCCACCTACACGCTCAAGCTTTTTGGTGCATCTTATACCAATCACCCTGTATAGATGAGGAAAATCGATCAAAAATGTTGGATGAACTTGCATAATAAAATAGGACTCAAAAAACAAATAAATAAAGTGCACGGCTGAGTAAAAAATAATAAAATATAATTTATTAAAAATATAAATTTAATTTTTTCAATATAAATGATAAATACGAACAAAATCAAATGAATTGTTTTTAAAAGTGCTTAAACTACTTTTTTAGAAAGATTCAAACCAAAATCAAAGTATATAGAGAAAATTAAGTTAACCAAATAAATCGGTGTTTACTAAATAATTTTATACAGAAGTTTTGTTTACGTATTTGAAGTACGCCAACCTTAAATGCTTATTAGTTTGCATTTTATGTACAAAAAATGATTGTTTTTAAGCAAATCGTTTTCGAAATATTGAATAAAATTAAAAAAATAATTAAAATTAAAACTAATCAAGCGAATCTAGAGGCGTGTGCTGAACCAATTTGCACGTCGAAGCTTTATGAAGTCATCTAGATCTTAAGAAACGAGATAACTAAAAAATACGGTTATAGACAACTATATGTAGGTATATGCAGTTAATTTTTGAGCTAAAAAAAAATTCAATTTTTCCTCTAAGTTATTGTCTACAAACACTATATTTTAAATTTAAAGCGAATTGGTATAGGTTTTTAGGCTATATGTGCTGTTACACACAGCCTGACATACATACATACAGACAGACAGGCAGAATTTCCAGAAACACTTTTTTCGACTTCGTTAACATCGTTATGTCACGTTTTTTTTTTACGAATGCCTAAGCTTGTCTTTAGTACTTATAATCGCAAATACAAATCACTCAAAAACTAAACTGAAAAATCGCTAATATTTCTTACCACGCTTTTTTTTTGGATCTTCAAATATTTTTTAATTTTAATTTTAGGGTGATCTGTCATAAATATAATGTCAAATAGCTTAATGTTTTCGCTACGAATCGTCCTTTTTTTTACATTTTTTGGTGATTTAACATTTTCGCTTTTGGACCATTTTTCATAATGTTAAATTGACCAAATAGTGGGCCTTGTGACGTATTTTAGTTTTGTGCTTGTGTCTTGAATATCTCAGAAACTTGTAATTAAGTTCAAAATGTGTCTTAATGTTTTATGTTTTTATTTTTGACCTAGGTCCAAATTTCGATTCCTGACCCAGGCGAAAAATCAATAACGTGTTTTTCGAATAAACATGAGGATTGTAAATAGACAGCGACACTAAAAGAAGTATG
This sequence comes from Baccha elongata, assembly GCA_951217065.1. Taxonomy (NCBI): domain Eukaryota; kingdom Metazoa; phylum Arthropoda; class Insecta; order Diptera; family Syrphidae; genus Baccha; species Baccha elongata. The sequence goes on from OX578272.1 coordinate 36,679,899, forward strand.
ATGATTGGCATGGCAGCCATGAAATAGAGCTATGACTCCTGTTAAAAATAGAGTTGGTGTCCACATGTTATTGTTATCTAATTTACCCACTCGTCTATTATTAGTGATTAACTGCCTACGGTAATTTTTTTCAAAAAAGTTCATTAGCGGTACTTGTCATAGATATATTTTTTGTTTACACCCACTTTTTTTCTTAAATATTTTTGATAAGTTTTGAATAATTTTTCTAAAACTTTTTTTTGTTAATTCAATGTTTTGATAATCTGTTAACAGATTTTTATGAAACCTGTTTTTTCAAAAAATATTTTTTTTTTTATTGATTTTTTATAAAACAGTTCCAACGATTTTCAATTCTGTTTTTCATAACTTCATATTTACCTATAAAAAATTTTTCTTGCATGCTTTGATTTTGTATTGAAACTTTTTTAGTTATAGTAGGAGAGCTAGCGACCGATTTAGGAACATTATTTTGGTGCGCCTGTCCAGTTATTTAATTTTTTTTTCACTAAAATGTAGTTTGAAATGTTTAAAATAATAATGTATAACTGCCATAACATTATCAAGTCGGAAAAGGGTTGCCAGAGCATCTAAAAAAAATCAATAAATTTCTTTTTTCAGTGTTTTTATACTGTTTTTTTTTTTAGTTGGTCTGGTAACCCTTTTCCGACTTAATAATGTTATGGCAGCTATACATTATTAATTTGAACATTTCGAACTGCATTTAAATGAAAAAAAAAAATTCGTGACAAAATTACTTACCATAGTGGATTTCGATAGTCCAGCTGGCAGATCAAATGGACTGTATATTTCTTGAACTTGAAACCCTTCGTAGATTCATCTTATCGGCTTTCGAAGAAACCCAAAGGTTAAACCCAGTTAAATTCCTTGAAATATATTTAGCCAATGATTTCAGGTTCTCATTTTAATTTATTGTTTTTCAGATCTGTCGTTTTTATATTTTTACAATTATTCAAACTAAATGCAAAAACTCTGCGATCATTTAAATCAATCATAATTCCTAAGTAAAAACAATCTGAACAGTTAATCGCCGTTGTTTAACCCATTTTCTTATGGCTTTAAGTCGTGTTTTATGTATGTAAATGTTGGTATATCGCGTTCTAATATTTCCACCTTCTTATATTTCCACACTGGGCTGAGCGAACGAGTCGCAGCTTTATTATTTGCTATATTTGTTACTGCCGTTTGGCACAGTTGGCTTATTTTGTCTGCACTTTGAAGAGCTGTATCTTTGGTTTCCGACCAAAAAATAACTGGACAAAAATTTAGGCGCGCCAAAATACTGTCCCAAAATCGGTCTCTAGCTCTCAGACTATTATAGATTTAACGCCATTAATAAAATTTCATTATGATTTTTTCGTTTATTTTGTTTTAATTTAATATTATTTTGTCTGAAAAGCCCTGAGGCATCAGCTTGCCACAAGAGCAAGTTTGTGTGAAACCGTCGTGCCCTTTATTTTTTGGGTACCAATGGCATTTTTTCCTCGTCTACTGATAACAACTTCATAAAGTTACCATTTGTTTCGGTACAATTGTTTCACAATTTTTCTTTAAAAAAAAAACTACATCAGGTAAGGTATTTAAAATAGTGCTGATTCAGAATATATTTAACTTTAAGCCTAGATTCCAGTTCGGTACCTAATTCCATTTTAATCGCTTTAGATAAAATTGTATAGGTATGAGTGATGTGTTACCAATTGTGATCTGTCTTTCATTAAACATTTTTAGGATATATAGTGTGTTATTCAGTGAAAGGATATTTTTATCTAATATACAAAATTAATTTTAATCAACTATACATATAGATACTTCAATAATATTGCTCTCTTCATCAACAGAACTATTTATTTGTCAACATTTCTTACTAAACAAACCCAAGTTGTTTCTGCGGTTTGAACTTTCGTATCTTCCGCCTTTGTCACCTTATTCTGAATCAATTCAAAAATAAATAAATTCTTACCCTTAATTACAATAACATAATAAAAATATAAAAAAAAATATCTCATCATCACCTACGGATTATAATTTTGTCAAAGTTGCCGCGCGGCCTTACCGGCCACCTACTACGGTCAAGTCAGCAAGGAAACATTTTTATGTTTTACTAATTAATATCCTAATTAGCGAAACAAATAAAAATGTTTATATGGCGGGGGTGTGTGTTCCATAAATAAATATAAATATATTTTTTTCCATCCCACACACTTTTTGTTTGGGGGACGACTGTAAAAGTCACACGAAGAATGAATGATAAAAATAAACTTCTTGTTATTTGATTTGGTTCTATTTATTGCTCCCAGACAACAAAGATACACATCTAGATGAACATGACACAAGAAATCAAAGAATTTAAAGTGATAATCCGATAAGAATCCTTTGTTCAACATCCCAATAACACAGGTACCCATATTTATAACAAGTGTCCTTTGCCTTTCCTTCTCATGTTATGAAGTGATTTTTTTTGTATGCACACACAAGAAATTCCTTAACCGTCTGATATTATATGCGGTAGGAGTACATCTGTATCTATTGAGGAAGACGACCAAAGGTAGCAGCATCACTATCCAAAAATTAGGATTCAAATCATTTAACATACAGAATACACCACCTCAGAAGAAATGTAGGCCATAATTCTCTCATTTAACATCACACAATAGAGAACTTTGTGTGCCGTCACATTCAAAAGGATGCGCACAAAGAACTATCATATGCATGGTAAGGAGAGGGGCCGAACTTAACAAGAAGATAATAGGAATGAAATGTGGTGAATTTAACATCCACAACCGCGACAGCAACGCCTTTATATTCAAAATACTCATCGTTGTCTTTTGGGGATCCATAGAATTCCTCTTCAATAAGAAAGAAATGAATGGATGACGACGGATATGGACCCACAAAAAAAAAAAAAAAAAAAAAATAGAATAGATCGCGAAAGGATTCAAGATTTTGGAGGCGCTGCTTGTGGCGCTATCTCATTTGATCTAATTTAAGCCAAACGTGCGGTCACAAGCCGGATTAATGTTTTGGCTGAGATTGGTATTCGGCTCGTTTCCGGCCTGACGAAGGTCTATAATGAGAGAGACCCTATATCGGAGCGGAACGCGCAAGATGCCAACGTAATGTGTAAGCACGCTAACTAGATTGGAAGACCCATCATGGTGGTGATGATGCCTCAGTCTTCTTAAAATTGTTCATTCATTTTTATTCTTTTTTTTTTTTTTTTTTTAGTTTTGTATCCCAAAGATACTCTGAATAAGGCCTGGTCGGTATATTTAAGTTGGTGTCATCCTTTTTTGGAGGTTTGTGCTGGTATCGCGTCAGTCTCGCGCTTGATGTCGGGCATTGATTCGATTTTTTTTGCATAAAATGTTGATTTTTTTTTTGATCAAACGAAAACGAGGCAGAACATGAATGAACTTTGTCGTTTCTGTGGTTTTTGTGGTCACCATTTGATCAGTGTGTTAACACATGCTTAGCGTTTAGATAAGCAAAAGCCTATCATCCTCGTTAGCGATGGAATTGGTATTTTGTTTTATTTCAAATTGAATAAAAGAAATTCCGAAAAAGAACTAAAGGATACTTGAGATTTGTTTTTTTTTTTAAATTTATTTTTATAAAAAAAAAAATGCATCGGGAATTTGTTTTGTCAGTTGTTTTTTGGAATTCCTTTGGTCTCGCGTTGGACTTTAAGTCCGTGACACCTTCGGTGTAGTTTTACCTCTGTTTTGGTGATGTAGAAGTGATTTTATGCTAATATCGATGAAAGCGACAGTCGGTAGTTTTGCTTTTGGTTCTCTGCATTTAGGTATACTTGTAAAATAGAAATATGGAGTCTAAGAGATGATGTAGATTTTTTGTCGGCGCAGGTGTTTTTAATAGCACGTTTGACAGTAGGATATATACATATACCTATAGTAGATATTTCAAAAAAGATTGTTAAAAACTTTTTGTTTTAACATGTTTGTAATTATAAAAATAGTTTGCCAATTACTTTTGTATTTTTATATAGAAGTAGTGATAAAATAGATAAATATGAAACGCAGTAAAATTAGATATTTACTTCTAAAAAATATCGACAAAGCTGAATTCTGTTGAAGACCTTTGTTTTGATGTCTTGAGCAAAAATTACAAATTACCTTCCCGAAATTCGGACCGAAGCTTAATTTCTAACTCTAAAGCGACCCTTACACGGTCAGTCAGAGGACGTCAGTCATCTACACATCTATCAGGCAAAATCAAAAGGATTTTGATTTTTCGTCAAACAACTGCACGCATACAGACTTATTTTTACAAACACTATATTACAGATTGATGTCAAACGACTGACCGTGTAAAGGTCGCTTATTCAATTCAAAAATCTAAATTCAATTTTTTGCGAATATCTTGGAAACTATATGTTTTTTTTTTTGGAAATGTAGTAGATAAGGTAAAAATTGTAGTGTGAAAAAAGCTTATGGGAACTGGGGGATCTATCTCTCCCCGCTTAGGCGGGATGTGCAATTTTGTAAAAAATTTACTTAAGACAGAAAAAAAATTATTAAAAGACAACGGTACAACCTACAAAACCATGCTATACCTTTTTGAAAAGCTAAAAATTTATTATTTTATATTCTTTCTCAATAATGTTGCTGTTTTAGTGAATAATTTTTGAAAAATTAACTTTCAAACGCAAAATTTTGAAAAAAAAATGTTCAAGGTATTTTTTTTTGTTTCCAAAATTCAATACTCTTATTAGTATTCAGTCAAAATCGAAAAACCGGATGCTAAACTGTTTTTAGTTTTTGAGAAAATCAAAAATAAACAGAACCACCTCTTATAAAAAAAACATTTCTTTAGTACTCACCTGACTGGACTTTTATGTAGTTAAATGAATATTAAAGTATTGACCTTCCTTTTACTATTTTTAAAATATCCAGAATGTTATTGGGATGGATGATTTCCACACATTTTTTAATTAAAAACACTTGTAAGTCGACCTGTCAATTGGTGGACGGTGCTAGTCGAAGTGTCTATGATATACTTAGGTACTTGTTTTCTAACATATCTTTTAGTGTAAAGTCGTTTGGTTTCACGATCTCGAACATTAGCCAAACGATAGCTAAAGTGCGTCTCTGCAAATTGTATTCGAAAGTATATAGTTTGACATTGTGATGTGTTGAATAGTTAACATTCAAATTGAAAATATATTTTAAATAAAAAAGACTTAACTTAAGTTTGTTTTCAGGTAGCACATATTTTATTTTTTAGTTTAAAAAAAGTGAAGTCAACACGATGCCTCCGCCCATCACGCCGTAATAAGCAAAATTGACAGGTCGATATTCAGGTGTTTTTAAAATAAAAAAATGTATAGAATAACATTTATACAGAACCTTTTCACTTTATTATATGCAAATAACATTCTGTATACTTTAAAAATAATAAAAAGAGAAATAATCCTTTAATATTAAATAAATTAAATAAAAGTCCCATCTTGGTGAGTACTAAAAATGGTTTTTCTTATAAGAGGTGGTTCTCGTTATAATATGGTTTTCTTAAAAACTAAATGTTTAAAACTATTTTTGTCACCATCTAAGTAAACAGGCGCGATTTCTGAACAAAACTCAGATCAGGCAAGGAAGCATTGTGGCGGATGTGCAAAATCTTACTATAATTGACTTGATGATACAAAACACAAAAATTAATAGAAACGGCTACAAATCCTTGGTTGAATGAATTTTTCCGAAAATGTATGATATTTTTGGGTAAACCTCATGGATTTTTCAACACGACAAAGCCCTTCTATTCACATCTCGAGTAGCAAAACCATTCATTAAGAGTCAAATTGTAAATTTTTTGGTTTCACCACCAAACACTATGGACCTCGACGCAATGGAAAAAGTTTGTGACTGGCTCACACAGTAGGTTTGTGAAGAATGGAGATTAAACGGTAGCAAGAAAGGGTAAATTATTTCCAATAAATGGCCTGGTCTAAGATTTTCCTGAACTACTTGGCTTCGATGAATAATCCGCTTAAATAATGGAATTTTTGAAGTTATTTTAAATTCTGATTATAAAATAATGAAAATAATCAATTTAATATGAATAAATTAAAAACTAAATAAAGAATAATTTCAGCATTTTTTCTATTTCGTTCTATTATTTAAGTGCTTCTATTCTTATGACGCGTTTAAATCACCCAAAATTATGGGTTTATCGATTATTTTCGTCTTAAAGTTCTAATGCAGTATTTGAACGTTTAACACTCCTTTTTGTGCACTAAAATTTTGTATTCAGTCCATCATAATATGAAAGAAATTCAAGTTCTACTTCTCGAAAATGCGTGCTTCTATCCTTATGACTTGCAGTGTATAATATCTTCTTATTTTGGCGATGGGGCAAATGAAGCTCATATTGTACTATCTTCGGACATAATTTTTTTATCCATTAACTTAATTGGTGAATAGATATACCTGCAGCCTTTATCAAAATATCATCAATATATCAAAAGAGTTCGGCTGGTAGGCTTCGGTTTTTTTTTTTGTGTCAAAAAAGACACACCATTTGATTAAATTTACTTTTTGATTGCGCTTCCTTATTTTCAATATAAAAAACATCCACATACGGAGTTTTTATGTAACCAAATAAAATTTGTATTAAAACTCCAATTCCTGCAAATGTATTTCCTAAACCAAAGTCCCCTCTGTCTTTTATTATATTATAAATTCAATAATGTAAAAAAAAACCACAAGTCAAAGCAATAAAGTCTTCGACAAATATGCAATGCATCCTGACACAAGCAATTCGAGAGATTTGCGAACTCTTTTCGAGATTGCAGAAGTCACATTTTGTGTGTACGACATAGTGTCCAAGTCGCACTATACAGCACAATAGTCAAACGCATTGGGATCAGAACCCCAAACAAATGCTTGCTTCGAACACACAAATAAAAGAAGAGTATATGAACACTCAAATGCGGCACCCTGCGGCGAGCATTCTTTTACGATTAACCATATGACAAAAGCGCACTATTATCGATGCTTGACAATGTGGTACCGCATTGTTCATTTTGCTGTGCAAAAACGCTTCAAAAGGAGTGTGGACACCTTTTGCCGGGATAACAGCAATCACCTCTTCTTCTTGAGGTCAAAACTGAGACTCTGCCAGCTCGCGGGAATTATAAATGTTATCATCATAATGGCGATATATATTGTGTGGATGGATGGAGGATGACAATCTCTGCCTACACACACAAAAGCCACCCCAGACTGCTGAGCTTGGGCTCCAAGATGGTATGTTTGGAAGGAAAAATCAAGGCGCTCGATTCGTTCATGATGGTTGATGAACGTGGTCAGAGGCATGAGCTGTGTGGCAACGCGCAAGGATAGGACGGTCCATGCGGTGTCCAGTTTGGCAAAATGACAAAAGGTAAATTATTTTCATGGTTCATATATCTGATGTTATTTAAATGCATAAGTGATTGTGTAGCATTTAAGAGACTGAAGCGACCGAAACTAAACAATTCCCAGCCACTCAATAAAGTCTTGTATAAGGTTGGCTAACATATAGCCAGATGATGCTTATCAGGGCAAACCAACGGACAAAAAAGAAGATGGTTCTTATATGATGTTTGTTTTATTGTTAAAAAAAATGAGTGTTTCAATGATAACTTGTACTCAAGCAGTATTGTATAAAGTAGCGCATAATATATGACCATAGGTATACTATTTTCTTAACCCAGTTTGGATTTTGATGATTTTTTTTGTTAAATTTGTACAAAAATGATTAGAAAGAAAACAAATTTATAAAAATCACAAGTAGCACAAGATAAATGGTATTTCATTGTCACATTTCTCAAGTCATACTTTATTCAATCTTCAATTGGTATGCCAATTATTATGGCTTCTTTATTCTAACATTCTTTCTTTCTTTTTTACTAGGAATTCTTTAATTAAATTTTTACACTCCTCTTTAAGCAGTCTTAAATGCTTCTTCAAATGCATTTTTTTAAATTAGTATCATTTGGTTTTGGTTTTCATTTGAAATTTTCTAATTCGAGATTTTGTCATTCGAGATTATGACGAAAAAAATATCTCAAAATTTCGAGATTTTTGCCATTCGAGATTTCGTACCAATCCCAGAGAAATACATATCGGAAACGTTTCCCATGTGTTTCCCATGCATACATTTTTAACTTTGTCAAAAGTTAGCATATGCCCAAGTAAAATGGGGGTGTTTCAAAAATTTAATATTTCAAGATATATAGCAAAACATAGTCAGCCCTATCGAGATATCCGTTCGGACGTTCGGAAGAAGTTAAGTTCGGAAAAGATTTCAGATCGGAACTAGAATTGCGTTTCAGGTAACCCTTTCGGAACAGCATAAATATAAAGTAACCAAACGCACTTATTTGACATTTTCATCAGATGCTTCATTCATATAAAGTGTTTTTAACAATGAAGTTAGAGTTTTATAATGTTCTGATTTCACACAATTAATCAAAAAAAAAACAATTCGAAAAGAACGTTTTTTTTTTTTTTTTTTGTTATCAGAGAACTTCAGAAAATATTTGCCCTGTAGCTCTCAAAATTGATCGCCTTGAATCGCACATCAATAGTCGCGTTTGATTCTATGGTTATTTTCTCGAATTTGAACAAATCGGACAAAATTTTCTTCCGAATGGATACCTCGATAAGGCTGAGTATTTTTTATAGAAAGACCTAGATGACTTGATAAAAACTTAGTTTTAATTTTAATTATTATTTAATTAAATTTTTAATTTATTTTTTTGTTGTAAATTCAATATTTTGAAAATGGCTTGACTAAAAAATTTAATTTTTATTCATAAAATGCAAATTATTAAGCACATAAAATTGGTTTACTTTAAATTTGTAAAAAAAGTTTTATTAAAAAAATTATTAAGTAAACATTGATTTATTTAAAAGCCGCTATAATAATTTTGGAATTTATTTTTTGGTAATCTTATATCTAGGCAGGCAATAAAATGTCCTGCATGCTTTGATTTTGACATGAATCTTTATAAAAAGTAGTTCGAACACTTTTAAAAACAATTGATGTGATTTTGTGTTTATTTCTTATTTATATTAAAAAATATCATTAAATTTATATATAATAAATTTTATTTTATTTTTGTGCCAACTTGCTACAAGATCTAAGTCGTTCACTTAAATTTTATTTATTCAGCTTTTTAACATTCCTCCTGTTTTGATAAATTTCCTGTTCCCATAATTAACTCAGATCAAGGTCGTTCATTTTTTTTAAATAAGCTCTATTATTACTACAATGGAAACTATTTCTTACCTCGGAAAAAAAAAGTTTAAGCCGCATCGGAATTAAAATTTTACCCGGGAACAAATTTTTCCCCAGCCGACATTTTTTTTTCAAACAACAGATTATACCAACAAAAATATAAAAAAATATACCTACAAATTTAATGAAAGAATTGAGGTTTTTATTTAATTGATTTAAGATTTGACAGCATTTCCAAGGTTTTTATACCTGTGTTGTATTTTGAGACTATCAAAACAATTAATCTAGTGAAACATTTCATGGAAAATAATTATAAAATTTGCAGGGAAATTATTCGAGAACTCAAATTTCCGCAAATAAGAAAAATCCCCGAGGGGATTTTATTTGCCAAAGAACCAAAGATATTCTAAAATGCAAGTACTTAGCCCTTGGTAGGTACATTTATAATTAATACATTGCATTGCAAATGCACATATTCAACTCTAATGTTTTATCAAACTTTCGAGACGACGAAGCCGAGTTTTTTTTTTCGAATACATATGAACACCGTTACTACAATCAATAAAACGTACGACACTCCTAGACGAACTTGCTCTTGATGTTGTGAATTAAGGAATATAAGCATAGTTCCCTGACGCAAGAATTTTTTTTTTTGGAAAAAAAGCCGGATTTTTTTTCTGGCCCAAAATTGAAAAAAAAAATATGCAGATTTTCTCTTGAGAAATAAGCCAGAATTAATAGAAATTTCGCCAGATGGGTAAGGAAGAAAAGTTAGAAAGCAAAATACTTTCTAGCAGAGCCGTACTTAGACATTTTGATCTTATAGCCTTTTCTCAGCATTTCCATTTCATCGTATAAATCGGTTAATAAATTTAGTATCTAATTAATTCCAATTTTTTTTTATTTGGGTCGTGGATAAGAACAATTTCGACATTTTAAAAGCGATTGTTGTTGTTCATAATTCAAAAACTATGTACAGAGACGTACCGATGGGGGGTGGTGGGGGTGTACCCCCCCCTCACGGATTTCCAGAGTCAGCATTTTTGAAAATTTGAAAACTTCTAAGAGGTTGCAAGTCGGCAGTTTTGAAAACTTTTAAACTAAGTTATGCAATTCGGCATTCTTAAAGGTTTTTATAAAATTATTAGATAAAAGTAAAAAAGTCGGCATTTATGATGGATGGTTTAAACTTAAGTGTACAATTCGGCATTTGCGAAGGTTTTTAAACTGATAGAACAAAAAGTAACCTTTTTTAACTGATCAAAACAAGAAAGTCGGTATTTATAATGTTTTTAGTGTTTTAGTTTTTTTTTAGTTTTAAGTGTAAAAGTCGGTATTTATACGCAGTTTTTTATTTTTATAACAGCCAGAAAGTCGGCATAAATTGCTACGGTTTTTTAACTTAAGTGTCAAAGTCAGTATTTTCGCAAGTTTAAAACTTATATTAGCAAGAAAGTCGGTAATTTTTTAAGTCTTGAATTTATTGGAGCAAGAAAGTCGGATAAGATCAAAGGATTTTAATTTTATGTGTGAATGTTCATATTTATGTAAGGAAAACACTTAATTCTTCTCCCTTGCTATGCGTGTATTTTTCGGAATCGGTTGATAGTTGGAAAAAAGTGATCATAACAAAAGTTGTACAAAATTTGATGGGCTTTTGTTTATTCTAAGAAAAAATTCGCTACGACACACTATTTCCGTAGTATTAGCGTAAATCCCCAAAAGCCCCTTTTTGGGGCAAAATTTTTTTGAAGAATGACTCAGTCAAACTTCATTTTTCTTGCGGAACTTTCAATGTTTATTTTTGGTTTCGAGGTTGTATTCAGTAACATTAATATTAAGGATTGTGTAGAAAAAACTCACTGGAAAATATAAAAAATTGTGACCACATTACATAAAAATGAATGTGGCCCAGGTAACGATTTTCATAATTTTTCTAAATGTTGCTATTATTACATAAACCAGCGAGATGCATTTTTTCTTACTATTCCAAGTACGGGTATAATGTACTTTATCACCCAGTACTTGTTAGACGTTGAGTTTCGGGACACCCTGTATATTATATTTTTGTTTTGGTGTCATGAAAAAAAAAATCGAAATTGCGATGGTAGAAAAGTCAAAAAAAAGTGAGTTTTCACCATGCCGTCCGTCGCGTGTCGGTCTGTCAGCGCGGTTGTCTGTTCACCGAGCTACAGACTAAACGGATTTTTTTCAAACTTCGTCTGTAAAGTACTTTGGTGATTTCCACTAGCTAGACCCTTATGGGCGCTTTACGGCCTGAGGAATTTCTTATCCACAAATTAACCATTAGAAGACAAATTTGAATTTTTATTTTAGCCCGGCTATAACGGGTACCTTCCACATACGGTTTTAACTCTTATATACGGTAACGGTTTTAGTGTTTCCGAATTTTCTCGGAAATGGCTCCAACTATTTTGATAAATTTTTTTAAAACAATATATGTATTTTTTAATATAGCTGCATTTCAGGTTTTTGGCTTAAAATGTACATAGCGGAGATTTTTGTGTTAATGGATTTCACAAATACGACTTACCCAATTTCAATTCAATTTGGTATGGAATTCAGTTTAGACAATTAACGCAACATGACATATAAATAAGTTTTGGACGAAACGCATTGGACGATACGCATCAGAGTTAAGGTCACTTAAAGCTTATATTTGAATTTCCTTCAATTATGCTCCACTAAACGTTAAATAAATATAGCAACTAAGAATAGTTGTTGTTATTTTTGTTATTATTTAATTTTTTGTTTTTGTGTGTTTGTTATAGCTACAAAACCGGATCTCACGTTAAGGCGGTTTTTTTTTTAATTTTTTGCCTTTCCCCATATTTTAATCAATTAAATTTTTGGTACTTCCAGACTGCAGTCGGCAAATTCCCAAAAAAAATCGACAAAGTCCTTATAAAAGTCGGCATTTCAATCAAACTCACCCCCCCCCCCCCATGGATCGACATCTCGGTACGCTCCTGACTACGTATCATTTATTAGCAAAAGTATACAATAATGTTTTCAATTTATAAATTTAGCAAAAATGAATCTATTGATTGATTATATTTTAAAAATTTAAATACAATTTTAATCCCGATTTCAATCTTCACTGATGTAGGTCTTATCATTAAATTCATGTCTTGCAGAGTTTTTTTTTTGAAAATGGTTGAACGTAGGTGGCCCAATCAAATGCGCATTGGCCCGTCCTTGAGATGACAAGAAATAATTTCATCGTTTCCTCTGACACTTGAGAGGGCATCCAAAAGGCATTGATTAAGCGTTGAGATCGAGATCACGGTGTGCACAACACAAAAAGGATGAAATGCATGAATGCATTTCATGAAATATAATAATTTCCTTCTCTGTCCTTACGAATGCCGAACAGAAAAGAAGACGATGTCTCAATTAAGCATAAAGCATTTGCTTTTATACGTTTTTTTTTTTTTTTGTCCATGACCAGATGACGTATGGGATAAGGATGACCACGAACTTGCGGCGCAACAGCAGCCACCGTACAACATGAAGTACGGGAGGTCTACCTGCTGGAATAATGCAGGATGCAGCACATGATGGTAAAAGGGGTACTGAGACGTAGTAAAAGAACGGTGAGGCAGACGCAAGTGGAAAGAAATTAAATTGAAGGGGATCACACGCATTTAGATGTGCCATCTCACTGACGAAATCGTGTAGAATAGAAATTATGGTGGCATTTTGACAATTGAGGAAGCTCAGGACATTTCTTGTTGTGAATGAAATACCGTGTACCTATATTATCGAATATCCTTAATTTTTTTTATTTTTGTTGTTTTCTTGACATGCTACCGTAGGTATGGATGGAATGCTATCCAACCATCAGCACCAGTGCGGGAATAAACAACAATTTTGATGCTTAAGATTCTCATTGTGAATGGTGGTCTGTCTTCATTGATATGAAGAATATACGATAAGACTTGATGCATATTATGATCAACGAATTCGATCAGAATCAAAGGATTGAAGTTTTTGTTGTTCGCAAAACATTTGGAATGGTAATTTGAGATACAGGACATTGTAAACTAGGGAATTAATTTAGTGAAACAAACAAAAATAGGTACCTATACAAAAGAAGAATTCCTTTGTTTTGTCTGTGATGCGTGTGGCATAGCAATAACTTCGATTTTTGCTAACCATTAAATGTATGAATCATCGAACTAACGATTCGTATTGAATGGATGTAGGATATACATAATGTATTAAGATAAATACGCTGCACAGGTATGACGATAGAAAAATTTCATAGGTGCTTTTTAAAAAAAAACTTTTTAATCTAGCTTTGAATACCCCTAATTATACATTATATCTGGAAAAGGGTCTACCGCAACAAAATTATAAACGAATCATTGCATTATTGCAGTTCGAAAATAATTGAAGAATTTATTTATATTTCCTTCACAGTTGAGGGGTGCCACTACTTAATCCGATTACTTCAAGTTGCTGCCCAACAAATTTCTACGAAATTTGACTAAATCTGGACACTTTCCTATTAAATGGATGACATCTTCTCTTTCTCTTAAATTACATAAACTACAGTAGATAGGTAGATCCTCTCGGTGTGGAATGTAGTGAAGACTTATCAGCTCCCCTCTCATTTTAAATATCGCTGAGATAAGCTCCTGCTTATATTTTCGTTCCGAAAGTAAATAAGCTCGCATAAATTGTGATTGAGATGGTTGTATGCTGACCTATTCACCGAAGAAGTAGCCTCATTTATAGCATCAACTCTTAAATGTTCATCTACCTTGGAAATAAGTTTTAGGAGGTCATCGTTGCAAGTAAAGCGTTCACACATTTTCATCAAAATCGTATGAACCGTTTTGGGAAAAAATTGGAAAAAACTAATACTTTAGCTTAGCGTTTACCTTTCACATACTTACCTAAAAGTTTTAATTTTTCTAAATTTTTTCGACTCGCGGCTCATACGATTTCGATAAAACTTCACGAACATTATATTTGCATTGCTTTAGATATCACTGCATTTCAGGATTTAAGCGTAAAATGCACGTAGCAGAGATTTGTTGTTAACGTTTTTTTCACAAATTTGGACGGATTTGATAAAGTGACACTTCCGGATAAGCTGAACTCTTAAAAAAATAGATAAAAAATCGAGTTATAGAACAATATAAGAAATAAAAATATTTTTTTTAATTTATTTACAATTCATAATTATAAAGAATATTGAAAGAAAAAATTAAATTTTTAAATAGTCGATGTTTAAAAAAAGTCAGTTATAATTTGTTACCTCTTTCTTTTTGTGTGTATAACTTTATAAACTTTTTTTTGCTACAAAGCGCAAACCAAACAATTTAAAGGGAGCTTTATAGAAGTTGGAGTTATGGAGGGAGGTAGTTCCATAAGTAATTTCGAGACTTCGAGTTACAAAAGTTTGACTGTAACGGCTAAAAGGATTTTTTCATATTTAAGTTTAGCATTTAAGTTTAACATTCGACGAAGGTGGTATGTAAATTGTTTAGCCAACATAAAAAGTTAAATACAATGATACATTATTTCATGAATTTTAATTTTTGTAGTTCCATAGTTTGCAACAAAAGCAAGTACGTGCGACCCATAGTAGTGCACTTTTTTATGTGGATTTGGCTAAATTAGACCACAAAAATATAAAACAAAAAGCGCCAAATTCTTATGAAAAAGTTTTAAGACATTTTTGTAGATAATTATACATTTAAGCTACATTTTTTTACCTAACATTTTTTGCGAAAAAATGAGGGGGGAGCAACCCCTAAAAATGTAGCTCCGGGCCACGAATGTAAATATCAATCGCAAGCTCTCGATTTTCAAAAACTACGTTGAAATGCCTCGCTTGACAAGCTTTATAGAAGCAGCTTTTATAGAGAATTTTATTACTTCGAATATTAAGCTTTATAGAAGCATATGTTGTTTTCAAGAAATTTCTTTTTTATAGAAAATTTAATTTTTTTAGACTTTATCTAACTTACTTTGACAGACGGAAGTTACAGATTATATCACTCCTCCATAAGGCTTGTGCATTTTCGTTTAGTACATGGTATAATTACCATCAGATGAGTTTTTCTGACTGTAATTTATTCGCGGTGGTATTTTTGAAGGAAAGGCTTCTCATACTCCTAATTCGATCACGCTTTGTAAAACTTGCTGTCATGCGAAGCATCTTCATCTCATCCATCAAATAAGCTCTTCTGCGAGTGGTACCGTTGTAAGCCTTTTCGAATTAAAGGCTAATTTTATAGTTATATAGGTACACTGATATAGAACCAAGTTGAATTATTTAAAGAAAATGATGTACATAAGTAACTATGTTGTAGAACTCATCTTTCATGTGAATGAAACCAAGTCTATTATTTTCATTCACACAACAAATAACATGCATCTGATATCAAAACGTGTGCAAATAAACTCCGATAATGAAAACTCCGCCCTTGAATAATATACACATACCATCCGAAGTAAGGTGCGCCAAGGGGATCACTTTGTTCACAGGAGTCAAATCGACTCCTGAACTCCTGGATGGAATGGATGGGAATGCGCATTGAAACGTATATATGCTCAACAACGACGTCTTCTCGTCACCATACAGCTAACGACTTCAATAAGCATCGTGGGATACATTAAGTCTCAGAAATCTTAGCTTCTGTGGGTAGAGAAAGATACTTAAGAGATTCAAAGGATTCACAACACAACTTTGCGTTGTTCGCCCTCGTTGATTCGATGCATCCGTTGGTTGCATCAACAAGACAAAACTCACATGCGGTTTTCTGTTCGTGACTTGTTTTTCATCCAGATATCATGAAAGTCTTAAAAAAAAAAATTAAAAAAACTTGGACTTCATCAAATCACAAAAGAAGCATTTTACTTTCCGATTTATTTGTACGTGTCCACCATGTTTATCCGTCATCCCAACACTGAGGTCTCTGAAAATTAGTTTTAAGCCGCTCTTGCACACTTCTGGGGTTTCTCGTCTGTTCGCCACACACCACGTGAGGAGCCAATATTAACAATATACCTGCACAAAATGGCCAACCTAGTGAGCCGTTATAAAATTTGTATCGACATCTTAATATGAAACTTGATCTTCTTAATTCGGCGACAAGAGTGTGTTGCTTGTCAAAGACAAACGAGCGTCTTCGAAGGACATAAAATATTTTCGACAGCGCCATCTCGACCACATCAGTCACCAATGAGCCCATCCCGTAATTCAATAGGGTGCAACTTGTTGGCCTTTTTTGGGGTGGTGTGTTAGATCATATGATCAGTCAAGTGAATATTAACTTTTTGGGCGGTGCGGAATATGAAACACAAGACAAAGTTTGTGATTCTGCTGGTGCTGCTGTGGTCTTAAAGGTGAAAAACCTTTGGGAGTTGGGACACATCACTGACAGACTACCATCATGCAATATATTCGACACTCTGGTGGTCAAAGATGGAGAATTAAATTTGATTTTGGGTGAATGGATCCTCACTCTATATAGAAACAGGATCTCATTTTGGTTTTGACCACTTGGTGCGGTCTAATGAAGTCAAAAATCAGTATTTTTGGCAGACATTTTTGTTAACACGAATTTTGTGAAAAGCCTGGTCGCGCGACCATGATGGTAGGTCGAAGGTGTATCAAGTTAACAAAATTTATTCAAGTTAGATATGAATAGACATTGAAGCCTTAATAGGATTTGAACAATTGGTAACGGTAAATTAACCAAAATATCATCATCACCTTATGTTAAAGCGACAAAAGTAGTTTGTGATTAATTTTTTACGTTTGAACAAATAAATTCTGGGAAAATATGTTTACGACTTAACAGGATTATGAAGTGCATTTGGGAATATTTACAAATTGCGGTAGTTGACATAACTATTAACAAAAGCGGTTTTGATAAAGAAGACATTTGATACAAATTAGTGTTTAGTTTAAATTTTGTGACACTGAGACATTGAAATGTGGTTAGTAAAATAATATATTACTTTAAGGTTTTGCCGAAATCACCCAACAGGGAACGTATAAGAAAAAACTGCCGACAGTCTTTCATCACTTATACAAAAATATACCTACGTCACTACAACGAAAAAGTTTAAGGAGATATAAAAGCAATGGCGCAAATTTTTAAACGATTTAGCATCATACTAGAACATATTTAGCATCATACTAGGTTACAAAAAAATTGTTTTTGAACCTAGTATGATGCTAAATATGTTTTTGTATGATGCTAAATATGTTTTAGTATGATGCTAAATCGTTTAAAATTATGCGCCAATGTATTCAGAAATATTTATCAATTCAATCAATTTTTATACAAAAAAAAAAAACAAAAAAAACTATTCAAATGATTTAAAGATCGTGTTTATTAATTGTTATTCCCAGAAAAAAATATTGGTTGGTAAACGTTGTTTGTTAATATAAAGAGAGATATTTTTGTGAAACAGATGACAAACATCAAGATAAAGTGATGAACAAAAAACAAATTCTAATTTCTTTTTAAAGCCCGTGTCGCATTCGATTTCTCCTACCTCTTCCTAAAGGATTAATTTGGAAATTCACATATTTACCGAGGATGTACTGTTCGGGTTTATTGCTTACCAAACTTCATGTCACGAATTTTCTTTTTTATAGATCTTTTTTGAAGCTTGACCGTGTTGGTCATACGGTGATTTATGTTATACGGTGATTATGTTATAAGGTTTGAAATTGTTTTGATTGGGAGTAAATCCCTGAGTTACTAACTTCCATATGGAAAGCAAAGAGATCCTCGGATACCTCACCCAAGGGAAGTGGCCCATTCCCCTCACGAGGCTTTATGCCAGGCTGTTAGCTCCGATATGTCTGTCTTCGCTAAAAACCTAAACAGGCAGGGTGCTGGATGGCTTAGGGTAGGACCAGATTCCCGTGCGATCAGTTCCCTAAATCGAGCTGATCGCACGGGAATCTGGTCCTACCCTAAGCCATCCAGCACCCTGCCTCTTTAGGATTTTAGCTGACATGAAAACATGATACCCGCAGTAGACTTAGCTCGCCTATACAAGGCTAACGATAAGGTTCCTGCAGAAATCATGTAGTTCTCTTGATCTGTTTTGTCTACCCATACGGTTTGTTACTTTTTATAGCCATTTAATTGTATTTAAAAAGCCAATGAGATTACCTATGCTCACAACTAAAAGTTCTCTAAGGTTGTCAATAAGTACTGACCGAAGAATTGGCATCTTGGATTAGCCAAGGTAGGGCAGCAGCAGAGATAGTGGGTCACTGTTTCCTTTTCCTCCTTTCATCTGCACAGCTACGACAATAAGTATTGTGCGGAATACCCATTCT
This sequence comes from Baccha elongata, assembly GCA_951217065.1. NCBI lineage: Eukaryota > Metazoa > Arthropoda > Insecta > Diptera > Syrphidae > Baccha > Baccha elongata. The sequence goes on from OX578272.1 coordinate 36,698,506, forward strand.
TGCTGCATGCTCTCCTATTGGCCAGTGACCAGTGTTAAATGCAATGATTCTGGCTATGTCTGGCCGTGTTCCACATAAGAGTTTATTTGTGCGGGACTTGTCATAGGTGGGCCACATCTTTCTTGAGGTGGCACAGCTAGTCAGACCATTCCATCCACGATTGGATACAGATAGTTAATGAGACATGAAACATGAAACCCTTCACAGCCCCCAGCGGAATACTAACTGCTTCGGCAAGTGAGCTGTGCCTGGCAAGCTCGTCAGCCCTTTCATTTCCCTGAAAAACACTGTAGCCTGGGAACCAGATCAAAGTGATCTTCAGGCTATCATTAAAGCCTGCGATCTCGTCTAGACATTGTTGAACGAGTTTAGAGGATATTGAGGCAGCATCAATGGCTTTGATGGCAGCCTAATTATCTATAAATACAGCAGTATTACGGTTTTAAATTGGATCTTGCTTTAGTATTTTGCATGCTTCTTTGATTGGAAACAGTTCCGCTTGGAAAACGGTTGGGTAGTCCGGTAGTCGAAGTGACTTGAATACATTAAGTTTTTCAGAGAAGACCCCTGCGCCAACACTACACTCCATAGTCCGTGAAAATAATTGTGTCGTAATTTTTCGTTATATCTCCAACCTCATACTCCTTTCGGGTAGGGAATGCGACGTTTGTAATTCGGTAGTAGTCGAAATGAATCCCGGGGGTAGCAATTTGGTAACAACCAGTTTCCCTAATATATATATATGGTATATATAGGTCGAGAGGAAGAAGATGTAAAATAACGGTAGGGCAGAATCGCAGCGCTCCTGTGGTCCCTACGCTAGCTGTTCTTTGTATCTTTTTGAGCTTGTCGGTATTGTAGGCTTTGCTTATGCATAGGTTAGTATGGGTCATACTACTGCTGTGTACGTCCATAGAACCATTAAACTTTTAGTTAATTCTTAATTAATAAAAACACTCTTAATTCTATTAAACTTTACTTTTATTAATAATTCAACATTACCATTATCAGCAAAAGAGTTATAGCAAATACAAAATAAGTTTTCAACCGCCATTGGTGCACTAGATTGGACCCAAATAGGAATATCAAGGTATACAACCATTTGTATGTGGATATATGGCCCACGCAGTCTCATCAATGCAATTATTTCATTAACACTTGTAGACTGCACTTTATAAACAATTAAATTTATTCTTCATCGTGTCATCTCTTTATCAATCCAGCGTAATTTTTTCGTATTTTGTGAAAATTGAACTTGGAATAACTTTTTATCAGTATTTTTTTTTTAGTTTTTTAGAAATCCTTAACCCTTCTATATGTCATATTCTCTGAGCAATATGATACTTTTCAAGATTTATGATTTCAAATTACCTACCCAAAATAATTGAAAGTATATAGTTATACATAAAATTAAATATTTTAAGCCGCACCAGCTTGAATGTTTTTGTATGATGGCAATCATGACCATGACTTTAAACAAAAACTCTAAAAAAATATTGTCACTGCTAATTTAGTCTGAAACTGCTTTTCATAAATTTGCAAAAAAAAAATCAAAACTCTCAAGTCAAACAAGTGAACCACGCTACAGGCACCTAGTTTGATCAGGTTATATACTGCCAAAGCAATGGCCTCACTCGTAAATAAGCAGCAGACGCAATTATTCAGTTTAATGCAGCGGTAATTTATTAAAGCTTCTTTACTTTTCAACACCAACCACACTCATATGTCAGCTCACCATAGGCGCGCATGCGTCTAGTTAATTGTTGCCGCGCGCATCAACTGCACCAAGTCATCCTCATCAGCATCAGAATACAAAACTGAGAACATCTCAGGGATGCGAGAATATCTTTTACGGTCTGTGTTTACAATTCGTATAGTTGTCGGTCGGAGCTGAGCAAAACATTCGGTTGCAGGTCGTGGTCTTGGACTCATTTTCAACACATGCCTCGAGCCATGGCTCCAGATATTGGATGATGCTTGATGATGGTCCTGTGATAATTGTATGCCATTGAGCCGGTATGGTGTAAGCTTCTTTGTGGTGCGGCACCAGGTACTTGGCAAAGAAAAAAAAAAAAAGGAGAAGAAGGGCTGAGAAGTGGATATACGGACACGTTTTTTTCTACCCACCGGGAGCAGTGGTTGGTGGCACTTCGTGGTCGATTCATGTAACGCATAACTTTGTTAATAATGGTGGATCCTCTATATTCTTCACCAGTCGAGACTAGTCCAGTTCCAGATCAATCTCACAAAAAGGATGCAACAGAAAAAAAAATTCATTGAGTTAGCATAGTGAGAACACCAGTGTGTGACGCGATGGATGGTGATGCAGCAAAAGAAGACCATGATGATGATGATAATGATGATAATGACAACGATGACGAGAACACGATCGCCTCGAGGATGTGTCATTATTTGATTTATACTTTTAAATGCCCTTAATTGAGTCTGCAAAGGGACTGATAATTGCACTGGAATATTTTGTTTGAAGGCATCAGTTGGCAGCTTGTTTGGCATACTCTAGACATCTGTTGCAACTGCATTTTGAATAACAGTGTACCGATATAATTCAATTGGAATTCAATGTATAGGTATTAAGCCTCTAAAAATTCCAAGCTCATTTCCTGTCGAATTCGAAGATGAAAGGCGCTTGCAATTACATATTCCTCATTAATGCTGGTATTCTCTGAAAATGATCTCATTGAAGATTTTGGAAATTAAAGTTAAGATACTACACAGTTTAGATGTGGATGATTTACTGTTTTGGTAATCAATTCTTTTCATTAAATCAATATCAAACATTTGTGTTTCGTTTGATTGACCAATTGAAGAAAATTCAGGCTTTTGACACTACTGAATTATCACACCTTACTTATATACATCCGTTATTATCGGCATAGTATGGAAGCTTCTTATAATCGCATCAGCCAGCTAAGAGACCCAATTGACTCAACAAGACAACTGCCCGACGCAATATTATGGGTCCCACTATTTTATTTGTCCCTAAAGTTCAGATTTTTTTTTCGGTTAATGACAAAGTTGAAGGAGACTGACCTCATTCTGAACGCAATCTGACATCTCCTATGCCAAACGTAGATCCTTAGGTCCTAAAGTCGGCTATCTAATAAAACAAAGCAGTTAAGTTACGTACACGTTTTGTCACAAATTGAAATTGTTTGAGAGATCACCGATAATATTTCCGTATACTTAGTAACTGTATTCAAGAATTTACACATTCAACAAAAAAAATTTATATCATAGCAACTGTATTTTTACTCTTTCGTCGTTTGTTTTTCAATCGTTGGTCTGTTTTGTTTTCCAAGTTCTTTAAGTCTACGAAATATCACAAGCCACTCAAGCCAGAGGTCTGATTCCACCGATAGATGGCCACGGGGTAATTTGAGTTATGCGATTACTGTGAAAATATATAAACCTACAAAGGTACGGCGAAGTTCTTGATCGATTGGTCATGGATTATCTTTTCGGTGTCTCTCTCAGCTGAGCCGGTGGTAAATTTTCTTCTTCTTCTCTTCTTCTCTTCTTCTTCTTCTTCTTCTTCTTCCTTCTTCCTTCTTCATTTTCTTCATCTTCTTCTTCTTCTTCTTCTTCTTCTTCTTCTTCTTCTTCTTCTTCTTCTTCTTCTTCTTCTTCTTCTTCTTCTTCTTCTTCTTCTTCTTCTTCTTCTTCTTCTTCTTCTTCTTCTTCTTCTTCTTCTTCTTCTTCTTCTTCTTCTTCTTCTTCTTCTTCTTCTTCTTCTTCTTCTTCTTCTTCTTCTTCTTATTCTTCTTCTTCTTCTTCTTCTTCTTCTTATTCTTCTTCTTCTTCTTCTTCTTCTTCTTCTTTCTTCTTCTTCTTCTTCTTCTTCTTCTTCTTCTTCTTCTTCTTCTTCTTCTTCTTCTTCTTCTTCTTCTTCTTCTTCTTCTTCTTCTTCTTCTTCTTCTTCTTCTTCTTCTTCTTCTTCTTCTTCTATTTCTTCTTCGGATTTTTATTCACCTCACTCTTTCATTAGAGTAAACGAGAGGTGAGCGTATCAATCGAACAATTTCAACGTTTTCTTTTTCTTGCATTTTACAAAATTTGCATTTGGAAGAAAGTGGGACTTAAGTTTATTGTCCCGTTTAAATTGAAAGTGATTATGCTATTGAAAAATTCCATTTTAAGATTTAACAACCTTATAAATATTTAAAAGTGTTTGGAGAAACTAGCCCAGAGTAAATTATGGTGTGCCACAAGGCTCCGCTTTGTCTCCAAATCTCTTCTTATTCTTTATTAACTATCTCTTTTCTGTAACTTCTAATACAATATTGTTTGTCTAACCCTCAGTTTTTCATATTCGTTTCCAGACTCAAGTAAATTGAATATCTTATGTCCAATTGCACCACTAAAAAACATTTAAAAACATTTTAGTTAGAATAGTAATTAAATTTATCGGCGTTTTAAATTTATATATATACTGCACCAACATTAGGTGATGGTTTTAAATAAAGAGAATAATTAATGACGAACTCTGGATGTGGATCTCTGATGGTAAATATGGATCGTCAAATGATTTGTCGAATCGAATACTTTTAGCGTTCTTTCTGTCTTTAACTTTGTATTTTGAACGATAGCTGTTTTTTCAATTAAAAGATTTCAATTATTAGCTCTTTTATAATTGAAAGTGGTTTGGTGCAATCGATAAATACCATTTTAAGATTTAACAACCGAAAAAATATTTAAAAAAGATTGGAGGAACTTAGCATTGGGTATGATGTGGAATACCAAAATTTTTCTTTTTCCGCTTGCTTTTAAAAAACTCATCAAGTTTAAGCACTGACAATTTTCTGACATTTCTTTACATCAAACGGTCACTATGGGCTCTGAAATAGTACTCCAAGGATGATATTGTTTCCATTTTTACCTAAGTTGATAGGTATATAATAAAAATTAATTGTAAGCAATTCAATGGTGAAAACACACGGTTATATTCTTTTAAAGCAAAACAACAACAAAAAAAAATTCAAAAAAAGGATGTCTATTTACCAAATTTATTAGAGCGGAACTGTCAGAATCGTTCAACAAGGTGCTAATCGTAGTTTTGTTTTCTTTTCTTCTCTTTTTTTTTTGACTACGCAGCTAAGTAAATATTTCCTTACATTGCATGGCGGTGGTCCCAACTAACCCGTTCCCAATTCCAAACACTATATATAATATACCTTTGGGTTAAGTCAAGTGCATAATGTCACTTCTTATCGCACTCAACCCGCACTGTAATCCCATAATCATATGTGTCCGTCCATCATCATCATCACGGTCCTCAGTAGAAGAGCGCCCTGGTACTTGACGATGGATGGATGGCGTGAGTTGAGATCTTAAGTTTGTTCGGATGGTTTTTGTTTGTTTATTTGTTCGCTACAATTCATCAGGTAGGTATATACATAATTTGTATGTATACAAAAAAAAGGTATATTTTCTTTCCGCTTTTGTTTGAGCGCGCGGACAAGCGTTTAGTCGTTTTTAGACATCCGCACTGTAGTATAATGTTTTTGACCATAAAACTAAAAAGTCACTTAATGCTGTGCACACCAACACTCTTGTTTCGGTTAATGACAAAGACCAATATTTTCTTCCTGTGACATTCTTGCTGCTCGGTCTAATTGCGTTTGTTTCTCAGTGTCTATTTTCGTTTACTTGTTTTTAGTTTTTTTTTTTTTTTTTTTTGTATATCTTTACTTTGGGAAGTAACACTGATGCAATAAAGGGCATACACACTACACAGTGTTCCGTTAATGGAAATTTTCAACATTAAATTCCAACCGAATTGTCACACGGTTTTCAAGTGTGGTCTTTTAGATAAACTATTCATAAAAAAATTAAATTTGAAAGTAAGGTTCATTTTAAAAGTTATATATGCAAAATAAGTTTATTAACAGCTACTTGCAATAAAGAAGTCAAAGTGGAAAAATATTGCCGGTAGCTTGTGTTTATTTATGCAGACAACTGTCATTATTGATAATATCTTGACGCTCTATTTGTTGCGATTGGAATATATTTATAAAAATTTATATGTACCTACTGCATCGCAGATTGCATGGGTTGTTCGGGACTACTTAAACGCATTTAATACTTCTTTTTATCCACCGTTTTATCTGCTATAAAAAATGTGTCAAAAATACGATCATAGATTGGTTAGCTGTTGCTATCAAAACCAAGACGTTGGTTTTGAAAAATTTATGCTTCAGACATGAACTTGTTTTGAAAAACAAGTGTGAACGCTTAGAAAGTACGAATAAAAAATTAAGTGAAATAGCACATTGGGTTTGTATGTCTGGACCATTACTGTGAAATACGACTAAAAAAAAGCATTCCCGAAAAAAAAATATTTATATTGCATAATTAAATTAAATATTTTTCAATTAAAATCCACAGAATTTGCTTAGAACTAAGTTAAGTATTAAAAAGAATTTTGCAACAAATTTTACAAAATATTGTCGTAACTGATTCATGGGACGAATCTTCTTTCGCACTCGTACAGTAGCAAGAGTTCTTAAAGATCTTGACATTCACAAATCCGCTGGCCCGGATAGTATCCCCCCCATCGTTCTGATGAGGTGTTCTTCCACGCTGGCAAAACCACTGCGTCAGCTTTTTCATCTGCCCTATTCTACTGGTTTCTTCCCGAGTAGATGGAAAACAGCATTTGTCCAGCCTGTCCCTAAAAAAGGCGAATCTTCCTCACCCTCAAACTACCGACCGATTGCACTTAAGTCCCTTCTTTCCAAGGTCATGGAAACGTTGATTAACTTTCAACTTAAGAAATATCTTGAGGAACGGAAGCTTCTTAACGACTGGCAGTACGGCTTTCGTAGCAACAGGTCCACTGGTGATCTGATAGTTTATCTCACCGAGCAGTGGAACAAATCTTTACATCGTTTTGGAGAAAGTAAGATTGTTGCACTTGATATTTCAAAGGCATTTGATAGAGTTTGGCGTCAAGCTCTTCTTTCGAAAATGCGTGCTTTTGGCGTCGATGAATCTCTTCTTCGTTGGATTAGAAATTACCTTTCGAACCGTTCAATACAAGTTGTATTGGATGGATTCAAATCTGAAACCCACAAAATAAATGCTGGTGTGCCCCAGGGCTCCGTTTTGTCTCCGACTCTCTTTCTCATTTTTATAAATGATCTCCTGTCTGCAACTTCTAATCCACTCAACTGTTTTGCTGATGATAGTACCCTCAGTTTTTCATATTCGTTTCCTGATTCTCGCCCATGTTCTTCGGAAGTGGATCTTGAACGGCTTAATATGATAAGCTCATTAAATTCTGATCTTGATAGCATTGTCCAATGGGGAATAAAAAATCGCGTAGAATTTAATGCTTCAAAAACACAATGCTGTTTACTTTCATTAAAGCGAAACCTTCCTTCCATGCCACTTTCCATGAGTGGTACTTGCATCGAGGAAACCGAACAGCTTTCAGTTCTCGGTATGTGCATTACAAACCACCTTTTGTGGAATGAACACATATTTGACACCGCTAAATCTGCTGCGAAATGTTTAGGTTTCCTCCGAAGATGCAAGAAATTTTTCTCCCCGTCTGATCTAGCCATTATTTATAAGGCATATATTCGTCCAAAGCTCGAATATAACTCCCACATCTGGGCAGGTGCTCCAATAACGTCGTTGAGTTTCTTGGATAGAATAAAAAATAGAGCTATAAAAATGATAGGTGATAGGTCAATAACTGATACAATTACGTCTCTCGAGCACCGTCGTAACGTATCATGTCTCACGTTGTTCTATCGTTATTTTTATAAGCAATGCTCAGAAGAAATAGCTAGCTGCATTCCTCCCCTCAAACAATTCAACCGTAATACTCGCGCTTCAAGGAATGCTCATCAGTTTACCCTAGAGTCCAATTTCGGACGTACCGTTAAATACAGAGATTCTTTCTTCAGCCGCACTACACGAATGTGGAACGCATTACCCGCCTCTGTTTTTCCATCGCATTTCAAAACTCAGAACTTCAAAACTAATGTTCATCGGCATCTCCTTTCAAACCCCTCCCTTTTTTCCTAATGCTCGTACTGTGTTCACCATATTAAGGGTAGATTAATCCTTTAGTGCGCGCTTATTATAAAAAAAAAAAAAAAAAAAAAAAAAATATAGATCAACTTCAGTGTAATACAAATTAAAATACTAACAACAATTGGAAATTGGCTTACGCTCCCCGCATATAATAAGTAGATTGGGATATTTCAAAAATTTGTCTTATTCTCAAGGGCCTACTCGGAGCATAAATGTTTAATAAAGAAAATTAAATCACACAGTTTATGTCATTACAAATAATATCCCGATTGAATAAAACACTATACATTTTGTTTCAAGAGTTTGTGTTTCTAATGGGTTTTCCAATAAGAGGTGTTATGGGAAAAGGATATGTAAGCGTAGTCGTGGCGGCCACTTGGCTGATGTTGTGTTCCATTATTAACGACATACCTTCCTCTTTATAATGAAATAAACATCCGATCATTTATCTCAAAAAATGCCATTTTTCTTTGAATATCAAAATAACACCTCTTATTGGAAAACCCATTATTATAAAGTATACTTACATTTGTTATTTTGGTAAGTATTTACCAATGAAGAAAAAAAAAACTGTCTTAAAGCGAATCCTAGGAGTGTATGGATCTTTACATACTGGCTCCACTGGCCATGCCGATGCCCAACAACTCAACAGCAATCTAATCCACTATCCAATTCTCATTCGGTCTGTGGGCAAATTATGTCTTGTCGTTTCATTTCATTCTTCAACAACGAATAAAAAAACATGCGTCCCTTTCCCCCGTATCTTATATCAAAACAGAAGTTCATTCAAAATGAAAGAGAATGACAAACACCTGAAGAAATTGCACATGTATATATATACAACAAAAATTCTGCAAAAAGCAGCTCACATATACGAAACGTCAAAAAATGCATGTCCAAATTTTCAACAGCGCTCATGTCTATTGAGGTATCCGTTTGGAACAAGTTCAGATCGGAAACGATTTAAGATCGCAACTCAAATTGCAACTCAAATTCGGAACAGAATAAATAAAGCATATAAACGGACTCATTTCACATTTTCCATCAAATGTTTCAATCACATATAGTGTGAAAAATATTCTGATAATTTAAAAAAACATAATAATTAACAATAAAGTTAAAATTGTATAATGTACATGCCTTCACACAATTAATCAAAAACAATTCAAAAAGATTGTTTTTTTTTTATTCTGTAGCTTGAAAATACAAGCATAGCAACTAAATAACAAAACCAATTTATTTTCAATCGAATCAGCAAAAACTTTTTAAAAATATTTGTTTATTGAATGTTCCGCAGCTATTTGTTATCGGAGAACTTCTGAAACTATTTTCCGTGTAGCTGTCAAAAATAAAATGATCAACGCTTCGCATCGCACATCAATAGTCTGCGTTTAATTCTTTCGCAAGTTTCTCCGATTTGTGAGTCAGAAAACAGATGCCTTCATTAAAAATTTTCCGATTTTGTACGAATCGGACAACATTTTATTCCGAACGGATACCCCGATAGGGCTGAATATCACTACTGAGAACTTTGAAAAGTTAAGAAGATGGTCATTTTGCTTGCACAATGTTTCAAATTTCTTAGTAAGATTTAGCTGTAACTCAAGACAATCATTATAATTTTTTCATCAAATTTTTATTTTTATTAATATTCGGTGATTTACTCTGCCAAAAGCTTTCACGAAATCCGTATAAACCACGTCTATTTGGCTTCGTTTTTCTAATGTTTTAAAAATTTTGATTTGAAAAACAGGCCAAGTTTGTGGAAGAATAAAACCATGTTGAATATTGAAATTACATCAGATAAAGGGTTTTTTTTTAGAGGTATAGAAATTTAAATTGCAATAAAACAACGATGGAATATTCGATTGATATGAATTTTTATTTATTCAAAAGATTATCTTGTGGCATTACATTTTAAATATGATTTCTGGCATATGACTGCCACGGCTGGCTCGGATGTAGTCCACTCTGGACGTCCAATTTTCGATGGCTTTTTCCAACATTTGTGGCCGTGTATCGGCAATAACACGGCGAATGGTGTCTTCCAAATGGTCCAGCGTTTATGGCTTATCCACATAGACCAATGACTTTACATAACCCCACAGAAAATAGTCTAGCGGTGTTAAATCACAAGATCTTGGAGGCCAATTCACAGATCGAAAACGTGAAATTAGGCGGTCCCGTTTGGTGACCGCCAAATAAATAATAAATCGATTGTGGCACGAGCTGTGTGACATGTTGCGCCGTCTTGTTGGAACCACAGCTCTTGGACATCGTCTTGTTGGAACCACAGCTCTTGGACATCATGATTGTTCAATTCAGGAATGAAAAAGTTAGTAATCATGGCTCTATACCGATCACCATTGACTGTAACGTTGTGGCCATCATCGTTTTTGAAGAAGTACAGACCATAATGATCCCACCAGCCCATAAAGCGCACCAAACAGTCAGTTTTTCTGTATGTAACGGTGTTTCGATATACACTTGAGGATTAGCTTCACTCCAAATGCGGCAATTTTGTTTGTTGACGTAGCCATTCAACCAGAAGTGCGCTTCATCGCTAAACATCGCTAATGGACGTAGTGCGCGATACGTATTCCACACAGAACCATTATTTTCGAAATAAAATTGCACAATTTGCAAGCGTTGTTAAGGCGTGAGTCTATTCATTATGAATTTGCCAAACCAAACTGAGAATAAATCACTTGACAGCTGTTAAATCGGTCGCCGCCTTGAAAAGTAATGCCAACTTAAAGTTCTATACCTAAAAAAAAAACACCCTTTACAATTTAGTTTTTACTATTTTGTCCAAGAGCTTAGGTAAAGTAGCCAGTTTACTTTTTTAGTTTATTGACTAAAAATATTTAAATCGGTTTCGACAAAGAATCAAAACAATGTTTTAAAATAATTTGGATATATTCCATGAATATCTTGGAATGTTGAAGACGCGAGTTCACTTAGAGCTGATTTTACATCTTCAATATTGTAAGAAAAATTAAAGCAGTCTGTTATTAGTGAAAGAGATCCTGCATCATAACTCCTATCTTTACAATATGCTCCGATGAATTATAAATGCTTTGAAAACTGTCGGCAAACCTGTTGACAATTGTTTATGAATCACTGGAAGATTTTGTTCGTCGTACACCATTATAGACGGGAATCCTATAGATTTCCGTTTTAAATTCACCTTTCGGGTTTTCTTTTAAATTATTCTCTGTTAAATTAACACAGTTGCTGAAAAAAAAATTGCAATTAATACATATTCTTTACGAAGACGAGTATACACGGATAAGTCATTTTGACAGTTACTAGATCCTGAATATTTAAAAATTTCTTATTCTTGGCATTTTTTAATTTACGGAGCCTTAATACATTGGACCACGGACGATGAGAATTAATTTTAAGCAATGTGCGCGGGCCAATTTTCTTACAAAAGTATAGAATACTCAAAATTATATTTTAAACTGTAATAAACATGCAAATTCCAATCGAAATTCAAAAAAATTTCATTTAAATAGTTTAAATTGTCTGAAATAAAATGATATTTTTTTTTCAATTTATTTAAAGTTTTAAAATAATTATAATTTTGAAAACTAACTTATCTTAACAAAACAGAAATAGAAACATGGTTAATAGAATTTGAAAACTAGGGTAACAAAAACTTTAACAACAGTGTCATCATTTACAAATACTAAATCAAGCATTATTTGCAATGCACTTTGAGAAAAACACACTTAAACTAAGTTCAAGGCAAAAAGAGAATCCACCCGTTCAAATTCTTTTCCTAATGTAAGAACTATTAATAACACCTTTGGCAAATTGCAACCACTTTATTCCACCCAGATTAAAATCACCAATTATACATATAGAACAATTTTCATTTAAAAAAATTTTCTATTAAAAAAATTAATAATTTAGATTCTGTTCCTTCAATACAAACAGAATTTGATCAATATTATCTTCTAATGAATAAAAATGATGCGACAATGATGTTAAAGATGATGATGAATTACAAAAAACTGCATGCGCAAGCAATGAACGCCGAGCAGCTAAAAAGAACACCTCCACCAATCAGTTTCCTGAACTATGACGATCACGGTGAAACATCGAAAAATCTGATGTATTCAAAATTTCCTGATTAACTATATCATTATATAAATAAAACGAAATATAAAATAAAACAGAATAGACACGGCCAGAGTCGTTGCAATCGTCACTGGCCATTGGCCAATAGGCGAACACGCAGCTAAACTGCGCATACCTTTCAACAGCTACTGCCGTAGTTGAAGAAATCCGCTGGAGAAGGAAACTATTGAGCATTTCCTCTGCCACTGTCCGGCCCTGGCTAGGTCTCGCCTCCAAGCATTTGGTAGCCTGTTTCTCGACAACCTAAACGTGCTGTCGAACAAAAGGTTAAATGATTTTACCGCTTTTTCTCAACAGCACCAGTTGGCTCTAACAAACCAAGCAATATCTCTATTTTAACTTTCACCTTGGAAGTTTTTGGAACTTCCGTTTAGGACTGGCTATTCGGACTAGCACTTACTCTATCCTTGGCAATAGCATCAGAGCACTGATTATTACCTGGTAGGTATAAACTGTCTTTGAACGGGCTTAGCCTCATATAGATCTAGTGTAAAGTTATTGGGCAGGCTCTCAGTCCAGATGGAACCACCAAGCACACAGTGTGAGCTAATTTCTTCCTTTGGGACTGCGGGCACAGACCAAAAACTGGTCCCCTTAGCTTTTCAAAGCACTCACTTACTTTCCATTTCAACTTTCACCTTTTAAGTTTTTGGAACTTACCTTTAGGACTAGCTTTTCGGACTAGCACTTACTAGCACTATCTTGCGGCGAAAGCATCAAAACACGGATTTACACCTGGCAGGTGTACCGCCTTTGAACGGGGCTAGCCTCATATAGATCTAGTGTAAAGTTAATTGGTCGACTCTCAGTCTAAATGAAACCACCCAGCACACAGTGTGAGCTAGGTTCTTCCCTTGTGACTGCGGGCACAGACCAAAAACTGATCCCCTTAGCTTAACAGTCACTACCACTAATCACAAAAAAAAATTTTCCGCTCTAATTGGGTTTCTTCGGAACAGTTGTTCTGCGAAACCGCCATCTTACCTACCTACCTATATCATTATATATATATAATATATTTGTTATTAGTATAGAATTCCTTAAAATTCCTAAAAACAAAAGTTTGAACCTCAGCTCTTTTGTTTAGGGTTCAATTAATAAAAGTATCTGCTGCATTTCGAGTTATCAAAAATATTTCTTTATATTTTTCCAAATTAATTATTATATTATATAAACCTACACTTTTGACATCTTTCTATTTGCGGCGGTTAAATAAAAAGTAAAACTTGCCAATAATATATGTAGCCACATAAGCAACCTTAATTTCCATATTAAAATTATACCCATTTTGCAATATCTTTCGAAATATGTTATAATGCCAAGATTTTCAAAGAGATAATCCATTGAAAGAAGAGACTTTGCATCCTTATTTTAATCCTTTTTTGAGTAAAATAAAATAAGCCTGCAATGCACATAACAATAGTAAAGCGGATTTTGTACACAAATCTGTTAAAATAACAACAAGAATTTAACCAGCCTACAAAATAATTCATCAATTTACATCATGTGCACTTTATTCAGGAGTATACAACAATTCAAGGATATATAAACGGTAGTATAGATGAATAGGAGTGTTAAGAGCTCAACAGGTTGCAAACACCAAAACAAGGATTTCAGAACAATAAAGTTCTGCGAAAATACCTTTACGAAGCAATTGGCTATATGTGTTGTACAAAATGTTCATGCACAATCAGAGGAGTTATGTTGTTAAGCGATTAAATTTTTGCACGTTCAAGAGGACTATTTATACTGAGAGATATATTTTCGATGGTGAATAATAATCATCCTTGAATGATATTTTTGTAACAGATGAGTCGGCTTCATTGATTTTTATCAAAGGGATCTTTTGTTTGCCAATTCTGACCCTTCGCTCGAGTTTTTGAAAAGACAAACACAAATTTTTCATTCCATCCTGTCATTTGCTAAAAATAAACCCTCTTAACACCGGGTACTTCAAAAATTGCACATGGAAAGTGGACCGGTCGTGTAATTTCTAATAAATAGAAAGTAAATGAGCAGCTTTCAGGATGTGATACAATATGTTGAAGACAATTTATTTTTTATTTTTTGTTCAATGACGCATAAAGTCCAGGTGTGACCTTTTAAGCATTTATTTGACGTACCTAACAATGAGTCGAATTAGTTAAGTGGGCTGGTGACTTTGATAAAATGATTTAGTTTATGACAGAAGTTACATTCAGATGGTCAGTAGGTATGAGCATTTTGATATTTTGAATTTTTTCACGAACACAATTGACAGCGATCATTTTGATAGTTTACAATTTATGGACTGCGTCGAATGAGTTTTCCAACGTCCTTGCTTTAGTATGAACTGGTATATGGTATATATATTTTTTACGTTGCACTAGACTAGAATTGTTGCTATAGTTGTGACTAAGAAAGAATAGAGTGAAGATGTGAGAGAGAGATAGAGTAGAGTATGGTATAGTAAACAAAAGAATGAGTAAAATTGAGAATAAAGTAGGTATTTAAGCTAAGACTAAACCATACTATGGAACTAAGAAAGAAACTGGTACTAAAATGTGTACTAAATACTTCTGTAACTATGAACTGTGATCTTAGCTTTATCTTGAGCTGTGGCTATATCTGTGATTATAATATATAAATTAGAATTCAAAAGAATAATATTGAGGTTCTTGCGCTAATAATTCAGGACAATATTTTCAAATTATATAATATAAATTACTTATGAAATAAAATGTGACATTAAGAACTTTTTGAAAAATTGATACTGGATCTTTGCTATCAAAAAAAAAGCCAAATCATTTTAGAAAATCAGCTGAAACTGCACACAGAATAGATCATCCAGTAATAAATCCCATACAAAACAGTAATGGTCTGATTTGATGTTCAGACTGTACTGTAAAGGCGATGTATTTCTAACCCTCAAGAACTCAGGACCTGGTATAAAACGGCAAACATTTGTTTTTTTTTTTACAAACCGGTGTATTTAATTCAGTGGATATGCAATTCTTGAATCCAATATGTTTCACATCATTGGAAAATTGCAGAGGTCATGCAAGATAAGCTCTCAATAGTATTAATATTTTACAGACCAATATCGCTTATGGCAATTATGACAAATGTTTTCGAAAAACTGCTGCTAAAAGGCAAATAGGAGAAGAAAAAGGAAAAATACGAAACAATTATAAGCTTTGATATAGAAATAAACATTCCACGATAGACCAAGATTTTGTTACAAAATTTCTAGTCATGACCCAAGGAAAATAACAAAACTCTTTTCAGATTTCTTTAAAACAGCCTTCAGCAACTGTGATACTTCTAACTGTGATATTAATAATTGTGATACTTCCAATAACTGTGATATTTTTGACGAGAATTGACATTCTTTCGGCCATTTAAAATCATAATCTTTTTTGACTGATATAGATTTCCGAACCAATACTTACGAAATAGTGAAATTTATATCTAATATGGACGAAAGTTGGATACCAGGCCCAGATGGTTTACCTGCTTTTATATTAGAAAATTGTGTAGATCATCTGTCTCTTCCATTGTCTATTCTCTTTAACTTTTCACTGTTAACTTGTGAATTTCCCATCGTATGGAAAAAATCTTTTATAATTCCACTACATAAAAAAGGACGAAAGGATTTTATTCAAAATCATAGACCCATTTTTTGAAGCTATTCTATGTGAATCTCTATGTTTTTATGTCAAATCCATGATTGTTCCTAACCAAAATGGTTTTTCTAAAGATCGCTCTACTATAACATTTCTTTTGGAATTGTTTGAGTCTGGTATTGATTCTTTCAAAACCAAAAACAAACTGATTGTGTCTTAACTGATTTAAATAAAGGTTTCGACAAACTCTCGCATACGATTTTGCTTTTGAAATTTAAAAAAATGGGATTAAAATTCCTCGATAAATTTGTAATGTGGCTTCAATCTTATCTGTCTAATAGGTCTTACTCGGTTATGTTTTATAAATGTGTGTCAAATTTTTCTGTCAATTCCGGAATACCACAAGGCAGTCATTTGGGCCCCATTCTTTTTATTTTATTTGTCAATGATTTACCATCAGTCCTATAGTATTCAAATTGTCTTATTTATGCAGATGATGTTAATATCTTTAAGTCAAAATATCAACGATTTTAAAAAGCTCCAATGTGATCTTGATTCTTTTTATAACTGGTGTAAACGTAATTTTCTGTTTCTTAATATTGACAAATTTAAAACTATAAGCTTTACATGAAAATCTTCAATTATAGTTTTAATGGTAATTTTCTATCAAATTTTAATCATGTCTCTGTTCTTGGTGTTTTATTTGATAAAAAAACTTGAATTCACTCAGCACATTAACAATATAGCAAATAAAGCCAGATTCTGTTCTTAGTTGGATAAAACGAGAGTCAAAGCAATTTTCGGATCCTTTTGTTGTAAAACAACTTTTTACAACATTTGTCCGGCGACTTCCTTTGTTACTTCAAACTGATGGTATAAATTCATTAGTTGGCATCTTAAATTCAGTATTAATCCTTTGCTGTTACATTCTTTGCGTTATATTGGTATGGTCGCTTAATTAAAGACATATTTTTCTTATAGCTCCGAATCATGTTTGAAAAATTTAAAATCATAAGACGAAAATAAAACTTATGTATTTCTACAATGTTTTATTTTCAAAATCCTCTAGCGAAATTAAGGCGAAATCAATATTCCCTTGAAAAAAATATTTGCGGTGTCTATTTTTGTTTTCCTTGGATTTTTTTTCCTTTTTTCTTGAAAATTATTTATTATTGAAGGAGGAGAATTTATTCGCAATAAGGCTAAATATACTTATAGTCATACAAACTTCGCAATAAATAATGTCTTCCTTCATTGTATACTAAACAATGGAGACTAGATACAGAATGGCGTTTATTCTAAGCAATAATAACCCAAACAAGGCTTGGTGCGCCGCCCGTTTTGATGGTTGATCGAAATCTATAAAGAACCAAGCCTCATGCACTGATGGTCTATAAACCATGGGAAAGTATTATAGAACTATAAGCTTCCTCCTTAGCTCGCATGAGCGAAGAGGAACCTACTCGAAAAGTTCTTTGTGCTACATTCTATGGCAGACGACAGCGTGGTAGACCGTGCTTGCGCTGGAGAGATGGCGTCGACCAGGACGCCCGGAGCCTTGAGGTGCGAAACTGGATGGCGTCGGCTCGAGACCGGGGTAGGTGGAGAGACTTGTTGAAGGAAGCCAGGACCGGACCCCGGTTGTCGAGCCGATGATGATGATGATAAAGCTTCCTCCAATGCTATGTTCAAATATAAGAATTAAAAATGATTTGTTGATTTAGATCGGTCATGATTCCAGATGGTTTTAGTGCGATAAATGTCCTACACACTTTAAACCTATACACATATACAAATATTAGATATGCTAACTAATATGTTTTTATACAAACATTAAAATTGACATAGAGTCAATAGTGTCCCGAAATAATTTATTATTAACTTTCGCCAAAAATATAAAATTATTTCATAATACTGTCTGCACTTTGTGTTTTAAAATCCAAGTGTAGAAAATTCATTATATGTTCATTAAATACATGATCTCTTGTTACCAGAATTATTAATCCATACATTATATTGTTGAAATCAATTGGTTATAATCAATTATACTTAAAATATAACCACAACAAAAAAATTAGCGCCATCACGAATCCCGCCATCACGATTATCGCCACGAAACAATCAAATTCACATCAAAAAACATCACTTGGCATCGCACATAAACATTATTGTATCTATGTATCTTAACACAAAAGGCACACCCAGCTCAAGGGTGGTAAATTGAAGATCAATTAAATTCGTATGTTCGAATTGAGTGTGATGGATAAGGTCACTGCCAGAATCACCGTGCCGCCGCAGCCTCCGGCGCAGGGGCCTCGAGCTCAACAAACAAAGGCATGACACAAGAGGCGTTTTGTTATAACTGACCGTGTTCACTGAGAGCAGTTAGCAGTCGCAGCCGGTCTACACTGCGATGCAACAAATTTCCCATAATGGTAGTCGATTTTTTGTTCTCTCGCAACTTCTCATTCTCCCAATCTGACAAAAATTAAAAAGATTATTTTATATAGCAATCAATTGCCCACCTTTCCGGCTTTTGTGCTGTTACGGTGTCGGTGTCCGTGCGCGTTGTCGATATGGTCCCTGGCGGTTCATATTTTGTTTTTGTTTTGTTTTTTTTTTTTCGCACAAATAGCCATCCAAATGGGATGCGATTTTAGATTTGAAAATTTTGAACCGTTTTGTTGTTGTTCCGTGCGTCATCTCGTCATCTTGATGTTGAACGTTGGGAACCTAATTTTGGGTGATTTATATTTGTCGATTTTCTGTCCGGACAGCAGGGGTCCACCAGTATACACGGATGGCCCTGGGTTTACTCAGCGGTAGCTTTTGATGATTTGTTTTGTGTGTTCTAGTGTCTCTTGTGCGAGTAAAAGATATATTTTGTATAAATCTTTACCTGGTGTTTACGTGCTCGCGCCCTTGTGTTAGTGTTTTTTTTTTTTTTTTAACCCAAGTGGCCGAATATAACAATAAAAGGGTATACCGGTGCAGCAGTGTCTCTGACATCGATTCAACAAATAATTTGAAACCAAAAGATACAACAACAACAACAACAACAAGACTAAAAAGGCTGCTCTGAATATAATATACATTTGGCTTGACAAGGTAAGAAATTTAATTTCCATTTCAGCGGCGCGTAATCGCCGAGAGTCAAAGATCAAGAGCGTGTATATGTAAAAGATGCTGCCGTTGTTGGATCAACAGATAACTCACACTCATTCTAGACTTGCAGAAGATATAAACCTGTGCACACATTATACCACGATGATGGTGATTATGTGTGTTATAAACGCAGAAGGAGCATGAGAAGGAGTGCTCCTTCTGATCAGCGTTAAGTGATTGGGCCAACACTCGAGATGCAACATAATCATAATCATACAAGACAGTGTATGGTTGTTTAAATTGTCGAAGAATAAGCATGACATGGACAAATCGGTTCTTTGTGTTTTCTTTTTATCGTTTGGCGGTTTACTTTTTTTTTTTTTGAATACAATAATTTTTGTTTATTCGGAGTCTTCTATAATATTAAAGTTTTGACCTCTTCAACTGTGTTATGTGTTTTGTAGAGCGAAAACTATTTGTTTAATTTTTTAATATAATTTTGTTATTATTATTATTATTATTATTATCTTTATTGTGTTTTTTTTCAGAAGAATATAAATTTAAAGTTAAAAAGCATGGCCCTAAGCCGACTGCCGGTTAATTAAATATATATCTATATAATCTGAGAGAAAATGTATAAAAAAAATAAAAAAAATAAAAATAAAACAAAGTGGCTTAAAACAAGATTTATGACAAAAGAATAGAAATTAAGAAGCAAAAAAAAATTAATTAAACATAATCTAGAGCAAAGAAGGACTTAAATTTATTTGCTTTTAGTTTAGCGAAAACGATATTAATAAAGTAAATAACAATATTGATTCATATTTTTAAGACATAAGTTTGGCTTTTCATTTAATAAATTAGGTTTAGCTAAAACAAAACAGAATATGGAAGCAGTTAAAGACTTGAAATATCAAGTATCGCGGGCTTTTAGTTTAGCTAAAACGAAATAAAAAATTAAAAAGGGCTTTTAGTTTAGCTAAAACAAAATTAGATTAAGTTTTATCTTCAAAAATCAGGCTTTTAGTTTAGGTAAAACAAAATTAAATCAGATTTTATCTTCATATGTATGTGCCTTAAATAGATTCACGTATGTATTTCTATACTCAACCGAATGTGAGATAAACCGAATAAGCAGCTTCCAAACACTCTGTCCGTTCAGAACACTTAAACATTCCTCTAGCGATAGATAACTCTTGTTGAAGCATAGTCGCCGAATTTTTTGTAAAAAGGGACAAATTGCCAAAAAGTGGAAGATGTTTTCAATTTGATTCAAATTACACAATGTGCAGTGGGGATTAATATCATTTCTGTGAGGCCTATAATTGAGCTCTAGCAATTCTGTGCGAGCTTTAAAAATCAAACTCATCTCCCAAATAGTAAATTCATCTCTAAAGTAATTGGCTTCCCCCAAACAGAGATTAAGTTTGCGATATATTATTGTTCTCGACACAGACTCCCTCGCCCTATCGTTAAAAGCCAGAAATATTTGCCCATCGAGAGTAAAAATGCAATCATAGAATGCAGTTCTCCACGAATCTAGAGCTTCCACGAAACCTCGCAAGTTTAAAATCCCTCTTTTCATAAACTCGCAATCATAAAATGCTGTTTTTTTAAATCTCGCATTTATATCTCGCCCATAAAAATCTCGCAATTTTCAACCAAAATTCCGCAAACTAAAATCGTTTCAAATAAATACTAAATCCAAAAGAAACTGAATTCACCCAAACTCGCACCCACCCCAAATCCCATAGTGAGGCCAAGCAGGGGGGTTGCATCGTTGCATGCTCCCCATACCAATCTCAGTGCTTGTACGTCGTCAACTGACAATACTTTTTTAATTGCGTTTGCGGGTTTTCGTAATTGCGAGATTTTAAGAAACAGGATTTTGTAACAGCGAGGGGTTATGAAAAGCGGGCTTAGGAGATTGCAAGATTTTGAAAGCGAAATTTTGGTTTGCGAGATTTCGTAACCAACTCAAACACGGCAGGGGAGAGACGTTTGGAGCAGGGCCAGAAGTTCACGGGCCAAAAGTCCATAATGGACTTCTGACCCACTAGGGTGGGTCAGAAGTCCACAAATACATTATGGACTTATGACTCACCCAGGTGGGTCAGAAGTGCACAAGAAAGTGGGCCACAAGTTCATAACTTTTAAGGAGAAGTGGGTCACAAGTCCACAATAAAACTAAAACAATTATGAAATCATAGATACCTATTTATTTTTAAAGAAAATAACGAAAAAAAAAACAAAATTAAGCAAATTCAGTAACAAAGACAAGAAACAGTTACAAAAAAACTTTGCCTGCAAAATGGGCATAGCCTTCATTTTTGTTGCGTTTGGCCGTATCCTTCACACCCAAAAAACATTCCTCGTAAATTTTGAAATGGTTATGAAAGCAAATGGTGCAATAAATATCATTGCCACTACTTAAACTTTTACCACCGTTAAGAAGATCGAAGTCTTCTTCTTCATTTTCTTCATCGCTTAAGTTTTCCCATTCAAAAGTTTGTAAGTCCGTTGTTTAGAATTACTTTTCCAAATTGCAATGAGGTATTTTGAATTTGTATTTTTAATTGATTAGTGTAGTAATCAATTAATATAATCAATTAAAAAATCGGGCGATTTTTGAAAAGTAATTCTAAACAACAAATACTAAGTAAGGTACTTACGTGCTCTGAATGTGCTACACAAATAATCAATAATTGCTTCCATTCGCCTGATGGTGCCATCAATAAAATAGTTCCTTTCAGATTCAGACAAGAGTTGAATTTCCTCACACATTTCCGTTGCCATGAAAATGGAGTAGCAAAAGTCTGTTTCCAAAACCGTGCCTTTGTAAAATGTGTTATTACAATTCCTTCAAAAAAATTTCTTTGACTTCGGCAAAAGTCAGTAGGTCAAAAGTCCATAATCGATGGGCCAAAAGTTCACAGGAATTTCTTGTGTACTTTAGACCCACCATGGTGGGTCATAAGTCCATAATGTATTTGTGAACTTCTGACCCACCTTAGTGGGTCAGAAGTCCATTATGTACTTTTGGCCCTGCGCCGAGACGTTTTTATGACAAATTTTAAATTTTCAACGTTGAGATACGTGAAAAAAGAATAGACATCAATACAGTGAAAATTAATAAATAAGTTTGAATTTTCTTTTCATAATACTTTAGTATACTTTAAGTACTAAAATTGGCATTTGTGCTAAATACCCTTTTTGGCAACTGAATTTCAGAAAAGTTTGCTATTTATAAGGACATTCAATGATAAGTAATTCTATATATAAATAAAATTGAGATAATGGAATGTATGGCATAACATGAGAACTCAATATAATAAATGAATATTATAATGATTGCCGCACACTTAATTAATTGTAATATAGATACTAAAATAGTGGCAGAAAAATAGAATTTGTTTTTTCTTTTTTACTAGCCAGAATTTTTCAGAATTTTGACCCGAAATTCAATGAATATTCACTCATCTCAATATATCATAGTTCGAGTTGTGATTAAAAACGGAAAAAAAGGTATTTAAAGCCTTAAAAACTTAAAAACTTTATTTTAAATAAAAAAAATAATCAGAAGTGTGTGTAACATGCGCCCAAAGTGTATTATTCCGTTAACGTAAAGGATTTAAGTATAAAATTGGAACACCCATAAGATCCAGGCTGAGTATAGTCGAGAAAGTTTTAAATTTCAGAGCAAGATCAACGTTCGTTCTCAGAAAATAAATTAATAAATTAAAACCGTGAGTACAGAGTACCCAGCTTAAACAAAATTGACAAGAAAGAAATCTAATGAAACAAAAAAAAAATTATGAATAATATTTTTCGAATCGATGTTGATTTTTTGATTTGATAAAAAATATGTGTCTCTTAATTGATCATAATGTTGTTTAGTGTGCTCAAGTGTGTCGAAAAACCCCGTTCTGAGCTCGGTTTTCAGCTACCTGGCACCCACGTGCTAAAAGTATGCAATATGAAGAAAAGAAAACGGCTATTTGTATTAAATTTTACCAAATAGAGTTGTTTTTATTTGACAACCACATTGAACTCATCCTGGGACATTTTTTTTTTTTATTGAATCATGACCTTGTTAAATATGTTCGTTTGTCAAAAGATTGGTAATAAACCAATAGGCAATAAAGCAATGCCAAAAGCAAAATGCCATATATAACTATAAAGGTGTCCATTATTACTAAAGGTTTCTTTTATTATCTGTATAACTAAAGGTGTAACCAATTTTCGGTGTGTTCGCCTATACACAGGTAACATAGTGAATGACTATTGTTCAACACTATTTCTGCAACTTAGAACACATTGAGAAATAATCCTACCTCAGAGGACAACTATAATGAAATGTATATGTATAATAAGAACAACCGCAATAAAACGATAAAATTGGTAATTTTATTACTCAATTGCATTATCCTTAGTCTTATCAGTGTCAAGTATTGTCACTCACAGCAGTAGGTATACGCCTATATTATTTGAAGGAAAGTAACATACCGACACCATAATTATTATGCAAAGGTCCTCATTTCAATGTCAAAAGAATCGAGAATCCTATATTTTAAGTTCGTAAAACTTTTTAAAATTGTGTCGTAAACATTGATACCAAAAAAAAAACAAAGACTTCTTAGAAATCGTGTATATTATTCTTTTGAAGTGCGCGGAAAAAAATTGCTTCAAAATGAAAGTGGATTGTGAAAGTGATTTTGCAAAGATATACATATATAGCGGTCGGCTAGATATCTTTGAAGTTTTATTATCCTCCCTTGACAATGTGAGCATGATTCACATATGCGTGTGAAAATGTTTTAACTATTTTAAAGGGTGTCTGATTTAATGCTTGATTTTTATCAATGATTTTCTTCATACCTATAATAATCAATGTTTTCCAATGCGTTTCAATTGTTTATTCTATAGTTTCTATATACGTTAAAAAATATAAAAATACAAAATTAAATAAAAGAACGTAATCTTGTATTGTTACATTATTATCAACTCAAATAATAAAGCCGAACAAAAAGCGGTGTTCTTAACCCTTGTTAACTCTTTAAGTCCGTCATGTAGCATATTTATATTTGTTCTCTAATCAGTTCCCATGCGGTAACAGCTCTACATATAGCTAAGAAAACCTTGCAAAGCAAAAATCGGACAATCAAGTCGCACAAAATGTCACCTTAGCCAACAGATACACAAATCTTCCTGTTTGGGATTATATATCTTTTACAGGAGGAACCTAACTTCACAAAACTCAAAGTCTAATTAAATATAAAAGCCGTGTACGTGTTGTTTGCTTCCATCGTTTCTCCCAGTAAACGCCTCACGTTCAAGACCCTTTATCACCCTTGACCTTCGTTTAGCATCCGAACGATCTTTCGTTTGTTCACTGAAGCGCTCTTAATTTAATAACACATTCTCATTTGGCTTAGAGCTTACCTCTTTCATAATATGGTTTATTTGTCTTTTTTTATTTTTTTAATATGATTTTAATGGCGTCTCCTCCTTTTTTGGTTATAATGGCCTTTTGTTTGTCAAATTAAGACCCTTGTCCACTTTGTTCTGGTTTGCCTTATTCATTGACCACAATATAACATTGTGTCTTTTTTATGTTGTAACGTAACATGAGAAAGTTTTTATTATCCAATCAAATGATTAATATGGAAGGGAATTAAAGTATGACGTCTAGAAATGTTGGGTTAGAAAAAATGGAAGTGCTTCAAAAATAACTAATGGTGGTCTTCAAATTGTATTTTGCGTCACATCTGCAAATACCTAAAGTTAGTTGATATTAACATCGTCTGTTTTAACCTTTCTTTAAAGAACTGCAAATTGTTAAACATATATATCAACGAAATTATTAATTAAGTAATAAATTAACTTAGCAGGGATGTTATTTGTAAAGAAATCAACTTTATCTGGTGTAGAACTTACACCTGAGTACGCAAATACTGCGTTTGATTTTTCTTTTTTTTACTTGTTACTTGCGATTATAGGTACTATAAGGCAAGTTTTGTATTCGTAAAAAAAAAGTTTTTAGATAACAATCAAACATGACATCACGATGATAAAGAACACGAAAAAAGGAGGTCCCACTATTCTGTCTGTCTGTCTGTCCGTCTGCCAGTCTGGACAGCCTAAACGGTTGAGCCGATTTTCTTCAAACTTGGTACTCTGTAGTTTTAGAGTAATATGCTCAGGCGTATTTTTGATTTCTATCCTAGGTCTGAAAATAACGGTACCTGCCATATAAACGTAACAGATAATTCAATTTTGCTTGAAAAAAATAAGATCGACTTTGACTGGGTTATTTTTTATTTTTATATGTATATCGTTGAAAGATTTATCTTTGCAGTCAAATGCGTTTGACAATAAGTGTCTAATTCAGGAGGCTATAACCTCTGATTACTTAAAAAAATAGCTATAAATTTATTCTTAATTCTTAAACAAAGTTCCAAAAGTAATTCTAACATGATCCCAGATATATGCTCTAATCAAAAATTCAACTAGAACTGACATAACTAACACAAGCGGTAGACATGGCGTATTCAGCTCATCAATGTTGCTTTAGCTAACTATTATTCCAAGTATTACCTCATTGAATACCAGAATAATGCTGGCGAAAACTCGCATGGTCCCGGTTTTGACGTAAGATATCTACTTGTTCTAAGAAAAATTTAGTATTCTTAACAGCGGGCTTGTGATGTTTCCTCCAAAGATATAATCCCCAAAAGAAAATCCTTAAAGATAGAATCCATAAGAGAAAATGGAGCAAAATCCAAATCCCCAAGAGAAATGAAATCTCCAAGAGAAAATTCCTAAATAAGCAGTTCCAGTATAGTGAATCAAGCTTGATTTACTACTTGCACTGCTTATTTTGGTATTTTCTTTTCGTGATTTTGCTGCTTGATTCACTACTTTTAATATAAAGTGAATCAAGTTGAGCAGTTTTGTGTCAAGTTGAACAACTCTTATTCCTCTGAATGCGGTCACTATGAATGCCGAACACCACCTTAAGTTTTCAACTTTGTTCTTTGATGAATGAAAATTGTATAGCCATCTTAAAATAGTTTTTTAACACTTTTGTTCGATTTTAAAATATTCCATTTGACACATTTAAACGAAAGGAAAAACTAGGACTGAATCTTAATGAAATCTTTAACACATACCTACTGAATTGAAATGTGTCAAATAATGTCTGTAATTTATAAAATGCATCCCATTAAGAAACTAAAAATAAATGGCATAACAACGACTGGGATCGCACATGTCTGATTGTTATGTCAAAACTTTTTTTTTATAAATTCATAACTTGCTTTATGGATCAGTATAATCGCAAGTATAATAATATTTTGGAGATTTTTTCAGATTTTGATGATCTTGGAGATTTTCATCAACATTTTTTTTATTGGGGATTTTGTCCATTGAACTTCTCTCCCTATTTGGGATTTTGTCCTTCAGGATTATGTATCTTTGCTAATTTTGTGCAGTGGAGTTTTTTTTTTTCTTTGGGATTATGCGTGATTTCACTTCAAAGCCATTATAATTAACTTTTTCGCATCGGATGTATGTATAAAGCAATAACTCCTCATCAACGACAGAAATACTTTGCCAAAAAAATATTCTAGTTTCTCTAAAAAGTTGTCAAACTCTATCAAAAAAGCTTTAGCTTGCCCAGCGAAGCAATTATTTTTTTTAAGGCGTTATGCTAATTTAAGATTTACATGACCAGTGATTTGATAATAAACACTCATAAACAGTTGTTGCGTTAAAATTTACCGCAACAATTTTCATCGGCCTGTTCTTCTTTTTCTTATTAATTCTTTCCACTTCCCTTCTTTTTTGTTGCGGCTCAAAATTGCTTGTAGAGTAAGTGGTTTCCTGTTCCATCAACCAGAGGGCCTACTCTCAAGTAATTGGGAAAAGTAACATTTTTTGTTTAATTTTTATATTTAATAGCTCATCGAATTTGAATGTTTGATAACAGATGGTTGGTGTAAACCATCAGTGTGCGAGAGACGATCCACACTTTAAAACTATACAGCCCAACAGGAAGTTGACGGCAGAATTCGAATTCGACAGTAGGTCGATATGTGCAGACGGCATGCGAAATAATATGCATGGCAACCCAAAATGTGTGACAGGAGATTCACACCCAACTGACAAGTCAGTCAGTCTTCGTAAAGCAAGTCTTCTTTTAGCATGGCCGAGAGTCCGACCTAAAGTTAGTTTTGAAACACGAAATGAAAACGACTTTGCTAGGTGTTTCCCTTCCCCTTTAATCTGCACGAAGGTCTACAGATCTTAAGTTTCAATTTTTCGTGAGTTGTCATATCCTTTCTCACCATTTTGGTTTAAAAATGGTTGAGACTTCTTCCAACACAAAAGTCTTCCTCTTTATTTTAAGTCTGGGTCGGTTTAAGACGGGGACTTTATCGTGTGTAAATGGTTTTTCGTTTTCCTTTTTATTAAATTGGAATTGACAGAAAGGGACTGAACTCGTCCATTTAACCATATCGAATTATCACCAATGATTGGGATATTCGGAGTTGTCTCTGAGCGAATCGTGGTTTGGATTCAACAACGGGCAGGCCTCAGCTAATGAGCGGGGTCGTGCGAATAAACCGTAGCCGAATACCGCCACACAGTTGGTTCGAAAGAGACGACAATATGGTCGTTGGTAAATGGATGAGAGAGGTCCGCCATTATGGCACTTCTTGGAAGACCACAAAAGAAGATAGAGATAAAAATTGAAAACGAAAAACAATTTCGATTTTTTTGTTCTGATTAGTTTTTTTTTGCAATTTTTTTGTTTGTATTTACATAGTGTAGATTAATTTTAGTAATTCAAACTGAAATTAATTTTGTGGAAAATAAACTTTGGCAGTTAGAGCCGACTTTATTTTTTTAATATAAAAAACCTTACGAGGAATACTTTTGTGTGGAGTCTCAGGAAGAGTTAGTGCTGGTGGAAGCTTGAAAACTCTGGGAGGAAGGATCCACAATCTGGTACAGATAAGTACTTAATTTCATTGGTTGTTCGATTTTATTTTTGTTTGTGTATTTTGTGGCCAATATTGGCAGAAGTGGTTATCTGGTAGGCCTTTGTTTCGGTTTATCTTTTATCCCGATATTGCGGGACTCGCGACCTTTTTAATTTTCCGTTGTCTGTTCGGGAATTATACGCAAAGCCCATTTTCGATAGTCACCCTCACCCGCTAACAGAAACATTATTAAAATTGAAGTTTTTAAAAATTTAATTTTTTTAATTGCATTTCTTTCTGTTTATTTTATTTTGCCATAGTTATATATTTTTCTTTCTTTTGTGTGCTTTAGTTTCTTGAATGTTTTTTGAAAAAGTGAAAAGTTTTAAGTATAAATTCAATTAAAAAATTTACTGCCTAGCCTGGAAAACACACTATACATATACTTCGACAAGTTCAGCACTTATTTTCTATAATGAATATTGAAAAAAAATGAGTTTATACTACCTATTTGACTTGGTTTTAAAGCTTTGTTTTCAAATAAATAATTGTTTTTGATTTCCGCTTCTTCCTATAATGACGTGTCATTAATTTTAAGTACATAAAACTAGTATTGAAGCAAAATAAATCATTAAAAAATGGGATAGGGACAAAATCCCGACTGCCAAAATTCCGACTGCCGAAATCCCGATTAACAAAATCCCGACTGACAAAATCCCGACTCACTAAATCCGAATGGTACGAATAAAAAATCCCGATTTTCAGCACTTTTAGCACGTTTTTGTACCTTTTTTTTTGCTTTTACACTAACCATTTTAAATAGGAATTGAAAAGGAAGAAAATAGGAATCGAAACAGGCCCCCCAGGTACTGTTGAAACTTTGACTGAAACTGAAACTGACTACAGAAAAAGAGTTAAAATGCCTTGAATCCGCGAAGCGGGCCACCCAGGTGCATGCTGTGGAATATGGAAACATTGGACTTAGGCGCCTGCCAGACGACTGGACATACCCTAAGCGGAGCAACGATGTTGCGTGAGCGGGACTGACTACAGAAAGGATTTTTACGAAAAAATATTGAATACCATAAATGCTACCCCAGATAAATACAAGAAAAAATACAAGAAAAATAACCGGTAAAAACGATACCTACAGAAAATTATGAAACATTTTTGCAATTAATTTATATTGAAAAATTCAGTTTTAAATTACAATACCAAAAAAAAGTAGTTAGTCAGTCGGGATTTCGTCAGTCGGTATTTTGGCAGTCGGGATTTTGGCAGTCGGGATTGTCGGGAGCAATGTAGCGAAAAGGTATACTTTTTTATTACAATCAACAGCTGTTATTAACAAATCGATATATAGCAGCACATTTTCAAGTGGTATAGTATTTTTATGCGAGCAACAGCTTTCATAATGTACATATATATTTGTGGAGAATTAAGTTATTAATTGCACAACTAAACGATATTTTTATGTAGTTTTAATATAATTTTTTTAATCTTCATTAGTTTGTAAAAAATTTACCAAATTCTTTACAGAAGCTTGTAAATAAAGAACGAATGCTACCTCTACCTGTAACACCAAAATTCAACAATGGAAAAAATCCTCGAAAAAATGCTCCAAGGCGGAAGCAACATTTCACCATTTTCTGAATTATTCGTAAGTTTGTGTTGCACTACTTTTGCATCGATTAATCGTTAACTTTTGTTAACATAATTTATAAAAAGTGTATGTTACGCCACTTTTGCAAGTGAAATTTAAAATAAAGGTATTTAAAGGCCGTTATAAAAAAGCTGATTTTTCTCGAAAACGACTTCTTTGAAAAAAATGGAGATGATTTTAGTTTTAAAAATGTTTTAAGTTGGCAAGTTCCAAATGAACCGTCTTTTTCTTGTAACACATTATTAAGATCATAAGATATTTTTTTAAGATAATTTAGTGTTAAGCAAATTAAATATAATTACCTTTAACAAACTTAATCGTTAAATCTTTAAAAACCTTAACCAATTTTGATCAACAAAATTTCAAATCAAATTAAATCAAGATTTTTGAAAAATACTTAATTTTAATTATTTATTATTTTACATTTTTTTAAATTAAATATTTGGATAAATTATTATTTTGTGTAAATTATAATAATGCATAGGCTTACTAGGCGGTCAGCCATCAGACGAATAGGGGGAATAACATGTAGCATATGAAAACATGCACGTGCCGTAACTATTCGGGACTGGTGGAAGTGTGATCATAGCCTCTTTGCGGCGGCCGCTAGTAACAAGCCTTTTAAAAAAGGTTTGGCTAATATGATCAGGCTAGTTCCTCGGGTTGGCAACAGGTTAATTCCCTGTTCCATAAAATTTTAGAATTACGAACCCGACAACAAGCCTCGGAAACGGACTGATCTCACGACGACAACCAACGCAACGAAAACGGCAAAACGATTTACGAATTTTCTTATGGAACGTACGATCGCTCTATAGAGCTCGAGCTGCTCAGCAGCTAGCCGATGCCCTGTCAAAATATAGAGCTGACATAACAGGACTACAAGAAATCAGATGGACAGGGAATGGTGTTTTACAGAAGAAAGAATATGACGTATACTACAGCTGTCATACAAAACACCATGTGCTCGGGGTAGGCTTCCTAGTCAGCGAAAAAATGAAGTCTACCATCATCGGCTTTAACGCTATAAGCGAAAGGCTATGCACCCTTCGCGTGCGAGGCAAATTTACGAACATTAGCCTCATTAACGTTCACGGACCTACGGAGGAGCCCTCAGACGAAGAAAAAGAGACTTACTACGAACAAGTCGAGAGGACCCTCAATGCCTGTCCAAGGTATGACGTAAAAATCATCCTTGGGGATTTGAACGCAAAAATAGGTCGGGAGCCGGTATTCAGGCATTACGCAGGCACCCATAGTTTGCATGAGAACACTAATGACAATGGACTTCGAGTCTTAGAATTGGCAGCATCGAAAAACATGGTCGTTGCGAGTACCAGGTTCCCGCGAAAAGATATCTACAAAGCCACCTGGGTATCACCTGATGGAGTCACTCGTAACCAAATAGACCACGTGTTGATAGACCGTCGCCACTACTCGAACTTGATGACGGTACGAACGTACCGAGGCGCCAATATCGACTCGGATCACTATCTTGTTGGTATGGTCTTCCGAGGGCGGATTGCCTTGCGAAGACGTATTGCATCCGCCGATCAAGTTCGAATCAACACGGCTGCCCTGCGCAATGAAAATGCCAGTAACACCTTTGGTAATGCGTTAGGACTCGCCCTAGAATCGCTTGATTTAGGGAGAGTAAGTCCTGGGGCCAGTATGCTGGGCGTAGATGAGAAGTGGACACGCCTTAAGAATACTGTCATTAGTACTGCCAACTCCATCTTAGGCAGCAGTCGTAGAAATCGGAACGACTGGTTTGATGATGAATGCAAGCTAGCGACTGAACGTAAGAATGTTGCGTACCGAGCAATGCAGCAATCTCATAGAACGCGGGCACGCGAAGAAGAATATAAAGAGCTCAGAAGAATAGAAAAACGGCTTCACAGACAGAAAAAATCAGCCTGGGAGAAGAACTTAATCTGTGAAATAGAAAAAAGCCGAGAGCGAGGTCAGCACCAGGCGCGGAAGTTCTACCAATCCATCCGAAACATGACGCAGTACACACTACGCTGCACATACTGCAAGGACGGAGAGGGAAATCTGATCACCGATCCACAAAGCATACTGGAGCGATGGGAAGTGTACTTTAATGAATTGCTAAATGGTCAACTCACTGCAGAAGTGGAGGCTCCACTACTTCAAGACGAATACCCTATGTTGCCGTCACCAAGCATAGAAGAGGTTGAGAAGGCTATAGACCGGCTAAAGAAAAACAAAGCCCCGGGAGCTGATGGTATACCAGCCGAATTATTTCAACACGGTGGGCCAGCTCTACGTCAGGCAATTCATGATATTATAGTGCACGTGTGGGAGCGTGAAGAAATGCCAGAAGACTGGCGAAAAGGTATAATATGCCCAATACATAAGAAAGGAAATGTCACAACGTGCAGCAACTATAGAGGTATCACGTTGTTGAGTACCGCCTATAAGATACTCTCCTCTATCCTACAAGACCGGATAACCCCATACGCTAAAACCATCATCGGACAATATCAGTGTGGTTTCATTCCAGGCAAATCAACAACTGATCAGATCTTTACCCTTAGGCAGGCGATGGAAAAATGTCTAGAATTTAACATCCCAACATACCACCTGTTTATAGACTTTAAGGCCGCCTATGATAGCATAGCCAGGGTAGAACTTTACAAAGCCATGAGAGAATTCGGCATCCCAAATAAATTGACACGACTATGTAGGTTGACCATGACCAACGTAACAAGCCAAGTAAAAATAGCCGGATTGCTATCCAGACCAATCAACATCTTTAATGGACTCCGACAAGGGGATGGTTTGGCCTGCCTCCTCTTCAACCTGGCGTTGGAGAAAGCAATCCGTGACTCTGGCACGGCAACAAGAGGGACCATCGTCAACAGGTCCAGCCAGATACTGGCTTACGCAGACGACATCGACATCATCGGAAGAACCGAGCAAGCTGTACACGATTCCTTCATCCAGATCAAGCAGGCGGCACAAAATCTGGGGCTGCACATTAGTGAAGGTAAAACAAAGTACATGGTGGCGTCGAATGCGAGAGGAACAGTTGGTCAAACAATCAAGGTAGCGGAGCACGAATTTGAAGTGGTGCAATCCTTTAAATACCTTGGGTCAATAGTAGCAGCCGATAACAATATAGAAGAAGAAATACGCGGGCGGCTTCTCAAATCCAACAGAGCCTACTACAGTCTGTCAAAGCTCTTCAAATCCAGAAATCTCACCATAACTTCAAAACTACTGCTGTACAGGACCATGGTTCTGCCAGTACTCACATATGGATCCGAGACTTGGGTGCTTAGCAAAAGGCACTCTGACCTCTTAGCCGCGTTCGAGAGAAAAGTCTTAAGGAGAATTGTTGGCCCCATATGTGAGGAAGGACGATTCCGGAGACGGTACAATCATGAATTGTACGCAATCTACCTTGAAGCAGATATAGTGACAAAAATTAGGCTCGGTAGACTTCGGTGGGCAGGGCACCTAGCTCGCATGAGCGAAGAGGAACCTGCTCGGAAAGTTCTTTGTGGTACATTCTATGGCAGACGACAGCGTGGTAGACCATGCTTGCGCTGGAGAGATGGCGTAGACCAGGACGCCCGGAGCCTTGGGGTGTGCAACTGGATGGCGTCGGCTCGAGACCGGGATAGGTGGAGAGACTTGTTGAAGGAGGCCAGGACCGGACCCCGGTTGTCGAGCCGATGATGATGATGATGATAGGCTTACTAGGCAACTCGGCATAGACTTTTTTTTCTTGAAACAGAATACCCATCCAATTATATGATTCGCTGGTTTTCAGGAGTTAAATAAAAATGGCGGGATGATGGACGGTTTGCGTTAGTCCCCCATATTAAAAACGCGTTGTCTTTTTTTTTAAATCTAACATCATGTAATTTATATCACTTGATCATAAGCAAATCATCAATCATAATAAAATGGTATGAAATCGTTTTAACTTAACAATGATAATTCACTTGTATTCGTAATACTTTTTACGTCCTCAGAAAAGACACCGAACTATATCCAAATTTATACGATGCACTGTGGAGTAAATGTTTGAAAAACGAGGCAAAATAATTTTTTGGTCCCAATGGTTAGATATCCGTCTAAAACGATTTTTCGTGACATTCAAAATATATTTTATATTTGTTTTAAAAGCAATAACACATGTTTTTTAAGATGTTTTTTTTTTTTAATTGTTGAGACACAAAATTAAAAAAAAATAACTTTTACCACTGTTTCTCATAACAGCTGAAATAAGAGTAGTTTACTAAAAATTAATATTCTTCCGACATTTTATTAATAAGTTTATCATAACTTAAAAAAAAAATAAAAAATGAAGATTTTAGCAAAAACTTCTTTTATATACATAAATGTTTCCGCTGTTGCATAAAATCTGTTGGGTTTTCTGCAGAACTGTTACAAATTTTTATTTTTATTATTCTTACGTAAGGAAAAAATACTTCAACCAATAATTTTATTACACATTTTCTGAAGAAAATTGACCCGAAGTCAAAAACTAGCATGGTCAAGAAAAATGGGTATTTCTTCAATATTGAATATTTCAAGATTAAACAAAACGTCAAGTTCATTTAAAAACGGTTATAAATGCTAGTTTTGCTTTTAAAAACAAAATACTAAACAAACGACCATTAATATTAATAGAACATTTTTTGTTAGCATGGGTAAGGGTGCATCAAAAAATGCCTTTTCTTGAATAGGTAAGAAATGATGGCAAAACTGGTGTAAGACGCTTGCAAAGGAACAATTTTATTTTTGGCATATATACAAGTATTATTTTCTAAAAGATTATCTCCCTGTAAGCCAGTAAGGGGTTACCCTGTTTATCAAAATTGTTTTTGTTTTAAAAAAACAGTTTAAGAATGCATAAATCATCACATTTTCTAACACCAATAACAACCAAACCTGTAGAAACTAGCAGTCAATTTTAGTTTCAAATGAAGCTTAAGAATTTGCTCTATTAACGAAATTCGACGGAAAACAAACAGGAAATGATTATGATAACACAAAAAATTGCATTTTAATAGGCAGTTTTTCAATTAAGTCGTTACAAATATTAATACAACTTTGTTACATAAAATTTATTGAATACATTCGAACACACCTTCAATTTAATTAAATATGTTTAAAATTAAATCAAATGGTGCAAAATATTAAAATCATAATTAATTGAAATTTGCAGTTTTTTTTTAATGTGCAAAAAAAATAGTGCTTTCATTTTCATTGACTTTGAACATGTCGTACTAAAAAACAAAAATTGTGCATTTTCTTAACCTATGGGAATAAGACTATAGTTTTCTAAAAACTTTACTTCATAATTTTGGAATTTTGAAAATCAACTTGTTTTTGCATGCATTTACTCCATAGTGCGATGTGTTGTAAAAAAAAAATAAATACAGTTATTTTTATTATGACCAACAAGTCAACATCAGCACGCTATTAAACGTGTTCCACATCAACTGCTGTAATAACTCACACGTAAAGTCGATGAACTGGGAAATAATGAAGAATGCATAAAAACTTAATACAAAGAGGAAACACAAAACAAGAAATAAAAAAAAAAACACAATAAGGTGGGAAACATTTCATTGTCGTCTTTTAGCCAACTTCAACAATAATTAAATTATAATTTTTATAATTATTTTACCTTAGGAACATTACATAAGAAATAAGAAGTATAAGTATAAGTAAAGTTAGAAATCTTACACCTAAACAAAGTGACGTAATTTTACCACCACGGGGGAATATATTTCCTATATGTGAAGTTATTTTCCTGCACAAAGTTGAATATTAAATTGTATGGTCAGGAAAATATCTTTAAGGGAAGTAAGTTTTCACATGGGAAATAATTTTATCTGTGGTGGTAAATATTTTCTCTTTTAAGAGATGATCGTCTCTTAAGGTGAAAAATAAGTTCATCTAAATTTTGTGTGTATTTAATTCCGTCTACAATTTTAACAAATTAAATAGTGAAGTTGTTTCCCACCTTCAACGGGTAATAACATCACATCACATTAATGAAAAGCTATTTTTTACAAATAGAGAGAAAATATTTCTGACCTTATGTAGGAAATAACCTCATCTAAGAAAACGGAAATTACTTCTTACCTCAGATGAAGTTATTTCTCATGCGAAGCTATTTCCTGGGAACCTGTTTCTCTACACCTTAATTGGGGCACATAAACTGGTGCAGAAAATAAGTTCATGACAATAATCTTTAAATGGGAATTAACTTTATCTGTGGTGGATAATAATTTCACTTTTCTTGATGAGGTTATTTCTCATATATGGTCAAAAAAATGTTTATCTATAAGATTTGTGTTAAAATAAATCCCACTTACAATTTGAAAATGTTAAAAATTGAAGTTGTCTCTCAACTTCAACAGTTAATATCATCATTTGCTACAAAAAATGAATACCTTATGTGAGAAATATTTTCACGAGGTGTCATCGACATTATTTCCCATGTGAAATTATTTCCCCTGAAGTTATTTCACTGAACCAATCATTAATAAATTTGGATTTATATGTAAATGGACATTATTTGTTAATTTTCGTAAGAGTAAAGGCCCAACTATAATGCGCATGAGTATGCATGAGCTATTGTCAAAATCGCATGTGTAAATGAGCGAATACTTACAGTCCTATCTATGGCGTTGGCTATAATGGAGTTTCGGTAAGCTACGCATGCATTTGACAATCCGAAAAAAAAAATTATGTCATTTTACCAAAACAAGACTACGAATTTGCATTAAGTTATCCATTTTATCAATAAATCAATAATTTTTTCAATAAATTATGCATTTTTAACACAGTTAAAAGAAACTAAAAGGAAAAGATTTTTACATGTTCATTATATGCATTCGACATGTTTGTATAAAAATGACGAAACAGCTCGTTTAATTTTCACAGTAAGTCATACTAGCTCATGCGCATTACAGTTCTACCTTAATACGTTATCAAATGTCTATCAGATGGTTTAAAAATCATAAATAGAGCGTTCCTTTCATTTTAGACGCAAACACACTTTTGTATCAAAATTTTATAATACTGATTAAAAATGCAGATTGGGACAGAAAAAACAGTTTTTTCACACCTATGCACTGAACGAAACACCAAATAAATAAATAAAAGACAATATTATTTGCTTAAATTTATTTTTAAAACATTTTATTTCTAAATTTAAATAAATAAATATTAAACAAAATGATAAATAAAAATGCATAACCTTGCATATTTACATTTAATAGCAAGTTTTTGTAATAAATAACTAATATCATAATTTAATTAAAACTACAAATTTGGAAAATGTGAATAATAATCTAATGTTTTTATGATTAATAAATTAATGTGATGATATAAAATGCGATTATTAAAAATATTTAAGTACTTTTTGTTTTTAATTTAATCTAAAATAATATTTTTACATAAATATAAATTTTTTCTTAGTATTTGTTTTGTTGGAATATTTTTATTATTATGAATTTTGTTTTTTAAAAATATGTCATTTTATGATACTTTGGCATTGATATAAAATAATCTTAAATAAAATATTAATAAGTATTCATTGATAAAAATAATTTTTTTTAAATATTGTTTTAAAATAAATGTATGAATTTTATTTTAAATACAATACTAATTATAAACTCTTATTTATATTTTTATAATATAACATTTTACTTGGCGTTTATAAATATAATACATTTTTTGTTTAACTTAGTTAACGAAGGAACATAATTTACCTACTTTATACATATTTACATGATAAAATTTAACAAATTGTTATTAATTTTTTAACAAAACATGTTTATTATTTGATTGTAAAAGTCCCACACATCTTGAAGTAAATCTCTATACTCTTCCACTTTTAAAAATTCAAAAATATCATGTCCTTCTTGTGTCTTGTTGTAATTATATGGATTTGTATCAGTCAAAGTGGGAAAGGATATACCAGAGGCTTTAAAAACAAACTTGCATTCATTGATGTTTCGATTGACTTCAGTTAAACTATTATTGAAGAAATCGATGATTTTACTATTGAAATCTGTATTGTTGAAATAATGAATGTACGAGTTGTTATGTTGGTGAAGTTTCATTAAGTAAGAGAACACACATTGAACGTTGTAGAGTTTGCCAATTATTATTTCAAGTTCTTTATTTATCTGCAAAATAAGAAAAATAAATTTTGCAATTAATTTGTATGTAATTAAATATTTATTTTATATAACTAATTATATATTTTTTTCAATATTTACCTGTTTTTTTGTTGGGTTTTTTTCGGAGAAGAGATCTTTGATTTTAGTTTTGTCCATTCTGTTGTTAATGTGAATATGCATCCAAAGCTCCGCTTTTATATTGGCAGCTTTTCTCTGTAACAAGACAAAAATAAAAAATAAAATTACATATGTTATACAATTTTCTCATAGAACTATAATTTAATCAAAATAACGTAATGATTACGTTCCCCAAAGGAAATGATAAAACAAGAAGTTTCTAAACAATAGTTTCTATTCAACTTTTTATTTTTTTACCCTGTAGAATTGCACTGTATATCTTATGTCACATGCAACAGAATTTGCTTGTCGCACAAACCCCTTCCCAATAAGGATTTCGATCAGAGACAGAGAAACTCTGCGGTCTTCTGCGCAACTACTGTGGCAACTGACGATCGTGTGTATACTCCGATTTCAACTTCTTTTCGGAAATATCCAGACGCCCGGACCGGATTCGATCAAGAACTTCGTTTTTAATTTTCTATTTTGTTGCCAATTGTTTTCTCCTTTACTTTGTATTTCTTCTTTTTCATATTTTTCTATATTTTCATTCTCTTTCGCATTATCTTGATCACTATGGCATTATTGTTCAATGAAATACAAAAAAAGAGAATATACGAAAAGAAAAACATCTTTTGTGATGATCGACAATTTTGTGTTGCCATCTATTGGTGATAGTTCGATCTACTTATGAGTGTTAGCAATAACATAAAAATACACCCATCAATTATGTAATTGGACAAGTGAAGTGATAATATATTAGAGGAATGATTTGATGAACGAGTAAATCAAGAACTTGAATGAACTTGGCCATTTATACACTTCCACTTACAACATATACAACAGTGTCAACACTGGCAGACTGATTGGCACATCGTAAAGAATTCTAGGTGGGCATTTAATTTATGCAAATGATGATGGCCGAATGATGGTGGCGGACATGTTAAGCAATAATTAACTTCCTTCCGATTCTACAAAATACAATGTAGAATTATTTGAATTGAAGAATATTTTTCTTATTACTTGTGTTTATCTACTTGTTATAAAGGACCAGTATTGGTTTCGCTTAAAAAAAGTGTTTAAATATAAATAAAATTCGAAGAAGTTGTGTATGCAGATGTTTGAAAATCTGCATCTGGATTTAATTTTTAAGTGGTTCCCGAAATTTGAATTTTTATTGTTGAGCCAATTATGGTACCTAAATAATTTTGGCAAGACAATTTTTTTCACTTAAAAGTAAATTGAAACGTTTTAAATAATAATGTATAACTACCATAACATTATAATGCCGTAAAAGGGTTGCCATAGCAACTCTAAAAACAATTAAAAAAGAAATTTATTGATTTTTTTGATGGCA
Source organism: Baccha elongata (assembly GCA_951217065.1). Classification (NCBI taxonomy): domain Eukaryota; kingdom Metazoa; phylum Arthropoda; class Insecta; order Diptera; family Syrphidae; genus Baccha; species Baccha elongata. Next base: position 36,737,733 of record OX578272.1, read on the forward strand.
GTTATAGCAGTTATACATTATTGTTCTCAACGTTTCAAACTAGTTTTAAGCGAAAAAAATTTACAAGCCAAAATTATTTACCATATGGTTATTTTTTTCTGCATTTTGGAGTGCTGTATTTTTGGTTTACGGCCATTTCCGGTAGCCATAATTGTCATTTATTGATGAGTGGCATTCAAAGAATTTCTGGACAAAAATTCAGGCGCGCGAAAATATTGTCCCAAAATCGTTCGCTAGCTCTCGAACTATACATATATACAAAGTGTCTCATTAAAGAATCAAAGAAAAACTGTATTATGAAAAATCATCCACAAAAAAGGAGAATCGCCTGAAAACGCTAAAGAGCGATCATCTTCATTTCCACATTTGAGGTGACTTTCCTATTCCTCTTTTTAATTTAACAAAAATAAAATTAGGGTGATTCTTCATTTTAATTTTTGAATTATTTTTCATTAAATTTTTTAGTCTTTTATTTTTTAGTAGGTAAATAAACAACTTCACCAAAAATGTCTGGACGATTTTTTATTTTAAAGTTTTGTAAGAGCGATTTTACAATTTATCGTATTTAGCCTGGTTAATTAAAGTCTATCAAATTTATTCATATTAACTACATCCCATGAAACCGACTTTTTTTTTCTTGAAAATACTCGTGACTATCGATTATGGTCAAATGAATTTGTATTTCCCGCCTGAATTTAAAAATATTTCAAAGTTTTGAATCATTGGGAACAACCTCATTCTACTCAGTACCTACTCAGTCTTGTATTTTTATTTATTACTGAACAAATAGTCACAAAACTTAATGGTGATTCACAATATTAAATGTTATTTTCAGTTTAAACATTGAGCCAAGACTTACAGCCAACCTTTCTTTTTATTAAAGTGAATCAAAAGAGTATATCCAACTTAATTTATGAAATTGTGAAATATAGCACGCGTCAAATGCATGTAAAAAAAAATCACAAAATCCATATGGGTAGGTACAGTTTAGCACTTTTACAGGTAAGGTTTAAAATCCACTTAAAAAATTCCCCATTATCGATGAAAGACTACGGCGGTAATGCCCAAGACTTCTTCAAACTGTCCCATATACAAAATCACATCACTGTTCTCACTGCTCGCGTTTACGGTCAATTAACTATAATCGCCTTCACTTACGATATTGTATCTTAAATTCTTATAAAACAAACAAACAAACAGAATGCATCATAATAAAATATCTTAAATGTGGAAAATCCAAACGAACGTATCTACATATAAGAATATATATAAGAATTTCTGCCAAATTCCCCACATATAAGCAGCGGGCACGATCAAAAAACCTCAAATCTGTCATGAGTCAAGCTTACTTCTTTAAACACCACAGACACTTAGTATTAGCGATAGAAAAATATACAAAACAAAAATCTATCTTCTTCTTTTCTTGGACAGGTAGACACAACCGCAGACATTTATCTAAAAAAAAATCCGATAACCACAGTCAATTGATTCTTTTCTTACCGCGCGCAAATGCACTTCAACTTTGCAACATAAAATTATGCAAATTTATTCACCACCAACTAATCGCGTACTGCGCATAGTAAATATATGCACAGCAAACAAAACAACAACAAAAACGACATAAACAATTTTTATAATAAACAAAGCTAATGAAGAAAAAAAAAATTACTTAAAAAAAATTAAAGCGGATAATGTGCTATAGACGACAGCCATCTCAAAAGTGGTGTTGCTAATCAGGGGCCAACTCAGCCAGCACACGCAGAGACGTACTCGTTACAGCCAGCCGGGCGCAATTAACTGACGCTTTGCTGTCTACCGAGTACCTACTACCGATATAGCTTCTGATTGTACCGGGAAATATAAACAACAACAATTAAATGATTCGCCACGTTTAGGTATATGTTGATGGAAATTTATGAATGAATGGAAGTAAATGAGATACGCGCGCTCGTTTACTTGATTGTATTTTAATCATAATTCATTATCTACTACTTTTTATATATCAGCTTATTGTGATTTAATTTTAATTTTATATATGTAAATTTAAATAATGTCAATATAATATGTATAATTACATAATATTAGTTCTATTAGTATTGTAATTATATATGAAAGAATAATAGCTTGTCGATATTATTTGGCGCACAAATATAACACCCGATACCAATTTTTTTAGATTAATCCGATTTATTAAGGAATTATTTAATATTATTTTATACGTCTGTGTGTAATATTGATTTAGTTCTGACGTCACGATATTTTGTCAGCAGTTCCTCTATAGCTAATATTGCTCATTCTATAAAATCAAATCAAATACTTCTTCATCAACAAATGCCAACAAAATTTACATTTGGAATAAGGGTTAAGTGAACAGCAATATCACACTTCTGAGAATAAAGTTGAAATGCTGAAGGAATTGCCGATGTAGAGTTTTGAATCACGTATCAGAAGCACTTTTATTTAGCATAATTTAAGTCAACTCATACTAAATTTTGATTTCTAGAGAGGGAAAGAGAGGAAGATATTTTATGGAGTCGCCGTTTAGGCTTCTTCCTCATTATCAGTATATTAAGTAGGAGTCAATGGTTCGTCAACAGCTGTATTTAGTCAGGATTACGTGAACAACGAAAAGCTCTTGCGACATATTCGAAGTTCAAGACTCTACTACACGACGTATAAGAACGGATCATGTTGGCAACTCTGACATAATATTAATGAACTATAAATTTATCCGTAGACCGCTTGGCTGTTAGTTAGTGAAGACCCTGTAGTGCTATAAATAAGACACGGTGATTGTCACATTCACCCAAGAAACTCTTGACCTTAATAAAAAGAAGACTACGGAATTAAGCTACGATCACTTTTGCGAAGATTTTATATAAGCCTGCGCATAAGCGCAAAACAAAAGATATTTAGGCTTATCCCGGACATTTAGAAAGGAACAGTCGTTCTCAAGTGCAAAAAATTTCAAATGAATGATCAATGATGAAAAGCGGAGCATCTGACATTCAGTCATGTTGAAAGTGTAACCTGTAACCCAAAAATACCCTCTAAGCTCTATACATTACAGTTGTTTGTCCAGTGCAGCAGGTGCATTGACAAAACTTGATCAAATAAGAAGTACGAGGATCCGAATAAGCCTCACGTCAAAAATACCATAATTCTGAAATGGAGTCGGGGAGGCTCGCTGACAATTTCTGATGTCAATTCGGGAGAGCTTTTGTAGGAAGTTATAATCCAAAGAAAAAGAAGAAGAAGAGCGATTTCCCACTCCAAAATTCATAAAGGTATCAATGGAACAAACAAATCTTAGCATAGATTGACTAAATTGCGACATGCTACTTAAGATATACCGTGAGAACAGATAAATTAACTAATATTTATGAAAAACTGTAGTTTTATTAAATAAATTACTAATATATTATATACTTACAAAATCTTCGATCGTGCTATTCAAATATGATAATGAATGAAAAGATTGATTTTGAGCTTCTCTTAATGACTGGTTGATATTTTGAGTACATTCAAATTGTGAAGATTCTTTTGAAGACGAAATTGTTGTCGGAAGGCTTAGTGTCGGACTAAGTGACAATAACCAAATCCAGACAAATACATGAAGGTAGGCACAAATTTCTGTAAAATAAAAGTGTTAAAGAGAATTAAAATATTTGATAGTTTTTATTGTAACTTAATGTTTGCATATATTTATTTTAAATTTAATCTTCTCAGTAGAATTTTTAGTTTAAAACAAAAATATTGAAGAGTGCGATAATTGCAGTGGAAAATTGTATGAAATCGAATCTTATTATAACAAAAATGTTCTAATTTCTTATAAGAAAAAGTAAAAGATCGAGTTTTCAGCTGAATTTGGCTTATAAGAAGAAATAAGTTTCAGATAGAATTTATTAGGCATATACGATACGATACATAGTTACGGTGACCATCCGTCCTTTTTTTGAGAGGACAGTCCTTTCTTTTGGTATTATGTCCTCTCTTCTTTTTTTGTCCTTCCTTTGTCCTCCTTTCACTGAATTGTTATCATAATTTCCTCATTTTCTATTTCAAACTTATTTAAGTTTATGTGTTTTCTTCATTTATAAAATATTTTTTTCATAATCTCTGAATAAGAATTTTCTATTTCGTGATGTATGTAGCTCGGAAATAGTATTTACTATTTCAGGACGACACACCATTTTCGTGCTATAAGCGTTAGACCGAAAAAGCGGAACTTTGGGTAGCATGCAAAAAGCTTAATCTCATTCCCAAATCTCATTTTTCTGAGCTAATGTAAGAAAAATTAAATTATTTTTCATTTGAAACGAGGCAATCGGAGAGGATCTGGTAAGGTAGAGATAGGCTTCAAGAGGAAATGGGATTGCTTGAAAGAGCTGCTGTATATCTATTTAATTTAAAGAAGTAAATAAAAGAAATTGAAGTAGAAGTCTGACCACGGTACTTTGAATTGAAGTATATTATTATAGACGGCTAGTTAAAAGAAAAAGTTGTTAGTTAGCTATTCCGAAACGAAAAGGTTCGAGAGGGGTGCAGCCTAGTAGATGAGAAGAAAAAGAAAGTGGATGGAATGTCTGCCGCGGAGGCTGTGGCATGCTAGAGCGCATGGCTCAGAACGACGGTTATAGGAGGGGTTTCTTGTCCCCGCGACATGACCTCACATATGTTTCAAAAACATAAAGAACATTTGATCATGAATAACTTAATTCGACGAGATCTTATGAGACTTTCAAATTCTCATGAGAACTCGTGTCAAATTCTATCGAGCTAATTATCTTTAATTACTTAGGTTGACCACTTATTTTGCCTAAAATTACAGTACTAGCTACATAAGCTGAATTTGAAATATTACAAATGAAATTACAAAACATTTAACTAAATTTTCTTAAATTTTTATTTTTGAGCGTTTGTCCTCTTTTTTGCCTCTGAAAAGAAAAAATGGTCACCGTATACATAGTGCGAGCATTACTAAGTGTAAGTTATTTCAATGATTTCGATCTTGTATAAGCTTTCAAATTATGTATTCTATCCATTTGAATCACATCTTTCATTTACCGAAGTATAAAGTGATGGTCATTATTTATTATAAATAATATACCTTTTTTTATAGAACGAATCAAAAAGGTCTCATCTGGAAACCCACAAATGCCAGTTTATCTAGAAAACCAGTTTGAAATTCATCCACAGATTATAACAATTATAAACATTAATAACTTCAAATCACCACACAAGTAGAATTCCTTCGATGAGACGAAGTATCCAAACCCTTTTAAGCTAGTATTCAGCCCACCAACCAAGTTTCGCCATCAAGAGACTTAATTACATAAGTACACATCGCACTTTAAATTGGTGCACACTTTAAGATGCACACGGCAAAATATACGGAAACATTTTTTTGTTGTCTTCCTTTAAAATAAAAATGTACAAACTCTGACAAATAGTTGTGCTTGAACAATTCTTGTATCTTGTGTCTTTGAAATACCTAAATTGTCAAGATTGAATTTTTTATGCGATTATAGTCGGCGAGATGTCGGCAATGTGTTGGTTGAACAAAAAAAAAAAAAAAATACTAAAAAATTTTATTCATGAACTACAATTTATTTAACTCAGGAGGAGCTTCGAAATATGTTGAGAATTTTCCAAACAGACCTCCACGTTGTATGAGACGAAAGGCTGGCTAAGACTTGAAAAGAAGAACAATCAAGTTCAAGGCATATACAGATATTTCATGTTGGTATTCCAAGATGCCGATTAGTTAGTTAAAGTCGTGCACACAACATAATAATTGAAGTGCGCTAAGTTAAATGTTGTTTTTCCGCTGCCTTGTGTGTGCACATGATTCGTTAGCGGGGCTTTGTAGTCTACATTATTGTTATAATTAAGATACAAAAATATCTACAAGATGTTGATCCCTATAATTGTAATGGTATCCTGGTGTATATAGATAAAGATACTAATCTACTTATGGTAGAGAAAAAGAAGATTTTATTTGATGAAATTCAGGCCAACATGTTGGAAGTGATTTCTCTCTATTGCAAGACTTTAATTTTAATTTATTTTAAATAATTAATTTTTGCAGTTTTTAACTTTTAAAAGAACAAACATCCAATACAATCTATGGCGTCGACATAGTTTTTTAGTGAACCTACGGAGCTAACTAGCACCATGTCAAGAAGACACAGAGCAATCTAACTCAGAAGAAAATCTTACACAAATTGCTTATTAAATTACCGTAATAGTAATAATATAGTGGCTCATTTAACAGCCATTCCTGCAATCTGAATGATCGAAGTAAAATAGGTTGTACGTATTTAGAGTACTTGCTTATTTTTGTCGATTTTTTTTATAGTTTTTTTTTTTTTTGAAAAAGTTTGTCTGCTATAGCACCATTATTTTAAAACTGGTGTCTTTTATTTTAACAGCTCTCAAAATTCAAAAAAATTGGAAAAAAATATTTTCTGAAAGTACATTTTTTCTCAAAAAAATAAAAAAAATAAATGTTGACGAAGTTATAATATATAGCTTAACCATGATGTTTTTCATCAGAAATTTGTTTTCCAAAAAAAACTAATTTACGATACATAAACCTGCCGTATAACCGTTTTTTTTTGTATTAAATATCTTTTAAACAAAATCCTTTGACCAATTTAATATTCTCCTTATCCGCAAATTTTGATTAATGGGTATCTACTACAGATTTAGTTTATGCCATTCGACAGAGACTTTTTTTCTTGCAACAGAAAACAAAATACCATATCAAATTTTCCGACTTGATAGCGTTTGTTTATTTTTCAGGAGTGTAAGTATGGCGGTTTGAGTAAGCCGCCATATTGAATTAAGCTTCCCCCCAAATAAATTAACGCTTTGCGTACACTGAAACTGAACAACCGGCCGATATCAGTTAGGAACAGCTCGAGCGGCTACTTCGGATGCTCGTCGGCATACACCAAAACCGATATCGAACTATCTATAATCGGCCGAGTTCGGAAAAGATATCCGGGGGTCTACTCTGTAATCATTCAAAAACAAACATTTAACACTGTTTTGTTTTTGTAATATAAAAACGAAATACAAGCAATTTATTCGTTTTCGAAAAATTTTACTTTCGGAACGAAATACAGAGTAGACCCCCCGGTCATACTTCGGCCGATGACGGGTTTGAAGTACGCGAATCGTAACAAAGGCTTATCAGACGAAAAAAAAAATATAAACAGCTTTTCGATAGAAAACATGATTTCCTTTTTTTATGCCTAACCTTTTTTTTGTAGGAATAACACTTAGGGCCAGTTATACAATCGTATGGTTCAAGATGGTTCAAATTTTTAAACCTCTGATTTCCATAGATAATCTGCCAAAATCGGTGGGTTAATAACTTGAACCATGATTGTACAACTGGTCCTTAAGAAGTTAAGACTTTTGAAAGTTTATTATTTTAAAAATTCGAAAAAAATGCTTTTTTTTATTTTTTATTTTTAAAATTTGAATAAGAACTAAATTTGTGTACCTAGGTACGCTATAACCAAAAAATAATTTTTTTCGGATGAAATTTTTCTTGAAAATTTATTTTAAAATTTTTTCATATACAAACTGGATAAATAGGTATATCTCAGTACGAAAATATCATATGAAATTTTATTAAAAGCTCTAAATCCATATCTTACAGAATTTCAAACCGAAATCAATGTACGTGTGCAAAAATTATTTTTTTTTTATGTATGAGTTAAAAAAAAATTCCAAAATCGTTGAAGCAGCTTTTGAAAAATAAGGTTTTTTATTAAATAATTTTTTTGAAAATATGTTTAAAAAAAAAACTTTTCTGAACTTAATTTACTTTACAAAATTTATTTCATAATTATATTTTCATAGATTTTTTTAAATATTTAATTAAGAAAAACATTTTTTTAAAATTATTTAAATCTTAACACAAAATTAAATTAAATACCGTTATATGGCACGGTACCGTGAAACGAATTTTCTCGAAAATTTGGTTTCCACAATCTGATAGACCTATTGTCACCTCATTGCTGATGTGAAAATACATTGAAATCGTTAGAGCGGTTTCCGAGAAAAATATGTTTTTCGATAGCGGTTATATGACAAATACCGTTATATTTAGGCCAACAGAGTGAACTACAAAAAAAACTCCAGGCATATAAGCCTAAAAACTTTACCTATACCAAACTTGAAGTAAATATGCCCACCCGTTTAGGATGCAGATGCAGAAACCGATAGACAGAATAGACAGATGGTACGGAAACTATTGTTTTTATAGTTAAACCATTGTTTTGATAGTAAAATACTATTGAAACACGTCCCATAAAATCAATAGGCGCACCATTGACAAATTAATGGTACGTTTTTCTCAGAGTGAAGTACCTACCTACAATCGCAACTAAAAATCATATATAAGACATTTTCGAAAAACACTGTTTTAACGCTGTTTTATAGCATACAGGTACCGTTATTTTATGTTCCGAAATTCCAATTGAAAACAAAACATTTATACCCAAATAACCAAAGAACCATCAAGTTTTAAAGAAATAGGCCATACCATTTAGGCTATTAATTTATGGGAAAAATATTCCGGACCTTTATTTGAATGAAAAAAGTTTCTTAAGTATGGGAAATATCTCTTGATGACGACATCAACCATCCCGTATAAGTGTATACGGAAAAACCAAAAACTACACCACCCATAGCTGAAAGAATAAGACCCTACACTGGAGTTGTTCTTCCTGCGTGTACAGTACCTACATACATACAATTTCCAAAAAATATATTGAATCAAATTAACGGAAGCTGGCATAAATTTGCTTTTAATGACAGCTGGAGTGACAAATTTTGATCGAATTTCAAACAAGAAGATCCCCTTTTGATTATGATTAACAATTTGGATTCAAAAGACCTTAGTCACAAAATTTTTTCTCTAGTCAGATTCGCAGTATAAAAAAGAACCGTATGGTTAAAATGAAAATACACTTTGCTCTATTTGAAATCTTGTACCTACCTGTACCTATAGCCGAAATTGCTCACGTTCAGACATGTACGTACGAATAACCTACATAGATGAATTTAAAATGATCTCTTACTTAAGTCACTTAGTCAACAACCAGTTTCTCTTGTTGTAAAATCTACACTATTCCGAGAAGAATTTAACTTAATTTAAATGCTAATACAAGAAAAAAAATACACACACAAACACACGTTCATCAAAAATTTTAACTTATGTCTGACGTCACAGAATCAATCATCAAAAACAAACCAACTCTCTTAATTCCCCCTAAAAAAAAAAAGACTTCAACTGATTTAACACAAATCTAAAAAAATTATCCAACAAACGGAAACAACAACACCAACGAATAAAAATGGCTATGCCCCTTTATCTCTTGTTGGTATACCAAGAAAAAAAATCTTGACCAAGTCAACACAAAAAAAAAAAAAACAAAAAACACTACTCACTTGTCCGCATCCGATTGAAACCAATTGATCGACTGTATTTGGTTGACAGGCGCATAACGGTTTCGCTGTCGTCCTTTATTTGGAATTCAAATTTACAACTTTCGGAATTATTATGATGGTGGTTTGAATTTTCTGATGATGACTGGAAGGTGGTTTTATGAATTAATTGTTCCAAAAGAATTAACGATGATGGACCATTTTGTATCTTTTTTGTTGTAAATGCTGTCCGTTGATCGCGATCTAACATTCCACTTGGATGATAATATGTTGAAGAATGTTCTTCTTTTGCTGCTGCTACTTCAGCCATAGTTGGCAAGCGTGATGGATACATTTTTTTTTAATATATTTAATTCACAAATCTTTATCACAGATTTAAACTGTATTTATAAATTGTTTTCTTTTTTTCTTTTTTTTTTTCACTTAAATAAATTTTTTGTTGGTTAGATAAATTCACTTAAGAAAAACTGAACAAATAAAAAATTATTAACACTTTTTTATATGTTCTTTTTAACACTTAAAAGGATCTCGACCCTTTTTGCTTGAAAGCTGCGAACTAAATGTGCTAAAACCACTTGGCTTGTTTCTGTTTGCAGCTACCAATAGTTTCTGTAAGTTGTCGCAGCTTAACAACGCCTTTTCTATACTTGCAACGACCGACGACAACGGCAAGAATCGATCTCGTTCATCATGTGGGGAAAGATGGTTGTTGTTATATTAAAAGGCTTATTACATTTATAATTGCTGATATTATGATATTTGTCGAATAGTCATTGGGTAGTGTGTGCATCAACTACAGGTTACAGTGGGGTTTTCTCAAAACACACATATAGGTTTAAAATTAATAAATGAGAGAGTATTTAAAATGGTAGGTTGTTACACACAGGTACAGTGCACAGACAGGTTAGCTCTAATTTTAAAATGTTCAACCCTCATAAATGGGGTTGTAGAACAACACAACGGTTTTTAACGTATTATTAGTTTTGAAATTCAAACTTTTTTGATACAATTTCTGATTTATGTATGTACGCATGAACTTCAAAGACTCTGCGACACCACCAAGATGAGTTGTTTTTATTTTTTTTTTGTATTAATTATAATCTTTTTTAAGCTTCATTCGTAATATTTCTTTTTTTTTATTCAACGGAAATGGACAACACACATTGCATTTGCACCGATGTCAACGGAAGTCAAACGATCGACAGCCAAAAACGTAAATGGTAAACCATACGCACACTTTATAGACGTTGACAAAGAAGTGACAGCATGAGGATATAGGGACACTTATATATATACTGACTTTATCGATGACAAATTTTAATTATTTAATAAATTTTTAAATTTGGCACAATCAAAGTTATATAAAATAATTAAATCAATTTAGTTACTTAGGATTAAAGAATTAAGAAAGAGACGAGAATATTAGAGTACCACGCGCACCGGAGGAACGATTCGCATTTAAATACATTTGACAAGTGACAGCTCATTTAACACCAATATAAATGCAGAAAAAAAAATCAAAGAAGAAATTATCAACTTTAGAGCGTATGTTGGTAAGTATTGGGCATGCAGGGGCCAAGAGATTACCGATTGAAAATTTGCAAATTATGAATGAAAGAAGCTATACGCGTTACTACTTTAATCAACAGGTACCTAAGAGAAAGAGAGCGAAAGAATACAAGAAAGAGATTAACAAAAATAAAACTTCTAGATACTTTTTGTCTCAGTCTCAATCTCTCAACTTATCGGATTCTCTTGTTTGGTGGGTGCTTGAAGCTTGACTTTGTATAGAGACTTTAACTTAAGTTGTGGGAGTTTTTTTTTTTGGTATTTATTCCTGGGTAAATATCTCATTTCTGTTTAACAGTTTGTCTTAAGAAATAATTTTGGCTAAAGAGATAAACTCAAACACTCAGGTAAAAGAGAGAAAAGCAAGTTATTGGGATTGGTAATTGAGTAATATCGTATTTACGATATTGTGTTTTTGTTTCGTTATTTGCATTGCAATAAACGTTTTTTTTATGAATCACACGTTTCGATTTATAGTTCTGTGTTATTGTTTTTATTTTGTTATTGTTTTTATTTTAATAATATAGTAATTATTTTAATACGTGCGTTGCTACGGGGCGGCGGAATAAACTCAAATAAGTCTTGTTTTTCACATTAAAGTCTCTCCCACCAGGATCCGTAACTTTTCCGGTATACAAAATACCCTATGTTTTAATCTAGTGCCCGCAATGCATCTACCTACCATCCATCCACATTTCTCGTTGGGGTGTGAAAGCCGAATAAACAAATCTCTCATTCAAAAAACATTTCACATTTAAGCCTCTCCTAAAGGAACCGTGCATTTTTCCGGGGTAAATAATGAGTCTGTCTAAAGGCACCTAATTTCGCGTACGCAAAATAGTTCTCTACAGCTCCTGTACATACAGTATGTAGTCTGGCAGGCACCTTTTTGGCAGTTTTTATATTTAACAGCGCCTGTATGGCCTGTTTCGCGGTTTTAATAATATTTTTCAAGGAATTTTAACTTCCGGATTTTTGTCCGACGGGACAAACATCTCAAAGGTCTCATCCATCTACTTGTTGACTTTTATCCAAATCCGTTCAATGGTTGAGGCTTGGAACAAACACCCAAGTATATTTAATTTTTCACATTTAAGCTCTCACAAAGAAACCTTTTGTTTTCAGTGATAAAAATAACCTATCTTTTGGTCCCAGTCTCTCATTCATTTACTTTTCATTCATTCACATCCGTTCTGTGGCTGCAGTTTAAAAAGCGAAATAACATATCTCCAATTTATTGAACACTTATAAAAACATTCACATTCGTTAGTAAACCCTACTACACGGTTAAAGTGTAAAAACATCTGTTATCTGAAATTCTGACAAAACCAAGTTCGTATTTATCAAACGCTAAAGCTCTGTTCCACGGAAAACAAATAAATAAATAATTTTCTCTGTGACAAACAGAAAAAAATCAAATTTCACACAGATCCGTTCAGCCATTCTGGCGTGATTGAGTAACAAACATTGTTCCTGTATGGGATACAATTGTTATTGCGATCCCATAGGAACCGCGCATTTTTTAGATTTGAAACTAAGTTTGTTTTATTTCCTGACCCAAAAACTACCACTATGCATAAAATCATACCGAGCCTTTGTTCTGTGGAAAACAGTAAAAATCTTACTCACAGGAAATGTTTTTTTTTTCAGGATAAAAAGTAACCTATGTTTTATTCCAAAGACTATAATCTATCTCGTGCCAAATTTCATCCAGATCCGTTCAGGAGTTCTGGCGTGATTGAGTAAAAAACACTGTTCCTGAATAGGATGCAATTATTATACGAACCGCGCATTTTTTAGTTTTTATAAAATTTAGCATATTTCATTTTTAAACCCATTTCTCATTATGCATAAAAACATGCCGAGCTTTTGCTTTTTTAAAAAAAGAAAAAATCTATCCCACGGGAACCGTAAATTTTTTTTTTAATTATATTGAAGATATGAGAAACATAAGCATCTAACTATTGTCCTTGCTAATTATCAATAGGTATTTTGAACATATTTACGTATAGCTAACTCTTTCACACCACAAGAATTGATATAGGTAAAATTTAATTTGGTTTTTCTATAAATTTTTGCTCTGATTTGTATTGTATGACAGATTCGTAAAAAGAATTATTATAAAGTTTTAACTTGTTAGGTTATAAAGTAAAGGTTTGTAACTGTAATGCAATTTATTTAAATTTAATTTTTTTTTTTAAATAGAAACAGTAAAAAATTAAACATTTCACCCCAATAACAATATTTATTTTGTACGCGTTTAAACTTTCTATATTTAATTTTTACCTTCAATTTTGTTTGCTTTAGTAAAACAAAATACATAAGTTGTAAATCCCTATTAGTTGTAAAGAACTATTATAAAAAATCACTTTTTTATCCGCGTTTAAACTTTTTATATTTATATATTATGTTTACCTTAAATAATATGTTCCTTGATTCAATTTGTATTTTGTATTTATTAATTTCAAAATCACTTACAAAGTAGGACATATGTCTTATAATTTGTTGTAAGCCTTTATATTAATTTAAGAATTAAAAACAATTACTTTAATAATTTAAAACTAATGCTTCTATGTACATTATATATATATTCCCTACTTTCAAAACTTTCAATGATTTGCCAAATAAGTGAAAACTAAACTTTTAAATCTTCTTGTGCTTCTGATACCTCTCATCGCGATTGGCAGGGAGTTCCAAAGGCGTATAACATGAATAAAAAATTGACGCTGAGTGATAAGATATTTAAATCCAGGTATTATTAGAGCGAAAGACCTTGTTGAATGAGGGAAATTCAGCCTACTGTATAAATAATCCGGTTGCTTGGTTTGAATGATTAGATGCAGGTAACTAAGTGAACGAAACTTCAATAAACTATCCAGGCTACAACCGCAAATTTGTTTAGAAAAGGAAGAAACATGGTCATATCGTCGAAGATTATAAACATAGCGGGCAATATTGTTATAAACAACATTAAGTTTGCTGCTGGTCGCGTAGTCCAAGTCACAGAAAATTTCACATCCATACAGTAAAACAGGAAGTAAAAGAGTTTTTGCTAGTAGGAGTTTGGTGTTTTTGGGAATGAAGCTTTGAGTGACGAGAACACGGAGGCTTCCATAAACCTTTCCTATTGCACTATTTAGATGGTTATTCCATGTTAGGGTACGATTGAAAACCATTCCCAGATTTCTGGCGGTGCTGACATAATCAATGGTTTTATCCTCTAGTTTCAATGGGCTTAAAGTTGACACATCAAACGTTTTACGATAGATGGGTAAGGCTTTCGACTTGGCGGGATTTAAGCATAGGTAATTTTTCTTGGACCATCGTGAGATGAGTAGTAAATCCTCGTTCATTAAAGCAACTGCTTCATTTTTCGCTGGTAGAGGTCGATTTATCAAAAGTTGCACATCGTCAGCATATAGATGAATTTGGCAGTTCTTTATAATAAGTGGAAGTTCATTTATATATAGCGAAAAAAGGATTGGTCCAAGTATGGACCCTTGTGGCACACCGGTCAGAACATTCATCAAGCTGGATGCGTGACCATTTGATATAACACATTGTTGTCTCCCACTAAGATACGAAAGGATCAAGTTACTTGACTCTATAGTAAATCCATAGAAATTTTGCAACTTTTTGCATAAAATAGAATGGTTGACAGTGTCGAAAGCCTTTGTAAAATCTAGGAGGGTTAAAAGTGATATGTGATCCTTATCCATTGCAGTTCTTATTTCATCGGTTACTAGAAGTAAGGCGGACTTGCAGCTCCGTTGCGGCCGAAAACCGGACTGGCAGGTACTTAACAAATTGTTGGATGACAGATAATTTTGTATTTGTTTAAAGATGGCTTTTTCAAAAACCTTTGAAAGGAACGGTAGAATGGCTATTGGGCGGTACTCTGTAACAATACCTGTAGTTTTCTTAGGAATGGGAATGATTTTAGCTTTCTTCCATTCTAAAGGAAAATCAGAGGTTGTCAGAATGCTGTTAAATATGTGAGTTATTAACCGCAGTAAGTACGGAAGTAACAGCTTGATAAATTTGGGGATAATTAAGTCGAGACCAATAGCATTCGATTTTATCGAAAGTATTGCGCAAACAACGTCTTCCTCTTCTAGTCTTACAAAATTGAAAGTGCTGTTGACAAGAGTTGATTCATCTTCACTCAATAAGTTGCTTGTGATTGCCTCACTTGAGGACTGGGGCATGGAAGTGAATTTCTTGTTGAGAGCATCACAGTCAATACCGTCAGGTAGCGCTTGGGACTGTTTCCCAATACCGAATTCCCGCAGGCTTTTCCATACGCTTTTGCTACAATTCGAAGTACCAATTTTTTCTTCATAATAACGCATTTTTGCTGATCTTATCATTCTGACTACTTGATTTCGAAGCCTGCAATAAGCTTGGTGAAAATATTGAACCCTGTATCGTCTCTATTGACTGTAGGCGGCATCTCTACGTGACATCACAGCAGAAATGTCCCCATTCAGCCAAGGGGGAGACTTATGTTTCACGAGACAGGTTTTCACTGGAACATGCAAGTCAAATAGAGAATTAACGTTATTTTCTAAAAAGGTAATCTGCTGGTTTACATTTGGCATAAGATATATTGAGTTCCACTCTATGTTGTTAAAGTCACGCAACAGGTTAGATATGTTTATATTTTTAAAATCACGGTATTGAAAACTTTGTAGTCCAACCTGAAAAGCCATATCCAAGCAAGTAAAGATCAAATCGTGTTTGGAAAAACCGGGTGCTCGAAGCTGACTATAAAGCAAAACCTTTTCGACATCTATTAACTAAAGTCCAAATAATTTTGAAGAACTGTTTTTTTGCTTATTTAATAATCTACATAATATGTACATACATATGTATGTATGTATGTTGCTGTTAAATATTTGCTTTCAATATTTTTTTTTTTTTCAGAACAATAATTACAAAGCTTTCATAGATATCTTAAAAAAATTGCATAGTGCTTTGCTTTGCGTTTCGGCTGTGGAAATTTTGAAATATTGAAATATTAAAACACAAGTCATCCGTCCAATATTTAAAATTATATGAGCTCACCAATGCAGTTTTATTTTGGTTTATACCAAAATGTGGTCTTTTCGCGTTCTTCTTCAGTTAAGCATTGTTAATATATTTCGTTATATGGCAGGTAAAAATTCGAATTTCTCCTCTAGGGAATTAACAAAAAGTGCTATGTACGAAATTTGAACTAAATCCATTAAACCGTGTAGGCTGTAGGTCGCTGCACAGACAACTAAACATACGCACATACGCACATCCGCACAGACAGACCGACGGACGGCATGACGAAACCTACTTTTTTAGGTTTCTCTAGTATACGATATGTCATTTTTGATTAAAACCGATTTTTTTTACACGAAACCAATCTTGCCCTATTGAGCAAGTAAAAATCATAAAAAATGTTAAGTATACGCCACAGCTGCCAGTGCAAAATAATTTGAACTAACTCTAGAAGATTTTTTTTTTTTTTTTTGTTTCCCTCGAGGAGTTTGTCAAGAATGAAGTCACCTGACCACTTTGTAATCATGTGAAATCTCGATGCAATCTGGTAGAATAATCAATTGAAATATCAAGAAACTTGAAAAAAAAAAAATGATGTTGCACTTTTTTAGCGACTTCCAGTGGCCAATCCACTTGATTTTTGTGTATCGATGGCGTATTACACAAATATGTTATGTGGTCAAAAAAATAATTTAAGAGGAGTTTTGGTGTTATTTATAGCACAGAAAAATTCGAAATAGCTGGAACATCGGCTGCCGTTTAAATGGGGTTACAAAGTGTTTTACATCCATTATTTTGGAAATTTCTTTGGAACTATGAAATTTTTTTGAAAAAATGTGTGTACAAATTTAAGCTTAATGTATAATTCTCTTTTAATCGTATTAAATGAATCAATTTAAGAAAAAGCGTGATAAATTGTTACGTTATGATTTTTCAGACCACTGTAATTTTTCACTAGTGTAAAACGCATTTAATTATAATGCACTAAGATAATATTCAACTCTACTGTTCACGTAAACCAAGTGAACTCGAAGTCAGGTGAAACGAGAGAAACCCCAATTCATCAAAATATCCTTTGGTTAGTTCTGTAACGACTTGCTAATCGTAGCTCGACATTGTGAGTATAGGCTTGTCATTGAATGTAAGTTTGATCTAGAATTTTTATAGAAACGGGCGCAGTTTCGAGTTTGTTGAAAGAAAATAACAAAAATAAAGGACTATTACAAAAATATATAATTGGTTAACACTAATATTTCTTTAAGCAGTAGGCCTTTTTTTATTTCTTTTTAATTGCGATCATAATTATAGGTACTAAGGCAAGTTATGCATTCGTAAAAAAAAAGTTTTGAGATAACAATAAAACATGACATTACAATTATTCTCAATCAACAAAAAAAGCTAAACAAAAATAAAGAAGGTCCGACATTTTTCTCGAAAAATACGATCAATTTCGATATAAATTATATGAGTGATTTGTTGCCAGTTGTGATGTCCTTCGTCAGAATTTTTTTTCATAATCAGTATATTAACGGTGTCTGCTTTAGAACCATTTTTTTGACTATCTTTTGAATGGCTGCACCGATATTACTATAAAGAAAATACTTTATATGCATACATTCAACGTCAAATTATATATTATTATAATGTGTTTGGTAAAATAAGTGCATTAAATGGTAAACAGTGATAGTACATCTATGCTTCCTCCGAGAGTAAAATTTGTCTTGATATAAAGTCCATCTCATCTTAGATGAAAATATGTGGTTAATTTGGTGTTAGGAGTTTTACAAAACTTGGAGAAACCTTCAATTATAACCACAAAATTTATAAAATGCAAAGAAATTAATAAACAAAAAAGGTCCAAGGATTTTTTTTTATTTCCAAAACTGAAAAAAAAGTGCTAGTGGACGTAAAATTGTCAATTTTACTGAGATTTCTCTCATGAAATTAAATCATATCATGTTGTTAAGTTGAACATAATTTTGTTTGTAACAACGCGTAGAATAATGTGGCGTAGAATAATTATGACTCCCCGAGACATAAGTCCAAAATAATTTTTTTTGAACTTATGTCCCACTTTGATGGGATCAAAAGGTGGTTACTTGGACTCATGTCAGATTAAAGTGGGACGTTATTTCAAAAAAAAAGTTTTTTGGACGTATGTCCCGAGGAGTTATGTCCCTGCACCGAATAATGTATGTGTAATATAAGAACTAAGTTTAACTTGGTTATGATTTAGATTTAGAAAGAGTATGACATATGAGTAAACAGGCGTAATACAGTTTAATATTTGAGTAGGTATTCTACCTTCACAACTTTGTCGATAATTTCTATTTTTTTCTATTCTTTTTTTCGTGTGTGTGTAGTTTATTGTCATTGTGCATTTTGACTGTAAAAATACGTTATTTTAAACATTAAAATTGATATAATATACAAC
Organism: Baccha elongata; assembly: GCA_951217065.1. NCBI lineage: Eukaryota > Metazoa > Arthropoda > Insecta > Diptera > Syrphidae > Baccha > Baccha elongata. The sequence continues at coordinate 36,756,235 of OX578272.1, forward strand.
GGGAATTTTTAACATATTTTTGAAAATAACCGTGAAGTTTCAGAATACACATTTTGTTAAGCTAAAAATATGTGAAGTTGAAATCAAATTTATTATTATTTATCTGCAATGAGAGAAATGAAACAAATTGATTGATAACATTGCACAGGAGTCGGTACTCGTGAAATAAATTTCTCTCATTTAATTTGATTATCTATATACATACTAACGTCTATTTCAGTTGGTGTTTTCTTGCCGAAGAAATATTTGAATTTTGTTTTATTGAATTTGTTGATATTGTGAATGTGGCACAAATAATCTACCATAAGTGTACTAAAAAAATAAATATATTTTGATTAACATAAGAATCATCGATATATGTATGTACATAAAACAAAATGAAGATTTTACGAAAAAAAAACACTAAAACGACAATCGTTTTAATTTGAGGCATAGAGTGATTTTTTGACGTTTAATATTTTTCGTATGATTCTTTCGATGTGTATTTATTTATTAACCTTCCAAATTATGAATTTGTATATTATTATTTCATTGTTTACATTAAAACACAGATCTGATCTGAAAATAATGTAGGTATGCTTGATGAGAGATCGTTTATTTTAACACTTATAATTAATGTGTTTTTTTTATTAATAAGAGAATAATGAAGTCAGTTTCATCATATAAACACAAATTTTGAGAATAGTTCAAGACATTTGTTGTTTTTTTTTTTTTTTTCTTTTATCATCATATCTCTCCAATTTTACAGGTTCGTTATAAAAATATGCATGAAAGATTCGCCGTACAAAAATTATTGAACGTCCGCACGCCATGTCGGATGACAAACGAATTTCTGTTTAAGCATCTTTTTTCTTGTGATTATAGGTAAGTACTAATTGAACGGTGACCATTCTTCCCGTATTCCCCGGGACAATCCTGTATTTGAGTAGCCTGTCCCGGGTTTTTATAAAGGAAATACAGCTCAAAGTTTCGTGTCAATATACAAATGTCTAAAGTGAAACAGAATGTTTTTAAATGAATGTACATACAGTACCTACATAAATAGGTTCATCAATAATTTGTTATAGTAGTTGTTTATTTTTATGAGAACTGATTTTGTGTAGTTGTTCAGTAAATAAAGAGCACGACTGGGTAGCACAAACAAAAAAAAAATCGTCTTCTAAAACCAAAAAATACTACCCACGAAGTATTTCACGTTTGAAGAAAATCACTCAAAGCATTTAGAATGTAGATCCAGTGAACAGGCAACCGCAAATTCGCACATACGCACATATGCACATTGCACATCAAATATCAGTTTTGCTTTATGCTTCGAATTTTTTTCGACGCAAAATCAATACTCAAATAAACAAATTATTTTGAGTTATGATTCTGCCTCCGGTAACTTTTTTTTTCTGTCCCGGGATCGGCTTTGAAAAATATGTTCACCGTAACTAAAAGGCGATTTTTGCTTTCGTAAAAAACAAAAAAATTGAGATAACAATCAAACATGACATTACGATGAAAGAGAATACGATAAAAGTAGGTTCGATAATTCTGTCTGTCTGTTTACCTAATGTCCGTGTGTCAGTCTGGATGTATCGATACACACAGCCTATATGGTTGGGCCGATTTTCTTCCAACTTAGTACTCTCTTTTTAGAGTAATTCCCATTAGAAGTATTTTTGATTTGTATCCTATTTACCTTGTTTACTAACTGCGTCAAAAATAAAGGGCACGACTGGGTCGCACAAATTTGATTTTGAGGCAAGTTACATGTGGCAAGTTACAAGTTAAATAAAGAAATTAAATAAATAAATAATCCGTTTAGGCTGTAGATTTATATAGGCTGTAGGTGTATATATATATATACAGACAGACAGACAGACAGACAGATGAAAGGAATTGTCGGACCCAATTTTTTCGTCTTTTTTTTCCACGAATACAAGATTTGCTCCTATTATTCCGAGAGCTAGCGACTGATTTTAGAACATTATTTTGGAGCGCCTTTTTTCCAGTTATAGCTTCAAGGCCACTCATTAATTAATGACAATTATGGCTACCGGAATCCCCGGAAACCAAAGATACAGCCCTTCAAAGTGCAGAAATTACCTACCCAACTATAGTAGGTAATTAATTTTGGCATTAATTTTTTTTTCACTAAAATATAGTTTGAAACGTTTAAAATAATAATGTATAACTATCATTACATTGTCAAGCCGAAAAAGGGTTGCCAGAGTAACTCAAAAAATAGTAAAAAAGCACTTAAAAAAGAAATGTATTGTATTTTTTTTTTATTTTACTCTGGTGACCCTTTTTCGGCTGGATAATGTTATGGTAGGTATACATTATTATTTTAAACGTTTCAAACTACATTTAAGTATTCGTGGCAAAATTACTTACCTATCTTTGGTTTCCGTCCATTTGCGGTATCCATAATTGTCATTCATTAATGAGTGGCCTTGAAGCAATAACCCGACAAAAATTAAGGCGCGACAAAGTCCTGAGATCGGTCGCTAGCTCTCCTGCTATATAGAGCAAGTAAAAAAGTTATGTTAGCTGAGCTAAAAGAGCTAAAGTCATATAATTTGCTTATTCACACTATATGGGTTATTTATGGCATCTGAATAGCCTAACCAAGTAACCACCCGGACAAAACGAAACGAGAAACAAAGGATAACCGATACTGAATATCAAATAATAGATATTTGTTGACTTATGGTTGAACAAAATGGCTTAACCTGCAGCTGTAGCATGTGGCGCTGTCAAAACTACTGTCAAAATTAAGCTCATAAAATAATAGTGTAGCACAGTACGGCAATTTTCATTCAGGCATTTATCTTTGTTTTGGTTTGTTTTGTTTTCAAAATATAAAAAAAGTAACAAGCCAGCATTGAGTGAACTTGTACTAACAGCTACACTCTACAGCTACTGTTTAAGCTGCTGCTACACATTTTGGACGTGTTATAAGATAGTGGTTGTCTTTATCTTGACAGTGCTGCGAGCTACACAATTCTATTAAAGCAGTTAACAGAAAAAAATGACCTAAACACTAAATTTTCTTAAATATAGTTTGTCTACAATTAAAAACGAAATAAAATAAAAAAAAAACAGTTTATATTTTTCTACGTGTACAATAGCAATGTCTATCTTATGTCATACGCAAAAGAATTTACCTGTCGCACAAAACCGTCTCAAAAAGATTTCTACATAGCAGACAGAAATGACACAAACCCTACGGCCTTCTGTGCAAGTGCGACTGCTGCAGCTAACGAACGTGTGTATATTCCGATCAACTTCCTTTCGGAAATCATCCAGACGCTCGGACCGGATTCGATCAAGCACTTTGTTTTTAATTTTCTTTTTTCTTGCCGATTGTTGTCTCCTTTACTTTGTTTAATTTTTTGTTTTGCATATTTTTATCTGTATTTTCGCATTATTTTTAACATTCTTGGCATTATTGTTCAATGAAGTACGAAACACAGAGTACAAAAAAAAGAACATCTTTTTGTGATGATGGACAATTTTGTATTGCCATCTATTTGTGATTGCTTGAACCAACATAGGTATTAATGATAAATTGTCATTTAATAAATAAAAAAAATTAAATACGCAAATCAATCATTCTGATTCAGCAAGTACGATGATAATAATACTTTGTCAAAAGGCTTCATGGAAATATCCAAGCATGATATTGACAATTTATTAGTTTAATGATTAGATGAATGAATAAATCAAAAACGTGTGCTTGCCTTTTTGATACCCTCTTACACCTACAAACAGTGTTAACACATCCAGACTGTATGACGTTTTGAGTCATGCCAAACTCGTAAAGAATTCTAGGTGGGCATTTTATGTATGCAAATTATGAGGGCCGACTGATGGTGGTGGACATGCTAAGCAATAATTAGCTTCCTTCCGATTGAACAAAAGTATATAGAATTTGCGTTGGAGAATACCTATATCTTTATTATTTATTTTCTTTATTGCAGTGTTTATATTTCTCTTGCTATATAATGAGTATACCTGTTGTAAGGCAATTTATTGATTCGTCCAAAAAATTAAACATGACAATTCTTTGACACAGAAGTCGTTAAAAGTGGGTCGGATGATTCTGTATGCCTGTCTGTAAAATGTGTATCATCGATTTCATCAACTAGTGGGTTAGTTTAAAATCTTTTAAACTTGATGGTTCACAGTGACATGAAGGCTATCATGAAGAGAATACTATGCCCTTTCAATTTTATATTTGCAGTACATAGAAGATAGGGTATTTGACTAACTCTTAACAGTTACTGCTTTCTCCATTTAAGCTTTTTAGCAAACTTGAGCAATATAAAGTTTTCTAAAAAGCTTTACTCAAAATGATGCTTATAGCCCACAGGTTGGTCTACGGCAGGTTGGTCTACTAGCCGCCTTCAGTTACGACAATAAAGTTGGCTAAAGTCCATCTCAACTTGTGAGGACATCTCTTGCGCTATCTTCCTGCTGCGTGCACCATCACGAATGAATATGAAGACTCCTCGTTCTGGTGAGTTTATAAATTTGAAGTAAAACGATTTTAAGCGGTTAATAATTTGCATTTAGTGCAAACAAAATTAAAATTTTACTTCAACCCATTTCCAAATACTGAGTTTACAAAAATATAAATTAAATAATTAATTAAAATTAAAATTAAGCGTAAAATTTTGGTATTTTGGTTTGATCTAGTCATTCAAAATTAAAAAAAAAATTTAGTTAAAATTGATTGAGCCGTTCAAGAGAAAGCTCAAGTAAGAAAAAAAACCGTTCTATAGGGAGGTATACATATGTTTATCGTTAATAAGCTTGACATTTTCTTTTTTGCAGTTACAATGAAGACAATTATAAAAGTAGCATCTCCAATTTCTTCAAAAATCGGTGGAGTCATTAAGGCTGAACACACAGACAGACTGACAGACAAATAGGCAGATAGTCAGGCAAGACATACAGAATCGCCGAACCTACATATGTACATATATACTTTTAACGTCTTCTCTATCATCGTAATCTCATGTTTAATTGTCATCTAAGTTTTGTTTTTGGCACAAAATCATACATATAATATGTATGTACAATGTACATATGTAATTTGTCAAGTATCAACATACCAATATAATTGCAGTAAAAATATTTTCAATAAACAAAAATAAATAATAAAATATCAAACAAAATGACATTTATTTAAATGTGTTCTTTTTTACTAATGAGTAATTTTACAACAAGATAATGATTCACAATTAAAAAAAAAAGTTATTTTCTGTTTAAGCACTAAACTTTAATTTCCAAGCATAATTTTTTTTTTATTGGTGAATCAACAGTTTATACCTTTTAATTCATAAAATTGTGAAATGTGTGGCACGCGCCTAACTCGTGTATCTAATAATATATGTAAAAACCAAAGCTAATCCATTACAGGTGAAATACCCTTAATGCCAGCAATGCTTTACTTAGTTCTTTGAACTGTCCCACATCATGATTCCCCTTGGCTGTAAAAAGCGATATGCTCATTGCCCACGCTAATGCGGTCAATTTTATTGAATTCACTTTCGATACAGAATAAATGGTTTTAAATAGGAAAATCCAAAAGATTGTGTCTAAGAATATAACAACATTTACCAAATTCCCCACAAAAACAGAGCACTCAATCAAACATCGAGTTAGTCATGACGTGTCATGGTGTCAAGCTAAATGTTTTATGATGCTTAATAATGGAAACATTTACAAAAATTAATCTATGTCTATTCGTGGACTGGTAGACATATAGAACACAGAATTGCAGACAAATATCAACGTTGACAACAAGCACTTATGTAAAATGTATAGAATTTAAAAAAGTTAAAAAAAATACAGTACGTCCGAAGTACGGCTGAAAGTGTGAAGTGATGAGCTGAGCATTCATAGCTAACCGGGTATTACAGCGGAATATTTTAAGGGGAGGAATGCAACTGACTACTTCAATTGAACACTGTTTATAGAAGAAATGATAGAATAATGTTAAACAAAAAACATTTCGAAGTATTAATATAAGAAATATTAGTCAAGCTTACCAGATTTCTTAAAAAAATGTTCATCAAAATCGGTTGAGCTGTTCACAAGATAATCGGGAAAAAAAGCTTAAAATACAAAAAAATTACGTTATGGCAACAAATCACTCATGGTAAAATTAATAAAAATTGATGCATTTTTTTTTTGCGATAAAGGGAATTATCGGTAAGGTTCTTATGGTAGGTTAGGTAAGGTTATTTAAAACGGGTGCCTATTGTTTCGTCTTTTTCATTTTGCTTTTTGTTATTTCGTTTTTGTCACAATTATATCGGTTCACTTCGCAAAATCCGTTTGGTTTTTCGTTTACTTGGTTTCTCGATCATTTCGCAACACAATTAATTCGCATTTCTTATTTAGTTTCTCAAATATTTTGCATTTTCGTTTAGAGTACAATGAATTATTTAGCCTTGGGTTCTCTGATTAAAAGGTTTTTTCGCAATTTGTCTCAATTCAAATCTATTGCTTGTTTCGCATTCGATCACTTTGTACTCAGTCGGATTATTGTTGATTGTGAAAATGTTTTGAAAATATTATTTTTGTAAAGAATTTTCAAAGTATTAATGAACAATACACGACGTTAATTTCAATTATTTATTTAAGTTTAAATGTTTTTTTTCGTTTTTTTTTACATCTTTTTTTTTTAAAGTTGATTGATAAAAAAATTCTTTTTTGACAATAATTTTCTTCTACTAAAATTTGGATATTTCACAAATATGAGGTTTTAATATTTTCAGAATGTGAAAATATTAAAAAAAAAACATTTCAATTATTTCGCTATTTTTTTTTTTTTTTTTTTTATGGTAAGAGCCTGAAGCAAGGCCGTAACCAGGGGGGGTTCACAGGGGTTCAAACCCCCCCCCCCCCTTCCCCCCGAATTTTTTTTAGAAATGCATCTGTAAATCAACCTTTTCCGCATAAGTATGAAATTTGTGCTCAAATAATTAGTGATTATGTTCAAAACATTCCGATTTTAGTTTAAAGCCTACGTAGTTAGGTACCAATATAATTTTCGATGAATTTAGCAAGGTAACTCTAACAGTTTTTAAATACAACCTCAAACAACACAGCCTCAGGATGCCAGGTTACTTTTGCTTCGATTGCACATGATGAATAACTAAACGCCTCAAGGAAATTTAGTATACCTAGATAGGTATGTGTATGCATCTACATGAAACAATATGTATAGTAAAAACGTATATTCTTATTTCTCTTCCAAATAAACTAATGGTGTCCTTGTGCGCATTAGTTTTCAACTTCGCTATTCCACTTATATAGTTGCAATTGTAACTTGCAACATTTTAGCCGGTTCATTCCATGCGTTTCTATTCTCTTGCCAGCAATAGGAAAAAGGAATAAGCAACAACGTAATATGTGTTGTGGATGAAAAACTCCAAATTCCACGAATTGTGTCAAAGCAACAGCACAGACAAAACTTGAGCACAACGGATCCTGAAACCTATTTTAGGATAAGTATAATGATTCCTCTTTTAGATGATTTTTTAAGTCAGCTTAAAATAAGATTTGAAAATCATAAGTCCATACTTTCCTCTTTGTGCATTTTAATTCCATCGATCTTTGACGGCAAATATGAACAAAATTACAACGAAGAAAACTTCAAATTTTATAGATCTTTTTTGGATTGGGATACTTCAGAAGCTGAGTTTACGTTATGGAAGACAAAATGCCATAGACAAAAAGATACAGAGCGTTCAAAGAGTGCAATAACAGCTCTTGGGGAATGCAATAAGAATCTGTTTCCTAACATCCACAAGCTTCTCAAAATTTTGGCGATACTACCGGTTTCAACGTGTACACCGGAAAGAACATTTTCGACAATGAAACGTCTAAAAACTTACCTTAGAAATTCTACCGGCGAAGAAAGACTAACAGGATTGGCATTAATGTCAATTCATCGACAAATTAAGATTGACACTGAGGAAGTTTTAGACATATTTGCAGCACAGAAGGCCAGAAGATTAAATTTAATTTTATAAAAATGATATACTTACATGTTATTTAATACTTTTTTTTATAATAAAATCTTAAAGAGTGATGATAAATGTACCTACCTAATAAATAATAACTTAAAATTATTTTAAAAAAATATTGGAAAAATCTTTTAGTTTTTCAAATTTGTGTGAGAGTTTTCTTGAAAAACTAAGTATGCAATTGTATTTTATTAGCAGTACTCTACCTTGGAAAAAATATTGAAAATCGTTAAAGCAGTTTTTTTTTTAAACCGTTTTCTTTTCTATTTTTGAAAAATATTTTGCAATTTTTTGAGTATTTCAATACATCGAAATCTGTAGTTCATCTGGAAAAAAATCTGAAAAAATTCGATATTCGCGTTTCCAACATATTCAAAAAATCTAAAAAGTTATGTATATGAATTTGGAAATAAAAACCTTCCTAAATTTTAAATTTAATTGAAATCGATTTTGTTGTTAGCGAGAAATTCTGATTTTAAAAAATCGGTTCTATGGGAGGTACTGTTTTAAGATAAATCTAGACTGTTTTATCAAAATCGTTAAGGCCATTTTTAGAAAAATTCAGTTTTAACAAACTGTTATATGACATTTACCATTGTTTTAGAGCTAAAATTCCAATTTCAACAACTCCTAGTGCGAGACTACTAAATAAACACTCTGAACCAAGTTTGCAAATCAGCCTATCTATTTAGGCTGCAGATCTGCAAACAGGCAGTCGGACGAACAGAATTTTCCAACACACTTTTGTCTACTTCCCTATCATCGCAATATCATGTTTATTTGTTATCTCAATTTTTTTTTTGACGAATCCATAACTTGCCTTATATATAGAATAGTATCATTATCGCAACTAAAAGTCGTGTTTGGTGGATTTTGGGTGAATGGGCTGTACTAATTTTATTTATTACATCTACAGAAAGGTACAGATTGATTGGTGTATGGAATAAGTATAAACCCCCCCCCCCCCCCCGAAATAATTGTCTGGCTACGGCCTTGGCCTGAAGGCATTAACGCGCGAATTTTAGAGGATCTTTAAAGGCTCTTAACATCCACAAAAAAAAGAGCCAAACAAACGCCGGCGAAATAATTGAAATAGAAGTGAACAAAAACGAAATAATGGACAAATGAATCAATAGAAAACGAAATAATCGAAAAACGAAACAATAACAAACAAAATGAATTGAAGACGAAATATTCAGAGATGGTAGAATAATTTATCGAAACAAAAGTAATCTCAACAAACGAAAAATTAAGCAACAAAATGCGAAACGACTTATGCGAAACAACAAAAAATAAGTGAAAAAGGCGAAACGAACCAGACCCATTTAAAACTCTAGGATAAAAATAGAAAAAAAACGATTTAACATATTACTCTGAGAACACTTTGTACCAAGTTTGAAGAAAATCGACCCAACCGTTTAATCGGTAAGTGTGCTATTACACCATGATTCTGGACTCTTTTTCAAATTACGTTAGAACAAAAGAGCAAAAGATGGTCTTTTCGATTTTGTCTCTCTTTTGTTCTAACGTGTTTTGAAAAAGAGTCATGGTGGAATCATGGTGTAATAGCACACTAAGTGTCGATGCAGACAGATTTAGACAAAATTTCTGGACCCATTTTTTTTTCCTATAATCGTAATGTCATTTCATTATTATCTCTAAACTTTTTACTTTACGAATGCATAACTTAACTTGAAAACAGATTTTACCAACAACACGGTGGGTATACATAGTGTTTTAGGGGTAATAATATGTGGGTAGTAATATTATTACTCCTACTGGCGCCTCCTTGATGGCGAATATGGTCGGCCTTCTGTATCGCCCGAAAAACAGTCGATCTACTAGCTTTATGCCTTGATTTTACTTACGGAAGCTGTTCTCAGTATCGCCCGCCTTTCCTTACATGTTAATGATCTTCTGATTCTTCCTTTGTGGTTCTCTCTATACCTTTTCGGATCCTTAAGAAAATTGTTGACAACACACTTGCTTCTTTCAATCTTCTTGGCTATAAAACGGATAGATTTCCATTCTTTCCGGTAAGTTCGAATTTAGCCAATTTCCTCCTTGATTAATGTCTTTCCTCTGCTCATAGTAGTGGATTGCTTACAGTTTTTACTTGAACATAGCTCCCTCATACTTCAAGTACCCTTTTATATGATTGAAATAACGGTAATAGGTAGATTTTGACACTGTCCTTAATCAAGTGAAACAAAAAAAGCAGGAACATTTTATAACCTTTTTGGAAAAAGCTTCATAAATGTTGTCAACATAATCCTAGTTTTTTTTTACAATATAAACCTAATATATCCTTCATTCATTGTGCATTTGGTTTTTCCCAAAATACCGAGTGGTTTGAAAAATATCGTAAAATGAAAATTGAAAACTGCCAGTCCTTAATCAATTGACACAATGGAGTGTAGTTAATCGTAAAGGACCATCAGATTTTCCTCAAAAAAAAAATTACGAGTCCTGATGAATTACGTAAACCGTAAATATTGCATCATATTTAGTCAGCTAAAATATTTACTGAGATTCTTTTTTTAAATAAAAAAGTAATTTATAAGAAAATTAGTCAAGCGATTTTTATTTAACTTTAAATGCAAATTGACGTTACTGATACACAATACAATTTAATTTTTATACATATATATTTCGTATGAAAATGTTTGAGCCATTAATTTCGCGAAAGTCAAATAATTGCAATACATTGATTGGATATTTGGTTTTGTTTTTTGTTTTTTTTTAAATGTACATATATATATTTTTGCATATATGTATGTATGTTTGTTATATTTTTTTGTTATATTATGTCACAGGTATTATGTTATGTATTTTTATGTTTTTTACAATTTTGAACCATTTGCAAACTGTACTTGAAAATTCCGTTAAATATTGAAAAAAATTCAAAGTTGCTAAAATGGCAACATTCCATGTAGCATGCAGGTATAGAAACTTTAATTTTCAAGAGCTTTTCAAGTTGTCTAAAGTTCTTTTGCTTCTTTAACAGCTTTACATAAAATCTCTTTTTATGCCAGCTTGCAGCGTTGTTATATAGATTTGTTTTTATCATTTGTCAATAGATGTCTGTTGTTTTATTGTTTTATTTATGTTTTTTTATTTATTGCCCAATCAAAGGCAAAACAAATCTTTGCTGTGATTTCTTATGTTTAAGAAAGAATAGCAATTAATTGTTATTACTAGTTTAAACGTTAAAATATATTAATTTTACATTTTAGAAAATAAGTAGGGTACCAAGGCCGTAGCCAGACAATTATTTCGGGGGGGGGGGGGGGGGGTTTATACTTATTCCATACACCAATCAATCTGTACCTTTCTGTAGATGTAATAAATAAAATTAGTACAGCCCATTCACCCAAAATCCACCAAACACGACTTTTAATTGCGATAATGATACTATTCTATTTATAAGGCAAATTATGGATTCGTCAAAAAAAAAAAAAAAAAAAAAAATTGAGATAACAAATAAACATGATATTGCGATGATAGGGAAGTAGACAAAAGTGTGTTGGAAAATTCTGTTCGTCCGACTGCCTGTTTGCAAATCTGCAGCCTAAATAGAATGGCATGTGGCACATATCATGCAAGTCAAGAACTTCCATTTCGGGCAAAAAAAAGGTTGTTATCATCGCTCGGTAGCGTTCACCATTGACAGTAACGCTGCGATTCGCATCATCTTTGAAGAAATATGGCCCAATATTGCCGCCGGCCCATAAACCGCACCAAACAGTGGCTTTTTCGGGATGCATTGGTAGCTGTTGCAATGCTTCTGGCTGATCTTCACTCCAAATGCGGCAATTTTGCTTATTTACGTACCCATTCAACCAAAAATGAGCCTCATCGCTGAACACAATTTTTCGATAAAAAAGCATTTCGAACATTTCGAACCGAGCACGAATTTTGATAGTAAAATTCAATAGTTTGCAAGCGTTGTTCATTTGTAAGACGATCCATGGTTAAATTGCAAACCAAACTGAAGCTGTTTGACAGTGACACAAGGTACTGAACACACGTCAGCTGTCAAAACCAGTGTTGCCAAAACCAAACCAGCTAAAAAATCACCCATTATAAGGCAAGTTATGGATTCGTCAAAAAAAAATTGAGATAACAAATAAACATGATATTGCGATTATAGGGAAGTAGACAGAAGTGTGTTGGAAAATTCTGTTCGTCCGACTGCCTGTTTGCAGATCTGCAGCCTAAATAGATAGGCTGATTTGCAAACTTGGTTCAGAGTGTTTATTTAGTAGTCTCGCACTAGGCGTTGTTGAAATTGGAATTTTAGCTCTAAAACAATGGTAAATGTCATATAACAGTTTGTTAAAACTTAATTTATCTTAAAACAGTACCTCCCATAGAGCCGATTTTTTAAAATCAGAATTTCTCGCTAACAACAAAACCGATTTCAATTAAATTTAAAATTTAGGAAGGTTTTTATGATCAAATTCATATACATAACTTTTTAGATTTTTTAAATATGTTGGAAACGCGAATATCGATTTTTTTCAGATTTTTTTCCAGATGAACTACAGATTTCGATGTATTGAAATACTCAAAAAATTGCAAAATATTTTTCAAAAATTAAAAAAAAAAACGGTTTAAAAAAAAACTGCTTTAACGATTTTCAATATTTTTTCCTAGGTAGAGTACTGCTAATAAAATACAATTAGGTAGGTACATTTATCATCACTCTTTAAGATTTTATTATAAAAAAAAGTATTAAATAACATGTAAGTATATCATTTTTATAAAATTAAATTTAATCTTCTGGCCTTCTGTGCTGCAAATATGTCTAAAACTTCCTCAGTGTCAATCTCAATTTGTCGATGAATTGACATTAATGTCTTTCTTCGCCGGTAGAATTTCTAAGGTAAGTTTTAAGACGTTTCATTGTCGAAAATGTTCTTTCCGGTGTACACGTTGAAACCGGTAGTGTCGCCAAAATTTTGAGAAGCTTGTGGATGTTAGGAAACAGATCCTTATTGCATTCCCCAAGCGCTGTTATTGCAATTTTTGAACGCTCTGTATCTTTTTGTCTATGGCATTTTGTCTTCCATAAAGTAAACTCAGCTTCTAAAGTGTCCTAATCCAAAAAAGATCTATAAAATTTTAAGTTTTCTTCGTTGTAACTTTGTTCATATTTGCCAAGGATCGATGGAATTAAAATGCACAAAGAAGAAAGTATGGACTTATGATTTTCAAATCTTATTTTAAGCTGACTTAAAAAGTCATCTAAAAGAGGAATCATTATACTTATCCTAAAATAGGTTTCATGGTCCGTTGTGCTCACGTTGCTGGTGCCTTGACACAATTCGTGTAATTTGGAGTTTTTCATCCACAACACATACTAAGTTGTTGCTCATTCCTTTTTGCCTATTTCTGGCAAGAGAATAGAAACGCATGGAATGAACCGGCTAAAATGTTGCAAGTTACAATTGCAACTATATAAGTGGAATAACGAAGTTGAAAACTAATGCACACAAGGACACCATTAGTTTATTTGGAAGGGAAATAAGAATATACGTTTTTACTATACATATTGTTTCATGTAGATGCATACACATACTTATCTAGGTATACTAAATTTCCTTGAGGCGTTTAGTTATTCATCATGTGCAATCGAAGCAAAAGTAACCTGGCATCCTGAGGCTGTGTTGTTTGAGGTTGTATTTAAAAACTGTTAGAGCTACCTTACTAAATTCATCGAAAATTATGTTGGTACCTAACTACGTAGGCTTTAAACTAAAATCAGAAAGTTTTGAACATAATCACTATTTATTTGAGCACAAATTTCATACTTATGCGGAAAAGGTTGACTTACAGATGCATTTCTAAAAAAAATCGAAGGGGGGGGGGGGTTGAACCCCTGTGAACCCCCCCCCCCCCCCCCCTTGGCTACGGCCTTGTAGGTTACCTACACGAATCAATGTAGAAAAGTAATTAGACATCGCTTACCTATTTATATAAATTTTTAGAAAAGGTTAACCATACCACATCTTGTGCAATAAATGGCTGTCTCACATGCCAGTTTCCCGAGTCAATTAGATATCCATCAATAGATAACTAAACTATATATTAATTTCAAATCACCGGTCACCGCACCAGTTGAATTCTTGCCATGAGACGATACAAACAATTCAGGCTTTCTTCATAAGCTAGTATTCAGCCCACCAACCAAGATACGCCATCAGGAGACTTAATTATTATAAAAGTACACCCAGCACTTTTAATTGATGCATACTTTAAGATGTACAAGAAAACATAAGGAAACCTTTTTTGTTGTCTTCCTTTCCGATAAAAATGTACAACTCTCTGATGGCAAATAGTTGTGCTTGAACAATAATTGTTGTACCTTGTGTCTTTCAAATACCTCAATTGTCAAGATTGATTTTTTTTGTTCTGCGACTATATAGCCAATGTCGGCACTATGTTCGTTGAACAAAAATAAAAAACTTCAATTAAATTTTCATTCATGAACTACAATTTATTTAACTTATAACAGCATCAACGAAATATGGAAAGAATTTTTTAAATAAACCTTCACGATGCTGAAATGAGATAACAGAGCAGCGTGAGTCTAGACAGATTTGAAAGATATTTTATATTATTATTCCTTGATGTGGATTAGTTAGTTTAAACAGTAAAATGTTGTTTTACCGCTGCCTTATTGTGTGTTCACATCATTTGTTAATTATTGTTATAATTAAGATACTAAAATATCTTCAAGATTAATCCTAGCCGTGACGATATCCTGGTGCACTTATCCACGTATGGTTCAGAAAAAGAAGATTTTAGATAGATTTTTTATTTTTGCAAATTCAGAGATTTGACTGCACTTATATTACATCTGAAACATTATCGTAATACTATAAAAAAAAAATATACAATTGGGCAATTTTGTTTGTCTGATGGAAAATGCATTCAAAAACCTTCAATTTAAATTAGAAAAAAGGAAAGATGAAGTGACTAGAATGCATACATATAAATAACCAATATAAAAATTTGAATAAATTAATTAATATTTTAATAAATGAAAAGTAATAAACAAAATATGAGCATTTTTTTAATACATAAATTATAACAAAAAACATTATTTTGTACAAGAAAAACAAAAAGGTAACTAAATAAATAAATAAATAAATAGACAATTAAAAAATAAATGAATAAAAACAAATAAATAATTTATAAATAAATTGATAAATAATAAATAAGTAAATAGATAAATAATAAAAAATATAATAAATAAAAAATTTTATAAGAAAACAAATAAATAAATTAACAACTAACATCAAAATAATAAACAAATAATAAATAACTAAATAAATCAGTGGATACAACATAAATTGATACAAAATAAAGAAATAAATTAAAATAAAAAAAAAATCATTATAATTAACAAATTAATGATTTCCAAAAAAAAAAATACATTTATAAATAAATAAAAAACTAAAGATAATAATAATTTTATAAATTATTTAAACAAAACAAAAAGGATATATATCACAGGGCTAAGCAAGAATTTTGTTTGATGAGTGGGTTATCAGAACAATCACAGCTAAAAACAATGTTATTTTCAAGTTTTTCAATTCGATCAGAAATTAACTCAACATTCGCTCTTTGGTGGAGATCTATAGTAGAATGACGCCAGGGTAGATTTAACATCATTTTAAGTAGTTTGTTTTGTGCTACTTGAAGCTTCTTAATAAGACTGTTTGCAGCTTTTCAACATACAGGACAACCATAAAGTAAGCTTAGAAAATTACCTTGAATATGATGATTTTGTTTTCATTAGTTAAGACGGATTTTCGATTTATGAAAGGATAAAGTAATTTTTAAGCTAGAACTGTTTTTTCACTGCATTACTAATGTGGTAGCTGAACGTAAGTTTTGTATCAAGGTGTATTCCTAAATATTTCACAGATTTTTCCCAATTTACAATAATTTTGAATATACTGCTTTTAAAATAACAAGACTTTCTTTTTCATGAGATGGGGTTAGGGATGGGGTTACTAACTTCCACAATTTACATTATTGGAGTAGCGCCAATCCACACAAAAAAAAAAAACAAAACAAATCACAACACCGCTTTAGTTGTAATGTTTGGCTTGGTATTGTTGGACACACTGTGATCGGGCCCCGGTTTTTGATTTCCATTATTAATGGAGAATCATACCTGCAATTCCTACGAGACCCTTTACCCGATTTATTAGACAGCGTTCCATTGGTTATAGCAGATACTTTAATCTACCAACAAGATGGTGCTCCAGCACACTACAGCTTACAGGTGAGAAACTGGCTGGATGATCATTTTAGTGACCGTTGGATCGGAAGAAGGGGCCCCACGGAATGGCCGCCTAGGTCACCAGATTTAACTCCCCTAGATTTCTATGCATGGGGATTTATGAAGAATTATGTTTACGAAGTGGAAATAGTATCATTGGAACAACTGAAGGAACGAATTGAAGTCGCTGGAGTCAAATTGCAGGAAAATTTGTCAAGCATAAACTTATGTGAAGCCATTACAAGGAGATATAATCTATGCCTTCTAAACAATGGAGATCATATCGAGAATTTTTTATAAGTACTTCCAATAAAAAACATAGTAAAAATGAAAGGAATAAAAAAAACTAAAAAAACTAAGATTAATGCTTCTTAAATTGCTCCGTTACAATAAAAATAAATGTTTTTCTTAGAAAAAGGTGGTTTTGGTTTTTTTTTAATTTCTTGAGAACGACATAAAATTTTTGCATCCGAATTTCTTATTTTGACTTAAAATTAATAACAGCATTGAATTTTGAAATTAAAATTAGCACTTAATTACGTAAAATTTTGAAAAAAATGAATTTGAAATTTTTTTTTCAATTTTTTTTTTCAAAATTTTGACTTTGAAAATTAATATTTCAAAAACTATTTCCTAGAATAGATTTATTTAAACACAGAATGAAAGAAAAAGTTATTGGCTTTTCAAAAACGTATCGCACAGCATTGTGAATGAAGCCGTTGATTTTAAATAATTTTTTTCCCATTTTAAGTCAGTTTTTT
Organism: Baccha elongata; assembly: GCA_951217065.1. Lineage (NCBI taxonomy): Eukaryota > Metazoa > Arthropoda > Insecta > Diptera > Syrphidae > Baccha > Baccha elongata. The sequence goes on from OX578272.1 coordinate 36,773,328, forward strand.
CGAAAATTGCCCCTCCCGGCTAAACGGAGGGGAATAGACCCCCCCCTCCCATACGATTTTTTTCTTGTCTCAACGCAACCTACACGCCCTAGCATTTTGTCGCATTGCTCATGACTCACCCTGTATAACGGAAAATTGAGTTTAATAATTTTATAAATTATTCCTTCATGCCAGATTGAATCGAACGCTTTTTCTATATCTAGTATAAAATCATTTCAGTGGACTTGCTCTGTGTGCGATTATCCTGAACATGTTGACAAATTCTTTTTACCTTATGAGAAGTACAGGGAAACCTTCTAAATCCGAATTGTTCATCTTGAAATATTTTGTTTAAATTAACAATTTTTATAATTCGTTCTTTTAAAACCTTTTCGTGCACTTTGCTTGTACTGCTTAGTAAACTTACTGGTCTATAACCACCAGCAGTATCAGAAACTTTTCCAGCTTTGGAAACGGGCACCACTTTAACCATTTTCCATGTAGTTGGAAAGTATTGCATTTTCAAACAAAAAGAAGATTTCATTCGATGAGTTGTTTGAATAGATGATGATCTCTCCCGCAAAAATCCTTCATTTCTACTATTAGTACGCTCAATTCTCAAATAAACTTGTTACGGTAAAATTTACCGCAACAAATTTCACTAGCCTATTTCTTAAAATGTATTACTTTTAATACATTTTTCTATTTTCCTTGCTGCTCCAAAGTACTTGCGAAGTTCAGTAAAAGATTGGTCCATCAGCCAGATGCCTAAAGTACTTTGGAAAAGCAACATCTTAATAGTATACCTCTACGTCACCAGAAGTTGCTACGTGGAGACCAGGAGGTTTTGCAGTCACGAAATCTGTAAAGTTTTAACAGGCGTTAACAATTATTTTAAAGAGAAGTTCGACGAAAAGTCGTTTGAAAAATTATCGCGTGTAAGACAGAAATACGATCTATAGATCCATAATTAATAAATAAGCATGGATCTATATGCTGAAGAACCAAAAATTGAAAATGCTTAATAATTGTCTGACACAAGAGTTTTCCTTCGTGTTAAAGGCTCTGTCGGATTGGGACAGGGAACTTTATCGTGTGGTATGAAGATAACGAAGAGTTGTTATTATATTGTCTATTGACTATATTTAATGATCAAACATTTCATATATAGATTTATATAATATCGAATTTAATTTGTTGTCAATTATCAAGCATCAATTGACAACCATAGTTAGGGGTGATTTTTTCAATCAATATATTTCCTTTAACCGGATACAGTAATTAAAAATTGCGTGTATCTTTTTTTTTAATAATATCATTGTTCATGTTCATTAGACAATTTTTGTTATCATAATTGTTTTCTTATTTGTTTCTGATTTACTAGCTGATAAATGATGTTCAATATACCTTGAACTGCATTCTATTAGTTGCAATCATCCAAACAGCAATTAAGTTAAGAATGATTTTTTACTGTTCCTAATCCAGAAATGTAGCTCCTGCAATTCTTTGTTGTTTCATTCATGTATCTGAATATTTATGATAGCAAAATCGTTTAATTTAATTTTGAACTCAACGTCTTGGTTTTGTGGTATCTGTTGTTGGTTGCTCTTTCTTCATCTCTATTGAAGAGAAAAATATATCTGATCGGCAAGTTAAGATGAGTGCTTTCTTAATATCACTCAAAGAGTTTCAAGCTCCAAATGCAATCCTACAGTAAACACTAAAAAATCGCGTAGCTCTACATCTCTAGATGATGAATATTTTAGAATTCTCTTAAAATTATCTGTCCTACAAGCTGGATTACTCATCGCTGAGCAAAAAAAAAATCGTAGTTTTTATGAATGAATAACAATCTTCGTAGTATTGTATTTCGTACCGGTGAACTTCACAGCTGATAAATAAAAAATCCGTACGATTCACGACAGATACACGAGAGAAATTCACACAAACTGTGATGAAATACATTCGTCACTCATGCTGGTTGAATAAAAAGGCTTGGTGTCTAGGCCTAGGCTAACAAACCCAGATCTTCGGAAAATAATTACTATCACAGACATCAACTGTCGTCATGGATTTGAGTTTCGTGTTTTATTTTTGGACCTGTCAACTTCTTAATGGCATTGAGATGACGATGCCGCACCACGTGTATCTTAGGAATCTTCTTCCGTACATGATTAAGCTATATTTTAGGCATTAATTTACCGGTTTAACAAAACACTAAGTTGATTCTGCGAATTAATATGAGTGTTCATCTGATTATTAATTAAATAATTCTTTTGCATTCCAATTTGTTAAGTAAGCTAGAAGAAAAATATGAGAATTTCTGATAAATTCTGATTTAATTTTGTGGCACGCGTCATAACCTTGTTTATGAATTTTTATAGAATAATTATTTGGGTATTTTAAGTTGATGATTAAGAGAAGCTTGACCATTTTTATCCAATTTTTTAGTTCTATATTTTTAGTTTGTAATTTACTTTTGGTCCGTTTGCGCCTAAAGAGCAGGATTGTTTTATTCGAATGATTTGAGATCTCATAATTTTTTTTTTCATTTGGCCTACGACATTTTTGAAATTTAATTTTTTATGTTATCATTTGCTTTTTTTAATTATCTGTGAGCATCATTGCGCGTGGTTAGTACTTGGATGGAGGACCGTTCATGTGCTATCCATGTGCTGTTGGCATCTGTTCTCTGTTCTGTCTTTCTTCTGTTGTGTATGTCTCTGTCATGTATCAGTCTATTTCTCTTGTGTTGTTCAAGCCGATAGCCTAAGCTGCTAGTGCTTATATGTGTCTCTACTTCGTACTACTTCGTAGATTTATCTACGGAGTAGAATAAATAATAATAATAATAATTACTCATCCGTGTGAGAGGCTCATGCATGCCATAATTAGTTCTGTGGAGTTCAATATTCAAAAGTTCAGATTTTCGTAGGTGGTAAGACCCGCGGTAGTTTAAGCCAATAGAAGCTAACAGGTCCGAAGCATCAATTTGTCCGGTGATAAGTTGATGAAGAAAAATTAAATCATTATTTACCCTTCGTTAGTGTAAAGATTGAATCTGCAAAAGCTGTATCCGATGTTCATAAGGTGGCAGATTATAAGGATCGGCCCAAGGAAGGCCTTTAAGAGCAAAGCGAATAAACTTATGCTGCACTGATTCAATACGGTTCTTATGGATTTCATAAAAAGGAGTCCATACTTGTGAGGCATATTCAAGATGAGGCCGAACGTAGCAGTTGTACAATGAGAGAGTGACGTACGGATCGTTAAATTCTTTGGCCCACCGTTTTATGAATCCAAACAAGTTTGCTTTATTTACCATAAAATTAATATGTTCAGAAAATTCTAGATTAGCAATAAAATTTACACCTAAGTCTTTGAAACTAACCACGCGAATGATTTTATTTTGAGATATACAATATTCAAAGAAACCTGGGGATCTTGTTTCTGTCAAAACAAAGATTTCATGAAAAAAAGCTTGAGAGTTAGTATAGATATTTACAGTTTTGCTGCCAAGCCCTCTGACGTTTTGATAAAAGAGGGTAATCCTTTTTAGTTTTTTGGCGAAGATTCCTTAGGAATAACGCACTTACTTCTTTTACTTCTCACGGTAGCAAACTCTTTTATAAGCGCTTCAGAAGGCCAATTTTAAGTATTAATGATAGATTCGAAAAATGCCGGGTGAGCAACAATTTTGAAGGATGAGACAAAACTATTTACCTTACTAATTTTGGTACATTTAACTGATGCATTGTTCGGAATGCATTTGTTAGAGACCAAATGGGAAACAAGATCATGAACACTTATATCTGGACTAAGGCGAGAAATAAAAATTGATTTAGGCTTAGGGACAGCCTCAATAGGATGAGGACAAGGCTCTGTTATTACAATATGATTTGACAAAGTTTCACAATCATTGTCAGCCACCGTATTAACAGCAATCGTTAAAGTCGGACTGACATGAGACGAAATAGATGAGCCTGAATCAATAATACTATTAGATTTTCTCCTTAAATTGGTTCGTTTTGGAGGGGTACTTGAGTGTCATCACTAAATGCTCCTTTTGCAATTGTGTTACGCTTTTTACTTTGATTTTTTTCAACAAATTTCCCATTTCGAGTTTTCAACCCTTTCACAATAAGATTCACTCAACAATGAGGGCGTGAAAATAAGTTATTCACATGAAAATTTTTGACTTCGGTGAAAAAGTGAAAATATTTTCATTTTCATTTTTCACAGTACAAAAATTGACCCCCAGGGAGCATATTCTGGTTCTGTGAAAAACTAAAATGAAAATATTTTCACCCTTTCACCGTTATTTTGATTCCCGTTCTGTAAAAAAGTGAAACCATAAGTCAAAATTTGTCATGTAAAAAAATTGTTTTCACGCCTTCATTTGCAAATGAATGTTTAAGTTAAAGAAATTCGAAATTTGTATAAATTCATTCGATTCACTTTTTCATAGAACCAGAATCGGCCCCTAACAACCTCAATAAAAAGGAAAATACACAAAAATTAATCATCACAGCGAAATTAAACATCACAGCGGAAACCACTAAATTTTCATTCACTGAACTTTTTTGTACCAAGTGAATCGAAAAGGTGAAAGCAAAAGCGAATGTGAAAATGATTTTTTCAATTCACGTTTTTACAGAACCAGAATAGGTCCCCAGGGCTCAATATTTTATGGTGATTTTTCATTTGTAAGTTTTGAATGAAAGCCTCATTTTTTCTTTCACATAGCCGCCTTCTCATGAAGGATGAATTATTACAATTGGGCTACATATAACACAAAAGTAGAATAATTGTAAAGTACAATGACTATGTGTGGGAGGGGTCCAGGTTCAATTATTGATTCTAGGCAATTCAATAACGTGTATTTCGAATAAAACATGAAATGTAATTAGGCGAACAACACAATGATATATTATTTACAGTGTTTTACTGTGTAAGCATTTTAAGCTGAGCTGTACTTATACATTATACTATGTACTTATTATCATATACAAAATAACATTTAAGAAGATTTTTTACAATTCTGACAAAAAATAAAACGCATTTAATATATGGGCAATTTGACTCTGATGTTTGTTCGGGCAACTTGATATCGCCCATTTTCGGGCCGAAGTGACATTTTTGTGCGTTTGGCATGATGGCTTTGTGTCAAATCGCCCAATATCCAAAAATCTTTAAGAAAAATTCAAAAAGTGGCTTTTACATTTCGTCAATTTTAGCGGATTCCATGTCAAATGGGCCTAAAACCAAATCACCGGTAGATACAAAAATGTCACTAGAAATAATTTTTACTCAGACAATTTGACATTAGAAAATATCGCCTTAAACTGAAAATTTAACCAAAATTTAAATTGGCTATTTGGCCGAAAATTTTTGAGCGAAAAAAAGGGATATTTTATTTTTTTGTTTTCGGGTGATTCGGTTTTGGCCGATTTTACATAGTACTCTATACATTTTGGCCCTTATTGCGAGTGTCGTTTCACTTTCAATGCGATAAAAGTCGAAAGCATCGATAAATTTCCGTTTTGGTATTGTATAACTTGATCGACAGAGATATCTATTACTGTGAATAACGAAAACGCTTATTGTGAATAAACCTTATATTTTGCCATTTGGGGTAGTGCCAGTGATAGTTTATGTAGGAAAAAAATACTTTTTAGTCTTAAATTGAGTCAAGAAGTATTTCCAATTAATAGATAAATTAAAACAGAAAACTTTAGAAATCTTGGAAATTTGACGGAAATCATCTAAAAACTGTGTAACACTGGCTTTGTTCTCTTGTAATATTTTAGCGTTGGGAATTTTGTCGGGACATTTCTTACAAACGTATGGGCTTTTTTGTTTTGCAGTTTTATCACTGTCATATGTTTCAGTCATTCCTATATTTTGGCATTTGACAGATAGCAAACAAATTTTCATCAGTAAATCCAAGGAATAGTTTTTTCTTACAAAAAATAAATGTTTTAATACTTGTTTTCTTCAAAATAAATTATTTCATGTTATTTGTTATTAATTTACATCTTTTCTTTGTTTGAAATAGTTATAGGAGTAATACTATAATGTTAGGTAAATAAAATTTATCTTGATGTGTTTCAGTGATTGTTAACCCAACCCAAATATTGTGTTTTATTTTCCTTTATTTATTATTATATTGCTCTGTGTTAAAACAATTGTTATTTTAGAAACAATAAAACCATATTTAAAAGAAAATCAACATAAATTTGGTGATAAAATTAAACTCGTTGTATAAGCAGTCGATCAGAAAAATGTGAACGACAAAGATCGATAGCTTATACGAAATTTTTCGTTCACAATTGAGGTTCGCAATACCAAATTAAATTTTCGATGTTCGACTATCGACAAAAGTCGTTTATCGATACAAAAACGACACTCGCAATAAGGCCCTTTAACTACAAAGTTCCTATATTTTTTTCATTTGGCAAAGTGGGACAACTTGTGAGTTTCGAATTGATACACTTCGTTGTTCAGAGAGTTAAAAATTTAAGAAACTTTATTTCAACAAACCCTTCTTCCATTGACTATATAATTGCCATTATCCTGTACCCATATGATATAATGAATAATAAAGAGAACATTGTGCATACAGATGCTTCCTAAATGAATCATATGCCATTGCTTGTATTTTATTAAACCAAAAGACTAAGTTTGATGATCCATCGACTATCTGATCCAAATTGCCTAAAATTTAAGAATGCATTTCATTGCATTGAATCATTGACAATTTATTGCTGTCTGTGGTTGGTGATGCTTGAATTGTCACGCAAAGTAGTCATCGTCAAATAATTTGGCAAACCTATACCTAAAGTTAAACAAGGTAAATTATATGCAAACAAAATTCACCATTCTTTTGAGGTTTTCCCAATTCAAGCTGCAAAAATAATATAGTTGAGTCATTGTCATTCATAACAGTCTCTTCGATTTTTGTATGATTATTTTAAATTAAGATAGACCATTAAAATATAATCGTTAAAATTGTATAGGTAGCAACACGAAAGTGTTTTCTTGATATTTACAATCTAAATACCAAAGCACATTTTGGATTATCTTTTATCTATTAAATTTCCAATTTTATGTTTTACCCTCTTCTACTGAATTCCATCCAAATCCAACATAAAAGATAAAATTCATGTTTTTGAGATTGAAATATTATTAATTTTTCCATGGGTGACCAGACCACCGACCGCACTCCACACAGTAAGTCATTCAATGAATACAAATTTGAGCATTTCCGGAACAGAGTACCGGATTGTTTTGGACTTTATTTTGCAAATGCCACCCGATTTGAAAACGTGAGACAGATGAAACTTGCGGTTTAACAAGCAATGAAAAATCAGTACATAAACAATGTCACGGTTTAAGACGAGGGGAGTGTCAAAATTGCATAATAAACTGCATGCCGTGCCGCCAAAAACTTTGACGACACGACCGACGCACGTCGACATCTATACCTGTTGTATGGCAGTATGGAACTATGGGAGTCTTGATACTTAAGTCCGGTTTTGTTTGTCCAACAAAGCTTAGTCATCATAACATTACTCAAAGTTGCACCGAGTCTATACCTATATAGAGTTTGTTTGTGAATGTCGGTGTAAAAGTGAAACTAGGCTATAAAGTTGCAATGACCTCCTGATGATTGGTGATAAAAAGCTGCTTCAGATCGGAAATTCCAACTTCAGTAAGGAAAAAAATCCCATCTATTTACTTAAGAGAAAATATGAAAAAAAAACGCCTTTCAATTAGTAGACAAAAATTGTTTTGTTTTACAATTTTTGTATTTAACTGTTGGAAAGCCCAAGCTACAAAAGTCAAAGTTTTGTAGATATAAATTTTGAAGAGATAAATTTAGATAAATTTTATGGCAATAGAAACAATTCAATTATTTTTCAGTACGAAGCTTGTAATAAAATATTGAGTGAAACAAAAATGTAGAAAAATATAAAAGACGAAGAAAAAAAAGGAAAATAAAAATTTAAAATCAGTGGCAACTATATTTCGTCAGTGATTTTTTTCTAATCCGTAGATACTAGTGGTTGGAAGAAAAGAACATAAAAAAGTTCGTCTAGAAATAAAAAAAAAGTGAAAGAGGGTCTTATTTTAATAATTTGACACATTTATTTTTACTGATGGGTCGAAGATAGAATGTGGTGTCGGATTTGGTGTTTTTTCGGAAACACTTAAAGTGTGCAAGTCTTTTCGGCTTCCAAGCTTCGCGAGCGTATTCCAGGCGGAGCTATTGGCAATCAGAGAAGCATGCAAGATATTGAAACTTGATCCAAAACAAAGCCGAAATACCGCCATATTTATAGACAGTCAGGCAGCAATCAAAGCTATTGACGCTGACACCGTATCCTCCAATCTCGTGAAACAATGCTTAAACGAGCTCGCGAGCCTTAATGTTAACTTGAATATTAGTTGGGTCTGGGTACCAGGTCACAGTGGTGTTCTTGGAAATGAATAGGCTGAGGAGATTGCCAGGCAAGGATCAGCCCTTCATAACTCGCTTGCTGAGGCAGTTAGAATTCTCCTAGGAGCTGTGAAGGACAATATCATGTCACATTATCTATCCGAGTCCAATCGCAAATGGAAAGGTTTGTCTAGTTGTGTCATTTCAAAGGAAGATGTGGCCCGCATATGATAAATCCCTTGCAAGTGAGCTCATGTGTAGAACTCAGCCAGACATAGCCAGAATTATTGCAGGCAGCACGGATCACTGGCCGATAGGAGAGCATGCGGCGAAAATGGGCATTCTACACAATACGGAGATGAAAGGGGAAGGGAAACAGTCACGCATTATCTCTGCCATTGCCCTGCTTTGGCTAGTCCAAGATGCCAATTCTTCGGTCAGAATTATTAATAAATAAATTAATAAGCAAGTCAAAAAAATCTAATGGAATTTGTTTGAAAAATTGGCTGTTTTCATATTTATTGTTATTTCGCGTGTTCTTTGCCACAACGAGAGTAAGGAAAGACAAAGAAAGATAGATGAAAACAAATGAATTTCAGGAACCAGATTCTGTATGAAAAAAACAATCGAAAATTTTAGTCTGTGCAAACGATTTTTTTATCAAAAAAAAAGTTTGATCGTTTTTTTAATACAAATTTGACCCCAGGTATTAATCATCGACAGTCGACACATAGAAGTCGACGCCGAAAGCGTTGTATAGTAACAGAATATGACAGGTGAAATTCCAAGTGTTAGCAACGAACAAAAAATGTGTAGAATAGAATTTATCCAGTACCTACTTTTTCACTTTAGTGTTAGCTAATAAAATTATGAATATTTAAAAAAAAAAAAATGAATAAATTTATTCTTTATTATTCAATAAATTACATCAATGTCCAGTCATCTATAAGAATTATAATAATAACAAATGGGTTTTCTAATAAAAAGTAGGTGGTTTTCATTAAAAATGAAATGAACAGCATTGAATTTTGAATATTCTTATTTTAAAAAAGTTTAAAATAAGTTTGAACCTGACGAAAACATCATTTCTTAATCAAGCCCGATGATGGTCTAGTCTTTAAAACAACCAAAATGCGTCGCTATATTTAAAATATAATTTTATGTTGTAAAATTAAAAACAATAAAAAAAAATAAGAAAATTTGTATCACTTTTTTACTTGCGATTAGGAAGGCAAGTTATGCATTCGTAAAAAAGATGTTTTGATATAACAATCAAACATGACATTACGATGATAGAAAACACCAAAAAAGTAGGGCCGACAATTCTGTCTCTCTGTCAGTCTGTCAGTCTGGATGTATTGACACCTACAGCCTAAACGTTTGGGCCGATTTTCTTCAAACTTGGTACGCTATATTTTTAGAGTAATATGCCCAGGCGTATTTTTGATTTTTATTCTAGGTCTGAAAATAACGGTACCTGCCATATAACCTTAACGGATAATTCAATTTTTCTCGTAAAAAATACGATAGATTTTAATAAAAAGACATCCGCCACTCTCTTTACAAATTTGGGCAATTTTTATTTTAGCCGGCCACCAAAAAAAAAAAGTCGATATTCTGATGGACCGTATTAAAATAAACATTTTGAATTTCTACACCAAAGTTTAGAGTCGATTGTCTGAGGATATATTCAGCCTCAAATTATTTCATAAATCCACTTAAATATCACCTGTAAAAAGTGACTAACATGAAATACAAAAACAAATTGCGGGTAAATGGGTAGGTTGGTTAAAGGCTTAAAAAAACTGTATGGGAGTGGGGTTTATACACGCCCATTAACCCGGGAAGGGCAATTTTCCAAAAATTGTCTCCAAACAAAAAAAAAAATATAAAAAAATAACGATTATACTAATTCTGCCCTGTTATTTCTTTTTTAAAGCCAGAACTCTCTTCTTCTGTTTTGTTTTTAAATGAAGTTGTTTGAGCAAATAGATTTTGAAATATTAATTTTCAAACAAAATGTTTTGAAAAAAATTTTTTTAATTGTTTTAGCTATTTTTTTTTTTTTCAAAATCTTACCTTAACGGTATTTTTTATAACGGTACCTGTCATACAATTCCATTTTTCTCGTTAAAAATACGATCGATTTTGATTAAATTATGTGTGACTGATTTTTTGCCGATGGTATTTTTCGTTAAATTTATTTTTCGAAATTTATTTTTAAAATCACCTTATTAACGGTACCTTCCATATAAATTCTATAGAAAAAATCGATCGATTTTGATAAAATGTTGTGAAGGTACCTACTTTTTTTTTTTTTTTTTTTGCTATATAATAATGGGTTATTCTACAAACGTAGAAATTTCGATTTCCGCGACAATAATTTGAAATCATTACCATTGTTTTCATTCATTCTGATTTCTTCTTATAAATATAAATCTGATCGAAATTTGTATGCGAAATCAAAACTGTGCTGTTTTTTTTTTTTTTTTTTCTTTTCTTTTCAAATTCTTAGTCCCCTGATTCATCAGAATCCTGTTTTAACACCAAAAAATTATTGCCGTTCATCAAACAACACAGAATTGTTATGAAATACATAAATATTATTTAGAAAATCTTTTTTTTTTTTTGCAGAAAAAATTCACTAAACATCTCAGGTAATATCAAGTAGCGAGTCCTGTTGAAACAAAATTGGAATAACATCTCACGTCTGTTTGGTATGTTACTTTTAAAAAATACATTTTTTAGAGAGGTCGTGGATTGTATCTTTTATTAATCATTTTCCAGGTGAGTAGGTACCTTAGTTCTTTTATATAATTTTTGTATATAAGCAGGCATAATTGTTAGTATTATATTATAGGCTTAGCCACTAAGCCATAATATATTTTCTGTTTTGTATTCTTTCAAATTAAATGTTTTTAAGTTTTTTGGTTAAAAAATGTCCACTGGAAATTTTATGAAAAGACCAAAATTCTATCCAGAAGTCTGAGACATTTTCAGATGATGATGCATTTTATAGGGTTTTTCCAAATTGCTATGCAATCTTAAATCGATGATCCAACATAACTTTTCAACGGCGATATTGAAGCTATAAATTTCTTTTCTATTTTAGAAGCACTTTCAGTGTCATTTAGGACCAAGATAATGCTATCTTATCACGATACATCATACTGATATCCATCAGGGACCTATAACACAAAACATAAAGTACTTGTTTAAAAAGTGATTTCACTTGTGATTTCACTTGTTAAACAAGTATTTTATGTTTTATGTTATAGGCCTCAGTTGTTTCTGGCATTCAAGTAAAAAGTCATATTTTGATTTGAATAAGTGATAATTTATAAGATATAATTGTTTTTTTATCAGTTCCCTGTAAATAAAATCTCAATCCCCTGAAAAAAAAATTGCTATAAAATTGTTATTTTTATTGTTATTTTCTATTTTTTTTACTGCCCATTTTTAATAATGTGAAAGGACAAATTTTCAGACTAAAATTTGTTCTCGGAATTAAGCGTATGTTTATTTATACTCATTCAGTACATATGAAACAAAATTGAGTTATTGTCATAGATATGCAGAGAGGTTTATAGTTAGGTGCGACAAAGGTTAAACCTATTCAAATGACCAGCAGATTAGGTATGGCGATGACGATGAAGTATAGGTAATCTAACAAGGTAGACTTCTTTAACATTGTATTGTTTATTACTAGGTTGTATTTAATAGATTTAATAGAGATGGATTTAATTAAAATTACTATAGGAAGTTAAATATTTCTGAAATCATAAAGAATTTTACAATTATTATGTTTAAAAACTTTGTGAGTGACATTATACAAGGAATTGTTTTTTTATTACGAATAGAGATCACTTTTTAAAATATTCTTTCCAGCCAAACCTCATTTCGACATGAGATCTCTAGTTTCGCACATCAATTTTTTTTTTGCGCTTTTTCTTCTGCTTCTTCACGCCACCTGGAAGATCCTTCAGACTGAAGTTTTGTTGTCTATTATATAATTTCATGTGACCAAACGATCGGAGAAATTGTATACTTTACTTATTCTTTTGGCTATAGTTATACCTACACGGTTAAAAATTTTTGGGTACTTTTTAATACAGCACCTGTAATACAGCATCTATATTACAGCCGTAATTTTGACGAAAATTTCAAAACGATGGCAGGTATGTATGTATGTATGTAGGTTCTTTTGCATTTTCTTCCTAAAATGTCACTACATTTCTTTGTGTTCTATTTCTATCATCACATTTAAAAGATGCTGCATATTTTTTGGCGAAAACAAAAATTAATCACATGCTGACATGCACAATGAATAGCAATTGGAAACTGTTGAGAGAAATTATAGTGGAAAGATTATATTCAATGTAGGGAACACTTTACCAAATCGAAGTCACTCACTTTAACATGACTCATTTCAGGTCCCATATTGATTGGACTATGAACATAATTTTTGAGTAATGTTAAGTAATGTCATTCAGCAAAAAAGTATCAAATTTAAATATTGAATGTGTTAAATGTGTTGCATGTAAGATGTAAGTATGTTGAATATCAAATATTGGGTATTCATTCACAACGTAATAACTCCGCGGCCTAGTAATTATGTTAAACTATTTTATTGATGTTGAAAAGATCGACAACTTGTTGTGGTTTTTAGTTAAACTCTAGCAACATCAAATCAAAATTATTTTGACGAAATACGTTTTCAGATATCTTAATTGATTCTTTATAACATGGTCTGGTCAAGGCCGTAACCAGGGGGGGGGGGGGGGGTTCACAGGGGTTCAACCCCCCCCCCCCCCCCCGATTTTTTTTAGAAATGAATCTGTAAATCAACCTTTTCCGCATAAGTATGAAATTTGTGCTCAAATAATTAGTGATTATGTTCAAAACTTTCTGATTATAGTTTACAGCCTACGTAGTTAGGTACCAACATAATTTTCGATAAATTTAGTAAGGTAGCTCTAACAGTTTTTAAATACAACCTTAAACAACACAGCCTCAGGATGCCAGGTTACTTTTGCTTCGATTGCACATGATGAATAACTAAACGCCTCAAGGAAATTTAGTATACCTAGATAGGTATGTGTATGCATCTACATGAAACAATATGTATAGTAAAAACGTATATTCTTATTTCTCTTCCAAATAAACTAATGGTGTCCTTGTGCGCATTAGTTTTCAACTTCGCTATTCCACTTATATAGTTGCAATTGTAACTTGCAACATTTTAGCCGGTTCATTCCATGCGTTTCTATTCTCTTGCCAGCAATAGGAAAAAGGAATAAGCAACAACGTAATATGTGTTGTGGATGAATAACTCCAAATTCCACGAATTGTGTCAAAGCAACAGCACAGACAAAACTTGAGCACAACGGATCCTGAAACCTATTTTAGGATAAGTATAACGATTCCTCTTTTAGATGATTTTTTAAGTCAGCTTAAAATAAGATTTGAAAATCAGAAGTCCATACTTTCCTCTTTGTGCATTTTAATTCCATCGATCTTTGGCGGCAAATATGAACAAAATTACAACGAAGAAAACTTCAAATTTTATAGATCTTTTTTGGATTGGGATACTTCAGAAGCTGAGTTTACGTTATGGAAGACAAAATGCCATAGACAAAAAGATACAGAGCGTTCAAAGAGTGCAATAACAGCTCTTGGGGAATGCAATAAGAATCTGTTTCCTAACATCCACAAGCTTCTCAAAATTTTGGCGATACTACCGGTTTCAACGTGTACACCGGAAAGAACATTTTCGACAATAAAACGTCTAAAAACTTACCTTAGAAATTCTACCGGCGAAGAAAGACTAACAGGATTGGCATTAATGTCAATTCATCGACAAATTGAGATTGACACTAAGGAAGTTTTAGACATATTTACTGCACAGAAGGCCAGTAGATTAAATTTAATTTTATAAAAATGATATACTTACATGTTATTTAATACTTTTTTTTATAATAAAATCTTAAAGAGTGATGATAAATGTACCTACCTAATAAATAATAACTTAAAATTATTTTAAAAAAATATTGGAAAAATCTTTTAGTTTTTCAAATTTGTTTGAGAGTTTTCTTGAAAAACTAAGTATGCAATTGTATTTTATTAGCAGTACTCTACCTAGGAAAAAATATTGAAAATCGTTAAAGCAGTTTTTTTTTTAACCGTTTTCTTTTCTAATTTTTGAAAAATATTTTGCAATTTTTTGAGTATTTCAATACATCGAAATCTGTAGTTCATCTGGAAAAAGATCTGAAAAAATTCGATATTCGCGTTACCAACATATTCAAAAAATCTAAAAAGTTATGTATATGAATTTAATCATAAAAACCTTCCTAAATTTTAAATTTAATTGAAATCGGTTTTGTTGTTAGCGAGAAATTCTGATTTTAAAAAATCGGTTCTATGGGAGGTACTGTTTTAAGATAAATCTCGACTGTTTTATCAAAATCGTTAAGGCCATTTTTAGAAAAATTAAGTTTTAACAAACTGTTATATGACATTTACCATTGTTTTAGAGCAAACATTCCAATTTCAACAACGCCTAGTGCGCGAGACTACTAAATAAACACTCTGAACCAAGTTTGCAAATCCGCCTATCAATTTAGGATGCAGATCTGCAAACAGGCAGTCGGACGAACAGAATTTTCCAACATACTTTTGTCTACTTCCCTATCATCGCAATATCATGTTTATTTGTTATCTCAATTTTTTTTTTGACGAATCCATAACTTGCCTTATACATAGAATAGTATCATTATCGCAACTAAAAGTCGTGTTTGGTGGATTTTGGGTGAATGGGCTGTACTAATTTTATTTATTACATCTACAGAAAGGTACAGATTGATTGGTATGGAATAAGTATAAACCCCCCCCCCCGAAATAATTGTCTGGCTACGGCCTTGGGTCTGGTATAAAATTTTTGATCCATCAAAATAAAACTAAGCGTTCGTGAATTAAAATAAAATTCAAAATTATCAGTGAAAAGTTTAGCCATTTTTTAATGGACCTAAATCTAATCTAAACCATCAAGTAAATTTAAAAAAATGAGTGAAGGATATAAATAAGATACATATTTTGAAATGGTAATACCAGAGTATATCTGAAAATGCAAATATATAAACACTTTATTATTCCATACAGATACAGTAATATTCAATATGTGTGTTTTTTTTTTTTTTTTTTTTTGTCAGAAAGCAAACTGCATTGCCACTCAGTTGGTTATTCACAGCGGAGCATTGTTTATATGTAGATATCTGTTTTAATTTGAATATAATTTCGTAGGGAATGTGATTTAAGATGTTCAGCAAAGGTTGTTGTTCAGCAAAGAAAGTACAAATTCTGATCATTCTTAATGGATCTAAAATTGTATCGAAATATTTTTTTTCTTGAAAATAGACCAATAGAGATTAAGTGACGTTTTAGCAATTTGGGGGGCCCTGGTGATTGCGGGGCCTTGGGCCCGGTCGGGGTCTGAGTGTGGCACACGCCAAAGTTCTAAGAAGTAATTTTAAAACGGCACATAGATCGGAAAGAAAACATTACTATGGTCGGGGTCTGAGTGTGGCACACGCCAAAGTTCTAAGAAGTAATTTTAAAACGTCACTGAGATCGGAAAGAAAACATTAATATGGAAAATTTTATCATTAAACTGTTGTTGTGTCCGTCATCATGTTGGCAGAAAATTGGACTTTGAGTTGAGTATACAAACGTTACTAGCTGTCTTTTTCTTGGAAGCAGACTCGACTTACTACGAAAATTTCTATAGAGTGCGGCACACGCCAAAGTTCTAAGAAGTAATTTTAAAACGTCACTGAGATCGGAAAGAAAACATTACTATGGAAAATTTTATCATTAAACTGTTGTTGTATCCGTCATCATGTTGGCAGAAAATTGGACTTTGAGTTGAGTATACAAACGTTACTAGCTGTCGTTTTCTTGGAAGCAGACGCGTTTTACTACGAAAATTTCTATAGGCAAGTATGAAAAAAGGCTTTGAGAAGTTCTATCCACTCAGTAGATTCAATTTTATATGAGTTATATGTTAATAATTCTAATTGTGAACAACTCAGTTCATATCGAAAATAATTATTGAATGTGTTATGATTGTGGTCGTAATCTCACGTACGTAAATCTGACAGTCAGCCAAATACATGTAGAATTTTCTTGCGTTTGCATTCGACTATTGTGGCCGACTGAAGGTAACGGCGGCACTTAAGACGATGTTCACATTGGACGTACTCATCCGACGCATTTTGACGTCTTTATGTTTTGTCTCTTTCCCACTTCGTTGTAAGAAAAAGACGGGGTTTTTCATCCAGATTTTTAGATTTTTTAAAATTCTCATGGATCCATTTTGACATTCGCTATTCTGACATTTGTTATTTATTATTTTTTCGCTTTTTACACCCATATTTTGAAAGTTTTCACAAATTCGGTCATTTTTGATTGGAAATTTCAATTAAACATGAGAATATGAAGAAAATTGTAAACATCTACATAGGTTCATTTAAAATATTTTGTTTTTTTTTTTTGTTTCGTGTGATTTCGTGCATCCATTGTGTTCACTTTGTGTCTGAACATCTAAGGTAGGTAACTTGACGTTGAATTATGACATTGCTTTCGTTTGCTTGCTACTATTATGGTTGGCCCTTTACAACATAGCAAATGATTAGAACTTCCGGCCTTTTTTTTTAGGGATTTATGTCTCCTTCAATGGGAAATAAGGCTCGAAATAAGTTTGGGAACTAGTATGTCTCACTTAAGTGGGCCGCAAGTTCCTAATTTGTTTATATTCGAAAGTAGGACACAAGTCCCGAACAAATTGCTATTATTTTGTTGGTATTTGAAAGGTCCATTTTGGGCCTTATTTCTCACTGAAGTTAGAAATTAATCCCAAAAGAAGATATAATCAAACAAATATCTTATTTGAAAAAGGTATGTATATACGTTTAGGTATAGTATAAATCTATTTACAAGATGGCACCTTTAAAACATCATCTATAGTCTTGTAGGAGGTCGATCGGCTCAATTATATTATATTAGAGAAGGACAGATCATTTAATCGTCACCACAAAATGAAAAATAAAAATGCTATTAGTCCCCTAAAAAGGAAACTGTTTATAATTTCAGTCTTTTAATTATTTAAAAAACTAATCTTCCTCCATTTAAGGTTATCAACGCCAATAATTCAAATTAACAATTTCTCTGGCAAATAATTTCATGCATTTTACTTTTAGTATTTAAATACATGATGAATAAATTACACAACAAGCTACAAATAAATGCCTTATGTCATGTCGTATGCCAAGTAAAAAAGAAATACCTAAATTCACTTCTCATCACACAAAAAACCAATTCTTGAATCATATCTTTATACAAACGCCAAAAATCATGCGAGGTAAAAAAAAATAAAAATACCCAAAGCTCGCTTAAACGTTGATTTGAAATACCCAAGTAAGTATCTGACTTCTGACGCGTGCCGTAAAATATAATAATGATTTATCAAAACAAAATTCTTATCAAACTTTTTGAATGAAAATTGCTGATTTAATTAAAATCGGACCAACACTCATACCTATACCTACTATTTTTCGAAACGACAAAGTTATACTTTAAACCGGTAGATTTGTTCATAAAATATTATTAAATCATATATCAACGGTGACGAAAGTACATGGTGCCAATGACGTGTCCTACTACATCCAAAATTTATACTAAAATAAACACGAACTTTTATCCCTGACAAGTATAGGTATTTATTTTTTTTAAATCGAGTTTGTTGGCCCAGGAATCGAGATGTCTTTTTTATTTCAACAATGTGACAAATCAATTTCATCATAGTTTGTTTGATTTTCACTAAATGTTTCAGTCGTGAATCGAGTGAACTTTTTTTTATCAGCTGTGAAGTTGGCCGGTAGTATTAAATACACGAAGAACTTATTATTCATTCATAAAATTTGCATTTTTTCTCCAGCGATATATTTATATAATCAATTTTGTATGACAGATGATATTTTTTTTTTTAAATAGGCATACATAATATGTAAATATGTATCTACAAAGCTTGGAGTCATGCGGAGAATAGAAACTATAAAAAAAGAATATTTGCTCCTATGGTAAGATTGCTGTGGGTGATATTTATAAATCGCTCATCTATACATAATATACTTGCCGATCAGATTGATATGGACACCAGATGCTCAAACATTGTTGATAAATTCAATGATATTACAGGGTGACCGGTAAATAATGGCTAATCCTGAACCGGCCGGCGCGCGTTAGGCGTATAGCTCACTTTATGACAGCTCTGAAACCGGAAACAAAAAGGTTGTTTTTAATTAAAAAAAATGAAAAAAAAAAAAATGATAAAATAAAAAAAAAAATAAACAGAAACCATAGTAATAAGCTTTTTAAATAATTGTCAGTATCTAGTGTAAGTAGAGGTTATAATATCCAAAAGAATTTTATAAAATAATATACATATAGGCAAGTAGGCAGTTAGTTTTAGATGGAAAAGATCGGATGTTAATGAAACTGCGACATTGTTAGAGGATGGTTAGTAAACATTTTTTTCAAGTTTTGGAACCACGAGGAACCTGTTATCCTGTAATAAAAGAGAGGCAGGGGGGCCTTAAAAATGTTTAAACTTTTTTGCCAGATCTCTGTAGCGAATTGAAAATTGTAGAAAAATTAACGCTCTTCGAAAAAAAAAAAAAAAAAAAAAAATTGAAAATAATAGGACCCTATGCGAAACAAAACAAGTATTCGACCTGTCTCAAGTATGTTTTTAATAACTTTTTTATTTTTTTTTTTATTTATTTATTTGTTATAAATAACATATTAAAACATATTACTTATAATATTTAATAACAGTACTTACAGCGTAGACTATCGGCTCATAACTTTTTTAATTTACGTCCTAAGGTAAAAATATTCCACACTTTTTTGTAACACATTAAATTTCCTACAACTTATTTCTTGCAAACATGTTTTTAATTCGCTACATATGGCGCTTGCCAGTAGAAATGCTGCATTCCCAGTAGAAATGCTGGGTTCCCAATAGAAATGCTGCGTTCCCAGTAGAAATACTGGGTTCTCAGTAGAAATACTGCGGTTGCCAGTAAAAATAGTGGGGTTCCCAGAAGAAACGGTGGATTCCCAGTAGAAATGTTGGGTTCCAAATAGAATTTCTGGGTTCCCAGTAGTAATGCTGGGTCCTAGTAGAAATGCTGGGTTCCCAGTAGAAATGAAGGGTTCAAAGTAGAAGTGCTGCGTTCCCAGTAGAAATGTTCGGTTCCAAGTAGAATTGCTGGGTTCCCACTAGAAATGCTGGGTCCTAGTAGAAATGCTGGGTTCCCAGTAGAAATGCTGGGTTCCCAGTAGAAATGCTGGGTTCCCAGTAGAAATGCTGGGTTCCCAGTATGCAGGGTTCCCAGTAGAAATGCTGGGTTCCTAGTAGAAATGCTGCGTTCGCAGTAGAAATGTTGGGCTCCCAGTAATAATGCTGCGTTCCCAATAGAAACGCTGGGTTTGCAGTAGAAATGTTGCGTTCCCAGTAGAAATGTTGGGTTCCCAGTAGACATGCTGGGTTCCCAGTAGAAATGTTGGGTTTCCAGTAGAAATGCTGCGTTCCCAGTAGAAACGCTGGGTTCCCAGTAGAAATACTGCGGTTGCCAGTAAAAATACTAAGGCTTCCAGTTAAATGCTGGGTTCCCAAGTAGCAATGCTGTAGTTTTCGGTAGAAATACTGCGGTTGCCAGGAAAAATACTTCGGTTGCCAGAAAAAAAAAATTTTCAATTACGGTTGTTTGTATGAAAAAACAACAAAGTAGCCCCAAACGTGTATTTAAACACCATGATTTTTCTCTCAGTGTATGAATGCACAACACGGCATACGGTTTAATTTGAAAAGGTTAGCTTAACATGGATACAAGTTAAGTTTGACAATACGTCATGTCAAATATACAGATGAGCATTAATTTACATTGAGTCATGTTAATAATACCTACGCGATACAGCTTTGAATCAACATTCACAAATTTTTTTTATAGTGTTAATTATGAACGGTTTCATGTTGATTTAACAATTTACTTGTGTCGATGTAATGTGATGTTTTGATCAGGTTCTTGGTTAAGTTATTTTCAAAAATAATTTTATGCCAGCGTCTACCAACGATTTTGTTAAACTTTATGAAGAAAATAAAAATTTTTCTATTGCTTCTAAAAATATTCGTTAATTGCAAACTCATAAAAATAAATTACTTCTCTCAGTGTATCTTACTAATTTGAAAATTATTTCTTCAACAATTAAATATTTACCTCATTATTTTATTTCTATAAAGGATTTAAAAAAAATACTTACTTCTTATTCTCATACAATATGTTACTCTTATCACAAATTAAAAAAAAATTGTAAATAATATTTATTTATTTATTTTTTTAAATTAATAAATTTATTTTTTTAACAAATAAAATCATTTGGTAATACTTTGGCTTAAACTTAAATAAATTATTAAAACATAAAACAGTTTTTGATGATATAACTGTTTTTTTTTCGTTTTAGGGCATTAAAAAATATATTACATTAATTAAGTCGGTGGAAAAACTTTAATACTTGTCAAAATGTACACCTTTTTGAAACGATGCAATTTAATTATCGAGTTTGTTGATATTTTCAACAAAATGTTTCCAATATTTTATTGTAAAAGTCTATCATATCTTGTAATACTTCTCTATAATATTCAACCTTTAAGAGTTCAAAAACCATTTGATTTGTTTTAACTGTGTTATTATGATTTGGGTCGCTATCAGTTAACTTTGGAAAAGAGAAACCATTAGCTTTAAATACGTCCATGGTTTCATTAAATGTTAAATAAGCTTCCATTGCATGGTTATTGAAGAAGTTAATTATGCTGCTATGATTGACTTGTTGATTTTTAAATCTAAAAGAAATATTAGATGCGTGCAAGTTTTCGAAGTAGGAGAAAATTTGTTTTAAGTTAAAGAGATCCATGGCTAAAGTTTCAAGTTCCTTTAATATCTGTAAAAGAGGAAGAACAAATTTATTTATTAATATTTATTTCATTTTGACACATTTTTTGTGTTGTTTTTGTAATTATTTACATTTTTTTTATGTGGTTTCTGCCCATTGACGAATGTTTTTAAATTTGTTTTGTTCCGTTTCTCTTTTTCCTTATCGTGCAAGTGCATCCAGTCCTGTCTATTTAAATTTGAAGCCGTTAGCTGCAATAAAAATGTTAAATTACTTGATGTAATGTTTAATATTTTTTGATTACCTTTGTATAGGTATATTTTTTTTTTAAATAAAATAAAATCGTAAAAATACATATACAGCTATTCGCTTTAGAATAAATTAACTTCCTGAACCATAAACTATTGGCGGGAGTAAAAGTTAAGCCAAATTTAACTGTACTGTAGTATACCTATACATATCGTGAATAATAATCTCCATAAAGGACATTTCATTTGAAAGCTGCTTCAAATGAAATGTCTATGGTAATTATGTCTGGGGACTTAAATGTCATTCCATCTCATTAAAACTCTTCTCAACGAAATTTTTTTTAAATCACTCATATTCAAAGAGATCATATTGAGATTAATCAAATCTTTTCCAATGTAATATATGAATTTCACTTTTAGCAAATGAATCATATATATAATTAATTTATAAAATTGTGAAATAAAAGTATGCGCCATACTTATATTAAAAACTACATATCCAAACAGTTTCATAAGTAAAATGCTTTAAAATTTACTTTAAAATTCCCCAAGTGTGTATTACCCTTGGGTATCCAAAGTATTCTCACGATATTACTTTTAATTATATCAGATTCAGCATCACTTACGATTTTATCTTGAATTTTTGTAAAAATATGAACAAACAACATGCATCATAATAATAAAATATTTTGAGAGGGAAATCCATAAGTTCGTAGTACGATATGAGTTTAGGTAAATTATTAACAAATGCTATAACACGGTCTTTGTGGACAGGTTGCTCCGCAGATACTTTTGTTTAAACAAAAAGAGAGCTACACTCATGTGCAAACATTAGGTATGTTTTTTCTCATCGTCCACATGCAGTTTTGACTGGTAACTTCAGCTCTGCAAAATAGATTTATGCATATTACACCCCTCTAAGAATAGTTATAATACTAACATACATACATAACATACATATATACAGAAACATAAACAAAAACATTAACTCTGCGCTACAAAACACATCTAAAATGTTGCTAATCAGATATCTCAGTGCTCACGAGACGTACGCGTCATAGCTAGCCGCTCGCGCCGTTTATCTGACGCTTTGCTGTCTACCGAGTATCGAAAGCTTCTGATTGTACCTGGAAATGTAAACAACAACAAATGAATAATTCCCCAGCCGCCACGCTTAGGCAGAAGCCAATGAAATTAAATGAATGAATGGAAGTATAAACAACGCGCGCTTGTTTACGTAATGATTGTATTATTTATAAAATTACCGGCTATATTTGTGATTCAAATTCATTTTAATGAATGTATAATTCTGAATAATGTTAAGAGTATAATTAGTAGATAGATAGATAGATATATTCTTTATTTTTATCAATAGATTATACAAAAAGTTTTTTCTTAAGACTAATGACATGGCAATCGTGCCGTCTGCCTGATATGACATTTGAGATAAAATAAAAAGAAAATTTAGGGAAATGTAAGAATATTTTAACATTAAATTTCGTAATAAATAAATAATTTTTTTGATTTTAATATTAATTTTGTTTGTAAACTCAGTTTACTACCGTTATTATATAAATTGGTAAATTTAATACAAAAAAACCTATATGACAATTTAAATGATTTGAAACATAAAAGAAAAATTAAAAATTTAAATGATTATTTTATATATGTATTTAATATAAAAAGTTACACAACAATTTTAATGATTTGAAACATAAAAAAAAGGTTTATAAATTTAAATAATTTTAAATAAATGTTAATTATGGAAAAAGAATGAATACTAGATTATAAGATGATTTACAACATTAAATGCAAAACAAATTTAAACTGCTATAACTGGCAAAAATCTGACTTTTTAGAAACTGTTACGATAATTTAGGGCATGCTGACAATATTTGTAGAGGTTAAGCCAACCAAGGGCTCCATTTAAAATAGCGTAAGTTTGTTGTAAGGAAAGAAAACTTTCTTGGAAATACAGCCGACGAATTTCCTGTAATATTGGACAGACTGCTAGAAAGTGATAAATATCTTCGTTATCTCTTCTGTTACACAAGTTACAAATTTTGGGTAAATCATCTCGGTGTGGCATAAAGTTAAGATTTATGATTTCTACTCGTGCTCTAAAGATAGTACTTATAACTTCGGGGGAATATTCTTTGCTAAAATAGTTCATCTCAGATAGAAGTTGGTGGTTCAAATACTTGTATATATTCCTCGAGGTAGAAGAGTTTGCTCTGGATAGATGTTGGTTATACATTTTATCGTCAACTTTTGCGATTAAATCCGCGAACATAGCCTCCCACTCAACAACATTTGACTCTAGCAGGGACAAAACATAATCATGCGATAAAGCAAGCTGGTTCCACTCTTTAAATGGGGAAGCATTAGTTCGGAGAAGTTTTATAAGGATGCACTTATGAAGACAGTTGTTACTTCTTTTCATAACTTTTGTTATATAGTCCGAATTCGTTTTCAAATTGTGTATGTATATGGGTGTTACACCTGACTCTACATAAATAGAATAATTTGGAGTCGAATTCGGCAATCTAAACAAACGTTTGAAGAAATGCTTGTGAATTTTTTCGAAAGCTTCGTAGTGTCTATATCCTAAAACTTGAACCCCATAGCACATACAAGCATTAAGAGTCGCGTTAAAAACTCGATATTTCGAAGCCAGGTCGATATTTTGGTTTGCAAAAAACTTCGGCCACATTATATTTAAAGCTAGCTTAGCCTCATTACTTTTTGAATTAGTGTGCTTGACAAAGTTTAGATTATGTGGCAACAAAACACCCAAGTATTTGAACTCTTGCACAACTTCAATACGTGTGCTGGAAAGGCACCAATTCTCTTCTGGTAGTCTTCGATTTAGCCGGGATTCAAAAATTAGTACCTTGGTTTTTTGAGTATTAATTTGAAGCCCCCAAGTCTCACAAAAAGAGTTCAGTCTATTTATTTGCAACTGCAATGTAAAAGGATTTTCAGCCAGCATTACCAGGTCGTCCGCATAGAGCAAAACTTTTACTTGCATATTAGCAAAGGATACACCACCAGGGAGAATGTCACATATTTCGTCGATAAAAAGGGAAAATAGTAATGGACTAAGTATGCATCCTTGTGGAACACCTGCAGTCGTATGAAACCAATCGGAAAAATCCGATCCATCCCATACCGTTGCACTCGAAGAAAAAAGAAAGTTGGAATATGTTAACAGAAATTTTCGTGGCAGACCTAGCAATGACAATTTGTATAATAAAGCTTGTCTGTTCACTTTGTCAAAGGCAGCTTTAAAATCAACGAAACATGTGTATAATTTCTTGTTTTTTTTCGATGAAACTTCTGGCAATACTCGAAAGCGCAAAAATATGATCCATGGTTGAGAAACCGGGACGAAAACCAGCTTGAAATCTACTTAGACGATTAGTATCCTCTATCCACTTTCTTAGCCTTTCATACAAAATAGAAGAAAAATTTTTTCTAATAGAGCTAAGCATTGAAATACCTCTGTAGTTTTCGGCTAGAGCTGCATAGCCTTTCTTAAAAATTGCAAAAATGACGGCTTTGTTGAAGCTGCCTGGTACACATGCTTCATTATACAGCATGTTATAGAAAGCCGTAAGGTAATTTTTGAATTCTGCTGTACTGTTTTTGTAAAATTCTGTTGGAATTCCATCTATGCCTGGTGCCTTGTTATTTTTCATATTCTGAAGCGTCGTTTCTAGTTCTGACACCGATATTGGGATATCCAACTCACTAACGGCAAAGTTAGGCAACGCGTAATCAAATGTATGAAGGTTCTCATCAGCCGACAAAAGAGTTTTAAAATGAGCTGCCAATGTCTCAGCTTCGAGAACGTTCTTCATACTTTGACCGTGTCCACCTAGCTCGCGAACACTATTCCAGAACGATTTGCACTTTTCCAACTTCGCTCCTAATTTTTTTAAATAGTCATCTTTTTTAACTAAACATAAAAGTTTATACTCTTTATTTACTTTTAGGTAAATGTTTTTAAAAAATTGAGAGTTTGTTGACCTAAACAGTTTAAGATACACAAAGAAAAGCTTACGGAGACTCTTACATTCTTTATCAAACCATTTTTTCGCGGGATTAAAACTGTAATTATTGGAATTTGGATTTGCTGATGCTTTGACTACTTTAACAATACCTTCGCATATCTGTTCACTCGTACTTGAGGATATCGAAGGGAGGGAATTGAGGTTACGGTTTAAAAGAGTTTTATAGAGAGAAGCGTTCAGGTGGTTCCATTTAAGCTTTCGAAAGTTGTTTGAATTTACTTCGTGAACTTCATTTAGAAACTGGGCTTCAACTATTATGGGCATGTGGGCCGAAAAGTTTGCAATATCTACATTAAAGTCTTTGAACGCGGTCAGCCATTCCCCAGATACTGCACATAGATCAATTACAGACTGCCCCTGACCGCTAATAAATGTATACTCCCCACACACGTCCCCTAGAGATGAACCATTAAGCACAAATAGTCCGAAGTTTTCGAAAAATTCCGTTAAAATCCTACCATTACGATTGAAAATTTCATCTTTTGAGTTTCTACCGACTGTTAGCTCAACTCGCGATTGCAAATTATAAACGGAAGGATTTTGATATTCACCAATTCTAGCATTTAAGTCTCCAATGATCATTACATTTTCCAAAGAGGAATTATACATAAAATCCGCTAAATTATCGAACTCATTTTGCCAATTATTGCAATTTAAATATAAAGGAATAATAAAATAGTTTATGCTGTTACTTATAATTTGAAAAGTGATTCTGTTCTCTATTGTTTTAAATTTGACCACATGGGCAAGTAAGCTTTTTCTAATTCCATATAATATACCGCCACTGGCCCTCCCGTACAAACTAGTTCTGACTGCTGGAGTAAACATAATCTTAAAATCTTTGAAATATTTACAAAAATCATTCTGGTTGTTTTCTTCTAAAAAAGTTTCTAACAGAATAATAATATCAAATTGTTGAATGTATTTAAAAAAATCTGGTAATAAAAGCTTGCTTTTAATGCCAGTAATATTGTAAGAGCAAATATTTAGTTTTATAATTTCGGATAAATTTTGGCAGACGACAGATTTTACCTATTGTTTGAGATCCCTTAAAGGCGTCGTTATTTGACTTCCAGGTGGCGTTCTTGGCGGTTGAGGGCGAGATGTAGATGGGCCATCCCCAACTGGAGCCAACTTCATTCCATCGCTGCAGTCAAAGTATTCGTAAGCGCTGTCACCAAACAATTGCAAGATAGATGACAATTTCATCGACGTTTTGACAGCAAGTCCTCGTGCAAATTTATAAGTAAAAGTGTGGTTGTTGATTTGCATTCTATCGCCTTTCACTAAAATGTTTGAATTCGGGTTGATTTCCAATAATTTGTTTTTGATTGTGACGAGTGTTTGTCTTTTCTTCCGATACAAAAGTGATTGTTCGCGGAATATACTTATGCCGGAACCTTTGAGTTTGTGTGCGACAGATACAATTTTATTTACTTCTTCTGCCGAGTTGAGCTCCATGATGTGAGTGCCTCGTTCTGCATTGCTGCCGTGAATTTGCCGGGAACTTTTAATAACAATGTCTTCACCTTCGTTTAACTTCAGAAGCCCCTTGCAAGTCTGTTTAGCAAAGTTGATTGCATTGGTTTCTGTGTCTAAAGGAAGGTGTACCACAATAGACTTTTCATTTGTTTTGCGTGATATGAATTCCAACTGTGCTTCAAGTAGCTTACACCTCTCATACATCAATGTTAGCCTGTGATTAAGATTAGTGTTTATCGTTTTAAGTGAACTTATTTCGTTTGAAAGTGCAGTAAAATCATCTCTTGTTGCTAGATTTTTAAGTTTATCAACAAGAATCTCGTTTAAGACTCCCTTTAATTGTTCTATTGACATTTTTCCCACTTCCATTGTTGTATTTGCCAAAAAATTTTTGTTAGGGGTGTTTTGTTCGGGTGAAGTTGCGGTAATGTTTCGTTTGCGGTTCATATATAAATAAAATCCCGTAGCTTCGATGGATTTTTATTTAGTGGATTAAGAAACCACGATAAAATGAATATATTTATGCTTACAGAAAAATATTCATATACAAATGTCAAAAAACCGATTTTTGAGTTGTTAAACAAACTTTTTATACAAAACAAATCGTTAATTTTATTTAAATTTGAAAAATACGGAAGAGCTTTAAACATTTTACACTTTCACTTTGACAGTTCAAATGACAGTCCAATAATATAATTAGTATTATATAGTTTTGTTGCATAATTTAATTATAATTAGTATTTTATAGTTTTCTTGCATTAAGATCAAACTTTTATGTAGCTAAATACATAACTACAGCTCTTACTAACTTCCCTGTAAAAATTCGAAGTAATTTACCAGTAACTAATTCGTGAAGGGATTTAGAAATCCCACTTCTGAAAACTTAAAATCTCCAAGGACGTGGATGATGGAGTTTGAATGTTCTAAACCGATTTTCTTCCGAATAAGGACTGTAATGGTCACAATTAAATAAAGGGCACTACTGGTTCACATAAACTTGATCTTGTGACAAGTTACCTTCGTCTTTACGAATGAAAAATTGATTTGACCAGTTTTTTTTTTAACATGTTTTCTTTAATTTATTTTTTTAAATTCTTTTAAATATGTAATGCAATAAATTTATTCTTTTATGAAAGACATTAGGCGTTGGGAAAAAATCATTAACCTTTATTTATAAAATGTAATCAAAATTGATAGGATTATTTTTTTTCGAGAACAATGAACTTTTTAGAAAATACTTTTTTCAATTTTTTTTTCTTTCAGTCGATTAATTAGGCTTGGCAGAACTTTTGAGATATTAATAATAATAATAATATAATATTTTAACTATACATATAACTGTAAAGCATATTGCCTTTTTAATGCAACAGGTGTTGCACGACACTAGTTAATTGGTAGAAAGATATATGAACATTGGATAGAGATAGAGAGTTAGTTGATTTCATTCTGGGAGGTACATATGCTTAAAAGAAAAAAAAATGATTTGTACCCGAATGAGAATTGAACTGACAACCTCTGGGTTAACAAGCAAGCACTCCATCCATTTGTACCATTGCAGTCCACAATATATTAAAAATCGTTTCAGCCGTTTAAATGATAAATCGGTATCAAAAAAGTACTCTTATATGGCAGGTACCGTTAATAAGCTTCTTTGGAAAAAATGTTTAGATGAAAGACACAAATCACTCATTTAAAATATATATACCTAACTAATGCTTTTGGTCCAAAAAAATTAAGCAAAGACCTGACAACTGACTTATTTGATAAAAAGCTAATAGGTATTTAAATAACTATATGTAATACAATATTTAATAAAACGATAATCTTAATATAAATGTTATTCAATATACTTACAAAAATGTTCATCTCATTAGTTAAAAACGATAATGAAATATTAGATTGGATTTTAGCTTCTATTAGTTCATTTTTGATGAGTTGATTACATTTAAATGAAGAAGGCGACGCAATAGGAAGTGAAAGAACAAGTCCAGGACTAAGTAGTATAATCCAAATCCAGACAACTACGTTACTAGCACTGAATTCTGCAAAAAAATATGAAAAAAAAAATAACGAAAATTAAAATAAAAATTGAATAAAAACTTAAAAACAATAAAATAAAATACACAATATCGATGTCCAACCTTTAACTGTACATTTTGCCTGTTTTTTAGCAAATTCATATCGACCACATTGCCATCGCGGTATATATAAAGCATCGTCGTTTAAACAGTTAAAACTTTGGTTGAAACACATTAATGTCAAAATAATGTGCTGTATTAATGTGTTTCCAGCTTTATCAACTAACTAATACACCTAAGAATATGCAATGTTTTTTGTTCATATTTTTGTTTTAACGAAAGTCTTAGCAATGGCAAAATTACCGAAACAAAAAGCAACAAAAGGAAAGTAGCAAGACGGTAAAAAGAGAAACTAATAGCAAAAAAAAAATACTTAGAGAAATCACAATGGACTCACTGAAATATAACTTCTAAAAAACCTTCGAAAAAATTGCATTTTTATTATATAAATTACATCAATAAATACGTATTTTTTTTGATGTATGATTATATTGGAAGCAACTGAAAATGATAATAAATTTCCCTACGTTGGTTCTTTTTTGTTGCAAGCGCATTTGTTACTAAAATGCATTGAGGAATATTTATAAACAAGGAATTTTCCATGTTAAAATAGGAGACGCACAATAGATTATTCACTGTGTAACTATTATCCTAGTATAGTAATAATAAATAAGGCTTTATAGGTATAGGCTTTGAGTTTATACACATAGAGAAATCATGTGTAAGTTTCAAATTTTGCTCGTAGGATGTCGTTACTATCGACTTGTTTTATTTTAGTAATTATTCGTGAGTTAAAAGGCAAGAGAAATAAAGAAATACAAATACAAATGTATGAAGAAGAATTTTGTTCGGTTCGGTCTGTGTATATAGAAACTATAGTAAGATTGAAACTTTGGTTGACGTGGGTATTTTCATGTAAAATGAAAGAATTGAAGATAATTATTTGGAAAGAGACGGTTATGTAGAAGTTCTGACAACAATAATGCGATAAAAAAAAACAAATATATAGCAATACATTAGCAAAAACCAATTGCTTGGTCTGTTTTGTTATGAAATTCTTAAGTCTAAAAAAGTCACGAAACCATTACACTAATGTCACCACTGGATGGCCGCCAGGTAAATTTAGTTATAAATTTACTATTAAAATATATATGCAATGGTTCGGTTCAAATATTTTTCGTTACAGAAAACTAGGGATATAATAATTACTCGATATGCTCATTTAGCGACTACTTGATTTCCTATGTGATTTTGATTTCCCTATGTGTATAAACCATTGTATATAAATTTCTATAGTATTTTTATGCTGAATAATCACCGCCTGGCCATCTTAAGAAACTTGTGAAAAACACATTTTTAGGTTCGTGCATTTACTAGTTGTCTATTCTGTAAGCCTGACAACAGTCGTAAACATAATAATGGCGCAAAATTATAGTCCATTTAACTCCAAACTAAATCAAATTTAGTTTGACACTAGTCTAAAATTACATTTTTGGCAATTATAGACAAGTTAAACTACACTTTATCTTTAAAGACTTGCATCAAAATTAAAATCATGAAAACCCTATTTTAATTTTGATAGTGTCACACTTTCTTCTCTCTGACTCCTGTCAATTTGTCATTTTCTATGAACCAAAAAAAAATTTTGCAAAATTTTAATTATAATAGTTATAAGTAATGTACCAACTATAAAAGCGGCGCTATACCAAAACATCCTATCTTCTCTTCATTGATAGTGACTACATTGTGGCCCCATTTCAAGCAAAACAAGAATTCTGAAATAGCTACTTTATTAAAAAAACTAATGGATTGAATAAAAATAGACAGCATTATAAATAAAGTGATAAAAAATGATATGGCCAAAGCCACAAATAACGAAAGTTTTATTATCTTATTTCTTTTATTTTTAAAGATAAAAGCAAGCATAAAAAAAAGTAACGCTATAGAAATAAAAGTTACAAAACAATTATTATAGAATACTAACAACCAAGTTAGCATCCATACACAACTAAGATATAGATAAGATTTAACCTTATTTACTTCTTGAAACCTACTAAAACAAAATATTCTTCATCTTTAGTTGTTGCATGAGTAATTGAAGCAGAACCAACACCTGCTTCGCTGGCAAAGATTGCCCTTTGAATTCCAGCAACAAATGCTCCTACCATCCCTCCGCCAACAGCATTGAAATCTATCATAGTGGAAAATAATATTTTCAACGTATAACCAAGATTATGAATATTAAATGCAATAATAATAATACAACTAAAGATATATATAAGTGACATAATAGGCACTAGTGCAGAAGATACTCTAGCTATCCTTTTAATTCCGCCAATAATCACTAGAGCAAGCAGCGCAGAAATTATGGAAGAAAGAAACCAAGAGTGACCATCTACCCAACTTGAATAGCCAGATAATATTGAAACCATTTGGTTGGTTTGAAACATGGCAGCCAGCACAATACCAAGTATTGTTGAGCTATAATATATAAAAGTAGCATTGTCAAGAATGACAGTCTGTCCAGGTTCCAAGATCGGTGTCAAAAATTGCTCAAACCATCCATTAAAAACATCCATATTACAGTGGCCTTCAAAGGTTAACGGAACAACTATCTTTCTTCCACTTAAGGCTGCAACCATACTGGTTTGCCATACAGGCTTTCAAGAATTTAAGCATCCAAACAGCCTATCAGGATGAACCTGAGTTGGAGAGGCTATAGACTTATTGCAGCAGATGGTTCTGGTATGAGATTACCCAGCTCTGGGGAAATTGTATCCGAGTTTGAACCAAATGGAACAACAGGCACCATTGGCAATTTGTTTGTTGATTTGTGTACTTCGCTGATTTGTAGTGCTCGTCTTGCAGCTTGGAATATAGGTGAACAAACGTTGGCGGCAGAGCAATTACTCGAAGTTATAGCATTTCTCATAATAGTCCGAACAGGTCATAGGAAGGCAGAATCAACAGCACGACGGAAGGATTCGAATAGAGGAATGTTTTTCCTGGCTCTGTTGTAATTCAACTAACAATACCGG
Source organism: Baccha elongata (assembly GCA_951217065.1). NCBI lineage: Eukaryota > Metazoa > Arthropoda > Insecta > Diptera > Syrphidae > Baccha > Baccha elongata. Next base: position 36,805,683 of record OX578272.1, read on the forward strand.
TGTATTGAAAATAAACAAAAAATTATATTCCGGGCTGATGACATTTGACGACAGATAGAAAAGTGTGTTTGCTTTGTTTTCTTAGCGAACTGTCACTGTTTAAGGCGTGTTCCGCACAAATAATTTAGAGAAATGTTTTAACCCCATACTAGTTGTCAGTACATCAGAAAGAGTCTATAATTACTTTAAAGTTAGAGAACTGTTTCAAAGTTAAAATTAAGTTAAGAAGTGTGGCGTTAATTCCTTAAACTTAGGCTGACTATAATTTTGCGCCAATATGAATTTTGGTTTGTTTACGACTCTTCTCAAGGAAATATGGATTTGAGAGCCAATAAAATAAATTATATATTATTGTTTTGTTTCGTAAACGACTATTGTTAGGGTAACAGAATAGACACTTAGTAAATGTAAGAACCTCCAAATGTGCAGTTCACAACTTTCTTAAGATGGCGCTGCTCCATGGTTGTACTATAGAAATTTATATACAAAGGTATAAACTCAATAATGTAATCCCGTCGGCAGAGATTTTTTTCTTGCAACAGAATACCCATCCAATTTTATGATTTGATGATTTGATACCGTTAGTCTGTTAGGAGTATCAAAAAATAAAAAACTGCAGGTAGGTAGTAGTAGGATGTTTCCGTTAGCTGCCATATTGAAAAACGCGTTTGATCAAAAAACTTAAGAAAGGCTAATCGGACGAAAAAAAATATTAAAAATATGATTTTATTTTTGTCATTTTAGAAGTTATGTCGTTTAAAAGTTTTTTTTTCAAAATTTGAAAATTTGTAGATGCGCAAAAAAAAATATTATTTTCAATCGAAAAAAGCGAAAAAAGCGTATCGGACGAAAAAGATTATTAACAGAATTTTTTTCGTCCGATACGCCATTTCTAAGTTATTTGAGCGAACCCATTTTTCAATATGGCGCAAACATCCTACCATCCCGCCATTTTTATGAGAGACTTATGAACCATTTCCAATTTTAAAATTGGATGGGTATTCTGTTGCATAATGAACCCAAAGTTTGTCTCTGACGACTGGTCTAATACTGAAAAAAAAAAATCTAAAAGGGATTGTGCTGCATATAACGTGAGAGTAATTTTGAATCAACTCCTAATAAGTATGCTATTTTTTGATAGAATGTTTAAATTAAGATCAAATCTCTTGCAATTACCCAAAATCGCTCCCAGCATGCAATACCTTCCTCACTGTATAGGCATTGTAAGTGTTATATACAGGATGAGTCATGAGCAATGCGACAAAATGCTAGGGCGTGTAGGTTGCGTTGAGACAAGAAAAAAATCGTATGGGATTGCCCCTCCCTCCGTTTAGCCGGGAGGGGCAATTTTCGAAAAAACTGACTTAAAATGGGAAAAAAATTATTTAAAATCAACGGCTTCATTCACAATGCTGTGCGATACGTTTTTGAAAAGCCAATAACTTTTTCTTTCATTCTGTGTTTAAATAAATCTATTCTAAGAAATAGTTTTTGAAATATTAATTTTCAAAGTCAAAATTTTGAAAAAAAAATTGAAAAAAAAATTTCAAATTATTTTTTTTTCAAAATTTTACGTAATTAAGTGCTAATTTTAATTTCAAAATTCAATGCTGTTATTAATTTTAAGTCTAAATAAGAAAACCGGATGCAAAAATTTTATGTCGAAGGCAAAAATATTGACAGGTCAGTTTTCAGAAGTTATCAATGAAAATAATATTAATCCAGGGTTATTCCAATACTATTTAATTTTATTACGTTCTCATAAAACTCCAATTAAAAAAAAAAGAAAAAAAACTAAGATTAATGCTAAATAAATAAATAAATTGCTTCGTTACAATAAAAATAAATGTTTTTCTTAGAAAAAGGTGGTTTTGGTTTTTTTTTAATTTCTTGAGAACGACATAAAATTTTTGCATCCGGTTTTCTTATTTAGACTTAAAATTAATAACAGCATTGAATTTTGAAATTAAAATTAGCACTTAATTACGTAAAATTTTGAAAAAAATTAATTTGAAATTTTTTTTTCAATTTTTTTTTTCAAAATTTTGACTTTGAAAATTAATATTTCAAAAACAATTTCTTAGAATAGATTTATTTAAACACAGAATGAAAGAAAAAGTTATTGGCTTTTCAAAAACGTATCGCACAGCATTGTGAATGAAGCCGTTGATTTTAAATAATTTTTTTCCCATTTTAAGTCAGTTTTTTCGAAAATTGCCCCTCCCGGCTAAATGGAGGGGAATAGACCCCCCCTCCCACACGATTTTTTTCTTGTCTCAACGCAACCTACACGCCCTAGCATTTTGTCGCATTGCTCATGACTCACCCTGTACTATAATTTTAGTAAAAAAAATAGCATACAAAAATTATTTGATATTCTTTACAAATCCGTTCAAAGGCATTTCCAAATACGTTTGCTTTTCCACGGGCGAAAACAACTTAAGGACCAAACGAGTTTTCAAAATTAAAAAAAGTTAAACAGACGAGAAAAAAAATAAACGAAAAAAAAATTGCAATTTTTCTATTTTCTTGTGTATTGACGAAAAATCCTTAAAACTTGACTTAATTAATAAAACCACAATAAAAATAAAACACTACTCACTTTTTCTTATTTGATTGAAACCGATTGATCGGTCATATTTGCTTGAAATGAAACCGATGGATTCGTTGTCTTCAAATTTACACTTTCTGAAATTATTATGGTGGTAGTTTGAATTTGCAGATTGCTGGAAGTTGGTCTTATGATGACTAAATTGAGTCAAAGGCGTAGATGATGAACTATTTTGTATATTGTAAGTTGTAAAAGCTGTCCGTTGATCGCGATCTAACATTCCACTCGGATGGTATGCAGAATTATATTCTTCTTCTATTGGTATAACTTTTACTTTGATTGGCAAGCGTGATGAAGACATTTTTGTAATGTTTTTTTTTTTATTCAAATAAAGTTCACAAAAATAAAATAGTTGATATTGTATCACAGTTATCTCTATCAGATTTTCTTCACTTTCCCAAACTAATTAAAAATATAAAATATAAAACTTTGTTATTTTCTTGTTCAATAGTTAAAAAGGATCCCGAACCTTTGTGTCTCAAGGTTTAAAACTGAATGTGTTGGGCTTGTTTCTGTTTGAAGGTACTTATAGTTTCTGCTTCTCACACTTATCGCAGCTTCAGAATATGTATCACAATACAAATTTTACACTTTCCAATTACCGTACATTGGGTATGTGGGAAAAGATAAAATTACTCATTACATTTATAACTTTTGATATTATTATATTGGCCATTGGGCAGTGTTTACACGGTAGCAATAAAGTAGTTGGGGTTTCTCTAAAAAGATATATGTAGTAGGTACACACGCGACAGTAAAGTGTATTTGTGTGGGATTATTCAACCCCCAAAGCTTTGGCACCAACATTTTAAAAGCTAATAGGGTTTCGATGCATTCAGCTTTTGTAAATTGATGCTAAAATGCTTTTAAATGGGCGGAGTTAATAATAATTGTTTTGGATTTATTTAGATGAGTTGTTTATTGTATATGCATATCAATCTTTTTTGGTCCCATTCGTAATATTGTCTTACATTGACGAAATTGGACAACACGCGATGAGTTTGCACTGATGTCAACGAAAGTGATGCTGCAGCCATGCTAGCCAAAAATTTAAATAACTATATTAGACAGAATTGTTTGAAGACAGAATTGGTTATAGAAAGTATTGGTTCTAGACAGAATTCAAATGCATTTTTTGACCATCTATTTAACATATTTATTTACCATTTAATATACCTATGTAAAAACGGATAAGATGGAACAAAAATTACCACCTTTGTTTATTAATTAGAATTTTAGTATTTTTGATTTATAGGGACAAGTCGGTCTTAAAGAATATCGATTGCAAATTTGAGAATGAATGCCGCAATCCTTAGGTAATTCAGAGAGAGAGAGAGAGAGAGAGATAGAGATAGCGAAAAAGATTACAAAATATCTAATATTAGATGTATAATAAGGCTAAGATCACGCAACAGATTTTGGGTGTGTAAATGTCCCAAAAAATATTAGTAGAAATAGAAAGAACTTGCTTTGGGGAGCACAAAATTGGAAGTCTGGCTGTCAAAAGTACGAACACCCGAAAATCGATTTTTTTTTATTTTGCTTTGTCCTACAAATTTTAATAATGAATTTTGCTCTTCCCGCCCATTTTGATTTTTTCAACATCGAGATTGTGATCATTTGAGCTTTGAGCACTAATATAATCCCAGAAGGGTCAGAAGTCTTAAGTCAAGCAAAGTGTTCGCTAGTCGTGTCCAAAATACCCAAGAAATCGATTTGTGATTTTTGCTTTTTTGCGCATGCATGCATATATGACTATAATGTTTTGGAGCGAAACGTCGTTCACATTTGTTCACTTCAGAGGTCATCATTTCTTACCTAATTCAGCCTTATACCACGTATTCACACTCAAAAAGACTGCCTTTGATCTCGGGAACAGTTGTAGTAGTTGGATAGCAGTTAAGCTGCACAAAATCTATGGTGACTTGAAATAGCACAAACGATTTAACACCAAATTTTTTATCAGTCAAATGCTCGCATACAGCTAATTGTTTAAAAAAAAAAACACTAATTATGTTTAATGTCAAATGATTGACCATTTAAGGTTCGATATAAACATAAAAAAGAGAATTGTTGATAACTTCACATTTGTTTCATGCGGCACACGTCATAGTTAGGTAAGAGCATTCTTATTTGGGAATTTCGGATGATTAACAGAAGTTTCGGCATTTTTATTCTAAATTTAATTTTATGTTAAGGTTGATTGTTTTTTACATAACGGTTCATGGCGTTGGCTTTAAGATCTGATTCATGAATGTTATATTGGGTTTGAACATTATGAATAAGATGAGAATTTCTTCTTCCTTTGGCACGCGACATGTCATTACTAAATTGTGGTTTATTGTGAAATTTCACCATTATATAGGGAATGTCTGGAATGAGTATTATTTATTTTCATTTTGTTTTGATGATGATTTTGAAATGAAATGAGATTACTTCTGAATCGAGGAGAAATAAAAGAGAGAATTTAAAAAGAGATGATCTTTTAATGCGGGTCCGTTTTCCAACGATTAAATTAATATTTCTATTTTAACCAAAAATAAAAGTATGAGTCGATAGCAGGTGTGAAGGTCATGATATATAAACGAAAGTCTTGCAGTTCATGATGGCGGCTTTTGTGAGTTATAGAAAAACTTAAAAAATCACTTTTTTCGAAAAATGACATAATTTATATATAACCGATCAAATTAAGTTTTATTGTAATAAGAGCTATCATCTCATAGCAAAAATGCTGGTCCAAGACGTTTTAAGTGTGGCAATGATTCTGTCAGACGTTTTAAAAATAAGTGACAAAAAATCATTTTTTTTTTTTTTATTTTTGACATAACCAAATAATTTCTGCCGCAATATGTAAAAAAACCTCCAGTCATATCAAATATGGTCCAAGACGATTTAGATGCGGCCATCTGTTTTCAAAATTGGCAAAAAATCGGTTTTCGAAAAAATTGGTATAAATTGGTTTTCACCAAAAAATTGAGAATACCTAATTGAGTACAGATTAGTAGGTCCGAGACGATTTGAGTGTGCCAACCGGTCTGTCAGACGCTTTCGAAAACCTTAAAAATTCAGTTTTTGAAATAATTGGTATAAATGAAATTGGTTTTCACCAAATAATTGATGAAACCACCCCGAACACAGATATATGGGTCCAAGACGATTTGAGCACGGTTTGAGCACAATTTTGCGAAAAACTCAATAAAACAGGCAGGGGGTTGCACGTGCTCAAATAGTCTTGGACCCACATATAGCAACTGTCAAAAGTACAAATATCATTTTCGATACACACCATACAATTTTTACCTATGGTTCTCTATGTTTAATGTATCATTTTTGATACAAATCGCTTCACTAAAAACACGGTACCCACGTGAAAACATTTTTGCAGAAAAATCATTTAGTTTTAAATAATTTTTCAAACGCAAAAAGTTTTTTCAGATAAAAATTGTTTTTTGTAGATAAATGGTGTGTTTTACGTCGTTTGAAAGTTGAATTCTATTCGCTATTTAAAAGATTTCAGTTAATGCAGAAAGTTACGAGTTGAAAAATCTTACTTAATAAAAATATATTTGTTTTTTATTTGAAAACAACATTTTTTATAAAAATATTTTAGAAAAGTTGTTTGAAAAAAATATTTTTTTTAAAACTCACCCAAGAATTTGGGTAAAAAATAAAAATGTTTAATATATTGTAAAATACTTAAATTACTGGCATAGCACGATTTTCTCGGAAAACTCTGGTTTGTTAAAAATGTGTTTTTAAAGTTATTTATTTTTATTATTTTCTTTTTTTTTATTATTTTTTATTTATTACATATTTGAATAAATTTAAGAAATAATTTCATATAAAATAATTTCGTGGAAGGTTCTATTAAATTCTTATGTAACTTGCCACAAGAGAAAGTTTGTGCGACCCAGTCGTGCCTTTTATTTTCTTTAGTAAATGACGGAGCTCGTCAAATAATATCAAAAAAAAAACCCGTTCACATTTATTTTATTAAATATTATAGCTTTAAAACAATTTGCTGGTCAAAAATAACTCAAATGAAAAACGCGAAAATTGTAAAATAATTTCGCGAAATAAAAATGTCAAAGTAAACAAAATTTATTATTAACATGTCGAAGTAAGGATTTGGGAAATAATTTTTTTCCATCCCCTCATACTTATTCGATGTTGCTTTTTATTATGCTTTTTATTAAGTCACTCCCTCTGCTTTATTTTTTACTCTTAATATTCCATATCAACTCATAAAGGAACGTGACTGATGTAAGCTATTACGAATGAAGAAACGAAATTATTTACATTTATTATTGTCTTCTGAATTTACTTATTTTATATCACTTATTTTTAATAAATAAATATATAGTTAACAAGAACAAACGATACACTCGATTTACATATTTTACATAAATAAATATAAAATAATAATAATAATAAATTAAAATTTATTAAGTATAAAATTAAGCAGTTAAATAACAATCAGTTTCGTTTAATTTTAATAATAAGTGTCATGATTTAAAATGTTATTAAAATTAATAGTACAGTCATTTTATGCAAAATAAGGTCAACCTAGAAATGAGAGATAATGAGCTGAAAACTCGTATACACCTTCATATTGGCGTTCTAAAAATTGTCTAGAAAGTCAACAATAATCTCGTGTCTGCAACATAAGTTATTCAAGGTCAAAGGTCACGAAAAACAGTTTTTCGGTAATATCTCGGTTCAAATGGCTCCAATGATGATTTCAACAAATTTTGTAACAGCCATTTTTTCATACGATCAACCGTTTTTGAGATTTTTGCATGTTCAGCCAAACATATAGTAGTCTACGCGCTAGCCCATGTCACTATGTATTGCTGAGCGTGCAGGACTCTACGCCCCCTATCTCAAAAACGGTTGATCGTATAAAAAAATGATTGTTACAAAATTTGTTGGAATTTATATCTTGTAAAAGATGCTTACATCTTTGGAGCCATATGAACCGAGATATTCCCGAAAAACTGATTTTCGTGGCTTTTGACTTTGAATAACTTATGATTTTTGATGACTTTCTAGACATCTTTTAGAACGCCAATAAGAATATGTAAACGAGTTTTCAGCTTATTATCTCAAATTTCTAGGTTAAACCCTAAAATGACGGACTATAATTAAAAATCATCTTTTGTTTTTATAAAATGTTGTCAATAAATAATATTTGTCAATTTTTTTTTTGGGAATTTCATTCCCATTTGTTTTTTCTAAGAAAAAAATTATTTTACGATACTTTGGCATTGATTTAAAATAATCTTAAATAAAACATAAATTTTTATCGATACAATTTTTCTTATAAAAGATTTTGGTTCTATTTTTTTGTTTTCGTAGTACGTTTACAAATAAAATATTTATTTTTTGTTTTTTTAATTAAGTCTATAAAGGAACATTATAAATACTAGTTTAAGTCAATAATAGTTTATTGATATTGTCAACAATATCATACATAATATATTGTTATTGTCAGCAAAGTGTTTTCAATATATGAACGTAAAAATCCAACAAATCCTTTAGTAAATCTTTATATTCTTCCACCCTTAAAAATTCAAAAACCATATGATTTGGTTGAACTTTTTTTGAATTATTTCGGTTATAATCATCAAACATCGGTAAGGTGAAACCAGTAGCTTTAAACACATCTATACTTTGATTATAGTTCACATAAGCTTCCAAAAAATGTTGTTCAAAGAAAACAATTATGCGTCTATGATTAACATGTGGGTTCTTAAGATAAAAACTACTATTAGAATTGTGCAGATTTGCGAAAAAGTAAAAAAAGTGTTTTAAGTTGTAGAGATCCCGTGCTAAAATCTCAAGTTCAGCTAATATCTGATAAATTAAAAGACAAAATTAAGTTTATTTATGTAAACTTCATTATTACGTTTTTAAAATTATTTACCCTGTCTTTATATGGTTTTTGGCCGTCAAATAATGCGTGGATATTTGATTTTTTCTTTCTTTCTAATTGGTGCAAGTATATCCAGTGCTCCCTACTTAAATTCGCAGCATTTTCCTGTAATTGGAAAAAAAAGTACCTAAATTAATTGATGTAATTTAATTTTTGTATGAACACATTATAGAATTTGATATGTAATAAAAATATAAAATAAATACTTGTGTACTGTAGAATAAATTCACTTAAAGGAACCACGAACGAAAAAAGCTGATAAGCAGGTATAGCTTTACCTACCTTATTTTGGAACGAGATTTTTTTTACTAAAATGAAGTTTGAGAAGTTTAAAATAATAATGTATAACTGCCTAACATTATTAAGTCGGAAAAGGGTTGCCAGAGCAACTCAGAAAACAGTATAAAAACATTTAAAAAAGAAATTTACTAAATTTTTTGAGTTGCTCTGGCAACACTTTTACGGATTGATAATGTTGTGGCAGTTATACATTATTAGTTTCAAACTACATTTTAGTAAAATAAAAAAATCTCATATAAAAATTATGTAGGTAATTTTGTCTGTACTTTGAAGGGCTGTTTCTTTGGTTTCCGGCCATTTCCGGTAGCCATAATTGTCATTCATATATGGGTGACACTGAAGCAATAACTGGGCAAAAATTCAGGCGCACAAAACCAATGTCCCAAAATCGGTCGCTAGATCTCGGTCTATATACCTATTATGCAGAAAAACTTTCTTTCATTACACGAAAACTTCTCAAAAGTATATTAAACAGGCCAAAATAAAAAAAAACCCCGTGGCGTCGGACTATCACGCTGGAGGTCTGGGTTCAAGTTCAGCTTCCAGCATCGATAACATCTAATGTTTTTTTTTTCAGGGGTACTGCCTCTTGCGAGGAAGTGACAAATCCTCCAAAAGTATTATTTTCATGAAAAGTTCTTCTCTAGTCCTTCGGATTCGACGTAAAATTGTAGGTCCCCAACAATCCTGTAGAACTAACAACGCACACAAATGGATTGGATGAGTGTTGTAAGTCACTAGGCAGTGGTTCTTCGGAGCTGTCAGTGCCACTAAATTCATTTTTTTTAAATGAAACAAGCCTTGAGGTCTAGTACAAGTACGACTATCGATGTTGTTAATGACCAATCACCACCTTTCAAAAATCACCAACCAGAAGCTACCTATAGTCTATGCGCCATAGCCTATGTTACGTGTGCCATTATATGTCCCTCAGTTTTGTCTTAGAACTTTAAAATAGAAAACACGACTGGGTCGCATGAGCTTGCTCTTGTAACAAAAGGTGAGCCTACAAAAAAAAAATAGTACGATCAAGTTGTATGGTAACCATTTTTGTTAAATTTCTAAATTAATTGACGTATCAAATTTTAATGAAATCTGTTCAGCCGGTATTAAGTTACGGCTAAATTTGTAAAAACCGTAAGCACCAAATCTCATTTTTAGCTAAAAAAAAAACCTAAAATGCAGGTATATTAACAGCACTCCAAATATAACTTTCACAAAGTTTTATCAAAATCGATAGAGCCGTCTTCGAGAAAATTTAACAAAACCTAAACCGTTATACCTACATGGCATATAGTACCCGTTATAGCCGGGTTAAAACAAAAAACGAATTCGCCCTGTAGGAATCATTAGAAAGTATATATGTACATATACACGAAATTTGAAGAAAATCCATCCAACTATTTAGGATGTAGCTCGGTGAACAGTCAACCAAACATCGACTCAACCGCACAGACGCAACCACACACCGACGACGCATCAGGACATGACGAAACCTACTTTTTACACTTCTTTAGTATCGTAATGTTTGGTTTGATTAAAACCTCCAATTTTTTTTAGATGAAACTATAATACTAGAGCAAGTTAAGAAATTGGTTGAAATATTTTGTGGGACCGATGTTGTACGATGATGGATATTATGTACAGGATCAATACATAGTTGGGTCATCTGGACAACATGTATTCCAATACGTAGGAAAGCCATCCAATTCGGAAGAGAGAAGGGTCATATTTACTGTCTATTAACCCAAGAAGAAGAAAATCATATTAAAACTATAAGTATGCGAAACTGGAGTTAACGCCACAAATTATTACTTACTTATATGTAAATGTTGCTTGAGGTACAGCTTTACCCAGTAATCGTAGCCTTGTTATTACTTCTTTATTGTAAAGATATAGAGTAGAGGTATTCCAAAATTATGTCAAATGGCTTTTTCAGTATTTTTTGTGTGTTGAATTTGGTTTGTCAACAATATTGTTTTTTTCTTTCAAATTTAAATATTTGCACAAAACACAAACGCAATATTTTCGTGTGTCATTGTAATTGTTGTAACAGAAGGTTTGTAAAATTTTAAAATTTAGTCTGGCGTCTCTTTCTAAATAAACCATATTCGTTTGAACACCTGTATACTTATACGACCTTAAATTAATTTATTTCCAAAATATATAAATACTAGTAGTTACACCAAAATACAACTAGTTTTGTCTATACTATCTGACAATATAGTTCGTGAGATTATATCGAGTGATATCTATTTTTTATTAAAATGAAGTTTAACAAGTATTTTTTAGGAATATTGATTTGTGCACTACTAACAGTCAATTTACCTGTAATCAATGGAGAAGTTAGCTTAGTAACTGATGTTTTATTCCCAATTGTTGGTACAATGTTGGGTATGATGGATTTTCTACCACCTGTAGGACCCTTTCTTGCTGGTGGACTGGGAATGTTGAACCTATGTTATACGATATTAACATCAAATAGTGATCCAAAGTCAGAAGTCATCAAACCCTTAAACAAAATGGATTTTTTGAAGTCACAATCAGTAATTATAAATTCAATAAAAACAGTCGATGAACATGTTTTGGAAGAATCAGAAAGAATTATTCGTGAATTAACTTACACCATTGAAACGCATGATTTTTTTGAAAAAATGCGTAATTCAATGGATAATCTTCGACATGTGTATGTTGACAAGTTTCAAGTTATCTTGGATCCTAACATTACGGGAGTGGAAAAGAATTTTACTATAAATGAAATGTTAAACTACGGCAGTGATTATAGAAAAGAGTTGAGATCATTTATAAGCAAGTATATTAAACCAGATGCTTTTTCTCCAGCATCAGTTCCAGTTAAATTGTTTTATGATTATTTGTTGGAGAAGGATACTATATTGGTAAGTACTAGAATGTATTTAAACTACTATTTAATAATGATAATTTTTTTAAATACAAAAATTGCGCTGAAATGTTACCACGCATGATAATATTTTTTTGTTGTTGATGTGATTTACCATAATATATTCAATAAGGAAAAGTAAAATTAATTTTTGAAAAATAAAAAAAAAAACTATTGCGTCGTAGCTTTATGAAAGAAATATTACTATAGTGTTACAAAAATATTAATATTTAAAGTAAAAGTACCGATAGACAATTAAAATTTTCGAAATTAAAAAAGTATTTCATATTTTTAAATAATTTTTTTTTTTTTAAATCTTATGTATAGAATAAAAATAGGTTTATATGAAAAACATCACCATCGGAAAAAATTCAGTTACTTGAAATTTTATCAAAATTGATTGTAATTTTTTATTCAAAAACTAATTTTTTTCTGCAGTATTCGTATTTCAGGTTAGCATTAGTTGTAGAAAAATAAATTTCGTCAAAATCTATGCAGCCGTTCAAAAATAGTCTGTGTAGTAAAAAAAAACTTTTCTATGGGAGTTAATATCCTAATTCTAACAACAAAATTCAGATTAAGATCAACTCACTTATCTATCCATCCAAATCACTTATCTATATAAATTTTATAGAAACTGATTTTTTTTAGAAAATTAGAATCACCTTTTTTTGGGTTTTTTTTTTCAAAAATTACTTTTTTCAATTTTTTTTTTGCAGTGTTATTTAAATTTAGAAGTTAAAATCGGCGCAGCCGTTCAAAAGATAGTCGGTGTAATAAAAAACGGTTCTGTGGGAGGTATCGTTAATACGCTGATTCTGGAAAAAAAATCCTATTGAAGACATCATCATGTGCAACAAATCACTCATATAAAATTTGATCGAAACATATTTTTTTCCGAGATAATTTGAAATTGCGGTTTGTGGCAAATATTACTTAAAAAAAAAAAAATTCCAGTATTATTCATGTTTAGCAGTAATTTAAGAATATTAAATTTCGTCAAAATCGGTGCACCTGTTCAAAAGATAGTCGGATAAACGGATATCAAGATCACACGTGTAAAATTTTATCAAAATCGATCGTATTTTTTTTGAAAAAAATGGAATCATAGATCAAAAATAGAAAAACTTCCGGGGATACTTTTCTAAAAATTGTTTGTATCAAGTTTGAGAAAAATTGGCCAACCATTAACACTCAGAAAAAAAAAGATGTAATCCCAAGAATTTTATACTTTCGTGGGTTAAAATAAACCCATCACCTTAATTCTTAATTTAAGAATGCAGGTGTGTTAACCTGAAGAAAATATTATATTTCATGAAATAAAGATGCAAAATGTCAACATTATGTAAGAATCGGTAGACTACTTTCCATTGGTAAAATACAGATTTCAAAAAATAAATTGATTTATTTCGTGGCAAATGGAACGCGATTTTTACTGTATTTGTTTTTTGTTTAAAATGTGTTAAACGTTAAATCTTGTCTGTGAATCTATAAACAACATATGGATGTCAAAATTGAATTTTTCAAAAGATCTCCAAGAATTAAAAAAATATATTTAAAACTGTTTCATTTTCTGATAACAATTATTTCTTAAATATTTCGCACACAATTTATCACAATTGAAATAAATAAAACACAAAAAAAAATTACAAAGGGGGGGGGGTGGATCTTAAACGCTCAAAAATTCATCGCCGATTAAAAATTGATTTATTTTACAAATGGAAAATTTTTATATTTTTTTTTTAAACAAAAAGATCTCTGAGTTATTTGTAATCAATAACTGTAACATTTTTGTTTCAAATCAGATGAATTACCGACTTTTTTCTAATTGTTGAACATTTATCCTAATTGAATTTCCTGATCGCTATAACCGGCCCTTAAGCAGAGACAACCACCCAAATGAGCATATTTTTCGTTTAAGCCTAGTATGCAGCTGAAGTGAAACGAAATTTTCCGTCGTCTCTAAAAACACAGAAGAAATGATAACAAAACGCTACCGGACAAATTGTTATGTAGAGTTTCGCCATTTGCAAAAAAATGTATTTCAAAACACACAAAAAAAACAAACAAAAAGAACCGAAATTCATTTTATAATAATAATAACCACAAAAAAACACGAACAAAAATCAAACGTCATAATTTCGCAAGCAATTAATATCCCGGTCAATTAAATTGTGTGCAAAAAGAGTGTAGAGAGTAGTGGAGACTTGAACCGGTTATCAACCGTTTCACCGTGGAGCGTCGTGCCACAAAACGAAAAGAAGGACGGAAAATTTCGTTTATGATTTCACTATGTCATTTTTGTATGGGATTTTTCGTTTCACTTCAGCTGCATACTAGGCTTTACTTAAAATCCGAACCAGCATAAACATCGACAAATGGCGTTTATGTTTGAGAAACTGTTAAGCTGAGATACTACAATAAGTTTTTAAAATTAAGATTATTGGAAATCCAAACCATTTCAAATTTTAACCGGAAGCTAATCATTTTTCGGAGATTCAAAAGAGGTGTGTTCTGAAAAGGGATAACTATAGAAGCATGAATCGATTTGAGCTTTGAAACGCTTACCGGTAATCCCAAACGGTAAAAAAATAACCTCGCAAATGAAAAACTTAGAAAACTTTTTTTTGCCATTGGTGGTTAAGATGTACTACACGTACTGAATTATTTTTCTCTAACATTGAACACAATACATTGTGCAGGCAAATTTTTATCGAAGTTTTGGTGAAAACTAAAGTGGAAATCGAAGTTAAGGTGAAAAATAAAGTACAAACCTATAGGTATACAAACGTTTTTATTTTATTGTGTATAAGTGTTTGTTAGACCGTGTGCCATTTGAGTTAAAAGTGCTGTTAAATTTGATTTCATGACTAAATTTTGACACTACTGAGGTGAATATAGACGTTAAAAATTAACCTGCTCAGGAGCTCGTTGAAATTTTAACAAAAGTGGTTAATTTTTGACTTATTTTTTGCTGTGTTCATTTGTACATCTTTTTATTATCGGCCGCATTCATTTCATTGAATCTTTTTTTATCGATCGTATCCAAAGCGATCTGGAGATCTTCCTGTTGCTGTAAAAAACTGTTTATACATTTATATAAATACTGAGGAGACACACTTGAATAAAAGTCGTAGCAATTTTGTATTTAAGGAACACCACACATTATTTAAACTAAATTAAATAAAATTGTTAAAAATAGTCAACTATTGTTATTAACGTACTAAAGGTATCTGAACAATTTTGGATAGGCTCTTGAACACAAAGAATCTCAATGGGAAATATATATTTAAGAAAATCTTATTTAATTCAATTGGTGCAGCAAAAAGCTTAAAAATTTAACTGGGATCAAATATTACAAAAATTTTAACGTAATTGGCATACGGCCTTAATAAGAAAAAATGTTTAAAAAGGAATAATTGTAACTGTGTTAAAATAATTCTAAAGATATGATCGTTTTTATTTTACGCGATCTTTCCCTGGTCACGATTCCTCTCTTTTAACAGGAATAACAAGGGGTTTTTATATAGGTTAAAACCCCTTAGAATTTTCACCAAAAATAGTTTATTTCGACGGGTTTGCAGCTAGTAACCTTTAATCGCAATTAAAAATATTGGGGCATATTCATAGACTCTATTTAAGCTGTCATTAGAAAAACTCTAGTTTATCCTATTTAAATTACATTGCTTAAACCCAGACTAAGCAAAACTGTAGTTTAAAAACAACTATGAATATGCCCCATTTTCTTTACTTTAATTTAAACGCAGAATATTGATTTTAAATCCGCTTATTATATAAATTACTTAAATTATTCTTATTAGTAAAATGTAGGTATCAATGTGTTATTTTTTAAATACTAATTTACAATTTTAACGTTAATTAAAAATTAACAAAAATATTTATTAAATTAAAATGCAAAATATCCAATAATGACTTCGAATCCATTCACTATGTTTTTGTTTCGCAGGCTAAAAAAGATGATAATTGTGATTCCGAATCAGTGCACATAAAATTTTTCAGAGCTTTTATGTACATTGCTAAAATTTTGACGGACAGCTATGTTTTGCCTGTGTCAGCTCATGTTATTCAATATCAACAAGAAATCCATCTAGGCAGTCTTTCAGGTAAATAAATGGTTGTAAAAAAAAAAAGATTTATATATTTTCTATGCCTGACGTATGTAGAATATATTGTATTTGATTTTAAAAACTTTATTTAAAAATAACAATACGGAAAAAACTTCTTATGTTTTCTTGCAAGACGAATTTTATCTTTTGATTTTTCCCAGCTTTTTGAGTTAATATTTTTGTTAAGAAACAATATGTATTTGTGAGCAATTTAGTGTTCAGCAAAAAATTTTTGTCTCATCTATGTCACGCAAGAAAACAAATCGAACTTATTTTTTTCGGCACTATAGCTATTTATATTACAAACATTTCAGATGCCAATGCAACAAAGACTCTTTCAGAAGAACTCATGATCGCTTACAAAAACGACATGAAGTCACTATTGGAAAAGACAAAATGGGCATTAGATCATGCATCTCGAGACATTCGAAACTGTGGAACATTCGAGCTAATAGAAGGTAAGAATATTGTTGTAACCAAATGGATATGCCTTAAAACAAACCCAACATATATAAAAATTCATCTTTTAAGGAGAAACTTTTGAACGTGTGCAATTCACCCATACTTTGCCCTTGATTAATCACATGGTGCAAACAGGTATTTTTGAGTATACATGCTATAACTATAATGGATACGTTAAGTCTGAAAATTATGAAATTGACAAATGCAATGGCCACACTGACATTATACCATTTACCTCGAAATTGTCTATTGAAGTAAATGTATGTATACGAATATTTATGATTAAAACTTCAAGAATATTAAACATTATTACTTTTTTTTAATATCTACAGAGCCATGAACGAAATAGGCCATTTAATAATATGAAATTTATAACACCAGGCGGAAATGAAGAATTTTTTGGACATAATATAACAGACACTGTTTCAATAAAAGAATCAACAACAACATATGAGCAATGCTACACCGTTTTTTGTCGGGCTTACAAGATAAATGAATTTGCAGTTTCTACACAACGTGTTAGTGCTAAACCTGGAAAGTGAGTATCTGGAGTAATGCTTGTTTTCCAAATATTTATTATTTGAAAGTATTTAATATTTTTTTTCTACACTATCAGATCTTTTTCATAAGGTGCTTAGCATCGGCTTATGAAAGAAGATTTGCTAACAAATTAAATGTGTTCCACTGGCTCATCACTTGGTGCAGGTCTTAGTTGTTAGTAAGCAAAATGCTACGAACATAAAAACACATAAACAATATATACATAGGTACATTTAGTCAAAATTGGGTTGGGTTCTATATCCCGATTTTTATAATCCCGCTTTTTTTAGATCCCGATTTTTTTTTAAATCTCGATATTTAAATCCCGTCTCTTATAATCCCATTTCTTATAATTATTATTATTATAACAATATTTTTATTTAGTTTGATAACATAATCTTTTGTAAAAAAAACCGGGATTGGCGGTATTTGTAATGATTTTAAAAAGCAGGATTATTATAGAACGGGATTTTGAACAAGCGGGATTTTAGAAGACGGCATTTTAAAAAATCGGCATTTTAGTAGACGGGATTTTAAAACTTTTTGTTCGGGATTTTCGAAAAACGGGTTTATAAAAAGCGGGATTCCGATACGCTCCCGTCGAGCGAGATTATAATAGATCAGGATTTTGAACAAGCGGGATTTTAGAAGACGGGAATTTTAAAAATCGGCATTTAAGTAGACGGGATTTTAAAACTTTTTGTTCGGGATTTTCGAAAACGGGACTATAAAAAGCGGGATTCCGATACGCTCCCGTCAAAATTACATGGGAAACAAAACAACAAACATTCTTTTTAAATTAATTTTACTCAAGTTAAAATCTATTGCACCCTCGATCATATTATAAAGTTTACACATACGAGTAAGGAGAAATTTAGATTTTAGTCCAGTCAATTTAGCATTCAATTTGGACGAAATTCCGGGAAAGCTGAATTTTGGTACATAGCTTTATAAAGGTATCTTATTAAATGGTAAAAAGTTCCCACCGATATGAGCGCCGCTATAACGATTTATGGGGGTCAAAGGCCCCTCAAAACCGTTTTTCCGCAATATCTCCCTAACTATGACTGCTAGAAAAAAAAGTTAACAGCAATCTTGTAACCTGGACAGTTTTCTACAAAAAATATCTTAATAATTTTTTCAACAAAATTAACCATTTTCAAAATAAATCGATCGCTAGATACAACATTAACTGATTTCATAGGCAACACCCTTCCCCATGGCGTTACTCTTCCTCTCTTGGATCGACACAAGAAAACAAATCTTATAGAAGTGGGGATTACTTCGGCGGGAGGGGCATAATTAACTTAAAACCAAAAAAAAATTACCGAAAAACAACCATAAAACCTACAATGCCATGCTATACCGTTTTGAAAAGCCAAAAACAATTAATAGTCCCGTCAAACTAATAAAAATAAACCAAAAAATAGCGTAGTTCCAATTTTTTCGGGAATGTGTAAGGGGGAGTCACATGTACCCGCAAAGGGCGTGGTTAAAAGATCTTCTCACGGTTGCATCAGCATATCTCAAAGACGTTGCGTCGAACAAAAAAAAATCAGGGTGGGAAATGTAGGTGACATTATTTTGCAAAGCAGAACCGTCTTTGAGATATCCTCTCTGAAAAAAGATGTAAAATTCCAAAAATATGGGTTTTCGCCAAATTTCTTGTTGGGACTTTTTTCCACATTTTTTAAGCACAAAGTTGTTAATCTAAAAAATGTAAAGAATTAAATTTCCTGTAAGAATATATGCTGAAATGTCAATTTACCTGCAATTGGTGTAAAGATACAGCATTTTTTAGTGTTAGTACCTTTTAAGAAGTAGCAGTACACAAAATATCTACGTGGTAGGTTGTTAGGATTCCCATAACATGCACTCATAGGATTAAGCAAGTAATTTATTTCAAGAGAAGAAAACAATCGTATTAAAAAATAAGTATGAAGGATCGTCTATCTCCCCCTCTTCAGGAGACAGGAGAAAAATTAACCTCAAATGCTATACAATTTACCAAAAATCAACGGAAGCAAATGCGGTAATGTGACATAGCTTTTATGAAGGCTTAAACACCATTCCTTAATTAAACGTTTGTTATAAGTTTTTTTTTAATAAATATAGCGTTTTAGAAATAAATTTTCACAGTAAAAATTATGAATTTTTTTTTTTTTTTTTATTTTTAAACAAAATTAAAAAAAAATATTTAAACAAAATTTTTTCAAAATTTTACGTTTTATTGAATATATTTTATTTGCAAAATTGAATGCTTCTATTAATTTTTAGTCAAAAACAGATAACCGGATGCCGAAGTGACTTGTACTTTTTGAGAATAATAAAAATAACATCTTAACATAAGAAAAAACATTTTTTTAGTTCCTTCTCACCTGACTGGACTTTTTGTAAATTTTAATTTAATGAATATTAAATATTATAATGTGATTTACATACACATACAATAAAGTGAAAAAGTTTTGGAAGAAAATCAACTTTTCAATTTTAAATTTTTTTAAAATCCCTTCATATTAAATTAATCTTTAAAGTCACAGTAGGACACTTCTTCTCTCTGATCATATAAACTAAACTTCCCAATTAAACCTACAAATATAAAAATCTTACTATAAAAATCGTTTTAATTAGCAAGAGAAGGCAGACGTTTTTATTAACTTGGGAGCACAAATTATAAATTAAATAAGAAAAAAATATATCAAATCTGAAAACCTTTCATCACAAAACGTTCAAAAAAAGGTACCGGGAAGCATGTCTTTTTGGGCTAAAATAAATTTTAAAAATCGACTTTTGTCCGGTTTTTGAATGCATTTACCCCCAATGTAAGTTGGTTTACATTTTTACATTTTTCATTCATATTGAGCGCTTTGACTGATACGATGTAGTTAATCGGAATTTGCAGCACAACAAATAGTATAATAAATAGCAAGTACATTTTTTGAACCATCCTTTATAATAAGGTTCAATTTCCGTCTATCAAACATTTCTGAAAAACTCTTTCTCAAGAAATAGTCTCTCCTGCCTTCCCAAAGAACAAAATTATTTTATCAATATGTATTAGTTTACAAATAACATATAGAAATTTCATTTTCAAATCTATCGTGCACGCGGGTAACCGATTTCGATAAAATTATATAAGAAGTACTATATTTTTATAAAGTCCACATTTTTATATTCACATATATGTTTCTTAATGCACTACAATCTTATTCTCTTAAACTTTATCTTTTATATTATAGTGTTATCACTGGACTTCGTTTAAGAGTAAGGAAGAACGTCATCTATATTGATATTCAGGAAGGAACATTCATTGATGCCATTACAGTGGACCCAAATACTGTCGAATGGACAATAACACCAGAAAACAAAACTCAAGTTTTATATTTGAGTTCCAGACTAAGAAAAATTCAATTGGGTGACTTTGAACTGAAGAAAAACACCTTTCTGACGAGTAAGAACGTTTTCTAAAACCACTATTTCTTAACACAATTTTTTTTTTAACAGCAATTCAGCTTAAACCTACATTCTTAAGAAAAGGATTACTAAAAGTTTTTCTAGACGGGCAAAACTTTATATACTCGCAACCTTCCAGCTTAAGTCAATTAGCTGATGGAATCCTGATTTTGTTAATATAAATTTAGTAAATTTTTCAGTAAACAAAAAATAACTTTTTACTTTTTTCAGAAATGAACTAAAACTTTCCGAAGCAGATGATCCAGAAAAAATTGAATTTAATTTAAAACAAATGATTACAAAGCCTCCTGTTAAAAATGAACCGTACTTTGTAAGCTTTCAGCCTTCTGATTTTAAGAAAGATTTCGGTCGGACAACTGTTCCGTATTTGGACATCAGAGAAGTTATAACTGATCCACCAGCACCAATCGGTGGTGTCGGACTGTATCATGAAGCTGTTAGTGGAAGTGGTGGACTTATTGGACTTAAACTGATCACACCCAGGTTGACAGAGTTGATCGATTTTAAGCAAATTAAACCCCAAATCGATAATGATGATGATGATATTAATGATAACCTTTTTGAGTCATAATATCAATAAGTCATATTTTAATCTTAATTATTTAAATAAAAAAATAAAAAGGGTTCTTTGTGGCTTCAAAATGCTTTGAATTAAAAAAAATAAGGGTTAATTTTTTGCTGTTGCCTATACGCTTTAGAAACGATTACTTATTTTGTTTTACTGACGAAGTAGAAATGGGCTTCAGTACTTATCATAATAAATGTCTCTTAAGTACAAAAAAAATCTTGATTTAATTTTGTTCGCATAAGACGAGTAGGAGTAAAGAAAAATGGCTTCGGATATCCTCTTAGGTAAGCTTTTTGAGTTATTAAACCTCTATTACCGTCAACTCTATTAGGAAAGCAGGCCTTCTAATGGCTTCTGAAATGGCTTGAGTAATGCACACTTGCATTGATTTGGCCTCAGACATGGATCAGTCCAAAACCAGGAAGCCTGCCGAAGTTTGAAATCTTTGGACAAAAGGCGAACTCCAGATATAGCGGTTAGGTTGGAATGTTGTGGCCTCAAAGATCGTTAAAATCGTACGTTCGGAAAAGAAGAAAAAGATTGTTAGCATTTTTTTGATTCACAATATCAAGACTATCGGCAACGAATAGCTTTTTGTTTTTTACTTCTACTTTCTTTAGCTTACAGAATACGGAATGATCTTGTCTATCATGCTAATTCATTTCTGGGCTGTCCGCCTACAGTTTCGCACAACAAAATATGAGAGCAGTCCAAGAGCTCTTATGGCCGAAGAAAAGGGAGCAACGAGCAATGCCGCATTATCAGGAAGGAAAAGAGTTACCATGAGCAGCGGTTGGTTGAGTCTATTACAGGCTGTACGGTGGGTAAAGGTGATGTTAGAAAGTACTACCAAAGGGTGAACAGATCTTTACCCAACAATCCTACAAGGCTAGAATGGAATGATTTGGTAGGGAGCATGAGCAACAACTAACGTGTACATCATTTTGGCGCTGCTGAATTTTTGCCCAGTTATTGCTTTCGTGTAATTAATAATAATTAATGAAACGCAATTACGGCTACCGGGAATTTCTAGAAACCAAAGATACAGCCCTCCACACTCCAGAAAAAATGATCCAACCTTGGTATAAGTTATTTTGGAACAAAAAAAAATCAATATTAGTTTGAAATGCATAAAATAATAATGTATAACTGTCATAACATTATAAAGCAAGTAAAGGGTTGCCAGAGCAACACATAAAAACAATATTAAAACACTGATAAGTGGGGTGAATTAGACAACAACAACCACACAAACACTATTTTTGGCAGGAGTTATAGCTATTTCATTGCCACCAACGTGGCAATCATCAGACTCCTTTTTATTTGTTAGTGTCGCTCGTCCATTTACAATCTCATGTTTAATCGAAAATTACGTTATTAAATTTTTGGCTTGGCCGGGAATCGATCCTGGACCTCCCACACATGGTCATCGCACTACGCAATTCTATATACCATTGTAGGTACATGTTAACCTCAATTCAATTTGTGATTAAGTTGGTTGGTAAATTTGACACAAAATGGCATTTAAAGTTTTTAGCTTAACAACATAAAATTAAAATGCGATAATACATAATTTCATAACTAAAAATTTATGTAGTCCCATAGTTTGCAACAAGAGCAAGTTTGTGCGATCCAGTCGTGCATTTTTTTTTTTTTTTTTTTCTGTGGAATTGGCAAAACCACAAAAAATAAAACATAAAGCTCCAAATACATTGCATTGTTGTCAAAAATCACACTTTGTAACAATTTAACACTTTTTTCTCGAAATCGATTGATGGTACAATAAAAAATGTTAAAACCTCTTTTGTAGAAAATGATATAAGCTACAATTTTTACCTTATACATTTTTTGCAAACAAATTATGTTTTCCGAGATAATCAGCCCTAGTGAGGTATCCGTTCGGAAGAATATTTTGTCGGGTTGTACGAATCGTAGAATTATCTATCGAGGTATCCGTTCCGATACACATATCGTAGAAACTTACGACAAAATTGAACGCAGACTACTGATGTGCGATGCAAAACGTTGAAGTTCCGAAGTTCTTCGACAAAAAATTGCTGCGGATTATTAAAGAAAAAATATTTTTAAAAAGTTGTTGTGGATTCGATTGAAAATAAATGTTTTTTGTTATTTAGTTGCTATGCCTTTTTTTCAAACTGCAAACAAAAAATTTCGTTTTGTTTTCATTTAATTGTGTGAAGCCATGTATGTATGTAAATGAAGCATCTGATGAAAAATGTGAAATAAGTGCATTAATATGCTTTATTTATACTGTTCAGAAAGGGATACCTCGATCGCAATTTGAGTTCCGATCTGAAATCACTTACGATCTGAACATCTTTCGAGCGAAAACCTCGCTAGGGCTGAAAAAAAAATAAATTTCGACCCCTTCCCCCCCTAACGCATTTTAGCTCCAAGCCAAACAATTGGTACTTTTTAGAATTTGCTCAAGACATCAAAACAAAGGTCTCCAGCAAAATCCAGCTCTGTCGGAATTATTTCGAAGTTAAACTCTAATTTTACTGGGCTATATGTCTAATTTATAAAAATACTTCACAATTTTTCGATTTTATTAATATCTTCCCCGTTTTCGTAAGTTAAAACGCACGTTTTTCAAACAAATATTATTTATATGGAACGTGTGTGAGATGTTTGAGCTGTGTAACCAAAACGCAGGCATAATGAACATAAATATTATTAAAATTTAAGGCAACTTTTGTTTAAGTAATCTGTGCAAACATTAGAAAATATTTTAAAATAAGTTACAATAAGTATTTTATGTACATTATTACGAAAAGCAGTTGAAACAGTTTTAAGTTGATTTTTACGATTAAACACATCTGTTTAAATAAAAGGTACACGCACTTATGGCTTTATTTGTCCATACTTACTCAAAGGCCAAAGGTATTTATAAAATATTAAAACTAAAAAAAAAATATAAAATTTGGTGGGGTTAGATCCTAGACATTAATGTATAATATTTACCTAAGTGTAGGTAAATAGAAAATTGTTTTATAATATGTAATTTTCGACTTAAAATTTTCTTTTATAATGATAATAATGAATCATTATAGTTTATCCGAGTTAATTTATAAAATTGTGAAATAACAAGCACGTGCATTTTTTATAATATAAAAAAATTACCCAAATACTTTCAAAGGTAAAATGCTTTCAAATCCATTTGAAAATTCCCCCATTGCGAAAAAAAATATCATCCATATGCCCCATATAATATTCTCCCCCATGTCCGAGGTATTCTTACGCTTTTCGGTCTTACTTACGATTTTATCTTGAATTCTAATAAACTAAACGAAAAACCATGCATCATAATATTAAAAAAAAATTAAGAGGAAAATCCACATGTTCGTATGAATCTAAAGAATGATATGACTCAAGCTGAATTCTTTACACTTTACACATGGCGACCTCGAATTTTCAGCGTGGATTTATGAAGATTTACCTATTCAACATCAACTAATCACCCTGCGCATTGTAAATACTTTAATACACCACAAAACAGCCCAACGTGAGTAATGTGGAACAGAAAAACAAATAGCCATCTTAAAATGTTGCTATATTACTAATCAGAGGTCTCACGGGAGAAGTACGCGTCAATTACAGCCCGTTGGTCTATATGACGCTTTTCTGTCTACCGATTACCGATAGCTTCTGATAATTGTACGGGAAATATAAACATCAACAAATTAATGTTCAACCAGACGCCACTCTTGGGCAAAAGCCGATAAAAATGAATTAATGAGTGGAACGAGGTACGAGCACTTGTTTACGACTTAATTGTTTTAATAATTTATAATTTTATTTTTATTGGCTTTTTGTAACGATGTAAGTATAATTATTCATTGTAGGTATTTGTGTTTAGATTATAATATTTGTGTATAGTTATATTAAATCACTATAAGAGTCCTGTCCTGATCAATTAAATAGTGAATGTCTCAGTAGATTGCAACATCCCACTTCTGAAAACTTAAAATATCCAAGGATAGGGGATGATGATTATTACAATGCGGATATAAAATAAGATAATTACACAAGACTTCCAATGATGCTGAAATGACTTTGAAAAAGATTCTACATTAATAACATATTTCGACGAGACTCAAGTGTGCCATAAGGTAGTGAATGAAAACCCTCATTCACAATTTGAACAATTTTGTCCAACATCTTGCCATGCAATGACAAGTTCTCAAAAAGTTTAATTTTAAAAGATTAAGAGCATTTCATTTAAGCTATTCCGATTCAGAAAATATGTAGGACTCTTCTTTTCCTGTAAAATTGACAATGTAAACAATTATTGGTTGAGTGAGAATGTCACTAGCTGGGGCTAAGTTGATTCATTAGTTGTTGTATCAAAATAAAAAATGGATTAAATGAGCGTAAATTGTATATAAGTTAAGTTATATTTTATTTGACAAAACGATAAATTGAATATGAATGTTAATAAAAACTTACGAATATGTTCATCTCATTAGTAATAAACGATAATGAATGTTTAGATTGCAGAATAGCACTTTTTAATTCCGTTTTGATAATTTCATTACATTGAAATGAAGAAGATGACGTGATGGGTGATAGATGAGCAGGCTTAAGTACAAATAGCCAAATCCAGACAAGTACAAGAATGGCACAAAATTCTGCAAAAAAAAAATTAAAGTTTTAATACAAATTTGTATGTACCTACGAGTATAACATTAATTAAAAGTAATGCTGAGCAGTGTGCATAATTATTTTGACGAAAATGTTATGTTTCTTTCAACGATAATATTAAATAATGGGCGAGCGGGTTTGTCACCAATGAAATCACCTGACTTACTTATAAAGGGTGTTTTTTTTCGAGTTATAGAATTTTAAATTGGCATTACTTTTCAAGACGGCGACCGATTTAACAGCTGTCAAGTGATTTATTTTCAGTTTGGTTAGGCAATTCATCATAAATAGACTCACCCCTAAACAACGCTTGCAAATTGTGTCGAATGGGCCCAAAACGCTAATTCTCAAGTGTATGAATCATATTGGTCCGTACTTCTTCAAAAACGATGATGGCCATAACGTTACAGTCAATGGTGATCGGTATAGAGCCATTATTACTAACTTTTTCATTCCTGAATTGAACAATCATGATGTCCACAACAAGACGGCGCAACATGTCACACAGCTCGTGCCACAATCAATTTATTGAAAGACACGTTTGGTGACCGACTAATTTCACGTTTTGGACCTGTGAATTGGCCTCCAAGATCTTGTGATTTAACACCGCTAGACTATTTTCTGTGGGGTTTTGTAAAGTCATTGGTCTATGCGGATAAGCCACAAACGCTTGTCCATTTGGAACACAACATTCGACGTGTTATTGCCAATATACGGCCACAAATGTTGGAAAAAGTCATCGAAAATTGGACGTCCAGATTTGACTACATCCGAGCCAGCCGTGGCAGTCATATGCCAGAAATCATATTTAAAATATAATGCCACAAGATTATCTTTCGAATAAATAAAAAATCATGTCAATTGAATATTCCATCGTTGTTTTATTGCAATTTAAAGTTATATACCTCTAAAAAAATAACACCCTTTACTTCCAATCATTTGAAATCACGTTGAAATCAGGTGCAATCAATATTTCAAGTGATGAAATTAAAAAAAAAATTTGGTTATCGATTTTAAATGATTTATTGCAATCATCAAACATTTTTAAAATCACTTTAAGTTTTTTTTGCAATCAGTGCAATCAAAAATGACATATCAAATCACGAATTGCAATCATAATTAAATCACTTGAATTAATTTGCAATCATTTGAAATCAATAAATTTATTTGAAATCAATACTGCTTGAAATCACCTGAAATCATATATGAAGTCATTTGAAATATTGCAATCATTGAACCACTAAACTGGCTACTGACAAACCCCTCGAAAATGGGTAAAGTTTAAAGATTAAGAAATGACAGTTATTCAAAGACGTTATGATTAATCAGTATAGGTGTTCCATTTCAATCATTTGAAAAGTTTTGTGCAAAAGGGCTGCTTTTGTTTGATTGAAAGTGCTTTGTTTTAGTGGTGCTTTTTTTTTGACAAATATTTTTTGTTTTAACTTGGTAAGATAATATAATTTATTTTAAATGTTGAGGATGAGATCATTTGTCCAATTCGTACATATTCCAGAAAGGATGACAGTACAGTTTTTAACACATAATAAAAACACTGAAAAAATGTAACTCTCTAAAAAGCATATTAAAAACCCATTGATCTTCTGGAACAACGTTTTATGGACCGTTGAAAATTCAAACTGATTCGTGAAACTCCAAAGAACTTTCATTGGTCCATAAAACGTTGTTCCAGAAGATTAATGGGTTTTAATATGCTTTTTGGAGAGTTGCATTTTTTCAGTTTTTTCATTATGTGTTAAAAACTGTACTGTCATCCTTTCATCCAGAAAGGGATGACACCCTTTCTGGAATCTGTACGAATTGGACATAATGATCTCATCCTCAAAATTTCATATTTTCTTCCGGTGTCCAAAAATTATTTGTTTTGTAAGACGTCTGCACAATGCAGAGGTTTTACCGCAGTCCATTCACATATGTTGCTGGCTTTTTTTAGGTCTTTTTTTTTTTGCTTTTAACCGGCAAATGGTGAATTTGGGACAGAATTAGATCTGTTATGCTGTCGTATTTCGTAGTCTATGGTTTGCTTTCATAAATTCAGTTCTGTGCTCAATCGTCTAGCAAAAATCCGAAAATTATACATTGCAACATTAGATGCTCTCTCTCTTTAATCCTTAGTTCTGTAGATTTGTCATATTTTGCACAAAATGGAATCTGTACGAATTGGACACAATGATCCTCAAAATTTCAAATTAATTTTAGGGGAGAGTACGATAACTTTTGCGCCGAAAATTGATAACGGATTTTTGTAGAAAGGACAAATACAAGCATTTTTTACTATAGGAGTGGGGGTCTATATACCCCTTTTTATGCGGGAGGGGCAGTTTAATGAAAAAAGTACTAAATATGGAAAAAAATCATTAAAAAATAACGGTAATACCTAAAATTAAGTATTATATCTTTTTTGAAAGCCAATGCTCTGTTTTATTAGCCAGTTTTCAAATCAAGTGAAATCTGTCCATTGTTTTTAAAAAAAAAAACTACTTTCAAACTCAAAATTTGGAATAAAAAAACATAAAATCAATGTTTAAAGTGTAATTTTCCAAAATATTGAAAAACATTTTTTTTTAATCTAAAAGAAACTTTGCATATACCCAAACTCGCACCCACCCCAAATCCTATCACAGGCCCAGGCAGGGAGGTTGCAGGGGGGCAGCATGCCCCACCAAACATACCTCACTGTTGATACGCCGGCCGTAAGGCTGGGTGTTGGGAAAGTATGATAATTTAGAGTCAATTTGTGTAAGAATTAATCCATATTATGTTTTTACAATCAAGACCACGTATAATACTCAAGCAAAAAAAAAAATTTGAATTAAAATAGTAGTTTTGGTAATTTTTAATTTTCTCGAAAACTAGAAGCAGGCATAAAATCATTTTGTTTTCGGTTTCTGATTTAAAATTAATATGAGCAACGATTTCAAAGAAATCGCATAAAATCATTTTGTTTTCGGTTTCTGATTAAAAATTTATATGAGCAACGATTTCAAAGAAAAAAATATAATCAGCCCTATTCTGCTAAACGGCGGGGGGATTTTGTAGCAATTATTCTTGAGTTTGAAGGCAAGAGAATTAAAGAAAAATAAATAGAAACGTAATGCAGAAGAAT
Source organism: Baccha elongata (assembly GCA_951217065.1). Taxonomy (NCBI): domain Eukaryota; kingdom Metazoa; phylum Arthropoda; class Insecta; order Diptera; family Syrphidae; genus Baccha; species Baccha elongata. The sequence goes on from OX578272.1 coordinate 36,834,391, forward strand.
TTTGTCATTTCAAGTATTTTTCGTTAGAGAAAACTAGGGAAATAATAATTAATCGATTTGCTCATATAGCGATATCTACTTCGGTGAGTTTGAAACCATCTTGATTCATCTATGTGTATAAACTCAATGGTATTATGTAATTCCGCTGAAGTGTAATAACGTAGGTGTGCCGTCAAAGAAATAATGAAAAGGTGTATTAACAGCGAAGTAAGATATACCAATATGAAGTAAAAACGGTCTGAGTTGGGTTCTGTAAATAAGGGTCTAAGTGAAAGCGGCACGTTGAGAAAAGTTCAACCATATCAGTCAATAACAATTATACAGACATACATACAAATGTTTTTTATTATTAACAAATACAATCGATCAGAATTTCCATTTTGATTTTTTCTATCAATATTTTCAACAATGTTGATATCTTTAGTAACTTTATTATCAAACATATGTTTTACGTACAAATAATTATATTATCAATTTAAAAATGCAAGCAGATGATCTGATCGAACAAAATTAATCAAAACAGCTCATCTCAAATTTGCTTTGTCATTTTGCCTTTGACTTAGGTACTGACTTCATCATTACTTTATAATTGTATAATATATATATTAAATATATCAGAGATTTCTTATCTACATTATGTCGTGCCTTGTGAACGTCTGTGAACTCTTTCTTAATGAAACGAAGTTGGGTTTAGGTACATGCTAATTGTAATTCTTACGGTTGTAATCCAAATTTGATTTGAAAAAAAAATTCATTTCGCAAATCTTATTTATCAAAATAAATTTTATTTAATTAAAATAATTTTAAATTATCTCGCAATAGATATTGGAGACATTTTTAAACTTTCCTTGTTTCATTTAAATATATTAAACTCTTTGATAAAATTTAAATTAATTTGTTCGTATTATTCCATTATGTTTTTAACCTAAATTTAATTTAAACATTTTAATTAATAAGAACAAGACTAAGCGAAACAGTTGTGCTTTTAATTGCGTTTGGCTTTTGGAAATTTGGCACAATAAAAATTTTATGCGACCCAGACGTGTTTTAATTTTCCTTATATTAATTTTTTCACACAATCACAAGTCATGTTTCAGGAAAACATTAAACAATAAAAATGAAAAAAGGTTCATTCAATCAATTTTTCTTCCCAATTTAATTTATTTAGGTCTTATAATGCGTTATTTGAAGCAAACCGAATTTCCGAAGGATGATAACAATTTTCAAAAAGTAAAAAAGTCAGTTGCTTGAATGGATAACTCATAAGAGAGCGGCTATCTCTTAACTGTAGACATTTTTGAGCAATATCAAATCAGCTTCATGTTCTCTTTTTTCAAAAATATTTTTCTTCAATTTTTAAAAACAATATGTACTTACTCGAACACATTTTTCTGTGGTACAAGATTGTCCAAAGTATACAAACTTGTTTTCATCATTTGTTCCCATTTTGTTACTGCGTTTTTTTATTTATTTATATGCAGTTTAGTTTTCGACTAAACTTTGTTAAAAAATTGCTTTAATTTTAAAAGTCTTTATGGCCACAAATTGAATTTATTATTCACACAAATCAGAAAATATTTTATCGCAACAAAGTTCGGTATTTTATAAATTCGAAACTGGAATATTACCGACATAAAATGATAGAAATTAGAAACATTTATTTTTCCTTATTATTAAAAAATTTACCTACTACATATTTAAATGGAAAAATAACACAAATCGATTAACACAAGAAGTAGCAACAAATTATACATTTTTTTTTGTTTTAATTTTGACCGCATCTAGGGCCACATGACCAAAGTAGTTGTAAACTTGCGAAGAACTAACTTAACTGTTTTATTTGTCATATGAACTATGAACATGATTAAATTTTTATCAAGTTGAAAACTCGAAAAGTAAATAGAAATAGACGTCATTGACATGCAAATTTACAGTACGACCTTGATATATGCAACTTCTCAATTTAAAACAATATCTATAAAATGTGTATAAAACGTGTATGTTAAAAAAAAGAAAACAAGAAATCAGTTCAGAGCTAGGAGACGTGCAAATCAAAAAAGCGACCGACGCTCGACGTCCAGAGGCACACCGCACACCCCTTGAATGAGTGTGCAAATGATTTAATTCTGTTACAGCTCTGATGAGTAGGTACTTATACCGAATTTTAAGTAAATCGGTTAAGCAGATGTAGTTAAAGACCATTGAATATCCTAAAAATTGGTAGATGAACCAGATCTGTAGGCGGAGGTACAGCCGATTTATTTTTGTGGTCTTCTGACCCCTACAATAAAATTAGGGTGTGTAATGTAAATCAGTAAGGGCCAATTGTACAAACATTTGAATCTCAGTTCAGCTATTTTTACCATCCAAACTTGGCTACTTAACTAAGATCTAGTTCTGGTTAAAGGTACATTTAACTGATAATAAGCAATTGCATGCCTTTACAAGAGTGGAATCACAGTTAACCCGCCGAAATCGGTGAGTTAAAAGCTTGAACCAAGCATGAACTACGCTTGTAATTCTATATTCAGGGTTATAAAAATAATTTGTAAAAAAAAAAGTAAATTAATTTTCAAAAAAAAAAACTGAAAAAAGAAAAAAAATGATTTCAAATAAAATGCAATTACATGTTGTACCTTTTTTAAAGGCCAGAAATCATTTTTTCAGTTTTTCAAAAATTATAATTATTTATAAAAAAAAAACCTCAGTCCATTACGGTTTTTTCTTATATTGACCAAACCTAATTAGCTTTACTTTGTTTTTTTTTTTTACAATTTATGTTAATAACCCTGAATATAGAATAACCGTTCTTACCTACAACAGTACGCACCTCTACTTTTATTGAAGGGGTCTGAAGACCAAAAAAATAAATCAGCTTTATCTCCGTCAGCATTGGGCCTACAGATCTGGTTGACTATCAATTAGTTGTTAAAAAATTTAATGGTCTTTAACTTTAACATTGTTATGCAATATGGTACCCAATATTATTTGTTTGGTTTTTTGGATATATGAAAATCTGAAAAAAAAAACAGAAAAATTTGGGGTTTTTCGCTTCTCAAGTTAACACACAGTCCTCAAGATCAGAAACTTAGGGGGTTCTTCTTAGTATAAACTCAAACAATCTTTTGAAGTTTCATTAAGTTTCGAATGTTTTCCAGGTAGCCCCAACTTATCAAATAAAATTTAATATTGTGTGATGACTCGAAAACGAATTCTTTCATGAAGAAATGATTCAAATACGTTAATTTGTTGGTATTCATTGGGTTTTCCTTTTTTCCGTCATTATATTTTAAAATATGTATTCATTATCTTCAAAATGTATGCGTTAATTTTTTTTTTAATTCATGTTCGGAAATTCCATTAAATTGTGGTATGATAATTCTACAAAAAATGGAATGAAATGCTCATAATTTCGTCAAAATTTTCTTGGAACCTTTAAATCGCCTTTTAACATCATTAAAAGCAGTCAGTCAAAAAAATAACTATTTTATGTCAATTTTTAAAAATTGAGATTTTGTTACAATTATATCTTATAAATTATCACTTATTCAAATCAAAATATGAGTTTTTATTTAAATAGCAGAAACAACTGAACGATATCAACATCATTTAACGTGATAAGATATAGCATTATCTTGGATATAATTGAATATGAAAGTGTTTCTAAAATAGGTTTTTTATAGATTCAACTTCAATATCGCCGTTAAAAAGTTATGTTGGATCATCGATTTAAGATTGCATAGCAAAACCCTTCGGCAAACCGTATAAAATGCATCATCTTCTGAAAATGTCTCACACCTCTGGATAGAAGAAGTATAGTCCCTTTTTTATAAAATTGCCAGGGTACTGAACTCAAGGGATTGAGTTTTAAAACATTTTTTAATAAAAAAAACAAAAACGTTTAATTTGGAGGAATAAAAAATAGAAAATATATTATCGTTTTACTTAGCCTATAATATAATACTGACATAGTTATACTATACATATTAAATTTGATTTTTGTCACTTCCTTATTGACATCAATAAAACATATAAATAAAAATCAACACAATAATTAATTTTTTAGAAAGTCAAAATTTATTAAAAAAAAATTATGTATTTCGGTCTTCTCTATGCATTCTATCTTCAGCAAAATACGCAAATACACTACAAAAGAAAGATTGACAAAGTAACAAAAAAGAAAGAAAAAAAAAACAAGAAAAATTGTTGTTAAGTCTTAATTACGGTGGGTAATTCTTTATTTCTTTCTTTCTTATAAGTTATTTTGTTAATTATTTTTAAGTAGTCTATAAGAGCTGCGTCTCTGCTTGATGAATAATAAATAAATAAAATTCGGATTCTGAAATGCCAGAGGACTGAGAATTAGTCCCTTTGAAAATTATTTTGAGCAAGTAGAAAAAAAAAACTGCGATCTGCATGATTTTCATTGCATATACAGGGTGAGTCATGAGCAATGCGACAAAATGCTAGGGCGTGTAGGTTGCGTTGAGACACGAAAAAAATCGTATGGGAGGGGGGGTCTATTCCCCTCCGTTTAGCCGGGAGGGGCAATTTTCGAAAAAAACTGACTTAAAATGGTAAAAAAATTATTTAAAATCAACGGCTTCATTCACAATGCTGTGCGATACGTTTTTGAAAAGCCAATAACTTTTTCTTTTATTCTGTGTTTAAATAAATCTTTTCTAAGAAATAGTTTTTGAAATATTAATTTTCAAAGTCAAAATTTTGAAAAAAAAAATTGAAAAAAAAATTTCAAATTCATTTTTTTCAAAATTTTACGTAATTAAGTGCTAATTTTAATTTCAAAATTCAATACTGTTATTAATTTTAAGTCTAAATAAGAAAACCGGATGCAAAAATTTTATGCCGTTCTCAAGAAATTAAAAAAAAACCAAAACCACCTTTTTCTAAGAAAAACATTTATTTTTATTGTAACGAAAACATTTATTTTTATTAATTAAAATAATTTTAAATTATCTCGCAATAGATATTGGAGACATTTTTAAACTTTCCTTGTTTCATTTAAATATATTAAACTCTTTGATAAAATTTAAATTAATTTGTTCGTATTATTCCATTATGTTTTTAACCTAAATTTAATTTAAACATTTTAATTAATAAGAACAAGACTAAGCGAAATAGTTGTGCTTTTAATTGCGTTTGGCTTTTGGAAATTTGGCACAATAAAAATTTTATGCGACCCAGACGTGTTTTAATTTTCCTTATATTAATTTTTTCACACAATCACAAGTCATGTTTCAGGAAAACATTAAACAATAAAAATGAAAAAAGGTTCATTCAATCAATTTTTCTTCCCAATTTAATTTATTTAGGTCTTATAATGCGTTATTTGAAGCAAACCGAATTTCCGAAGGATGATAACAATTTTCAAAAAGTAAAAAAGTCAGTTGCTTGAATGGATAACTCATAAGAGAGCGGCTATCTCTTAACTGTAGACATTTTTGAGCAATATCAAATCAGCTTCATGTTCTCTTTTTTCAAAAATATTTTTCTTCAATTTTTAAAAACAATATGTACTTACTCGAACACATTTTTCTGTGGTACAAGATTGTCCAAAGTATACAAACTTGTTTTCATCATTTGTTCCCATTTTGTTACTGCGTTTTTTTTATTTATTTATATGCAGTTTAGATTTCGACTAAACTTTGTTAAAAAATTGCTTTAATTTTAAAAATATATAAAAATAAAAAACAGGCGGCGCGGTGTCTATCAAAAGTCTTTATGGCCACAAATTGAATTTATTATTCACACAAATCAGAAAATATTTTATTGCAACAAAGTTCGGTATTTTATAAATTCGAAACTGGAATATTACCGACATAAAATGATAGAAATTAGAAACATTTATTTTTCCTTATTATTAAAAAATTTACCTACTACATATTTAAATGGAAAAATAACACAAATCGATTAACACAAGAAGTAGCAACAAATTATACATTTTATATATTTTTTTTTTGTTTTAATTTTGACCGCATCTAGGGCCACATGACCAAAGTAGTTGTAAACTTGCGAAGAACTAACTTAACTGTTTTATTTGTCATATGAACTATGAACATGATTAAATTTTTATCAAGTTTAAAACTCGAAAAGTAAATAGAAATAGACGTCATTGACATGCAAATTTACAGTACGACCTTGATATATGCAACTTCTCAATTTAAAACAATATCTATAAAATGTGTATAAAACGTGTATGTTAAAAAAAAGAAAACAAGAAATCAGTTCAGAGCTAGGAGACGTGCAAATCAAAAAATGTAAATCAGGGCCAATTGTACAAACATTTGAATCTCAGTTCAGCTATTTTTACCATCCAAACTTGGCTACTTAACTAAGATCTAGTTCTGGTTAAAGGTACATTTAACTGATAATAAGCAATTGCATGCCTTTACAAGAGTGGAATCACAGTTAACCCGCCGAAATCGGTGAGTTAAAAGCTTGAACCAAGCATGAACTACGCTTGTAATTCTATATTCAGGGTTATAAAAATAATTTGTAAAAAAAAAAGTAAATTAATTTTCAAAAAAAAAAACTGAAAAAAGAAAAAAAATGATTTCAAATAAAATGCAATTACATGTTGTACCTTTTTTAAAGGCCAGAAATCATTTTTTCAGTTTTTCAAAAATTATAATTATTTATAAAAAAAAAACCTCAGTCCATTACGGTTTTTTCTTATATTGACCAAACCTAATTAGCTTTACTTTGTTTTTTTTTTTTACAATTTATGTTAATAACCCTGAATATAGAATAACCGTTCTTACCTACAACAGTACGCACCTCTACTTTTATTGAAGGGGTCTGAAGACCAAAAAAATAAATCAGCTTTATCTCCGTCAGCATTGGGCCTACAGATCTGGTTGACTATCAATTAGTTGTTAAAAAATTTAATGGTCTTTAACTTTAACATTGTTATGCAATATGGTACCCAATATTATTTGTTTGGTTTTTTGGATATATGAAAATCTGAAAAAAAAAACAGAAAAATTTGGGGTTTTTCGCTTCTCAAGTTAACACACAGTCCTCAAGATCAGAAACTTAGGGGGTTCTTCTTAGTATAAACTCAAACAATCTTTTGAAGTTTCATTAAGTTTCGAATGTTTTCCAGGTAGCCCCAACTTATCAAATAAAATTTAATATTGTGTGATGACTCGAAAACGAATTCTTTCATGAAGAAATGATTCAAATACGTTAATTTGTTGGTATTCATTGGGTTTTCCTTTTTTCCGTCATTATATTTTAAAATATGTATTCATTATCTTCAAAATGTATGCGTTAATTTTTTTTTTAATTCATGTTCGGAAATTCCATTAAATTGTGGTATGATAATTCTACAAAAAATGGAATGAATGGCCTTTTAACATCATTAAAAGCAGTCAGTCAAAAAAATAACTATTTTATGTCAATTTTTAAAAATTGAGATTTTGTTACAATTATATCTTATAAATTATCACTTATTCAAATCAAAATATGAGTTTTTATTTAAATAGCAGAAACAACTGAACGATATCAACATCATTTAACGTGATAAGATATAGCATTATCTTGGATATAATTGAATATGAAAGTGTTTCTAAAATAGGTTTTTTATAGATTCAACTTCAATATCGCCGTTAAAAAGTTATGTTGGATCATCGATTTAAGATTGCATAGCAAAACCCTTCGGCAAACCGTATAAAATGCATCATCTTCTGAAAATGTCTCACACCTCTGGATAGAAGAAGTATAGTCCCTTTTTTATAAAATTGCCAGGGTACTGAACTCAAGGGATTGAGTTTTAAAACATTTTTTAATAAAAAAAACAAAAACGTTTAATTTGGAGGAATAAAAAATAGAAAATATATTATCGTTTTACTTAGCCTATAATATAATACTGACATAGTTATACTATACATATTAAATTTGATTTTTGTCACTTCCTTATTGACATCAATAAAACATATAAATAAAAATCAACACAATAATTAATTTTTTAGAAAGTCAAAATTTATTAAAAAAAAATTATGTATTTCGGTCTTCTCTATGCATTCTATCTTCAGCAAAATACGCAAATACACTACAAAAGAAAGATTGACAAAGTAACAAAAAAGAAAGAAAAAAAAAACAAGAAAAATTGTTGTTAAGTCTTAATTACGGTGGGTAATTCTTTATTTCTTTCTTTCTTATAAGTTATTTTGTTAATTATTTTTAAGTAGTCTATAAGAGCTGCGTCTCTGCTTGATGAATAATAAATAAATAAAATTCGGATTCTGAAATGCCAGAGGACTGAGAATTAGTCCCTTTGAAAATTATTTTGAGCAAGTAGAAAAAAAAACTGCGATCTGCATGATTTTCATTGCATATACAGGGTGAGTCATGAGCAATGCGACAAAATGCTAGGGCGTGTAGGTTGCGTTGAGACAAGAAAAAAATCGTATGGGAGGGGGGGTCTATTCCCCTCCGTTTAGCCGGGAGGGGCAATTTTCGAAAAAAACTGACTTAAAATGGGAACAAAATTATTTAAAATCAACGGCTTCATTCACAATGCTGTGCGATACGTTTTTGAAAAGCCAATAACTTTTTCTTTCATTCTGTGTTTAAATAAATCTATTCTAAGAAATAGTTTTTGAAATATTAATTTTCAAAGTCAAAATTTTGAAAAAAAAATTGAAAAAAAAATTTCAAATTCATTTTTTTCAAAATTTTACGTAATTAAGTGCTTATTTTAATTTCAAAATTCAATGCTGTTATTAATTTTAAGTCTAAATAAGAAAACCGGATGCAAAAATTTTATGTCGTTCTCAAGAAATTAAAAAAAAACCAAAACCACCTTTTTCTAAGAAAAACATTTATTTTTATTGTAACGAAGCAATTTAAGAAGCATTAATCTTAGTTTTTTTAGTTTTTTTTATTCCTTTTATTTTTACTATGTTTTTTATTGGAAGTACTTATAAAAAATTCTCGATATGATCTCCATTGTTTAGAAGGCATAGATTATATCTTCTTGTAATGGCTTCACATAAGTTTATGCTTGACAAATTTTCCTGCAATTTGACTCCAGCGACTTCAATTCGTTCCTTCAGTTGTTCCAATGATACTATTTCCACTTCGTAAACATAATTCTTCATAAATCCCCATGCATAGAAATCTAGGGGAGTTAAATCTGGTGACCTAGGCGGCCATTCCGTGGGGCCCCTTCTTCCGATCCAACGGTCACTAAAATGATCATCCAGCCAGTTTCTCACCTGTAAGCTGTAGTGTGCTGGAGCACCATCTTGTTGGTAGATTAAAGTAGCAATGCCTTTTATTTATCTTGCGTTGCAATTTTCTTTTTTTTTCATTAAAAAAAATGCGGTTTTACTGTCCCTATTGTGCCTATAACAGGTAGAACCCATGGGCTGCGGGCAGGCCGAGGCAAAAATATTGACAGGTCAGTTTTCAGAAGTTATCAATGAAAATAATATTAATCCAGAGTTATTCCAATACTATTTAATTTTATTACGTTCTCATAAAACTCCAATTAAAAAAAAAGTAAAAAAACTAAGATTAATGCTAAATCCTACTACTATATAAAAGAGTAGTTTTGTAAGTTTATTTGTTATATTGTTACTGTGGTAAAACACATATAACAACAAACTATTCTTTTGTAAAATTTATTGTAAAAATTACTTTTAACTGTTCGTCAGGTTTTAGGATATTAAAAATAACAAAATACAATTTAAAACTGGGTTAATTTTTAAAAAAACTTTTGCCCGGCGAACAATTAAAGTAATTTTTCTTACCATTTCGACGTTTCACGTTTCCAATTTTTTCTAACAACTGTCATCAGTGAATATTAAAGAGAGCTCACAAAATATTTCACGGGCATTTCGCCCAACTGTCATACCTACCATTGTTAAACTTATTGAGGATTGGTAAAGTTGATATGCGCAGCGAGTAGTCAAAATTAGTAATACGTTATCGTTGGTCTTTAGTACAAACTTGACTACTACTGCGCTACACGTATATGATGAAGTGAAAAAGCACTACTACGTAGTCAGCATAAGTATCGAATTGAGGAGATGCGAAATTCGGTCATAAATTCTTAATATTTTCTGTTTTTAAGCGATCATGTTGGATAAGTACAAACTTGACTACTGCTGCGCTACACGTATATGATAAAGTTGAAATGCGCAACAAGTAGTCAAAATAAGAACTAAGTTATCTTTGCTCTTTATTACAAACCTGATTACTGCAGCGCCAAAACATGAATTTGACGTTTGACGTAAAATGATTTGACAAATTACTTTTTACTGTCAGATACAACAGCGATGGCATTTGAATCCGTCACCCCTATAGTCAAAACTGTCAAATTATTGCATTCATTTTTTGCGCCAAAACCTATACCAGATAATTTCCAACCTCCAAACAGTTCGCCAACAAACGTCAAATGCATCACTTTGACTTTTCACGTAAAAACAGCGATGACATTTGAATCTGTCACCTTTAAGGTGAAAGGTGTCAAGCTATTGATTTTTTATTTGACAAATAACTTTCACAAATCTCTATTTGAATCTGTCACCTTTAGACGATGTTCACATTGGACGTACTCATCCGACGTAAATTGACGTTTCTATATTTTGTCCCATTCCCAATCAGTCAAAGTGAAGCATTTGACGTTTGTTGGCGAACTATTTGGAGGCATTGGGAATTGTCTGGTATAGGTTTGGCGCAAACAATGAATTCAATAATTTGACAGCTTTGACTATAGGGGTGACAAATTCAAATGCCATCGCTGTTTTATCTGACAGTAAAAAGTAATTTGTCAAATCCAACGCGTCATCGTTTTACGTCAAACGTCAAGTTCATGTTTTGGCGCTGCAGTAATCAGGTTTGTACTAAAGAGCAAAGATTCCTTAGTTCTTATTTTGACTACCTGCTTCTCCTCAATTACGATATTGATATCATCAGCAGAGGGCTTAATAATAATCTATACTGTATAGGGGACTCCTTTTCCGTTTTGAAAATGATGATGTACAGATGGCGTTGCTAATAAAACAACAACAAAAAAGGGTCCAAAAACAACAAAAACAAGCAGAAGTAGCAGAAATGTCAGAAAAAGAAGAAATGGAAATGTCGAACTGCTCTTCGTTAAATTTCGATGATGACTTCCCTGAAGAGAAAGATGAGAAGTTTGACAATGATTCTACTTCCCTTGAAATTTTAAATTTAGATAAAATATAATATAAAATATAAATAAATAAATAAATAAAAAAATTAGTCCAAATGTATTTTTGTTTTTTATTAAAACAAGGATTAGGAATATAGACATCGTTCTAGGCTGAGTGCACCGAGTGCCCGGGCAACGCCGGGTACTTTCTGCTAGTAAATAAATAAATTGCTTCGTTACAATAAAAATAAATGTTTTTCTTAGAAAAAGGTAGTTTTATTTTTTTTTTAATTTCTTGAGAACGACATAAAATTTTTGCAACCGGTTTTCTTATTTAGACTTAAAATTAATAACAGCATTGAATTTTGAAATTAAAATTAGCACTTAATTACGTAAAATTTTGAAAAAAATGAATTTGAAATTTTTTTTTCAATTTTTTTTTTCAAAATTTTGACTTTGAAAATTAATATTTCAAAAACTATTTCTTAGAATAGATTTATTTAAACACAGAATGAAAGAAAAAGTTATTGGCTTTTCAAAAACGTATCGCACAGCATTGTGAATGAAGCCGTTGATTTTAAATAATTTTGTTCCCATTTTAAGTCAGTTTTTTCGAAAATTGCCCCTCCCGGCTAAACGGAGGGGAATAGACCCCCCCTCCCATACGATTTTTTTCTTGTCTAAACGCAACCTACACGCCCTAGCATTTTGTCGCATTGCTCATGACTCACCCTGTATGTACAGGGTGTCCCGCAACTCAAGGTCAAGCGGGTACCGGGTGATAGGGTAGGTTATACCCGTACTGCAAATAGTAAGAAAAAAAAAATATCTCGAGGGGTTACGTAATAATAGCAATATTTAGAAAAATTATGAAAATCGATACCCAGGGCCACATTTTTATGTACTGTAGTCACAAATTTTAATATTTTTCAGGGATTTTTTTTTCTACGTTATCCTTAATAACCATGCTACTGAATGTAATCTCGAAATACAAAATAAATATCATAAGTTTTGCAAGAAAAATGAAGTTTGACTGAGTCATTTTTCAAGCAAATTTTGTAAGCAAACTTTAACACATTATATTTCAATTTTTTTTTTTTTAAGAATAAACAAAAGCCCATCGAATGTTGTACAATTTTTGTTATGATGACTTTTTTCCAAATATCAACCGTTTCCGAAATACAGTTTAGAAGATTAATATAATGGAATGCTTGATGAAAAATATAAATAAAACACTTGTTTTTGTAATTTTTCTCCCTTGCGATGCGTGTATCTCGGAAACGGTTGATATTTGGAAAAAAGTGGTCATAACAAAAATTCTACAAAATTTGATGGGGTTTATTCTTGAAAAAAATCGCTACGACGCACTATTTCTGTGGTTTTAGCGTAAGTAACCAAAAGCCCCTTTTTGGGTGCTTTATACTCCTCGCCCTCATCAGGATCAGGACTTTTAGTATGTTAACTACTTGAGCAGCTTAAACAATATTTTAAGGAAATGGCTTACTGGAGTCCTTCATCAATAATTACAATATTTATTTTGGATTTTGAGATTGCATTCAGTAGCATGGTTATTAAGGATAACGTAGAAAAAAAAATCCCTGAAAAATATTAAAATTTGTGACTACAGTACATAAAAATGTAGCCCTGGGTATCGATTTTCATAGTTTTTCTAAATATTGCTATTATTACGTAACCCCTCAAGATATTTTTTTTTCTTACTATTTGCAGTACGGGTATAACCTACCCTTTCACCCAGTACCCGCTTGACGTTGAGTTGCTGGACACCCTGTATATAGATTTCGATCAGATTTATAGTTATTTACAAAAATTTATAATTTATTTATTAGATAATTTATTAGATTGAATGAATGCAATGTTTTCAAATTATTGTCGCTGGCATCGAAAATTCTATCGTTTGTATAATCTCCCGTTGATGTCATGTGTCATAGATTTGAGTTTATACAATGGTTTATATGTGAATCATCTTCGCCTTGGATGTTTTTATCCTTTGGTAGAATTTTCAAATATCATCACTCCTGTCGGTACAACTCTCAATATAATACAGCCCCCGCCTTCTTCACGTGCATTATTTTTTGCGTTTCTTCCTGAGAAGTCTGCGTTTCTTTCTTTTTACTTGCTACTAGAGGCATGTATCTATTCGCACAAAAAAAATTTGTTTGCGATAACAATGAAACATTATAATGTGTATTACTATGATAGGAAGTCGAAAAAGTGGGTCTGGAAATTTTGTCCATGTGTCTGTCTGTCAGTCTGTTAGTCCTTCTGTATATGCGTATAAGCACCTGCAGCCTAAACGGTTTGCCAGATTTGTTTCAAACTTGGTTTCCGGGGTCTGTATAGGGTAACCTACGGAGGTGTTTTTGTAATAAGGATTCTAGATCTAAAAATAACATCTGCAAAAAAAAGATTTTTTTTAAAACTGGATGTAGAATTTTGGTAAAAACAAATATTATTAAATAAATTGCAGTAGAGCAAAAATTTATAGGCTTCATGTACGGTAACCTCTGTTCTATACTCATAGAACCCGAGGGGCCAATATTTTGCCAAAACTTTCTTTTTATTATTTAAATAATATAATTTTGAATCAAATCGTTCCATATTACGATTTTTTAGGAAAAAAGCGACCATAGCGCCACTAAAGGTGTAATTAGAATAGTTTTAGTTATTCCTTGCAATTTCAGCTATCTGTCAATGAAAATCCTGCCAAAAACTTTCTAGCCGTTTCCGAGATTACCCGTAACAAACAAACAGGCAGACAGACTAATTTTTTTTTAATTGTATTTTTTTGTTATAATTACCGGATACGTATGTATATGCTTTCATAATATGTATATTGTAAAAAGCTGTTATTTCGACAGCTGTTATATTAACAGACACTTCATTTTTATTTATTTGTATTGATTTATAGATTGGTTCTGGTTTCCGTTGGTTTTAGTGCGGTTAAAGTCTAACTCTACTTGGTACCGAGTATTATAAAGTGCCTTTTGAAGATTTGCACCTGTAGAAAAAAAAGCCTATACCTATTAGAAAAAAAATTCAAACTGTTGTCATTTTTCCCCTAAACAAATTAAAACCAGAAATCACATTCTCGGCTAATGCCCATTTACTAATCAAAGTCTTCAATAATAATCTAATAAAATATAATCAAACTTTTTGTTCAAACTCAATTAATTCCTAGAACTGAACTATAGGTTCATTGACTGATAAACAATAAAAAAAACATTAACTTAGGTATTGTTTACAATAAAACTACCTCACTTTATTACATATTTACCCCCTTCAATTTCCTGTGGAAACACAATTTTAATTATGCATAACAACAATATTTGATAGATTTCCATTTATCTCTACAGTTTAGCATTACGATTAGTTGATTGAAATATTATAATTGAATGAAATTGTGTAAATAGCGATTTGTAATATGTAATAGATTTGAAATTATAATGACTTGCCATTTTGAAAGTGAAACTTTTCATCTGTAATTCTGATTAAAAACCTCGAAAGCGTTTTTGATCGTTTTAGTTTGTGTTTAAAATTTGATTAATGTAATTTCATCTTTCTGCTTTTGGCTTAAAGTCTGAAGTAAATCTGTACCTCATCCACCAAGACTCCACCTCTAATTTTTCTAATAATTTTGCTTGAAATCCTATTTTGCTTTTTGACGCCACCGACTAACAAAATATGATTATATATGTAGCTACATACATAAATCTACAAACCGATTCAAAACATTCAACAAAAATAAAAAATTGGTAAATAATTAGGTACTTCTCGTTCCCATTTCCACTCTGGCGGGAAAACAATATATGAATAAAATTCAACAATACCATTTAATGGTTTAGAGATACACTTAACAAAGTTTATTTACAAACTTGCATTTCCATACCATAATTATGGTGTAGGTTGATGTCTTTGATAAGAATGTTTATAGTGTGCACAAGAACCGTTTTATAGGGTAAATACTAAATGGTGCATGTTATTAATTTTTAAAAACAAATTATAGCCCAGGAATTCTGTGCAAAAGTTCGACCAAATTTGAATAGGCAGGGTTGTAAAGCTAGTTGAGAGGAGTATTTCAGCAAAAGTCGCCGCCTCTAAGTGTTGAGCAATCCTTGCAAACAGAGATGCCATCACAAATTTTAAGTTAATTAAAAAAAAAATTAAAATAGAACGGAACATTTTTTAAACTTAGAATATATTTTAAATGACTCAAAATTAAATATTTTATTGCTTAGCGTATAATTTTTTTTATGTAATACCGTTAAGTAAGTAAAATTTCGGGCCAATTATGAAAAGGTTAATTTTTTTTCTTAAATTCTTGTTTTTAAATATTTTCAGACCACAGTTAAAGAAATTTATAATAAAAAAAGTATGCAATTTTATGCACAATTTTATTATGCGTAATTTGAGTACTTTTGCAAGCATTTAAAAAATTAAATTTTAATTGTGATCAAAACTTAAAAATTTCGCTGCCTTGAAAAAATATTTTTTTCATAATTAATTAACGGTATATTATTAAAACTTGAAAAGTATGTCAAATGACGCAGAAATTCACTAAGCATAGCTAAAAATTTAATTTTGTTATACATAATGTTAAATAAAAGTAAAATTTAGGGTCAAATTTAAAAAAGTGATTTTTTGTAATTTTTCTTAAAACAAATTTTTGTTGTGAAAAATAAGAAGACAAAGGAAAAATTTCTTTTTATAATTTTATTAAAAATTTATTTCTGCGTAATTTGAGCCTACTCACAGGCTTTTGCTACGAGCCGTTCATAAAAAATTAAAATTTTACTAAAAACAAACCTTTAAAATATACCTACGTGTTAAAATAAAAATTTTTTTTTATATTTAATTTGAAAAAGTGTAATTTTTGTTCGTTTTTGTTTTTTGAAGAAAAAGTTTTTTTTTTTAAATTAAAAGAATTGAACAAAAATATAACTTTTTATTTAAATTTTGTTTTGCGTAATTCTAAAAACAGACTTTAATGAAGAAATAATTTTAAAATAGTTTATACATTTTAAAATATTTATTTTCCAAATGTTAATGTTTTCAGTATGTTAAAAAAAATCTTATTTTCAACCACGAAAGAATTGACTTTGTCAGCTTTTTTTATGGTTTTTTTTTCTGTAAACTTATTTAATATTATTTTTTTTCATTTAAGAACAAACAATTCTTAATAATTTGGTGTATCAAACATGATTCTGATTTTGTTGTTGTTTTGTTGTGTCTCAAAAATATTCCGACGAAAAAAAAAACTTTTGTTTATTTGTTAATCGATCAATATATTTTGGCACTAAGTGCCATCATCAGGATCTATAATTTTAAAACAAGAAAACATTTGAAGTTTTATAACAATATATTGATATTTAAACATTAAATAACAATTATTAAATAAAATGTACCTAGTATGAGTTATCAGAAAATTTATATTCCCAAACTGAGACTTTAGCATCTGTCAAGAGTACTTCAAAACAAAAAACAAGACAAAATCTACGTCAAAGGTAAAAAATAATAATGTTTCTAGATCACGTACATCTAAAGATATATGCAACCCTAGTTACAAAAAAATAAAAAAAAAACTCACACTAAAGTACCGCTATTAGGTTTTCCTCATCGTCATCACCTACCACATTTCTGAAAAGTTATGCCGTAATATAATGTACAATACATGTATGTAAGTCCTGAATCTATTCAAATTAGTTCGAAGTTTGTATGGAGCGATGTTTTTATTTACTGGACTTGGACTTGTGGCAAATTACTCAAGAGCATAACAAAAAAAGACTCACAAAAATCTAAAAAAAAAAATAAAATACTTAAAAATTAATTTCAAAAAAAAATTGTTAAAAATAAAATTAAAAAAAGAAAGTTATGGAAAATAAAGCACTCCATTATCATTCGGCTATCCAGGTTTTCTTAGAAATAAAATTTTATTAAGATTCCGTTAATCGTAAACGAGAAATTCAAAATTGAAAAAAATACCATTAAAATTGGAAGTATCAAGTATCATGTCAAGTTTAATCAAAATCGCTAGAGTTGTTTTCAATAAAAAAACAAGATTTATTGGAAATTTTATATACAAAAACCCTTCTGTAGGTTGCCTTACAGACCGCAGTGGTGCCGTGAACGAACCCCATACGAACTAACGCCATAATGGTGTTTGTCCACTTTCAAATGCGAATTAAAGCCTCAATCCAAATATGGCTTAGATTCACTTTCAAATTTGAATTAAAGACATCACTGAAATGTGAATCAACGCCATATGGTGGTGATTCACATTCGATTGTGAACTTATGTCATACCATGTCTATATTACAGGTTTCTTGAAATCCATAATAAAACCATTGTATATAAATTTCTATAGTACAACCATGGAGCAGCGCCATCTAAACAATGTTGTTAACTTCACATTTGGAGGTTCATACATTTACTAAGTGTCTATTCTGTTACCCTAACAATAGTCGTCTACGAAACAAATTAATAATATATAATGTATTTTATTGGCTCTAAAATCCATATTTCCTTGACAAGAGTCGTAAACAAAACAAAAATAATATATGTTTACGACTGTTGTCAGGGTTACAGAATAGACAACTATTAAATGCACGAACCTAAAAATGTGTTTATAACACGTTTCTCAAGATGGCCAGGCGGTGATTATTCAGCATGAAAATACTATAGAAATGTATATACAATGATAAAACTGTTTTATATGGTGCCATCAAATAAAGCAAAGTAAAATAAGGCCAATTTCCAATGGTTGGACTTACATATTTAACTTTACTAATCTCGAATGCAAAACTACTATTGTATTTAAACAAGTATAATTTCAGTTTATGGCTGCCAGGGCCTTTTATAGGATTTGGGGTGGGTGCAAGTTTGGGTGTATGCAAAGTTTCTCTTGGATTTATTATTTATTTAGTTTTAAACTGAAATTCAATATTTTCATTTTGTATAATTCGAAATTTTTAGCAATTCGAGATCTTGTCATTCAAGATTTTGTACCTTCCCCCAACCTCGTTTATGCGTCGTGCGTGAGTTAATTTTCACATTCAAATGAGAATCAAGATCACTTTCTAAAACGAAATTATTTGAAAATGCATTTTTTATATTATATCTCTTGAATGAAGTTCAATTTAATATTTTACATATTTCTTTATAAATTGTTAGATTTCAATATTTTCTTCAAAAACAATTACAAAAACAAAATTATCAAATATCATTATTTAACTGTCAAAAACATACAAAAGAAAAATGCTAAATTATTGGCACATCAAAATAAGTGCATGAGTGCAATCATACAGGAAACGGAAAGAACTGCCAGACCCACTTTTTCGACTTCGCTATCATCGTAGTGGTGATATTTTATTGTTTTTGACATTCATGTAGCACGGCAACACGAACCTTGTGACCGCTTAGAATTGTGCGTCATAATACTATTATGTATTTTTATTTAACATTTCGTTATCTAACAAAATAATTACAAAATCAAATATAGCATGGCATTGCCGTCTACCAGACGGCAAATTACTGTTTATGTGAAAACTATAACAACAGTTAGCTATACATCATTGATTAAAGTCTTAATTTGTAGACGATTTATACATTAAGCTCAGTTTTACAGTTGGAGATTATTCCAGGGTTAGATAAACCCCCGATTTAACTATGTGATGAAAACAGGGGTGGAAACGGTTAAGGTGATATTGGACCGTCACTGTTTTGATTGTCGGTTTCGATTATCAATTATTCTTTGCTCTGAAATACATTTGTGACTTTCCGTCTCAACCAACAAAATAATACTTATGAGCAAAAGTAGTGTGACTATATATTTTTTATATAATAACTTTTCGCCACGAGGCTTTCCATTATACACAACTGAAAAAGAAGGCCATACATTACAGCCACTTTTGTACTCGCTAAAGCGAACAAGAATTAGAATTAGAATAAGACAAAAATTGTAACTCCAAACTAAAAGACTCAATAAAAATTCAATTCAATTCAATTATTCTTTGCTCTGTGTAACGCGATCAGTAAAAATGTTCTTATTCTTGGCAGCATTGAAGTAAGCATTGCAATTCGTTTAGTTAAATTTATTTTAATTATTTTTATAATTTTATAACACTTTTTTCACAAAACATTCCATTTATGGTGGAGTTTAAGCTAAACCAGCAAAATGTATGAAAACGACATCTAAATAGCTGTCGCAAACGATTGGTATAAAAAAGCGATGGTCAATTTGATAAATCACCTTACGTGGAGCAAAAGCTATGATTTTGACTGTCAACTATCAACTATCACCTTACGCGATTCCATTACAGGGTTTTCAGTTAGTTTTGAGGTCCGGTTATCCGGAGTGAACTCAAAATTAATCCAGTTCAATTTGTGAGTTGATTCTGAGGGAATCCGGGATCACAAACCAGATTTTAGTTTTGATTTGCAATAATAGACAGAGCCACAAAATCATGAACACAATTAATGAAAGAAAGAGCAAAACACGATAGAGACAAATAGATGACAATATATTCGAACAAATTGTGTTATATGGGATTATCAATTAATATACCAAAGATTATGAATAACAAGATGAGAAACCTTTTTACGTTTTAACCCCCAACAACCATTTGTTTACATTGATGTTTTTGTAATTTCGACTCGTTCTTGTGAATCAATGTGAAGTCAACCCATAAGATTGCACTAGTGTGCGTTTTTAACTTAAAATTTGTACAATACTAGTGCAATCTCGTCAACTTAACGTCAGTTCAGCTTGTGGGCAAAACAAAGATGGAAGCCATTGTTTCCCAGTGGGAGGAAAATTTTACTGAATTTCATGAAAGTGTACTTGCGTACTTGAACACATTCAATTGTATCGAAAAAAGTACAATTGTATCGCCTTTTCCAACATTCCATCATACAGCAAATGTAATGATAATGATATTTTTGTTACCAAATTTTCATTTTTGTAATACCAAACGACTGTTTTAGTAGAGGACGTCGTAAAATATTTTGATCTTAAGTCTTAACGGAACAATGGATATTGTAACAAAAAAAATTCCGATAACCAGATCACGAGGTGAAAATCAGAAGTGTGGCTCCACAAAAACAATGAACTTGAAAGGAATAAGTATTTTTTTTATATGGCATTATATTCTTTTCGATTTACAGTATCACAAGTGCCTCTTAAAACGCCATAAATATAGATAGTGGGTTATCGCTATTGAGTCTTCTGGATCTGAAATAGTGCAATGGCAGAAATTTGGTCAATGGTAATATTGTTCTGCCGGTGAAAAACGATATTGTATTATTTCGACATACTTCAGATACTTTCAGATCGAGAATGTCATTGACAAGGAATAGCTATGGTTACTAAAAAACAAATCGTGTTGTATTGAGGTATCTATCGATATTGTTTATATAGGCTTAGCCGGTGGATTGAAATAAGGTCCACTTTGGAAGGAAACAACGCCCACAGGCATTAATTCCTTCCCAAAATGGAAATTAAATCCGCGGGTGTTATTTCCCAACAGTTGAGATTGGTAAGGGAAGGCATGCTGCCTCCTCCCACCCACCTGCCTGGGACACTATATGATTTTGTGTGGGTGCGTGTTTGTGTGGGTGCAAGAACGTACTGCGGGTCTTAATGCTTTTTCGTAGAGGGTCTTATTGCACTTTAAAAAGGAATTAATGCCAACGGGTGTTATTTCCTGTTATAGTCGGAATTAAGTCCCACGGGCCTTATTTCCGCGGCTAAGCAACTCTAGGAAAAGCACTACCTCTTTATTTACATTTAGTTACTTATCTCAAATTAACCCCGCTCTTTCATCAACGATGCTACACACTTAAGATTTTTATGGCTTGTTAAGAATTTGGAAAACTGTCTGTTGCAGTCTTGGGGTAGTAAATGTCGTTCTAATAAATACTTTTTCTTTTTCGATGTTCTCGTACATTTCACTTTACCGCTTTATGGGTTCTATTTGTTTTGATTTCCTGTTTGAGCTTAAAAAAAATATCTTAACTAAACAAATTTATGATGAATATTAAAAACAGTATTAAATTGTATATAATTGGAAAATTCTTATACCTAACAAAAGTAAAACATGAGAAACAATATTTCCGAAAATCAGAATTGTATTAAAAAACAACCCTCGGCTTTACAAAAAAATATTTCATTCCTATTTTGATTCGTTTATTTAAAAATATGTATTTCTTTGGCTTATTTCAGCTTTCTCTCTTTCTTCCTCCTAGGTAGATATTTAAATAAATCTAAGATTTATTTCTCAGATGTCTAAACTAATTGTGCGTAGAAACAAGCAAGGGCGTTTCTCCTACTTTTTTCTTTAAATGGCGCCATATGTTTTAAGGACACACACTCCAAGCTGAAAGTAAAAGAAAAAAAAATGTCTTCATGAATTAAGGATCCTTTCTTATTCTTGTGGTGTGTCAATGACGTGTGTTGCATGCAATTATCGCTTCGCACCCACTTCCTGATGCTACTTGAGTGCACAATTGTGTTCATTTATGGTGTTCTGTATTGATTGGGCGTATTTTACAAGTGACATTTTAATGGGTATTTATTGATAATTAAATTGTTAAAATTGTCAACATTTCTTCACCTAATAATTTTCCATTTTATTTAAGGGTGTGTTTACAAAGGTTACGTTGAAAAATAATTATTTTTTTTTATCAGAAAAATCCAATTTTTTTTTATAATTTTAAATTTGATAAGTGTGTTGAAAACCATTTTCTAAATATTGCTCTTCTACTCAACCGAATAATGCATATGCGCGCAAAAACCTACTGATAGACAAAACGAACGGTCCAATTCGCTTGACAAACAACGTAATCAGGTTATAGCCTCTTCCTCTCAGCGTTTCTTTCGAAATGATTGACAGATTTCTTCAGCAACTTCATGAACCTTTTGTGTTCAAGACGTCGTCGTTGCTATTGATTGTAGATCCAAGATTTTTAAAATTAACGCGCTTATGAAGCAATTTTAAGTTTGAATAATTGTCCGAAATAGTCCACGGGGATATTGCAAATGGAGTTTCCTTTTTATTGATACCTATATATACTATACGGACGAAGTGGCGTCCTTGCAAACGCCAGTACTTTTAAAGAGCACCTTAATTTATAGTTTAACATTTATTTTCCAAGGAAACCAAAATATCAAGTTATTTATTTCAAAATTGAACATTGAACAAGTCAAAAATGCACTCATACAAATTCTTCATCAATTAAAATTTAAATAATTAGGAGGCTTTCAGAAAAAGAAATTCATTTTAGAAAAACATGATATTCTTGTTTAAAGGATTATTGAATACTTAAAAGAAAATACTTAAAATTCCTTCGATTCAAACTTGAACTTAAGATAGGTACCATCCCAATCATTAATGTCACCATAAAAATTTAATCGTTTTATTTTTGCTCTGTCTCTTCCTATTTTTATTGTATACATATATACAGTCAGTGTCTTGATTAAGGTTTTTGAATACTTTTGAAATCAAAAATATTTCCCTTTAAGAACTGTTGCTTCTACGATATAAGATTCGGCATCAAGTTCTTCACCGTAAGTCTGATGCTATATTGCACATTCGATGTTGATTAAAATTTCGAAACGTTTTGATTTTCATATTATGCAGTCGAACTCGCGAAATTTTCCGTGGTAGGGAAGTTACCCCGACGCACAACCCCCATCCTGGAGAACCAGATTCTTAGATAGCTCCAAGAGCGGAGAGCCGGATAAACCGCTCCTTATCGACCTGAGCTTCGAATATGTCGTAGTAGCCCGTATAAGGTGTTCACTAAGTAATTCAACCTGACTAGAACTTTAGACGCCACCGTTGATTCAATCTGGGGAATTCCTCCGCTGCCGTCTTAATGATAGTAGAAAGTGCCTTAGTGGAAACATTCCTCCCCCTCTTTACTGACCTCAGCTCTTAATATATCAGAGTAGCTCACGTAAGGTCTCTGTCGTCCAAAACTGTTGGTGGCACCGTTGATTCAGATGAATTCCTCCGCCGCACACTATCCTTCTGATGGGCTCGTCTAAGACTTCAGCCGAATTATTCAGCCAGTCATTACCGAACGAGCATTATAGTGTTGCTATTTTTGTCTTTTGTTCAACACCTCGCACTTATTAGTTTAGCAAGCCAATTCCGGATGGACGAGACCAATACCCGAGGGTTACCACTTGGAGGTAAAATAAGCACAATCGGTATGTAACGGGTGATTTTTTAAGAGGTTTAGAACTTTTAAAAAAAAAAAAAACACACAAAATTCGAAAAAATGAATGAAATATTTATTTGAATCGATAGTTTGAACCTTGCAATTTAATGTTTAAAGATAATTTCATGCAAATGTTGACCGCGGCTGCGTCTCAGGTAGCCCATCCGCTGAGTCCAATTTTGGCATACTCTTTCACACATATCGGCCGGTATCTCACGAATGAATGCATGGATGTTGGCTTCCAGTGCGTCAATCGAAGCGGGCTTGTCCCTATAAACATTAGCCTTGACATACCCCCACAAAAAATAGTCTAATGGTGTCAAATCGCACGATCTAGGCGGCCAATTGACCGGCCCGAAACGTGAAATTAACTGTTCAACTCGCCTCGCAGTTGCGCCATTGTTTCGCGTGCTGTGTGGCATATGTGGCACCCTCTTGTTGAAACCACATATCATGCAAGTCAAGAATTTCCATTTCGGGCAAAAAAAAGTTTGTTATCATCGCTCGGTAGCGTTCACCATTGACAGTAACGCTGCGATTCGCATCATCTTTGAAGAAATATGGCCCAATAATGCCGCCGGCCCATAAACCGCACCAAACAGTGGCTTTTTCGGGATACATTGGTAGCTGTTGCAATGCTTCTGGCTGATCTTCATTCCAAATGCGGCAATTTTGCTTATTTACGTACCCATTCAACCAAAAATGAGCCTCATCGCTGAACACAATTTTTCGATAAAAAAGCGGATCCTCGGCCAGCTTTCCAAGAGCCCATTCACCAAAAATTCGGCGTTGTAGTAGGTCGGCTGGCTTTAGTTCTTGCACCAGCTGTATCTTAAAAGGCTTTACGCCCAAATCCTTCCGCAAAATTTTCCACGTAGTGCTGTAACAAAGGCCTAACTGCTGGGAACGGCGCCGAATCGACATTTCGCGGTCTTCTGTCACACTAGCTGATACGGCCGCAATATTTTCTTCACTACGCACAGTACGTAAACGTGTTGGTGGTTTAATGTCCAACAAAGTAAATTTGGTGCGAAATTTGGTCACAATCTTCCGAATAGACTGCTCAGAAGGTCGAGAATGCCGATCATAAAATGGAAGCAGCGCGCGATGAACATTTCGAACCGAGCACGAATTTTGATAGTAAAATTCAATAATTTGCAAGCGTTGTTCATTTGTAAGACGATCCATGGTTAAATTGCAAACCAAACTGAAGCTGTTTGACAGTGACACAAGGTACGGGCAAAACTTAACGATGGATAGATACAATTTTGAAGTAGTCAAGGAATTTGTCTACCTGGAATCCACTATAATAACTACGCAGAACGACATCAGTGCAGAGATCCAACGAAGAATTACACTTGCCAATCGCTGTTTCTTCGGGCTCAGAAGGCATTTAAGTAGTAAGGCCATCTCTTATAGAACCAAAGAGAAGCTGTACAAGACCTTGATCATCCCAGTCCTGCTGTATGGGGCGGAAGCATAGGCGTTAAAGAGCTCGGATGAAAAGTTACTTGGGTGCTTTGAGAGAAAGATTCTTGCAGTGATATTTGGTGCTGTGTGTATCGAAGGAGTATTGAGAAGAAGAATCAATGACGAGCTATAGGGGCTATACAGCGATATTAACCTGGTCAAGAAGTTGAAAATACAGCGGCTGAGATGGCTGGGTCACGTGGAG
The DNA here is from genome assembly GCA_951217065.1 of Baccha elongata. NCBI lineage: Eukaryota > Metazoa > Arthropoda > Insecta > Diptera > Syrphidae > Baccha > Baccha elongata. The sequence continues at coordinate 36,859,452 of OX578272.1, forward strand.
CGTATATACACCAACGCACCAGCCCGCAGCATTAGAAGACCCCCCAATAGATGGCGCACACAAATGGAAAACGACCTCAGCCAACTTGCGGTGCGAAATTGGAAGCGGCTAGCTAGGAAAAGAGCTGGCTGGAGAGACTTGTTGTTTGAGGCCGAAGTCCATCCTGGACTGTGAGCGCCATCTAAAGTAAAGTAAAGTAAGTAATCGAAATCCGGGTATGCCAGGAGTTCAAAAACTCAGTCGGATAATTCACGACATCATCTCGATCAATGATTAAATCCACTGATTTGTATGACACTAACCCCGTTTGTTCTACTTAAATCCTTAAGTGACAGTTTATGCAAAGGAAAAAGTACTATTTAAGGATTTATGTAGAATATACATTCTTAAGTATCGTTTCAGCAAACGGGCCTAAACCTACGCCAATTTGCGTACATCGACATCGATATTTATTGCGGCAAGTATTACGTGATTACGATGATTTTTATTTGCTTCTGGAAATACATTTTCAATGAGAACCTTTTGTGAATATACAAATATACAAAAAACTTTCCGAAAAGTAATTAATCCTGTACTGGCAATTTTCCATTTCCAATTTCTAACAATTGCTTTGAAGTTGAGCTCTCATATTCGTGGTCAATGACAGTATTTTTACGTTTTTCCACAGGATGCCTTTTGGTAAGCATTGAGCTCATCTGCAGGAGTCTCATGGATTCAGTGGCAACGTTTATCTGAAGACTCATGCAATGAGATGTTAAGCACTTCAATTGATTTCGTGTGTGACATATTATGTCCATCAAAATTCGGCATTCGGCTTTAAAATTTAACCGAAAAATTCATTTGGCGGCATTGAGGAACTCTTATTCCTTCATTTGAATTTATTCTTAATTTCTTAATTTGAACTAATTAATTATATTAATATTTATTTTTATTTATCTCATCTATTTAAAAAATCATACTTAATTATTTTCGCGTTAAGTTTTCCCATCAAGAAGTAAGTAAGTTACCTATAAATTTATTCATACAAATCTCCGCATTATTTATTAACGAATCTCATTCAATTAAATCATATAAATTAACCAATCAAAAATTATCAACGATTATTTTTCTATAGTCCCTCCTAGTTAAAATTCCACATATCACTCATCAAATAGCATCAATGCCGCACGCAAGCTATCTCTAGCATAACAAGAAGGTGCGGTTTTTCCTCAATTTAAATCTTAAACCAAAACAAAAAACAACACCCACAAAACCATCTTACACTAATTTTCCTCATTCATGAAAATTTAATTTTAACCAATAACGACGTTCAATCTAAAAATATTCCATCCGATCCGTACATCTTGAAAGTATCTCATTCTCTGATTTGATGCAACCACATGAAACACACTCACATATGTGGAACTCGCACGCCAACTCTCGGATACTATTTTTAACAAAAAGAACAAAAACCAAATGATTCCTCAAGCGAAACATCAAAATCTCGCCAAGTAATTTCAGTAGTCAGTTGACTATGGGGTGGTTAGTGTTAAACAGCAATTATCCTAATTAAACCGTTTGTACCGAGTTAATTTAATTACTGGGATCTTCATTTGGCTGTTTAAAAAAGTTTAGAAAATTTAAAAAATTTCCTGAAGCGAATTCGCGTGCCGCTATGTGTTTGTATATTCCCCAAAGTTAATCACTATCGAAAGCAAAAGTACCTCCGGACGTTCTTTTTTGCTTTGTTTTTTTGTTTTTGTTTTTACTTGATAAATGATTAAACATACTAATTTACTAATTATATTAACTATTGACTAATTAAGTGAAAAATCGAAAGCGAATTCGAAATTCTATCGTAGGTATAGTTTTTCGCCTGTCCGTCCCCTTTTTTTTTGTCTAGCCCCAAGAATATCATGTTGAATTATCAACATTTGGACGTATCTGTAGAGCCAACATCGGGTAGTTTCTTTTATGGTAACAATAACAATCAAGTATCCTTGGAGCACATTCACGGTGGTGGTGGTGGTGGATTGTTGGCAACTAACTCCAGTGTTGACCATTCTTCAAGTGCGGCCGGTTACAATAATGTTCATAGTCAAGGATCAATGTTCCATAGTGTTTTCAATGGCAACACTGATGTTGGTAAAAGTGATTTGTTGAATGCGAATAATAATCAATTTAGTAGCATGCACGTAGCCACGGTGAAAGGATCTGAGAATGTGAAACGATTTTCGGTTAATAATCTTTTACAATTGGCGAGTGACTGTGATATTTCGAAGATGCAGCAACCCCATCATTCCGCAAATACCACTTCCTCCGCTGCCGCCGCCGCCGCTGCCACCTCTGATATGGAAGTTCTGGGTGAGTATAGCTGTTAATAATTTATTAGATTATGTTATAAATATTTAATGGGACAAGCAGACATCCTTTGTATTAAGAAAACAAAACAATATTTTTGAATGGCGGAGTGATTGTATCTTCTTATACCTGTCGCATGTACATAAGTTGCCGTAGGTATAACCACAGCATATATTTGTTAATCAATTAATGTTTGAATCACTTAGGAAAGAAGGATAAAGTAATTTTCAGTCAATTGGGTTAAACAAAATCGAGTGGTTTTGGTTCCTTATTCAAAAATGTTTGTTAAAGGACGAAGACCGAAGTTTAGACTGACTTGTATAGATATAATGAGCTGGTTTTGTTTTTAGTTTCCAAAATCTTTGTTTCAATTATGTAATTATTGCCGAGGGGTTTGTCACTAGCCAGTGTAGTGGTTTAGTGATTGCAATATTTCAAATGACTTCATATGATTTCAGTTGATTTCAAGTATCCTTGGCAGCATTCATATTTAAAACGGTTTAAAAAAATTTGTATTGCATTGATTTCAAATAAATTTACTGATTTCAAATGATTACACATTAATTCAAGTGATTTCATTATGATTTCAATTCGTGATTTCATTATGGCACTTTTGATTGCATGATTGCAAAAAAACTTAGTCATTACTCATTTCAAATATATTTAATGATTGCAAGAAATCATTTGAAATCGATCACCAACATTTTTTTCAATTTCATCACTTGAAATAGTGATTGCACCTGATTACAACGTGATTTCAAATGATTGCAATTATAAGTTGTCAGGTATAATTTCATTCGTGACAAACCCCTCGGTTATTACTTAAAAATTAGGTATTAATTAACATATACCTAATGTAATGAAGAGTAAAAGAAAACGGTTTTTTTATTTTATATAAAAATTATTAAATTTATAAAACTAAAATTAAAAAAAAAATCATTTTTATAAAATCATTTAACGACTGGGTGTCGGATAAACTTGCTCTTTTGGCAAGGTCGTTTCGTGTTAACGACTGGAAAAATCATTTGACTAGTTTGTTTAAAAAAAAAAAAAAAACATTTTCAGTATTGTATATTTTGAAATATTTTTTTTTTTTCAAAAAAATCATTTGAAAACAAATGTATGGAATAAAAAAAGATAAAAAAATTTATTGTATTATTTTCTAGAACAATAGAAATCTCGGTTTTTGGAAAAAACCCACTGAGTGTATACACATAGAGGAATCAAGATAGTTTTAAACACACCGAAGTAGATGTCACTAAATGAGCATATCGAATAATTACTATTTCCCAAATTCCCTGTAACGAAAATCACTCAAATCGAACCGAACAAAATTCTTTTGCATATAAAACTATATTTATTTTTCATTATTTCTCTTGCCTTTTAACTCAAGAAAAATTGCTACAAGAGTAAAAAAACAAAGGAAAGGACACGGCTGGGTCGCACAAACTTGCTCTTGTGGCAAGTAACCTGAGGTTAAAATAACAAACGGAATAAACGAAAAAATCGTATGATTTTTTTTTAAGTTTGAAAACCATATCTTAAAAAGATTCAAACCAAAATCAAAGCATACAAAAACATTTCTTTACTAAATGTGAGTTTAAGAAAAAAAAATTCAAAATCGTTGGACCGGTTTTCGAAAAAATTGATTTTTTAAAAATATTTTTTCGAAAACTTTTTTTCTAAAAAAACTGAGTATGCTGATTTTTTAAACTTATATTATTTCACCTTAAAACTAAATTTTATAAAAATCGGTTAACTGGTTTTTGAAATATTGAATTAACAAAAACAGTTTTTCAAAAAATATTTAAAACTTAAAAAAAAACATTTTTGAAAAATAATTGTATGCCATATTATTTAAAATAGCTAGGACAATTTCAGTATTCAGTTTCATTTAAATCAATTATACCGTTATCGAGATAGTCGAAATTTAAAAATACCGTTATATGGCAGGTACATGTTAAACTAATTTTCTTGAAAGTTTGGTTTTCACTATTTTATAGACCTTCTACACCTTATTACACATGTGAAATTTGTTAATCTGTGCATAATACCCTAAACACCATACCTATTAAATTTGAAGTAAATCGGTTCGCCTGCTTAGGCTGTAGGTGCCGAGACAGAAAGGCAGACAGACAGACCGACAGATCGACAGACCGAAAGACAGACGGACAGAATTGCCGGACCCAATTGTTTTTCGTTTTCTCTTCTCATCGTTATGTCATTTTTGATTGTTATCTCAAATCTTTTTTTCTGCACGAATCCAAGACTTTTTTTCTGCACGAATCCAAGACTTTATAGTTAGTACCTATAATTGCAAGTAAAACAAGTCGATAGTAACAACATCCTATGAGCAGTATTTGAAACTTACACTTATTTCTCTATGTGTATAAACTCAATGGTATTATTCAGATTTAGCAGTGGTTTCAATTAAATTTCATAAAAATCAGCGCAGCCGTTTAAAATATAGTCGGAGTAGTAAAAAACAAACGGTTCTAATATATGGCAGGTACTGTTAATATAAGCTGATTTTGAATAAAAAAAAATCAAATGAAGGATAACACCATAGGGCAACGAATTACTGCGATCGAATTTTTTGGAGAAAAATGGAATTATTGGTACACGCTTATATGTAGGTAGATACCGTTATTTTTATAACTAGGTCAAAAAATAAAAAAAACGTCCGGGGATATTTCTCTAAAAATAGTTCGTGCTTAGTTTGAAGAAAATCCGTCCAACCGTTAAGGCTTCAGATTTCGATACATCCAGACAGACAGAATTTTCGGACCTACTAATTTTTTCGTCTCTCTATCATCTCTGCAACTTTTTTTTAACGAACGCATAACTTTCCTTATAGTACCTATAAATTGTAATATCAATATAATTTGGCTATTTCCATTGTATTTATATTCTATAGTAATTCAATGCAGACAAATCTGCCTTGGCCATCTATCCCACCGAGCCAACCCTAAAAAAACAAATTATTAAAAGGTTGTTGCATTACATATTTTTATAAAAAAAAAAAAAAACTACTACAATATCAGATATTTTATACAACAACCTCAAGTCTCGTCTATTTCTTACCTTTTCTAAATAAGCGTAAGCGTAAATCCGAAAAAAGGGAACTTCGTACCCCTCCCCATCCGGTTCACTTAACAGATGTCAGAAGTTTTAGTATGTTAACTCCCAGATTATATACTGACCAAGTTTCAGAAGGAATGACTCGGGTTCCTGCTCACGCACTCTACAACCCTTTTATTGACTGGACTACCAAGAGTTTTTTGTATATGGAAATTATTTCAAATGGAAAACAATGTTATTTTAAAGACGAAACAACTATTTTGTTTTTCATTCAAACAACCTTAATATTCAAAGAAAAAATTTTATTTTTTGGTGACTTTTGATCAAAGTTGCACCATTTTGATTTTAAATATTTCGTGTTTAGTCCTAAATTGTTACGATTTTACTTTGATTCAAAGTTAAGTTGTTGTTGTTGTTCAAACACATTCAATGAAAATTAACAGAATGGTCAGTAATAAAAACTGACATTCTAGTACGAATAGTACAATATAACAACAATCAAAGTTGTTTTGTTTGATTTAGCATTGTTTTTTTGGCTCAGTGTAAAATAAATGGTATTTTAATATTTAGTATTTACTTCGATGACTTTTTTTATACGGAACTCTTATGAAATATGAGGGATGTGTTGGTGCGTTATAATGGGTGAACAGTTTTTTCTTTATCTATACGCATAAATAAAAATGAAGTGTCTGTTTGTAATGTCAAAATTACGGTTATTTACAAGATGCGATTGGAAGCATATGCGGCACTTATGACAAAACATACGTCTGTCTGTTTGTCCTGGATAATCTCGTCGAGAACGGCTTGACCGATTTTGACGGAATTTTCACTGACCGATAGCTAATGTTGTAGCGCGTAACTCAGGCTATTTAAATACTTCATAGGTGGCGCTCGGGTCGCTTTTTCGAAAATTCTAACTAACGTTCGACGAGACACACGACGGGAAATGGGATGGACCATTTTGACGGAACTTTCACTGGTGGATAGCTGACGTTTTAAGGAATAACTAAGGCTGTTTCAATTACCCAATAGATGGCACTGGGTTCGCTTTTTCGAAAACATTTATACGAATATATATGAGTTTGATACGTCGCTGTCGTTGGTCTGTATGTGCGGATGTGTGGTTGTCTGGATCACCGAGTTACAGCCTAAACGGTAAAACGGATTTTTTTCAAACTTCGTGTGTAGTACTTTTTGGTGATTCTTTAGAGGCAAAATTAGAGTTTTTGTTTTAGCGGCTAAAACGGGTATCCCTGTATATAACTATTTTGGTTTTTCCAAATATAACTTGAAAACGTCTATAACGATTTTGATAAAACTTTATGTACGTCATATTTGAAAAGCTGTTAAAATAACTGCATTTTAGTTTTTTTTGATAAAAATGCATATAACGGATATTGGTGTTAACTGACCGAGTCGCAACCGACCGATTTGCTTATGACTTTTTAAATATTTAAGATACATTGAAAAAGTTATACAACAATTTAATTTCCTAATGATTTGTCTTTGATTAAACTTCTTATATTGTTGTTATATTGTACTATTTTTACTATAGAATGTCAGTTTTTATTACTGACCATTCTGTCAATTTTTCATTGAGTGTTTGAACAACAACAACAACAACTATTGATTAAACTTGTGTCAGGCTGCCTATCTTTGAGATAATTATAATTATAGACTGTTTTCAAAATGATGGTGACTCGAGCACAAGCTCGATATTCCGAAAAACGAAAATTAGGTTCCTATAATTACCGTTTCCAACCAATTGCAAAAGAAAAGCGTACATTATACAATTTAATTTTTTCAATTTAAAAGTATGAATGTACATATATCCCGAGTGGGACTTAACGATAAAACTATACTTTTATGTAAAATAACAGAATTTTTAAAAACATCCTCCCCAAAATGAAATCTTATAGAACTGCCACTGAAAGTGACATTTTAGAATGCCTGAAACATTTATTATTTAATTATGATTATCAAAACTGAAAGTTTTGGTTCTCAAATTGATTTTTTTATTTTTTTAAACAAAGTTGATTGGTAGACTAATTGGGTATGTGGAATTCAAGAAAGGCGCTGCGAAATAAGGCCCCAGGAAATAAGTCCTCAAACAAAAAATTAAATAAGCCCTCAAAATTATGCTTGCCTTACAACAAGAAAATAAAATTGCATATTTTGGAGTGTAATTTCACATTATGGAGTCTAATTTCATTTCTGGTATTGCGGTGTTATTTCATTACGTAGTTAGCCTCATATATTTAAAAATGAAAGAAGACCCCAAATAATTTTTGGATTAACTTCCATTTTTCAATATTGTTGTGTTATTTCATTATTCAGTAAACACCTACTTCTAATATCGAAAAATGAAATAGAACCCCAAAAAATATTTGAAGACGTCGGTAAAGTAACGTTTATCAAAGCTGTAATTTTTTTTATATTCAGCTCTATCGAAATATCCGTTCGGAAGAAAATTTAGTCCAATTCGTAAAAAATCAGAGAATTTTTAATCAAGGTATTCGTTCTGATACACATACTGGAGAAAATTCGGATAGAATTAAACGCATACTATCCAAGCAACAGCATCCAAGAGTTGATTTTTGCTTTGTCCTTTGATTTGTGTCTTCGACTTTCGGAAATAAGCCCACACCATATTTATTGTTAATAAATATGTTTTTTAATTATAAGAACATATTTTACAGTGTGTACCTAACTAAAGCATCTGATGGAAAATATCAAATGAGTGCGTTTATTTAAACATATCGCGAAACACGCGGTTATTGTTACTTTTGACATTGAATAACTAACTTTTCGTAGTTCTGGGTCCGATCCCTGAGTACATCTAATGTTTTTTCAGGGGTCCTGCTCCGGCCTCTTGCGAGGAAGTGACAAATTTTCCAAAACTATAATTGTCATGAAAAGTGCATCTATCATCTTATCCGTTCGTTTCGACGAAATATTGTACTTCCCCTTCAATCTTTGTAGAACTAACAGCGCACACAAAAGGATTGGGTGTATGTCACTAGGCCGTGGTTCTTCGGAGCCGTCAGTGCCATTATCCTTTGCACACAACTTTTAATACGCCAATATGAAGCTGTATACGAGTTTCCAGGGTGACTCCTTATTTTTCCTTAAATCAATAGGTACTATGTTAGTTACTATGAAAATAATGTAAAAAGAACTACAAGTGTTTTAATTAAAATTATGTTTTCGCTCTTAATTTTTTGTGCGTTTATGAAAAAAGTTTGTCCTCTGTATGTGGCTTAAATTTGGGAATACCATGCTTTTCCCACGGACAACTATATGTGGCATGTTCTCGCGTGGGGAAACCATACAGTTTGTTTGTGTTGGCTAAAGACGGACTAACTAAGAATATTGTACACTCTATTGCACTGAAAGATTAATTTTTTTTTCAACTGCCATAATTGATAGTAACAATGTAAATAATTATTTTTGATGTTTAGATAGCTATCAGAAATTATAATTCAAAATATAGTCGTTATTTTAATAAATATTAATTCATTAACCTAAATAAAGCATACTTTTATTGCTTATAACGCTTTCGATTATAAGAACATCCTTACACACTTATAGTAGATAGTTATTTTTATTGAACTAAAAAAATGTTTCCTAGGAATAATATAAATGACGAAACAATGTTTGCCGAGTCAGCTTATTTTAATTTAAAATTTCAAAAAATATTGTTTTTTTTTAATTAAAAGCTTTGCGAAGTCAGAAGCACTAAAATTCACAAAATTGTATGCACTTAATGTCCAAAAATAGTGGGAAGTTGCAGGAATAGCCCGTCAAGTCGACTGTTTTCCAATTTTTTTTTTAGTTATGAAAAAATTTGAGTAAATAACGAAACATCTTAAATGTACATAGTGCAACCAGTAATCACAAATTAAAAGTTGTAAGTAACGAACTAGGTGATACGAAGTTCACCGGGTCAGCTAGTTTTAATACAGATTTCTCAAATAAAATAATTTTAAAATAATCTATTGGACGTGAACCTTGTTGTTAATAGTGCAATATGTTAATAAAGTGAACTTAAATGAATTGTTTAGATCGCGTCTATAAAATATACACCACACAATTACAGAAAAAAAGCAACTTTGTTGTTTCAACATCCATAGGAAGGAAAAAAAGTCAACTTTTCCGATCAAATCTGAAAAAATCTAAGGAATTCGACATAATTTATTTTAACGATTCGTCGCAAAATCTGACATTCGTAACAATATTTTAAGCAACAACCGATGTCAAAAATAATTGCTAAATGGCAAAAAGTCAGCGCCATAGTATAAATGGTGCAATATATGCTGTGACTTTGAGTGAAGGTAGCCCGTTTATCCGCTATTCGAGAATAATTTGTAGGTTTTCAGTGACGAAGCGCCATTTTTATTAATTCTATTTGTTAATACCAAAATCGCTGACGATCTTAAGGAGTAGATATAGCGTTCTATGTCTTGCTGACGTTTTGTGACCACAGCTTATTGGGGAAAAAGTACCTAGGTACTATTTAAAATTCTGTCAAAAACCTAATCAGGTAACAGCCTTATAACATTATATGTGTTGGCAAATCTTCTTTCATCTGCTGATGCTTGCTTTAAGCTCCATTTGAATAAGATCTGATAGTGTAAAAAAAAAAAAAAAAACTTCTCAGTAATGTATAGTTTAACAGCAACAGCACTCAGTAAGAATTTTCAGTAAAATGAAAGAAATAGTTTAGAAATCAGAATTCTCGATAATATCAAATTAGGTATTCAAAATCAGAGCGTCAATATAAACATATCTTTAATATTTTTCTAAATATGAATAACATCGCATATAAAAAACATGGTCTTTGAGTTTGACTGCAACTGCAATCTTAAAGCTTGTCATTCAAAAGCCACAACAGACAACACCAAAGCAGGTCATATACAATATTGCGAAATCCTTTTGGCGGTTTCTCACAACACAGCGAAGCGTGTCAGGCACACTAAAATTTATGACAGGTTTGTAGGCGCACTTCATCAAGTGCCCCAATCCATCTCTCACGCAAAATTTTCTTCTTCAAAGCGACCATAGCATTTGCTTACATAATTGAGTGATAATTTGAGAGTATTTAAATTTTAATTGCTCATTTCGGCGCGTTTGCAGGATGAATGCATTTCAAATTGTCGGCTTCCGTCACACTGTCAACTGACGAAGATGAAACGTCGCATGATACGCAGGAATCAGGTGTCATGATATGACTTTTGGTTGCCGACTTCATCCCCTACAGAAGCAATTCAATCCTTAGGGGATAACAAAACCACTTGCAATAAATAAGTCAAGCACATGCGGTATAATTTGTCAAAGCCTTAATTCACTGCCACCCTGAAGTCTTAACAAAATTATAATAAAACAAAGCAAAGCAGTAATTTCTTGTATTGCATCGATGACAATTTAGATTCACATGTCGTGTTCGGTTGGTTTTTTAAAGAGTTTCGACCCCTTTATTTTTTAAACAGATACTGAAATTAAATTCCAAAAACAAAAAAACATTTCGAGTCGAAAAAAGGCATCGTTTTTCAACCACGCGCATCACTTTTCCTGTGCGGCCGACCTGTCAACACGAATTAACGTCCCGTCATGTCGGAGTTGCCTTCTGTGGTAGAAATGAAGACAGCTACTTACTCCTTTGAGAATTGGCCGCAGTTTTTCGTCTTAAAAAAAAAAAGAGCACCATCCCCGACAATCATTGCGATCATTTGAATCTGAAATCTCGAGAATAGAACAAGAACAACTATATCAGTGGCGTCGTCCTCATCGTTTTCCTGCTGCATGTGCCATGCATGAATGTTATATGGAATCAAAAATTGGTGAATGGTTGTGCATTGAAAATATGTACATTTTCGTTTCCAATCTTAATTAGATAATTAAGACGAATTGGATGGCGGGCCAGCTCTCAACACGATCAGATTTTGAATTCCGGTCGACAGCATACTCGTAAGTCATTCGCTTAGAGAAAAAAAAAATTGTTGTATTTGTATTTGCTATTAATTTGTATTTTTTTTTTTTATTTTTTCTGATGTTAAAAGTGTTTTGAAAAACTATAAGTTTGCAATGAGAACATTATTTGTCATTGAACATCGATTGCATGTTGTAATCTATTTTTAAAGTCACTTTACGCAGGTAAAAGAAATGTAAATCTTATTTTATCTTTGCCTTTTTGTAGTTTTGCCAAAATCGTGTTTGCATACAAAGCGAAATGCAAGTTTTCAAAAAGTGACTTTATATAAAAACCTGAAGTTACAAACACTGTTTGTGGTTTTTCATTATTTATAAATAACAAATCAAGATTAGGTAAAATCCTTTTGGACTTGACCCCCCCCCCAAGGTGATATCGGTATGGTAACTAAAGAGTAGGGAAGGAAGTTGTGACCGGTGCCATAAGATAAACCCCAATGCAACTTTCTAAAACGAACGTTTGGACTTCATTGCAATTTTAAGGGTGCAATGAAGTCCAAAACTTTTCTTGGTTTTATTGCGCTATTAAGAGTGCAACAAACATCATTGAACTTTGTTACATTTTTATTTATACATTTATTTTATAAAAAAGAACTGAGATTATGTATAAGGGGACATGCAACCCCTTTGCTTCGGCTCACTATCACTATAGGATTTTGAGTGGGTTCGAGCTTGGGTATATGTAAAGTTATAAAAGTTTTTGAAACAAAAACTTTGCATACACCCAAACTCCTCACCCCAAATGCTATAGTGAGCTGAAGCAGAGAGGGGTTGCAGAAAGTCAGCATCCCTCAAACCTTATTTTTGTTTTTTCCAAATCCTTTTGTTCAATACTATATATACAATGATAATATTCTTCACATTTTTCTCTTTGGATTGGATTTTTAATTTGGACTTTATTGCAATTTCAAAAATTTAATAAAGTCTAAAATTTCGTTTTGGATTTTATGGCATTAGACTTTATTTCATCACCCAGGCACTTTCTCCTTTCTTTTGGACGAGAACCAATGAGGGCGTCCACAAATTCAGTGAGATGGACTTTTAAAGTTAACAGAGCTAATACGACATATTCGGAGTTCAGGTCATCAAGAAGTGGATAAAACTGGGCCTGGTTCAGTGGTTTCCAAGGTACTTATAGGCGACAGAGTCAAGTCTTGCGAAACAAATAGTAGCAAAGTTGTGCCCGATGGAATATGAAACGGTCAGGAGAAGAACTTCGATATTTAATATAATACTTGTTGAAAGAACACTCTACAGTAAGTTCTAGATACACCTTAATGAAGGGGACTTTAAGGCTAAGATTGGCTCAGATAACGTTTAGGTCTCGAAGGCGGTATATGGGAAGTCATGACTCATGGATCATGTCAAAACGCAACTTAAATAGCGGTTGGAGGATGTTTTCCTTACAAGATGTGCCACAAAATCTTTTTGAAAATTCCTGATTAGGCAATTCGCAGAGTCAAAATTTAAGTCCCATAATGCAACAGCATGCATACCCATTACCCATCCAATTCTATGATTGGTTATGGTTCGTAAAGAAGGTTAATTAGCCTAAACTCCGATGTGTTTCGACTGAATGTGAAACAAACATGTGGAATAACTATAATGAACTTTTGAAACATGTGAAAATCACTTGTTTTCAGTTTATTTTATTTGTGTTAAAATATAAATGCATAATTTATTGATTTATTGATAAATCGGATAATTTAATGGAAATACGTACTCTTTTTTAGTGAAGTGCCATTATATTCTTTTTTTCGGACTTTCAAAAACTGTTCTTTTATTTTATTGGCAAAAAAGTTTTTTTAGATAAAAGTTTTTGAAAAAAATTATTTTTATTAAATTTAAAAAAAAAAAAAAAAAATTAAAATTTAAATAATTTTTTTTTAACATTACGTAATTAAGTATTGTTTTCGTTCAAAAAAAAATTACATAAAACAGCAACAAATTACTAACATTAAACGATAATACTTACAAGGTCATGTGATACTTTTAGCAAAGCAATAAATATTTTTTACTAAAAATTATTTCTTACGTAATTAATTTCTAATTAATTACGTAAGAAATAATTTAATTTAATAAATAACACTTAATTACGTAATTTCTTACGTAATTAAGTGTTATTTTCATTTCCAAAATTGTGTTCTCTTATTAATTGTAAGTCAAAAACAGAAAACTGGATGGTCAAATGTCTTGTACTTTTTAAGAAAATTCAAAATAACTTTGTGAACTCGAAAACTTCGAGTCAAAATTTTTAATAAAAATATTTTTTTTTTTTTTCAAAAACTGTTCCCAAAAAAACTTCATGTACAAAGAAATTAAAAGAAGAGATTTCTGGCTTTTCAAAAAAGTATCACATGGCATTGTAGGTATTACAGTTAATTTTTAGTAATTTTTGTTTTCTTTTTTGAGTCCCTTTTTTAGAAATTGCCCCTTCCGGCAAAATGGGGGATAATAGAGGCCCCCCTTCCTATGCAACTTTTGTTTTGTCTTGACTCAACTTATTAATGTGGCAAAACAGTCCTCAGCAGATGTTGTTCGACTTATCAGAACCGTTACATCGCGTCGGTTGGGATCCCAGAGGGGACTTGCGGGAGTACGTATTTTCAGGACTAAGGCAAATTTTGTATTCGTAACGTAAGAAAAAAAAGTTTTAAGATAACAATCAAACATGACATTACGATGATAGAGAGCACGAAAAAATTCTGTCTGCCTGTCTGTCCGTCTGTCAGTCGCTGGATGTATCAACACCTACATCATAAACGGTTGGGCCGATTTCCTTCAAACTTGGTACTCTGTATTTTAAGAGTAATATGCCCAGGCGTATTTTTATCCTAGGTTTGAAAATAACGGTACCTGCCTTGTAGACAATCCAACTTTTCTCGTAAAATATACGATCGATTTTGATAAGATTTTGTGTGACTGATTTTTTGCTAATAAGGAAAACTTACTTATTAGGAAAAAATCAGTTAAATTTTTTTTTAAATCACCTTATTACCGGTACCTGCCAAAAAAAACGCTATTGAAACTATTTTTATTTCCGATTGTTTATTATAGTTTCTTGCTTAGTATCCTAAGCCAAAGGTTTGTAATCTTTAGACAAGAGCAAGTTTGTCCGACCCAGTCGTGCCTTTTATTTTGTTTATTTCACGAATTTTTAGCTTAGACTATTATCTACATTAAAAAATGTATAAACCTACGTAGAAAGATAAACAATTTAATTTTTTTTTACAAATTTGTAGTTGAAGAACAATTTTTCAGACGTTTTCGAGATAGTTAGAGTTAGACTGTTTTCAATTTTTTTCCGAAGAACAACAAATATGAAAAAGGTGGAATCACGATATTTTCCCAGATCCTACTCGGATTGTCTTTCCGTCACTCCAGCATTTAACTCCGTGCCGCTAACATGAGGTGTATAGAAAACCTATACTGATGAGAAGCCATCAAACCGGTGGCAGCGTGCACTATTTTTCATTCCCAACAAATAGAAACCTATTTTAACTATTATAGGCAAGTGGCTATATCTAATTATTCTACCTATACCCTTAACCCTCATAAGTCATTAGTCATAAGTCATAACTAACGCTCGTATCTGTACTGTTTTTCGCAGTATTGTACTGTTTTTTGCTCTCAAAAACTGCGTACTGCTTTTATTTTGAGATATACAGAACTTCAAATCAGCAGGTTTTTGAGCTTGTAAGCAAACGTGAATGACAGTGGGATATTTCCATCTTTACATTGTTAATCTCCGAGTAGGAAATTTGCTCCTCAATGAAAAATTTCTTGGTGAGATTTATACCACTTTTATATATGAGATGAAGTTCTCTGATTTCACTCATTAAAAGTAATGCAAAGAGTCAGCGGTTCGTCATTGGCATCTAAAACTCAAAGGAATTCAATAATGAACGCAATAAATTTTTCTTGCACTTTGTTAGCGGTATTTGGAATTCTTTTTCTAGTCTTGAATCACAAAACAACCCTTTCCTTACTTCGGCAAAACAGTGCTGATATCGCTTATGAAAAGCAATGTACCTTTTCAAGCACATGGACTTCAGACAAGACTCGATTAGAAGTGAAAACATTGGAGGCGATTCTAATCGTCAAATGCAATATTAAAAATTATTGCGTTGATTTCTATCAATACCACAAAACAAAGCCGCAATTGCTTCGTCAAATTGCTTAAAAGGACAAGTACGAAAGCAAAAACCACAGGAGATATTGAAATGGAAAGTGAAGACGATTCTGATGATGGGAATAAATCGCCTGGTGATGGTTAATTTGCCTTTTTTCATGTTTTAAGGAAATAAAATAAATAAAAATTAAAAAAATGTACTGCGAAAAATGCTGTTTTTTTGTTATCGACATACTGCTATTTTCAATTTTTGAGGAAAAAGTACTGTTTTTCGTCCAAAAAAAGATACGAGCGTTAGTCATAAGTCATAACATACGACAAAGACCCCGGAAACCGAGTACCGACGGCCATGATTGTATACCTACTAAGACAAGTGGACAAAGCAGTTTTGGCCTGGACTCTGGGAAATGTAGTTTTTGAAACAAAGAAGTTTAGAACATGAACGAAAATTCTTATTTTTAGAAAGAGTCCTACTTAACTTCTTCGTTGTCCATATGTAAATTGTATAATGTAGGTATTTTACAACAAAAAATAATTCATGAAAGATTTAAAGGGCTGTAATCAACAATTAAAATTCTAATAGAACTGAAGATTTATTTAATGCTTTTTGATTTAATTGATTTACACATTATCCAAAAGTGCTAAATATAGTGAGTGCCTATGAAATAAAACAAAATTCTTGAAATTCCCTTGTTCGAAAAGGGATCTATATATTCTATTGAATCATTAATGTCACCATAAAAATTTAATTGTTATATTTCCAATACAATGTTCCATTTCAACCTCTTTGCCTTTAAATTAGATGTTCTTGCAAATTCCCAGAAAGGCTTTAAAAATCTATTTTACTTATTTCGGTTTCAATTTCCCTTGCAGGTGATGGCTTTCGACCTGAATATAGCTCATCAGTGGATGATAGACAAAACGGATCGCGGAAACCACGAAGAAATAGAACTACTTTTACGAGCGGACAGCTGACAGCTCTTGAGAAAGTTTTCGAGAGGACACACTATCCAGATGCATTCGTGAGGGAAGAGCTAGCTAATAAAGTCGGACTAAGTGAAGCTAGAGTTCAAGTGAGTATGGGTTTTTTTTTGTCAGAGTAAGACATTTTATATTACATTTTTATTTACTTCTAAAGGTTTGGTTTCAAAATAGGCGAGCAAAGTTTCGTCGAAATGAAAGACGATCTGCAGGAGCAACAACCCCTCAACCAATGCCACCAATTACGACCGCACATAAAATGGATAAATCACCAGCGATATTTCATCAACAGATGGAACTACCCCATCATCCGTATCACTTAGGTTTTCCTGGAATGGGAATTTATACACCAAAAAATTATAGCAGTAGTTATAGTGGATTTGCGACGACTGAAAGTAATAATTCAGGTTGCTCTTTTCTGGCACCCTCAAATTATTGTGGAGCATCATCTTATCAACATGGTTATGCATCATTTCGGTACAAAAGCCAAGGATTTCCATCAATATGACGCAAGTGCTTAAGGCAGCAGATTTAAATTTAAGAAAAAAAATTTAATACTAATTTATTTTGTAATAATTAAAAAATAATATATAAATAGTTAATAAGATAGACTAACTTAACTAGTTTACAAGTTTTTCTATTCGATGTTTTTTTTTTTTTTTGTTGTTGAAAAAAAGGTTTAAAAGTTTAAAATATTATATGGAAACATGAATGAGATTTGATATTATGGACAAAAATGACCCAGGGGTGTCCTGAAGTCCCCCCAAAGATTTTTTTTTTGAAAAACATCAACTCGCCCTGTTGAACCGCCATCCAGTCGGTTGAAATTTTCATACAAACGACCAAAAAAAGTTGTTCCAGCTAAAAGCGGCCTATAATAGCGCCATCATCTTTTAGTGTTAAATACGTGTACCTACTAATTTCGCCATTAAAATTTGAATGAAAACGATAACATAATATGGCGCCCCTATAGTTATGTTGGACCATGAGTGAAGTTGGCTACTGCCGGTCCATAGGTAATACGTGAATATGTCAATCATTGACGTATTTGTATTTGTATTTATATTTGCTTAATTCAAGCTCATTAATAATAATAATAACAATCATTAAATAACTTAACTTTAACATAAATTGATCTTATTCTATCTTAAGACTAAAGAGTAGAGGTTTATGGAAGATTTGAATAGAGGTTTCTTCTAAGGGAGGAGATACTAGGATGGAAATCAAGGAGATGTTGTGCACTGTTGGCTGAACGTAACATTCTAGTAATTGGGTTGAAGTGGGCATAATTGGTACGGTGAGTAGGAAGGCGAAAGAAGGGAACAGATCTAAGGTTGTGTGGATTCGTGTTGACGAAAATTAATTGCAGAAGAGGAGGAGAGTCGATGGCTCCGATGATGACTTGATGTATGAAAAGTATGTCTGCAACAGCACGACGTTTCGCAAGGGTATTTAAGTCGATCAGTTGTAAACGATGTTCGTACGGGGGAAGGAAATGAGGGTCAGACCATGGGAGGTTTCGTAAAGCGAAACGGAGGAACCTACGTTGTACAGCTTCAATTCTAAGTGAGTGGGTGGATTGATAAGGAGACCAAACTTGACTGGCATACTCAAGAATTGGTCTAACAAACGTTGTGAAGAGAGACTTTGTTACATATGGGTTTGAAAATTCTTTAGACCAGCGCTTTATAAAACCAAGGGAAGAGTTTGCTTTTGCAACAATATTATCTATGTGAGAACGAAAGTTGAGCTCTTTATCACATAAAATGCCGAGATCGTGAATGGAGGCAACTAAGGGAACCGGGACATTGCAGAAGTGATATGTGCGAGATGGTGAAGGGAGGCGTTTACGAGAAAAAGTCATGTGTTGACATTTGGTGACATTGAGTTCTAGGAAATTTTTAGTACACCATGTATGAAAAGAATTCAAGTCTCTTTGAAGCAGGGAAGAATCGATAGGAGTAGATATTATTTTAATAATTTTCATGTCATCGGCATAAATAGACAGGTTAGAAAAAGAAATAAAGTTTTCAACATCATTAATAGTAAGGACGAATAAAAGTGGCCCGAGATGACTACCCTGAGGAACACCTGAGGTGGCATGGATGGGTTTGGACACAGAACATCTGAACACAACACTATATTGGCGGTTTTCCAAGTAAGATCTCACCCATTTTATAAATAATGGAGGGAATCCGAAGGCTCCTAATTTAATATAAATAATTTGGTGAGAGATCTTATCGAACGCTTTGCTGAAGTCAGTAGTGATTACATCAACATCGTAGCCTTTTTCCAGAGCACAAAGCGTCATTGAAACAAATTGAGTAAGGTTCGTCGTAGTCGACCTGCCCTTAATAAAGCCATGCTGTAGTGGAGAAACTAATGACTTACAATGAAAACAAAGAGAGTCATAGACGATACTTTCAAAGAGCTTAGGTATTGAAGAAAGTTTAGCTATTGGACGATAGTTTGATATTTCATTCTTATTGCCTTTTTTGTGAATTGGAAAAATAAATGAGTTTTTCCATAAGGTAGGGAAAACTGCTTGCGAAAGAGAGAGATTAAACAGAGTTGTGAGAGGTTCGCGCAGCGCGTTAGCACATTTTTTGAGAAAAATGGCTGGAAGACCATCAGGACCAGGAGAAAAGTCATCTTTAAGTAAGCTTATTTTTTCACTGACAGATGAAAGAGAAATATCAAGAGAAACTAGTGAAGTTTGTGAACTGCTTGACAAATACTCAAAATATTCTAAATCAGGATTATTAACAGCATCACTATAAGACTGACTAAAAAAATTTGCATATAGGTTGACAATTACTTCGGGATCATCAGATGAGGTATTGTTAAAAATGAAAGTAGAGGGAAGACCATCGGATTTCCTTTTAGAATTGATAAATTGATAGAACCGCTTCGGTTCAGAGATAAGGCAAGTCTGCATTTTGTCAAGATATGCACGGTAAAGAGCATCGCAGAGGAGAGAAAAGTTGGAAGAAGCTTGTTCGTAATTTAAAAAATCTGAAAACGTTCGGGATTTTAAATAGGTTTTCCATAACTTATTCCTTATGTTACGAAAAGTTCGCAACTCCTTGGTATACCAGGGGGGTGAAGACAGACAATTCTTTTGGGGCACGTAAGGGACACACAGGAGCAAACACTCAAAGATATTGGAATAGAAGTATGTCAGGGCAATGTCAATGGGGGTGTTAGGGGACAAAAATAAGCTGAAATCAATATTGTTTAAAAGGATCTCGAGTTGGTTGAAGTTGGCTTTGCGAAAATTAAAATGAAATGAGACTTCCGGATCAATGGCAGAAATACCTTGATCGATAGTGAAAAGAAGAGATAGAGGGGGATGATATCGGTCAAGGGTGGAGAGAAGGAGGAGACTTTCGGTGACGATTGAATTGCAAGGGTCAGAAGAAAAAATTAGGTCAAGCTGCCTCTCCAAGTTGTTGGTGATCCCACTCATTTGAAATAGGCCATATTCAAATAATCGATCTGTGAAAAGAGATTCTTTTTCTGAAGTAGTATTGCTGGGAACAAAGTGCAATTCATCCTCAGACGAAATCCAAACAAGGTCAGGTAAATTGAAATCACCGACGATGATAAAAACATCACTTGGTTCCGCGGCATCAAAAAGCGAATCAAAAGAGTCAACTATTAGTTCATATGCAAGAATGGGCTGCGCTGGGCGAATATAGCAACAGATAATGTAAAAATACCGATTATAGGCAGAAACCTTAATGCACACGAATTCAAAGAGTGCCGATTTAGAGACTTCGACAAGTGTTGCATTCAATCGAGTATGAACGGCCAAGAGAACTCCACGCCCACAGGAAGCATTATCTATGATTTGACCGTCATCACGAAAGACAAAAAAGTCAGATGTGAATAGTTCGCTGTCAAGAATACTGGGACAAAGGTTCGTCTCTGTTAAGGCAAAAATGTCAAATGGCAGTTTTTGGGAGTTAAGATACGTAGTAGAGGTTTTGGAACGGAGCCCCCTAACGTTTTGGTAATAGAGAGATAATGTAGTTGGGGTAACGCCTATAGAGGATGAATTATTAAGGAATTGGTTTTTGTTAAAGACGAGGCTTATGACTGAATTTGAAGGGAGAAAGTTTGGAGTTTACATATGAAGCATACGTAGCAAGGTCTTTCGAGACCGTAGAAGGAGAGATATTATAATCCTTGTGAAAACGAGTGTAAATATTGATAAGTATAGAAGGGTCGGTTGGGAGGCCTTCTTTTTGTATCAATACTAAGACGTTAGTTTTGGTTTTGCCGTTAAAACAAACAGAGTCTGGTTTATCGTGTAAGTAAGCAAGGTAAAGACGAACATTATCGTATAATTCACTCTTACGAAGCCTTGCCATAATGTATCGGCCATCGATCTCATCAATTGTTGGCTTAGGGTTAGCAAATTTTGAGGTTAATTTGACAGAAGGTGGAAACATTGGGTCGAAAATTGAAGGAGGAAAAGTGGGTACATTGGTGACGGAAGTTTTATTAAAATAGCCGTTACTGTTAGAATAAGAAAGGTTCGGATTAGAAACAGGACTTTGGATGGTTGAGTGAGAGGTAGGATTCAAGGTGTGAGAATGGATAAAATTACTATACTTAGCGTTAGAAGAAGTGCACTTATTTGAATCGACATTAAATGATACGCGGGTGCGTTCGGAAAAAGGGGAGTCTTTTGAGATTGGGGTCTTTTTAATATTGGGATTGTTTGTGGATTTGAAACTGGGAGTAGGGTTGATCTTAAAATTAGTATTATAATTTTTTGTTGAGGAAATATTATTTTTTTTTTTTAAAGTTCTAGTAATCCATTTAGAAATTTTTATTTTTCCAAGCCAGCAGATAGGTTGGGCAGTAGAGACGAATATCCATTGATATCTGGATGGAATCGACACTTTGAAACTTGATGAAGTTAGCTTTTGACATTCTCCAAGGTTGAATTTAAACTTGTTCGAAAAAAGATTGCGAATCCAGGAGTCATTTGCAAAACTTGGAGTTCCTTTGACGAAGAAGGGCGTGAATTCGGATACCATTCTTAGTTTGTTAAGCCTGTTATTCCATTGACTTTCAGTCCACGTTGTGCCAAAACGATGGATGATAGGAACTGACGGAGCAGGGCATGAATTTTCATTTGATGTCGTTGATATGTTAGGTGTAGGAACAGGTAATGTGATAGAGAGAGATTGGTTCTGAGTGGATTCAATAATTTCCGTGAGAATGGATGTGTCGTTGTTGTAGTTAGGCACATTTGGTTGGATGCGCGTAGGTAATTCGTCAATTTTGCAGTATGTGATTTTGATTTCCTCAATTACTTCTTTTAAGGAGGTGCGCGTTTCAGTAAGCTCATTGCTGATGTCTGTAATCTTAGAAGCAAGTTCGTAAAGAATTGAAGAAATTTGAGATGAGGCCGAAGACATTGAGCTTGAAGTATCTTGTAGAAAGAGATCGAGATCGGACCGAATGACTTGTATTTGTTTGGTTATATTATCGAGAGGAAAGGAGCTAAGAACAGAGTCAAGTGTAGAGCGTATTTCACGGTTGATATTTTCGAACTGGCAATGAGTGTGTTCTAAACGAGGGTTTAAAAGTTGCTGTTCAAAACGCGGAATTAATTGCTGCATAATAGATGATAGTTTCTTATCGATTGAAGATTGATTAGAAAGACAACGTTTGCTTAGGGTCTCGATGGAACTGTTTAGAATTTCTATACTTTTGGAAAATTCGTCGAAATGTTCAAATTGTGAGAGTACATTTTTATGAAATCGATTATTGTCAGTTAAAATAGAATTTGTAGAATCGCTGAGGCATTTAACAGCTAGTAGAATATGAGAGAGGGAGATGTTTTTACATTCATCACAAAGATATACAAAGTAGGTCAAGTATTCTTTTATATACCCGCATGATCTTTTACTTAGCCCGATACATACTGGATGAAATGATTTACCGCAGAGACCACGACACGGCACTAATTCGGTATATTTACTATCGAGAACACAGTTCAGGGAATCACATGGGTTATTATCCATTGTTGGCAACGACATTCAAAAGTTTATTTATAAAATGAAAATTTTAATTTTAAATAGTGAAGACACGAACCGGATCGCGATTTTCGGTAATTTAGTGTAAATGTTGACGTTGAAGATGACAGAAGCCGGTGAGGTAGATGATATGTAAATAAAAAGAAAACACCAACACCAACTTAATGAGGTAGTACCAAAGTAGAACTGCTTGGCAGAACAACACTAAAAAAAGCACTCACCCAGAAGGCAAGGCTGAAAGCAATCCGTAGCTTGGTTCTTGCTGTTTACTATTAAGTCAATCAGTCCCGACTTAAGAGGAGATGAGAGTCCACGCTCACGGTCGCTGGTATGCTATGTTTAGAATGAAACAGATTATAGATGTAGCACAGGCACAGGTCAGTGTGATGATGACGATCGTTAGCTTATCCGAAGATTAGGATTTCAGCATGATGCAGCCCAAAATGCATAAAAATAGATATTTTTCATGTGAAGTATTTGTGTTTGCTTCGAATTGGCAGAACATATACCAAAAACGATAATATTTGCACTCACCAAGGAAGATGGAATAAGTATATGGTACTTAGTAATTTTCAGTAATTTGAAGACAGCACTGGTAGTTCAGTAGTTGTGCTATTTACAACTAGATGACATCAACTATAAAAGAGGTCTGGTAGCACTTGTTTTTGTCAGTTTGACAGATGCTGTCACGGATGACAAGTGAAGTAGTAGAAATGTTTATTAAATAATATTTCGGTAATAATGTGTAATGTTTATAAACTTTTCCACGGTTTTCTCTCTTGAGTGAATTTAAATAGAGTTTTTATATATATTTAATAAACTTCTTCCGAATTTCAATATTTCAAATATCAAAAAAAAACACCAGAAATAACCGGGTTCACAGCGATTTTCGATTGAATTCTAAAACTCTAGACTTTTCTCCACAGTTTGGACGCAAATTTAACTTTTAAATTAAAGTTCCTTTTAAAAAAAATCGTTCAAATCCTCACGCTAAATTTTCAATTAATCGATCACTCTTCACAGAATATTAGATATGGACCGCCAGTAGCCAACTTCATGCGTGTTCCAACATAACTAGGGCGCCATCAACTACTAGCAGGGAATCTGCATAGCAGTGATATGATTTTTTTAATTAATTAATTACTATTGAAATATTTTGGAGGAAATTATTATCAAACTACTTTTATTTTACAAAACACATCCACTCCTTATGCCATGAGTTACAGCATTGTATATACATTTCTATAGTATTTTCATGCTGAATAATCACCGCCTGGCCATCTTAAGAAACTTGTGAATAACACTTTTTTAGGTTCGTGCATTTACTAGGTGTCTATTTTGTTACCCTAACAACAGTCGTAAACATACAAGATTTTTGTTTTGTTTACGACTTTTGTCAAGGAAATATGGATTTTAGAGCCAATGAAATACATTATATATTATTAATTTGTTTTGTTGACGACTATTATTAGGGTAACAGAATAGACACTCAGTAAATGTAAGAACCTCCAAAGGTGCGGTTCACAACTTTCTTTAGATGGCGCTTCTCCATGATTGTACTATAGAAATTTATATACAATGGTTACAGATGAATATATTATCGTTTTCATTTAAATTCTAATGGCGAAATTAGTACAAGTATTTAACACTAAAAGATGATAGTGTTTTTAGACTGTTTTTAGCTGGAACAACTTTTCTTGGCTGTTTGTATGAACATTTCAACCGACTGGCGGTCCATATTTTGTACGTCAATGATGTCAATAATGTCTGTGCTGTTTGAGACCGGGTGTCGCCCTCAATTCGCCCTGGGCCTTATTACGTATTACGAAATGAAGGGCAAAAATAACGATAGTCAAGGATACGATAGTTGCAACAAAAGCGATTGCATACAACGAAAATGGACCCACGAAAATGTTGCCAGATAAAAAGGACAAATAATATTTTTTTAAAGTACATCTAACTTAACGTCGGTGAATAGATGTCAAAATATGATCGAAATAAATAAAGACTTGAGTATGAAATTAAAGACGATGTTCACATTGGACGTACTCATCTGACGCATTTTGACGTACGTGTTTTTTTCGTTAATAACACATAAAGTCTCAACCCAAACTTCACACTCTATCTTTTTGTCACACCATTTGTCAAAACACCCTGTTTGAGTCGAGTGTGCGATTTTTATGTAAGCAACTATTGTCTTTGTTTTTCATCGTGGTTGGATAACTGCCTTGGCCTGAGAAGTTCCAAAAAACAGGAGGAACAAACACTCAAAATTTTATTAAAATCGGTCGTATACAGGGTGATTGGTATAAGGTGCACCAAAAAGCTTGAGCGTGTAAGTGGGTTTAAGACAAGAAAAAAATCGTATGAGAGAGGGGGGGTCTATTTCCCTCCGTTTAGGTGGGAGGGGCAATTTTCTAAAAAGTTGACTTAAATCAGAAAAAAAATTATTTAAAAACAACAGTGAATGATACAAAGCCTTGTTATATCGTTTTGGAAAGCCAGAAAACTATTCTTTTATTTTGTTTTTAAATTAAGTTGTTTAAGTGAACAGTCTTAAAAAAATTAATTCTCAAACTCAAAATTTTGAAAAAAAAAATTTAAAAAAAAAATGTTTAAACTAATTTTTTTTTTAAATTTTATGTAATTAACTATTGTTTTTTTTTTCAAAATTCAATGCTTTTATTAATTTTTAGTCAAAAACAGAAAACCGGATGCCAAAATGTATCTTAGTTTTTGAGAAATTAAGAAAAACTAGAAGTATTTTTTTCCAAGAAAAACACTTTTTTTTTTTGGTTTTCCCAAATTTGACCTGCTCAGTGCTCAGGTCAATTATTAATTAGGGAATTATCCCTTTTTTATTTTTTATTACATACCATCCGATTTTAATCAAATAATAAAAAAAAACGAATTAACTTTTTACTTTACTTACTAGTTTTACTTTTAATTTTTTTTAATTTCTCAAAAACTATAATACATTTTGGCATCCGGTTTTCTGTTTTTGACTAAAAATTAATAAGAGCATTGAACTTTGAAAATAAAAATAATAGTTAATTACATAAAATTTTGAAAAAAATTAGTTTAAACATTTTTTTTTTAGTTTTTTTTTTCAAAATTTTGAGCTTGAAAATTATTTTTTTTTAAAACTGTTCACTTAAACAACTTAATTTAAAAATTAAATAAAAAAGTAGTTTTCTGACTTTCCAAAAAAATATAACAAAGCTTTGTATCATTCACCGTTGTTTTTAAATAATTTTTTTTCTGATTTAAGTCAATGCTTTAGAAAATCGCCCCTCCCGCCTAAACGGGGGGAAATAGACCCCCCCCTCCCATACGATTTTTTTCTTGTCTTAACTCCACCTACACGCTCAAGCTTTTTGGTGCACCTTATACCAATTACCCTGTATATAATATATATAATATAAACATAATGTATATATAATATAATAATAAAATATAAGAGAAGTTATTTTTATAGAGAATGATTGGTATAAAAAACGCATAAGGTGCGTCAAAAAGCTAAAGCAAGTAGGTTTGGTTACATAGTACAGTAGATGACGGATATAAGAAAGTCTCATATAAGAAAAA
This sequence comes from Baccha elongata, assembly GCA_951217065.1. Classification (NCBI taxonomy): domain Eukaryota; kingdom Metazoa; phylum Arthropoda; class Insecta; order Diptera; family Syrphidae; genus Baccha; species Baccha elongata. The sequence goes on from OX578272.1 coordinate 36,885,618, forward strand.
CACGCTTATAAGACAGACATTCCAAAACACCATGCACATTCTTTCTTACATTAATAATTCATTATAAGAAAGCACGGATATAAGAAGGAAATTTTTTGGATTTTTTGACTTATTTATATCCGTCATATACTGTATGTAGAAAGGATCCCTTTATCTCTCCCAGTTTAGTCGGAAGGGACAGAACAAAAATTATAACCAGTTCTAAGAAGAAAAAAATTGTTTGGTCCTACTTGGACCGCTACTTAATCGCGGTTTTCGGTTTTTGACTAAAAATTAATAAAAGCAATTTATTTTGAGGACAAAAGTTTTACTTAACTATACCTTCCTACTTACCTACATAACTTTTTTTTTATTTATTTTTTTTTTAATGTTTTTAGTTTGAAAATTAAATTTTCAAAAACTGTTTACTAAACCACACTGTTTCTGGCTTTTCAAAAAAGTATGGCAAAGTATTGTTGGTTTTACCGTTGTTTATTAATATTTTTTTTTTCAGTTTTAAGTCATCTTTTTTAGAAAATTTACAAACGAAAATTTGATGAATTTTGAACTTGGCCCAATTCAATCTCAATTATTTAATGTTATAAAGAAGGAGAAAAAAAATAACTACTTTTCACAGTACTCTTTTTGTTTATTGTTATTTTCTCAAAGTGTAACTATAATTAAAATGTAATCTCTTTTGCTCTTTGTACCTACTTTTCTTTTAATTGTCGTTCGCTGATGATGGTTCTTCAGAATAGAACCGAAACGCTTTCGTGTTGAATAAATAAAAGTTAAATTTTAAACATAAAAGTTGTTTTTTCTTTTGATTTTTGCGTTGGTTTTTCTTTTCTTTCGATATTTTCATAAGGTGAACAATTTTTTTTTAAATAATGAAAACTGTTATATTATCATCTTTCAGCTCCAGCACGTGTGATTGATAATGAATCCGCAACCCTACTAAACCTCCAGTGGTGTGGTGGGTCTGGCATCCTTGAAGGTATTAAACATTATATGGGGATAATATAGGAGCATTTTTTCGCTGCAGAATAATAAAGGGATCTTATACAGGGACGAAATTCAAGCACATTTCATTATGGAGAAGTGGTCTGTTTCACCCTGTTTAGCCAGAAAAGTAAATTTCCTTAACATACAATTATTTTCTTTAACAGGAAATCGCCCTTCCCGGCTAAATGGGGCGAAATAACAGGAGGATTCGCAGACTTCGGGATTGATCATCACACGTGTTGGGAGATAACAGTAAGACAAATGTCGTACGTATTTAGTCGCTAAATCTCCGTCTACTTCTTGTTTTCCGCTTTAGTCACAGTTCGTAGGCCTCCGCTTTGGCTTTGTTTGCTGGCCACATTGGTCGTTCAGAGTTGAAACAGGGATTCCTCGGAAATTTTTGTGAGAACTGTAACTTGTTGATATTGCTGGTCTCTAAGGTGGATATACATCGTGGGGTTTCTCGCAAGCCCTAATAATATAATCACATGTTTTGGCGTACTTCTGGCATTGTAGTCTCCCAACGTTGTATTTTCTAACATTGATTTTTTAAAACTTTGCATGTAGAACTGTTCTGTTTTTAAACCGAGTTTTAATGGTCATTTCTCTCAAAAAGTTTTGTTTTTCCAGAATTACTAGAACAGACTCAGATAACTTAAATTTTTTCAAATAAAATGTGTCACTTCAAAACGCCGCTTTAAACTATATTGAGTTATGGTTAGCGTTTAAGTTAAATTTATTTTATTCGTTTGGCCAATAATTAAAGTAATTTAAAATTGGTAGGTACTCTGCCAATTCAGGAGGAACTCCAGTTTGATAAATTCACAAAAGAATCAAGCTCATAAATAAAAGTCAATCAATTATACATTTATAAATCAGAAAAGAAAATTTATTGTGAGTGTCGCTTTCGCGAAATATAACATAAAAAATATATGAATAGAGAAAAAACGGTCAATAAATATCTAGCACACGGAATATAATCGTCTTAAACTTAGTCTTTTTGCCAACACCAAAACTTGGCCAATCGATTGTATATTTTAAAACATTTTCTTTTTAACGGCAGTGTATCGTTCCATGTAACAATCGTATCCATCCAGATCTGTGAATTGTTTCGAGTTGAATAGATTTCCGTCGACAGATAAGTTGCTAATTTTTGACTCTTTTAGTATTCGCGGAGTAAAGGCACTTGCCTGCAGGCAATTCTCTTCGATCCGAAGAGTTTTCAGTTTTGGAGCATCAGCAATTTCTTCCGAAAGTTTAGATATTTGATTTTGATTAACGTTCAACTCAATCACATACAAGTTGCGGACTTCACTGGGAACTGTTGTGATTTTATTACGTGATATATCCAAAACGTCCAAATGTTTTAGGTCAGACAGCATAGTAGGAAATTCAACTATTTGGTTATTGCTTAGATTTACTTGTTTTAAGTTTTTTAATTTCGATAAAGATTTGGGAATTTTCGTTAAAAAATTGTCCATTACTAAGAGAACTTCAAGTTTCACCAATTCTCCTAAGATCTCAGGTAATTCCGTCAGTTTGTTCCCACTTAGATTAACGTGTTTGAGAAGTGTAAACCTTCCAATATCATCTGGTATTCGTTCGAAGCGATTTTCTGATAAATCAAGTGTTTTCAAACAATTTGGATAAGTTTTTAGTTGAGGTGGAAAGTCTTGCAAACGTTGTAAAGATATCTTCAGAATGCCTGTTTTTTGGGCTGTTTCCAAGTGTTGTTTAATTTGTTTATTTCCCATTGTTGATATTTATATCAATTAATTTAATTGGAAAATTATGACCAATAGATAGAGTAATTAATTTGCTTTGATTTTAATTAATAATTAAAAAAAAAAGATAAATGACACAACAACACACAAGTGACACTTCTGTAGCTTTAGGTGACAGCGCTGTCAAATACAAATTTACATAAGATTAGGGTGAAAGCGCAATGAAAATGCAATGCCCAAAACATATTTCGATGCGTCGCCCACAACATGCGTTGAATTTTTTGGGCGGGGCCACAGTACATCAACTTGTACTCCTCCGTCTCCTCCCGTAATAAAAAATTTTTACACTCGTTTTTCTATACGTTAATACGTGTCAACGGCTAAATGCAAAATTGTAAGAATGTATGGTCTAGGCAAATTTGACAGTCGCATTTGAAATGCACGGGCACGCATACAGAGTTAAATCTCTGCAGTTTTAAAAGTTTGTAGGCAAAAGTGGTTGGAGCTTCTTGAGATGATGTTCTATTTCTTTATTATTCTATGGGAGGGTATCACTTTGGACTCACTATACCAACGCAATAACTCCGGCATGTCGATAAGGGACGTGTGTGGTTACTGTTGCTGGTGTTGACAAAACTGTTATAGTCGTTGTTCTTTTTATGTTTGGAGCATTGCATTGAGTTGTCAAAATTAGATTTTTGTTTCTGTTTAAGTTCCGAGTGCTCAGAGCGTCAGAGCGCTCAACTTGAGTTTCTTGTTTTTGATCGGAGCACACTCCATTTCCAAAACACAACCGAATTTCGTTCATTTGCTTTTTGCTATAAAATGGACTTTTTCACAAAATGTACTAATACAATAACAGTCAAAATTATGCAATCGAAGTATTTTATTTGGAAAAGATTAACAATATCAAAAATATATTGCAAAACTTACGGCCATTTTATTCAGTACGACCTTACTTAACGAGATTGAGTAATTTCAACAGATTATCCGAAATTACTTCCGAAATTGCACAATTTCCCATACAAATACGCAATTTCAAAATCATTTCAAACCAACTCAATTTCAACGAAATTGTGTTGAAATTACGTTTTATAACTGATTTTATTGTCAAAGCAGCCCCAAGCAAACAGCTGCTATCGCTGTCGCTTTGGTTTGAGGTATCCTTTATACCAATGAATAAAATAAACAGAACTAAACAAAATATGGCTGTTCATTGCCTTGTCAAAAACAAAAATGTATGGCTCACACATAAGCCAGAAAGAGAAAAACATATTTTCTCCAATGTTTTTAATTAAAATTTTCAAACCAAATCATTTCAATTAAGGTGTGAACACTTTTCATAATTGCAAAATTGAAGTCTCAAATTGCTCAAACACACCTATTGTTAAGGCAGAACCAAAATAGAAGAATTAGTACGTACGGTGCCGTACGAAATTAGCGAGAACAAGGAATTTGTATAGTGCGCACATAATGTCGGATTGCTCAGTTTCGGCAAGTTTTCGTTCACTTTTGCCTCCGTACGTAAAGAGCGCTCCAGAGCGCAGTTTACGTACGTAAATCTGACAGCCAGCCAAATACATGTGAAATTGGCTTGCGTGTGCGTTCGACCATTATGGTCGACTGAAGGTAATGGCGGCACTTAAGGAAACTTGACGTAGAACTATGACATTAGCTTTCGTTTGCTTACGACTATTATGGTTGGCCCTTTAGTCTGTCAAACGAAAATCATGTAATTTGGAACGATGTTGAGTTGTCAAACGGTTAAAATTCGTAACACTTAGGTATTAAAAGAACGACAAAAATTCACAAAAGTTAACAATTGTTTACAATTATAGTCATCTATTGTTATTAAAATAACGTACCACTGTGACCACCAAAAATATAGCAAATACTTTTCACATCAAGAGAATAGGCTCTTTAGGTGTGAACAAGCTCTTTGGAGATGTTCGTTTTGACTTTCGGCGCTGTCACTCTTGTCAGATATCTTTGCAGACTTTTCTGCAAAGAAGACTGCCACTTGACATTTGGATTTGACAAAAGAAACAAAAATAAAATAGTTTCTCATCAAAAAAGTGAAATTCTTTAACAAAAATGATCCACAGTTTATTTATAGTTAATAATAGTGGGTGAGTTTAGATAAACACAATAGTTTTACAAAAGTTAGTAAACTCATTATAATTCCTTCTTTTTTCTAGCGATGTTTTTCTTGAAAAACATTGGCGTAGTGTTGTATCTCGTTCCGTATGTGATTACTTTTTAGATGCACAACGAAAAGCTCCATTAGTAAGATACAGTAAAAAAAAAATTATATTTAATTTTACAAAACTTGTTGTTTTTTTTCTTTATTTTATTAAAAAGGATGTTCCTCCAGTTATACAAACACCCCATTACTATCTTGTGACTGTGCAACGGAATGGAATTTCACTTGTAGCTGCTTGCAAACAAGAGTTTCCACCTCTGTTCGTCATTGAATTTCTTCATCGTGTTATCGACACTTTTGAAGATTATTTTTCTGATTGTTCAGAATCGGTTATCAAAGAGAACTATGTTGTAGTTTATGAACTTTTGGATGAAATGCTGGACAATGGATTTCCATTGGCAACGGAGAGTAATATACTCAAGGAACTCATCAAACCGCCGAATATCTTGCGAACAATAGCAAACTCCGTTACAGGAAAGTCCAAGTAAGTTTTATTTTTGTAGTTAGATTAGAAGCCACACAAAAACAATAAATAGATAGAAACTTTTATATATTCCTGCTTTCATTCTTAAGCTTGCGTTTAACGGATTTGTAATTACTACAAGACCAGTTGGTATTTATCTTCTGGGCCTCAACCAATAGGTCTTTCCAGCTATTCATAACTAACCTAAATGCCTCTTTGCTTAACAAATCTGTATTCGCAAACCAATTTTTTTTAGTGTGGCTTCGAATCTATACTTCCCACCTAAAAATGTATTCAAAAAAGTTATGATATCCATGTCGTCTGTAAAGTAAAGTGGTCTTTACTGCGCTAGATCCACCGAAAAAGAGTTCACCGGATCCAAACCAGGAATCGTCCACAAGCCTATCGATCGCAGTGTGCGAAGTGAGTAACTTAATATAGCTGACTTGGTTTTCTTGTGTTTGGTTTTCTAACAGGACTTGGATCCTGCGGATTTCATTAGTTGGATATTTTGTTGTTTGGTTGCGTGCTAAAATTGTCCTGTTCAGTATATAGTCGATTCAACGCCATTTTCGTTCCTTTAGACACCAAACAAACTCAGATTATGACCTCTTTTAATTGGCTGGTTCTCCTCGAGAGATTATTTTCCATCCAAAGGCACGAGACTATCCCGTTAGTTTCCTGCTATAAAAAGATGAAATATGTAAATACAACAATTTTATCATACCAAATATGATAGTTGGACTTCTGCTAAATTTAAACAATTGATTGAGAGAAACATTTAAATAATAACCATTTAACATTTTCTACTCGATTTCAGTGTTAGTGGTACTTTACCATCCGGGCAACTGTCTGCAATTCCATGGCGCCGTAGTGGTGTACGTTACACCAATAATGAATCATATTTCGATGTCATCGAAGAAGTTGATGCTATAATTGACAAATCTGGAGCAACAGTATTTGCAGAAATTCAAGGATATGTAAATAAACAAAAATCAAGATTTAAAATCTGCAGTTAACATTATTTTGTGTTTCTTTTATCTAGATCGATTGCTGCATCAAACTATCTGGAATGCCAGATCTAACACTCTCATTTATGAATCCAAGATTATTTGACGATGTTTCATTCCATCCATGTGTACGTTTTAAACGTTGGGAATCTGAACGCCTACTTTCATTCATTCCACCCGATGGCAATTTCCGTCTTATGTCTTATCATATAAGTTCACAAAGTGTTGTGGCTATTCCAATTTACATTCGACATAATTTCTCTATAAAAACTGGCGAACAAGGTCGTTTAGATTTGACAGTTGGTCCACGAACTACACTCGGTCGTACAGTTGATAAAGTTAAACTTGAAATCTCAATGCCAAAGTGTGTTCTCAATTGCATTCTAACTCCTAATCAAGGTAAATATGCATTCGATTCAGTAACAAAAATTTTACATTGGGATGTGGGAAGGATTGATGTAACAAAATTGCCAAATATACGTGGATCAGTAAGTTAAAATATCAATTCAAATCTCAAATGATTAACTTTCGTATTTCTAAAATAAAAAAATAGGTTTCCATAGCAGCTGGGAGCACTAATATGGATTCTAATCCAACGATTAACGTACAATTTTCCATATCCCAATTGGCTGTTTCTGGATTAAAAGTAAATCGACTAGATATGTATAATGAAAAATATAAACCATTCAAAGGTGTAAAATATATTACTAGAGCTGGAAAATTCCAAATTCGTATGTAAGATCTTCACTACAATAATGTTAACTAAATAAATAGACTTCCTGAAAGGAATTTATATTTATATTGTTTTTTAAAACTTAATGATTATTTTTGTTCATCACAATGGGTCAACATCGACCTTAGTGAGTTGGGGTTGAGCTATTGGCTCTCCTACAGCAACCCGCAAATATTTAATATTGTTTAATATTGTTTAATTATTTTTAATCGTCCTAGGAAAAATGAATCAATCTTTGATTATAAAAACAAGTTTTTTTTTAAGATGGAGCGATGGTTAAAGTAAAAAACTCACTGTTATGTATACTTTTTCCTTTCAAATGTTTTTTGGGACGTGTCAATTACAGGTGAAAGCTTGGAAAAACGTTTGCCTAGGATTGGATGGCTCAGGATAATTGATATACATTTTGTAGGATGTACTCGCAAAATTGTTTTTTCCCAAGATGCCTGATTTTCCCAAGATGCCTGATTACGCCGTTATTAAGATATCGAATTGGTTGAATAAGAAAGTAAGATAATTTCAAAGAATAAAACATTATGAACGTCGAATCGTTCGTTGTCGGTATTAGATCGTTATCTGTTAGGAGAGATGGTTGAAAATGTATATTCAATAAAATTATTGGATGTGTGGCGTGCTGATGCTTTGCGAAGAAATCCATCAGTAAATTTGAGGATATCAATTAAAAGTATTCCGTAGAAGCCTAAAAAAGCTATCATTTGACCGGTATTATTCTGTATACATAATTTGTATCGTAAAACATATTTATTATATTATTATTAAAAAAAATATTATAAATCGTGAACAAATTACAGCACTACCAAGTACCAACTCTGCTGGTTGGCCAATGAGAGGTGCTGAGAACCGGGTTCAAAACTCAAAAGAAGACCGACGTTACGTTACAACAGCTCCAAAAAATATGCAGACCCAAAAATTCGAGAAAAAAACAAATGCAACGACATTAGCATTCGGTTAAACTCAGGCATGAAACAATACAAAGCCGGAGGCATGCCGACACATTTTCTGAGGTCAAACCAGTGAATATTAATGCAGATCTCTAGGTGAAGCGGTGAAATCGGAAAGTTGTGGTCTCAGTCGAGGTAACCTGAACTCCCATATAAGTAAATACAATATATAACTTGGTCTTGGGGTAATATACGATACTTGAATAATATAAACTTAGAAGCTAAATTAGGTGAGATAAAAAAGGATACTCTTATACTTGCAAAATATGAAGGAAATCCTTCTGTTCGTATTCATAATAATTGCAACAAGAACCTTATACTTTTTGAGTAGAAGCATGAACTAATTATCATATTATTCATTTATTTATTCATAAACTTGAAAATTCACTTCGAACAAAAAGCATGTTCTTAAAAAAGGCTGAGTTAGTCGCTGCAGTAAACGGTTGGGTTTTCCTATTTTTATCGCGATGAAAAACGCTGCGCTGATGCGCTAAACAAAACAAGAACCGCATATCTGTATTAAAACTACAAATTTCACAATTCTTACCTGTTAAATTATATAAAATATAATTCTAATTTTAGTTTTAAGTCTTAGTTAGTTACTTGAAATTATTTTTAAATGTTTTGAGTTTAAATTGAAATCAATTAAATTAAAACAATTATTAAAATCAATACAAAAAGCATAAAAGTAGTTCATAAATACCGTAGACAGTTCTATTAAATCTTAAATTTAAAAATCGAAAGTGACGGAAAATTCTGTTTGGAACATTAGTTAATATTTTGACAAGAAGATTATTTGAATCTATATTTCCAGTTAATTGTTACGCTGATGGGAAACAGAGAAATATTTGATAATCGTTTGGGAAATGTTTGTCAAGCGTCCAGAACTTGATAAACAAGAATATGGAACTTGGAAGAATTCAGATAAATATCTATGCGTTAAATTCAAAAAATTCAAAAAGACAAATGACTTTATGAACAAACTTGACAATACTATTTTTGCAGCGGAAAAATACGTAACGAGCTTTTGAAGAAAAGTAAGGATTGAACCATGTTTTGGCCCACTAAAAATCCCGGGTTTGCAGTTTTACATAACGATTGTAGTGTGAAATTGGAAAATGTACACCAATTTTTTCGTTTTCTCTATCATCTTTATTACTAGAGAGTAATGCACATTACACTCATTTAAGAGACTAATAGTAACAGCCTTTTTTATTAACGAAAAGATTTGCTCTTTCCTTCAAAAGATTTGATCTTTTCGCATTTTTGGTGTTTCATTTAAATTAAAAGAAGGGAAAAAGAGTAAATCTCATCAAGAAAGATGCGACCTCGAAAATTTGTTAGATTTGATTCAGACACTGCCACATGAAAACATTTTAATGGCGGATTTTTTTTTGTTTGCGCGTTCTTTTGTAGCCTAAAACTATTTGAGAGATTTATGTTGTTCACAGTGTTGGACGGTATAGGTACATTATTGAACTCAAGAAAATCCAAGTTCATAATCATGCCTATTACCGTTGTCGTTTGTCGTAAAAAACGACACGACAGAGAAAACGACAGCTGTCGTAAGTGACAAACGATAACGGTAATATACATGACTATTGATGCTCTCGTAAGTGACAGTCAACAACAATATAGACCCTGAATACACCAGTCCTTATTTCGTACATGAGTTGTTCCGTCTTTCTGGCAGGTATGTACGTACTATGGTGATTAGACGGTTCGTTGATATTTGCCCATTTTTTTCGTCATTTTGACGCCGGAAAGAGGAGTTTGACGCCGGAAAGCGAAGTTGTGGTAGTTTTTTTTTTTGTTTGAAAAAAAAAAAAACAAATAAGAAACGTCAAAGTTCAACCAGAAAAAGTCTTAAAATTTTCATACGTGCTTTCGTTATACATTTTATAGCATTCTAGCAATCTTTCTTTCTATGGAAAGTGACAGATGGTAAGGTATACACTCACTAAAAAACATTTGTATTTTCCATCAGACAACTGAAATGTGACTGATTAGTACATTTCAAAAGAGAAGGAAGCTGGTACAACATATCAGCCCAGCCAGCGCTCTGCCGAGTAGTTATACCTTTTACTTGCGCTTGAAGGATATCCTCGCAAGTATAAAGTTATCATTATCAATACTATACTTACTCATTTATTTTTCTTTTCTAAAGGCTAATAATTTATTTTTTTGTGGCTAAATAAATAAATTTCGTACAAATTTCGTACAATTTTCCACATACATAATGTAGGTCTACCCGGCCTGCGTCCACAAACGATTTTCTCAAGGTCCGTTATACATATATTTATGGAAGCAAGTCTACGCCGCCCTGTATAAGGTAAATTAATAAATCTATATACAATGAATGCTTCATAGTTTATAGAAAAAAAAATAGCATAAGAATTAACCAATTGTCAATTATTAATAACTTGCTTCGACACTTTTTCAGCGTCACGGACATATTGATTGATCCATATGTTTGAGCCCAGAGTTGTCGCCGTTGCATCTTTTTTTCCTTAAGTTTTTGAGTCATCTTTATAATTATCACGTTTAAACCGGAACGTTGCATGGTAGTGCTAGTGCCTTTAAGACGGTGTTCTCAGCGCTTGAAAATACCAGCTGAGTTTGTAGTGCTGATGTAGTTTATTAACGAAAGTATTTTTGACGTTGAGGTTTCTTCAGATCTTTTTACTTATAATTCGATACAATTTTGTCACTCGTGCTGTCATTTTTGTCTCAGTTGCCGTTGCCGTCAGTTTGCACTCATTCCTCTTGAATATTGGTATGTTAGTATGTATGTATATATTCAAGATATTTAAATTTTTTGCACTTGGGAAGCAATGTTTGGTTCAAAAAATTGTCCGTAATGGTGAAGGGATCAACAAAATGACCTATGCTGTCTTTTTGACATATGTATATGTGATACCCATATTTCCCTTTAAAACCTCGGATGAAGAATATTTTTGCTTCTGTGGATGGCTTCATTGTCGGCAAAGAATAGTTATTTCACTTTCGAGTCCCTCGCCTTATTTTAAAGTAGATAATTCAGAACTCAATTAAGAGCAAAGAAATCAAGACGCTTCCTTAGCAAATTGTCGGTGACTCCTGCAGTTCATCTAACCTTTGTTTTGACTTGATTGTCAACATATCCATGATCATCCACAGCTTGATTTCTTGCACTCGATCTTCGTTGTCTTAGGGCGAATCTCGTGGTTGTCGTTCGAATGCTTTTTAAAATCAAGAAACTGCATGAAAATTGCCTCAGGAATCAAGATATTTTACCATTTTGATACCTGCTCTGAAAAGCTTGGTAAAATTTGGAGAAATTAACTTAACTTTTCCTGATTAGGCGTTATAAGTCCTAAGGCTATCATCTTTTTCCACAATTGAGAGGATATCTCACCTGGCCCAATCGCTTATCCCTTTTTCGAGTTTTTCAACGTTAGATTTACAAATCATAACTACACCTACATCATATACTTTGTGCTGTATCTATTTTAATTAAAACTTCCCTAGCTTATTCGTCAAAACTCGTTAATAAATCTTATCGATCTATTTTTATGAAGCACATTTTTATTATAATTTTTAAATGCAAATCTTAGCACTCGGTTATTCATTGGTAAATGTATCTTCAATAGACCACACCGCATAGCATTTAAATGCTGTTAGGCCAAAGACTTACATATTCTACCAAGTATATGATTTGCCTTCGAATAACCACAAACCAAAAAAAAAAAAAATGGTTTCAACAGCGGGCGATCAAGAGAAATGATCAACAAAGAGTCGTTGCAGGAACCACAAGAAGCAAAAACCACTCTTCTTCGACCAACCAGCAGCAAAAAAAGATATAATATAATGCAAGATTCTTACTTACTGGTTTTAGGTGTTATTGCAAAGGATTTCTGCACTCGAACATGTCCGAACATAAGAGACACACGAGATGTGAAAAGCAATATACCTACGGTTTGTCTTCTGCATACGCCCGGCCTGGTAAAAGATACGACAGTTAACTTCGAATATAATATATCTGACGTGTCACTGAATTATTTTTTTTATATTATTTATTTTGTATTCCTTGCTTTTTTTTTTTTTTTTTGCTATCAAAGAACTGCTCCAACAGCAGCACGTTTCGCAAAATGTGAATGTTTATTTAGCTTGTAGGGGCTTTTTACGAGTTCTTGTTTAGGGTGCAACCGAGCGATGGTTATGTGATAGCGGATAACGAGTGGCAATGTACGCATAGTCTTTTTAGAACCAGTTCTTGATTCTGCATTTTTTTAACAAAAAAAAGAAAAGGAAACGAAAATGATTGAATACGTTCGGCATTGTAATATTGGTATCACTGCAGAAAAGGAAGAGAAAAGAAGTTGCCATCAGGAGTAACTACTAAGATTTCTGTATTGAAATTCATATAGCATATCAGCAGCAATTTTTTGGCCATTTCACGTGCCTGTAATTTACCATAATTGAGAGACTTTTGTGGAATTTATGAGATTGCAAGGAAAAAGTATGGATAAAACGAAAGAGCTGAGGTGCAAACTTGGTGTTCTTATTTCATACGTGTTTCTTTCTGTTGTGTGAATCAAAAGTAATAAAATCGATTACATGTGATTACCAAGCTATTTTCTAAATAGTTTTGATATCACTTTGAGAAAAAAAAGATTGAAGTTTCACATTGAAGATGAATAAGAATTGAAATTAAATAATGTTGTATTATTTAAATTTTCGTTGTATTTTCGACTTATTAACCCACAAAGCCTTTGATTTTTTTTACAGGTATGAAATGAAACGTCTTAGTAGGGACATTTAACAGAATTAAATTAACATACCTACCCATAGAACTGGTGAAAACTTGACTTTAACTGTTATACAATAAGAATTTAAAACAGCAGATTTGAATTTTATTCTTGAAATTAATAACGAAGTGCGAATGAACTGACTGTTATATGGAATTGAGTGATTTGATTTGTATTGCACTGAATTCCGATAATTTACAGTTCCTGCAATATATTTTTTTATTACTGTGAGGTTATTGTAAAAATTAAGTGGCAATGTTTAATGATTGAATTTCTTAATTGACAAAATAAATACCACGTTGATTACTAAAATGAACAAATGTTAAAATTGACTTATTGCTATTTGAGTGAATGACAGAGTCGTGTCAGTAAGTAATCAAATTATTTGGATTGTTTTATATAGATCTATTTGAAAAGAGGTTGTGCATGTGCATTTAGCGAATTTTAATAGAGTGCTTTCATCTCATATAACCGTTTAACGTCATCAATATCGTGCTTTTTACGAATTTAAACGAAACTAAAAGACAAAGACACGCAAGACCCCAGTATGTTAATTTTTGTTTATTGATTGCAATTATAAGTTACTTAGGGGATATCTTATTAATCGACAGTTTGACGATGTTTCGATGTAATTTCAATGATGAAATGATTAAAAGACAATTTGATGACAGCTGGATGCATTAAGAAATATTGAACTGGGTGCATTAAAATGTCGAATGACTTTAAGTTATTATTATATGTGCATAATATACCATTTTATACTTCAACATTGGTAAAGATATTTATCCATTCTTTTTTAATGACCTGTAAAATAAATAAAAATAACTTCTTTCGCATTCATGTTTATAAAATTAAAATGGCTTTTGGCAAAAAAAAAAAAAACAAATATAAGTTAAGCTAAGTAGTAAACATCTTCAGTTTTTTTAAATAAATTCATTGCGGGAGTTTTTGATCAAAACAAACTTCTCATAACACTTTTGATCAAAAGAGAAAATTCCTTCAACGAAAATAAGAGATCCATATTTTGGCAGGTTATAAATACGATCGTTTTATAAAACACCCTTACATCCATAAAACATCAATGAAAACGAGTCCAGTGATTGCAAAACTTAGAAATGGTATGTTTTGGTATTCGAACGAAAAATTTATAAATAATATAGTCATATTCATCAGATTATATTTTTTAAACACATTCTTCTTCTTTAGCTTTCAAGCAGAAAAGTGACAATGAGTAACTGCCACTTTTCTGCTTGAAAAATTAAGAAGTTTTATACCATGCGAGAAAAGTGCTCCATTGGACAAAATCTCAAAAAGATATATGATCCTGAGGATCCAAATTAGGAGAGAAGTCCGATGGACAAAATCCCCAATAAAAAATTGTTGACCGAGATCTTCAAAATCTCAAAGTTATTTTAAGTATCATATACAAATTGTTCTTCTTCTGCTTCTTTTGGCCCAGTCTGATGCGGTCTTGTAGCCAACATTATGTCTCTTAAAAAAGTTTTTTTTTATATCTTCTTCTACTTGGTCGCGACACCGTAGATATATACATAGGTATGGCCTTCAGCCTTCTCAGCCTCTGATTTTTCACAGGCTGAGAAAATTGTTGTCTATTTGCCCGCTTACATGACACAACCATCAGCGAGCTTTATATTCCTCCGGCTAAATACATCACCGTACAACCCGTAAATCTCTTTATCGCCAAAAAATATCCAGATATAGGTATAGGTACTAGATTTAAAATTAATCAAAGAATTTTTCCGTCAATGCGAACAGCCCTTCCTTGTTGAAAATTTCCACGTCTCCGCACCGCACGGACTGGAATGAAATATCTATTCAGTGATAATTTGAATATTCAGTTACGGATTTCTTTACTAAATTTCTTTCTTATCCCAAGACCGCAATTAACATGAGTGAAGCTTCGATTGATTTTTCATCTAAAACGCTCACACAAAATGGCGGATAAGATCTTACACAAGAAAACCGATAGAACAAATCAGTTTTTTTTTAGTACATTGGAAAACTGGATCTCGCATTAGACACCTTTAAAAAAATAATTAAAAAAAATTTAGTGTTCAAAGTGACTTATCGGCAGGTTAAATCATATATCGTTAAATTATATCAATTGAAACATTGTGGGGCAATGAAATTAAGAAAATTATGAGCTTTTTAACATCCCAGGGTCTGATAAATAATTTTTCTTCACCATACGCATGGGTACTTAAATCTGTTTACTATGCATTTCACCTTCTTATGTATAGTTGCACCAAAATATACTGAAAAACCAGTTTAGTTATAGAAACAAAGGGCACGATTGACTGGGTCGCACAAACTCGCTCTTGTGGCAAGTATTCTTTAAACAACAATTCTGTATTTTAATATTTTCAAAAAATTCGTATTATTCAAGTTTAGCAGTTGTTTTAGAATATTAAATTTCGTCAAAATCGGTGCACCCGTTCAAAAAATAGTAGGTGTAATAAAAATCGGTTCTATAGTACCGTTAATAAGCTGATTCCGAAAAAAAAAAATTATAAAAAAAAAAAAATATAAAAATATAAAATTTTATCAAAATTGATCGTATTTTTTCGAAAAAAATTAATTATCGGTTACGTTCCTATGTTGTAGAAACCGTTTATTTCAAGACCTAATATAAAAATAAAAAAAACGTCTGAGTATTTTATCATAAAAACGAATACTATGTGCCAAGTTTGAAGAAAATTGCTCTAACTGTTAAGGTTGTAGGTGTCGATACATACAGATAGAAAGACAGACAGACATAATTGTCCGACCTACTTTTTTTATCTTCTCTATCATCGTTATAATGTTATGTTTGATTATGATTACAAAACTTTTTTTGTACGAATGCCTTATAGTACCTATAATATCGCAAATAAAATAAATGCTTTAGGGGATCAGGGGTGCAGGGGCGTACCGGAGAGGTGGAGCCGTGAGGGGGTGAGTTTTATTGAAATTATATATGCAGTATCCTTTATACTAAAAAGTAACAAAATAACTTGATGTTCTGAATAATCAATGAATTTCCATGAAATGTAAAAATATTGAGTATCTACTCAACAATATTTTTTAAACCCTGTCTAAAAGAAAACACATAATTCTGCGGACCCGAAATAGTTCTCACACAGAAAATTTTTGCATAGGGAATAGCATGTCGTATGGCACTGGCAGGCGTTGCTATCCTCCCAAGAGTCATTGTAATAATATCACATAAGTCGCTCAGAGTCAACGACAAATTTTGTGTCGCCTCCAATCCTGTAGAACTAAAAACGCACACAAAATAATTGATTAAAAGAGTGTAAGTCAGTAGGCAGGCATTAGTTTTTCGGAGCTAATGGTGTCATTTAAAACGAAAAAATCATGGAAGCAAATTTATCGGGAACGAACAATTTGAATATCATCCAAACACCACAGACTGGATTGACAATTGAAATTCGATCAGCATCACCCAGCCAGTAATACCGAAAGTACCTACTACTATAGTATTTGTACAACTGTACTATTTGTACAACTCTTCTACTACAGTGCTCCTCCTTTCATATTCGTACTACCTACCTACTATTTTTTAAAAGGCTATAATTTGTTATTTGTAAAACATATTTTACACATGCAGTTAGGTAAAACGGCATCCTTTTAATTTTGTACTTACTATTTGTTTTTACATTTTAAAATTTCAATGATCTTTGAATTTGTTTCATCATTGAAAGATAAATTTAATCGGCCTAGTGACCTACACTCTCAACCAATTCTTTTGTGTGTGATGTAAGTTCTACAGGGTTGGGGGGGACCTACAATATTTTTGTCGAATACAAACGACTAACATAAAATTCACTTTTCATGTGACTTTCACACTTAAAATTAAAAAACCTTCGCAATGCCGACTGTCTTGTTTTAATAAATTTGAAAACTTCAAAAACGGCTGACTTTCTTTCTAATATAAGTTTGAGTTTTCAGAACTTGCTAAATTGTTGACTTTCACACTTATGCTCGAAAACCATCGCATATGCCGACTTTCTCGCTGTTATATAAGTATAAAAATCTGCTTTTACGACATTTACGCTTAAAATTACAAGCTTTGAAAAAAAAAACGACTTTGTTGATTTAATAAGTTTAAAAAACTATAAACTTTGTTCTCGCTTAAAGTTTAAAATTCTTCGCAAATGCCGACTTGTACACTTAAGTTTAAAGACTATCAAAAATACCGACTTTCTTTCTTTGATAAGTTTAAAAACCTTGAAAAATTTAATTTACCTAAAACGGGACTTAGAAAGTTTAAATGGTAGAGCTTACATATTTATATTTATATATAAACGGAAAATAATAAAATGACTGATCGCGATCAGGTAAGGCCTTTTAAATTGCATCTTCATCAATCTGTGAAAAAAAATGAATTAATTCGATTTTTTATATACTTTTCTTCTTAACATATATATTGATCAATTTGATAAAAAAATAAAACAGACAGGTCTGCCTATACATAATTTATTTGATCATAATTTGTGAATCTTCTGAAGGTAGGCAAAAATGAAGTAGAAAAAAAAAAATCTGCAAATTGTAAATTAACATGCTAGATTCTCGTGTCGCAGGTAGACCTGATGGAGAATGAAAGAACAAAAGACTGTGCCAAATATTAGTAATAGGATTGGTATGCAGGTTTTTGCTCCCTTTGCTGGCGCAAAAAATTTTTTTTCCTCTTCTTTTTATGAGTCATACAAAAATGCACAGTTTTTTTTTTTTAGTTTTGTGTATAAGATTTTATTGCTTATTAAAAACACGCTTTTTGATGAGTTAATATACCTACCTATACGTTAAAAAAAAATTCATTGTTCTAGACTCTATAGAGACTTGTTGGACCAAGACGAGTTGTTGCATTTTGGACCAAGAAATTTGTTTCGAGTCCTTGGATAGAAAATCATTGTTTAGTTACCAAATTTCCTT
This sequence comes from Baccha elongata, assembly GCA_951217065.1. Taxonomy (NCBI): domain Eukaryota; kingdom Metazoa; phylum Arthropoda; class Insecta; order Diptera; family Syrphidae; genus Baccha; species Baccha elongata. The sequence goes on from OX578272.1 coordinate 36,903,440, forward strand.
TCGCGTTAATTTAGTTGAAGAATGGTGTCAAACAGTAGGTATCAACCTAAGGACTATAACCGCAATTTCAAAAAGCAATAATTATATTTTAATTTAACAATATTTCAAATGCGACTCAAGCAAAGAATCTGCTTAGATACATGTTCACAAAATTTAACAAAGTTATGATTTATTACATGCTACATGCTACTGAAAATATATATATATATTGAGCAGCAGCAGAATCAAGAAGAAAAGAAGGCCAGAGGTTAAAACGTCAAAGCTTCAATCTTTAATGCATCGTTTATCAAATCGTTTTATGATTTATGAATATTTTTTTTCGATAAATCAATTCTACTACCTCGAAGGAATTAATTTAGAAATTTCAACTTAAATGGGTAAAAATAAACATCCGATGTTCGATAATATATTTTTTAAAACAATGTTTCAATACCAATTAAAAAAAAAAGATACAATATAATTACCCATGGGTTGTAAAATTAAAATTGGTTAAAATTAAGATAAGCATATAGAATATATAAAAGCAGTTTCCTACTTCTGCCTTTTTACTGTTGGTCAGTCTTATTTTTAACGCCTTTCTTTGGGACTTGCTATACCATACCTGTTACTTTTGACTTGTACTACCAAGTAGTGTTAAGTGTCCTACGCATTCTACCTATAAGATTTTATTAAATGTGAGGTGGCTGGAAGTGTTGCCAGATAAAATGTTTATATACATCGAAATCGAAAAAGCCATCCCCATTTTAATTTTTATTTATATCAATGGGTAAATTCAGAAAGTCAAAAATTTGTTAAGGGATTCCTTGAAGCCTTACATAGTTGTTGCCGATGCGATGCCAATCGGTTATTTTGTTTGCGTTAAAAAAACACTTTTGCTTTTGATGGGGGAAAAAGTATTGAAAAATAAACTTGACATTATTAAGTAAAAAATACATAAAGATTTGCATTATATAAATGTTTAAGATATGCGAGAAAAGATTGGCAAATAATAAACTTCCTTACCTATAGCTATTAAAAAAATATGCTGATTTATGTGTTTCATTAATATTTTTGCTGCAAAATTCTGCCTGATTAATGTAAAATAACAAATACTTTATAAAATAGCAGTTTTGATTGTTTACATTTCATTTTCCTGCACCCCAATTGTATCAGTCGATCACAGGCATTAACAGCTTATAACGAATTTCGGCAATGTTTGTTTGCTTTAATTTGCAATAATGAACACTGGGACGATAAAAGTGGTGCCAATTGTTTGCATTTGTCATTTAGGCATCATTCGTGCAGTTATGCGTTAATGAATTTACCCAATATTTTGGGATCATAGGGTTTAATGTCCAGTTCCAACAAAATGTAAAAAGAAAACCGGAGCAACGAAGTTGTGTGAGCGGCTGGACTGCAGAAAGAGAGTTTAAATATTTTGAGTCCGCAAAGCAGTTTACTGAGGTGCTGTTAAATAAGAAAACTTTTGACAAAGACGTTTCAAGACGACTGGACATACATATCATAGGGTCTTACCAATAATCAAATTTACACTTGATTAAAATATTTAAGTACACTGAAAATATTTACGTTTTAAAATATGTATGTTTAACTTCACGGTTAAGTGTATCCCTCGCGTTTGTAATGACGTCAATTTCGGGCAATTAAAATAAGCACATTGAATCAAATAATAAGTAATAAATGATAATACAATTTTTTAAAATTAATCTTTGTTTGTGTGTTTGTATTTGTGTTTGATGTCATGGCCCTTTATACGAATCTGTGTCCATAAAGAAGGCTCCTTTAAAGTCTTGAGGTGTGAAAGAGGCGATTATACGAAATTATGAGAACATAGCCATCTATTTCGACAGCGAATGTAATAGATTTAGTAATAGAGCCGCGGTTAGTAAAAGACGTGTTCAACTTGGTTATTAGTAAATAAAGATATAAACTCGTCTTTAAAATTTAAACCGCGTGTTTATATAAAGGCGTGGTTAGCGATTGGTTATTGGTAAGGGCCATAGGGTATTTTCAGGAGCGGTATTTCACGTATACGCGAAATTAGGCGCATTTAAACAGACTCCAACATTTATCCGTTTATTATTATTGTTAGAATTTTTTGTTCATATTTTTAACAAAAACGAAGTTGAATGTTTTGAACAACTTAAAGGCGCTACCACCAATTTTTAAACGAATTTTATTTACTCGTTTTTACGAATTTTATTATTCGTTTTTCTATCATTGGCTGGAGATATAGCTATTTCAAGGAGTGCCAATTCCTTTCATCAGTCTCCTTATTAGTGGTGCCGAGCTTTAATCCAATTTTATTATGAAAAATTTTTCACAAGTGTTTTGAGCGATTAGTCGAAAAGGATTCAATCCTAAACCCAAAACTAAAGCACCCTTTTCCGACCGTTCGCCAGATGGTATTGGCAAGGCAGTATAGGCACCAGTGCACCGTCATTTAAGGGAGATGAAAACGAGTTTTTTTTTTAGTTTTAGGTTTAAGCTTATAGGATTTTTAAAAATCTAGATAGTTTGATACAAGCGAAACAGACAACGTTTACGAATTTAGAAGAACTAGCTCTGAGTCAAGAATTTCGTAAGAAATATCGTAAGAAATAACGAAAAACCTAGCATTGAATTATGGTCATATAACCCACGTTCTAGATTTTTGTGCGGATAAGCCCGATTACGAAAAAATAACAATGTGCTTAAAATCGGTCTCATCCTATTAACAAGAAAATGTATCAAATTAATGAATGTTAAATTAAATTAAATACAATATTTTATAACAATTAATTTTTATAATCAAAATGTAAATATTAAAAAAAAAACATTTATCTGGCAACATTGAAAACCTTTAACTTTTATCAACTGACTAGTGACTACGATCCACAACCACAGCACGAAGACACAACTACGACTTCAATAAACGAGGCAAAGACTTAAAGAGAGAAGCACGAAGGAACTCTGTGCAAGTCACGTCACGACAGGCAATGACCATTTCACGCGCGCTCACAGAACCAGTCTTACCACTTTTCCAATCAACTCTTATGGAATGTCTGGGCGATTATGTTGCTGCGTTGCCTGTTCGCCCGTTCAAGTCTTTGCGTAATTTGGTAGCTTGAATAGTCATGGGCAGTGGCATTATTTGTGGGCTGCTGCATTAGCTTCAGATACTTCTGCTTTAGCTGGTGGTGATGGTAGTAGTGGTACTGGTAGAGCTATAAGGGTAAAATGGGCACTATCTATCTTTATGTTCGTGTTCCCTATTTGCTTTTATACAAACTCACATAAATATACAAACATACAAACAAGTGCCAAGGGAAAACTCTTCCATTCAGCCAGAACCAATTATTAATTTCGGTTCGGATCAGCGACCGCGTTGAAGCTGTGGTAGTTATACCGTTGATATTCTTCTTAGAGTTTTGTTGTTCGTGGATCTTTTTTCCACACACATATGTACATACTTTAATATTTTGGTTCGGATTTAATTAAATGTTAACACCAGTTGAAATATGGACTTTTAAAAGCGAGTAATTAATTTCCATAACATGGTATCATTTATGCCTTTGCCTCTAAGCCTCATTGATCTTACACAGCTTCTTCACTTTATTGTATTTTTCCATGTCGTGTACAACATAACTCTGGAACTTTGTTCCTTTATTTTTTGAACAATTTTATTCAGAGAACAGAAGCAATGATAATGAGAATAAAATCGAATGAAGTTTAATTTATTCAAATTAGCAGCGGTTTATTTATTTATTTAAAAAAACAGGTGGAACCAAAGTGAGAGATAAAACAAAATCTGACGTAAAAGAAAACTTGTTTTTTTTTGCAAAATTACAATTATTGAAATCAAGTAAAAAATATTTTGTTGGAAGGTATTGGTTTATTAAAAAAACAATACAAAAAATGTCACTCTATAATTAGGAATGACTCTTCGGAATTATTTTTGATAATATTAACGTATAGGTATGAATATTAAAATAATGATATTAGGATTATAAAATAATCATGTGGATATATGTAAATATAAAATTATTAACGAAAACGATTAACTTATTGCCAAGCATATACTGATGCAACGCAATTAAAAAAAAAGTTGGATATGTGTCGCTTCATGCAACTGGCAAGCTATATAGACTATTGTAATTTGGTCGTCCGCCAGTCGACCGAGAGTTGCATTGCAGTAGGGTTGGTGGACGAAGAATTCGAAGTAACAAGGATCAGATCAAAAACTGACGTCCATCAACGCTCATGCGATTTTTTACTTGCGATTATAGGCACTATAAGGCAAGTTATGCATTCGTGCAAAAAAAATATTCTCAGATAACAATCAAACATCACTTTACGATGATAGCGAAGCAGAAAAAAGTGGGTCTGGAAATTCTGTCTGTCTGTATGTCAGTCTGTATGTATCAGCACCTACAGCCTTAACGGTTTAACCGATTTACTTCAAATTTGGTATGTAGGGTTTGTAGACCATTCCTAAGAGGATTGAATTTTATTTAAGCTCAAAAAATAACGGTAAGTTGAATTTTCTCGAAAACGGCTCCAACGATTTTCAAGAAAAAATTACTGGTGCTTTTTGTCTGATTCCTTTTTATAAATTGCAAAATAAATATGGCCAATCCTATTTACGCTACCTCCCACAGAAACGTTATTTGCTTGAGCTATCTCATGAATGGGTTAATCCATTTAAAAAAAAAAAAAAAATTAGAAAGATCTAAATGACTTGAACAAATTTCAATGCCAAAATTTTGCAAAAAATCTTAATTTTATTTTTAATTTATTTTTTGTGCAAATTCAATATTTTTTGTGCATAAAACGTAAACTATTATAAACACTTAAAATTGGCGTTCTTCAAATTTGTACAAAAACCTTTTTTATAAAAAATTTTAAGTAAACATCGATTTATTTAAAAACAATATTTTTTTGGTAAACTTATATTTAAGCAACAAAATATTCTGCATGCTTTGATTTTTGGGAATCACCCATAATCCCAAAAAAAAAAATTCCATTGGATGAAATTCCAAAACACATATGATCCTGAAGGACAAAATCCCAATAGCATTTTCATTGAAAGAAAAGAAAAATATCGACAATTTAAGGTGGTGTTCTGTTTAAAAATAAGTAAAGTAAAGCATTCATATTTTTTTTTTTTTTGAAAAAAGTGTTTTTTTTTCATATTTTTTGTTTCATACTATTTGTTTGTTAAAAGAAAAAAATTATTGAAAAACAAACTGTTTTTATTTTATTAAAAAAGAGACATTAAATAATATTAAAAATAATATGAGAAATCAAGCAAAAACATCCTCAAGAGAAAATCCCAAAATAAGCAATAAAATCGCGAGATTTTATTGCTTGATTCACCATACTTGCACTGCTTATTTTGGCATTTTCTCTTGAGGATTTCGTTCCTTTTGGGGATTTTTTCTTGGGGATTTCGATTTTGCTCCGTTTTCTCTTGGGGATTTTGGCCTTGGGGATTTTCTTTTTGGGATTATGTCTTTGGGGCAAGCATCACCAACCCTTGATTTTTGCTTGAATCTTTGTAAAAAGAAGTTTTAGCACTTTTGTGTAAAAATTCATATGATTTTTTTCCTATTTAAAAAAAATAATTAAATTTATTTTTATTAAATTGTATTTTATTTTCAGGGCAATTTGCCACAAGAACAAGTACGTGCGACCGAGTCGTGCACCACAAGAGCAAGTTCGGGCAACCCAGTCGTGCACTTTATTTTTAGTTATGGAATCAGAAAAGAAAAGTGGATTTCTTTTTGTAAATTTTTCGATCTTTGTACATGTTAGTTTGACTTTTGATTTTCGAACGCAATTCTTCTTTTCTTCGAACGCTTTTGCTATATTCAAGAGTTCCAATTATTGCTCTATATAATGTTCTTCGACCTATAGAGTATGTTGGCCAGCGGGTGTAGTTCCATTATTTGCTGCGTATACCACGACAAAAAATACTGTGCGAAGGCAGTCAGCTGAATAGTTACATTAATCTCGAATCCTCCATTGTTGGTTCACCTATTTTCTTCGGGATTATATGGCATCTTTTGAGTAAAATATTTCCCTATCACCGAAATCATATGAATCCAGAACTTCTGGTATTCTGGATCGAAAATCAAAATTAGTCCACCAAGAGCATGTAAACGTAGAAAGTATGGAGTGAAGTGACTTAGTGTTTTTGTGGATCAGTTACGGTATTGGGAGGTTCTTCGTGATAGATGTCCATGATTGAGAAAAAAAAATTGACGTTCTTGTATAAGAGTATCACTGAGACGGCCGGTGAAAAATCATTTGGCTGCATTAACATGTCAGGGAACAAATCGGCCTGTAATGAAATGAAACAAAATGATTTTTTATTAATGGTGGATTTACACGTCTCTGCACCTGCAGAACTGCAGAAAACTAAACAGAGACAGATGTACATCTTAAACCCTAATCTTAAACCCCTACACAGATACAATCTGAATTGATTTCCTATAACAAGTTGCTGTCAAAATGATTAATGCTGGTACGCACCACAACCTTGTTAGAACAATTTTTTCGCATTTTGTTTTCATAAAGTTGTTATATTTCACTTTATCAATTAAAATTTGATTGAAAATATATTATTGTAGTTCATGAATGTGTTTATTTCCTTTTACGTATTTATTTCACGAAAATATTCAAGCTTCAAACTTAATATCCCAAAAATTATTTAAAATGGCCTGATTTTACATTAAATAGGCATTAGTAAATTATGTATGCAGACGAAGTTGCTATAATGAAGATGAACATGTTCATCTTTACCTATAATTTCTAATCTTTACCTATAATCTTTACCCATAATTTATGTATGAAGATCTTTGCACTTTTGTCTTCTCACTCTGTCTAACAAGCAATGTTTTCCATTGGGTTTCTTTTTTCTCCCTTTAGTTTTCTGCAGTTTTGCAGGTGCCGAGACATGTAAATCCACTATAAGTTGTCAAAATTATTCGGAAATAGGTGCTAATATTTTTAATTAATTTTTATTTAACATTCGCATACAAAAGAAACGAAAATTTGTCGGCGAGAATATAATCTTTTTTAGTACCCTGAAAATATAATTTTTGCACTAACAGAAGAATTTTTGTCTATTCGTTTTGAGTGATTTTCGCGGTTAAGCGACCTTTACACGGTCAGTCAGAAGACGTCAGTCATCTACACATATAATTAGTCACTATGCTAAATCAAAAGTGTTTTGATTTTTCTTCAAACAAATGCACGCATACAGACTTATTTTTACAAACACTATATTACAGATTGATGTCAAATGACTGACTGTGTTAAGGTCGCTTGATAAAAATCTATTCTAGGATTATTTCAGGATTTGATCTGTTTGGCTATTAAATATATGGGTGAATATTTCAAGATATTAATATTCTGTAGTCCATCACTTTTACTTAAGAAATATTCATAATTTTTAAAACATTTTTAGTTATGATGCTTTTATAAATCATACGGTTTCCCTACTCTTTTTATATCTTGCATCAAATCCTACCTAGAAAAAAGAACTTACCATGTTAAATTTAGAACTTACCTTTCTAATACTTTCGTTGCCCATTCAGGAGTACCCCAGGGAAGCCATTTGGGTCCATTCTTATTTATTCTTGCTATAAATGACGTTTCTTCTTTCAATCATTTTAAATCAATCAAATCTCCCAATGATCATACTCTTTTGCAGGCTGATCTTGATAGTTTCAGTATTAAGTGTAATAAAAATGGTTTAACTCTTAATCCTATAAAATGCCAAACTATTACTTTCTCAAAGAAAAAAGCTCAAAGTGATTTTGAATATTGTATAACACAAAATAAAATTAGTCGTGTTTTTAGTTTTAAGGACTTAGAAGTTAATTTCAGTGCTAATCTGGAATTTTCTGAACATGTTAACTTTATTGTAAAAAAAGGCGAACTCTATGCTTGGATTCATAAAACGGTGGGCAAAGGAATTTAACGATCCATACGTTACCCTCTCTTTGTATAACTGTTATGTTAGGCCGCATCTTGAGTATGCCTCACAAGTATGGACCCCTTTCTATGAAATCCATAAGAAACGTATTGAATCAGTCCAGCATAATTTTATTCGCTTTGCTCTTAAAGGCCTTCCATGGGCTGATCCTTATAACCTGCCACCATACGAGCATCGGGTAAGGCTTTTGCAGATACAATCTTTATATCAACGTAGAGTAAACAATGACTTAATTTTTCTCCATCAACTTATCTCTGGACAAATTGATTCGTCGGATCTGTTAGCCTTTATTGGTTTTAACTACCGCGGACGGTCGTACCACCTTCGAAGTTCTGGTCTTTTTAATATTGAGCATGTGTTAGATTTTAATTTAAATAAAAGTAATTTAAAAACTATCTTCAGAACCAGTGCTCCACGATCCTAAATGTTTCTGTGTCATTTTGTTTAATTTTGACTTTATATGTTTTCATGTTTTTAGGTGCATGTGTTTTTGTTTTTGTTGCATTGTGCTTACTAACAACTAACACCTACACTAAGTGATGAGCCAGTGGGACACATTATATGTGTTGGAAAATCTTCTTTCATCTGCTGATGCTTGCTTTAAGCTCCATTTGAATAAGATCTGATAGTGGAAAAAAAAAAAAAAAAGCTGTCTTACTTCTGACATCTCAAAAAAATATATTTTGTTACAAAAAATAACCGCAATTTCAAGTTAAACGCCAAAAATGTCACTACCGTGGTATGTTCCAAGCCCTACCTTTGCTATATCTCCAGAATATTTAAGCGAAATAAGAAAACGTTCGAATAATCTAGTAACACAGTTTTATGAGGTAAATATGAATAGCTTATTTCGTGCAGTAAGTTTATTTTTAATACTTTTATCAATTAATATAAGAGCTGTCTAAGGAGTGTCCCACATAAAATGAAAAATTTTACACAAGAGGTAAAAACCTGGAAAAAATCAATTTAACGATAGAAAAAGATTCACCTTTTTCCTTATAAATAACGGTATTTGTTGTTTATATGAATATTGATGCTGTAACTACAAAAAACAATCAGAAATGTAATATTTTTCAAGTCAAATAGACGATTACAGTCTTCGTTCATTGATATCATCATTACCATGATATTTCATTTTCTATGAAATATAAGAGAATACAGTTATTTTTTTTTTGCCAATGCATGTATTTTAATCGCATCTCCATTATGAACTACTTTTGATCTGCATTATTTATTTAAATTCGATTTTATTCTCGCAAAACACCTTTCGATATCATTGCCATACTTCCTTTTCTAAGCGGTCATTACCATGGTCAACTTTGCTTGCATAGCAAAATTAAGAAATATTTTGAGCATCATGGCTTAAAAATAGTTGCATTTACTCGTCTTGATCGTTCTTCAACCTCCGATGACGAATTTGTTTTTAAATAAGTTCCGGATATGGGTTAAAAGAACAACAAATTAATTTGAACCTTTTAAACTCTTGTTCATTTTTGTATAAAAAAACAGTTTTATTTTCGTACAATCATGATTAAGTTTTTTTTAATGATGACATGTTTTGTGTTTATCAATTGGCGGAATTTTTTTTTTCAGTTCTGTATGGAAAAATTGTCATGTCCCATTAAAATTAAAGCTGTTATAAAATAACAAAATGGCGGCCAATTGCTGAAAAACTTCCCAGTGCAATATGAACCAAAACCTACTATTATAAAACAAAATCAGTTTATTTTAGGAAATGTCCATTTTAGGGTCCAAAATATTAATATTTTGAAATAAACACCCATATAAGTATAACAGCTTACATTTGTACACATTTATGCTTGCAGCGTTAAACAAAGTTACAATAAAGTTTACAAAAACAACAAATGCATAAAATATATTTACATAAAATAAAATTCTCCCTATACCTACTTCCTTATAGGAATTTCATAAAATAATTTCTTGCATTATACATAGGATGTAGAACTCTATCTTCCAACAATCATCGATGGTGCTTTGGCTAAATAAAAAAAAAAAAACAAAAAGCATGTAAAACATTTATGACTTTCTTAACATTCCAGCACTTAAAAAGAAAACTGATGAACCTCTAAATACTAAACAAAAAATAACAATCACATAGGTATGTAAGGAAACTAAACGCAGTCTTAACAAAATTAGCTTCAGACCATTGAAATCCAATTCCATGCCCATCATGCAGTTCTTTGCTTAGCACTGCACAGTGCACATCCATCCAACAGACAAAGAGTCTTGAATGGTTACTTCCCCAGACAGGTTTTAAATTAATATTTGCATAATCATATAGCCATATAGAGTGTGAGAGACAACAGAGAAACAGGTAAACGCCTGAACAGGTCTTTTACTGCTGCAACAAAATTAAACTTGGCCAAGCCATACAATATACGGCGGGCTTCACAATCTAATTTCGAATGAATAATTTCGCATATACCTTATTATGTTTCGGTGTAAAAGTTCAGACAACATGTACCTATATCTATATATTTGTAATTTTTTTTTTATTTAAAAAATTCACAATGCTGACACAAACTATGCGCCAAAATACTTACAGCAAACGCGTCATTCAAAATTATTTAATGGTTTTTGGTTTCGCGCCACCTCATCAAATTCTCATGTTTATGACTGAAGACTCTTTGGAGTTTCATAAAATGGCATTAAATTCAGCGTATCGCTTCTTTATTTATTGTGATATTTGTTTCAAAAAAACTACGTCGAAATCGGAGATCGTGCAGACAAGTTAATTGGATGTCTGCTGACTGGCCGGTATTATAGTAGGGTCATCCTCGTTCTCGCACCCTCATCCAAATTTGCTAATGAATAGCTTTGAAAATGATTCCATATCGACACAAATGAGATGCGCGAATCCTCGGGCTATCATTAAATGTATCCAAAACAAATTGCGGTCATAAAGTCGAATGAAGCTCTTCATTCAACTCCGCACGACGCACCCCGCAAAAATAATACAAACCTACTAAAATTTGAAGCATTATTATCAATTTCAATTCTGGCGGTCGGTATCAAAGCTGTTAATTTATTATAACGATCTAAGTTTAAAGTTAATATATCATTCAGATTTTGATTCGTCGACAGTGTCTGTCGTTTGAGATCCGAAAATTTAAACGGGTAAGGTATATCATAACGAGGTGGTTCCCATATGCAGCTCCCTGATGACAAACATCAAACAAACTATGAGCAAAAAAAATGTATCAATATATAAATATAGTGTTGGAGGACATTAAGGGGACAGAATGTTTGACAATTTTATTGTCACAATTAATTAATTAATGTGATTAGGTAGGAGGATCATCTGGGCATTAAAAAAATAAAATGAAATCCTCTAAAAAGGCGTTGATTTGCTATAACAATCCGTAAATAACCATTCTGATGATAATTCAAATGATTTTATTTGGAATTGGAATCGTGATTCTATTTATGAATTAGAAAATATAACATATTAGCAGGTGCTAATATGACGTGAATGCTCGTTTAGTGAGTTAATGTATTTATATGGAGTGGATGTATAAGAGGATCGTTATGATCTCGTTTGTAAATTATTAAGTTGCATAAGTGAAAGTTTCTCGTGATAATGAATTATTTTTTACTTATATTGAAAACAAAAAGTCAAAGTGCTAATCGAACTGCGATGCTATATGAACAAACTTATGAATTTATATAGCTTAATCGTTTATGATCATTAACAACAATGTAGGACTAGTAAGTAAGTAAGTAAGTAAGTAAGTAAGTAGTAAGTAATTTTTGTTTATTCAGAAATTCATTTCAAACACATAATAAAATAAAGCGTAAGATTTTCTTAACTAAAAAATTAAATTAAACTGATTTAAATATCATTTAACAAATAATAAAGCATCTATGGCTTACTTAAGCCGTCTGTTGCGATTGATTAACCAATATTTAAATCCTATATCAGTGTTAAAGTAGTTTATGGTTTTCTGTTTATTGTGGTTTTTTTATTTTAAATGGTATTTTTACTAAGTTGTGTATGATTTTAAATTTTTATCCATTATACTCTCTAAGTAGATAGGAGCTATAACTAAGTGCCAGAAAATATATTCAATGCTGAGCGATCACAATCCAAAACATTGTACACGAAATTCTTTTAACACAGGACAGGTACCTAACAAATGTTTGAAGGTTTTATCTTCTCTTAGGTTGCACATAGTGCATTGTGTAGTTCTTCCAGTTGATGAAAAGGTTCCGTTTAAGAAAATTAGCCCGGCCCGTGACTTGAAAATCCAACTTATTTTAGCCAGGTCCCGTTCATTTTTTAAGTAACTGCTTCCCTCGATATAATTGAGACTATTGTACATGTACAGTCCATGTGAAGTTGATGCATGCGCTCTTTGAAGTGATACTTCCCATTCCTTGTTCATGATTTGTGAGCAAACAAGCTGAGTTGAATGTTCGAACATCCCATTATGTATAACATTTCACCAATATCCATTCCTTCTTGTCCAATGTAATCCATCCAATCATTGTGCCAATATATATTTTTGGATATAACTTTATTCGCCAGTATTAAGGGAAGTCGGGTTTCTCCATAACTATTTAATATTTTTTTGACGTAGCTCATACTTCATTGTATATAAAAAAAGGGGTGTCATTTTACATTCTAACGTCAACATGTAATTCGGCGAGGATTGAGGTATTCTTAGAATTTTTTTTCATAAAGTATCGTTGCACTTTTTCGACTTCATCGTACTGCTGATGACCCCAGACTTGTGCTCCATATCCAAGAATTGATCTTGCTACCGCGTTGAACTGATGTCTTTTTTAGAGACAAAGGTTTGCCAAGTAAGGTTTAAGCTCATTTTTGCCTGCTGAGCTCTGTTTTTAAAGTGGTCTGTCATACTCAAGCCAGTTGTAACCCAAACGCCCAAATATTTATATTTATTAACTACTTCAATTTCCTCCGATCCAAGACACCATTTTTCGCATCGATTCCTTCTGCCACCATTTTTCCTAAACAACACTATTTTCGATTTCTCAAGCTTTATTAATAGGTTCCACATACGACAATTCTCCTCCATTTTATCTATCATTGATTGTAGATCCTCTGGTGTATCTGCGAATAGCACTATATCATCTGCATACAGCAACAGCCGAATAGCAAGTCTATCAATTATTATACCACCTCAAATGGCCTCATGAATGTCGTTAACAAAGAGTGCAAATAGCAGTGGACTCAAAAGACAACCCTGTTTTACACCCATTTGAGTACTGAACCACTCTGAAAGTCTGTCCATCCCAGACTGCACTTGTTGTATGTAGGACTATGGGAGATGAAATTAAAATGAGTTTTCAATTTTAATTTAAACAAAATTCATTGCGATCAGAAATGTTCGACCAACCATCATTGTAGAACTTTTAATAATTTTATATATTTTATGTACTTTTTCACCAACAAAACCTATGACAACCGAGAATCCTTAGAGCTTGCAGTAAACAGAACGATTGTAGTTAAGAAATTTGAAGACCGCTGGCGCTGGCAGCAATATCAACAAGCTACAAAATTAAAAGTTTTGGGCTTTTTATAATCACCCTTGAGGTACCGCTTACTGAAAATGGCCATGCAATATGAAAACAATCCACAACATAGGGCATGTAAACAGAGGAAAACTAATACTACTCTCCAGATATAAGTGTAGCGTAGGTAAAAGCAGGTTCCTTCCGTATAAAGTCGAGCGTACAGTCGAGGAGATAGAAAAATGCTTTGGAAGGAAATAATGTTTTTTAAAAAAGCTATAGATAAAGAGGCACAAATCGACCTTGGGTGGTCAATTATAGTGAAAAGAACACATTATATGCTGTTCAAGTTATGTATAATAAGTTGAACATATGGAGAGGCTACTTCAACCAGCTAATAAATGGCGATTAATGAACAACATCAGACGTCGAATCTAGATGATGACCAAGTGTTCAAAATACTCAACCAAAATGATTTGCAAACTAATCCATCAAGAAAAGAAGCTTTTTAAATACGCTAAAGATGATTTCATTCAACTAGTCTGTAATGTATTGGGAGTACAGGTACGATTAAAACCTCATATCCAACCTTTACGATCCACAAAAAAAGAGATTGCATGCTTTGCACCAACTACAGAGGCAATAGCACACTTAAAGGGTTTTATATACATAGGTATATCTAGCGTTTTATATGTACGTCTCAAGACACTTACCACAACTAATGCGGTTTTAGAGGAGTGAAATCAACCACCTATTAAATGTTCAGATTACTACAGGCCCTGCACTAACGACATCATAAATATATATACATCCATGCGGCCAACTCGCAGCTGGTACTTGGTAACTTACTAATGAAAGATATTTAGGATTGAGGACTAACCTTGTGTAGTTCAAGAAAAAACTAGTTCAAAACACAGCTCTAGCAACTGAACTCAGCGAACTACTTAACGAACTAATAGTTCAATGATGTAGTTCAATAATAAACTAAGGCACAAACAGCAATACATACACATTACACAATACAGAACAGATGCAGATGATACGATGTTGACTTAATAAAAACAAATACATAGTTAGTTTGCAATACTGCTTTGGTTGTGGATTGGAACGAATTTGATTTTATCCGAGTACGGCATCACACTATCCCATTATACAACGAACAACGAACTTCATATTCAAATAAGTTATGCAGCAAATCCAAATGTTCTTTTAATTATTGTATACATGTATCTGCTTGTCTATGTATGTTTTTTTGTTCGCAACATAAAACTAAGTTCGAATGAAATAAAAAGCTAAAAAACTAAGGATCCGAATTAAAATTCAAATGCGAACTATATGTAAAATTGTTTAGTTCAATTGAACTAATTCAAAAGAATGAACAATCAATAGTTCATTAGTTCAATAGTTCTTTGTTGTTGTGAAGCATAAGAAAATGTAAATGCTCTTATAAACAAAAGTCGAATTTCACCGTAGACCTGTTCGTCTCAAACGAGCAAGGTCTCCTAATATAAAGACAAAATGAGCAAGGATGTCATGAAAACGCATCCTCCATTTGATGCAGCCCCGTCTATTAAAAACCTACTGTCCAACGAAGCAAATTAAAACTAATTTCCTCTCCATTATAAGAGAAGATGTAATAGTCCTTTTCAGTGATCCAAAAATTTGATATGATGAGAAAACCATTTATCAAACCCAAGGTGCTATCCGGGCGATGAAAAACGGTAGGATGTACCTAACGATCATAATGCCTGTTCGGGTAATGGATTTTCCGAACTCTTGCGCACCTTTTACTCCACCATTATGTCATAACTTATAGGCGACATAAGCTTGTTATAAAAATTCAATTTTTTTCAAACAAACTTAGAAGCTGTAGACTTCATAGCTATAACCCATAATGACGCGTCTAATGTTTTGAACTATTATCTAGAATATTCGTCAAGAAATATTATTTCATTTCTTCCACATAGGTATATCAGAATGAATCAATTTTGCTGCAATATCCAGAGAATTTTATATTAATAATTTCTGGTGTAGATATACTTGCATGGTATCAAAAGCCCTACAGATGTCCAATAGGGTTGACAAAGTTAAGGGACACTTTATATTGTTAATTGCGTATTTTAACATTAGCTATTATAAATTTTTCCAGAATACAGAATTTCATTCTCAAAAACCTACTTTTCTACAATCATAACAAGTTATAGCAAGGATTTTTGGGTAGCGTGAAAAAATGGAAACTATGAATAGATTAAATTTCTTTAATGAAATGTACATACAAATATCATTTATATCTTTCACCCAGACCTTATTTAATGTATCAAGGTTTTATAGAATTCTCATTTGGTTGGATTTGTTGCCATCCAATATCAATGCTATGTGACACCGGTAACATAAATTCAAATTGTACTCTCCAGGCACAATAAGTGTTAGATACAAATCGTTTTTGATTGTCTATCTAGTAAGCCCACAGCACTTATGCAGTTGGATCAAGATCAGATGCAACAATGACATTTATAAACGATTCATTGTGTTGTAACCTGCGAGTATATGAGTACCCCTGTGTGCAGAACACGGGTTTGTATATCTTGTTTGGCCTTTTGTCGTCAGATATTCATTTACATTTAGCTTAGTTTAAAAGACAGCAAATATATGCCACATGCGCGCGGTCAAATTAATTTCGGAGATGAATTGATCTTGATGAGGAAATTTCAATCCCACATTCGTATGTAACAATCAGTTTGTTATTCTCTCATGTTCTGAAGTTGATATATTATTACGTCATAATATGGGGGTGGAATTCTATTACATATGCTATATAATAAAATAAGTATAGAAACAGGTACCTATCTGTTATGTAGGTACATCGTACATATTAATTTTATAATTTATAATAAATTATACAAACATACATTTGAACGAGTAAACTAAATGTTTAATGTATCTGATATAAACTATCTGATATAATTCATTATTCATTATGTAGAGAAAGTGTTAGCAAACAAGTATGTAGGTATAGAAAGTATTTTGAACTCAACTTTTCAAAGTCAAAGCCAGTGTCATCAATTAAAGAATACAAAAAAATGTTTGTAATACAACGTTTGTTAACACATTTCATTATATTATGGTTAGGTTAAATTTAAAAAACAATTTTGTACTTTTATAGAATTCAATTGTGACTCTCACGAAAAACCAAAATAAAATAAACCCTATTTAAATTTTTTGAACGCAATTCTATTTAAATTTAAAAACTTTTTTTATCGAAATATGCACGTACAAAACGGACTTTTTTTATTTTCGACCTAGTTATAAAAATAACGATATCTACCATGTAAACGTAACTGATAAATTAATTTTTCTCTAAAAAAAATACGATCATTTTCGATTAGATGTTATATACGAGTGATTTGTTGCCAATGGTGATGTTGCTCATTTTAATTTTTTTCAGAATCGCCTTATTAACGGTACCTACCATAAACCCGCGACTATCTTTTGAACGTCTGCACAGATTTTGAAGAAATTTAATATTCTAAAACTACTGCTAAATCTGAATAATACTGAAAGCAATTTTTTTTAAAAGTTTTTTTTTTCGCCAATAACCAATAACGATTTCAATGACATTTTTTTTGAGTGATTTGTTGTCAATGGTGATGTCCTTCATCTGAATTTTCTTTTTCAGAATCAACTTTTAATGGTACTTACCTACCATAAAACCGTTTTACATTACTGCGAATATCTTTTGAATATTCTTATATTATATATTCTAAAACTATACTGCTAAGCCCTAACAACACTGTCAGACTATTTACAAAAAAAAAATATTTTTGAAAAAGTTTTTTTCTCCAAATCCGATAATTCTATTTTTCTCAAAAAAAATACAATTAATTTTGATAAAATTTCATGCAATTGAATTTTGCTGACTGTGATGTCTTTGATATAATTTTTTTTTATTCAAAAGATATAAAAAAATCAGAATATAAAACACTTTCTTTTCATAAAAAAACTGGTTAAATGAATTTTCCAGTCGTCAACAAGAAAGTTTTTGCGAGCCAGTCGTGTCCTTCAAAATTTCATATTGGACCAGTCGTTGGTCACTTTGATATTGATGCCATTTGAAATATGTTGTAATGTTGTATCCTCTTGAACTAGAAATCGGTATTTACAGAAACTAAGGGCCACTTGCACGAAAACAAAGGATACATTTATAAAATCGCAGTTAGTTATCCAGTGTTAATGCAATAGATAAATATTTATTTTTCGATTTTACGTTGCACGAATGAAAACACAGCTAACCAAAGATAAAAAAATAAAAACAGGAACGAAACAGAAAACCTCCACAAAACAACAACAACATTTGCTACACACACTAATGCAAACCTCACCGATAGCAACTTCTTGTCAAATTCTATTTGACGGATGTAAAAAGTTATCCAGAGAAAAATGAGTCTTAAATATTAAGATTTTGCAACGAGTTTATATTTTTATCGATGGCTAGTGCCTATGCATGGATAAATCAGTGGTTACTACTGTCAAAAAAGTTTCGTGCAAGTGGGCCTAATTCGGATTTCTTGTACTATTTGTCACTTTTTATTATGCAAGGAGACAACATGTTAATAGTGTTTTGTAAATACATTTTGTAAAAAAGTTAGTTTCATCTTAAAACGCATACATTATGTAATGTTTTTTGTACATTAATGTTTTAAAATAAATTTTGTATTACTTTTTTAAACTTTGGAAAAAACTAAAATAAATAGATTTCTCAGTGTTACTTGATTGATTGAAGTTTCTGTGAAAACAAATAACATATCTTTTTAAAGATGAAGATAAAATTGTATATATTTTCGATGGAGAATGAAAAACATTTTTCAATTTATATATTTTGCCTTTTAACTTCATGTGAGGAGGTTATAAATTCAAATTTAAGATCCACATGACTACAATAAACATTGTATTGCAAATATCGTCACTAGTTTATAATAATCACTTAAAATTTGTGTTGTTTGTTTACAAAAATATGATTAATAATTTATAAATTAAAGTATTTTTTGTTAACACTTTAACATGCATAGCAAAATAGATATTTTGAGTTTATAAATTAAATAATTAAATTGTTCAACCGTTACAATTGAGATATTTGTCACGCAATGGCAACTGACATAATAAAGTATGATGACAATTCTTTACAATCACACCCGCAGAAGACACGAAAATAAAATTGTTTTAAGAATCTATTAGAGTTTCTGTATAGACATAAATATTTTACGACTTTACTTGGAATCATACGACGTGCTTGACTACATCTCGCAATAAAGTAGGGCTATCGAATGAAACACAAAACAAAAAAAAAAACAAATGAGACTTAATCTAATTTGGGGGTCATAAAAATATATATTCCTCCAAAACAATTGTGTGTATCATTGACAAAAAGTTGTACACTATCAAATATCATCGTCGTCGTGGTCTACCTGTGATGAAATATTCCATCTATTGTATGAAACAAGATAAAAGAATCTACTGTTTGACTTGAATCATGTGAAAGTATAACATAAGATAAGTAAATGTTGCGTCAACAAGATTATTATAATATTTTAAAACATTAAATTTGAAGGCAGGAAATCTCTTTTTAATACTTTAAGTGTCTTATTCAATTTCATATTTTTTAAAAATAGGCGATTAGTCAGAATTTGGCATGTGAATAGTTAATTGGTCGAAAAACAATTTGAACATAGATCAGTCATCTCATATAATAATATAATGCGATGCTATAAAATTAAATGTGTCAAAGTTCAATAACTAACTGAGTATGCGATCAAAAATATGCTGCAACAAAAAAATTGAAAATTTGTGAGTATAGGAGAAGTTTTATTGATTTAAGTACACAACGATTGCGATCATACTTCAAAATTTGATGATAGATGGTATTTTCATAATTGTTCTCATTTTAACCGAAAATTTTTATTGCGATAAAAACGAGAATGATTTAAATATATCCTATACTAATATCATAAACGAATTAACGGATATAGACATATGGTATTTTTTACCTAATGTACAAAAAAGATTAAAATGTAACCACTTTTTTTTAAGAATTAAATTTTTTTTTCTTTTGTTCTCTCTTACCTTCGCCCAGATTCATTTTTGTTACAATATTATAATTTATAATGTAAACGAACGGATTATAATATAAACCTGAATTAACCTGGAAATGAAAACCTATTTCCAATACGGAAAAAATCTTTTATAATTCCACTACATAAAATTGGATCTTATTCAAAATTAAAGACCCATTGTTAAATTGTTAGCGATTCCAAAACTTTTTGAAGCTATTCTTTGTGAAAATCTATGTTTTTATGTCAAGTCCATCATTGTTCCTAACCAACATGGTTTTTTGGAATTGGTTGAGTCTTGTATTGATTCTTTCAAAACCAAAAAACAAACTGATTGTGTCTTAACTGATTTTAGTAAGGATTTCGACATACTCTTGCATGCGATTTTGCTTTTGAAATTAAAAAAAAAAAAATTGATGCCACGATAAATTTGTAATGTGGCTTCAATCTTATCTTTAATAAATGTGTCTCAAATAATTTTTCGGTCAATTCCGGAATACCACAAGGCAGTCATTTGGGCCCTATTCTTTTTATTTTATTTGTCAATGATTTACCATCCGTCCTAAAGTATTCAAATTGTCTTATTTATGCAGATGATGTTAATATCTTTAAGTCTGTTCAAAATATCAACTATTTTGAAGAGCTTCAATGTAATCTTGATTCTTTTTATAACTGGTGTAAACGTAATTTTCTGTTTCTTAATATTGAAAAATTTAAAACTATAAGCTTTACATGAAAATCTTCAATTATAGTTTTAATGGTAATTTTCTATCAAATTTTAAAGATGTCTCTGTTCTTGGTGTTTTATTTGATAAAAAAAAGCTTGAATTCATTCAGCACATTAATAATATAGCAAATAAAGCCAATTCCGTTCTTGGTTGGATAAAACGAGAATCAAAGCAATTTTCGGATCCTTTTGTTGTAAAACAACTTTTTACAACATTTGTCCGGTAAATTTTGGAATATTGCTGCCAGGTTTGGTCACCTCATTATGACTGCCATAAGTCAAGGTTAGAACAGGTGCAGAACAGATTCCTCAGATTCGCTCTTAGAGGTTTAGGCTGTCAAAATCCTTATGAACTCCCCCCTTATAACAACAGACTCCAACTTATTGATTTACCATCTCTTGAGAGCAGGCGTTCATATTTAAGTTTTGGGTTTATTGTTAAGTTAATAAATGGAAAAATTGATTCTTTGCAATTCTTTGAAATTTTAATATATCGGATTTTGTGCATATACAGCACTATCATACCAATTATGAACGATTTTCTCCATTAAATAATATGTATAAATTGTTTAATATATTAAATTGTAATATGAACTTACTTGATACAACTGCGTTTGCTGATAATATTGCTTTGTCTTATGGTTCAAATAGTCCATTGGATTTGGTATCCGACATTAATTGGGATCTTGATCTTTTAAGGGTTTGGTTTGCGGAACATAATTTAACTATAAGCTCAAAAACGAAGCTTATGTTTTTCAGTTTATCATCAGTTAATAATTTCAATGTTGAATTCTATTTCCACGCTCCTGAATGTGAAAGATTTAAACTGCCCGTTCGAAATTGTTCTCCTGAGGTTTTAACTAATGGAACTTTCATAAGCACTTTAAATTGTTGTGCTAATTGTTTTTTAGTAGAGAAAGTAAATGAATTTAAATATTTAGGGCTTACCATTGACTGTAATATGAAATTTTCAAATCACACAACTAATTTGGGAAAGTATTTCCGTTGTACGATGAGATACTTTTATTACTTGCAAAACATAGTTTCAGCTGATTTATTAAAAACTATCTACTTTGGTATTTTTCATTCAAAGCTGCAATATGGGATTGTATGTTGGGGTGGTACTCATGTTAACAAAATTAAACCTTTGTTAATTTTGCAAAAACAAGTCGTTAGAAAAATTTGTCGCAAACCGAGAAGACAAACTAGTTTTCCTTTGTTTCATGACTTGAAAATTCTTCCAGTGCGTCATTTATATTGTTTCAAAGTTCTTAAGTCCTTTTTTATGAAATCGGGAAGCCGTAACTTTAGGCTTATATCAAGTCATAATTTACGTGGTAACTCTTCAAATCTTTTAACAGTTCCTTTATTCCGTACTACTGCTTTTCAAAATTTCTATTCAATTTCTTCCTATCGTCTTTTTAATAAGCTTCCGCCATCTTTAAGAACAATTACTGCTCCTGGTTTGTTCACTTGTCTTTTAAAACTCTGGTTGTTGGACTTATATTATTCTAATTTAGAATCTTTAATTTCTGGTATTCTGGTTTAAATAATAATGCGGGTGTATTTAGCATTTTTCTTTCTTTTTCAATAATGCAAAATTTTCTTTTCATTATTTTAGTTTTTCATGATGATAATTGTCATAACTATGAATTAAATTGTAAATTTTTAATTTTATTTCAATTCATATAATCAAATTGTTAATTATGTAAGAATTAAGGGTCACCCCACCCATACTTTTATACTTTTACATAGATTTATTTTATTTTTGAAGTGGCATTCAAAACTATTTTTATTACACTGTAATTAAATACAGAATGTCTCATATTTTTCTTATACACCTTAAATTACTTGTTTAAGTTTAACAAATTTAAATGTAATTTCTTTAGAAATGCTTGGTTAAATGTAATTTCTTTAGAAATGCTTGGTAATTTTGTAAAATAATTATTAATCCTTATGAGCTAGACATTTAGCAAACGTTAAATAAAATAAATAAATAAATAAATACAGTTTGTATATTATAGTATAGTACAAGTATAGTAACAGCTTGTATTAAAAGTAATGCACCGTGGCGTGGTTAGTGTGTACACCAAATATTTTATTTCAGTGAATATCATTTTCATGAAGAGAGTACCTTACCTATACATCTTACCAGTCGTTTGGAGTTGACAATTTGAAATACTGTAGAACTAACAACGCATATAAAAGAAGTGGTTGAGAGGATAACTGTGTAAATAGTAGGCGTTGGTTCTTTGGAGATGTCGGTGTCGGTGTCAATAAATTTATTTTTTTAATGTTTGTATCAAAATTTAATTTAATTGTATTAATTATTATATTGAATTTTATACATAATATATGTTAAAGAGACTGCCGTACGTGTGTGCACGCATAACTCGAGAACGGATCGTTCGACTTCAAAGATTTTGGGTTCGATGGATTCGTATTGGCCCAAGGAAGAATATTATAGGGTAGTTAATTTTAAATACAAATTATCTGTGGATAATCTGTGCATCTGCATAAATCTCATATAAATAAACTTTGTTAAAAAAATCGAATAAAAGAAAATTGTTTATTTTGAAGTGAAACTTCCTAAGAAAAGCTATAAAAAATTAAATAGTGTAACGGGAATTGTCTGTCGTTCTTCGGGTTTTCTCCGTAGACTTCGGTATTGATCGGGTCGGGTCTTGCTGTTAAAATGATTCACGAGAAGCAAAAACAAAAGAACAGAGAATAAGAGAGAATTTTCTTCTAGCCGGTTACCAAATTAATCTTTTTTAAGGAGAACTGCGGTGAAGCAAGCACATCATTGCATTAATAACTTGCAATTTGGTAATGAATACGCTTTTTCCGACTGAAAAAATCCCAAGCCCCCAAGCAACCAAAATCCCGAATCAAAATCTGAAACACATTCCTACCACATAAAATGTTCTTTTTAAATAAAAAAAAATCCTTTAAGTTTCACTTATGTCGAGCGTCCCGTAAGTTGTGATCCCACAATTTTTTTTTTGTGTGATTTCTGGAAATTTTGTTTAAAGAAAAATTGCATTGTGAAAACTGAAATTACCCATATTCTTTTGTTAATAAGTGCAAGTTTTACTTATTTTTCTGGCTTAAACGAAACCAAATGATGTGTTTCGAATGTTTTTATTTCAATGTTTTTTTTTTTACTATGAATTGATGCAAGCAGTCGATAACGTAAATGGTTTACAAACGCGCATTGGAAGCTTTAAATCGCACGATGAAAGATTATCGAAATGATAATTGAACTTTGGGTGGAGCAATGATTTTTCTGTCAGGCGACTTTCATGAAAACGCTGGTCTGGTCATTCCAAGATCAACTCTAGCTGATAAATTGAACGCTTGCCTAATAAAGGATATGGCTCTATGGCGATAAATGAAACTGAAAACAAACATCCGAGATGCTTTACGAAATGACCAGTCCACAGTGATTCTAGTAGACTTAGTCACTGGAATGATTGATTTTCCACCGAATGTTTGCAACTATACAACGACACTCGAAGAGCTCATTGTGAGTGTTTTTCCAAATACCAATCACATTTATGAGCATGATTGTAGCGATTTTGGCTGCGAAAAATCAGAATAGATTATTTCAATTTCGTCATTCAACATCAAACCGTCGGTGAAATAAATTCATACAAGTCCATCGACTCAGTGATGGATGAAAACGATACCACCAATTATCCCATATAAATTTTTTAAATTCTTTATATGTAACAAATATCAGTCATAATTTTGTTGCTGATTGTATATGATTGTGAAGAATCTAAATTCAAATATATTTCAAGGCACGATTTTGAAGGGAAAATTGAAAGACCAAGATATTTTCATTCCGAAGTTCCCGCTTGTTTGGAACGATTTGCCATTCGAATTAAGGTGTCTTCAATTACCTGTGCGTTTCGCTTTCGCTATGGTAATAAATAAATCACAGGGATAATCGCTTAATTTTTTTGGCATCAATCTGGAATTCCCATATGTTTCTCACATGGTCACAAGTCGACAAACCTACCGCTTTGTACGCGGACGCGCCCAAGAATAAAACTAAAATTAGAACCATAAAGCACTTCAATGAAAAATAGGAATATTTGCCAACTATCCGTCATTGCGGTTTGGTTGAAATATACATATTGTTATACTTCAATTATTTCCATTGCAATTAATAGAATTTTTGATTAAAAAATTTAAATTGACCAAATTATAATGCTATTAGTTATTATTTTCATTAAATTAACAAATTTGGGCGGAATTAAGTCCACCGGGTCAGCTAGTTTTGTATTAAATTCAGCTAGTTTTGTATTAAATTTCTATTTGCAATATTTGCCATATTATATTGATTTTTAACAAAACTTTGGTGTTGTCTCCAAATCTTATATTAAGGGTCGTTGGACTCGGACACCTACATATATACCCACCTAGAAAATGTGCAATTTCGTTTCGCCATAACATTAATCACCAGAATTTTTAATGAGAAGAAGTTTAATACAATCCATTATTAAACTTCTTCTCATCCGATAAACCACGTGAAGCAGTACTTTTTGAAAACTTATTTCTGATTTATCCCCAATATGATAAATAAATAGTAAGCATCATCAAATAGTACATATAAAAGCACAATGTTTGAAGAAAATCGACAGCACACATTAGAATAGGTTTGTGCTTATTCAGTTGAACCGAAGTGTATTTTAATGAAAGATACGTTTTTCAAATGTTGCGCGTCAAATGAACTCGGTTTTCTGTTATCTTTTAGCTCTTATCAACAAAGTAAACATCAAGAATATGCATCAACCTAAACATAAACACCTTACTCCATAAAAAAACGTGTATCTATCTAAGTAATATAAATATTTATATTTTAACATTTTCATGGCCTTTATGCAGATACAATTCATAGGAAAAAATTATCAAAATACCCCTTCGTCAGAAATCTTCGTTTAGGGATTTTTGAAGTGATCCGTACTCAAATCAAGGAACAACTTGAATAAATTAATAAACTTGTCGTCGTTGATAGGCTGCCGCCGACGAGGTCGCTCGATCATCGAGCTATCCAACAAACAGACTTTTTTTTTATGAAATGTGTAATACAGTAGGTAGTGATTTAGTCTACGTCAAACGGAAGTGGCCGGCGTGGTTAGATTATTGGACTTGGACGTGTTAATTATGGTTATGGTCTGGATTTTAATTTGTCGCTTCGTCAATTAGGGCCAAATCAGTGAGGCAGCTTGGGGTAGTCTTGTTCTTTCTATACTGAGAGTGCCTGCCGTACACGTATTGTGACCAACATTATTTTATCACATGAATTCAAGAGGATAGATATAATGAGAATCAGAGAAAACCATGTGATGGGAATATTTCGTATCATTTCAAATTAAAGGAAGCACGACGAATTAATTTATAGCTTTGTCTCCCTATCATAAAATATCTTTTGTTCTACAAAACATCAATGTAACGAACTGGCGACATTAAAACTAAACTCAACATATATTTTGAGATGCAGAAATTTAGCAAAGGAATACATTTTTTAAATTTGGTTTTAAATTGTATTGAATTAATTTAGTTTTTTGTTTATTGTTTATTGTTTATTGCTTAGCAAGAGTGATGCATTATTTTTTGTTCCTTCTCTTATAAATTAACAGTTTTTTTTTTATACAAATTATCGAATTAATGAACTTTTTTTGAAGTTAAGTAATTTTCAACAAAAAAAATTTTCACTCTTACCATTAATCAATTTTAAGAAAAACGTATTAAATTAATTGTTACAAAATCAGTTTTTTCACAACACTACACTTTTCCAATAAAATTTGTCGTTTTTTTCATTGTTTCCCAACTAGGCTTAACGCCTAATCTTCGAATATATAAAATGAAGCGCAAGACTAGAACGGAGAAACTTGCTCTTATAAAACAACTTGAATTTAACCAATTCGTAATTCGTACTGGTCTGGGGTTTCAGCTGTTCTTATTTCTTGTTTTCGTAAACGAATTGGGTTGGTTACGATATCTCGCGAACCAACAGCCGCAAACTAAAATCTCGAAAACTAAAATCTCGCATTTAGAAAAGTATTGTCAATTTACGACGTAAAAACAGTGAGATTGGTATTGGGGGCATGCTGCCCCCCTGCAACCCCCTGCTTGGTCTCACTATACGATTTGGGGTAGGTGCGAGTTTGGGTGTATCAAGTTTCTTTTGGATTTAATATTTATTTAGTGCGATTTTAGTTTGCGGGATTTAGGTTGAAAATTGCGAGATTTTTGTGTGCGAGATGTAAATGCGAGATTTTGAAAAACAAGATTTTGTGATTGCGAGTTTATGAAAGGTGGGATTTTAAACTTGCGAGATTTAAAAAAAAGCGAGATTTCGTTATTCGAGATTTTAAATTGCGAGATATCGTAACGCACCCAAACGAATTGACAATAAAAGATCTCTCCGTTGTTGGGCCAATTCTGTCACCCTATTGGACTTTGATTCACTTTGATGACGTGTTTTTCTCGCGATGGCTGCTTTTTTTGGAGACATTTTCGATAATATCCAACAACATAAATAATTTTGTACAATGCGATTAAGCAATTAATTTAATTGCGCTTTCTTCAATACTTACCTATTTATAACAGGTATGCTTATGCATATGTGTATGTATGATGATTGTTAATTTCCAATTCCATTTCAACGAAATGAATTGAAGAACTTTCTCCTACATTATACATACATATATAATTTGAACATACTAAATCGTTTTATTCGCTACTTACCAATTTGATTATTATTATTGTCAAGTTAAAAATTAAAAAAAATGTTTGCTTGTCTTGATTTCGTTATCAATTTAAATTGAACGAATTTTTTTTTGACAGATGATTAATTTTATTAATTTTTTATTTTTTAAATTTTGCTTATCACTGTGTTTTTTACTTGCTCAATAGGGCAAGTATTGGTTTCGTGTAAAAAAAAACCGAGGTTTTAATCAAACCTGACAATACGATGATAGAGAAGCCTAAAAAAGAAGGTTTCGTCATGCCATCCGTCGGTCTGTTTGAGCGGATGTGCGGATGTTCGGTTGAACAAATGTTCACCGAGCTACAGCCTAAGCGGTTGGAGGGATTTTCTTCAAACCTTGTGTGTAGAACTGTAGTGATTGTGATTCCCTAAAGGTGAAATTCGAATTTATCTACTAGCCCGGGTATAACGGGTACCTCCCATCATGTAACGGTTTAAGTTTTACAAATTTTCTCGAAAACTGCTGAAAACATTTTGATAAAACTTGCTTTACGTTATACAGGGTGAGTCATGAGCAATGCGACAAAATGCTAGGGCGTGTAGGTTGCGTTGAGACAAGAAAAAAATCGTATAGGAGTGGGGGGTCTATTCCCCTCCGTTTAGCCGGGAGGGGCAATTTTCGAAAAAACTGACTTAAAATGGGAAAAAAATTATTTAAAATCAACGGCTTCATTCACAATGCTGTGCGATACGTTTTTGAAAAGCCAATAACTTTTTCTTTCATTCTGTGTTTAAATAAATCTATTCTAAGAAATAGTTTTTGAAATATTAATTTTCAAAGTCAAAATTTTGAAAAAAAAAAATTGAAAAAAAAATTTCAAATTCATTTTTTTCAAAATTTTACGTAATTAAGTGCTAATTTTAATTTCAAAATTCAATGCTGTTATTAATTTTAAGTCTAAATAAGAAAACCGGATGCAAAAATTTTATGTCGTTCTCAAGAAATTAAAAAAAAAACAAAACCACCTTTTTCTAAGAAAAACATTTATTTTTATTGTAACGAAGCAATTTATTTATTTATTTAGCATTAATCTTAGTTTTTTTACTTTTTTTTTAATTGGAGTTTTATGAGAACGTAATAAAATTAAATAGTATTGGAATAACCCTGGATTAATATTATTTTCATTGATAACTTCTGAAAACTGACCTGTCAATATTTTTGCCTCGGCCTGCCCGCAGCCCATGGGTTCTACCTGTTATGGGGACAATAGGGACAGTAAAACCGCATTTTTTTTAATGAAAAAAAAAAGAAAATTGCAACGCAAGATAAATAAAAGGCATTGCAGTTTTGCTTAGTAATTATTTCAAATTTGAATATTAACTCATTAACACGTAACAGGTGAGAAACTGGCTGGATGATCATTTTAGTGACCGTTGGATCGGAAGAAGGGGCCCCACGGAATGGCCGCCTAGGTCACCAGATTTAACTCCCCTAGATTTCTATGCATGGGGATTTATGAAGAATTATGTTTACGAAGTGGAAATAGTATCATTGGAACAACTGAAGGAACGAATTGAAGTCGCTGGAGTCAAATTGCAGGAAAATTTGTCAAGCATAAACTTATGTGAAGCCATTACAAGGAGATATAATCTATGCCTTCTAAACAATGGAGATCATATCGAGAATTTTTATAAGTACTTCCAATAAAAAACATAGTAAAAATAAAAGGAATAAAAAAAACTAAAAAAACTAAGATTAATGCTTCTTAAATTGCTTCGTTACAATAAAAATAAATGTTTTTCTTAGAAAAAGGTGGTTTTGTTTTTTTTTTAATTTCTTGAGAACGACATAAAATTTTTGCATCCGGTTTTCTTATTTAGACTTAAAATTAATAACAGCATTGAATTTTGAAATTAAAATTAGCACTTAATTACGTAAAATTTTGAAAAAAATTAATTTGAAATTTTTTTTTCAATTTTTTTTTTTCAAAATTTTGACTTTGAAAATTAATATTTCAAAAACTATTTCTTAGAATAGATTTATTTAAACACAGAATGAAAGAAAAAGTTATTGGCTTTTCAAAAACGTATCGCACAGTATTGTGAATGAATCCGTTGATTTTAAATAATTTTTTTCCCATTTTAAGTCAGTTTTTTCGAAAATTGCCCCTCCCGGCTAAACGGAGGGGAATAGACCCCCCTCCCATACGATTTTTTTCTTGTCTCAACGCAACCTACACGCCCTAGCATTTTGTCGCATTGCTCATGACTCACCCTGTATATGCAGTAGTCTGAATCTGAATATAACTGCATTTCAAGTTTTTGGTTCAATATGCAGATAGCGGAGATTTGGTGCTAACGGTTTTTACAAATTCAGCCTGATAACGACTGCATCGATTATATTTAAATTTGGCATAGAATTAAAGTGAGCCATTTAGCACAAAAATAACATTCACAATTGTTTGCTAAACAACAATGATATACCTGCCATACAACTTGATCTCGCGTTTTGGCCATTTTTTTTTATATATTTTGCCTTTGTTCAGAACTTAATAAATTAAAATTTTTGCAGTTCCATAGTTTGCTACGAGAGCAAGTTCGTGCGACCCAGTCGTGCATTTTATATTCCAAGCATTGATATATGAACATAGGTTGCAGAATACAGGTATATTATGAAAATAGGGTCAGTTGTACAATTGTGGTTCAAATTTTTAAACCAATGATTTCCATAGACAATCTGCCAAAATCGGTGGGATAAATACTTAATTTGATACACTCACCCCTAATATAAAATCAGAACTTTGATATTTTAAAATTGATAAACAAAAAATAATCAATTTTCAAAACCTCTTTTCATTTGGGTGTAATTTACAGGAACACCCCAATTCGGCCGTGTGTGTGTGCGCTAAGTAGTTCTTCTGACCAATAGTTCTCAGCTTATTGAAAAGTGATATATGCAGTTGCTATCCGACTATGGTTGCCCGTTTTGGCCACCTGGCACTATGTGGCTAAACTCACCCACGACTGTGAATAGCACTGTAAAAGAAAGATGGTCGAAAGGAGGTGAAAGGGAAAGACACACGGCCGAATCCGAAAAGAAAAGGCGAAGGTAGGCACTTCTTGGTTAGCTTTACAAGCGTGGAGAAGAAAACGAGAACAATTTTTGAATACTTGGGTTTTTTGATAATAGTTGGAATAATTTAAATTTAGATTGAAATTTAATTTTTTTAAAATTGTGTTAATTTTGTTAAGTTTTGAATTCAATTTCGAAAAATTTTGTGGAGTTAATTGGCAGAGGAGATCAGCCATTTTTTTAAATTGCTGTTGAGCCCCAGAGGGGGGCCACAATAATTTAAAGGAGAAAGACATCGTTTAGTCACCAGCTAAGTATTTTGTTTAAATTTGTATTCTGTTGTTTTATTTGGTATTAGAATATTCTATTTTATTTCTTGAGGTATTACGGGACACAAGACAATTCGGTTCTTATAGGCGGCTATTTTCAGTGTTTTGCTTTTTTTTTACCTTTTTGCTTAATTTCTTTTATCTTAATTGTTTTATTCTTTTACTTATTAAATATTATATAATTTGTTTCTATCTTTGTAAATAAATCAAAAAAAGATTCTAAATCTTAGACCAGGCACTTGCCAAGGTTTCTCGGACAATTCGCTCCACTAAATTAAATTATATTTTGACTCCCAATTCGGGAAAGAAATCATCTTCTTTTATTTTATATAAGGTATATAATTGAAGAAAATTTTCTGCTTCCCAATTGTAAGGCAAGGTTTTTATAAAATCTTCCTGGCGCCCACAAATATTTTAAGCAAGTTCACGCGACCGCATACTTACTTTTAATATCCCCTAATTTTTATATTTTTGCATTTAATCGAATAAAATTGTTTCTATTGTTCTATCCGAATAGGTTTTCAATTTTTGTTTGTAACTAAATTTGTTAAATTTTAATCATCGCGGTGCCGGCTGCACATATTTTGTTTACCACCCGTTTTGGCGCGAATTTTTAGTTTCGTTATATGTATAATAATAAATTAATAGACATCCTAAAGTTAATATTAAATACTATTCGGGAATAGAGACAAATTAATTTGCAACATACCATACAAATAAATGTATTTCTTTTTAGTTACTTGAAATGAATTCTGAAGAACTACAACGAAAAACAATTGCATTCTTAAAAGAATTCGAAGAGGAGATACAAAATTTACCAAAAAAAAAACAAAATATGATAAGAATAAAATTGATGGGAAATTTATACGCCTGTTTTGTTGAAAGGGAAGATGGTGGTATGTATTAAGATGGTTCTTTTATCAAAAATTACGATGCAAATAGTTATACATATAAATTATATTTTTGTATTTTCAGAAATAGTTCCAAGAAAAAAAAAGTTTAATGAAAAAGTAAAAGTTCAACTGCCACCACTGGAGCAAACACCAGAAGCACTTCCAATATATAAAACTGCTACGCCATCAAATGAAAGTATGTATTAATATGGTTGTTGACGAACACATATATTAGGAAACAGAGCTGTAAAATATGATAAATGCTCCGTATTCAAAATTTTCGACATCTATTGCAGATCCATTTCCCATTGTGTTCAGCTTTACTGATTTATATTTAAATATTCTTATAGTTACTATTTATTATTTTGCAGAATTTGTACAAAGAAATATAATTTCGGAAGAGGAAATTTTGAGTATTTCCAACTATTTCGAAAATGAATCCGATGACTTTGATGTTCAAACAACATCAAAGGTGTCCTTGATTAAATAAAAGCCTTTTAAGATGGTTGAAATAAAACGCAATTAAAAAATGATCTTTAAATTGTATGACGCGATAACCAAGACGAGCGACTAATAAGTACCATTTTATTCTGTCAAATTCATTTTAACACTTGGTTGGCTTTTTGCCAATAGTAAGAGGAGCTGCCAGAAGGGCTTACAATTAATTATTCATAAAAGTATTGCCAAAGTTTGGTTCAGGTATCATAGGTTTTTTAGTTAATGCATTTAAGAAATATTTTTCATAACATTAGTTAACAAAAGGGATTACGACCAACTCGGGTTTTGAGAAAATAAAATAAAAAATAATAAATGATAATAACAAAATAAAATAAACTAGGTCGCACGAACTTGCTCTTGAAGTAAACTATTGGATTGGGAAAATTTAATTTGCTGAATTATGCGGTGAAAAGTGGCCTAAATGTGAGGTGAAGTTGTATGGTAGCTATCATTAAATG
The DNA here is from genome assembly GCA_951217065.1 of Baccha elongata. NCBI lineage: Eukaryota > Metazoa > Arthropoda > Insecta > Diptera > Syrphidae > Baccha > Baccha elongata. Next base: position 36,935,729 of record OX578272.1, read on the forward strand.
GCTCCTTAGCAAAAATCTTTAAGTGTCATCTTGTATTGAATGCTTAGATTATATACCATACTAAATTTAAATGAAATCGGGTAAGCCTTTGTCAATTTAAGGCCAAATTTGTTGAAAACCGTTAACACAAAATCTCCGTAATGTGGATTTTTAGCCAAAAACCTGAAATGCAGTTACATAAGAACTACTAAACATAGCACGTACACTAAGTTTTATAGAAATCGTTCGAGCTTTTTTCGAGAAAATTTGCAAAAACTAAAACCGTTATATGGAAGGTACCCGTTATAGCCGGGCTAAAATAAAAATTCAAATTTCTCCTTTAGGGAATCACCAAAACGAAGTTTGAAGAAAATCTCTCCAACCGTTTAGGATGTAGTTCGGTGAACATACAGCCCAACATCCGCACATCCGCACAAACAGACCGACGGACGGCATGACGAAACCTACTTTTTTCGTCTTCTCTATCATCGTAATGTCAGGTTTGATTAAAACATCGAATTTTTTTTACACGAAACCAATACTTGTCCTACTGAGCAAGTAAAAAATAAAAATAATGCGATAAAATTAGGTACTTGAACTTAAATAAATGTTTTTTATTTTATATATTATGTGTACCACTTTTCCGCTTCTTCCCCATTTTACTCTATAAACAGATAATGGGCCATATTCATAGATGTTTAACAAGCTCTTATTAAGTTGTTTTTAAGCTAAACTCAAGTTTTTGCTATGCTTAGAAAATTTAAACCCAAGTCTAAACGAAAAACTCGAGTTTAACTTTAAACTGGACCGAACCCATGTTTATATTGTATTTAACTCTGATAAACGTCAGAAATAGGTACACAAATGAAATAATTTGTTAAGGGTCGCGAGGGATTTTCTTTTTCTTACAAATAAAATGTTGGTAATTACCACTTTACAAACAAAAAACCAAATACATAAATAGATAGTAATATTTCTACATACATATACCTACCAACCTACAATAAGACAAATTTCAGCGAAATAGGTATATTATTCACGCAAATGAGGATATCATTGTGCAATATAATAATCGAGATGAAGAAACTAGATACTGCGGCATTTTATCAGATATTTTCTTAATTTTCATTTGATATTTGCACCGCGTTTTAATTTTTTTAATTTTCTGTTTCAACCTGTACTGCATTGTTTTCAACCTTTCTTTTTCTTACTTAATAAAAAATCAATCTATCCCACTCATTCCATAAGTGGAACCTAAGTTTTGGACACGTTCCACTCGTGTTTTACTAAACAGAGCTGACAAAACATCTATGCATAACAACTGTGTCTATCCTGAGTGTTAACGTTAGACTCCAGTTCAGAAGAATTCGAGCTTACAATATGTCTATAGATATATGAATATGGGCCAATATATTTATCAAAAATATTTAGCTGTTCCGAAAGACGGTTGTTGTGCCCGTTGCAAGTGTCACACTCTGTTATTATAAAACACTTTTTTTAAATCTGCAGGCCATTATAGTTTGAATTATTTCTTTCGGACCTGTGAGTGATTTTGCTTAAGAAAAATAGATGGTTAAAGAAATTGCATTTTCAGTCAAAGTTATGAAAGAGAATCTATATCGAAAGACAAATGTTCGAAATAGTTTATTTTGTTTGGATACTGGGATGTGTAAGATAAGCCTTCTATTTTTTTTTTTTTTGAAAAACCCTGCTTAAAATATATTTTTTATAAATTTTTGCTTAAGCTTTTACCGTTGTTTACTGATGAATTTCATTTAAATCACCCAAAGAACAATAAAGTTGGCATTTTTTAAGATGATTTCGAAAATTTTTATATATCATGCAAAAAAATTCAATTTCTAACTATCTGATTGCAATCAAACCACATCAAAATTTAATATTATAGATAGTAATGTATCGCACAAGTCACAAAAGTTTAATAAAAATTGGATAAATGTTATGGACCACCCAAAGAATTACCCCAATTAAAACCAGAATGATACTTGCAAGTCACTTCTCTTCGCTGTGAAATTTTCAGCAATTGTGATTTTAGGCTCAAAAGAAAGCTTAATGTTGCTTATAATAGTGTGGTAAGGTATGTTTTTGGCCTGCGGATATATGACCATATTTCCGCATATTCTAAAATGATACATGGTGTTACTCTCGAAAACTTATTTGCATTGAGGACCCTGATAATGCTTAATAATAACCTACAAAAACTCATATCCAATCTAATTTCCTCGCTCTTCTAGAATTTGTGATATGACTCCAGTACGCTACACTTACCTTGTTTCGAGTCGTCAATTTTTTGTACACGTGATCCGGTTATGGAATTCCTTTCCCCAAGTAATAAGGATGATAGAATGCAGCACACGTTTCAAAACAAAACTTAGACACTATTTGAGGCTCTTCGATGATAAAATATATTTCTTTTTTTCTTTATCTTATTAATTTATTATAAAATATTGTAATATAAAAATATAATCATTTTTATTGATAAATGCAATTCTTTCTTTCTTTATTTTGTTTTCTGTTAAAAATACATAGGCCCTTATTGCGAGTGTCGTTTAACTTTCGATGCGATAGAAGTCGAAAGCATCGATAAATTTTCGTTTTGGTATTGTGTAACTTGATCGACAGAGATATCTATTACTGTGAATAACGAAAACGCTTATTGTGAATAAACCTTATATTTTGGCATTTGGGGTAGTGCCAGTGATAGTACATGTAGGAAAAAAAAAACTTTTTAGTCTTAAATTGAGTCAAGAAGTATTTCCAATTAAAAGATAAATTAAAACAGAAAACTTTAGAAATAACACTGGCTGAATTTTCTTATGATGCAATTATTACGCAATCCTATCACATGCAATGCTTAAAAATAAGCGTTGAGTATCTATACTACACTAACTATCAGCTACAAGGCACTTTGTTTGCTGTGTGTCTGTTAATGACACGAAGATTTTCCTTTGTTCTCTTGTAATATTTTATCGTTGGGAATTTTGTTAAGACATTTCTTACAAACGGATGGGCTTTTTTGTTTTGCATTTTTATCACTGTCATATGTTTCAGTCATTCCTATATTTTGGCATTTGACAGATAGTAAACAAATTTTCATCAGTCGAAGGAATAGTTTTTTCTTACAAAAAATAAACATTTTAATACTTGTTTTCTTAAAAAAAAATTATTTCACGTTATTTGTTATTAATTTACATCTTTTCTTTGTTTGAAATAGTTATAAGAGTAATACTATAATGTTAGGTAAATAAAGATTATCTTGATGTGTTTCAGTGATTGTTAACCCAACCCAAATTTTGTGTTTTATTTTCCTTTATTTATTATTATATTGCTCTGTGTTAAAACAATTGTTATTTTATAAACAATAAAACCATATTTAAAAGGAAATCAACATACATTTGGTGAGAAAATTAAACTCGTTGCCGCAAATTCCCTTCGCGATGTCTGGATTCGCTTCCATCAAAAGCACTAGCTTTTCTAGTTGCTTTTTGACAACTTTTGCCCTGTAAATAACAAATTTATTATATTATTTTGTAAATTTTACTTATTTGACTAAATTTCCTTACATTTTGGTTTCCTTACGGTTTGGTTTATGTAGACCATAAATAAATAATAATAAATAAATAGATGTAGACACTTATTTTGTTTAACGCAGTCGATTGAAAAAATGCAGACGACAGATGTCGAATGAAAAAACGAAAAGTATCGTTCACAATTGAGATTCACAATACCAACATCGATTTTCGACGTTCGACTATCGACAACAGTCGATTATCGATAGACAAACGACACTCGCAATATAGGCCATAAATTCAAAATTTTTTGTTTGGATTATTTCTTTTGTTTTTAAATATAAATTTAATATCATTAATTTTTTTTTATATTAACAATAGTATTATTTAATACTGAAACTTGGGCTATCTTAAAAGATATTGGGGCATATTCATAGTTGTTTTTAAACTCGAGTTTTTCTTAGACTGTGTTTAAAAAATGTAATTTAAATAGGATAAACTCGAGTTTTTCTTAAACACAACTTAAACATCATCTATGAATATGAGTCTAACGCTCTTATCTGTACTGTTTTTCCCAGTATTATACTGTTTTTTGCTCTCAAAAACTACGTACTGTTTTTTTTTTTTCGAAAATACTGCTTTTATTTTGAGATATACAGAACTTCAAATCAGCAGTTTTTTGAGCTTGTTAGCAAACGTCAATGACAGTGGGATATTTCCATCTTTACATTGTTAATCTCCGAGTAGGAAATTTGCTCCTCAATGAAAAATTTCTTGGTGAAATTTATACCACTTTTATACATATACGAGATGAAGTTCTCTGATTTCACTCATTAAAAGTAATTCAAACAGTCAGCGGTTCGTCATTGGCATCTAAAACTCAAAGGAATTCAATAATGAACGCAATAAATAAATTTTTCTTGCACTTTGTTAGCGGTTTTTGAAATTCTTTTTCTAAGTGTTGAATCACAAAACAAACCTTTCCTTACTTCGGCAAAACAATGCTGATATCGCTTATGAAAAGCAATGTACCTTTTCAAGCTTGGCTTGGCAAAATTTATGTTTGACCTGAATAAAATTTTTCTGATGCAAAAGTAAATGAACACTTTTTGTTTTGGGTCTTTCCCGCGATCGGTCAGCGACGCTAATTAGGTCCTTTTTTGTAGCGAGTCTTTTCATTTGTTCTAGTTTATTTACTTTTTATTTTGTGGCCAAATAGGGCATCAAAAAGTAGGTAGAATGAGTGCAAGCTATAAAAATAAAATAAATAAAAATAAAAAAAAATGTACTGCGAAAAATACTGTTTTTTTTATCGACATACTGCCAAATCCAACAGAGCCTACTACAGTCTGTCAAAGCTCTTCAAATCCAGAAATCTCACCATAACTTCAAAACTACTGCTGTACAGGACGATGGTCCTGCCTGTACTCACATATGGATCCGAGACTTGGGTGCTTAGCAAAACGCACTCTGACCTCTTAGCCGCGTTCGAGAGAAAAGTCTTAAGGAGAATTGTTGGCCCCATATGTGAGGAAGGACGATTCCGGAGACGGTACAATCATGAATTGTACGCAATCTACCTTGAAGCAGATATCGTGACAAAAATTAGGCTCGGTAGACTTCGGTGGGCAGGGCACCTAGCTCGCATGAGCGAAGAGGAACCTGCTCGGAAAGTTCTTTGTGGTACATTCTATGGCAGACGACAGCGTGGTAGACCATGCTTGCGCTGGAGAGATGGCGTAGACCAGGACGCCCGGAGCCTTGGGGTGTGCAACTGGATGGCGTCGGCTCGAGACCGGGATAGTTGGAGAGACTTGTTGAAGGAGGCCAGGACCGGACCCCGGTTGTCGAGCCGATGATGATGATGATGATACTGCTATTTTCAATTTTTGAGGAAAAAGTACTGTTTTTCGTCCAAAATAAGATACGAGCGTTAAATATGACCCATTGTATCTTACAGTGTAAGTTAAACATACAAACAAATTAATTGAAATTGAATTGAAATTAAATGGGTCAGGAATGCAGAAAAATGCATTATCTTACCATATGATTTTTTAATAGATATTTTAATAGTTATTCGTGATATTCGTGGCGGAGATAAATCCAACAAATAACAGATCAATGAAGTTAGTCTTAGTTCTTAGTAAGCAAACTAATTTAGAAGATTTTCAAAGACCTTAGCGTGTCTTTCTTGGCCTTGTGGTCAAACTACATGATCGATTTTGACCACACCTAAATAGGAACACTCTCGAAATAATACTAAAGATTTTCTGATTAGTTTGAGCTCAATTGGATGGGTGGTTTTGGAGTCTATAACACATATACAAATATACAAACAAACATCCATTATTATTATTATTTTTTTGTTTTTATTTATAAAAGGGGATACGTAAACGTAAGTGTAACATATAGAGCGCTTTTCTTGTAAATTATGTAAATTTCGTTGGATCATGTGTGCACATCAGAATGTATACAATAACCTGTGATTAATACAAGATAGATTGGCGGTTCCGTTAATCTACCACGTCGGCCGTAGAACTGTGGATCGGCGACTCCTGTATGATCGAGACGTCGGCTCTGGAAACGGAGCAGAGCGTCTGCGGTTCAGTAGAGCTGTGCCCCTTCGGGACAGAAAGGACTTGGTTAAGCAAGTAAAACAATTCTGGTGGTTGGGGGACCACTTTGATATTGATGGTTGACCAAAGTTGTTGCCTTGGCCGACCTACGTATTTTTAGGAATTAATAGGTAGACTTAATATAGGACAGTGGTGGCACCAAAAAAATTATAAAAACAAAAAAAACTGCATTCGCTCTTGTGCATATGTATATATATTCATATATGCATATGTATAGGTGTGTGTGCATTTGCATCGGCTGCTGCGAAAAAAAAAATGCTGCTGGTGGCTGTTCTAGTTTTAAGTTATTTTAAGTATTTTTAAGTAGTTTTAAGTTTTACGTATATTCATTACGTATACTTTAGTTTTATTTAGGTTAATTTAGTTTTATTTATGTAAAGGGTAGTTTTAAGTTTTTATATAAAAAAATGTCAAAGAAAAACGAGTTTTTTTTTTAGAATTTTCTCGTTTAGTTTCAAATAATAAAATATGAATTTTTAATATAAGTTAGTTTTTACGCCCAAAAGCATTTTTAATATAGTTATAGTATAATTTAGAGCGCCCGCATGGGGCTAGTAAGTTAGTTAAGGTATTCTGTAAGCTAGCTTTTAAGGTTTTTGTCTAGCATTTAAGTAGTTATAAGTTAAATTGAAAATAAAAATTTAATTTACACAAAAAAAAAAAAAAAAAACCATATAACTAGCTTTAAAAAAGAAAGCTCGTCTTAATGAAATGTAGAGAATATTAATGAAATATTTATAAAAAGTACCTATCTAATTCTGAAATTTTGTTCTCAGATTGAAGAAATAAACAAGCCATTATCAAAACAAAGAATACCTCTTTATGAAGGTTTAACGTCTAGGTACCTATCCTACAAGTTCTTTTTTTTCTAGGCCACGACATTAAACCATTCTCCGCCTGTGCGATCTCGTCGCACCCACCATCATCATCGTCTCGTCAGTCTTTCCCACACACACCGCGTTTAATATTCTACAGAAGTTATCATCGCATTGCACTCTCTCCCTTTGGGCGACGACAAAGCGCAGTGACATGTATGTATGTAGTTCAAGAAAAATCAAATGCTTTAAAAACGTTTTCTTGTTAAGAGCTTATAAGACCCTCTTCTTAGGAGTCAAGTCGTGGTTTGAGGAGTTCGACGGGCAACAGCAAGAGAAACCATTTAAGAACTCAATGATCTTGTTGGCAAACGAAGAAGACGACGAAACGAAGACAACGACAAAGCGGCCGGTGATCGTGGGACTGGTTCAGTCAACTGTAGAGAAATGAAAAATGTTACTTGATGGAGGGCGATTGAGAAACTTACGCGGGGTGCTTACTTTTGGTTCTTAAAGTTTGTTTATTGGAAGAGAAGTGTTACTTTTTCTTGTTCTTTTGTTGTCACAGTAGGTAGATAGATAGTATTTTAGATAGGTATAGGTATATATAAACTGTGGGTAGACTACGTGAATATATATATAGGTATACATTTTAGTTACCATACCACGTTTTCAAATTCCGGGATTTACTTCATAAATAAAAAAAACTGTCAAAGTTTAGAAAATAAATTTTGTAAGAATTTATGTTACCTATTTGCATACAACGAAAAGCAGAACGTTAAGCAGTAACAAGAAAACATTTCAGTAGAAAACTGTACCTACATATAGTATGATAATAATCTTACGTAAGCGTAAACACCCCCGTATTTTGTATAAGTACAGAAAATAAAGTCCGGGAGGTAGCGACAGAAATGTCCGTCTCATTTTCTCAGGCTTCCAGCCTTAGTCTCCGAAAAAAAGACGAAATGCTAGCGAAAAGGTACCGTGTAGTGGAGAGGTTTCTCCACTCAGTGTTTATTCTGTTTTATACAGGATTCTCAGCAATTAACCCGATCGGTCCATAAGAGACAGCATATAAAAGCGTCTACAAATGTCCAGATAAATTTAATTTACAAAAAAAAAGACTTTAACAGCCACCAGAGCCCCGCAGGTCTTCAGGTGTCTTGTTAATTAATGAAAAAAATAACAACACGAGAGAACTTTCTTAATAAATTTAAAAAAACGATGTTTATTGCTTGAAGTTCTGATGCAGAATGATCTTTAAATTTTACATTAACATGGTCTATGAGATTAGAATAAATATGTTGTATAGAATTAACTGTTATTTTTATGGATTTACTCAGAGAGTACAAAAATTGACGAATCTTCGTTAAATGACAGCGACTCAAAATTATATTTGTACATACATTCATGAAAATGTAATAAATTAATGAATTAATTTTAACTTGAAATAATACTAATGAAAATAGTTTGAAAATGAAATCTTTTAAGTCAAATGATTAAAATGAAAATAAATGTAATTGATTTATTTACGTTAAACACAAATGTATACATATTAGTGAAGATGTAATTCAGTTCGTTACAACCGGAAAAATTTGTAAGTAGAGTTTCACCATATGTAAAAATAATAAAATTAAAAATATATGTACTTTACTAACAAAAAAAAATCTATTCTGTAATTATTATTATTACCAGGAAACCACACGAACAAAATTCAAATGTCAAAATTTGCCGATCATTTAATGTACCGGGCAATTAATTGTGTGCGAAAAATGAGTGGAGACAATGTGCAGACTTGCACCGGTAACGCAACCCACCATTTTACCATATATTTCGTCGCCGCAGCGTATACCGTTAAACGGAAAATTTCGGTTATGATTTTTTGTGTCATTTTTGGATAAGATTTTTTGTTTCACATCAAGTGCGTACTAATCTTTAGATGATGATTTTGCATGATGGTATAAAGATCCTGGGGTATAGCCCTATAGCATCATCGTAAGAACAGAAATAAGATTGTAAAATGGTTATCTTATAAAGCGTTAACATATCTGTTTACAGTTTAGCGAAGTTTTGTTCACATAAAATACGATGTAAGATAATATACTCTTACATAAGATAATCGAGTGCCCAATGTACATTTTAACCAAATTGCTGCAGGTGTTGATGTTATCCTCGCTATGTGATCCTGTACCTCGTTATCTATAACCTAACCACAGTATAAGAGGTAGCCAAAACATGCATTTTTACGACTCGTGGTAAAGAATCGAGTTAGCGCCTTCGCTCTTCTTTTTATTACAACAAATAAAGGTTTTATAAATAATTTAATCTTTTTTTCCTTTTTGTATGTTCTATTTTCACTGACATAAATTTATTGAAGACTTTGACAATCTACATACAGACAGACAGACGACGACTGAAATCACTCGGTTGCTCGAAGATATGTGTATGTAGATACTTTGGATGAGCTTTCGCATATTCAATGCCCTTTATTTGTTTTAAATCTCGAAGATTGTTTACCTAAGTTTATTCATACAATCTATACAATGACATACACAAATATACAAGATGTTTTTATTTTTAAATATTTCTGATTCTTATTTGCAATCAATATTTATACAAATTGCATTGTTTTTATGTTTACTTAGTTTCAAGCTTTCAAGTAGTGTAGAGTATCTTAAGTTAATATAGGAGCATTCGCAAGCAGCAAGTTAAATGCAAATATTTGTATTGCTTTTTGTTATTGCATTTCAGAATATAACTTAAGCAATTAAACAAAGGGCACGAAAAACTTTAACAGAACATTAAAACCATAAACAAACTAAAAATCCCCGATCCTAAATTGGTCGTAAAAGGCTGCTGGGGGGCTTTAAATTTCCCTTTTTTCAGTTTTTCGCTTTTAACTGAGAATATCCTACAATAAAAAACATAAAGTAAAAAACTAAAGGTAATAAAATTTTCCACAAACAGTTTTTTCGTATCTTCGATAGTTTCGGAGATATAAACCTTAGAATCTCGTTAATACGTGAACAAAAATAATCAAAAACGATTAATAATTAATTCTCCTTGCTAGTCTTATGATCAGTTTCATATTCTTTGAATAAAAATAATAAGTTATATAAGTTACCAGCAGTTCTATTCTGCACTAGTTCTATACTATTTTTTTTTTTTTTTTTTTGTGAAAACCAATTTTAAAGCATCGTCTGGCAGCCCTTCAACGCTGGAGCTGCTTAATGCAAGACTTGGGTATTTGAGAATGAGGAATCCATTATAGCCATTTTAATTTGTTTTGTTATTAAAAGTCTGATGGAAAAAAACTAAGGCCATTATTTATTGGTAACAAAAAATAGTGATAGATAACAGTGATGTGTAGTAATATTATAAAATTACGTAAGTAACAAATGTTTTGGTGGTAAAATCGATGAATCAATAATTCTTTAAAAAAGTAGAATAGCCCATTAGTTTTCGTTATCGAAACCCTCTTTTCCCATCCCCAACTGAATCACTGCTGGTTTTGTAAGTTTGTTCAAAGTAAATGATCTCAATGTTACACAAAACCTTTTCGCTCGATATAAAAATTCCGATGGGTATGACAAACGTGACTCATTTAGACAATCAAACTTGATATCCAGTTGTCTGTCCATATAGCTAATTTTCCTTTTAAAATATAAAATTTAGAAACAGAAATTTTGTAGGCATACAATTTAGCTCGTCTTTATTTAAATAAAATTTCTTTAAAAAAGTACAAATGAGTAACATTGCCTTAGCATTTGTTTTAAATTGTTTTGTTTTTTATTTTTTATTTTTTTTTCTTTATTTAAAATAAATTTAAAAATTATATAAAAATACATTTTTATATATGTATCTCGTTATTTAATTTTTTATTATCTAAAATTGCTTCTTAGTCTTTTATATAAAAAATATAATGTTTCTTAACAATACATATTTTATTTTTGCTTAAAACTAACATAAACGTTTCTATTAAAGACAGACATATTTTTTTTGTATTTTCATTAACATTTAAAATTTTTTCATTCATTTGTCATTATAACTGCACAAAATTCTTAAAAGAAAAATTTATGTTTTTTTAAATATATATAATATGTATGTCATTAAAGAAGACATTAATTTATTATTAAAAGAAATATAATCTATCACTAAAAATCTACAAAAAAAAATATTAATTATTTGTTCTTGTAGAATAGATATAATAATTAAATGATCACAACTCTTATTCAATAATTTATTTATTTATTTTTCTTTTGTCTTTCTTTTTGTATTACAAGAAAAAAAGGAAGTTTACATTTTTTTTCACAATTTCTCATTTTATTTTGTTTCGTTCGTTATTTTTTTTTGTTATTTTTTATCGTTTTATTCATTTTTTTACATTTTATGGAGAGACACTCCATTTTAATGTTCGTTAAATTTGATTATTTTTTTCTAGATAATTAATACCTACTGTTATAATATTTGTTTTTTTTTTTTTTTTTAAGTATGATGTTAAATTTAGTTGACATGATTTTTGTATGTTATTTTTTCTCACAATATTTTGAAAGATGCAACAACACTTATTTGACATTTGACGACACTCTAAGGAACCCCATATAAATATTTCCTTCAAAACTTTAGTTCTGGAAACGCTTGCCTGCAATTATTTCAAAGGAGAAAAAAAAGATCATAAGTATGTATCCTTAAAAGTATTATACAGGAATGGCAAACAAAATATAAAAATAAAGAAAATCAGAGCAAACAAAGGAAAGCAAAAATGTGCAAGGGGTAGACTCACTTTGATTCAAGTGCGTTTATTGTTGGCAGCAGATGTGTTGCAGGAATCTTTTGTTATAAGTGCGCTGTATGTATTGCTAGGAATCGAAATTGTAAATAATCGTGAGTATGACAACATGCGTTAGTAAATTTTTAGGAATTTTATCCTCACATATATAATTACGATCCCTATATAAATGACTTTGTTGTTTACACATTGTATTAAATTTTACATTTTCTTGGAATTTTGCATGGAATATGAGCTTTTTTCAGCAGTTTTTTTTTTTTTTTGTTTTACTTTCATAAATATAGCAAGTAACTGGCAGTATATCAAAATGGCAAAGGTTGTTTTGATTGAGATTTTTAAAGAATTCGTCATTAATGTTTTCCAACAGAAATTATTCTCGTATTCTCGCCCAACAAAACTATATTCGAAAAACAATCTACAAAAATGTATTTTTTTATATAATTCTTGATCATAAATTTAACCCCTGAATTCATTATACAAATATTGATCAATTCAATTTTGTAAAATGGCGCCCAACAAAATTTAATTTGAGGATTTCATGGAATTTTATTTTTTTTAAATCATGTTTGGACCAATACAATAATAATTGCGACTTAATAATTCCTTATATATATAGTTTGCTACAGAAAATTTCTTAGTTTAAGTTTTAAAATTGGCGCCCAACAATTATTGGAATAACTTTATTGAAGTCCGAATACAAAATGAAACTTATTATTATGAAGGTCTCCAATTCATACAATTTCATAAAAATAATATTACTATACAGTGGTTAAGGTCTCACATGCTGGGTAATTGACCCAATGTGATAACAGTATCTCATCAAAACAACTAACTCTCTTATTCTTCAGTTCTTTTTAAATAAAAAAAAACTATTCATAAAATAATAATTGTTGTCAAACGATCTTATCAGTAAACATTTTATGATAAGATATCAGCACTGGCGTGTTGAAAAATTTACAAATTATGTGTTGCAACTTTCAAATATAAATCGTTTAATACAATAAAGGTAAATCATATAACTTGTATCTATGATATGGCAGGCAATTTTTTTTTTTTTTGATGTAACCTAATAAATTTTATAGGACAAAATATGTAAAATACAATTCTTATGATTTTAAATAGTCAAAAAATATTATTTAAATTTTTTTGTATAATTCTTTTTTTTTTTGTTTTTAGTTTTATCATTTAGAATTTATGTTTTCATTTAAATTATGTCTTTTGTTCTGTTTTTTTTTCTTGTCTTTTCATTGCTTATTTTGTTTTGATTTATGATATGATAGATAATTGCACTATTCATGAATATGAAGAATAAAAAAAAATTACCTACTTAATTTCATATCGAAACCTAGGCAGGCAAGTTATGAGGCAAAAAGATACAAAATGAAAAAAAAAAAAACATTAATTTGGAATGATAATAATAATATTATTTTCCACTTAAATAAATTTATTTAAAATAAATATAATTTATTTAATAAATTCGAAATCTACTACAGTCGTGCAATTAAATATATGACCACCAAGTATTATTTTTTTTTTCTAGCAAGCTACCTGTTTCGAAATGGCATAAGAAAGATGAAAAAATAAAAAAAAAAAATATAAAGATAGGCTGAACACAGGTAGCTGCTGAGTGGAAGGAGATGTATTGATGCTTTATCTTGTCGATTTATACCGCGATGACTTAAAAATCTGGTAAAACCAGTTTATCCCTTTTAAATATATTTTTTTCATCCTTTATATAACATACTTCATACCAATACATTGAAAAAAAATAAAGGTATTTCATGCCATGGAATGATGCACATCTTTTGTGCAGAAAAAAAATAAGTATCTCAAAGGGTCTTGCTCGTCTCGGATCTGAGAAAATATGCATGGATGAGAAAAGGTTAGCTGCTCTTGGTTTGTTCTGTAAAAAATTCGGCCATGTTGGTTTTGAGAGAGAGTTTATATGTTAACAAAAGAGCGAGAGAAGATACGATTAACCAATACATACACACGATAAGTATAATCAAATAATACAAAAAAAATAATATTGAGCGTAATTCAGGGGAAACTGGTTCCGAACTTAAATGAATTGCTGAATTGAAATTTAAAATAGATTCTGCGCTACTTTATTACTCTCCCCAAAAAAATTGGTATAAAATATATAAGTTTGTGTAAGTTAGTATCTATATGGAAGTATTTCATGCTCTCCCTCTGTTTGTTTGATGTATTGACAATTTTTCTTTTTATGCTACTTTTTTTGAGTTTAAAATGAACAAACAAAATGTATAATTTTTTTTTGTTTTAAACAAATGAATATGAAAATTAGAAAATAATAATCCTTTTTGTTTTGTATTCTTTACACTGGTGGATCCTTTCCATCAAATTTATTAGATAAGTCCGTTAGAATTTCTCTATAAATCAATGGGTCGATATTTTTTCCAAGCTGATACAACAGGAACCAATCTCCGATATTACATTTCTTAGCTATTAATTCAACTTCGTCATGGTGGGATAGACGAGATCTTGCACGGAACAGCAACAATCGTAATTTAGGTAATGCTATTACAGCAACACGATAGACTAAGGAAATTCCCGAGAGAATGCTCAAAATTATAAACCAGAACCATAGGAATACATAGATTTTTTCGTTGACAATATTAAGTGGTAGCACACAGAGTCCATCGAACTTCTGCACTGATCCGGATGGACCATATTTATGGAATGTACATTTGGTAACTTTGGGAAAGACTCTGGCCATTGGATCGATACGTTGATCCGGTTCCATTTCGGTGAATTTGAGTACATCACTGCCGTAAGTTGAGAATTCACCATCGAGGAAATAATCGACAAAGAATATTTGAAGGATAACGTTGCAAAAGTTGAGAGCTTCACAGGTGAAGAAGCGGTATGCGTAGAAATTGTGATTGTTTAAATTGCCATGGAAATAGTCGACAAGAATTTTCTTGCGATCATTTTTACATTCTTCATTGACAATCGGTGAATTGAGATCCATAACGAGCATCTTTAAGCGGCCACCCTCCCATGATTTCCACAGATAACGTGGCACATAGAACATAATGGCCTGGAAGAAGAGCACAAAGCACACCCACTGGTAGTATTTGTGGTATTTGACTTCGTCTTCGCCTTCGACATGACTTCCTACACCAGGTTGAACCACATCACGACCAGTTATTCCCGTAAGACGCTCTGGTACTGTGAATGTTGAATAGATCCAGCAATACGTATCCATAACGCCTAGAGGTATTTCATCGACAATGCAATCAATAGGATCACCAATATACTGTCGAGAGGTAACCAGCAATGAAAAGGCAACTAGAATGATCACGGTGGCTTTGTAATGCAAACGAAAGACATTGTTGTCGATGCAGACTTGGTCGATTTTCAAGAGCCCCTTGACGGAGCCGAATACATCAAACATCGCGACGGTTGATAATTTTTATTTCTTCGAGTCGGATAAATAAACAAAACAAAATTCGACGCGCGACAAAATGAATTAAGAATTTTTGTTTCTCTTTTGTAATTCCAAAAAGATACTTAAATAATTTTTTTGTTCACTTTACTTTTTTTTTGTATCTTTAACACTCGCAGTAACTTTTTTTTTTTCGTTTTGAAGTTAAATCATTTTTTCTAGAGACTTTATGCTTAGCACAACGGAAATCACTTTATCAACATTTTAATGAACAAAATTTCTTTATCACTTTTTCTTTATTTTGTTTTCAAATTTAAAATTGAAATAAAAAAAACAATGCACTTTATTGTTGTTGTTGTTTTAGGTATATCTCTATTCACGGTCACAAATTTATGAGCGCTTTACTTATGACCGCAGCGCACAGTCCGAGTACTAAACCTTAACTGGCCAACTATTACATTTGCTATCAACGACTGAAAGGTTGAAATGGTATTGAGAAACTCACCCACGGAATATAAAATACTAAAGCCAATCTCCCGCTCTACTCTATAACACTATAGCTTTGTAAACGGTTAAAGGTTTATAAGCGAGCTCTCTTTGTTTGGTATAACCACTAATACATAAATAATATGGTATAAATGTTGATCGTTTGGTTAGTGTTTTATTTGATGGGGAAATTTACGATATTCTTTTTCTAAAACAAAACAAAGTGATCTCCCTACGAATTTTATACCATTCAAGTTTGATTGGTCTAAATTTGAGGAGAACCCTCGTTGGAGAAAAGAGGGAATACAAAGTACGCTCCTCTCGCAATCACATGTTGATTTTGTATGCCTCCTGGCCTGCCTCATTAGAGAGAACAAAATGTATGCTTGTGTTTTTGGTAAGGTTTTAAGGTTTACAGGTACCTACAGCACTAACTTAACTTAATTTTTCCTATTTAAATTAACCTTTTTTTTTTAAATTTGCATTTAAATTAGCGTAAACAATTAGTAATGCATCAAAATATTTCAATTAATTCAGGTAAATCTAATGATGGAAAGATAATTATTCAAAATTGATTGATAAGAATTATCAACATAAGTGAATGATAAGTTTGTCTAATTGTATGTGAAGCTAATTGAAAAACAATAGAATCTATTGATAAGGTTTCTTGTTAAAACCTATTTATCAAAGTGTTACTTAATTGTTACTTTTGTAGGTACAATGAGTTTCAAAGTTACTTTAGAACACTGAGTACCTACCCAAATTTATTTATATGTTTATTAACACCGTCACACACAGATACCGTCGATACCGAGACATTTCTAGTTCTAGATTCTACGTTAAGATATACCTACACTCATTGTCTGACTTTCGTTTTGATAATTTTTTTACAAGTTTCACTATATTACTTTAAGAAACATTTAAGAATTATAAAGCGTTCACATTCTTTCTTAAAAATAAAGATATTGTTACGGAGATAAAATGCGCAAGTTGGCAGTTCAATAGAAGGAATAAAGAAGCTAATTTTTTTTTGTTAAAATCTCTTTAAATGGGAATATCATTACAAATATGTAGACGGATGGAATATTTGGAAACAGAAACGTTTCCACCTTTTCATATAAATATAGCCAACTTCTACTATCACCTTCTTACTAACTTACTTACTTACTTAAGGTGGCGCTACAGTCCGGAATGCACCAGGGTCTCAAACAACAAGCTTCTTCCAGACTGCTCGGATTCTAGCTATAGCTGCCTTCAGTTTTGCACGCCAAATTGGTTGAGGTCCTTTTCCACTTGAGTGCGCAACCTCCTACGCAGTCCTTCTATACTGCGCCGTTCCACGGGGTTGGATTCATTCGCTCTATGTGACCGAGCCACCTTAGTCTTTGGCCGTCTTTGGTCAGTGTCGCTATACAACCCGTAAAGTTCGTTGTTATATCTTCGTCTCCATTGCCCATTTACGCAGATAGGCCCATAAATGACACGGAGAATTTTTCTTTCAAACAGCCTAAATCGTTTTCATCCACCTTTAGTAATGTCTATGCTTCTGCACCATAAATAAGGACCGGAATGACAAGTGTTTTATAAAGGGTCACTTTATTTGCTCGACAGAGGGCTTTGCTCTTCAGTTGATTTCTTAGCCCAAAGAAACAGCGATTGGCAAGATTAATTCTTTGTTTAATCTCAGTACTGGAGTTATGCACTGAGTTGATAGCGGAGCCTGTAGGTACGTACACAAAGTCTTTGACCACATCAAAGTTATAGCTGTCTATATGATGCCGTTTTATCCAAGACGGTCGGTGTTGGATGTCCTTTCTTGTTGATAGAATATATTTCGTTTTGTCCTGATTCACCGTTAAACTACATCTTTCTTGCTTCCTTCTCAACGCTCACGAAAGCACCACTGACATCACTTGAACGCAAGTAATTGGATGGACTTTTGAAAGGTTGTACCTCTGGTGTTGCACTATTCTTTCAAGGATGATGTTAAACAAGTCGCATGACAGCGCATCGTATTGTGTAAATCTTTTTTTGACATCAAAGGTATCGGTGAGGTCTTTACCGACTGAATTCTCCATCGTCATCCTGCACAAACGGACGAGTTTGGTAAGGATGCCAAAAAAAGAAATTGCTCTGTATATTATACTGTATAGCTCGTCTCTATAGATGCTGTCATAGGCGGCCTTGAAATCAATGAAAAAGAGGTGGGTATCGATTTCAAATTCCTGTCTTTTTTCCAAGATCTGCCGTATTGAGAATATTTGATCGATGGTAGACTTTCCTGCCACACTAATCTAGACCAATCAAGTTGTTGATCAATGGCTTCAGGCGTTCACACAGTACGGCAGAAATGCGATGTTAAGAAGGTTAATGCCCCTGTATTTGGTGCAGGCCAGAGGGTCGTTTTTCTTCAGGATCGGGCAAACATCGGGTATGCTTTCCTCCGACCATATTTTGCAGATGAGCTGTTGCATAATCCTAACCAATTCATCGCCAGCTGCTTTGAACAGCCCGCCCGCAAGGCCATCAGCTCTAGCAGCTTTATAATTCTTAAGTTTAGATATAGCTATCTTCACTTCATCTAGGTCGGGTGGGCAGAATGGTTGGCCTGAGTCTTGCAGGTGGAACGCTGCAATCAGCATAGGAGCGGAATTGGGTTCATCATCGCCGTTGTATAATTTGCAGAAATGATCATTCCATATCTTCAGCACCGACTGAAATTCTACTATGATGTTCCCATGACGGTCCTTGCAAGCTTCGGTTCGGGCCTTGTAGCCTTGTGATGTTCTTTTAACTATTAGGTAAAACTTCCAAACTTCATTGTATTTCCTCAATTGCGCGCTTCTAATGTTCCTTCTTTTTTCTTCTAAAAAGTCGGTGTTCCTCTCTCCTTTTTTGCACGTAGAGCTCTCGCGCTGCTCTAGCCTTTCTTTGTAGCGCCGGCCGCTTCATCGCACCAGGGGTTTCGTTGTGGTGGTTGTGTTAATCCGAGCAAATGCTTGGAGGTTGCGGCATAGGACTAGTTAAAAGTATGCGAGTGACTCGATCGGAAAAGGACTTTGCGACCTCTTGCGATTGTATTTTGACGTTAAAGATTTGTTCTGAATATCCTTGGCTACAACGAGGTAGGGCTCTCACCTTCACGACCTGGTGACTCCTGACTCTTCAATACTTAACATACTTGAAAGTTAAGTTTATCCTTTTTGCGATTGCGGTTAATAAAAACTTTGTTGTAATAAGTATGCAATTTGCACCTTCCAGAATTCTTAAGGGAGCATGGCGTTCCACAAATCAATGATTTGACCAATTTATTTTGAATACCTATCGCGCTTTGGAAATAATCAACCATGTCGGATGTCTGAAGCCAAATCCTCTTTAACATCTAACTTATTATAAAAGGAATTATGAATTTCGTTTCTTTTATCAGTATTTCTCATTTGCCCAAGTCTTTAAGTTCACCACTACAAGAGTTTTGGGTATCTTCTTCCTCGTTAAATATATGATATAAACATTGGTTTAAATAGAACCAAAAATAAATTTCTACATATATTATGTAGATGTCTGTGGATACAAAGTCAAGATCGACTCCAACTCATTTCCACAACATTCCAAAATACCTGGTATTTCTTACTTATCATGGTTCATGGTTAAAGATAAACATTCGAACAATGTATCATTTTATCAAACCAACATCGGCTTCGAACACTTTTATTCAACAGGTATTTCCCCTTCCAAACGGCTAAGATCCGTTTTTTTATGAATTTGACATCTTTTGTAGAGACAATCAAAGAAACTATTGAGTCATATAACTTTCAATATAAAATGGTGTTACTCATAAGGTGAATCTTTGTTTTTAAAATGAAACGTCATAACAATTCAAAAGGAATCTTAAATGACGGTAGGTACATATACC
Source organism: Baccha elongata (assembly GCA_951217065.1). Classification (NCBI taxonomy): domain Eukaryota; kingdom Metazoa; phylum Arthropoda; class Insecta; order Diptera; family Syrphidae; genus Baccha; species Baccha elongata. The sequence continues at coordinate 36,955,286 of OX578272.1, forward strand.
ATACTGGCACGTGATTTAAATGACTATCTATTTGACGACAAATGGGTTGTTGGTTATATGATTTGTGTATTTTAAATTGCTAGCTGCTATAGCTTGACGTGCTTTAATTTATGATAGTAAAATAAGGTCATTAAGATATAAGTTATAAGTGAGCACTGAATCTTAAACTACTATAAAGCTTAAATTGAAATTAAGATGCAAATTACGATTTAAGAGCAAGAAAACTATTTTGCTTCCTTTTTTATACATTCTCTGTATGGTTTTTGGTTATAAATATATAGTAAAATCTTTTTTTTTTTTGTATTAGTATACTTATAGAATATAATCAAAAGAATATATAGCGTTCGTATCGCCCCTATCCCGTATCGCTAAAAAAGATTATGAGAATTATAATTTTTGATATGCGCTCATAGCTTATTATTACTGGATTACAAATTAATTATTATTAAATATTATGGATTACACTCTTTTAGAGCGTGCTTTCATTGTAAATAAAATGTTACGCAACCTTGACATTAATAAAAGTAAAACTGAAGTAAGATTTGGTTTATGTACTTATCAGCAATGAATTACACTCTCTAAAGTTTAAAGTTAGATGTCAGTTAAACAAACATATGTACAATTTTCAATGAAATACAAAATTATAATCTTTTAAAGTAAATCTTTTAAAGTTTATTATCAATTTCAGAATTTATGAATTGTTTTGATAACAAAACAAGCATTACATAATTTGAAGGAATTTAAAAGACTATCATTGAATTATGCTTCGCAACATTTTCAACTATAAAACTTTTTATTATATATTTAAAGATTTTCTATTAAACTCATTTTTTAGTTTGTAATTGCTCAGTTTATATTTTTAAGATCTCCAAGATCTCTGTATGCTATGAATATGAGGGTGATTTTACGAAAAGTGGAATAAAATGCTCATAATTCCGTAAAAATTTTTGTTTGAAGCTTTAAATCGTACAAATTAATTCTAGTTATATGTTAGAATGTCCTCGAACACTATTGAAAATATTTAAAAAAAAAAGATGGTCAGGGGAATGAGATGTTTGTTACCAGGGGACTGATTAAAAACAATTATATCTTATAAATTATCGCTTATTCAAATCAAAATATGAATTTTGATTTAAATGGCAGAAACAACTGATCGATATCATCATGATTTTTCGTGATAAGAAAGCCTTATCTTTGACCAAAATTGACTCTGAAAGTGCTTATAAAATAGGTTTTCATATCGCCGTTAAAAAGGTATGTTGGATCATAGATTTTAGATTGCATAGCAAAACCCTTGGCAAAACCCGTTAAAATGCATCATCTTTTTAAATAAGCTTTTTCGAATTTTTTTTAAACGAATTTCTATGGCAACAAATCAATCTATAAAATTTTATCAAAATCGATGGTATTTTCCTCGAGAAAAATGGAATAATCGTTAATAAAAAAAAATCTTGCCATAAGAATAATTTGAATTATGTTTAAAGAAAATAACCCTAACCGTTTATGTAGTAGGGTTCGATACATCCAGTCAAAAAGAATTACCAGACCTGTTTTTTCGTCATTTCTGTTTTTTTTTAGGAACGCATAACTTCCCTCATGTATAAAAAAAATTGAGATAAGAATCAAACATGACATTACGATGATAGCGAAGTCGAAAAAAGTGGTTCTGGAAATTTTGTCTGTCTGTCTGTCCGTCTGTGAGTCTGTGTATATCAGCACCTACAGCCTTAATCGATGGTACCGATTTACTTCAAATTTGGTATGTAGGGTTTGTAGACTATTTCTTAGAGGAGAAATTGAAATTTTTTTTAGCTCAAATAATAACGGTACCTGCCATATAACGGTTTTGAAAAAGCTTAATATTCTCAAACACGGCTGCAACGATTTCTTCAAAAACATTACAGATGGTTCATATTTTTTTTTTGTCAAATTGCAAAAAAAAATGTTTCAAGCTTATTAACGGTACCTTCAACAGAACCGTTATTTTCTTCTTGAGCTATCTCGTGAACGAAAAAATCGATTTTAATTTAAATTTTTTTTTGTTTAAAAGACCAAAATGACCTTATAAAACTTCGATACCAAACTTTTGAAAAAATTCTAAGTTTAAGTTTTAATTTATTTTTCCGTAAATTCAATATTTGTAAAACGGCTTTACTAAAAACTTTTATTTTTTGTGCATAAAATGCAAACCATTTAACACTTTAAATGTAGGTTTTTTTTAATTTGTAAATTTTTTTTTATAAAAATTATTAAGTTAACATCGATTTATTTAAAAACCGCTTTGAATTATTTTTTTGTTCAACTGGCATTCAGGCAACAAAATTGTCTGCATTGATTTGATTTTCGTTTGAATCTTCTAAAAAGTAGATTTAGCACTTTTAAAAGCAATTCCCATGTATTGTTTCTATTTTTCATTTATGTTAAAAAAAATTATTATATTTATTTCTATTAAATTTAATTTTTTTTATGAAGTAACTTGCTACAAGAGCAATTCTCTTTGCGAAAGCTGTCATTTCTAAGCAGAACCTACACGCACTATCTTTTCGTCGCATCTTAAGCGAATCATCCTATAATCTACCCCTACGATCTAGATGCTGGTTGCTCAAGGAAATGATAATTTCTGGAAAAACAAATATGTGCCGATGGTCATAGATTCTGGATATGAACGAAAGAGTTAAAACAAAACACCAGATGTTCAGAGGAGTCACAGAAAAAAAAATCCCAATAAAATTTGGTGTAAACCAAGGAAGTGTCTTGAGTCCTTTACTTTTTATATCAGTCCTTGATTTTCTGCTTGAAAATAAAATGATGGACCTTAAAGGTCACAAACTGTTGTATATGAAAGCACATTGAAGGCAATTACCAGAAAAGTTAAATTTTCCAAAAAAATATCATTTCTGTTGCAAAGCTCTTTAATTTTAGTATGCCACCACTGCTCTAACAACGTTACTAATTTGTGCATCTTAACACAACCTATCTAAGTTTCACTCTATTATCAATCGTTGGACATGTGCACGAAAAAATAATTGTCTATATGTAAACAAAACCATTGTACATATTTGAACAAAAAAAAAACTAGAATTTCGATTCATAACTCTTAAAACTTAAAAAAAAAATAATAAACATAAGTTATGCAATAAAATTAATTTAATATTCAGTGCGACACGTTCAATATTGCCAAAGAAAAAGCAAATTCAAACACTGCTGCGTGACACTATAACCACACAATTATTCGTCAAGCTGATCTGGTCGACCGTGTTAATTGCGAAACAAAAGTCTTATGTTTCATCAATATTTTTATTGTGACTCATTTTTTGTGTATTTAACTTGTTCAACAAAAAGTGTTTGGTAAATCAGTGTGACCAGTTTGATTTGTATTATTTAAATAGGCTAAGAAGGATTTCAAAAAATATGAGGAATAAAAGTTCAGTTTTCAATGTGACAAAGGGGAAAGATCTGTGTCGAAAAAGATATCGATTTAGACCACTATCTGGTTGGTTGGATATAAGTTAAACCCTTTAATTATGAAGAAGAAGACTTTATTACCAAGACAAGAAAATTCGACTCAACGGTGGATGACCTATCAATGGTTAAATTTTGTGTGCACTTGCACTCATCGTGATGGAAAATCATTGGTCTTTTTGATTTGTTTTCCTAAACACCTCTCGCAAATAAAAGGTGGGCTTATGTGCCATTCAGAATTCACCATCCTACGTTGTAATAAAAACAAGAAGGCGCTATAATGCTTGACAACTTTTTTCTTCGAAAAAAAGTGACCACTTCTTTTGAACGCTCCGTGGGCGAACAAGCCCCCAGCGGGGGTTGGGGGAGTAGTTTAAGTATACCTTCCAACGGTTGCGTACCTGAATACCTCGAAAACGCGGTGTCGTCGTAGAAAAATGAAGGGCTCGACTGAGTCGCACAAACTTGCTCTTATATTAAATTACAAACGGGATATATGAAATTTTGTACTAAAAATTCTAAATCCATATCTTACATAGATTCAAACCCGCATGCAAAAAATTTTCTTTACTAAATATGAGTTTAAAAAAAATTAAAAAATCGTTCAGCGGTTTTCGAAAAAATGTTTTTTTTTTCTTGTATGAAAGTTTGACGAACTAAATTTATTGTAACTTAAAAATAAATTTGATAAAAATCCGTCAACAGGTTTTTCAAATACTGAATTCACAAATTAATAATTATTTATAACTTAACAAAAACATTTTTGTAAAATGTTGTTTAAAATAGTTACAGCAATTTAAGTATTGAATTTCGTCCAAACCTAAGAAGCCGTTATCGAGATAGTCGAAACTTAAAAAATTCGTTATAAGGCAGGTACCGTTAAAGGAATTTTTTTGAAAGTTCCCTTTCTACTTAACCTTCTACATCTTATTACACAAACACATGTGAAATTTGGTTAAAATCGTTAAAGGCGTTTTCGCGTAAGGTAAGACTTACAGTTTTTTTTTTTGTGCAACTTAAACCGATCACCCTGTATTCTTAAAAGGATTTTGATTGTCTATACTACAACTTTTGCATTCACATCTTTATGTTTAACAAATGCCCAAACATTTTTTACTTGCTTAATATGGGAAGTATTCATGGTTTTGTGTTTATCAAATTTGGTGATTCCCTAGAAAACAAATTTGAATTTTAGTTTTAGCCCGATTATAACGGTTACAAACATAACGCTTTCAGTTTTTTTCAAAATTTTCTCGAAAACGGCTGTAATAATTTTGATATAATTTGTTATACATAAATGTACATTTTTTTCAAATTTGAACATATATTGATAACAGCTTAACTGATATAATTCAAATTGGCTATGGTATTAAAGTTAGACATTTAACACAAGGTGTCATTTGAAGTTTTTGGCTAAAGAAACGATTACAAATTGATGTCCCCTTTTTGCCATTTTTTGATATTTTTCGCCCTTCAATATAATTTAATAAATTTAATTTGTGGTCGTAGTTTGCTACAAATGCAAGTTCGTGCGACCGAGTAGCGCATTTTATTTTCTTTTTCTTTTAGGTCTTAAAATAACGTTACCTTTACCAAAAATTTAATTTTTTTCGAAAAAAAATACGATCGAGTTTTCTAAAATTATATATGAGTGATTTGTTGCCAACGGTGATGTCTTTCATCTAATTTTTTTTCCGAGGAAGCTTATTAACGGTATTTGTATATCGTTTTTTTTTGTTTATTTTGTTTCAAAGATCAATCAGCAACCAACTAATTCTTCACTCCTTTCCAAATGAAGGTTTATTATATGATTTAGTTTTAGCATCAGTTTATTTTAAGTGGACTTTTCTGAATTATTTTTCAAAATTAAAGCGTTAAGTCTTCTACTTGGTTGAATATTTTTAATATTAAAAAAACTTTAAAATTACAATTAATTTAATTTTTATATGAGTATATAGAATTTGTATCATTATTTATTTTTATTTCTTTGTTATTAAATTATAACTATATATATATAATCCTGAGTAAGATGGTCACACTTATAGTAATATGAAACTTTTCTTCAAGGAAGTTTTAAACTAATCAATAACAAAAAAAAAACCCTTTCTGATGTTGACTTTTTTTTATAGTCTAATTTAATAAATTTTCTACGAAATCTTTACCAGAATGTGTTTCTTTTTTGTTGTCCGTTTTCCAAATTATTTGCCAGAGAAGTAGGAAGACATAAAAACTACCTGTTAACTGTGTTTGTTTTTTTTAATTAACTGTCGACCACCTCATATATAAAAATTGTTATGGAAGATACTGTGGACCGCAAGTTATGCGAAATTGATGAATATCTGCAACAGGATTTATCGACCTTGTCTGAGAATATCGAATTACAAATCAACTCTATACGGCGAACTGTAGACAATTGGAGCGTTACACCTTTCGAACAGGCACGTCTGACTAAACCACACGTTCTATTGACGTTATTTATTAATCTAACTCGTCTAATGACTTTGTTCGATGGTGCGGTCTTTTATATATATATTTATTATATATATTTGTTACCTGTATCGAGTTGAATAAAAATCCCACGAGTCTTGAAGTAATGAAAGAAAAAATGCAGGTCAAATGCTTGAGAAAGGAGAATCAATAGTCTGCTGACCTGTTTTTATATGTTGAATTCTAAGAACCTATCGTATCACTTTTCAAATAGAGCTATTGTGGATTCCAATTGAAATCTTATCGATTTCTATTTAGAAGTATACGTAGGTAGTTGTACAGATCAGTGAAACAGCTTTGAATGAAGCAGAGAGACACGAAAAGAGAAATTTAATTTTAAAACAGATGTCTTGAAACGATCACAACTGATTGACGTAAATTATTTTTGCTACGCATATTAACAGAACAGAAGGAGATGGATAAAATGGTTTTCCAGAGGAATTTTGCTCTTTTTACAGGGTGACCCATAAAAACATTCATCTAATCTATTATTCTTTAAAATGAAATTGGTCTAGTGACTTCTTGCGTTCTTTTACATTTACATTCTTCACGGCGAAAGATTCAACCGATTAAGTAGTTGTCGCACGCTTGATGCTTCTTTTTATAGAGCTTTGACCTCAAAAAACCAAAAAAAAAAAAACAAGTTTTAAAAATTCAAATCAAGTTATCTTGCTAGCCATTAATGTAAATTTCCGAAACAATACATTAGGCGACTTGGAAACTCATCCTTTGAACTATCTATATAAGCATGTGAGCTGTGTCTGTATGCGGTTGCACCGTCCTGTTGAAATCAAATGTCATTTATGTGTTCAAATCATAAATTAGTGGCACTAAAAACTCGTTGTTCATGGTTCTGAATCTGAGAAGTACCACTGATTAGGCATTTGGTCCCACTGATAAGTTTTTAGATTATAGACTTTATGACTGTCCAGTCATTTAAGTCCGTTTGTGTGCCGTCTTTTTCCAAAATTCAGATGGTATTTGGTACGTCGGGCACAATCGCTTTCACATTTTTTTTTAATTTCTACTTCTTTGATTAATCATGTGGAGCACTTCTGTATTGTTTCGTGCGGCTGTCGTGGAAAACTGTTAACTTACAAAATCAATTAGACTATTACAGTACTGTCCCAGTCCCTACGTGTGAAGAATTTTCTAGTTATATCTACAAGAAGTCGGCCATGCGAACATTGCTATATGAACGTTGGCATTTATCCTTTTTTAAGCAGCAATAGTTAGGATAGTTTCGACTGGCTAATTTCGCATGTCGTAGTTCCAGAAAAGCCTGGTTTGCTTTTATCAATAATATCTTATAAATTATCACTTACTCAAAACAAAATATGAGTTTTTATTTAAAAAGCCGAAGCAATTGATCGATATCAGCATGATTTTTTGTGATAAGATAGCATTATCTTGGACCTAATTGACTCTACAAGTTCTGATAAAATAAGTTTTTATAGCTTCAATATCGCCGTTAAAAAGTTATGTTGGATCATCGATTAAAGATTGCATAATATAGGAAAACCTTCGACAGAACCCCCCGTTAAAATGCATCATCTTCTGAAAATGTCTCAGACCTCTGAATGGAATTTTAGTCCTTTTTTTATAAAATTGCCAGGGGACTAAGTTTTTTAACCATTTTTTAACCAAAAAACATAAAAACGTTTAATTTGAAAGAACAAAAAACAGAAAATATATTATGGTTTTACTTAGCCTATAATAATACTTACAAATATGCCTACTTACATACACAAATTATATAACACTCACCAGGGGACTGACAAAAAAATTGGGGGAGGGTATGATAACTGTTGCGCTAAGAAATGATAATAGATTTTTGTAGAACACTTCATTCTAAGCATTTTTTACTATGGGTGGGAGGGGTCTTTTTCCTCCCGTTTGGGCAGGAGGGGTAATTTCATGATTTTTGGTGCCACAGTTATCATACCCGTGCTAAAAATGGACAATCCACGACCTCTCGCACTAATGTATTTCTTAAAAGTGACATAACAAACCGGCCCGAGATTATAAACCGAGATTACTATGGTTGGGAAGGGTCTTTCTCCTCCCGTTTGGGCAGGAGGGGCGATTTCATGATTCTTGGCGCCACAGTTATCATACCCGTGCTAAAAATGGACAATCCACGACCTCTTGCACAAATGTATTTCTTCAAAGTGACATAACAAACCGGCCCGAGATTTAAAACCCAATTTTGCTTCAACGAGATTCGATACTTGATATTCCCTGAGATGGGTCTTAGATCTATACCGAAGTTCTTGATGTTTTTCATGGAACTGATTAAAAATGCAGCGGACAAAGTTTAATAACTTTTGTTTGCAATAGAATGAATAGCTAACTAATATTTATCTATTTTCTTTTGTGGTATTTGAGTTTACAATGATGAGTTTTGTTTTATTGTGGAAACTAAAATAGAACAGCACCAATGATTTTTTTAATTAAAACGGGATTCTGTGCCAGGGGACTGAGAATTGGACCCTTTAAAGAATTTTTTGAGCGAGAACAAAAATTTTGATCTGCACGATTTTAATTGGGCATATAAAGGGTTATCCAATAAGAGGTGTTATTTTGAAAAGCCCGCTATATCGGTAGCTGTCACTTTTGAAGCTGTCATTTTTTGACATTTGACAAGTAGAAACTACGCCATTAATAAAAATGGAACTTTACCCGCTTCAACAACGCATTGAAATTATTAAAATTCACTGGTGAAAATTTGGCACAGACGGTTCGTAAAACTAAAACATTTTTGAGTCGTCGTGAAGCACCTTGTCGGACCGCAATACAGAAATTGGTGGACAAATTCGAGCTGTTGGGACAAGTTAGTGATGTGAAGAATAAAACCCGTGCACGTCGCTCAAGAACAACTGAGAATATTGCTGATGTAGCCCAAAGTGTTGAAGAAAACCCAGGTTTGTCCATTCCTCGTCGTTCTTTGGAATTAGGCATTTCACAAACGTCATTACACCGTATTTTGCATAAAGACTTGGGTCTTAAGGATTATAAAGTTCAGTTAACACAAGAACTCAAGGCGGCTGATCATCAACAACGTCGTGTCTTTGCTAATTGGGTCCTTGAATATCAAAATAAGACCTCTTATTGAAAAACCCTAGATTTCGATTAGATTTATATTTATAAAAAAAAAATAATAGAGTGAATGAATTCCATGGTTTCAAATTGTTGTCGCGGACATTGAAAATTCCATCGTTTGTAGAATCAATCATTAGCATATATTTATACGAATCAGAATGACTGAATTCAATATGAAATTCCTTATAAATTTAAATGAGGAAATTATAATAACAAAATTTTTTATCTTTGGAAATATCATATCATGTATTTGTGTTTTTAATAAAGTTCTTCAAGTAAAGTAATAAACTAAGTGATCCTTTAACTATAACTTGGGGTTTTGTGTAGACAGCTTATTGTTTCTTTTAAACACTCATCAATGTCAATTGAATTCTATAAAACTTTCAGAAGTTCTATGAGTATCTTAACCATATTTAAACAATTATTAAATTAAACCTACCACAAAACTAACAAACGATGATTGTCCTAAATTCAAAAGAATATTAAAAATTAATGAAAATTGTATACTGTTTCTATTGAAAGATAACTTTAATGGTTTTGACATCATTATCTAGATGTTGAAACCATTTTTATCAAATTAGATTACGCAGATACTTATTGTGGTTGTGATTGCGAACGATGACTTGTTATAATGTCTTTATCAATCGAAACTAAAAGTTTTACTTTGCAGATAAGCAACAAAGTTTTCGTTCACTATTCAAAGTTTGTGATGTAAGTTTTGATTCCAAGTAATGTATGTAGATAATGTAGGTATCAATTTTGTATTAATAAAAAAATAATGTCCATTAGAGTTGTTCAAATTGACTTTAACATATTAATAATTATTCACAATGATCGTGTAAAATCTACTTTAAGCTTGAGGCGATTTTACTAATGGAAAACCACTAAAAGGTGTGTTTTTTTAATAAGCCAAAGATTACCATAACTATCTTTGTATTAAAAATGTTTAAGTTAGATTGGCTAGCAGCAAGTTTGTATTCGTATGTCGCATTTATTAAAACATATGGAACATCTATCATACTGAACCATTAATTTTTTTTTTATGTTAAATATTCATCATTTAATGATTTAATCTAATATTATAATTTATAAGAGTGTGTTCATTCAACGATTTGAAAAAATTAAAACTCGTTTTATAAGTTGTATTCTTAGTTTTGTAAATTAATAATTTATATATTTTATTTCGACGCGCTTCGGTCATTGATCATCGACTATATTTTAAAAACGAATTTAAGTCCTTTATTTAGATTTGTTGATTTGTTAATGATGATTAAAAATAAAGGGCACGACTTGATCGCACAAACTTGCTCTTGTGACAGCCCAACAAACAATTCAAATGCGAAATGTGATCTTACGGCTACGATGCTCAATTTAAACACCATACGAAATTTTCTTTATGTGAATTTTAAGATAAAAAAAACTGAAATGCATACTTTTTTGGGCTTCTCTCTCATCGTAATGTCACATGTACGATTAAATTTTGTTTTACACCAAACTTGCCCTATTAAAGAAAGTCAAAATTTCATTTCTACATCGTAATTTCCAAGGGGTCATGAGGTCCTGAAATCATAAAAAATATAATATAACTTTTGATAAAATTCAACTTGAATGTTCATTTAATTTAAATGTTTAGCATGGCACCAGAGTGTGACTTTTTATTTTCTTATTTTAGCACAAAATACAAGCTATAATTTTGTTTTGCACCTTTTGTTTATCACTCGTATGTATAACGTTTGAAAAAATGTTTGAAATTAAAAAAAAAGGGAGCGGTGAATTTTATAAGGTCACTAGCTAACTCGACTGGAGTTCCTCGGTAAACATAATTTGTCTTCATTTCGACAAAAAGTCATCATCTATCATCAACTATAGCTAAGAACTATCCAGGTGCACCGAACCGCTTACCAGACCAAAAATTACGAACCACAAAGATGTTACGATGGTCGATATTCTGGTATAGGTTACAGCATCCCTTGGCTTATATCCCATACATTAGTACCGCGATAATAAACGTTTTATTTTGCATAAAACGTTTATTATCGCGGTGCTGTGTCTTCTTTTCTAAGAGAACATTTCGATACTAAAATGTCTCTTAATCCCTAAAAAAGAGCGGTTTGCAAGAGTAGATAATTAAAGCTTGCTTCGTGTATTGTTTAAGTTGATCTGCATAAGCAATTAGATACCTTCATGAAAGAACTTTGGAAAATTGTACCTATTATGTTGACCTCCGAGTTGCGTACAATTGCTAATGAAAACGCAGTCGACGACTTTAAATTCTGCTGCAGTGTGAACAATAAATCGAAAGTTGACCTGCCTTGCATAAAACCACATTGGAAAAGGTTAATCAGAGTGTTGAAAATAGATTTTCAAGTGATTTTAAGTTATAGTTTTCACAGTTCAGAGAATTTCTTCTTTTATGGATGTGGCATACCAACCGAGGTTGACTGTGTATCTGTTACTGTATTTCTACTCTCATCTCCACAGGCTTCTGTTATAGCCGTTTCGCCTTAATTAGATTGTTTCGCACCCTTTAATAGAACTTTAAATATCCTACCGACTGCGCCAATTTTAGTAAAAACTTAGTAAAAACTTATAAATAATTCCAAGTAAAACTTCTGACGCTAAAAACCCGTTACTGCACTATTAACATGATTGCTAGCTGCTCGTGATCCCTCTGTTTCTTCTTTGTATAGATTGGCGTTCTTTCATGTGCAGATAGAGATCCCCAGGCTGTTGTCTCAGTAGCTCTGGTTATTGTTTGCCGAATTGCCTAGAAAACTTCATTTTAAGCTGCAAGCATCAGCCGGCATTCTCCATCGAAAAAAGAGTTTCGTTGTGGTTGTCTATAGTGAAACCCAGCACATCCGTGGTTTAACTTCTAATGACTTCTTGGCAGTTATCTTTTTCTTGTTGGTGCCGGGATTGCCAAGAGATTAGTTATAGTGATTATTTTCATATATAGTTATGTGCATACGATTTTCTAATGAATCTGTAATTAAAAATTAGTAACGGTAAGATACTTTTATTTATTAACCCTCGTAAGTCTATTCTACTATTATGCAGTTTGCATTGTGAATTAAAACGTTCCTTTAATGAATAATAATTGAGGTGAACGAATATCCGATTAATAATACAATTTATTCTTTTCATTTTTATTAAGCAATTTCAACAATAACTATTAAAATCACCTTCAATGAACTTTTCCAATTGCTATTTTATTTTTAATTCTTTTCACCTTTTCTGAATAAATAATTTCAAAAAAATAAGATCGCCTCCGATCATATTATTTCACTTTTTCATTGTTTATGATGACGATAAATCCTTAAACCCCCATTGAACTAACTCATCAATTCAAATTTTGTCTTCAATTTAAAATAAATTCCACAATCCAAGGGATTTGCATAATTCTCAATTTATTTAGCCCTCAACCTAGTAAATTACTTTAAACTTTTTCTTAACTTGCTATTTGTTATGTTTGCGAGATGCAATTTGAATGTATTCTACTAGACAATCTAACCAGCAGCAGCCAGTGTAGCTAATTTACACAAATTGACAGAAGAATTGATTGTTAAAATTGGTTGTAATTGCCATGCAAATGAATTGTTAATTAATAAACTGAGACAAGCATTAAAAAATTACACCCGCCTAAGTCTACTTACGATGATATTGCAAAGTGTTGTTTTATTTTCCCACAGAGAGGTGCTGATTACTTAGACTTATGTAAAAGTCCGACATTTCATATTGACCAACTGACTTAGATCGAATACAAGTGGGTGTCTAAAGGTGATTGATAATATTTTACAATTTTCATTCATTTATGGTCGTTAAGAATATTCATGCAATTCTCTGGGTTAACAATTAAGTGATTTAAACTTCACCTTTAAGACCCTCAGCTTTGTGCTGGTTTGGGTTTACCTTATTATTATTTAACAAAAAAAAACGTTTTAAAAATTTGAGCAGCAATTTGTTTGGGCGTTAACTCCGATTTAAACTGATTGGTATTCCAAATGGAAAGGTGGAATAGTTTTAAGTGGCATACAAATGCTTAAGCATTAACGGCAATAAGTCTGAATAACCAGAAAAAAAGCCTTTTACAAACGTGACTTTTCTGGCGTATTTCTATTGTTTGGATTTGATAGGTTGGTGAGTGTACACTGTACAATGTACATGAAATAAGAAAATTAAATTAAGGGGAACGCGATAAGATATGTATGCTCTTGTATGTTCTTGATTTGAATACTTTAAGTTGTACTCAAGAGTGACAGCTTGGCAGCAGATATGTTAATATACGTAAAAAACAAAAAATAGAGATATCTGACTTTGAATTTCTAGAAACAATATAAATTGTGGCTACACCTTCCAATTGTAGAACGTGAAAATATGTATAAGAGAATAATGCTTCTAAATATTGAAAGCCTAAGATGTGTCTACTATAATATGTATGTGTGTAGAAACTTCAAACTTCGACGGAAACGTTACAAAATGAAATCGAAATATTACTTCACTCACATTCATATCAGCTGGAAACTTATATTCTCCAATATAAGTTTAGCCTTTTCAATATTTCAAAATAGCTAATTCATATTATTCCACTTTGATTTTGGACAAAAAAGGTTAATATTTGGCTTATAAGCAATGATAATATAGTAACTGCAGGTTACACTTTCTTAATTTTTGTAGAAATAATGATTACTGTAATGTTGTGAAGTTTTCCCCTATTTTTTGAAAATTAAATTTTTGAAAATTGTGTTAGGTTTGTGCCAAATTTTTTTTCAAACTTATTTCAAAAATAATTAATCATAGTGGTTTAAGAACCAAAAACCGTTTTTGACCTAGCACTCCCTTTTTAAAAAATCGAATATTTGAAAATTGTGAGTTTTTTTTAATTATCTAAAAATAGAGGTTCAGAGCCGAAAAACCTAGCCCCTCCTACTATTTTTTTCGAAAATCGATTTTTTTAAAGTTATCCGTCGTAATTTTTTTTTCAAAAATATTCAAAAATGGGGGTTTTAAGGCCGTAAAACCCCAGAAAAACTTCACAACGTCTGAGGTGTTAGCCTCCATTTTATGTATTTAAGTTTTGTTAGTATTTTTTTGAAATGTTAAACTTGTTCTTCGCTGTTTCAAAAAAATAAGGTTTTTGTGTTTTCAAAGATAGAGCATTTTTACAATTAAATTTTTTTTCGAATTGTATATTTAAATCTAAATAAGTGTAAAAATCTAAGTGTATTTAAATCTAAATAAGTGTAAAAAAACATTAAGTCCCTACTTAAATTATGTCTTAAATTCAGTTTAAACAAGAATTTAAATTTTCTGAGTGCTCAAAAACCGAACTTTTTTTCCTAAATCAAAATAAAATTCTGAAAGTTGTGCCAAGTCAAACTGACTTATATCTCTAATACTTGAAAATTTCGTAACAAAATATAAAAAATACGTTATTAAGTTGAAAAAACATAATGCTTGAATTATGACCTATTAAAAAGTCCCCCTTTTCTCAATATATCAAAAAAACTGTTTCAAATTCTTCTATAGCTCTAAACTATATATAGCTTCTACAGTTGTTTCGTTTTAAAGGATTTAAATTAAAAAAAAAAAGCAACACCACGAGCCCCCTTTTTCAACAATAGTTAAAACAAAAACTTTTTTCCTTGAAGAAACATACTAGTCCTAATGTTTCAAGCTTTCATTCGAAAATATTTATAACAGTAGACCCTCGAGCGCTGAACTATATGAAAAATCGAAAAAACCGAGGAAAATTTCGGATTTTTTTCACATTTTAGAGACAAGTTAGTACCTTTTTAGGACACTTGCAAAGTAGACTACATTGGCTACAATATGAGACAATAAGGGCCATTTGCTCAAACGATACTTAAGCATCTATGTTCTGCATAAATCCTTAAGTAGTACTTTTTCCTTTGCAGAAAATGCCACTTAAGGATTTGTGTATAGTGCGTTTCAATTCACTTCGCCAGTGAAAAATCACCCTTTCCCTTTTTAACTAATAGGATTTTGAGTCAAAATTTCTTATGTCACTCAAAAAACACAGAAGTCAAAACGAGACAACATGATGTATGTACTCATTGGCCAAGGAAATTGAAGCGCAGTATAAAACTTACGGCTCTAACGGTTTTGATGAAACTTTTTGAACGTTATATATTGAGTGCTGTTAAAATAACTGCATTTCAGGTTTTTGGCTGAAAATTCACATAACGAAGAATATTGGTGTTAACTGTTTTTACAAATATGGTCATACATTAATAACGGCTTACACGGTTGCATTTAAATTAGACAATTGACATAAGATGGCTAAACAACGGTTTTATGATAGCTACATTTTTACATACAAAATTAAATACATTGATTTTTTTCTAATCCAATAGTTTGCTACAAGAGCAAGGTCGTGCAACCGAGGCGTGCTGTTTATTTTTTTCGTCAGAATGAAAAATATATTTTTAGTTAAAAATAATTTTAATTCTATGTTTATTCTCTGATTTTTTGTAAGAAAAAGTGCAATTGTAATCATTTGAAAATGTTCAATTCACTTGTCCATAGCTAGCTGTGGTTGAACAAGAATTTCTAAATACTTGTCACGTTCTGTTACAGATTTGAGGGAATTAAACAATTTCCCACTTGTCATATTGCATCGTGACTTTTGACGAGGTGTGCACAGACTCGGCATTTTGTGTTAAAGGATTTTTTTTTATTTTAAGAGGCACCAACGATGAGAATGATTGAATCTTGTTGTTGATTTTTTCATTCTCTGTAAAAGAAGTTTCTCACATGTTTCCACAATTTAAATCTGCACTTATTCTAACAGAATTTTTCACAGATCAAGACATCAAAAATACGTCCATACCAAGCCTCAAAATACTGATCTATAACCTCAGGAACTTTGCCGCTATAACACCAATGTGATGATGTTGTATAGAGTTAGGAATGATACTGCGTTCTTTTGAGTTGTTCCATGTTTGCCATATTGCAAAGTTCATTAACTTATAAGAGGCTAAATTTTATTCGGCTCTTTTTCAAAAAAAAAAAAAAATTCCTACCACCCCTTAATTGGATGTTAGCAATTTAACACAATTATAATGACGCATGAAAGGAGCTCTTTCTGTTTTAATATTTTTCATTGCTGCAATGTCAACTTAGAATGTAACAAGTAAACAAAAAATTGTCGAATCGACATTTTTGGAGGCCAATCACATGTCCATAGTTTAACGTGTACAACCTGCTAACGACAGAACTTGAAGCCAATCGCGGAATAATACTTTTCAGCTCGGAGCAGCAAAGAAACTTGATCTGAGAACAGAGCCATTGATGGTTATGCTTGTTTTGTACTAAGTCGTGCAAAATTTATGGATTAATGTTTGTCATTTCAGCAAACATACTAACGAATATAACATCCACTGGCCTCATATAGGTATAGAGGAACCTGATCAGGTTGAAATTAATAAAATTAAAATTATGTAAGAAACCGAATGGTGCTGCAGTCAATCAGCAGCGGCGTGTGGTGTCGAGTTATAGACATTCGAGATAAGGCAACACAGCAAATGACATGTTTTAATGTTGGTGAGTAGCCTTTTATGGGTTTTGCTGCTGGCTTTCGTGGCTTTCAACAAAACAGACTGCACAGTCTGAAAAAGTGGTAATGGTCTGTCGGTTATTGCTTTTGAAAAGTCATGCTGCAGGGATGTTGATTGTATTGATTGAGCGATCGTGGTCATCGAGTTAAGTTATTTTGCGGTCAATGGCAACACAGTAAATATTGGTCAAAAGTAATTGGAAAAAATAAAGAAATAAAGTTGATTTTATTGATTAACATATGATCTTGCGTTCTAAAGCAAAGCCTTTTCAATATTCGATTCTTTATATTTATTGAATTTATAGTTGTTTGAAATGCAAATACAATTTTTAATCAAAACTGTTCAGTGTTAAATGCAATATTTTGTTGTTGTTTATACCAATAAAAAGGGTTGTAAAAGACTACAATCTTTTGCGAATAGAGTCATTTAAAATCATTAATTAAAGACATTGCTTTCATTGACTTCTTTTTGAGACTTCAAATTCAAAAATCGCAATCAGCATATATTCATTTGATATCAAAAAGACGCAATCATTTAACGCAATCATATCAGAATTAATGCATTTCCCCTATATATTCTCTTGAATTCTTTGCATTCTTTTAAATACTTTGAATTCTTTTGCATTTGCATTCTTTATGTAATCATTTGAGAAACATAATCAAGAATGCAAAAAATATGCAAAGATAGCAAAAGAATGCAAAGAATGCAAAAGAAGTAAAATCAGTAAAAGAATGCAAATAACGCAAAAGAATACCAGAGAATGCAAACGAATGGAAAGAATATTTGAATTCTCTAATCAGACGGTAGTCGCGCGCGAACAATTTATTCGTTTGGATGTGGATGGTATATATGTGGAAGGCGAATATAGCTTAACAGTTCGTTGTAATCACCATGTAGTTCGCTACGAACTATATATATTATCAAAATTTACTTATTTAAAGGAATGAAAGTAAATTTTTTGAAAAAAATAAATATCTTCAAAAATTTATCGGACTCTAATTTAGTAGAGTCCGATAAATTTTTGAAGATAATAATCAAAAAAAATTAAATAAAAATCTCCACACTTGAAAAAATATTTGGTGTATATTTCGCAATCGAAATCGAATGAACACCAAATTGGTCATATTTCGCTGTGGCAAACTAAATTATTACAAACATATTTTATTAAAGTTCGAAATAGAACCAAATAATTTTATAATAAAAGTGAAGTTATCCCCCTGACTGGGTTGAGTTGACTATAGGAATTGAGACGTTTTTGGTTATATGCAATTTTTTTTAATAAACAATTTTGCAATACCCAAACGCACCCACCCAAAATCCTTTAGTTATTGGGGTTTCAAGGGAACATCCTTAGTTCCTTCTTTATTATTTCGCTTCCTAAATTGAAATAAAGCCAAACTTCAAATAGGTATAGTATTTTTTTGTTTTGGAAAGCGCATTAAAGCCAGTTTGGTATTATTTCGTTCGGCGATATTTCACGTAACGTCAAATACAAATGAATCGCAATATGAATTCGCAGCAGATTTTGCGGTTATCTGACGACAACGGGGCAATAACTTCGATGTTAAGCCGCTTCCGGGATACCAAAAATCCACGTATATTTTTATATATTATATATAGATTGGAATGGGACACCTATTCCTAACAAATTAATGTAGAAGATACTATTTACAACATTATTTTGCTTGTCTGTTTTGAATAAGGCCTAAATTCTTTAATTATTTTTGACAGATTGATCAAACTTAGAACTTTTGAACTTGTATAGAATTTAACTGTAAAGATAACTCAAATCAGAACCACATTTATTAAAAACCATCTAAATTAAGAACTTATACTAGTTCACCTTTTTATTCAACTCAATTAAATTGTTTTCTTTGTGATCGGCTCCCGCTGATGATGTACCTACTTCATTCCATGAATTTTCTTCTCTAAATTTATTCTAAAAAATTTATTAAATTAAGTACAGGTCACAGAGTACAAATGGAAATCGGTCTACCATATGCAACCGAATAAAGTGTAAGTTGTTTAAATATACATTTCAAATAATACAACAACCATTCATTCACATGCTCTTTCAATTGAACCGAACTAGTTTAACAGTTGATAAGCTAACGACACAACTTGTATATTTCTACTACAAAAAAAAAAAATCATATTGGCCTCCCCACTCCTCCTACATTATATTTTTTTTTTCTTTTTTCAAGCGTCAACGATTCTATTTATTTATTTGGTAGTGCATGCATTATCCTCAAATCGAATCGTGTAGAATGATAGTAATTACATCATGACCCACTTTATGCAATTTGTTCGTTTCAAAAAGCACTCTCATGACATAGTGATATAAACCAAAGTATCATTTCCGATCTTTTATCCAATAATTATTAAAACAAGTGTTTTTTTTTTCTTTTTGATATAAAAGATTGATAAAATTACATAAGCCGATTCCCATGACAAATGAATTGTTGAAGGTAACTGGGTTTTGAAGTCGTAAAAAAAAAGATAAACTCAATGTAAATCTTATGTTTAATTCATAAAATCTTTTGAAAAAAAAATATGTAAAATAAACTATTGCGATATATTTACAGTGTGGGTCACATAAATAGAATCACTAAGATTAATTTTTCGAATTCGTTTTACTTTCATCATAATCAGAACAAATTGCATTACACAATACGAGAGAACAATATTGAACCTGGAATTGTTCTCTCTTCTTGTTTTTATTCATGCAGCGAAAAAGAAAGAATCAATATATATTCTGCGGAATCATTTTCTTCTAGAAGTCGGGGTCTATTCGGGTAGTTGGTAGCTTGAACGACCTATCGGTTGTTAGAGCTCATAGGAATGCCATCACTGATCCCGACAGCAAAAAAAAAAAGAATCAGCAACAATGGCGCCCAACTAGACACCTGAAGTTGGGCTCCAGAACGCTCTTCATATAAATGCAAATAGCATGCTGTCAATAAGGATCAATTTCAATAAAATTTTATATGAGTGATTTGTTGCCAAAAGTGATGTCTTTTATCTAAATTTCTTTTTTACAAAATCAGCTTATTAACGACTATCAAAAGGTTTTTTCCAAAAACAGATTATTATTTTTTTTTTTTTTTTGATGAAATTACTATCGATTTTGATAAAATTTCATGTAAAAATTCATTTGTTTCCGACACTGATATTTTTTGTGGAAATCATTTTTATTGCATAACTTTAAAAATAAAAAAGGTAAGAATATCAAACAGTAAATCTTTTAAAAACTATAGTTGATAGACTATATAGTTGGTTATAACCAATGCCCCAGTCGTAAACAAGTAACTTGCCACAAGACCAATTTTGTGCAACCTATTCGTGCCATTTATTTTCCTTGGTCAGTATAGGGAAAGAAATGTTTTTTTTGTAAGAAAAAAAAAGAAAACAAGTGAAACTTTGGGATGTTGTTCGAGGATGGTTGATTAACATTTTTGGACCTCGAGAACTCTTCCTTTTTAACTTATCTTTTTGTTTCTGACGTGAAAAACGTTAAGGTGTATTTTGTAGAACATAAAATTTCATACAATATTGATTACTCAAGCATGTTTTTATGTTATTTTTCAACACTAAAATAATTGACAAACAACCTTTTCTCGAGACGCCATATCTCGATAACAAATAGACATATAAACATATGGAATTTTATAACCTCTACAAAAAACTGTAAAGTGTATTCGAAATATCTCTGGTTTTTGTTTTAAAACTTTTTTGTCTTACCTTTTACGGTAAAACCGCTGTAAACTTTTTTATAGAGATATATAGCGCTTCAAAAAAAAAATAAAAATATATTCACACAATGAGTTAAAAAGATCGAATTACATAATTTTCATATCAATTATCAAATCATAATTACAGACAATCAAAATAGGTGATAAAGTTTAAAATGTCTTTTTTGAACTCAAAACAAATTTCAATCTAGAAAAGTTATTATCATTGTATATCAGTCTTTGAATTGTGGAACACCATTTAAAAGCAAAATATGTACATCTTTAGTAAACGTACTCTACTAGTGGGCACCTATATTTATTTTTTTGTTAAGTTGTTTACTGTGAAATTATATGTATTTTTTTTATTGTATATGTACAAATATTTAAATAAATAATTAAAAAACTAATCTCTATTTTAATGGACCAAAATGTATCTTTACATGTGTACCTACATTTTAAGTACCTACAATACTTACTAACAAGAAAATATATTGTCATTATAGGGGGCACGTTAGCCATGCTATTCGTGTATGTCTAAGATATTCGTATGGATGTTCATATATGTGTATTGTGTAGGCTTAACGATCCCCACAGATGCTGATGTACAAAGAAAGATATACAAATTGAGTTTAAAACAATTATTATTCTTCTTTATAATTAAACTGATCATTTAAATATGACTGGGATCACATGACAGACTACTTATGGAATAATTAAATGAGTCTATTTATGATAATTTGGTTTGAAAATATAATCCGCTTTTTAATTACCATGCAAAATCTCGTGCAAAATTGTAAAAAAAAACACCCTATGGTAGGTTAACTGAAAACTGTATTGCACATGTTCCAATACCTAAATTATCCTTGATGGTTTCAATAACTCTAAGGATAATTAAAAAAAAAATTAACAATTAATAAAAATATTGAAATTTATCCTCCCCCTTTGCTATTGGTATTTGGCCATTTTCCAGTGAATAATTACATTATTATAATTATTCAGGTGCTTAAATTTTCAAAAAGCATGATGTGCTGCATATGGGGCCAGAAAAGTTCATCGTATATTGGGGTGCAAACATTGTTAAAGGAAACAAAAATTACATTTTGTTAAAAATTTCATCTTTTTGAAGTATCTCGACACCTATTTCAGTTAAGGCTCAAATTAATACAAATTTAATGTAGTTTTAGATGTTTTAACGCCTTTGGCAATTTTAAGCCGAATTCCGAATTCCTTCAGCAAGCGGCACTGCAAATCAAGTACTACTACTGGGACCATACCAAATAATATTCCAAAGTCAAGTTTAATGCTTTATTTTTTGCGACCTTTAATGTATAAATCAACTGGGCTATATAACTACTCGACAGATTTGAGATTATGATGGGCAACAAATTTCGCTAGCCTAAACACAAATCCTGCAAAATAATATAAGTTTCCATAGCTTATGTCTGGAGTTTTATTACACTTTGGATAAATTATCTGAATAATTTGTTTAGATTTATTCAACACGCAACTTGATACAATAATATAAATATCTATGCCTGAATCGTGCCGATTTTCTAAACTCAGCAGTTGCAAAATACAAATGCATTCAATTTATATATTAAAAGAAAAATTACAATCTGATAGTGTCATTGGATTCAAAAATATATAAAAAAAGAGATATCAATTAGCTTGTCACTGGTGCCATGACTTTTGCTGATCATGCCTGTACAATATTGGGAAAAATATTTTTTCTTTTTCTTTTTTGGAGCAATCTAATAATAAATAGAAAAAAGTACGTATTACTAGCCCAAATAAATGCACTAATCTGTTACGATTTATTTCTAATGTGTGCTTGGATTTTGTTGTGGGTTTCATTTTAGGAGGTTTTTAATTGAAAATCACTTATTATGTTTATCGACAAAAAACCATTCCCTGAAAACGTTTTTGCTGAAAGTTTAACAAAGTAAAGAGTAAAATTTAATACACAACTCGGTCGCCTAAACATTTTCCTGATGAGTAAATATTTAAAATTTTATGAAAATACAAGCGAAAATATAAAAAAAAAATGCCCAAACTTGCTTTTGCGACTTGTAGGCTTAAAACTGCGAATACAAATATTTCTGGTTTGAAATTATAATAATTTAAAGAAATAAAATAATGCTCATTGAGAGGCTACGTTAAAACCTTGAAAAAATTTTGGTTTGCTTAAACGGTTGGGCCGATTTTCTTCAAACTTTGTACTCTGTATTTTTTTTTTTATGCCCAGGCGTATTTTTGATTTTTATCCTAGGTCTGAAAATAACGGATAACAGATAATTCAATTTTTCTCGAAAAAAATACGATCGATTTTGAAAAAAATTAACATGACTGATTTTTTGAAAATGGTGATGTTTTTCAACAAAAAAAATTTTTACAACTAGATTTTTAACGGTACCTGCCAAACAAGCGTTTTAGACTATTCGATTTTTCTCGTAAAAAATACGATCGATTTTTATAAAATTTTCTACAATGGATTTTTAGCCAAAGGTTGTGTTTTTCATTTTTTCAGAACCAGTTTACATATTAACGGTACCTGGCAAATAAGCCTCAAAGACAATCCAATTTATCTTGTAAGATATTCGATCGATTTTGATAAAATTAAGTGTTTTCCAATAATGAAATTTTTCGTTAGAAATTTTTTTTTCAAAATCACCTTAATTTTCTTGAAAAAAAATACGATCGATTTTGATAAAATTTTGTGTGACTGATTTTTTGTTAATAACGGAGTTGTCACAAAAACGCTATAGAAACTATTTGTACTTCCGATAATTTATTATAGTTTCTTGCTAAGTATCCTAAGCCAAAGGTTAGTAATCTTACACAAGAGTAAGTTTGTCCGATCCAGTCGTGCCGTTTATTTTAAGTTATTGTAAGATTTAAAATCATTTAAAAACTCTCTTACTAAATTATTATTATTGTGCAAATTATATTTTTATGATTTGGTCAGCAAAGAGGACTAAGGTGTTTGGAATAATACTACTTTATGAAGATTACACTAATAATAATGCACAAAAATAGATGTCCACTTTTTGTTATGAAAAATAAAACTTGATTTCTTCATATGATTTATTATTTTATAATATTTGTTTTCTTATAAATGTTAACCTTAATTAGTATCTCATAAGTTTTATGGTTTCAGTAGTAAAGTATAATGTTGTTATCTTTGTGATGTAGCTTAAAATAAAATTGTAAAACCATTAATTTTTCGAGACAGTTTTCTTTATTGTCTTAAACTTTTCAAGACATCAATGTTTCATGTGCCAAATATTTATTTTAATTTACAATTCACTCAAAGCATTTTTTTATCTATCTTATCTAGATTTTTAAAGATAATTTTGTAGTTTTTTTTCTCCGTTTTCAGTCCAACTCATGCTATTTTAAATTAGACTTCAATGCAAAGAACTTATTGTTTTGTCAGAGTATCTTTTATATGAGACACGCACTAAATTTTCTTCAATTTACTCAATTAAGCCTATGTTAGCTGAGTATTTCAAAATAAGTGGATTACAAAGAACAACAATGTACGAGTATATGTCGTGTGTAATCTTATTCAATACACGATTGCAGATCTTTAAACGCACATACATATTATCTTCTCCCTTTTTGTTACATTTACTTGAAGATGCGCCAGAGATAGAGAAATTGGATACACAATTTAGCAGACAAATATAAAGAGAAGATTCAATTGACCTCAAATGTCAGCTAAGTATACGATATTTTTTGTTTACATTTCTTCAACTTATCATTCATAAATACAACTATACAGTTTGTTGTTATCGAGGTTGAACATTTTTTGATGCATAGATGTTTTTATCTGTAATAATTATAGAATTCGTTATCGATCAATATTGTGCAACCATAAGGAATTTTTCTATCGATATTTTATTTATAGAATTGATGGCGGTAATTTAATATTATTTTCAGAGCAGTAAAAGTAAATCACAAAGGAACTTTAAAAGCCTTAAGACAGAGTGGAATGTGTTTTTAGAAACAATTAATAATTTTCATATACTGAATAGTGCCAGAATATGAAAAATATTTCAAATTCTAGTAGTCTGTTCTTAAAAGTAATTTTATTTCATTGCAATATGTCTGACATAAACTTTGTTCGAAATTTTGAATTCTGTTTCTAAAAGTATTATTGATGATAAGCGAATAATTTTCCGAAACTAAATTTTAGAAACTATCTATCGGCGGAAGTATATTAGATTAAAAGCTGTGTGAAAAAATATTATAAGAAATTTGTATGTGGTTCAGGAATATTTTTATTATGTGATAATGATTTAATTAGTCCGTTCATTACGTCAATTTACAATCAAGTAATGATAAGTTTTTCACTTGATTGAATTTTGTTTCAATGAATTTTTCACATATGTACAACTTTTAAGGTTTTTGCGGTTGTTATTTTTCCTGGTGAACACGCTCATTGAAGTTTGTGTAGCAAAACGTTTGGAGTGAGTACTGTTTTGAACTAACTTAATATTTATTTTATAACAGAAAAATCTTAAAATGTCATTAGTATTTATAATTTTTTTCAAAATGATAAAACAATTAATAAGGTATCCAAATGTGCTCTACATATTGAATTGAATAACTGCAAAATTGTAAGAACTTTGAAAACATGTAAATATAAACAATCATTAATATTTTTTTTAATTTATAATAGATACAACTGAACTATGAACGAGGCAAAACAAAAACACCAACCCCAGTTGAAAATGATTGCAACCGTGATCTTGCTGGTATAGTTCACATTAGCTTTTTGTCAAAAAAGTTATGTAAGCTAGAAAAATACTTAAATTGCGTAATGACAAAGTGCTTTTTGTTGGACGTCATCTGACGAGCCCACAAAGCTAGCACCGGGCGAAACGCAATGTTTTTTTTGGACAATAGGCCGCTAAACGCATTAATTTTGAATAATAATTCAGAAAAGTCCACTTAAAATAAACTGATGCTAAGTCTTCTACTTGGTTGAATATTCTTAATATAAAAAATAAACTTTTTAAATTAATTTTTATATTAGTATATAGAATTTGTATTTGTTACAACTGAATATAGATAATAATAAAAAAATAAATTTAGTTAAGTTACGACCCACAAAATATATGGAAACAAAAAAAAATAATATATAAAAAGAAAAATTAAATAAAAAAAAGCACTCATACGCCACAGTGAATATCTAGAAGTATTTAAAAGTTTCTTACATTAACATTTTTTGATTTTAAATCAAATGTTTGTTTACTTTTTATAAATCAGATTAGAAGAAGCAAAAACGTTAACTATACCTATTCGGCTTAAACCATCTGACTTTTGGTTAAAGATTGAGAATGATGAAAGCGACAATCTAGTAGTAGTAGTTTTACTCAAAATGAAATTGAGGTTCCAATAATGCATGCAAAAAATCGATGAATTTTTAAGCATTGACTCATTTAGTTCTAAAGGAAGGAGTTGGTTTAAGTTATTTGATACCAACTGAAAGAGAATAAAAAGATTGTTCTTACAGAATCGAAAACTTAAAAATGGAATTTTGTGATTTAATTTCTTTCTACTTTCTACCTAACTTAAAAGAATTGTTTGTTAGTTTTTTAAACGACTAGGTGCAAGTCTACGTGCAAAATTTAATAATAAGTGCGATAAAAAATACATAATTGTTGCAACATTCTTTGTTATTGAAGAAAGGCAGAAAAACCCGAATATGTGTTTTTTGTATAAAAATTAAAAAATTATAATGATATATGGAATACCGCAAAAATAAAATAACAAAATTAAGTCATCTAAACGTTTCAAGTAAGAAACGAAAAATGACATAATTAAAAATGTAAATTCTAAAAATTCTGAAAAATCTGGATTTTGAAGAAAACTTTTATTTTGATGTCGTGAAAAAATCCTACAAAGTACCCGAGATTTGGACCAGGTTCTAAGTTTTTTAGGGGTAGGAAGGGGCCGACATTCAGTTTTCTTCTAATTTCATGCAAACTATAAACATTTTGGCAAAAATGTTAATGACCAAACTGTAGCTTTTATAATTCCCTATACAAGAAAGGTTTAAATTTTTTTTTAACCGCACCATAAGTTGTTGAAAATGTATAACTATTCGCACGTAAGTTCTTAAAAAATCTGTTTTTTTTCACAGCACTGCCAATTTTTAGTATAACATATTTGGGGCTTTTTGTTTTTCATTTCTATTGGTTATAATTTTAAGCCTAATTTACAGAAAAAAATATTCACGACTGGTTGAACGAACTTGCTCTTGTAGAAATCTAGGGGCCTACAAACATTTTAATTTATTAAAATAATATATATCCTCGTATTTTAGTTTTTATAGTACTTGGTTGAAAAATGTAAACGCCATCTTGTGTAAATGAAATCACATCAACCATACATTAATAAGATAACTTAAACAAAATTTTGAGATAACAAATAAATGTGCCATACAGATGATAGAGAAGACAAAAGATGTGGGTCTGGGCAATTCTGTCTGTGGTCTGTCTGTATGACACGTCACGAGTGAACCCAAGCAGGGGTGGTACCAGAAGACAGATGCTTTTACATCCTCACTGTTTAAACGCCTTATGCTTGTAGGTTGGAAGCGATGTAACCATGACATATTTAATTTTCTAAATTTAAATAAAGCAAAACTAAAAATTTGGTCTTATTTCGTTTTTGAAAGGCAGTAAGGAAAAATTCGGTGTTATTTCTATCGGCGCTACTTCAAAAGTAACTTTTAAACAGTAACTCCCTATAGAACCATTTTTGATAGGTACCGTAAATTTATTCACCGATTTTGATGAAATTTGATAATCAGATAGTCTTAGAATCCCTGAGAAATATTGTTCAAAAATATTTAAAAAAAAAAGCATTTAAATCGTATTGAAATTACGATTAAAGAGAAGTCGAAAAAAGTGGGTTCGAAAATATGGTAAACAGTATTTACTAAAAAGTTAGTTTTTTAATTTCAAAAAGCTTCAAACCGAAACTGAAGTAAAAAATTTTCTTTATTAAATATGAGTATGCAAAAAAAAATTTTAAATCATTGCACCGGTTTTCGAAAAAATCGATTTTTTTTTTAAATAATTTTTCGAAAATATTTTCCTTAAAAAAAGTGAATATGTATTTTTTTTAACTTAATTTATTATACCTTACCTAAATTTCATAAAAAATCCGTCAACATTTTTTTTAAATATTGAATTTACTAAAACTGTTTTTTAAAAATTATTTTAAACTTAACAAAAACATTTTTGAAATTTTTGTATGCCATAATATTTAAAATCGGTAGAACAAATTCAATGTCGAATTTCGTTCAAATCGCTTGCGCCGTTATCGAGATAACCGAAATTTAAATACATCGTTATATGGCAGGTACCGTTAAACGAATTTTTTGAAGGTTTAGTTTTCACTATTTGATAAACCTTCTACACCTTATTACACGAGTGAAATTTAGTTGAAATAGTTAGAGCCGTTTTCTATAAAAATAAGGTTTTCGATAACCCTTATATGGCAGGTACCGTTATTTTTAGACTTACAGTAACCTGCAACAAAAAAAATCGGCGTATTATCCTAAAAACGATACCTACCAAATTTGAAGTAAATCGTCTCACCCGTTTAGGCTGTAGGTGCCGAGACAGACAGATTCGCCGGATCCTCTTTTTTCTATCATCGTAAACTTTATTATTGCACGAATCCAAGACTTGCCTTATGGTCTATAGAGCAAGTAAAATTATAATTTTTTTACGCATACGCAGTCGAAGTCGATTTTGGCTCGTGCACTCAGCTAATCATTGTCAACATTATTCACTTTATTGTAAAGTGCCGAAAATCCGGTGATGGAAATGAAATAAGGCGGTTGACTTAGTCGATTAAAATCAGGAAATTGCTCGTCCCCAACAATTGGCTGAAGAACTCTGCAGGGGACGGGCCATTTCAAAAGTTCATTTTCAATAGATATTTCTTCGCGTATCGCAATAAGCCCGACGTAGGTTCTTCACGTACTTGCTGATTCAATTTCTATTGCCAAGACCTGATTTCTACGTATGTACGTAGATAATCGAAAAATCGATATTCAATTTGATGAATTTTGGCTAAAACTCGTGCTACATTCAATCAACGTATTTTTCCAAAATTTTGTTCCATAGTGCCCACACGAATTCATCAAGTCAAAAATAGTGAAAATCGAACGATCCGTTTTTGAGTTATTCGCACACAAGTATACGGCACTAAGGGTTTTTCAACAGGGACGCTACAAAAGTAGAGCGACAGGGACAGCAAACGACGCCATATTTCTTGCCACTCTTTTGACATTTCTCTTCAGTAAGGTTTGCCATTTCATTATGGAAAGATATACGAGCTAACAACGAGTCGAAATAATTAAAATTTAATACCGAAATTCGGGGTCAGTGGCCTCAACGTTAAGAGCGCTACATCCATTTTATGAAGAGGCTCATTTCTGGCTGAATGGCTTCGTCAATAAACAAAATATGCGGTATTGGTCAGGCAGCAATCCACACGTACTCCATGAGTCATCATTGCAACTACGTCCAGTCTATGGTCTATGCCAACAAGCCAGCGACGATTGATGAACTTCGTACGAATATCGAACGTGAAATTGCAGCAGTATCGGCCGATGTATGCTTGAAAACCGTCGAAAATTGGGTTCAGCGTCTGGACTTCTGCAAGCGTGCCCGTGGTGGCCATGCAAAAGAAATCGAGTTCCTTATATAATGGCATCTAACAGGAATAAAGAATTTCATTAATATCCGAAACCGTTTTTGTTTTATTTAAAAAAAAAAAACGTTTGTAGCGCTCTTATTGAAAAACCCGATATATTGATAGGTTAAACTTTTAGAGAAAAAAATTATTAAAACCATTTTGGGGGGCTTCAGGATACGTGCCTGCCTTTGTGCAACTTTGAATCCCTAAATCCAAATGAAAATGTTTGTTTTCTCTATCTATATAATGTTCATCTGATTTCCCATACCTCATGTTTATTTATGGATATCCCAATATGTTGGTCCTACTCTTTCTATATTAAAAAAATTCCATGTTTTGCATCCCTTTTACCAAATCTTCAAACGGATGTTCTCATCTCAACAAAATCCTAACGAACAACTCTGTCCACCAAATTATAATATTTCAAAAAATTCCATTCTATTGTGTTATGAAGAAAAACTCATAGTACCACCAACGATGAAGTCTACACTCATATACCTAGTTAGAGGCATTCTGCAAATTAGTTCTAGGAACTAATGAATGGGCCTTAGACGCGACGCGTCGGTATAAGTTTCACTCATCACTTAGCAATAAGCATTTGGATTGCAAAACGTCACGGCTCACAATTTTTTTTTTTTCGAAGACAAGTATAGTAATTCAGGTAAGTATGTGTTTGTCCTTTATTTTTATGTGGTTCGTTTGTAAGGACATGTGCAACGTCCCGTCATCAGCAGGAAGTAAGTATAAAACCCGATTAATTGACAATGAACAAAGTAAGGGTGAGTTAAATGACTGGATCAAGGTCACTTCCATTGACTCATACAAAAACAAATATCTGCTAACACCAACTCCGCAATAAAATTTCAAACAAAAATTATACCTACACTCCAAATAATGCGTCACCGTCACATGGTTGTGCTAGGCACAAATGAAATGTATGTGCTTATTTCATCATCGCAATGAGGATTTCTCTATAAGGCAACCTTTATTCAGGTAAAATTATGTGTAGAAATCTTAAAAGCAAAACAATCACCAAGGGTTGCTCGTTGGTTGACTTACCATAGCAACACGCAAGGGATGTTTAATTTTATCTCATTTACGATTTCAGAGAAATTCGTCTAAAAATAATTTTCCAAATGCGTGCGGGTTCTTTAAATCTCTTTTTAAATGCATTAATGGTATTTTATGTGAGAATAAAATAAACAAACGTGACACTTCGAGCGTATACAACATAAAATGCATCGAAGGAACGACGAAAATAAAAAAAAATACTTTCGTGATTTTAAAAACGTAGACGAGGTAGGTAGGCACATACTTATATTTCTTCCAAAACGTTGAAAATCTTGGTACTTTATTTCATTGTAAGAGGGCAATAAACTGTGGCGCGTCATCATTATTACATACCGGTCTGCGATGGCAAATGGTGGAATCTCGTTTTTCCACTTTTGGTGGTACATCGAGAGTTCTCCTTCCCCATCTATTTTTATGGGCTTTGTACGCACAACATACAAATACACTATGTTGGCATTGTCTTTTTGAAGTTTAGACCAAAACGATTCTCCCTCATGAAATTTGTTCTTTCAAAAAAATCCATGCTGCATTGGGATGGGAAAGGGAATTCTATTTCCAGGTTATTGTTGTTGGGTTTATGCATTATAAGTATTTGTGTTAAGATTTTTGGATAAATTTTAATATTATGGTTGTGTGTTGTGTGCGTGGCGTGGCACGTAAATATTTTGAAAATCAGATAAATGTTGCCATATGCAGTAATTTTTTTTTTTTTTATTGTATACATATTTTTTTCAATAATTTTTTAAAACTTAAATTAGAAATTAAAAGTGGACCAGTGAAGAATAAATTATACAATAATTTTGGTATTCTGAAACAATTATTTGTCAAAAATAATTGTATGAAAGAAGGTATTTATTTGACAAGAATTTTCTTTTGAAAAGAAAAGACTTCAACTTAGCTGTCGAATGAATCATATTTGATTCATAAAATTGAATTTCTTTTTAGAAAAAGAAACAAGGCTTCTTGCAAGACATTTCAATATCTTTTTTTTTTGTAGAAAAATCATTCATGAAGGTTTCAAATGCAAAAACGTTATTTTAGTTAACACATTATGTAGTTTGGTTTTGTTAATAAAAATAAATGGGCGTATGATGCCTTCATATCGTCGCGTCAGTCGTTTAAGTTCAAAAAATAAGTAATTCAACTTTTTATTGTCTTTTGGGATTTTAAATCATTTTTATTCAACATGAATGCTGAAGTTAGGTCCAGAAAGCTTAAGAAAAATTCTATAAGTGAAAATGTGTAACAATTTCTCACACATATGATATGGACTTTATTTTCAAAAAGTATTAGAACTGCTCGTATCTATTGATTACAAATAAATTAAAACCTTAGGCTGTGCGTATAGTAGTTTGACAAAGTGAAGTTATGCAAGAAGCTTTTGTGATGGGAAACATTTAATATTTCGCAAATGACACAATTTAAAAAAGTTTACTTTTTACTGTGAAAACCTAAAAATATCGAGTGAGAAACAAGAAATATTTTAGAAGCTTTTAAAATTTTTTTCTGAAATGTTTTTTTAAACAAATGGTAAATATTTATGAAAAATTTTTTTGGAAATTTTTTTTTACGAAGCCTGCACAATTCACTGTGCACAATTCACTGTATAGACAATTCACAGTGCACAATTCACTGTGGATCACAATTCACTGTGGAACACAATTCACTTTGGTCTATTTTTTCAAACCCAGCTAATATACCTCGCGTCTTACAAAATTTGCATCGTAAAAAGATATATGCAACTTTGAGAAACTAATAAAAAATTTAATCAAAACTAATATCTTTTCTAACATTTGATCATGTTTAAATTCTATCAATACAATCGGAACTGAAATCTTTTTATTTTCGATTTTTTCTATGAAGGTATGATTCAAGAAACAATATAGAATAATGTCCAATAAAATAATCTAAAAGAATGGCATGGGGACAAGTTCACTGTGATGGACAATTGGACAATGCACGATCTGAAAAAATCGCGCATCATTTTTCGAAATGTTTGTACAAAAAAAGTAGCTTGGATGAAATCGCTGTAAATCAAAATCAAAATGTATACAAATAATCTTTATGAAAACCTTGGAAATACATATATAAAATAAATAAAATATATAAATGTATATTAATGATGCGTCACTAATAAAATAGCCGTTTTCTCAGTTGATTGATACCTTTACACAATTGAGGAATTCGTGTAGGGCGATGACCATGTGTGGGAAGTTCAGGTTCAATCCTTGACCAAGGCAATTCAATAATATGTTTTTTCAAATAAACATGAGATTCTAAATAGACGAGCGACACTAATAAAAAGGAGTCTGACGATTGGCGAGCCATGAAATAGCTTTAATTCTGCCAAAATAGTGTTGTAGTGTTGATGTTCACAGTTTATATGTCGAAATGAGTCAACGTCAAAATACTCAACGCCTTGATCAATGTAGCCGTCAACACGTTGACACTAATTTTAATTTTTTACAGATTTTGATGTCAGAGGGTTAATGAATTCATCCTTTACGACGAATGCCATTGAATTTATACACATAGAGGAATCAAGATGGTTTCAAACTCACCGAAGTAGATGCCGCTAAATGGGCATTTCGAGTAATTATTATTAACCGAACAAAATTCTTCTGCATACATTTGTATTTATTTCTCTTGCCTTTTAACTCAAGAATAATTGCTACAAGGGTAACAAAAAATAAAAACAAGTCCGTAATGACATCCTACGAGCAGTATTTGAAACGCATGATTTCTCTATGATTATATGTATGTATTTCACGGCCTGCATAGTCGATCATCAGACTCCTTAAAACATACATTACCTACCTACTGATCTGTTATAATCTCACGTTAATTTGGGAAGCATTTGATTTGGCTTATTGTGGGATGTGGGATACGAACGCTGCATGAAGCCAATTAACTACTTCTGAGGTTACTTGTACAACTAAGTTGTAATACCATTGCATTTATACACATAGGTCCTTACCAATAACCAATCGTTAAACACGCGGTCATATAAACACGCGATTGAATTTTTAAAGAATAGTTAATTTGTTTGATTATACCAATAACCAATTTGAACACGTCTTTTACTAACCACCGCTCTATTACTAAATCTATTACATTCGATGTTGAAATAAGTGGCTATGTTCTCATGATTTCGTATAGTCGCCTTTTTTACACCTCAAGACTTTATAGGAGCCTTCAATATAGATTTGCTAGTTTTGACAGATTCGAAAAAAAGGGCAATGACATAAAAAACACAAATAAATTAATTTAAAAAAATTATATTATTATTTATTACCTATTATTTTATTTAAAATACTTATTTTAATTGCCCGACAAAATTAAAAACAAATCATCAACACACAGACAAAGGTCTCTCTTTTGCTTTGAGTTGTCAGTGTCACAATTGACATTACAAACGATACACTTAATCGTGAAGTTAAACATGAGTTACTCAACTATAAAATTTAAGCCGACGATGGCGTTAAGATGACTATTAAATTGATTATTAGTATACGTAACAATTTACAGTCCACTTAAATATTTTAGTCACGTCTAAATTTGATTATTAGTAAGGCCCGTAGAGAAATCATCTTTCATCGTAGGATGTCGTTACTATCGACTCGTTTTTTTTTACTCTTTTAGCAATTATTCTTGAGTGAAGAGCTAAGAGAAAGAAAGAAAGCAAATACAAATAATGTATGCAGAAGAATTTTGTTCGGTTCGATTTGAGTGTTTTTCGTTACAGGAAACCCAGAGGTTGCCAGTTCGATTCTCACTGGGGTACAAAGCATTTTTTTCCTGTCAGCATTTTTTCCCAGCTTATGCTGGACGTCGCCCATGAGGTATGCAATGAAAAATAAACATAAACTTGTAACTAGTGTCGTGCAACATCTGTTGCATTTAAAAGGCCTCACAGAAAGTTAAAATAAAACAAAACAAAAAAGAATTATAACTCGATATGCTCATTTAGCGACATCTACTTCGGTGTATTTGAAACCATCTTGATTCCTCTGTATAAAAACTCAATGGTAGTACTTAAAGGCAATATTGTTCGACACCGACTATTCAAAATGTCGACTTTCGAAATGTCGACATCAGCATTCGACGATATATTTTTGAATGTTATGTGACATTGTCGGCATTTTTTTTTCGACTTGTCGGCATTTTTGCCGACTTTTTGTTAAGGAGTAGGTTTCAGAAGTATTGATTTTAAAATATCGACATTTTTATAATAGAAAAAATAAATTACTTTTAATTTGAAATTTTTGTAGTTCGAGATTTTTGAACAAAAACCGACATACATAGCTAATTATTTTTCATTCCACTTTATTTGAAATTTTTACTACAATAGCAATCAGAAAAATGAGTTTATAGCCTTGAAAATTACAAAAATATTGTGCAAAAACAAAACCTTTCAAAACATGCAAATTGATGCATAACTTAGAATACTATCTTACAATGCACATATACTTCTGGCAACACCTGTTATTATAACAAAGTATCATCAGCAATAATTAATACGACTTTTGTCGACTCTATGTTGTTTTTTTTTTTTATATACAAAATTTTGGTTACCACTAGTAAAAAAAATTGCACCAGCTGATGTTTTATCAGTTTCTTTTATAAGTTCTTTCATAAACTCGCAACTCTAAACACCTAAAGCTTTAAAATTGCGAAAACACGTGTTGACAGTGTCTTCAAAGTATGGTAAAGGTTTCTTTAAATCTCGTATTTTTTTTACTAGACTGACACCAACACAGCCTCAAATGGTCAACTCACAGATACTATAAAAAAAATTCTATTTCAATTAAACTCGTATAAAGCCGCTTTTAGAACGTTGTTTTCCCCTTTTATCCACTTTGACGCAGGCAAAATGCTAAGCCTCGACTTGAATGGGAAGCACGTTTTAAGATTGCAGTTCCAGAGATACTTCGATGTCAATGTATAGAGTATCTGTGTGTGTTGTGCTGGGGAAAGAGATATTCAATTTAATTCATTCAAGTCAGCAATTTAAACAACAACGCTTTCGTCGATCTGGACTTAAAACAGATTTTATAATGGAGGAGAAGTGCCTGCGTCAGCTGCTCTGCTGCTTTGCTGCTTTGCTGCCAGGCCAGTCGCCAGTGTTGGCTTGCTTCCAGCAAAAGAGGGGAGATAATTTTGATGAGTACTTTCACATCTGTTTGGGTTTTGGTTGTATTATTTAATTCATTTATACCAGTAAGCAAGAGTATCTGGCGCTGCTGTTTGGTTTTTTATATTTGTTCGAATCTGAACTGGACGAAACGACTAGTGCTGCTCGTTGGGCTGATGGCTGTTCTCGGCTATAGCTTTTTGGCTTTCTTAGCATAAGCCTCTGTACAGGCAAATTAGTGTAGTGTTTGTATTGCACAGTCATATAGGACGCGTGAATCTACATTTACTTCGTATATTTATTTTATTTACGAACATATTTGAGGACAGAACAAGTCAGTCCTGAGGAATATTTTTTTTTTTTTTTTTACGTATTTTCGAGATTATATCGCGTCGGTTTCAAGGGACGTGGTTTCCAAAAAAGTTGATAAGATTTCTTTTATTTGCAAACGAAATATAAGACAGTGTGTTGTTTTGGCGTGTTTTGTCAAAAAAAAAAGAAAAAATTGTTTGTATGTTGACTTTTCGTTATCATTTTCTAATGCGTTGCGACATTAAATTTGATGAACAAACAAAAATAGACCGGTGAAATTGAATATGTACAATAGTTTACATCGGTCTGATGACTTTCAATAATTACTTTGTGAATGAGATGTTCGGTCAACAGTGAAAAACAATAATACACCTGTTCTGCGGGGAAAATATTTATCAATGAAATCTTCGTAAGTATCTATAGTAACATTATTATTTATTTCATAGGTGATTAGGTACAAATAGTTTTTTTTTATATAACTTGCATATAATTGTGTGCCAAATGACATACCCACCTGCCCACCTGTTTTATTCCCTCCACACCCTCTAATAGTTTCAGTCATTCTTGCTTTCCGATTCATTCGAGTATAATGAAACATTATTGACTTTTATATATGTACATATGTAGTATTGTTATTAATATAATCAATGTAGCTACATATCTATTGTGATTATAATGAAGGAGCTATATGAGTGTGTGCAAATGTGTTGATCAAATGTCAGAATGTATTAACAATGTTTACTTTATAGAAAAGAACATTTTGTTTCACAACACTGATAGCAGAAGTGATTTAATGTCATTTCAATTTTGCAAATCATTCATCAAATCATTCAACAAATACAGATGATAAGTGTTTGTGACTCAGTGTAATGATTTAAAAAAAAATTGTTTATTTTTGAAGAAGGGTGTACGTATCAAACACATTATGATAATAAAAATATGATGTTTTATTTTATTTTGAAAATATTGTTTTATGTAATATAAAATTGTTGATTAAAACAAAATATCAGAGGTCATTATAATGGTTTTTTCCATTTGCCCTTGTACAGGGTGATTTGAATAAGATGCTAGACACAAATCTACGGCTCACTGCTGAACCAAACCAAGTCACAAAAAGTGAATTCTGAGATGTTAACAGTTGAAGTTAATGAACTCCCTTTAGTTACACAGTCGCTGGCTTCATTTCACCACGACCTGAATAGAGTTTAACTTTGGGTACAATTTAAGAATTTCTTCTGGATTTTCTTATTTTATGACTTGGTTCTGCACAGCTGTGACCTGTGAGGACTTTTATTGTGAAAGAGATGCATTTGTTTCTATGGTCTTCTATACAATTAAAAAAAAAATAAAGGCCACGACTGGGTCGCACGAACTTGCTCTCGGGGCAAGTTACCTTCGTCTTAACGACTGAGAATTTGGCTTTTCGAGAAAAATAGCAATCACAAAACTAACTTCGTAGAAAAAACTTTTTTCCAATTTTTTTAATTGCAGTATTAATGAAGCAGACGTTTAAGATATAATCAGTATCAACAAAATACCGTTCTATTGAATAATCTTTTTCGGGAAAAAATCTCAAATAAAAGACATCACCGTTGGCAATCAAACTCTTTTATAAAGTTTATCAAAATTGATCGATTTTTTTTTTCGAAACAATTAAAAATAAAAAAACTTACTTTTTATAAATTTTTTTCCAAATTTTTAGTGAAGCTCAGCAGAAATTTTAAAATATAAAATTTCGTCAAAATCGGTGCAGTCGTTCAAAAGATAAACGGATCGAAGAAAAACATTTTTAGATAAAAGACATCATTACTAAAAAACTGTTCATATAAAATTTTATCAAAATTGATCGGATTTTTTTTTCCAGAAAAATGCAATTTAAAAAACCAACATTTCAGATAATACTTATTTCCAAAACTTTTGATTTATGTTTATAAAATTTCGTCAAAATCGGTGCAGCCGTTTGAAAGATAATCGGTATCAATAAAGTAGCGTTCTATGGGAGGTACCGTTAATAATCTTTCCCGGAAAAAAAATCAAGAAATCAGTAATATAAAATTTTAACAAAATCGATCGTATTTTGTGTGGAGAAAAATGGAACTATTGGTAACGCTTATATTGTATTGGTACCGTTATTTTAAGACTTAAGAAAAAAGTATAAAAACGTGCGGGCATATTACTCAAAAAATACTTTTTACAAACTTCTTTTTACAAACTTATAATTAAAAAGAGCGTTCGAAATGAAAATCAAAAATAGTACTTAAGTATTTAAGATTTAAAAACATTTTTGTTTAAATTTATGAGACGTTTTGAATAAATGATTTAAAAAAGTTAGAGAATACATTTTTGGCTTAAGAATTTTTGAAGGTGTGTAGCTGTTATTTTTTAAGCATTTTTTTCTATCACTCGTTCCAATTTCTATCCGTATCTTTTGCAAAGCACCCTGTATATAAATAAATCTCCACAAAATTGTCAATGAAACATGCATCTTTGTATATTATGTTGCATATATAAAGAGATGTATCTTACCGCACTATATAACTTATAGCACATCTACTTACAAGTACACATATACTTATATAGATGCAATAGTACCAACACTTCTTCAGACACTCACTTAATTTCATAAGAACAATAACTTAATTTCATAAGAACAATAACTGACCGGAAAGAAGGCAATCTCTTAGATCGTTAAATCATTAAAAACCGATATAATATTTATTGTTGCACTTTATTTTTGACTTAATAGCTCAATTAAAATGCAATAAATCTTGGAACGATTTTTAATGTAAAGTTATCATAATTTCCCAAAAACACAAAATCCAGTTTTTTGATGATGATGATGTTGATTTTACAAGGTCATTGATTTCAAATGATGTTAAGATTTTTTGTTTGTGTCCCAACGACAAGAACTTTTGTTGCAGCACTTCGATTTAGTTTTAGTTGTTTTGTTAGATTTGCAAAATATTTGTTTTTTTTTTATATTTATAATAATTTATAATAAAATAAAACACCTTTCTTTAAATGGCTGCTTGAATAATTATTGATACCTGTTTGATCATGTCGGGGAACCGATGCACAATGACCCACAAAAGCGAAATACTTCTTTCATAGCTTAGGTATAAAAAAAACATATAATATTATAAATAAAAATTTATTCAATATGTATACAGAATATAATGTTAACTCTGGGTGGTGGCGAAGAAATATTGCAGACTGTCTTTGTTTCGTGGGTGGATTTCATTTTGATTTTTTTTATCGAGTTATGAATGTTATTTTTATGAATTTCTTTCAAATTAGATATTTGTAAGTATTTAGTTTTTTTTAACTATCATGTCAGAGGCCTGGGTTCGAGCCCTGAGTGCACCTAATGATGTTTTTTTCAGGGGCACCATTGTCACGAAAAGTGCAACTCACGTGAGTCGTTTGGATTCGACGAAAAATTGTAGAACTTACAACGCACACAAAAGGATTAGTTGAGAGTGTAAGTCACTAGGCCGTTCTTCGGAACTGTAGGTGCCACTAAATGTAAAGCATGTATGTAACAACAAAATATGCCAATAAAAATGATGTCCTCATCTCAAAGTGAACTGATGAACACATTAGAATTGTAGAATTGAGCTTAAAAAGAGGTAGAATAGCGTAGTGCGTGTGTGAGTAAGAACGTAGGGAATCTTGCCTTTTACATTCGATTTCCACGCTCGGAAAAAATCAATTGAAGTGTTTAAGGGACCAGGATATACAATTCATAAAATTATTAAACAAAATTTAAACAATTGAATAATTTATTCCACTAGTCATAAAGGTTTTTTTCAGGTATTCAGGTTTTTAAGGTATTCTCGTATTTATATATTTTTGACAATAATTTCTTGTTTGTCGTCTCATCAAGTCGACTCAAAATTTGTATTAAAAAGTTCTCTGTAAATTAGACAAATTTCTTTGACAGCAACTGAGAATACTTTTTGAACACGACTTTTTTAAACTTTCTTTCTATAGTCCGTTAATTTTCTTATGAATTTGAGTTTAACAAAGAAGATCACCTTTTTATATAATAATTATTGAGGGCACTGAGGCTGAGTGAATTAAGTGTAAATCGTCATTTCGACAGTAAACCAAAAAAAAAGTGTGTGTACCATGACTCGCTAAATGTCCGAAAGTTAACACTGTTTACATTGCGTTTAAAACTCTAACTCTGCTTTACGGAGTAAGTTCGGAGTCTTAAAATACCCTACCTATATCGGGAGCTAAAATATTTAAACATCAAAAACTCTCTTACTCTTACCAAATGTTACCCACACACATGACTTTTAAGCTGTATGCATGCACCACCAGCATTTCCGCTTGCGTTAACCCTAACAAGTGCCTCCAACTATATGCACATTGCACAGTTAGACAGAACACACTGACACACACACAAGAAATAACTAAACCGTGGGAATATTTCCAACTTAAGGTCTAACATTAGTCTATCTATTGTTTTAAGACTTGATTGCAACATAAACTTCATTATTTTTGACAATATTTACTTCAACCGACCTGCAGGTGCTGTCGAATTTTGTAAGACAAAATTTAATTGTATGACGTAGGTACGTAATTAACTATAATTTTCTTTTTTTACTACGAAGTTGTATAATAAAGAATCTCAAATTACTCAAATGGTTTTACTTCAAAATACCAAAGCGTAATAGGTATATTTGTTGTTGTACTGTTTGACTTGTTATGGTCGGTGACGGACGGAACAAGTGCCATGTCGGTATTCCTTTATGCAAGTTGCCGTTTGACATAATATTTAATTTATTGTCATTTAAGTTGCTGTAGCTAGCTGTCATTATTGCCAACGAAGATTAATATCGATGTTCACAATAATAAATAAAATAAAGATTGTCAATGTAGCCAACTTTTTAAAAATCTACTTCAAATGCAATAAAATTTCAGTAGAAGTCAAATTTCTATAGTATGTTCAAAATATAAAAATAGATATTTTGTAATGAAATTGATTTTAAAAATGTTTGTTCTAGTAGCTACTTATTTTCATGCTATGAACAATTACGATCAGATAATATTCGCCAGGCGTCCTGGAAGTACCTTTAAAAAAT
Organism: Baccha elongata; assembly: GCA_951217065.1. Lineage (NCBI taxonomy): Eukaryota > Metazoa > Arthropoda > Insecta > Diptera > Syrphidae > Baccha > Baccha elongata. The sequence goes on from OX578272.1 coordinate 36,995,982, forward strand.
GATTTTGATAAAAATAACTAATAATTATTTTTAATTTGTATAATAGAAAATAATAGTATGGTATTCCACTTTAAAAAAAACTCAACGTATATACCAAATAAAGACCATTTAGGTCCAGACAAAACATTTAATTCATTACCATAAGTCCATAAGCCAGACGTTCTCTATTATAATAACAAAAGCATGAATAAATTGCGTCCCTTAGTTAATTTTTACTTGCGATTATAGGTAGGTACTATAAGGCTAGTTATGAATTAGTGCAAACAATAAATTGGAAATAACAATCAAAAATGACATTACGATGGTAGTGAATTCGAAAGAAGTGGGTCTTGAAATTCTGTCTTTCAGTCTGACTGGATTCTGTCATTAACACCTGCAACCTTAACGGTTGGACCGATACCATTTAAACTTGATATAGGTTTATGGTTTTTAGGGTGACCATCTGGGGGGTTTTCGAATTCTTGTTCTAGGCCTTAAACTTACGGTACCTGCCATATAACGGTTATCGAAAACGGATCTTGCGATTTTGATATATTTATGCCTAAAACGGTTTTTTTTAATTTTAAATTTCTTTTTAACTACTCAGCAGATCTTAACTAAATTTTATTTCTAAAAAGGTCTAGACAGCCAAAAGATAATGACGTACTTTATTTTTTTAAAACTTTTCTAAAAAAAAATATATTAATTGAACAAATTTAATTTTTGAAAATTTAATATTTTGAAAACAAATTGATGAATAAAAAAATTGTAATTAAATTTTAATATATTAAAATTACTGGCATACCACGATTTTTTCAGACAACTTTGGTTTGTTATTAATTGATTTTCAAAGTTATTTATTTCTATTATTTTTTTTTTGTAATTATTTCTTATACATACAAATATGAAAAAAAAATTAATTCGTGGAAGGTTCTTTTAAGCTCTTGTGTAACTTGCCACAAGAGAAAGTTTGTGCTACCCAGTCGGGCCTTTATTAAAGGTCGTGCAAATACTTTATTTATTTTAATCGGTTAAACTAAATCGGTTTCAGTTAATAATGAAAACAATTGTTGTTCTAGTATGTTAATCTTTTACCAACAGTTTTTTTTTTGGATAGTAGAGTTTAATCGATTATGTTGACTTTATAAGGTGTTGAACAGTTTGAAAACTATCCGCATAAACTTAACACTTCAAGAAACACAATCAAAAATAAATGGCACAACTGGGTCGCACAAACCATTTTTGAAAAAAAAAATGTTCTCTTTTAACTTTTTTTTTTCAATTTTTTTTCCAAAAAATTCTTTAAAAAAAGTTTTCAATAAAAAAAAATTAGAAGAAAGACATCACCGTCAACGAAAAACAAATCATATAAAATTTTATCAAAATCAATATTATTTTTTCCGAGAAAAATTGAAATTTTGAAATTTTTTTTTTTAATATTCTTTTTTTCAATTTTTTTTTGCAATTAGACTTTTCGTAAAGAAAAATCGGTGTAATTATAGTAAATGCCTGAAAAAATGGCGGTAAATTTGGAAAAAAATATCCTAAATTTAAACACCTTTATGAAAATAAGATTTATTGACATGATATTTCAGGGAGACGGACACAATCCCGAAAATCTGAATCCAGAAAACCCACAATCCCGAAAATCCATAATCCAGAAAACCCAAAATCCCGAAAATCCATAATCCAGAAAACCCAAAATCCCGAAAAGCCAGAATCCCGAAAACCCACAATCCAGAAAGGCCAAAACTCCCGAAAACAAAACAGAAAAAGTCAAAATTGTCTGCACATTGAATCTTTAATTGAAGATAAAGTCATACAGGTATAACATAGAATTTAACAATAACAAAAGAAATAAACGAAATATAATAACAATAACAGTCAATTAGGTGGTTAAATTACATAACATTATCATAATTAATATAAATTTATATTGTATGATATTAAGATATGAAGATTTTTTTAATTTTTTTCTCTTTAGCTTTGTATCGTTTTTTTATATTTGGCATTTCACCGGAGATAATTTTTTCGTTGCATGTTTTCACACGGATTTGCTCTTCGCCTAAAAGAGCAATTAGTGAATAAACGCCTATACTTCTTAACTTTACACTTAGGATTATTTTTACGAAATCGAAATCCCGAAAAATTATATAAAATGAAAAATTTGCGCAAATTTTTCATTTTATATAATTTTTCGGGATTTCGGGATCCCATTCGGGATTGTGGGTTTTCGGGATTCTGGCTTTTCGGGATTTTGGGTTTTCTGGATTATGGATTTTCGGGATTGTGGGTTTTCGGGATCCTGGATTTTCTGGATTTTGGGTTTTCTGGGTTATGGATTTTCGGGATTTTGGGTTTTCGGGATTTCGGTTTTCGGGATTTTGACCCCAACCCGATATTTCTTTCGCGTACGAAAGGAAGATATGCACTCTCTGTTATACACAGTAATTTTCCGGGCTTTTCCTCACCATTAATTCCCTGTTCACCGCTCACACATGGCAACACTTAAAAATGTTTTCATAATCTTCTTAAGTCCATAGAGATCTATTATCTTGCTTTGCCTACTCGAAACGGCTATATTACCTCGATCTGTCTCTCACGCTCAATTTTCACTTACGAACTCATCAATATTTCCCGTTTATCGTAAATTTATATAAAGGGTGTTTATTTTTAGAAGCGGAAAAATTCAAATTTAAATAGAAAAAAAAAATAGGTACATGTTTTGTATATTTAAATATTCATAAAGTCGGCTTTATTTCACAAATTCATGACACTGATGTTTGAATTTGACGGTCGTCGTAGTGTTGACGAGTGTATGACGTGAATCGGAGATCCAACTTTCTCTTGACTGTAACGATTTTACCAAAGTCAGATGGAACAATGATTTATTCGGTCACTGTTTCCGGACGTAATGGTGTTCCAAAAACAACTCGTAGATAATCATCGCTACAAATGCGGATATTCTGTTTATTAATTATAATCTCGAATAAATCGCACCGCTAAGCGGTAAAATAAACCCGAATATCTGAAATTGAAAAATGCTTTTAACAAATAAATTTGAACGATTTTGAAACATTCATTCTTGATGTAAAGTACTGCCAAATGTAATTAACCAGAAATCAACCGAGAAATATTTGCTGTCACAGAAAACAGTATACAATTTATAATTCTTCACCTCTAAAAAGAACACCCTTTTAATAAGATTTCTATTTTCGATAAATAAAAAAAATCATAATTATGTATATGGAAGCACGCATTTTATTTCAGTATCTTTAAAGAGACATGTAATCCATGTGCAACATAAGCGATCAATCAAGGGTACATACTCTATAGGACAAGTATTGGTTTCGTGTAAAAAAAGTTTTTATAAAATTTTGCATTACGATGATAAGGAATACAAAGAAAGTAGGCTTCGTAGGTTTGTTTGTGCATAATGTGCGATTATGTGTTCACTGAGCTACAACAGTTTTCACAGTTTGACCGATTTTCTTCAAACTTCGTGTGTATGTAAATTATAAAGCAACCTATACACGATCAAATGATTGATTACAAAATTTCATGTGTTCGTAAAAATAGAACTGTCAGATACTTTCTATGAATTCTGAAAATCGAACCATTTTCCTTTTTTGCATGATGACTGATCAAACAGATTGATGTGTGTAAATCTATTTTGATACATTTCCAATGCAAGAGAAAGATGCCGAGGATTTGTCACTAATTGAAAACAGCACTCTCTTTTCGACGAAGATACGATGATGATTTGATGTCAAAATGATTGAGCGTTTATGGGAAACGTCATTCTACATGACACAAAATTTGATGTCAAATGATTGAACGAGTAATGTTCGCTTAAGACTTTGTGGTGAATCCTTAGTTTTGATTTCTTTAATTTTTGTTCTACAGCCCCGCTAAAACGGGTATCTTCTGTATAATGTTTTTGTTTTCATCTAAATTCTCAAAAACGATTATCGAATTTGAATAAATCTGTATTTAAAGTGCTTCAAACACAACTGATGCGTTTGAAGTTTTTCGCTACAAATGCACTTAATGTAAAGTTCTTACAATTTTTACCATAAATCGATAAAGGCTAAGTCAATATTATTAAAAATTAATGTGACAATTTAAATAATTTTAGCATATTTTAAGTTAATGGTAAAATTCCCGTTTAATTAAACATCCTGATGTCACATTTATAAACCATTTTTGATACTTTCCGTCTCTAAGCATATTTTAATTATTTTAAATTTTCTTATCCCACATAGGTGTCTACAAGAGCAAGTTCGTCTGACCCCGTTGTGCATTTTATTTGAATAGTTGAGACAATCGGAAAACAATATTATCTATTTAAATATATATAGCATTCTTATGATGATCTGGATGATAACCTTCTACTAGGCAGCATCACTTTGTTCTTGATAATTGGTTTATGAAGTTGAGTTTTATTAAGTTGATTATAGTTCGTCTTAGAAATTCATTGAGTGAACTTGAAAAAAAAAAGTTTAAAACTGAAAAAAAAAATGTCGTCATCAAAAATAATAAGTGGATTAAAAATTGCTGAACAAATTAAAGTTCAACTTCGAATTGATATTGAAAGTATTAGTAAAAAGCTTAAAAATTTTCGTCCAGGACTTTGTATCATTCAAGTTGGTGACAAAGAAGACTCCAATGTTTACATTCGAATGAAAATCAAAACTGCATCTGAAGTTGGTATACAGGTTCAACATATTAAATTTTCACGTGCTACAACTGAAAGTGAACTTTTGTCGAAAATTCGAGAACTTAATCACAATGCTGAAATACATGGAATAGTTGTTCAAATGCCATTGGAATGTGACACAAATATAGATACGAATAAAGTTTTGAATTCTGTTTCTCCAGCAAAAGATGTTGATGGATTAAATGCGATGAACAAAGGCCGATTAGCTGTTGGAGATCTTACTGGATTTATACCGTGTACACCGCTTGGATGTTTAGAACTTATCAAAAGTACTGGATTTAATATAGCTGGATCAAATGCTGTAGTTTTGGGACGTAGCAAAATTTTGGGTTCACCTTTAGCTGATCTTTTAAAGTGGAATAATGCAACAGTCTCGGTATGTCATTCAAAGTCAAGGAACTTGCACGAGATTACAAAATTGGCTGACATATTAGTGGCTGCAATTGGGTCTGCTGAATTTATTAGAGGGAATTGGATTAAACCTGGCGCAGTAGTTATAGATTGCGGCATTAACTATATAACTGATTCCACCAAGAAGAGTGGCCATTCAATTAAAGGTGATGTTTGTTTTGATGAAGCAAAAGATATAGCTTCGTTTATAACTCCAGTTCCTGGTGGTGTAGGACCGATGACAGTGGTGATGCTCATGAGTAATACAGTCAAGTCGGCACTAAACATTACAGATCGCATCTTACGTAGTAGTTGGGATATTAAACCACTTCATCTGAAAACAGTTCAACCGGTCCCATCCGATATTCAAATAGCCCGATCGCAACAACCGAAACCGATATCGGTTCTAGCAGAAGAAATTGGTTTGACAGAAGATGAAGTTTCACAGTACGGAAACATGAAAGCAAAGATATCCCTCAAAGTAAACAAACGTTTAGAGAATCGCACAGATGGGAAATATGTTGTTGTAGCTGGTATAACACCAACTGCTTACGGTGAAGGTAAAAGTACTACTCTAATAGGACTTGTTCAAGCACTTTGTGCTCATAAGACTGTCAATGCAATTGCTTGCTTACGTCAACCATCACAAGGACCAACATTTGGTATTAAAGGTGGAGCTGCAGGTGGAGGTTTCTCTCAAGTCATTCCAATGGAAGAGTTTAATCTTCACTTAACAGGAGATATTCATGCTGTAAGTGCTGCTACAAATTTATTAGCTGCTCAAGTTGATGCAAGAATCTTCCATGAAGCAACACAGAAAGATCAAGCTCTGTATGATCGTCTAGTCCCTACTATCAAGGGACAACGGAAATTTTCGAAAATTCAATTACGCCGCTTGGAAAGATTAGGAATCAACAAAACCGATCCTCATTCTCTAACCGATGATGAGATGAGAACTTTTGCTCGATTAAATATTGATCCAGATAATGTAACTTGGTCAAGAGTTGTGGATGTTAATGATCGATTTCTTCGAGGTATTACAATTGGACAATCACAAACTGAAAAAAATATGACTCGCCAAACTTCGTTCACTATTTCGGTTGCAAGTGAGATAATGGCTGTGCTTGCATTGGCAAAAGATCTTGGTGATATGAAAATCAGGCTTGCGAAAATGATTGTAGCTTTTGATAGATCAGGAAATCCAATAACTGCCGATGATGTTGGTATGACAGGAGCTCTAGCAGTTCTGCTTAAAGATGCTTTGGAACCGACTTTGATGCAAACATTGGAGGGGACACCAGTTTTTGTGCATGCTGGACCTTTTGCTAATATTGCTCACGGATGTAATTCAATAGTTGCAGATGAAATTGCTCTTAAATTGGTTGGACAAAATGGATTTGTAGTCACTGAAGCTGGATTCGGTTCGGATATTGGAATGGAAAAATTCTTTAATATTAAATGTCGGACATCTGGAAAAGTTCCGAATGCAGTTGTTCTTGTTGCTACTGTTCGTGCTTTGAAAATGCATGGTGAAGGACCTTCTGTGGAACCTGAAGAACTTTTAATAAACGGAACGAAGAACTTACTTAAACACATTGAAAATGGACAAATGTATGGAATTCCGGTCGTTGTTGCTATTAATCAACTTAGTTCTGATACAGCAGCTGAGCATGAACTTATAAAATCAGTTGCCATTGAAGCTGGAGCATATGATGCTGTCACATGTACTCACTGGAGTGATGGTGGTGCTGGTGCAGTTAAACTTGCCGACGCAGTGATCAAAGCTTGCAATGAAAGATCAGAATTTAAATTCTTATATGAGCCGGAACTTTTAGTAATGGACAAATTAAATATAATCGCAAGAAAAATGTATGGTGCTGCAGAAGTTATCCTATCAAAAGAAGCAGAAGAAAAACTTAAAATGATAAATAATAAGGGTTTTGGAAATCTTCCAATTTGTATGTCTAAGACTTCGGGATCTTTAACTGGTGATCCAAAAATTAAAGGAGCACCAAAAGGATTCACATTGAATATTGGAGATTTGTACGTTTCAGCTGGTGCTGGTTTTATTGTTGCATCTTGTGGTGAAATATCTAAGATGCCAGGGTTACCAACTAGACCGTGTATTTATGACATTGATCTTGACACGGAAACAGGACAAATCGATGGGTTGTTTTGAGATTGACTTAAAGTTGGTGATTGATGATGGCCAAATTGAAACTTAAATCTAACTGAATAAATTAATCAATGCTTTAAAATAAATAAAAAAAATCTTTTTGAACGGAATTGTTATTAGATATTCTATAGTTATTAAATCTAACAACATGTCTTCTATAATAAAAAAAAAACTTTTGTATTTTACCTATTAAAAATGTTTCAAATAAAAAGTTTTGACAGCATATAAGTTTTTGTGTTTTCTTTGCTTTAGGATCTTTTCTCATACGGATTGCATAAACTGCAATTTTCACTTCGATCAACTTGGTGACGTGTAGTGTAGTTGCGGTGTTTTCTAAAACATAATTGGAAGCATCATAATCGAAGATTTCGGACATTAGTTAGTAAGTAATGTTTACTCAAGAACGAAATTTCCTCGTTTGTGGGAAACCCAACGAAATTTTCCGGTTGTCATAATCGAAATGGCATTGAGTGTAGAGTTTCGACTTTTTGCAAAACGAAATAAATTAAAATCAACAAGATTTGAAAGTTAAAATTTCGTAAGCAGTAAATTGTTGTGCGAAAAAAAATGCAAAATAATAGTTTGTTTCTTTTACAACAATCAATTTTAGAAATATATTACATGCATCAAATACCACAAAATTATAATTTTTTTTCGTACCAAATACAAGATGAAACCTCAACAATTTTAACAAAGCAGCATTGCAAATAAGAGCGAAAACGCATCTCAGAAGCATTGTTGCGAAACCGGACTATTACAATACATTTCGCAAAGCGCAATCTGAAATGAAAAATCTTAAAAAAATAGAACTACGAAACGAATATTGTACGAAAATGTTTCGCTATACTACATGTGTCGAATAATGCTTTTATGAAAGCTTATAAAAGATTACTGATTTCATATTAATCGGATGCGAAATTTTTACAGTTCAATTACTCTTGTGTACTTTTGATTTATATTATTCCCAATTATTTTAATGTTGTGATTTGCGATTTTTGACATTTTTTTTCCAATGGTGATAGCCCAAGTAGATACATTTAAATACACGACAAAACGTCAGCGAAAAAAAAACGGACAGATAAAAATATCACTAGAAATTTTTTATATGCAAGGAAACCCTTTTAATGCATCCCTGAGCGAACCATTGCCGGATCAATTTGTACAATTTCGCTAGTGTAAGTTTTTTTTTTTCTTCTTACAGCGGAAAGCTGTTCATGCTTTACGAAAATGGTACTGAGATCTTTAATTTTAAAGCAGCATGTTTGCAATACGAAAAAAAGTCAATTGCCACTCTCTACAGTTAATAAGCGTTGTTAGCCACTGTCGGAATTTAGTTAAGAACTGAAATCGTTGATGTGTGGATTTCCGTATACTGATTCATATATTAAGTTTTTGGCATTACCTATACAGAAAAGTTTTCATAGAATATTCAGACAAACACTTAAATGGAATAACTTTGATTTTTTCGAAAAATTCACTTAAGAGTATCGAATCTAATCAATTTCGCAATTATTGAAAATAAAATGAAAACTAGAACACGAAGACGTCAGTGTTTCTTCGTTGGTGTTTCTTAAACAGTGTTTTTAGTAGGAAATTTAATTGACTTTGGTTCTGAATGAGGTTCATTTGGACGAAATCTTTTTCGCAAATTTTGTTTCGCATTTATCAAATAAATCTCAATAGTTTAATCGTTGTTTGGTATAATTTTTGTATTGCTTTGAATCAGTTCGAAAATTGATTATTTCGAAAAAGCTATCCCTCAATTTTTGTATCGCTTATTGGTGGTATGCAGTATTCTACCAATTAACCTGGCTATGAAAACATGTGTTGGATGTTCTGCCACTCAACGTAGGAAAAGTCGTCAAGATCTTGCAAAAAAAACATAATTACATCCGACTGTTCTAGTCCTCAAATACAGAGAAAGATTGTTCGTGTAGAATACGGTGCGCAAATTTATTATTTAGCAACTATTAGTTTAATTTCACGCGAAATTAATTTAAATTTAAAACATCGACAAGCAAAACAATTCGTTAACAAAAATTGTGTAATGCGAAGTAATAAAAAGCAATATAATAAAATGAGAGAATACAAATTACGATATGAAAAATGAGGAACGAGTTTTTTGTAAAACGTTCAAAATAAGAAGTTGCTAAACAAAATATTGACACACAATCAAAAGCGGAGTGATAAAATGCAAGACAAGAAAAAGCGAAACAATTATTGCAAAGCAAAAAAATTAAAATTTGGCATCTCTAAAATCATAAAGAATGAGTGAAGAAGAAGTGAGAGAGTCAAAGAGAGTTTAAATTACATAGCTTTCGTCATGAAGATGTCTCATGATGGCGTACAACTTGCTTAAATTTAGTTTTATTTAATTCAAAAATTCAAAACAGAAAAATAAACAGATGAGAGAATGACAATGCTATTTTAAATTTATCATATTGTTATCATATTGTTCTCTAAAAAAATATGATAGGAAAAAGTTTTTTTTTATAAATTCTATTAGTTTATATAGTTAAGCTGTCGTTAAAATATAGAATAGTCTATTCTACTTGTTTATGGCTTCAATCAAAAATTGGTCATCATTACCTTTTTTGTAAAGAAAAATAATTTTCCATTTATAGAGTAATTTAATAAAAAAAAAATAATGAACAAACTTTAAGCTTAGATAATTTTTAATAACAAAAACACTCGCCAGACGTAACGTCTCTGTGGGTGAAAATGTGGTTTTCTCAGGCAAATAGTATCTACAAAACTTGTCTGTTAAATAATTACAGCTTGCTGCCTGCGTAACAATCCGATTAAGGTCATGCAGCATGCTAAAGGCGTCATACATAAAATATTCTATACATTCATATACATATATAAATTAATATAATACACTCACATAATTAATCAAAATTTAACAATAAATATTTTATGTGAACGTGTGATCAAAGAACTCAGATGAGAAACGAAATAATTGTTCTTCATCGCTTGTGGCGTTATTTTATTTAAATCTTTGTATGGTGTGGTGTTTCGAATTCGAATCGACTTTTTAATTTCGGTTCTTGACCTTTTCACAATTGAATCTTACAACAATAATGATATAGAGTCAAGGCAAGGTTAGGTTTATTTTTAAGATTGATGAGATCTTATATAGAAACTGATAATATGAGGAGACCAATTAGTTTTATTTAAATCGTGGAAAATAAATATATTTGTTTTTTTTGTTTTGAAATTTTTGATTGGGTTTTACTTGGAAAGAAAACAATGATTGCCAAATCATTTTTCGAATCATTTATAGGATTTTGGATGATTTTTTTGTGAGATAGTATAGCTACAATAAGCTAGAGCAAAAGTCAGAATACTATCAGAAGATGCTATAATTTTTGACAAATGACGGAAAATGTTAATTCAATACTTTGGACATTTGCTAAAACTATAGTACCCTCCGACAAGGTGATAACATCCATCTCCAAAACAGAAGCTAGAGGCTGGTTAGTTCAAAGTAAGAACCGCAAAGCGCTGGGACATAATTTCTATGAAATTCTACAAATATGCCGCAGTGATGATTTATTAAAAAATTCTTACTAAAGAACTAAACCGAATATTTGAAACTGAAGACATCCCTATGAGCTTCCAGCAGAACTTAATCTTCCCAATTCTTAAAGAAGAAAACCCTAATCAGGCTGATAGTTATAAGGGCATTTCAATTTTAATGCGCTAAAAATAGTAAATGGGGGTTATGGCTAATCATTTTAAGAGTTGAACTTTAAAAACAAAACAGATGCTTAAAGCATATCGCAGGCAGAACTTTTCATTTTGAATACGTTAGCGCTGACCTTCATTAGAGAAAAAAAACCTCTCACTGTGTTTAATAATTATAAGAGTAGGTATGAATAATATATAAAAAAAAATTAAAAACTCTATAATTTTTTTTCGAAATCATAATTCGAAACGTATGTATGATGTATTAAATGAAAGCACATGGCGAAACTTAGTTTAAACACAAAAAACAAAATACAGGAACATTTTTGATTAAAAAAATTTAATTCTCAAAGCCTTAAGTAAATATTTAAAGAACATTATTTAAGTAAATAAAAACATAGTTTTATGTATCAACTAACCAAAAAAAAACAGTTCATAGGCACTAGTTTTGAACTAAATTTAAATTTTTATTTAAAAAGCTGTTTCAGCATCTGAACACTTTTTTTTTTGACTTGAGATTTATTTCATCGGATTTAGGTTGCCAATGAAGGTATAGGTATTGACGCATAAATAATATAATCAAGCCAATAGGTTTATTTAACCTGCTTTGTATTTACTGAAAGAAGTTAAGTGATAATAGACTAAAACCTACTTTTTAAGACTTTTAGTTTGTTCATGTGAATAAACACAAATTCCACATTAAAGAAATATTAACAAATATAGAAAAATATAACTTAAGTAAAAACTGTCATAACATAAGAGTGTAAACGCTTAAATTCAAGAACAACTTTACATTTTGAAAACAAGATAATTTTATAAAAAATATTTTTACTTATTATAGGTACTATAAGGCAAGTCTTGGATTCGTGAAAAAAAAGGTTTTAGATAACAATCAAAAATGAAATTACGATGATAGAGAAGAGGAAAAAAGTGGTCTGTCTTCTCCCATGTCAAATAGCAGACAAACACATATTTTTTTCTGATTAAAACGCGTCAGAACGGTAGAGGGGCTTAAAAAAAAACGAAATAAAAATGCTGCAATTATTCTTAACTTTTAACTAGCGATTATGGGAACTATAAGCCAAATTATGTATTCGTGAAGAAAAAATGAGATAACACTCAACCATGACATTGCGGTGATAGAGAAGACGAAACAAGTGGGTCTGGAAATTCTGTCTGTTTGTCTGTCTGTCACACAGTCTATTTGTATCAACAACTATACAGAGTAAACGGCTGAACCGATTTGTTTCAAATTCATAACAAAGGGTTTGTAAACCATTCCTTAGAGAAAAAATTAAGGGACTTGTCATATAACCGTTTTTAAAGCAGTTTGATTTTCTCGAAGCTTGTTTTTCTTTAATAAAATTAGAGATACTTTTTAAATGATTGCTTTATTTTTGAATCAAAAAGTTAAAATAATTTTTTAAAAGACCCTATAAATTTTTATAGCCTGTTGCTTACTTGCACAGAAAATTTTTGGCAAGCCTATTAATGGTACATTTTATGGACCCTTATTTTCTTCTTGAGCTAACTAGTGAACGGGTTGATCGATTTAAACAAAACTTATTTTTTAAAGATCTAGATGATTTATCACATTTCAGTACCAAAATTTTGCAAAAGTGCTTATTTTTAATTTCAATAATTAAGTTAATTTATTTTTTTGTAAATTTAGTATCTGGAAAACGATTTGACTAAAAAAGTTTATTTTACCTTAAATACAAACAATTTAGCACTTAAAATTGTCGTTCTTTAAAGTTGTAAAAAATCTTTTTTATAAAAATTAAAAGTAGGTTAACATGGATTTATTTAAAAACAGCTCTAACGATTTTATAATTAAATTCTTGTTAAACTTATATCCTGGCAAATAAATTTTCTGCATACTTTTATTTTGGCTTGAATCTTTGAAAAAGTATAGTTTTAGCATTTTTGAGACTTATATATATATTTTTCCTTTTTGATTGAAAAAACTGTAAAATTTTATTTTATTTTTGTGGCAAGTTGCCAAAAGAGCGAATTCGTGTGACCCAGTCGTGAACTTTATTTTTGATTTATTCATATAAAATTGAATCTTTTCAATAACTTTTAACCCTCCAGCGGGCGCGTGGTCTCCGATCCTTCTCAATGCCTAGATAAAGGTTTTTTTAACCTATCCTTTTCAATAGCTTTCTAAAATTAACAGTTCAAACTGACAAGTATGTAAACTGCAGGATCCAACATAACTTTTTTTGTCACAGGGTTGACAACACTTTTTGGGATTTTGGACACCCAAAACTGTTTCTTGTTACACCAAAGTAGTATGTTGAAATTTGTTCTATTAGATAATCTACGTTTTATGAATAAGTGTTGAGAAATAGGTGAGCATTTCCACCTATTGTAACTAAAATAATATTTCTTTTAAGTTTTGTTACCATAAAATAACTTTGTTTTGAATTGTTTTTATATTATTTATTTTTAGTCGTTTGTTGCCTTTTATTGTTTAGCAACTATTCCTTATTTGTCATTAGTTTTTTTTAATGAGAATTGAAAAAAATAACTAATTGGATTTAAAAAAAAAAGTTAAAAATAGTGTTTTTTAAAAGCTTAATAACTTTTCCTTTTTTTAACGTTTTTTTTTTTCAATTTTTTTAGTTCAATTTAAAGTTGCATATCTTGTTTCCTATAAACAATCTTATTTTTTGCAAAATGTTACATAAAACTAATTTTTATTAATGAAACTGTATTTAAGTAACAAAAACATAGTAAATCCAAGCATTTTAGTTAACATTTTTTTTTGTAAAAATTTAAGAAAAAAAGGTAGTTTGAACCATAATAAGCAAAGAAAAATATGATGTTTTAAATAAAAAAAAAAACTCAAAGTACTCAAATTTTTAAAATATAGTGTTTTCCGAACGAGCAAATATGGTCTACAATCGTAGACCACGTGCCTTTTCGTGTTACAAAATACCAGGAGCGATGCGCCCAATGGAGGTTGTTTGTTTTTTAGATTTTGAATGACTTTTTTTTAACATAATCACTATATTATAATATATTCTAAGACATCATCATATGAGCAATAACCAGGGTTCAAAAAAAAAATTAAACATTCAATCATTAAGCAGATTATTCAGTAAAGCCAAAATAAGTAACACTTGTTTCCTAGACAAATTTAATGTAAGAACACAATATTTGCCTGATATGTGTAACTTTTTAACAATTTTTTTAAAGGAACTCTTCTCTCATATTTATTTATTTATTTCAACTACTGATAATATCTTAAGTCTTAAGTTGTGTAGAAAATATAAAATATAGGTACAACTATTGTTTTATTATTTTTTTACAATCTGGTAAGACATTAAAATTAAGAGTTACTTGTATATAATTTAAAGTTACATATTTGTGTCTAATTTTTAAATAATTTTTTTTTATAATATGCGCGCACTCAAGGGGTTATGAATACCCTTATGATGATTTAACACAGTGCGAGCGGTTAGGAAAATTGAAGGGTAGATGAAAGTAGATACCGATGCACATTAGTTTTAAATGTCTGAGCTTCACAATAGGTGGGAAAAATTTAGCCGGGTAAAGCATTCCACATTCTTGTTGTGCGGTTAAAGAAAGAATCTCTGTACTTGCTTTTCATGATTGATTTAGAATTATTAAAGTCAATTAACTTGATAAAATTTGTTAAAATCTCTACTCATAATATTTAAGGGTTCGTTTAAACCAAAATTGGTTCTTGAAGAGAATATGTAGAAAAAATCAGGATTCCAAGTTGATCTTGAACGGGTATTTATGTTGAGTTGACCTAGAATATAAGTGTCAGTGGATCCTGTTAAGAGTTGAAACAAGAACATCACGTTATTAACATCTCTTCTTTTCTCAAGTGTTGACATATTAAGAAGATTTAATCGACTTTCATATGGTGGTAAATATTGAGTTGCATTCCAAGGGACGTGTCGAAGAGCATATAACAAGAAACGATTTTGAACACTTTCCAGTTTATTGGCTGCAATGTCATAATAAGAACACCAAACACAGCTGCAATATTCAAACACAGGACGAACAAGTACACAATAAAGTGTTTTAAAGATATAAGGATCTTTGAACTCTTTTAAAAATCTTATTATTAGTCCAAGGCGGTCCCTTGCATTACTAGTTATGTTATAGTTATAACAACTTTTGTTTTCATTTGCAAATGCGAGGCAATTAATAGGTATCTACTATAAAATCACATCTTGTTAATTACGATTTCTCTTTTTCATCGCCGACCCAAAGACCAATAACTTTATAAAATCTTTGCTCAGTGTATCTATCAATTTCACTTAAAATGCAATATTTATTAATTTTCATAAAAAAAAACATATTGATCGCATTCGGCGCCTGGTGCTCTGGTCCCACTGTTTATTTTTACACCGAATTTAAGTGAATTGATTGAATTAAATTGAAGTTTGCGCCATGATTTCGAGATCATTGATCGTAAGTTCCGATGAATATTGTATTTTTGTTATTGCATCGAAAACATATTTTGAAGTCGTGTTTTTATGTGGTGCAATATCATATGGTTTCTTTCAACACCATACATACATACATAAATTCATCATGCGACATTTGTGTCACAATGAATTCAATGCAATCAACAACAACGACCCAATCAATTGAACAATGAAATTGAAAACAGATTTATTTCTTGGAAATAGCTTATAAGTCACCAACAAAAAACAGAAGTCTTGGAAAAATACGTCTCATTAAACAATTTAACTTTCTATACAATTTTATAACAATTATTGCTGACTAATTCATTTTATTTGTTATTTACTTCTTTTTTTTTCCACAGATGATATGAGTGGCAATATACAAGGTTTATATTTATCAAACCAGGAAAAATTATTCTATACTGATTGAGACATTTCCGGATTAATATTCTAAAAAAAACATGCATAAGTTATTGGGAAGTTTGAAGGGATATCTTAAGATACAAGATATCCATACGGATAGTGCAATATTTCGTTTGCATAACTCATTTACTACCGCTTTGTTGTTAACATGCAGTCTTATTATTACCGCTACTCAGTATGTTGGTAATCCAATTAGTTGCATTGTCAATGGAATTCCGCCGCATGTGGTGAATACTTTTTGTTGGATTTCAAGTACATTTACGATGCCAGATGCTTTTCGAAGACAGGTAAGTGAATTTTCATTTTATTTTGTATTTTATGGTTACAAGAAAAAATTAAGTAAGCAATCTACACATATTTTAAAAATCTTGTTGCTTATTATTTGACAACAAAAATTAAATGCACGACTGGGTCGCACGAACTTGCTCTTGTAGCAATCTATGGTATTACAAAAATTTTAATTTATTAAATTCTAAAAAAAGTTCGAAAAATATCAAAAAATGGCCTTAACGTGAGATCAAGTTGCATGGTAGCTGAATGTCATGATGTGTTAATTGTCAAATTTGAAAACTGCACCGAATTTCAAAGGATGATACCGGTCAAATTTGTAAAAAAACCGTTAACAGCAAATCTCCGTTATGTGCATATTAAGCCAAAAACCTGAAATGCAGTTATATTAAGAGCACTTCAAATAAAACGTTCACAAAGTTTTATCAAAATCGTTGAAGCGGTTTTTGAGAAAATTTGAGAAAACTAAAACCGTTATATGGCAGGTACCCGTTATAGTCGGTCTAAAACAAATATTAAAATTTTTCCTCTAAGGAATCACCAAAAAGTACTACACACGAAGTTTGAAGAAAATCCATCCAACCGTTTAGGCTGTAGCTCGGTGAACATTCAACCGAAAATCAGCACATACGCACATCCGCACAGACAGACCGACGGACGGCATGACGAAAACTAATTTTTTGGGCTTCTCTATCATCATAATGTCAGGTTTGATTAAAACCTCGAATTTTTTTTTCACACGAAACCAATACTTGCCCTTTTGAGGAAGTAAAAAATTAAATATATAAGTACGTTGGATACAATTGAGAATATAAAAACGATTTGCAATTACAAATTTGCGAACGAAAATTTTTATTTTAACGAACTAAATAAAACTAGGAATCTACTGTCACTCGCTTTGGCTAAGCGATGAATATAGCGAAGATAAGTAAGTAGATTAATTTGAGTTGCTAAATGATCAAATTTGAATAAGTTAATATGTACCAACAAATTTATCAAAATAAAAGGAAAACAATTATAAAAAAATAAAATTCGAGTGTAAAATAAAACACAAATAAGTAAGACCACCACCGTAACTTGTTTTTAAAATTAAACAACAAAATTCTACAAATAATTCTAAAACGACGAAATGCTTGTTTTTAAAATTAAATAAAAACTAGAAAAATATTGTTCGAAAATAAACTTCACTAGAAAGTAAAAATAAAAATACTTAAGGTACCGTTTCCAGAAAAAGAAAATTCGTTATAGTCTGAAATCTTTTTCCCTAACTGTGAAATCGTTGTTCAAACATGAACATGATTATTGATCAATAATATCTTCTTTAATAAAATTAGTATTCATTAGGATTTACACCCGAGTGTTTATTCGTTCAATCGCTTCCTATAAGACCTTATTTTTTCTGAGACCTTTAATTCATGGCAGAACTTACTTTTTTTGTTTACATAACTCCTTAGAAATGTCTGTATAGATTCAGTCTAGTTCCTGTCCGTTCTCTAAAGCATTCGAAGACTTACTTAAGCAAGTCTTCTTATTGTATTTATACAGATAATTCTAAGGAGTTTGACTACCGACTGTTCCAGATCATCAATACTTTCGAATTTCATACTTTTTGATTTGACCTGCTGCGTTGAATACCTTCTCGCTAGATTTTTTTTTTAAAGCCGGCCAAGCTCTTCATGAAAAAGTAGGTGTTTTTTTTGTTATTGTATAAAAGCCAATATTATCTGACATTTTTTCCAAAATTTAAGTCGACGGTAAAAATACATTAACATTTTAAAAATTTAATTTTCTGGATCAAATTCCAACTTTTCTGGCAATTCACTTTTGGCGCAAACAAAAAATCTGACTTTTTTTCAAAATACATCAATAAATCTGTCATAATGTCCTCTGGATATACTGCCCTTCTAAGCCAAAAGGTCTTATCTCAAAATAAAATTTTCGGCAAAGCATGCTGGGATATGACGAATTTTCTTAGGTTTTCGAGTTTTTTTTTTGAAAGACCTATTTATTTAAATGATTTATAGTATTTTAAAATAATATACGTTTTTTTATTGATTAAAAATTATAATCAGGTTTCAGAGTTTGAGATTAAACAAAATAATAAAAATAAAAAATAAAAAAAACTGAGTTACGACCCTTTCGCTTGTGAGGGCAGTATACGTTCTGCGATCCTTGATCATATATCAGTTCTAATTCAAAATTACTTTTTTTTTTAAAGCTTTAACTGCTAATTCTGAAGTGCCACACGAGAGTCACTTGAATCGAATTTTGGTTCTTTGCTATTAATAATTTATGTAATTTCATGTATTCGGAATAATGTTAATATTTACGTGACCTTTTTATATATATTAAAGTTGAAAAATTTAATGACCTACAGCCCGCTTAAATTCTTCAACTGTATTCGGAATAGTGAAATAATGGTTTTTGCTACCGACATGAAGATTTTGTATCATACCAACCCAAAAATGCAAGAATGCTTGCGTATATAGAAATACTTCTGGGCGGAAGCATTCATCGATTAATCGTTAACTTTGCTAAAAAAATTGAAAAAAAATGTATGTTTCGTCACTTTTGCACTCACAGCCTCATATAAGGGTTTGCGAAAAAGCGACCCCAGCGCCAACTTTTGGGTTATTCAAATAGAATTAGAAAGTCCCGTCAAAATCGGTCCATCCATTTCTTGTCGTCGCGTGCGTCGATCCATAAATAAGAATTCTCGAAATAACTATCACAGTGCCAACTAGAGAATAATTTTAATATCATAAGTTACTTCCATCAACATTAGGTATCGGTCAGTGGAAGTCTTGTCAAAATCGGCCTAAGTGTTCACAAGATTAGCCAGGACAAACAGAAGGACTGACAGACAGAAAAACATTTTAAAAACGTATGTTTTGTTATAAGTAAATGCCGTACATCGGTACATGTTTTCATAAATGCATCTTGTTAAAATCTTATATCTTGTTAAAATCCTATATCACAAACAGACAATTCATTTGAATTTATTTGTATAGAATATAGATTAACGTAAAGTATACACTAAAAATAGTTATATTTACTTACTTATCAAAAAGCTGGTTCTAACCAAATTGGATTAGCCGCTGTTTTACTTTGTCTTAAATATTTTTACCGTTTAGATTATTTGTCTAAATCTATGTTAATCTTAATTCTACGTATGTATAGACTTTGTAGCATGTTAAAATATATATTTGTATACCATATCCGTACAATCAGTTTTTGAATAAAAATGAAGTAAGAACATATTCTGTTAAGGGAGAGTGTATGTGAATTAGACCCTTTTATGTTAAAGAAACACATGAACTTCAGTAAGACAAAAAATTTAGTTTATTAAAAAAAAAATGCATAAATTACATATTTCTCTTTTTTTTTTCTCCGTCCCTTCAATACTTTAAAGGTAATTGAAGTTCGTACCAACAACTTCCGTTCAGGGCTGTCGTATTTGGTTCTAGCTACCAGTACTTAAGAACATGACGTAATCTAAGCAATAAACTATGTGCCACGCCACATTAGCGAAAGAATGAAAGACTGTCCGAGAAAAAATAAGTTAATTTTCAATGTGACTGAGGGAGAAAAGCTGAATACATTGAATTCCAACGAATCTCATTTTCAATAATGAAACTCGGCGTTAAAATGAATGTTCTCTCCTTAAATTTTTTTTTTGTTGACGAAAGAGTAAATACAGTTACTAAGGATACGCAAATATTATCGGCTGTCTCTTAAACATTGTCATTTTTTTAATATTTCATTCTTGTCTATCCCATTATTGTTGTCAGAACTTCCCTCCCTTTCCAAACAATTATTTTCAGTTTCTCATTATAAATTTATTATCCACGTCAAATAATTTCAATTTTCATTTTGTTATTTCTGTAGAAAATCTCAAAATCAAATGAAAGTTTGTTTTGTTTGTAGCCTCGGCTTCCTTTGGAATGTTTTTCATTCAAATAAAAGTGTGGCCAGGCACTATGGCATTTGATTGATTAATATTTATTATGTTCTTAATTTAAAACATTGATGACAGAAATTGGAAAGACGTCCAATTTGTTGTCAAATAATATTTGAGTAACAATTTTTATTTATATTTCATTTGCAATAAAGAAACCATATTTGTTTCATATACATATGTGTTATATCCAAGCTCACTTGTGCGCCCTCACATATATAAAATATTCTTATTAAAGATACACAGAAACAAAAACT
Source organism: Baccha elongata (assembly GCA_951217065.1). NCBI lineage: Eukaryota > Metazoa > Arthropoda > Insecta > Diptera > Syrphidae > Baccha > Baccha elongata. Next base: position 37,016,314 of record OX578272.1, read on the forward strand.
TGACTTTGATTTCAATCAAATGTAAACAAACCAAAAATAAGAAAACCAATTAATGATACAATGATCAGAAAGAACATTAAATATTATAGTCAACACTTTTGCCTTCAGCAACTTTGTAAGAGTATACAATGTATATCAAATGTAAACAAATAAAGCGACCAAAAAGACATAAATTCCATATCAACACTTTCTTGCCTTCAGCAGCTTGTGCATGAGTATCAAATGGATACCAAAGTATTTCACAACATTGAATCATTGTATCATCCGCAGTCAAACAAAGATTTGATGCGTTAGCATAATTATGATATAAAAGGGATCTCAAGATCTCATTCTAGTTTAGTTTTAAAGATACATCAACAACGTATAGCCGAAGATTTCCCCCCACCAGTGGTAAGGGATCTGAAGCTCAAATAAAGTATTTAATATCATACAAATAAATTTGTGTTTCATTTTCGGTTGCCCTATTCTCTTGATGAGAATAGGAAGTAATATTTTTTTATAAAAATTCTAAAACTCAAATTTAATTTATGTACATATGTAACTAATTTAAAGCGAATAAGACTTTCAAATTGAAATAAAATGTCAGAAAGTATCAGATATACAAAATTACTTTATCTTACCATATTCAACCAGTTTTAAAATTTGCAGTTTCTAACTTCAAAACTAATCTTTTCTGATTACAGAGAAACTCAATATCTTCATTCTTCAATACTACAAAAATAAAATGTATCAAAGAGGAATGTAAAAACTTTCTCTTAGTATTCGTACTCATTTCGACAGCACTGTCTTCTGTTGTATGCGTTGCGTAGTCTGGTAGCTAATTTTTTATGCCATCAGATTCTTGTTCGGTTTTGTGATTGATGTTTGAAAGAAAAACGCATGTTGAATGCAGAAAGATGCATAATGAGTATAATTTTTAATATGAAAAACAGCACACGACATATGGGCTGGGTATTTTATGTTTAACAACTACTTAGGTGGCATATGTTGAGCATGTGGTAGACATAAGTAAATAATTGTTCGTGTGTAGGCACGGCTCTTAATTTTTTTTTTATACATTCTATTAGTTCTTAGCTATATATACTAGTGACTTAGTCAAAGTAACGATAAAAGAAATGTGTTTTTGTTTTGGTTTTATTTATAGATACATACTGTTTTGTTAATCATGCTTTGGAATTTTAGCTTGGAGAATACTACTCAGATTTTTAAAACCGTAAAAGCTATTTGTATTTTGTTTTTTTGGTGATAAAGGTTTCGTTCTTTTTAAATAATTTGAAAAGTAAATGTCATAAGGCCATCTAGTTTTCAATAATTGATTGAATATTAATGAAAGCATTTAATTTTGATCGAAGAAAGTTACCCACACTGTACAACCAATAGCCGAAAGAAAAATATTTAATTTTTTAACAATTGAAAAACGTTGCAAACCACGAAAAATGAAGTATGAGTAGTTAACAGTAAGGCAATATAGTATCAAGTCACTCATTATTTTCTGTTGCAAATTTACAGTTCAACAAGACGAATACTTACTCTTTTTTTATATAAAAAACATTTAAAAAAAGGTTTAAGGATCATATTATTATCTAGGTAGGTACTACAAGGCAAGTTATGCATTCGTAAAAAAAAGTTTTGAGACAACAATCAAATATGACATTACGTGTCTAATACGATGATAGAGAAGAGGAAAAATGTAGGACAACTATGTCTGTCTTGATGTAACGACACTTGCAGCCTCAACGGTTGGGCCGATTTTCTTCAAACTTTGTACAAACTATAGAAAAATATCCCGGAAGCTTTTTTTTTTCTTTGACCTAGGTATAAAAATAACGGTACCTACTTACCTTATAAGCGTAACCGATAATTTAATTTTTTTCAAAAAAATACAATTAATTTCGATAAAATTTTATATGAGTGATTTGTTGCCCATGGTGATGTCTTTCATCTGAAAATTTATTTCAAAATCAGCCTATTAACTGTACCTGCAAATCTGCTATAGAACCCTTTTTTTACACTGACTATCTTTTAAACGGCTAATTTTGACGAAGTTTGATATTTTAAAACACATATGCTAACCCTGAATAATGCTACACAAAAATATAGTTAAAAGTACCTAACTTTTGAAAAAGTTTATTTTCTTTCCCAAAAACACATTAATAATTCTATTTTTTTTTTTTTTTTTTTAAATACAATCAATTTTGATAAAATTTCATGTACCGAATTGAATTTCTGCTAGCGGTGAAGTCTTTCGCATATAAATCTTTTTTCATACCTTTGGTTTAAATTTTTTTTTGAAAATCTTAAAAAAAATTGAAAAACAAAATTCGTCAGATAAATTTTCCAGTAATTAACACAAAAGTAGTTTTTGCCACCCACAAGAGCAAGTTTGTGTGACCCAGTCGTGCTTTTATTTATTAACCTAATAGTAGTGGTTTTATTCAAAACAAAGTTATTCTCTTTCTCTGGCGCATCGAAGCTAGAAAACCTTTATGGAGTTGATAATGGCTTTAGCAATTTAATCAAAATTGCGAAGTTTCTGAAAATTCGTATTTTGGTAGAGAAATATAATATGCTCTTCAAGATGTCACAGTACCTACAACGAGGGTTTAAGCCTTCTCTGCGCTCAACACCGGCGCATCGGTTTATTGACGAGTCTAACAACTTCTACTTGGACCAGTTTTACTACAGAACTTCGATTTTTGTTTTTGTTTATATTAAGAATTTTGAGCTTATTTGCCTAGACTAAAAACCGTGTGCCAATTGATTTGAATAATATATTATATGTATTCTATTATCCTATTTCAAATAATTCAAATTATTTTATTTTGTAAATTTAATATTTTACATAAGGATATTTTTTTAATTTTAATATTTAAAATTTACTTTAATTTTTGAATTTTTGTTCTTGGTCGATAAATACTGCACGTTTTTTTTTATATTTTTCTAAGCTGCGAAAATTCATGGCAATTTTCCACTTTAATGCCTTATAAGCAATAATAACAAAATATTGCGCAAAAATAATTGTTTAAAATAAAAATATGAAATTAAAATAATAAAATAAAAGAATATTTTTTTAATAATGTGAAATGCCAGACATGTTAAACTCTAAAAACGTCTGATCTAGTCCCTCTTATGTATATTATTTGTGTAAGGGCGAGTCAATTTATGTACATTTAGTTACTTTTTTAGGGGGACAGGGTAAATACATCGGGCAGGTTAGAGATATAAGGACCTAGATTATAAATTTAGTAATATAAACGATATTAAAAGGCTCACTTTTCTGTGACATGAAAAGATTCTACAGTTTTTATTATACCTTTTTTTTTAAATATTTTTGTTTTTAAGTTATTTTTGCAACTCGTACTATTTTTAAAAAATTTTAAATTTTTGATAGCGTAATTTTTCTTGTAGACGCTTTTTATCTTATCGCTTTTCACGCGTTAACTTTTTGCATGCTCTTTTGGTCAGTGGGTATCTCCTTGTTAGTTATCATGCCAGGGGAAATACGACAGGGGAGATACGTTTTTGTGACAAATTTAAAATTTTTAACTAAATTAGTTAATATTTTGTCAAAAATTATATCACACTTAATACATAACTCCTACAGAATTGTTGAAAATGTTGTTCAAAATGACGTTTCGTTCATGATTATGAACATCATCAGATTTATTTCTGTTTATAACCAAAGAAGAGAAAAAAGTCGTTTCTTAATAAATTTAAACTGAACGTTAATAAATCACAAATTAAAAATGGTCAAAAGTTAAAATTAATCAAAAAAGGTTAAAGTTGTGATAAAAATATGAATAACGGGTGATTTTTAAGAGGTTTAGAACTTTTTTAAAAAAAAAAACACAAATAATTCGAAAAAATGAATGAAATATTTATTTGAATCGATAGTTTGAACCTTGCAATTTAATGTTTAAAGATAATTTCATGCAAATGTTGACCGCGGCTGCGTCTCAGGTAGCCCTTCCACTGAGTCCAATTTTGGCATACTCTTTCACACATATCAGCCGGTATCTCACGAATGAATGCATGGATGTTGGCTTCCAGTGCTTCAATCGAAGCGGGCTTGTCCCTATAGACATTAGCCTTGACATACCCCCACAAAAAATAGTCTAATGGTGTCAAATCGCACGATCTAGGTGGCCAATTGATCGGCCCAAAACGTGAAATTAACTGTTCACCAAACTCGCCTCGCAATTGCGCCATTGTTTCGCGTGCTGTGTGGCATGTGGCACCGCCTTGTTGAAACCACATATCATGCAAGTCAAAAACTTCCATTTCGGGCAAAAAAAAGTTTGTTATCATCGCTCGGTAGCGTTCACCCTTGACAGTAACGCTGCGATTCGCATCATCTTTGAAGAAACATGGCCCAATAATGCCGCCGGCCCATAAACCGCACCAAACAGTGGCTTTTTCGGGATGCATTGGTAGCTGTTGCAATGCTTCTGGCTGATCTTCACTCCAAATGCGGCAATTTTGCTTATTTACGTACCCATTCAACCAAAAATGAACCTCATCGCTGAACACAATTTTTCGATAAAAAAGCATTTCGAACATTTCGAACCGAGCACGAATTTTGATAGTAAAATTCAATAATTTGCAAGCGTTGTTCATTTGTAAGACGATCCATGGTTAAATTGCAAACCAAACTGAAGCTGTTTGACAGTGACACAAGGTACTAAACACACGTCAGCTGTCAAAACCAGTGTTGCCAAAACCAAACCAGCTAAAAAATCACCCGTTATAAACATATATGTCAATAGACTAACATAGTTTTTGCGACAGAAAAAATTAATATTATAAGAATTGTAATGTGTGCATTATAAAATTTTGCTTTATATGTTAAATAATATCTAATTAAAATTTCTTGTATTTTTAATTATAGGTCGGTACCGATATCGCGCATCCAGGTATTTCAAATGATTTCAACGATGAAGACGCCAAAAAGTACTACACCTACTATCAGTGGGTTTGTTTCGTGCTATTTTTTCAGGTAAGTCCATATAAACAACACCCTATTTAGAAAAACATTAAACCATTTAGACACATAAAAGAACAGACAGACAAATTGCAACTGGAGCAGTCCCAAGTATCGTCTACTTTTCTCTCTAAATGCCCCAGTAGTACCACCTCAACCAACACACCGATTCTTATAGCCAACAACTATGTCGAGGGAAGTTTAATTAAAGGCAATTTGTTTGCTATTGGATCATTCTATTCTGGCAGTGAAAATTCCCACACTACTCTGTGAACTTGGGCAGTTCAACCATCCCCATTATTATAATGGACAATTTGCATTAATTTAGTTCTCTGTTCTCGCCTAATGGTTGATTCTTTTTTTTTTATATACCTATACCTAATCGTTGAAGAAGTCATTATTATTGTTTCGAAAATAGAAAATTTTATTGTTTAAAAGTTAAAAATATAAACTTAATTTAATCGGCTTTAGAGCCGTCCTTCTTAAGCAGTGGTCCGTCTACGTCATCTAAAGAAAGACGTGGGGCCTGACCGTCTCTTTTGCGGTTCTTTTCATTGTCCATCGATGCATCTGATGAAAATTCATCAGCAAGATTTTCAATGATCTTGTTAAATAAGAAATCAGACAAGTTAGATGCCAGGAAATATAAAAACATCCAATTGGAAAAGTTGCACTCATGTATAACGGTATACAAGTCATTTTTATTAATATGTTTACCAGATTTCGAATGGTTAAACGCTCGCCTCGAAAACCATTCACTAAAAAATGCAAAAGAGTTAGAAAAAGTCAATTTTTTTCAAAGATTCTAGATAACTACCTTTTGAACATCATTAACGTGGTAAATCTCCAAATAACTGCTAACCATGACATCACAAAAACAAATGCGAACCAAAACCATAGTATTGTGTAGATCTTCTCATTGATAATATTCAAAGCCATGACACAAAGAGTGTCATGCACTTGCAATGATCCCGATGCACCAAATTTATTGAAATGACATTTTGTAACCTTGGGAAAGACCACATCTAGGATGTCCATTTTGTTGTTCCAATTTTGCGAGATCACTTTAAACCCAAGACTATAAAACTGACCAGCTAAAAACTTATTTGTCCACCATATTTGAACAGTTATATTAATCAAATTTAACCATTCAGCTATCATTAGATGAACACCCCATTTTCTATTTAAATGCATTCGTCTTTTCATTTCTCGTCGAATTAGCTGCACACGAGATTCAGTTTCTTGGTTAGAAGGAATTTCAAGACTGCCTAGTTTTAATCTCTGGTTCATGTATCTTGAAATTCCAGCCAATTTAAAACCATAAACAAGATCCTTGATTCGACCACCTTCCCAGTGCTTCCAGGCGTAACGTGGCACAAGGAAACATAAGGCTTGTCCGAAAAGCACAAATGGCACCCATTGGTAGTAAGCATGTCGTTTAATTGGTTCTGCTGCAAAGTGATATGGACCGATTCCTGGCTCGAAAATGGCACCGGCTTCTAAGGCGGTGTTATTGAAGTGACGTACCTTTAAAAATTATATAAATTATTATTTAGAAATTTAAAAATAAGATTCATAACTAAATGTGCAAATGCAAGTTAAGATTCAGATTCGTTGTCGAAACTAGCTTAAGTTTTTTAAGATATTTTAAAAGACAAACAAATTTAAAATTGAAACCAAACTCACAGTCTGATAAATCTTTGATTTCGACAAAAATCAACTCAAAGCACTACGAACCGAGCAGGGCCTTAGCTAAAGCAAGTGGGGCCCTGAGGCAAAACCAAATATAGGGCTCTATTTCTCAGTTACTCCCTTTGGTACTATTTCTTAAATTGAAAAAAATTTAAAAACTTTCTGTAAACTATGATTAATGATTTTTTTTATTACTTAAGTCTATTTGTAGCCCCGAAAAAGATTTCTCAGCTTTTCCTGTGGTAATATAGGAACAGTCAAAAACTTTATAAGAGCGATGCATATCTGTAGTCAAAGAAGAATTTGAATAATGGCACGATTATCTCGATTGACTTTAATAGAAAGAAACTCAACGAAATGCAAGATCTTAAGACAGAATTAGATTAAGTATAGATTTTGGTCCTGCGGTGAATTGAGTTGAATGTTGAAATGGCTTATAAAGTGAGATTGATGTGAACGAAGCTATAATCTTACAAAGTGGGGTCTCTACATTGGATGAAGGTTCAAGTTCATTGTCTGGATCGCCCCATTGGACGATACACCTTTGTACCAAGTTTGAAGGAAATCACATCAATTGCTTAGAGTGCTAGGGATTATACAGATATACAAAAATGTCATTAATTGTCATTGCTTATTGCTATTTCGAATTTTTAAGCGCTCTAAAATTTAATTTTCTGTGTTTTATTTAATACCTTTTTTTTTGGTTAAAAAAAATACTATAGTTCTAAAATGTATTGACTTTGATGATGAAATGTATTTGAGCATGTACAAAATCAAGCTTTATAAAAAAATCGAGGTTTTAAGAAAAAAATCAAATTATTAAATTATTAAAGAATTTTTTCTTGAAACAGAATATCCATCCAATTTTATGATTGGATATGATTCGTAAGTCTTTTAGGAGTATAAAAGAAAAATGGCGCAATGGTAAGGCGTTTGCGTTAGCTGCCATATTGAAAAACGCGTTTTCTTATCGGCTTCTTGATAGAAAATATGATTTTATTATGTTCGTGTCCCCAAGTTTTTTTTCTTTTAAATCTATTTTCTAAAAGTTCATAACAAAGAAGAAAATCACACGATACGGTAACACCTATAATAAAATATGAATGCACAAAAACAGCTGAGTAAAATAAAAATAAATTGATATTGGAGAGAGTGCAATGAACTTGGTATCTTGTTATCTAAGTAGATATTTTTTTTAATTTGTGTAAAGGGCGATTCACATAAGGAGCGAGCATAAGGATAGAGCATTTTGTCCAAATATTTTTCGTCAAACATTCCGTCATATCGTCCAAACTGTTAATGTGACAAAAAAAATATTGGAACAAGTTATGGAAAATTAAATTTCCTTTAAAAAATTAACTCTTTAAATTGGATTCTTGAATGCATGATACAGAAATAATATTATTTGAAAAAATTGTGCTTAGGTAATTTCATAAGATTTTGATTTTGAAATGATTGAAATTAGTTTCGATTTTTTTTTTCATTTTCTTCAAAATTTTGAGTTTGAGGCTATTAAAAAAGTTATATCATCATGTGTAACAAGGTAAAGAAGTTATATCAAATAGTGAGAACCAAACATTAACAAAAATTTGTTCAACGGTACCTGCCATGAAACGGTATTTTTAAATTAACTATCTATCTCGACATTTCTGTATCTATTTAATAACATGACATACAATTTTTTTCCAAAAATGTTTTTGCTAAGTTTTAAATAATTAAAAAAAAAATTAGTATTTGTGAACTCAATATTTCAAAAACATGTTGACGGATTTATATGATTTTTTTTTAAGGTTAAACTGACCTTAAAACTTAAGGTCAGTTTAAAACTGAATTTTTTTATCTTTTTTTTAGTAAAATATTTTTGAAAAATTATTTTAAAAAATTTAACGATTTTGATTTTTTTTTCGTTAACTCATATTTAGTGAAGAAATTTTTGTGCATATTTTTAGTTTGGTTTGAATCCTTGTTTTATAACTTTTTATAAAATTAAATACGATTTTTTCCAACTTGCCACAATTGTCCCCAAACGGGGAGGAACAAACGCCCCCCCCCCCCCTAACCTACACGCTCTTTCTTTTTGTCACATTTTATGTGAATCACCCTGTATAAATGTTTGTATTTATTTTAATTTTTACATAGATTGGTTAGAGATTGGATTTCATTGAATAAGAAATGCTTATCTATATATTCAATCTAGATTTAAGTCTCAACTACTACTTTCACACACACACATCAACACCATTGACACTTTCTAACGCAGGGTTTTATTTGTATTTATATGCAAGTTCGAAGAAAATTGTTGAAAGATCTTTGATAGAAAACACGGTTAGTAATTAGTATCATGCAATCAGCTTGAAAGTCACCAATTCACTTTTTCCTTTATTTTTAAATTGTTGTATTGAATGTGTCTTTTAAATTTTTAAGTCAAACACAAACCGAATTTTTCTAAAAATTAGAACTAGGAAAATAGGATTAAAAAGATTTCCGGTGTAAGAAAAAATTTCAAAAAATGAGAATTAGATATTTAACTTGCATGCCGGCACATTATGATAAAAATAAATTATTCAAAAGCTTTTAATTTTTAAAATTTATACTCACCACCGTGAATGTTGTTGTAACGAAACAAAATGTATTAACAACATGTGAAGGTATTGTATCTGAGATACATTTTATATGCTCCCCGATATACTGTCTTAATTATTTGTTCCCAAAGTAATGTAAGAAATAAAAAAAAAAACTAATTACAACCACTATATTCTGCAAAGAAATCACATTCTTTTTGTCTTACCTTGATGTTACTAATATTGTTGCAAATAAAAGTATTAAAAATGTAAAGCGATAATGTAATTTAAAGAAGAAATTGTCAATAGAAACCTTTGGAGGTTGAAGAAATGGTTTTATAGACTCAAATGTTTTTAACATGGTTTCGATATTAATATCTTTTCTATGTATTTGTTTATTTAATTTTTTTTTTCATGAATGTGAACAAAATTATTCTGATAACTTAAAAAAAAATAATACTTCTTTGCCCGATTAGCTTTCGAAATGAACTAAAATTGTAACAAGTGTTTTAACTCAATTTTCGCTCTCAAGTACCCATAAAATTAAAATGTGTTGGTAGAACGTGTTGTTATTGTTTTAACTATTGTCGATAAGAAAGATAGTGACGGTATCGCTGTTATCGCATTGCTTAATACCTATGAATGATTTCTCAAGAAAAAAAAACACATTCAGAGTTTTTATAATTAAGCTTTTAGAGTTCTAACGAATACGATGGTAAAATGTTTAAGTGATTCAACTTAAATAAATGTGTAAAGAATTCTATATAAGGGAAGTAGCTTCACATTTGCTTGCGATTTTTTTATTTTTGAAGTGCGTTAGTACATCTGTTTGTAAATTTTATCGCTTTCATTTTAAATAATAAAACTAACCTACCGCATCAAATTTGAGTGAAATTCACGCCTCGGTGTAACGTTGAAAAATTAACGTTGCGCCAATTAAAATATCTGAAATCGATTACGCAGCCTTGGTAGCACTTTTTACTTGCGATTATAGGCACTATAAGGCAAGTTTTGTATTCGTAAAAAAAAAGTTTTGAGATAACAATCAAACCTGACATTACGATGATAGAGAATACGAAAAAGGTAGGTCCGACAATTCTGTGTGTCTCTCTGTCTGTCAGTCGGGATGTATGGACACCTACAGCCTAAAGGGTTTGGACGATTTTCTTGGTACTCTGTATTTTAAGAGTAATATGCCCAGGCGTATTTTTGATTATTATCCTAGGTCTGAATATAACGTTACCTTCCATATAAGCGTAACAGATAATTCCATTTTTCTCGAAAACAATAGGATCGATTTTGGTAAAATTTCGTATGACTGATTTTTTTGCCAACGGTGATATTTTTGGTCAACATTTTTTTTTTTTTAAACAAGCTTTTTAACGGTAACTGCCATACAAGCGTTACAGACAACTCAATTTTTCCCGAAAAAAATACGATCGACTTTGATAAAATTTCGTATAATGGATTTGTAACTAACGGTTATGTTTTTCGTGTTTTAGAAATAAGTTTTCATATTAACATGGCAGTACCCGCCAAATAAGCCTTAAAGTTTATTCCAATTTTCTCCAACAATTTTCTCCTCAAAATTTCATCAAAATCAGGACCGATTTTGAGTGACTGATTTTTTTGCCGGAGATAAGGTTTTTGTTAGATTTTTTTTTCAAAATCACATTATTAACGGTATTTACCATCTAAACCCTATCGAAATACTACTTCTCAAACAGCTCCACCAAATAGCTGATGATCCATATATATGTTGTTATTGCACACAAAATAAAAAGCAAGTTAAAACAAATACTAATAAATACAAGTACTCACATATGGATCCGAGACTTGGGTGCTTAGCGAAAGGCACTCCGACCTCTTATCCGCTTTCGAGAGAAAAGTCTTAAGGAGAATTGTTGGCCCCATATGTGAGAAAGGACGATTCCGGAGACCGTACAATCATGAATTGTACGCAATCTACCTTGAAGCAGATATCGTGACAAAAATTGTGCTCGGTAGACTCCGGTGGGCAGGGCACCTAGCTCGCATGAGCGAAGAGGAACCTGCTCGGAAAGTTCTTTGTGGTACATTATATGGACCGGATCGAATAGGAAACGAGTTCTACAAATATGCTCCACCCGAATTTCTAAGTAGAATGTTAGCAGAAATTGAATTTCATTTTTAGAACGGGCGATATACCTCGCCATAGTAATTATAGCGGGATCTCGTTCAGAAACTCGATTGCTAAAATCTTTTCATCGTTTTTACTGAGCAGAATTAACTCCTGGGTGGAAATAAATAAATTACTTAGTGAATATCAAGCAGGTTTTCGAAAAGGATATTCCACTGTTGACAATATTTTCACGCTCACAACTGTCGCTCAATACTTTCTTAGGCAAAATAGGAAGTTATACGTGTTTTTCGTAGACTTTAAGGCAGCGTTTGACTCGATTGATCGTAGCAAACTTTTCTATAAACTGTCGCAGAAATGTATGTCAACAAAAATACTGAAAGTCCTAAAAAAACATGTATAAGAACACGCGCCAAACAGTATGGGATGTTAAAAATGTTTCTGATTGGTTTGAAACTAAGTCTGGAGTCAAGCAGGGGTGTCTTCTTAGTGCAGTTCTTTTTGCTCTGTTCATAGATGACATTACGGAACATTTACCCGCAGGCATCACAATTGCTCAAGAAGTAATTAAGGTTTTGCTTTATGCAGATGATGTTGTCTTTCTAGCAGAAACTGCCGAAAATGGAACTTGCAGGTAAACCTTGAAAAATCAAAAATAATGATCGTGCGCCGCAGACAAACCAAACTGGAGGAAAATGAAAAGTGTTTTTTTAATGGTGAAAGAATTGAAATGAACAAATACAATTGAATTGAACAAATACAATAATCTCGTCATAATTTTAGAACCCAACATGAAACTCACACAGCAAATTTTTTTGCGACTTAAGACCAAATTTGTTTTGATATTTTTTTCAATAGCAAAAAACCATTTTGGCATTATTTCACTTTCTTGCAAAAAAAAACATTTTTGCGAATAAACAAAAAGGCCAAAGCGTCATAAGGGCAAATTTCGACGATTGGCTTTATGTTACTTGCCCTTATGTCACGGCACCCTTAAATGAATGATGAGTGTATCCAAGTTCACTTACATAAGTTCGGCAACCTGCCTAGCTTGGTTTGAGGACACATCGAAAATACCCTATGAAACGGTTGCTCACATTTTAAGTTTTTAAAGAAGATGACGTGTCTTATTGGTAAAGAGCGCGTGGGTTGTAATCAGAGTAATCAGATACTTGCGATTGACTCACACAAAACGACAAGACTTAACTAAACATCCGGAAAATGGTCTCTTGGCGATATTTGCAAATCTGCAAGTTTCAGTAAATTAGTAAAAATAGTTTATACGTATATAAACGGTTAACAATTAATTTCTCCAAATGCAAAATAAGTTAATTTCAAAAATGTATATAGCAAGCTTTAAATGTTGATTTAATAAAATAAAATATGATTCTCCAACAAATTGTTTCATTGAGAAAACCTTCATATTTGTAGCGGCTCACGATTCTTTCCACATTTTGAATAATTCATTAAAATTGACATTCAACTTTTAAAGTGCAACAATAGATCTCCAGAAATCGTTAAATAGTACTTTCAACTTTCGCCGTCAAAAAGAACAATAAATCATTTAAACCTTAATATTCCGCGGTAAATCAAAGTCAGTTAAATTTCTCTTTTGATTGTGTAGGCATCCGTCAAACGAATTGATAATGAAATTTTATTTTATAAGAATTCATACATTTTTTAATGGAGAGAACATCTAGGTACTTTTTAAATTTATATGATTTATTTAAAATAGGCATTCTAATTTTACTGATCTTTCGTTCCCTATTTTGATTGGCATCTGTTGGACAAATTGACCTTTGCAAATGAAAATGACTGACTATATTGCAGGCTAAGCAAAATGCAAGTGTGTGGAAATTATCTTATCATAATTTGTAAAATAAAATAAGAAATATCTAAACACAGTGTCGTCAATAAAATTCTGTTCATATAATTTCTTCGAAGTTTGATTTTGGGAATGAGTTGCAGTTACAAATAAAAACATACATTTAAAGTAATTAAATACTATGACATTTTATTAAACAAAAAATAGTTCATACACTACTACTTAGGCTTTCAAATGTACCTTTGATTAAGAGAACAATTGTATAGCAAGTGTCCACGTTACTATTATTTCTTTAATAGACATATAAACTTGAACAAAAACTGAGTGCGCAAGTTCACTCTACTTTTTTATAGCAAACACTCCGTTTGGTGTGAATAAAAAGATTTGACGAAACTTTTGAAGAAAACACTTTACTTGAAAATTGGAGTGTTCCCTCAGCGTTTGAGGATTCTTTTATTTATTGCTGAGAGAACCCTTGAAAATGTGAAAAATTGAAAAATGGATTTTTTGTAATAAATACAAGTTTTTTTTATTCATAGTGTTATAAAGTAAGAAAGGGGCCTGTTTTAATAGTCAGAATTATAAATTAACAGAATTTTAGAGTACAGAATTATAGATTTACTCTGCTTACGAATAAAGAACGATTTTCACATAAAATTGTCGTTTAATTAATAGAATAAAAAAAAAAAAACAGTAACGACTTCTCCTAATTTTACCGCAATACCTTTTATTTGTAATTTCTTACCTTGTGCAGATAAACAGCATAAGGCTAAAATTTAAAAATTCAACATCAACAAGATTAAGAAAGTTACTTTTTTTCCACAGCACTGTATATAGACCACGACAGTTGCATCAAATCAACGATTTATCTTTTTTTTTTTTGTAGTGTGTGCACTTTTCTTGATCGTTACCCAGCAGCTAGTAATCAACTCATAAAAGTTAAAGAAACATTTTTTGTTCAATTAATGTCAATTTAATTTAAATGCTAAATTCCATCGAACGTGAATTTGCTATACAGAATGAACAACTGAGGAAGACATGATCAATATATCGTTATCATCACATAAGAAAAAGTATCTGTCGAAATAGATTTTTATTGAAAGCAATCCACCTTAATTTTTATATAATAGTAATAATGATGTGTGTTTTTTCTATGTTTTTTTTTTTGGTATGTTATAGGACTTACAATCGTAATTGATTCACGAATTTATAAACTAATTCATAACTTCACACATTGAGCTTTAAAATTCTACATTTAAGTTATTAGTTTTATTTTTATTTTAAACTAAAATTTTACTTACTGCATTCATATTGAAAGAATCATAGTCATACTGATATATATAGCTAAAATTATTAGAAAGTACGCGTGGGGCGAATTTATCGATTTTTAGGGAGTAAAATGTTTGTTAGTTTATTCGCTTACATTCGCTAACACCGCGTTCCCGCAAGAGTAAAATTCCTTCCAACTTCTCATCCGCAATCTCATCCACAATCAAGTGCTCTGGGCAAATTATATCCAGCTTCACTTCTAGTCGTCTATCAAAAATCAAAATTTCTATGAACGGATCATGGATTGGATATTGGATTTTCGGTCTCCATTGGATTATCTGATGACAGGCCGATATTCGTGTCATCGTTGATGTTCAGTAAATCCATGCACCGGGTACCACAACCCTAAGGATCTGCTTCTTGGTTTGAAAGAAGATAATTATAAAGCAATTTCTTTTTATTTTTTTATAAAATAGGTAGTAACTACATAATACATATTTTAATTCGATCTCCGATTAATATTCGTTTTTTTTTATATTTTATTATTGATTTAAAACAATAAGTACTAATCAAAAGGTCGCCTCTATGTCAACTGTAATAATTGCTTGGGTTAGGGTGTAAAATTTCTAGGTATTTCTAGTTAATTAATTAGTCGACCTACATCCGCGCAGAAATCAATAGTTTCGTTCTTCCCATTCGTTCTGTTTTTGTTGAGTTAAATATTCAACTAGGGAATAAAATTCTATCAAAAACATCCAAAGGTGCTGAAAGATGTACCCTTTCCAAAAAAAGAATAATGAACTCTTGATGTAAGTGTTTGTTGACTAAGAATTAAAGATCTGATATTTTGGTTGTGCCTTGCAAAACAAACAAAAAGTGACATTGCCAAAGCAAAGTCTTTCACGCCAGATCAGTCACGTTCTGACTTAGTCCACTGGTTAATTCGACTTTTGCTTAATAGGAGAATATATACTTCACTATCCTCACCTCGGTAACAATAAAAATCATTCAGTTCAACTCAAAACTTTTCGAGGACACCATCAGTTATTGCTTGCTTGATTCTCCCAAATTCCCAATCACATGGTTGTTGTCAGCCCATTCATATATATATATTCCTTTCATCATCATCATCGGCTCGACAACAACCGGGGTCCGGTCCTGGCCTCCTTTAACAAGTCTCTCCACCTATCCCGGTCTCGAGCCGACGCCATCCAGTTGCGCACCCCAAGGCTCTGGGCGTCCTGGTCTACGCCATCTCTCCAGCGCAAGCATGGTCTACCACGCTGTCGTCTGCCATAGAATGTACCACAAAGAACTTTCCGAGCAGGTTTCTCTTCGCTCATGCGAGCTAGGTGCCCTGCCCACCGGAGTCTACCGAGAATAATTTTTGTCACGATATCTGCTTCATGATTGTACCGTCTCCTGAATCGTCCTTCGTCACATATGGGGCCAAAAATTCTCCTTAAGACTTTTCTCTCGAATGCGGCTAAGAGGTCAGAGTGTTTTTTGCTAAGCACCCAAGTCTCGGATCCATATGTGAGTCTGGCCGGACCATGATGGTCCTGTACAGCAGCAGTTTTGAAGTTATGGTGAGATTTCTGGATTTGAAGAGCTTTGACAGACTGTAGTAGGCTTTGTTGGATTTGAGAAGCCGCCCGCGTATTTCTTCGTCTATATTGTTATCGGCTGCTACTATAGACCCAAGGTATTTAAGGGACTGCACCACTTCAAATTCGTGCTATTCCCTTACGTATACTATATAAATATATATTCATTTGCGTATATTTTACCTTCTCAAGCACAATATCGAAGCAGCTACATGAAAATGCATCTTCGTCTGAGAGTAAAAACATAAAGGTTTTAGTGTGATTTCTCTACGCAGAAACGAGCATCCTCTAACGTCATCCTGACAAATATTATCAGTTTAGCAGGAATATTTAAATTTTAACATGGTGCTATATTCACACTGTCATATACGGATCTAAAATCTTAAATAGACGATGTGTATCAATATAAATTTTGTTGGTTTTCTTTAGGATCTAGAGTAGTGTGAACATTTAGCTAAACGGTAGGTTACCCAACTTTTCTGCAGGCTGACAACAACGTAGCAACGTCACACGATTAACTCAGACTGAGTGTCTACGTTCGGTGTTGCCTTTGCTATGTTTACAAGCTCACATCTGACTAATACAATTTTTGCTTAATCAATTAAAAAAGATGGCACCTTTTGTTTTCTAAACTTCTTGACGAATGATGACGAAAACACTTAACTTAACTTTACTTTACTTTACACTTAAAATACATATAATAATGTACCTATGCAAATGACCAAGGGTGTACGCACTTCTGAATGTTTCTATTTCATAATCTTATTTAATTGTTTCTTTTATTTATTTTCAGGCCGTTGCATGCTACACACCGAAATTTATTTGGGATCAATTTGAAGGTGGATTATTGCGCTCCATAGTCATGGGCCTTAATCTAACAATTTGTACAAAAGAAGAGAAGGAAGCTAAAAGAGATGCTCTTTTAGACTATCTTATCAAACATGTCAAGGTTTGTACAGAAAAAAACAAACCTCAAATTTTATATATTTTATAAATTAAATTAAATTTTAGCGCCATAAAATGTACGTTGCCCGTTATTGGGCATGCGAAGTTCTTTGTCTATTCAACATCATAACTCAAATGTATCTTATGAATAAATTCTTTGATGGAGAATTTTTGTCTTATGGTGCACGAGTTATGGGATTATCTGAAGTTCCACAAGAACAACGTTTCGATCCAATGGTATATGTTTTCCCAAGAGTTACTAAATGTATCTTCCATAAGTATGGTGCATCTGGTTCGTTACAAAAGCACGATTCACTTTGTATCTTACCTCTTAATATTGTCAATGAAAAAACTTATGTTTTTATTTGGTTTTGGTTTGTCATAATGACGGTTTTGCTTTGTGGACTTATGGTGTTCAGGTAAAAATTTAATGAAAATTTTTAAATATTTTTTTTAATTAAATTTAATTTTTCAGAGGATTGATGCTATTTATGCCCCAGTTTCGTCCACGAATTCTTCATTCTCGCAATAGAATGATACCCATTGAAACATGTCGCTCTCTCTCAAGAAAATTAGATCTGGGCGATTGGTGGCTTATCTATATGCTGGGACTCAATCTGGATCCAGGTGTATATAAGGATGTTATGAGTGAATTTGCTAAGCAAGTCGAGCCAGAAAATAAATATTACCACTCGAAATAAATTTAAGATTTTTTTTTTATATGACACCATACGGCTGCCTATTAAAAGAGGAATAATAATTTGTTCCACGATAAAAAAAAAAAAAAACACAAACCCATCACATAATGTAGCGCTTAGTGCAAGCAGTTTATAGTTCTGTGATTAAGATAATGAATTCTTTAGATATAAGTTGGAGAATATATCCTTATCAATATATTTTTATATTTAATGATCACAACTCAAATCGAAAAATCAATGATTTTTTTAAAATTTATATTTAACTTTAATTTATAAGATTTAATATATAAAAAAATAATACATTTTTATCAAATAAAATTAGCACATTTAATTTAATTTAATATAAAGATAAGAGATATTAATAATGTAAGTAGGCATTTAATTTAGCTCTCGATTTAAGTAAGTTGCTTCTGAGTCTTTTATAAGTTTTATTAAATAAAAATTATAATATTTTAAGAGTATTTTATTTAATGATGGACTATTAAAAGATACAAAAATGAAAAAATAGTTTTATTATTGAGGATTTTGTTATACTTTTATTTGCATGGTTTATGATAAGATTTAAGTATGAGTTTTTGGTTTAAGTTTCAAAACTTGTTAATAAATGAATGAATGAATTAATTATTAATAAGATGGGGTTGAATGAACATACTAGTGCTGGATTTGAATAAGAGAATGCTGTTTCTATAGCACTTTATTTACAAATATGAAAAAGGCCTAGTGACTTACACTCGCAAACATTTGTGTGCGTTGTTATAGTTCTACAAGATTGGAATATTGGAGGGGACATATACATCTTCGTAGACTAAAATCACAATTTAGCGTTGCCACGTTTGGGATTTTTGACATAAATTCAACTGTCCCGACGGGACACCTTTTTTCATGGGCTGCGGTCATATTTTCAAAATTTCAAATTAAATGGAACATGTTTTATTATTTCCAAAACAATTACTGCGTTGTGAATATAGCAACACAAAATTTTGTTGAAATGTTGACATACATATTTCAACTTGACCGCTCTCATTCAAATACAAAATTTAAGTTTTTCTTCTTTTTATTAATGGCGCAAATTTTAAATCGACTAAGCATAATGCTAAAGTGAATTTAGCATTATGCTAAGTCGATTAAAAATTTGCGTTAATATGTTTTCATTTGGTAGTCCGAAATCGTTGCGAAACTTTTTGGACGATTCTGAATACGTTAAATTGAAACTAAATGACACTTTAAGTACTGAGAAGAAAAGGAAATTGATTCGCATTTGAAGTCAGAATCAAAGCTATAATCATGCATAGCGGGCTATTAGACGTTTTGCCACAAGAGCAAGTTTAAGCGACCCAGTCTATATCTCTAATCCCAGTTTTTTTTATTTTTTTGCCATTTGTTTCGTCAAACTGCGTAAAAAATCTGGCAACCCTAAGTGACATCATTGAGTTTATACACATAGAGGAATCAAGATGGTTTCAAACTCACCGAAATAGATGTCACTAAATGAGCATCTCGAGTAATTATTATATTCCTAATTCCCTGTAAAGAAAATTGCTCACACCTCCCCGGACAAAATTCTTCTGCATGCATTTATTTTTCTTTTTCTTTATTTCTCTTGCCTTTTAACTCAAGAATAATGGCTACAAACGTAAAAAAAAAAACAAATCGATAGTAACGACATCCTACAAGCAAAATTTGAATACTAACACATGATTTCTCTATGTGTATAAACTCAATGGTGACGACTTACATTTTTCATGACGATGATACTCTTGGATGATTTGTCACTTCCTCGCAAGAGGCAGAGTCTCTATAAAAAAAAAACATAAGGTGTGCCGGTATGCGTCAGGGTCAGGGTTAAACTCACGTGGCGTGATAGTCCGATACGCTCACCATAACGCCACTCGGCACTACTTTTCTCTACACAAGTTACCTTCATTTTTCAGAAACATTTAATAATTGGATTACTTTCAAAGAGTGTATTTTCTTGTATTTGGTAGCGTTCCAAATATTTGTGTCTTATTGGTTTGGAAGATATGGCTGAGTGTTTGATGAAAAATATGGGCAAGACAATTTTTTTAATTTCCTTTCTTTGCGATACGTGCAGCTCGGGAACGGTTGGAATATAAAAAAAAATTAATGTAACAAAACTTGAAGAAAATTTGATAGGATATAATGTAGTCTCAGAGAACTTTTCCGTGGTATGAGCGTAAGTCACAAAAAGGGCATCTTTATACCTCCCCCCTCCTCCGGCTCCCTTCCCCGACGTCAGGACTTTTAGTATGTTAACTACTTAAGTTACCTGAACAATATTTCGAAGGAATGGCTTAGGTCCCTGCTCACGCACTCTACACCCCCTTTTAAGCTATTCATTGACTGGACTAAATATGATATTTTTTTAATAAGTAGCTAAGTTGTGACAAACTTGGTCATTGGTTTTAAAAATGTTAAAACACAAAACAGAATGTCAGAATGTTTTCAGAAAAGTAGATCATACATTTCTATGATATTATTGTTTCCAAGAAATTTTTGAGATGGGCAAACATGTCATTGGAAGAATAAAACTTGGATATTTTCATTGAGCCTCAATTGCCCTTGCGCAAGGTACGAAGAAAGAAACAAATGCCTGGGGAAAAAGATTTAGCTAGATGCACCAATTTTAAATGCGAACAAAAATATTGAAATTGAAGCATACAAACTCGTGTTGGATACGTGTGCCAATGCTTTAAAATATCCATTCTTAGTCTATTGTAGTTTAGCAGCGTGTTAAGATCTCAAAAAATGTCAACACTTATTGGAAAAAGAGAAAAAATTTACTCGAAAGTTCTTCCCATTTAGTGAATATATTTCGTGACGTCAAATCTGCTGAGTTGCGAACAGAACTGACCCAATTTGGCTTCTTCTTGTAAAAAAATCAAAATCACGCTCAACGAAGACTATACTTGGAAATAGTTGTAGTATTGATTATATTTTCAATAATATTATAAATTTATGTTATTTGTGGCCCTTTGGCTAAAAGTCCCGGTGGGCCCTTTGACCCCCCGTCCGCACCTGGTATGGCCAAGAAAAAAATGTTCAAGAGGTTTTTTGTTGTCATTCCCGAGTATAAAGCGGCCAATACACGGAACACCGACTCGTACACATCATTAAATTTTCGAGTTATAAAAGTTCGAGTTATACTGTCGTAGCATGCACATCGACAATAATGTTCAAGTAAGTACATATAAACCTACATAGGTACCTACAAACGAAATACAAATTACAAAAAAAAAATTAATTTAAATTAGTTCCCCGATAGATTCCCTGTATATGAATATAATTCTGTTGAATGGTGCTAAAAAAATAACTTAGAAAATTGTTTTTAATTAATTATTATTTATCAAAATCGTTAGAGAAGTTTTCGAGAAAATATTGATAAACTTAAACCGTTATAATGAGAGATACCCATCATAGCGAGGTAAAAACGGAAATTTACAAAAAAAAAATACTGCACACGAAGTTTGAAGAAAGTCCATTTAACTGTTCAGGCATGTAAATGGGAGCACACAAACAACCGCACGTCCATATTTTAAACTATCAACTTGAACTCACGAATTCAAAATAATACCAGAATACCTTACCTTCTGTTCTGGCATGTATTTATACCTGGGAAATATAAAATAGATTCTCGAAAATTCCTCATTAGTTGAATATTCAACGTATGTTTTCACTCAAAACTCTTGTCTGACAGGATGCTTAACTTACCCTTGTCCCTTGTTGTCATTGAATTGTTATCTCTTATCGTTCTCCGTTAAAGTTAGTAACTTTAAGCGGTATCACACTGTACAATTTATAAATATATGTATATGTATTTAGTACATAGTAAGGTTTTAAATATCACAAATAGTGAAATTTTCATTTTCATACTCTTAGGGTCAAATAATATATGTAGCTGTCAATGAAACTCATCATTGAAAATTTTCTTTTTCAATTTTACGCAAATTATCCAACAAAGTTAATGTTAATTGGTAAAAATAAAATGTATTTCAATGATCATTGAAAACAATTTTCATCATTGAAATCACATCAATGAAAATATTACGTTGAATTCAAATTGAACTTTTTTTTTTATGGATAAAAAAAATTCTATATTTCATTACATTCACTCTAATACCAATTAACACCAACATTGTTGGCTAATTTGCCTTAAAATTGAAAAAGAAAATTTCCATGATGAGTTTCATTGACAGCGATATTATTTTACCCCTTAGAGTATGAAAATGAAAATTTCATTATTTGTGATATTTAAAACCTGAATATATTTATAAATTGTACCGTGAATGTTATTTTTCTAATACAAACAGTTTTCCATTCAACATGACTTTATAGATTCTTCCATTCCAATCGAGTTAAATTGTTTATATTAACATTTAAAATCAATACAAAATTGTCTGAATTCAGTTTTCGTATTTTATTAAGTAGGCATCTACCACAAGGTAAAAAACGAAATTTTTTAAGGCAGTAAAAATAATGATTTAAAATTGAAATGTGCTAATAAAATGACACCTCCTTCATCAAATCATGTGTACAGTGTTTATTTTTTTTAAATAGTGCCATCTATATATCAAATAGCAATCTTCTATCAAATACAACGACCATTGGGCAAAAGCATAATTAATACATTTTTAGGTTTGTGTATTAGCTAGTATAAAAAATAGTGTGGACACCAATCACTTTGTTAAATTTTTATTTTCTTAAAATAGGTACTTTAGGTAACTTTTATTTTCTTAAAATTTTTCAAACTTTTTGCTTGTTTACTTGCGATTATAGGTACTATAATGCAAGTTATGAATTCGTGGAAAAAAAAAGATTTTAGATAACAATCAAACATGACATTACATTGATAACCTATATGTACATATGTGCTGTCAAACAAAATGATAAAGGATTTTATCTCTTTTCTCAACAGCACCAATTGGCTCTAACAAACTAAACAATATCTCTCCCAATCTCTTAACTCTTACATTTGAAGTTTTTTTTAACTTCCTTATGGGACTGACATGGTCTATCGAAGTTAGAAGATAGTAAGTCCTGGACTGTATCGCTATGGACTCTCGCATCCAACTGATTCCCGGTGAACCATTGTCAGCCTCTTTAGTTTTAGGTAATATAACCGTAATTATAGCATTTCACATACCAATCAACAATATCGTAGATATTTTTTTCGGACAAACACTTATTCTATTATGGGCGAAAGCTTCAAAGCAATAAATTATACCCAGAAGGTATGCCTTGCCTTTGAACAAAAAAATTCTTCTATTATTTACTAGATAGCGTTAGTTTCCATGTGTTTCTATGGAAATTTGTTGTTATTTGTTCACAATACATTTTATTTTTGAACACTGACAGCGCTGATGACTTTAAGTATATATGTACTAGAGGAGCAATGCGCACATAGCGAATAATTATCAACTAGAAAACGACAAGTTTTTCAAGGAGTGAAAAGGAGTGTTTCGTCAAACTGATTTGTAAGTTATTATATCGTGTCATGAATCTCAACTTTTACTGATTTTTGATATATTTACTTTATTTTATTTGCAGTAACATTTTTTGGTTAAAAGTTTGAAAGACCCAACATACATACATATATGTAACTACATTGTCACAGGTTCAAAAATATAATTTCAGCATTTATATGCAATGTGTCAATACATCATAAGTTGGCTCTAAGAGAAGCTTTTTCGACGTGCAACAACCCATTTTTTTTTTGTTTTTGTATTTTTTGTAAACATTTTCACATTGAATTATGTAAAATTCCATTAAAAGTTTGTGACATTTTGACACGTAAAAGTTAAATGGTATTCCGTCGAAAGGAGTCAGGGTGGTAGGTAAAGGTTGCCTATGAAGTTAAAGGCTTGTGGCTGCCATCATATATTATGTAACAACACTGATGTTTTCTTTTAATTTTTAAATAAACAAAAATCAAAGTTTAAGATGAAATTGAAAATTGAAAATGTAAGGAGAAAACAAAAATGTAGATTTGTGGTAAGTTACTTTGATGTTAAAGTTAATAGCACGACCAATCAAGTTGGTTTAATTTTTTTTTGTATTTGCAGGAACTAGGTTGATTTAGAAATTTAAAGTTTAAGATTCTTCTGTGGTGAATTCATAGAAAATATCGAAAACTGAGCTAGGCTTTAAGTTAAAACGTTAAAAACAACTCTCTTCTCTTGTTCATCTTTTCTCAAATAGAAAGAACGCTGGAACGCTGAAACAGCTGAATTTTTGAAGGCCTTGAAGGTAACCCGTTTCCGAGGCTGCAAGCAGAACAACCTGGAAACAGAAAATGTTTTAAGTTTTCAGCAAGAATAACTAGGAGAATACTTAGAAAAGTTCAGAAAAAAAAATAGAAGCAATGGTGAATTTAATGTGTTTGTTAGAGATTAGAATTCGCATTCAATGTTTTGATGCAGACAAAGACGTAAAGATCATAGAAGACACGATAAGCAGTTCTAGAATCGCTGATAATGCAGAACATGGTGCAGAATTTTATTATTTAGCTTATAAATTGTTTTGCAAACCAATTTAATAAAATGCCATTTAAGAATTGCGACTAAAAAATTGGTGAATGAATGATTTATTTCCAGACTTAAAATTGCGATATCGATACCTTAAATCGCAAATCAGCTTACTCCATATTTTTCGAAATCGAGTTTTCGTTTTAATTTAGTTTATATTGACTTTTGTAAGGAATTTACAAAAGAAATGAAAATACAATGAAAATAATAGATTTATTTACTACGTTCTAATGCAGTTTTTAGTTTTTAAAAGTTATGTTATACATACATATATATAAATTCAAATTTTTTAAATGTCTCCAATGGAGTTAGCCGTTTCGGAGTTAGTTGGTTTGTGAATTAAGGTATCGATATGATCATTGCAAAGTAAAAAATGCCAAAGAAAATTACGCCAGTTGACCTCTAGCCCTTTTTTTTAGGATTGGATTAAGTTGATGTATACAACACAAAAGGGATTATATTAATTTAATAGTAGAATCACGGGTACGGTTACAGTGCATGCGTATTCTGACGAACAAGTGATTTGACGTACACGTCAGAACAAACAAAAGAAAAGGTTCTAATGAAACCGGTTACAGTGCACGCGTCTTCGTAAGAAGACACACGAGTTCGTCAGAACAGAATGATAGTTCAAATTAGTTTGTTGTTTTCTGCAGCGTTCGTCAGAACTGATCATGGAAATTGACAAATATATATGTTTTGTGTTTGAAAAAAGTGTTTCTGGGACATTAGAAGCAAGTCATATCGCTATATTTCTCGAAAAGATTGGAAATAAATATAGCAACATATTTTATTTATTTCATTATTGGATATAAATAAACTATAGGAAGTGGATTCATCGATATACAAATAAGTTTCAAATCAATGTATGTATTATATTTTATGTGTTTTATTATAAACTTTGATCTGTAACAGATTGTAATAAAACAATCAACCCTATCAATGTATCCGTTCGGAAGAAGTTCAGATCGGAACTCAAATTGCGATCGAGGTATCCCTTGCGGAACAGTATTAATAAATTTGACATTTTTCATCAGAAGCTTCATTCACATACAAGTTAAAAAATATTCTGATAATTTAAAAACATAATTATTAACAATAAAGTTAGAATGGAATATTGTACAAACATTCATGCCTTCATACAATCAAATTAAAACAATTGCAAACGATTGTTTTCTTTTATTTTGTGGCTTTAAAAAACAAGCATAGGAACTAAATAACAAAACAAATTTATTTTCAATCGAATCAACAATAACTTTTTAAAAATATTTTTTTTTTAATGTTCCGCAGCAATTTGTTGTCGGAGAACTGGGAAAATATTTTCCGTGTAGCTGTCACAAGTAAATTGCTCAACGCTTTGAATCGCACATCAATAGCCTGCGTTTAATTCTTTGGGAAGTTTCTCCGATTTGTGTGTCAAAAGTGATACCTCGATTAAAAATTCTCAGATTTTGTACGAATCGGACAAAATTTTCTTTCGAACGGATACATCGATAGGGCTGAATATCTTACATCATTTCTAGATAAGTACTCAAAGAACTTCTAGTTGTTTGATTTTCCAACTTCGCGAACTGAGTGTGAAATTCGGTGCAAGTAAATAATTTTCCGGGAAATATTTTCATATGTGATATGACTTCACCTTTGATGGGAATTAATTTCACTTTTTTGTGGAAAAAAAACTTTACTCTGATAGTCTGATGTGATCTTAAAGTGAAGTAGTTTTCAGCTGTAGATGGAATGTAGAAATAGTATAACCTAAAAAATGTGAAATTATATCCTACCACAGGTCAACATTATTTAGCAACAACTTTTTCGATTAAGGACTTTCAAAAAAAAAAAAAAAAAAAATCGTCTTCCTTATCCATCTCTACATCTTGAGAAATGTAACTCAATTTGAATTAAGATCGTCAGTAAATGCAC
This sequence comes from Baccha elongata, assembly GCA_951217065.1. Classification (NCBI taxonomy): domain Eukaryota; kingdom Metazoa; phylum Arthropoda; class Insecta; order Diptera; family Syrphidae; genus Baccha; species Baccha elongata. The sequence continues at coordinate 37,042,473 of OX578272.1, forward strand.
TCACTGTAACCACCCGCTTTTGACGATGAGTTCTGTCGTATACGTCAGTTGCATTTGGCCACTAAATAGAGTTGTGGAATTGGGTTCAATCAGAATAAGACACAAATGTTGTTCACCACAATGACTAAAATACCCTCTTTAAATGTGTACAAATTGAACAGAACATCAGACAAACTTTCTGTCTATTGACACCTATGAGTTGATCTTAGCTTAGCATAGCTTAGTTAATACCTTAATTGGCAAACCAGCGATCTTGTAACTTTTTCGAAAAAGTTAGGTTTGAAGCCAAAAATTATATTATGTACATTGGACACACACAGCTCCACGGAAATAACTCCACGGGCAAGTGCTCCACATGGGAATTTATTCCACTTTTAGTGGGAATCTGCTCCACTTTTCAATGTGGAGTTGAAACCCACTCGTAGTGAGAAAAATGTTGTTATAAATGCAAGAATAAAAAAACAGTGGTCCTATTTACCAAGATTTTTGGGTAAACTTGACAAAGGAAAGAAAGTCTAATATATTTTCGAAAACACCCAAAAAATAAGGAATAATCGCCTAAAAAGAAAAGGATAAGTCCTTATATGTTTTATACGGCAGTCATGATGTCGCTATTTAGATTGGTAATGATTTTAGCAACTGTTTAATAAAGTTAATAAAATTATTATCAAAATAGACTAAAATTATACTTTAAGAATGAAGATGAATCACCAAAAAAAAAACAAAAATAAAAAATCTTCAAAAACTAAAGAAAAATGGGCCAAATCGGTTTTTGGGTGGTTTTGGATTTCTACATTTTAGGCGATGTTGCGTTTTCGGAATTTGCTTTTATTTTGATCTTTTTTCATAAAGTGCACGATTTTTCAATTTTTTTTTATTTTAGACGGCTATGTAAAAAATCGCCCAAAAACTTAACTCACAAAACCTTAAAATTTTCAAAAAATGCAAAATCGCCCCAAAACTAAAGTGGATAATACTCGAATTTATTGATGTTTTATTTAAATATTCACAAAAGGCAACATCGCCTATAATTAATGAATGCAAAATCCTCCAAAAGCATATTTGGGCCATTCTTCATTTTGTTTTTTTGGCTGATTTTTCATAATAAAAAATCGACCAAAATAAACAATTCTTTAAATATAATTTTGGGCGATTTTCCAGTATTCTAATTTTAATAAATTGTATGTACATGTCGCACAAACCGCAAAATGACGCAACTCCCAAATATATTTGTGTTGTAACTGGCCGTATTTTTTGCCTGTGCGAAAAATCGCCTAAAAACAAAACTCCAAAAATGATAAATCGGCAAAATAAATCTTGCATGATGAAAAATAAACCGAAAAAAATAATGCAAAATCTCCCGAAAATTAATAAAAAAAATTAAATCAGCGAAAAATCGATTTGAGCGATTCTATAATAATTTTTTGTTTTTATTTTTTTGGGTGATTTTTCATAATAAAAAAACCCAAAACAAAAAAATTTTAAAATAAAATTTTGGGCGATTTTTCATTTGTCTAATTAGTTTTATAATAACAAATGCCGACATCATTATAATTATTTATCAGTCTCGTTTTTTGTCGTTTGTTTATTATTTTTTGGGCGTTTTTAGATACATTTGTTTGGGTTTTCTTGTCAATTGTCAAGTTCGCTTAAAAATCTTGGATGATTCTTGATTTAAATTTTTTGACAAAAATATTTTGGGTGATTTTTCATAAATAATAACTTTTTTTAATCAAATAAGACCTAGGAAAAGGTCTTATGGTCAAATCGTAACCCCTCAGAAATCAACAAGCACACAGTGTGAGGTATATTTTTCTTAAGTGCTTCGGGCTCCAACCAAAACTTAGTCCCGTAAGCAGTTTTAAACTTACAACCAAACCAACATTATATGACTTTAACAAAGCCAGGCTATGGTATCAAAATAAGAGAAACTGATAGGTCCAAAGCTTACAATTGTCAGAGTTTTCGATCATTACTTAGCCTAGTATTTTTTATCTTTTCAGAATAACAACACCATTAAGTTGGTAAAAAAATCATTAGGATAAGACCCGTTTCTTTTCATTCAAGATTGCAAAAAAAAACAAAAATATTCAATCATTCGAAAAGTTGACTGGGAAAAAAAAATCTAACATCCCATTTTCATGATTTCCAAAAAAAATAATTGGCATCCAAAAAACGAAATTTCGGTTAAAAGTTTTAGTGGCAAACATCAAATTCATTATGTCAGCCCCATAAACACCATGGAGGTCCAAAACATCAGCCATCAAAACTCCCTCAATGTAACTTCTTGAAATTTAAATTTTGATGTGATAAAAATGTGCAAAACGAACGTCTTCTCAGCAAAATTTATGTTGATTTAAGTTTAAAGTCATTTGGTTTCATAGGTAGTCATATGCATTTTTAAACAAGATTAAAATGGCCACATGCCAAATTTGATTTGCTTGTGTTCGAGCAGAATGACACCGATGCTAGATGTCCTTTCGAATGAGAGAAGCTACGACTTCGATAACGACGACGGACTACGTGGTGTGGTGGTTCTTTGAAATTCGAATCATCGAAAGGTTCATTAAGTTACATAACGAAATGAACAACGATTTTTCTGGGAAAATAGAGATGCCAAAGGATATTCCATTGCAGCACGTTTTAATTCGATTGACGATGTTAATGTTATTAAAAAAAAAAAGACGAAGAGAATCTCATGTTAATTTTGCTTCCTTCTCAAGCTCTTTTTTCCCTGCACCAAAATGCATATCAATAACCGCATTTAACCTCTTTTTTTTCTGTCCTGCTGCTGCTGGTGGTTAGGTACATTCACCTTTTACAGCTTCCGTCAGAGTTTAAGATGAAGCAACGATCACATCAAAAATTATATACTCTTCTTTAAATATACAACAAAAATGAGAACAGAACAAAAAAAAAAATATCCTTGATGATGAGGTCATGCAGCCTTACAAAGTTACCCGTAATTAACGCTCCGACAGGTATGATAGTGGTGAAGTTATTTTCATTCACTATAACAATGAATTTTTAATGACACTATACTATCCAGCACTATGGCATCCCACCAGAGCGTTACTATTTAAATACAGTAGCCGCACATAAATGCACTTGGCTATTGTATTTCAGACTGTTTTCTGAAGCGCGCGCGCGCTATTTGACGGAACAACGCAATTAGCGGCACTATTGTTCACAATTCAATTTGCATACAATTAACTCAGCATCCATGCCTATATACATTCGACGCCAAGCTGACATTGCCCCTTGCACCCGCAACAGTGCTCCTGTCATCATCGTTATGGTAACTTCATATCAATGTATAGTTCTGCTACCCTTTTTACTTCAGGTCTTCCTCTGACTCCGGTTCAGATTCCTGGAATTTGAATAAATGATTTTCAGATCTTTTGTGAAAAGAGTTACAGTTGTAGCGTATGGTTAGTTCTTTTAACTAGCATGAAATACTCGTCGAATTATTTAAAAAAAAAACCCTACTTGCACGGCAATATTATTAAAGATACAAAATTTGTAAAATATGGTATGTTATTTATGATATGAAGGTGCTTTTTGATTTAAGATACATTAAAACGCGATGTAAGTTATGAAAACCTCCAAATTTATTTTTAGCAGACCAAATAAGACAATATTCATTTTATTATTATAACACTTTCAATGCGAATTGTCTGATTATTATGAAAGATACGCCATCTTATTCAAACGGAATTTTATTAAAATACAAACAAGTTGATATAGAAATATGATTTGAGTTTGCAAAATTGGATTATAGTCGTATATTGGATTACAGACTGTCAGTTTCAAAACAGTTTTACTTCGCCAAAAGAGGCGTCTTTTGTGATGATGCTTAAATTTACTGTTATTTCTGACTTCGGCAAGTTGTTTATAAAAAGATCGATTTAAATGTGGGTTAGCTTATTTGGCTCTGTTCCTACGATAATCTTTTTTTTTTTTAAATCCTCTACCTACAATTTTTTGTGCAATAAATATAGAACTATAAGTAAATTCATTAAAATGCTTTGCTACAAAAAAAAAGTCCAATTAAAAGTTTGTTTAGTTTAAAAACCATAATTAAAATTTAAAGAAAAGTTCACTGTGTCGTATGCGTACTTTTTCTTACTATAAATTATTATATCTGGGTTTGTGCTTTGTTCATTGTTTTTTTTTTTTTTTTATTCTGTTTATTTAATGTACCTACAGTCTACCTACACAATATAAAAATACTGTTTAAATACTTGTAAAATGAGACACATAAAAATTACTTTTCCAAACTAATAATGAGGAGGCAGATATAATATTGGGATCGTGAAGGAAATTCAGATAAATGTATAGATACCAGAAATGCAAATTGTTCTAAAAAAAACTGTGAATAAGTATTTGTATCTTTTCAAATGTTTTCCACAGAAAGAATAGAAAACTGCCTTATTCCGAAGTAATTGTTGGATTCGATTTTTTTGGTATTGGAATAATTTTACCATTTTTCGATTTTTCTGGGAGATAATAACTTTAAGAAGAAGAACCGGAAGTACTTTATAAGATGGCATAGTTTGAATGGATATAATGTCAATGGATATTAGATATGTCTGCTTTAAATATCCCATTATGAAAACTAATTGGTCATTAAAGATCCATAAAAATCATGGCTATTTAAATAAAGTGCACCTCTGGGTTGCACGAACTTTGTTGTCACAAAAATAAATTAAACAATTTATTTTTTAATACAAACGAGAAATACAAAAAAAACCATATGAATTCTTTTTTAAAGTGCTCAAACTACTTTTTATAAATATTTATGAAAAATCAAAGTATGCAGAAAATTTTGTTGTTTGAACTTAATTTCAGAATGAAGTTTTCAGAATATTTTAAATTTAACTTCAAAGCGAACTGCTTTGAATCTTTGATTACAAGATTCTGAAAATAATAAAAGAAAAGTCGTGCTTTAAAACGAAATTTTTGATTACGGCATTGAGTACAAACATAGATACACTTAGATGCGTATTGATATAATAGCAAAGAAATCCCTGACTTATTGATAAAATAATCTCTTACAAAATATATGTATATGTACATTTTAAGACAAATATTCATCTCTTTACGCATTTACATATAGCTTGATGAACTTCTGTCATGTCAGCTCCACCTCACTTCTGCCAAACACAAAAATAGAATCGCTCCTTCATGCAACAACTCCATTTTTGCATTTACACTCGCTTAGTCTATGAAGCGACCTTTTACTTTAAATGTAATGCAATTACATTGAGTGCATCCTTCTTGCTTTGTGAGGCGCTCAAGTGTCATTTTGTCGTGCAATAGTGACAGTTATGTTGATACATTTTACCACCTTCCCAGCATATATACATTTATAACTTGAACGGAAGGAAACCTTTAGGGTCGTAATTAAAGGAAAAATTACAGTTCCTGTGAGTATGCAATAAGGGTATGCATGCAACAGCAGCGGCTTGTATCGCCTTTATGTCTGTTGCACTTGAAGAGATGCAAAGTACACACATGTGTGAAGCTTCATATACTTGAATCTTATCAAATGGTATAGATATTCCTGTTATGATAGAAGGCGACGAACACGAAGTTAGTTAGTATTGTCGTTGCCTTTCCATTTACCTTTGGTTTGATTCCTTTTCTCATACTCTATTTGATGACAAAGTGCTGTGCAGAATCAAAGCAGTCTCAGGAGGAGATTCAAATAGGGTAGAGTAAGTTTCAATTAATTCGAGCGGAAAATTTAAATTGCTTTATAATGATGCTAGACAAGTTATAACCAAACGCAAAGGGGTACAAGGTGCGCTGAAATTCAAGAGAAAACTATAAAATTGGCGTCATTCAACAAAATAAAACAGACTAGTCGTCGCATATTAGTGAATGGATTTGTCTTTCATTCAATGCTGAATAGTGTTTGCGCTTTTCAAAAATAAACAAACTCCATATTTCTGAGACTTGTTAAAACTTTGTATTTTTAGAAATGTCAACTCGATTTCTCAAAAACAATAGTTCTTATTTTTTAAGTTAACAAATTAGACGAACATTTCTTGGACTCACTTTCCTTCACTTATAAATAAAAATGTAAAAAAGTAGTTTACCCTACAAAAGGAAGGATAATTTTCAGAAAAATGTTTAGTAGATAATATGTTAATTTTGGAAAATTAATAATTTTAATGCCAAAACTAAATCTAAAAATAATATCATGAATTGGTTTTCAAAATATTAAATAAAAAAAAAAATTTATTAATATAATTTTATTTTAGAAAAGTTATGAAAAAATTAAGTAGGTACACGGTGACCATCTTCGGATATTTAGGCCGTTTTGAAAATACAATTTCCTAAAGGTCCGCTGACCCTTTAACGAGAAAGTCAAAACTGAAAAAAAATGCCATCTTTTAGGAGTTTAAACCATCAGAAAAGCCATTAATATTCTATAACTCACGTGAAGTCTAATCCAAATCGTTAGAGTCGTTTTTGAGAATAACAAGCGTTTTTATAACTGCTATTACAGTTTTTTTTTTAACTCTAGAACAAAAATGACAAAAACCCATCTGACGGTCAACCTAAAAAGTAAAAATTATAGATACCAAGTATAAAGGGTATCGGCCTAACCGTTTCGGCTGCAGGTGCTAATAACAGACTGACAGACTAACAGACTAACAGACAGAAAAATAGAGTCACAGACAGAATTTCCCGTCCCACTTTGTTCGACTTCACTATCATCGTAATGTATATGATTATCATCTCAAAACTAGGACATTTATATGCAAAACAATTCAAGTTTTAGATTTAGCTTTTTTTTATTCAGAAGACCCAACAATACTATGATATCGAAGTAAAAAAAAGTAAGTCTGAAAATTATGTTCTATGAAAAACATAACCAGAATTGACTCCAATAGTTCTTCTTGCTCAAGAGGAAGAAGATTTTGAACATATTGGACAAATTACTATTTGAAAGCTATAACAATAGCTAGCAATTCTTAATTAATATAATTAATATAATTAATTTTATATTAATGCTGAGAAAGTCTTAATTTGTAGACGATTTGTACATTAGGGCACAATTTTTAGTTCGAGATCATTCCAGGGTTAGATGAACGATAAATCCCGAGTTAACTGGGATGAAAACAAAGATTGACTCATAATCAATCCAACTAAATTGATAAGTTAATTCTGAGTGAATTCAGGATCTCAATCTGACTTTAAACCGTGTTTTCATCAGCGTTAACTCGAAGTTAATCTAACCCTGGAATAATCACTCACTGAAAAACAGGGCATAGGTCTTACATTTGCTGCCGCAATAGCTGTTATAGATAAGATATAAAATTATAAAACAAAAACAAGTACCAGATTTTAGTTTTGACAGAGTTACAAAATCATGAACCCAATAATTAATGATTGAAAGAGCAAAACGGATGACAATAAAGACAAAACTTGTTCAGTGCAGTAAATGGTCGAACAAATTTTGTTATTTTATATTAATGAGAATACCACCTAAATGCTTCTAATTCAGAGGTTGAGGAAAATTGTACAGAATTTCATGAAAGTGTACTTGCGTACTTGATCACTTTCAATTGTATCGAAAAAAGTACAATTGTAACGACTTTTCCAACCGTGGTTTGATTCAAACTACAGTCTATGCGGCTGATCCAATTTGCTTCGAATTTGGTATTTTTTTTTTGTAATTAAAAAATAACGGAACCTGCCATATAACCGTTTTATGAAGAACCTTAAATTTTCTCGAAAACACCTCTATAGATTTTAGTAAAAAAAAATTATAGATATTTTTTGTCTGATTGTCTTTTGTGTTTGCCACGCCTATTAACGGTTCCTCCCATAGAACCGTTATTTTTATCTTGAGCTATCTCATGAACTACGGGTTACTCAATTTTAGCTCAAAAAATATTTTTAGAAAGCTCTAGGGTAGGGTTGATCATATTCCATTACCAACATTTTGAAAAAGTGCTAAGTTTTAATTTTAATTAATTTTTTAAATTATTTTTTCAATTTATTCATTATTTGGAAAACAGGCTGACCAAAAATTTTGTACAATAAATATAAACTATTCAGCAATTGATATACCTACGACATTTTTCGTTCTGAATAGTTTATATTTAGACAGCAAAATTGTCTGCATACTTTGATTCTGGCTTGAATCTTTATATTTAAAAAAAATAATTTAAATTTTTTTTTATTAAATTAAATTTTATTTTTAGCAACCCAGTCGTGCTAAACAAGATCAAGTTCGTGCGACCCAGTCGTAAAGTGCACGACTGGGTCGTTTACTGAATTACGAATAAAATGTGTTATCGAATTAAAGGTAAGGTTAAGCAGAAAATAAAATAAATAGGTGGGGGTCTATCTCCCCCCCGTTTAGGTGGCGGTTCAATTTTTTTAACAAATTGACCTAAAATAGAAAAAAGAAATATTAAACTAAGCCATATTTTATATAGATTTTTTTAAAGCTGAAACCCCATGATTGTTTTGAAATTCAAATTAAGTTGTTTCAGTAAATGGTTTTCGAAAAAAAAATAAAAACTCAAAACTTAAAAAAAAAATATTTTCTTAACACTTTAAATGGTTTATTGAAATATTTTAACAATATTTAACGCTCATAATAATTTTAAATAAAATTCAAAAAACCTGGTGCTAAAATGTGTCTAAGTTTTTGAGAAATCAAAAATATATTAAAGGTACCTAACTTTTGTTAATTTATTTATATATTTATATATCATATAACATATTTAATGATTTAACCTTTGTATAAACTGTTCAAATATTGTTCAAAGTTTTATAGTTTTAATTGTAAAAGCTGTTTTGAAAATGACATTGTCAGTTGTTTTGTTGTGTTAAACCACCTCTTTTCTCAGAACACTCTATTACAGGATTCACTGTGTTATTATTCAGTGTTATTTTTTTTTTTTTTTTTTTTTTTTTATTGACGGTTTTTTAATCGTAGCTTTTCCTTCAATTCTCAATTGCATCACTAACTCAAAATGTATTGTTAAAAAAAGATCTCATAAATTGGCAGTAGTAAGGTAGTGTATATCAATCTCTGTAAATTGTGCAATATAGGTGTAAGGAAAAATAAACACATTACATTTTGACTACAATAAAAAATATATATACATATGCAAGACATCAAAATTTCAATTAAAAGAAATTTTATCAAAATTGATTTTTGAATTTTTTTTTTTAAACCATATACGACATTTAAATAATTAAAAAGTCTCCAATTAATCAACAATTTATAATACCATATATGCATTTCGGACCGACATGCAGCCCATCATCAGCGAAGCTCGATACTAATTTGGTGAACAATATAACAAAAGGAATTATAAAACAGATTTTTTTTTTTACCATTACAAATAAATTAAACAATACAAATGTAAAATTAAAATTAAAATTATTCAAATTAATGCAAACAAGGGAGACAGAATTTTCCTATTATCATTATTCATAATATTATTTCGAGCTTTGAAAATCAAGAGAGACTCATATGCATCGCATGGAGCTTTCTTTTGTTGTTTATTGTTTTCATCTTTTTAATTATTTTAATAAATTTAGACTACAAACATATCGGTTTAAATACTTTTGCCAATTAAATTCAAAAGTTTTTCAATTGATATACCTACGACATTTTTCGTTCTGTTATCAGGCGCGTACAATTGACCATATGAGAAAAACATGCATTTTCTAAATTCAAACCAAAAACATTCAAGAATTGACCTTACGATTTGTTAATCATCATGGCAAATGCAAAACGAATCGAAATTTGAATTCCTTTAAACTTAAAAGGCATATCTGTTGAGATTATTAGAATTCTTAGTATGAAAACTTCCTAACATTTGAATTTTCCTTTGATTAGGTATTGTCCCGTGAATCACATGATTTATGATAACTACAGATCTAACCTTCAGTTGTTGATTGTGCGGTGGTAATCCAGGCACATCCAATGAGTTTAAGGATTTTGTTGGGTCTTCATTTATGACACAGTCAATAGATTTAAATGAATGCAGAGAACTAATGATTTTTATCATGAAATTATGAAATTTATGTCATTTACCTACATCTTTGTTCTAAGCCGCTAAATTTGTTCGAACCATTTATTATTTTTTTGTGATCATTTATGATTTTTCGGAATACTTTATTGATGAGCTCATATTTCGGTGAGACCAAATTGCAAAACTTCTGTGGAAATAAAATCAATCCGCTGGATTCGTCGAAAGGAATACGGCCATAACCTATTACAGTCAGCAATTGCTTAGAATAGCAGATAGATCGTTCAGCAATGCAACTCTCATGTTTTTTGTCAGCTGAAGTTTGCTTTATATAGAGCCACAGATTTCATGATTTTGGGCAAGAGTTTATTTAATTGGCAATTTCTTAAAATGACTGGCAGAGTTTGGCAGAAATCACCAGACAGTAAAATCAATGCTTCTCAAAAACATCTCCAGTCGTTGCTTATATCTCTCAATGTTCAGTCAAGTGCTTTCAATGCCAGTGAAGATATAACTGCAATTTCAACGCTGAATGAGCCGTCCAGCATTCCTATAACAATGTGCTATTCCAGAGGAAGCATTATGCTACCGCAATGGCGTTTCTTGCACGAAATGTGGCCAAAATCAATGGGACTTACTAATAATCAAATTAAGTTACAGCTTAAATAAAATCTCCACAATTTAGACAAAATTTGCACCGAAATTTTCGTAAAGTGTGGAGATTTTTATATAAGCTGTTACTAAATTTTATTATTAGTGACATAAGGAATGTTATGAAAAATCAAAAAGTTGTTTTCAAAAATTAAACTTCTTTATTTTCTTTTTGTTAATTTTATTAATATGTGATAAAAACTTTCTGATTTTTCATAACATTTTGTTAAAAAAAATCATTCGTAACATTCACAAAATTTTCATAACAATCTGATAAATGGTTCAGGAATGCAGAAAAATGCATAATCTTACCATCTGATTTTCGGACATGGTTTAAACTATGCTTTACTAACCATCCTTATGGTATGAGGAATACACACAAAAACATTTTATTAAAATCCGTGGTGTCGTTTGAGAGTCCATACAGGATATACGAACAGTTACAAGGAATCACCCGATATATATATCGGGTGATTTTTTAAGAGGTTTAGAATTAAAAAAAAAAAAAAAAAAAAAAAATTCGAAAAAATGAATGAAATATTTATTTGAATCTATAGTTTGAACCTTGCAATTTAATGTTTGAAGATAATTTCATGCAAATGTTGACCGCGGCTGCGTCTCAGGTAGCCCATCCGCTGAGTCCAATTTTGGCATACTCTTTCACACATATCGGCCGGTATCTCACGAATGAATGCATGGATGTTGGCTTCCAGTGCGTCAATCGAAGCGGGCTTGTCCCAATAGACATTAGCCTTGACATACCCCCACAAAAAATAGTCTAATGGTGTCAAATCGCACGATCTAGGCGGCCAATGTGAAATTAACTGTTCATCAAACTCGCCTCGCAATTGCGCCATTGTTTCGCGTGCTGTGTGGCATGTGGCACCGTCTTGTTGAAACCACATATCATGCAAGTCAAGAACTTCCATTTCGGGCAAAAAAAAGTTTGTTATCATCGCTCGGTAGCGTTCACCATTGACAGTAACGCTGCGATTCGCATCATCTTTGAAGAAATATGGCCCAATAATGCCGCCGGCCCATAAACCGCACCAAACAGTGACTTTTTCGGGATGCATTGGTAGCTGTTGCAATGTTTCTGGCTGATCTTCACTCCAAATGCGGCAATTTTGCTTATTTACGTACCCATTCAACCAAAAATGAGCCTCATCGCTGAACACAATTTTTCGATAAAAAAGCGGATCCTCGGCCAGCTTTCCAAGAGACCATTCACCAAAAATTCGGCGTTGTAGTAAGTCGGCTGGCTTTAGTTCTTGCACCAGCTGTATCTTAAAAGGCTTTACGCCCAAATCCTTCCGCAAAATTTTCCACGTAGTGCTGTAACAAAGGCCTAACTGCTGGGAACGGCGCCGAATCGACATTTCGCGGTCTTCTGTCACACTAGCTGATACGGCCGCAATATTTTCTTCACTACGCACAGTACGTAAACGTGTTGGTGGTTTAATGTCCAACAAAGTAAATTTGGTGCGAAATTTGGTCACAATCTTCCGAATAGACTGCTCAGAAGGTCGAGAATGCCGATCATAAAATGGAAGCAGCGCGCGATGAACATTTCGAACCGAGCACGAATTTTGATAGTAAAATTCAATAATTTGCAAGCGTTGTTCATTTGTAAGACGATCCATGGTTAAATTGCAAACCAAACTGAAGCTGTTTGACAGTGACACAAGGTACTAAACACACGTCAGCTGTCAAAACCAGTGTTGCCAAAACCAAACCAGCTAAAAAATCACCCGTTATATATATATATAGATAATTTCAATCAATAAAATTTTTTGAACACCCTGTAGAAAATAATTATTTACTCTTATAAATACCTTAAGCATCTTGACACAAGACACAAAAGGAACAACACAATTATTGCCATTCGGATCAAATCTCAAAGGTTGTTCATTGGCGTTTGTTGCATGCAGCTATAAAAAAAGCGTATCAAAGTTTCCCGCCAATTACCTGATGGTCAAAAGAAAACCCATCAAGTCAGTTCATGCGAGACTTCCGAGTGGAGTGAAACAAAAACAACAAAAAAATCTCAATCTGTGGCACAATTTGCTTAGTGCCTATTAAAACGTGTACGTGAGGTCGTTTCGCATATAAGAGTGTCCATTAGGGAAAAGTATCGCATTACAAGCAAGAAACACATCCTTGCTTCTTACAGGATCGATTACTTTTGTGTATATATAAACGAAGTGGCAGTGCCAGGAAGGAAAGAAATGAGAGAAAACCAAAATGTCATGGGCCACACTATTGGGGAAAGAGGTATGAAAAAATGTCTTTCAAGCTTTCCTTTTACTTATTTTTTTTTTTTTTTTTCAGAGTGCTAAATTGGGATGAATACTCGGATGTCCTTGTTGCCACCCTATATAGATGAAATGGTGTCGTGTTGGTTTGTGTGTGATGTTCTTCTTATAGGTGGGTGGGCGATACGGTGTGCATATGCTGAGTTTAGTTTCTATACTTATTTTTCACTTGCTGTCTATAAAAAGCTTGTATTGAACAAAGGGACCAAAGGACTCTGACAAAGTTGAAAGGAATCAAATGAGACATCATCTCCATTACCCATCGTGTCTATGTGTATATATTCATTGGTTTGCCATGCAATATGTTTAGCAGATTTTTTCGTATCTGAAAGTTTAAAGTTTCATAACATTTCACCGTGTATAAGGAGACGTATCCTTTGGTTACATCAAATAGTCCTTCCTTTGGTGGTTATGACCCGAATATAGGGAAAGATACATCAACAAACACCAATACACACACACACAAACTTTCAGTTTGAATAAAGAAGGATATGGAACAGCGATTTTGTTCTAACGATTATGGCAGGATATAAATCTGTGTTTGGTTAACTGCATGAGTAAATGAATGAGATTTTTATGTTCGTGTAGTGTGAAACACGAGACGTGTTCAAAATGGATTCAATAAAACATATGAATGATGGTTACTCTCTTCTTGAAACCATATCGCATCGTCGTCGTCGTCAAGTCTTCGACGAAGCTGTCTGAAAATGAGGCATCGACATTATGGCTTAGCTTTCAATTGAGGGATTGAGATTCATTATCTGCACTTTGTTGGGGAAATGATCGGTTAAAGTCATATTAACTGTCAAGAAATTTTACCCAAAAATCAATACGGAATGATGTGAAGAAAAAGAGGGTCTGAAAGCAAATTTGATGTTTTTTTTTTATAATTGGATGAAAAAGAAAAAGACAAAAATCACAGCAAAGATAAGTTAAAACCGAGTGGTTCTATTTAAAATGTTGAAGTGGTTCTATTGAAAATGTTGAACTTTCCCAAAGAGGTTCGATTTTAATGCCAAATTTTTTTTTCTCATATCCCAAATCACAGACTTTCACAAGATCATATTTTTTTCTTTGTGATTTTGTACCGAACAGCTTGTCAAAAAAAAATATTTAATTTTCATTTTGGAAGTTGTTACTGGTCCCTCACTTTACTACTTGACCCTCAAGATTTTCCTGTGGGATTTCACGGGTAGACTCTAGAAAACGTCCTTGAGGTCCATTAATCAATTTTCGTGATCCAAAATTTAAGTTCAATTCTCACCGCCAGAACAAATTTCACGCGTGTTCCAACCCAACTGCCAGCGTTCTACTTTTACAGTTGTGAAATATTGCAACTTAATAATTGGAAAATTTTCGACGATGAGATGGCGTTATTTCCTGTCATGTTGACACATAAGTACCCGTGAGTCTTTATACTCATACTTTTTTTTCAATGTTCCTGTTCCTGGTCTCTTATGTTAAGTACGGTGTTGCCGTTGTTAACTCATGAGCTCCAAATAAAATGATGGAGTATAGACGGAGCACAAAGCAGATTCCGATAATTTCATGTAGTTAAAATATTATTTGAAAGATTGAGATTTTTGTCTCATATATGACAGTGAAGTGCTCAAATGTGTTTAATCCATGAATCAGATAGCGATGTTCACTGTTCACATTGGACGTACTCAACTCACCCAACGCATTTTGACGTCTAAATGTTTTGTCTCCTTCCCACTTCGTTGTAAGAAAGGGAGGGAGTTTTGCGTCTGGATTTTTAGATTTTTTAAAATTCTCATGGATGCATTTTGACATTCGCTTTTCTAACATTTGTTATTTATTATTTTTTCGCTTTTTGCACCCATATTTTGAAAGTTTTGAATGGAAATTTCAATTAAAAATGAGAATATAAAGAAAATTGTAAACATCTGGGCTCATTTCAAACATTTTGTTTTTTTGTTTCGTGTGGTTTCGTGCATCCATTGTGTTCACACTACTTTGTGTCTGGACACGGCGGACTGGACGTACTTCAAAATGCGTTGGATGAGTACGTCCAATGCGAACATCGTTAATAGTAAATTGCTCATTAGATCACATATTCGACATTCTCAGGCTACAGCTACACTCAGTTACAGAAAAACGCCCAGAATGTAAGTAGTGAAGGATGCGGCTAGGGTGTCATAATATTAAAAAAACCTCAGTTTTTTTTTTTTTTGAAAAAGATGTTTTACTAGTTTTTGGACACAAATTAAACTAAATACTTTTCATACGTCAAAATATACATAGTCTGTTTTGCTGCCAAGCCTTAGAATGTCAAAATATATTAAATGATGTCAATGGATTCAGAAACGTATAAAATAGTCCTTTTTTTAAAAATATTTTCCTAATATTTATTTTCAAAATCCAAAATATTATATGAACTAAAAAAATTGCGAAAATTTCTTATTTTCGAGGTTTTAATCTTTTGGATTTTCGGACTTTTGGGTTAAATTTGCATCAATTTTTCATTTTATATAATTTTTCGGGATTTGAGAAAAAAATCTTGATTTTCGGGTTTTTTGAAATTTTGTGATTTTGGGTCTTCGGGTTTTAGGGTCTTTAGGTTTTCGAGATATGTTTTTCAAAAATTATTTTTTTTTTGCAGGATTATTCAGGTTTTGCCGTAGTTTTAGAATATAAAATTAAATTTAAATAGGTGAAGCCGTTCTAAAGATAGTCGGAATAATAAAAAACGGTTCTATGGCAGGTAAAAAAAAATTAGATGACGGACATTACCATCGAGAAAAATGTAATTATCGGTTACATTTATGTATATGGTAGGTACCGTTATTTTTATAACGAAAAAATCCGTGATATTTCTCTAAGAATAGTTTATACCAAGTTTGAAGAAAATCGGCCTAACCGTAAAGGCTGCAGGTGTCGATACATCCAGACAGACATAATTTTCGGACTTACTTCTTTTGTCTTGTCTATCATCGTAATATCATGTTTGATTGTTATCTCACAACTTTTTTTTTACGAATGCATAACACTTACATAGAATGGAAGTTCAAAAAAATTGTTTGAACAAATTTATTTTTGGAGAACATTTTAAAATAAGGCAAAGTAAACTAAGTATCAACTACCTTTCATTTGAAATGCAAACCGAAATAAAACAATTAAATAATACATTTTTAAACGTGATGAAAATTGTTTGAATAAATTCTATATACAATAATTAGTTTTATTATAAAGTAATATAAACCATAAAAACAAACCCACAATTCACCAAAGATAAAAAAAAAGAAAAACAAAACTTTGTAAGCTCAAAAACCAAATCGACGATAAGTCCTTATTATAAATTTATCTATGGCAGAATAATTAATGCTATTATCGAGTAGATTTTTAATTTATTTACCGTATGTCTGGTGGGCTAAAATAATGGCAAACATACATACACATATCAGAGTGCATGCATAATGCACATAATCGCGTGGCCACGACTGTAATTCGAAACCAAATAGCAGTAATTTTTGATTAATCTGTTTGTTTATGAATTAATTGAGCTTACGATATACCAAAATGACCTATAGATCTGTATGTACATACGTAAAAATATGCTGGTATTTTACATTGCGGAATCAGTATCCGCATAGCAATGATATAGTAGCTGTTTTTTTTTTTTTAAACCTTCTCTTGTATGGTAATATATATTTGTTACCATTTTCATTGAATTTAATTAGATTTTTTTTTATAATTTTTTAATGAGCCAGATTACGAGTCACATGGAAATGTGGTTTAATTGCTATTATCAGTTTGAATTGAATATAGTTTTTAATTAACAGTTGCTGTTTTGTTCATATTGGGAAGAATTACTTATTTACTTTTGTCCTGGATGGACATTATATGCCCGCATGGTTTCTTTCAAATAACAATGAACCTGGACTTCTATCCATTATGCATTGAATGCTGTTTTCGGTCCGATGTTGTTTTCAGCTCACTCCAGCGCCAGCGCTTATTAATTATACATATACTTACATAGCTTGATCCATGACTTGGTAATCCATAAAATTCTCCATTGGATATAGTTAGTGTACATTTTTTTTGAGAGATGTTGCAAAGCATTATTGCGAATGCATTTAAAGCATTGGAAATTGCAATAAACATGATCCATGTCTCAGAGATAAATTAGCATAATAATACAAAATACATGAACGTGTATAATGCATATAAGTTGTAATGTCAGAGAGAATTTCATATAGATTACCTCGACATTGCTTCCAATATAGATTTCTGTATTAATATCATCAGAAATGAGGCTTTAGTACCCCGTGGGGTAGTGGTTAGTGTGTTGGACTATCACGTCAGAACTCTGGGTTCAAACCCTGAGTAAACATAATGGTTTTATAGCAGCACTGCGAGGAAGTGAATAGAAAGGGCATTTCACTTAGTCTTAGGGCATTTCACTTAGTCGCTCGGACTCAAGCTCCAAGAATCTTTGGTCAACATGTGCTTTACAATTTTATTATATTTATATTGGAACTTGTAAGTTGAAACTTCTCCTCAAGGTTGATCTTCGACTTAGAATTGCGTTGCACATGAGCAACATCAGTAGATAATGATCCTAGTCGATGTTCGCTGATCTAAAGTTATACGCATATCCAGCAGTCTAAAGAAGATAACCTTCCGTCTTCGTCTATTACAAGGTAATCTATTACAAGGTAATAGTTTTGGTTGCAAGTTTGACGATAAAACTCAAAACTCTTTGCCAATTTCTTCCTTAAACACAAATACTCATTTATTCAAACAACCTCTAGATCAAGTTGGCACTTTCCTGATATTGCAGTCTTGCATTTCCCGCGTATCCAGTCCATTTTTTTGTATCTTACCTCCTGGAGAACTGTTACATTTACTAGATTAGAGAGAACATCAGTTAGCTGCTCGTCATTATAGGATTTGTTATTATTGATCATAGATCCAAGGTTTTTAAATTATCCCCACATGGGAAGCACTGTTCCATTCAAATAAATGTCCGGAATAGGACTAAATGCATCCGAAAATGTTCTAGATTTTATGTCCAAGTTGCTCACTTATGATGGCACACACCATTGTCAGCAAAGAAGAGATTCGGGTCTTATAAACATTATCGTCCAGTAGATAATCATGAACTGTAATAAAGAACAAATAACTTTACACGCTTCCTTGGTATACTCTCATTAGTGTTATTATAACCATTTGATCAACACTAATCAGTCCGATGTCTCCCATTTTTTTCTAGAACTCAGAAGGTATCCCGTCTGGCAAAATTGCTTTTTCCTTTTCAGCGTTTTTTATCGCTGCACTGCCTTCTTCAACTGCTCTTTTTGGAAAGTATAGTCTGGAAAACTATTTATTTAAAAGTTCTTCGCAGAAATGTTGCCAGCTTTGAAGAATTTTGTCGTCATCTACAAAAAGCGCATAATTGTTTATTAACTTTGGTGAGCAAATCTCTCTGTTCTTTTACTTTTAGCTGCGCCTTTATTAATATTGAAATTTTGGAGTTCATAAAAGGCCTTGTTTGAATCAACAGCCGTAGCTGATATTTCTTCCAAACTCCAATCACTTCATTGGCTTCAACACTCTATTACCATTTTTCCCCCCGTTAATGTGGTTGCTTCCTTTTGCAGTTTTGCAAACACATTCGCATTAAATTATTTTATTTGAAAAAGGCCAATTATTGACTTTTATTAATTGAACATCAAAATGGTCAATCTTATATATATTTTTTTAATTTACAAAAAAAAAACAATTGAAACATATAACATTATATTTTTTTAATGTTAAATATTAACCAAGTTATAAATGACAGGTTTAATCAAACGCGTGTGTTCGATTTCAGGAGATATAATTTTTTTTTATCATTATTCAATTTCAGTTCATCCAGAAATATTCAGTTGAGTGTGCCAGCATGGCTGCCAAAACAATAGTCAATATGCATTTACGAGACCAACAGAAATCACATATCTGTGACCTCAATCCAATTGTTATTTGCAGTATAGCGGTTGAGTTGATAGAAAAAATATATATACACAAAACATATACATTTCGGTATATTTATATTAATCGTACAAATTTTCAATATTCTATTGAATCAATTTATCAGATATAAAAACGTTCAAAACAAAAACTTCGATTCACGATTTTCCCAGCAACTACACATCTTTTTTTTTATTTTTTTTTCTATTTGTCCACAAATATGCAATCGGCTGAAATCGATGCCATATCCTTTTTCTAAACCGTTATTCTCTGGCATAATCCAAAACAAAACAATATTTTGAGTGAATTCAAAAAATTGGTCATGTTCGCGTATCAGATACCCCCACAAATATTTATATATACCTATTGTGCTACCAAAAAAATGGACACGAAATCGCATTCGAAGTTTACAGCGGATAAACATCCTTCAGTCACCCCACAGATGGAAGAAAGGGAGGGTAGGGTTATAGAATAATAACGAATAGAGCTGCTCCTGTGGTATTGTTGTGGTCGTCAGTTGATTGTGTCATTTATTTAAATTGAACTTATGCATGGTTGAATCCATTGTATTCAATACGTTTGAGGTAGGTATAGGCGAAAAGTGGAAATTCCAAAAACTCTGAAAGTATATGGAATGCATTTGGAATGCACTCAGTAAGTTTACGTTTTCGAATATCTTACGGAAAAGGATAAGCTCGATTTATTTATTATTTTTTTTGCATTGTTGTGGAAGTTCCGAATTTTTTTGTCGACCATAATATTGAATTATTTTTAAATTCCATAATCGAACAAAACAGTGAACGAAAGATAAAATATACATATGATACTATTTTGGTTATGAAAATGTGCCATCTATGATCCTTTTGGTTATTTACCACAGGAAAAGTTAAGTGCACTCAACATAAATTGAAAAATAAAAACTTTGAAGTACTTAAGAGGATTTGTGGTTTATTTTGTCAGAACTGAGGGATTTAAGAAAAATCAGGCTGATAAGTCTAAAAGAGGGATGGAAACTAAACAAAATCGGAGCTATAACCACACAACCACACTATTAAACTATTAAACTTTTAAACTATTAAACTATTAAACTATTAAACTATTAAACTATTAAACTATTAAACTATTAAACTATTAAACTATTAAACTATTAAACTATTAAACTATTAAACTTTTAAACTATTAAACTATTAAACTATTAAACTATTAAACTATTAAACTATTAAACTATTAAACTCTTAAACTATTAAACTATTAAACTATTAAACTATTAAACTATTAAACTATTAAACTATTAAACTATCAAACTATTAAACTATTAAACTATTAAACTATTAAACTATTAAACTATTTAACTATTAAACTATTAAACTATTAAACTATTAAACTATTAAACTATTAAACTATTAAACTATTAAACTATTAAACTATTAAACTATTAAACTATTAAACTATTAAACTATCAAACAATTAAACTGTTAAACTATTAAACTATTAAACTATTAAACTATTAAACTATTAAACTATTAAACTATTAAACTATTAAACTATTAAACTATTAAACTATTAAACTATTAAACTATTAAACTATTAAACTATTAAACTATTAAACTATTAAACTATTAAACTATTAAACTATTAAACTATTAAACTATTAAACTATTAAACTATTAAACTATTAAACTATTAAACTATTAAACTATTAAACTATTAAACTATTAAACTATTAAACTATTAAACTATTAAACTATCAAACAATTAAACAATTAAACTATTAAACTATTAAACTATTAAACTATTAAACTATTAAACTATTAAACTATTAAACTATTAAACTATTAAACTATTAAACTATTAAACTATTAAACTATTAAACTATTAAACTATTAAACTATTAAACTATTAAACTATTAAACTATTAAACTATTAAACTATTAAACTATTAAACTATTAAACTATTAAACTATTAAACTATTAAACTATTAAACTATTAAACTATTAAACTATTAAACTATTAAACTATTAAACTATTAAACTATTAAACTATTAAACTATTAAACTATTAAACTATTAAACTACTAAACTATTAAATTATTAAACTATTAAACTATTAAACTATTAAACTATTAAACTATTAAACTATTAAACTATTAAACTATTAAACTATTAAACTATAAAACTATTAAACTATTAAACTATTAAACTATTAAACTTTTAAACTATTAAACTATTAAACTATTAAACTGTTAAGCTATTAAACTATTAAACTATTAAACTATTAAACTATTAAACTATTAAACTATTAAACTATTAAACTATTAAACTATTAAACTATTAAACTATTAAACTATTAAACTATTAAACTATTAAACTATTAAACTATTAAACTATTAAACTAATAAACTATTAAACTTTTAAACTATTAAACTATTAAACTATTAAACTATTAAACTATTAAACTATTAAACTATTAAACTATTAAACTATTAAACTATTAAACTATTAAACT
Organism: Baccha elongata; assembly: GCA_951217065.1. Taxonomy (NCBI): domain Eukaryota; kingdom Metazoa; phylum Arthropoda; class Insecta; order Diptera; family Syrphidae; genus Baccha; species Baccha elongata. The sequence continues at coordinate 37,063,928 of OX578272.1, forward strand.
ATTAAACTATTAAACTATTAAACTATTAAACTATTAAACTATTAAACTATTAAACTATTAAACTATTAAACTATTAAACTATTAAACTATTAAACTATTAAACTATTAAACTATTAAAACTACATCAACTTGTAAATCACTCTAAAAGATTACTGGTATTTCTATCATAACTCTAAAACCACGAAAACAATTGAGAAATATTATTAGAAACTTAGCTGACAAAGTCTTCATGAGATGTAAGTTCCGTAATAATTTCAAAACTTCGAGCTATGCCTATTTTATAATTCGGATTTACAAGATTCCAACACAAAATAAGATTGAAAGTAGCTTAAAAAATTTAACCATGTTCAATTATTCGAATTGAACCAAAAGGTCAAATAAGGATTAAATAAAATTGAAACGACCTTTAAAACGCTTGAGGGAATAAAAATGATCCCCCAAAATTTTGTGCCCTCCATAATTTCTAAGTGATGATAAATAATATTCGTTACTCTTATTCCAAAACGTCACCATTGTCGTCTATTTCGGAGGTACATATACAGACGACGATGATTATTTTGAATGTTACCCAACTAATTACGCTCCGGAGCCAAATGTCAGATACCACAAAACCAGGAAATCCCTTTACCCTGTTCTTCCCGCTACATTGCTGATGATGATGGTTGTTATAAAATCATTGGCAGACACAAAATGCTTTCAGCAAAAAGCGGTGTCATTCCAGCAGAAAATAAAAATAATAAAAAAAAAAAATTAAACTCATAGCATGGCAACATTGGAAAAGAGGATACACACTCAGCTGTGGCTGACGTCTGTTTCGTGTCGTTGTGGCCTTTGTTTTCGTTTGCACGGTAATGATGCGTTTTATTTGCTCTTTAGGTGATTCGCTGTAATTGCGGTTTAATTTTGGTTGAGTGTTTTCCCTGGCGCGGGTTGACTCGTGTCGGTTGCATTTCAATTTTCCCAATTGAGTGCGGTACTCCGCGAAATTGTCAAACAGTTTCGGTTCCTAAGTAGATACTTACTCAGTTTTTGCTAAAATTATACACAAAGACACTAAAACGTTTTTCATTACCAAAAGTGATTATTCACAATCACAATGCTGGGATGGATGATTATTGTCATAGAACGATAGAGCTATAAACTAATTATATAAGTATGTATGGTAAAGAAGCTTAACGTTGTTGGAACTTAAAGGTATGTACACATAAAGGTATACTTTGTTTTATTTGTAAAGAAAGTTTTAAAAAGGAGAGAACTGAAAATGTATGCATTCGATTGTTTTCTACAAATGCTGGAGAGTGCTAGGACGCCACTTTGTACCTAGGCTCACTGAACTTTAATTGCCTCTGCACTCCTCTCCACGTTGTAGGGAACGGGTAACGCTAACACGCGATGGATCAAAAAAATCTAGCGTTGCCTTCAAAAGCATGAAGTACTACTTGTTTCTAAGATTGGGACACGAAGCACGGGCCAATCTTGGAAGGCCAACGGCAGAATCTGCAGTAAGTCCAGCTTGTCATAAGAGGCGACTAACTGATCAGTCAAATCTGACAACACAATGAGATTCTAAAGCATTATTCCCAATATAGCGTGCAAAAAAAAAAACAAGAAAACATGAAAAAACGTTACTCAAAATTTCGAAGATTATGGAAGTTAATGCGGATGCATTTAGACTAATACTCGACCGAGCAGAAATGATCGGTAAAGAGCTGGACGGACTTCGGTTCCCAACAACCTAATGCAACAGATTAGTCCTAGGCGATTTGGAACATCAGAAGAATGATCGGAAAATCTGACGAGCAGGAAGAGGTTGATGAGAAGAGAAAGCAATTGGTAGTTGTTTGTTAGTATCTAGGCTATGTCAAAGTTTAATTTCTCTGAAACTGGGTTATGCAAGGAAGGATGAGGTATATTAGCCGTGCCTATTCATCCAAAATGTATTGTTATAAGGAACGGAAAAAGTTACATTTTGGCTAGATTTTATGAACTTTTGTTTGTAAGCGGCGATTTGATTAAAAATGTAAGGCCGTGGTATACGGCGCGGCGGCGCGGCGTCAGGAATCCTCGCGTTTTGATCAAATATTTAGCGTTTGCACTGTGCAGTGTGCACTGTATAGGTCCTTTGGTCTAATCGTATTAAGCACTATGTTCATCAAAAACATCAGCTGACACCTTATTACCTTCAGCAGTGACGGGGATAAAATTCAAAAGAATTGCCATTCCCAGCGACTAAATTAAGAATGGAGACAACAAATATTAAAAGTCCTGACGTCTGGGAGGTGAGCCGTAGGAGGAGGGGTAAGAAGTTCCCCTTTTAAGAATTTACGCTTATATCTCGAAGAGAGTAACTCTTTGAAAAAATTCTTTGTGATAATATTAAAGGCTATAAAATTCTATAACTTTTGTTGCTCCTCTATCATTTCATTTTCCAACCGTTTCCGAGCTACATGCATCGCAAAAGAAAAAAACTAAAAAAAAAGTTTTACCTCATATTTTTCCTTAAAGTGTTTATCTTAACAAAATATCCTTTAAAGTGGGTTACAGAGCATCATCATGATAAAAATTATTCTATAAGAAAAAACTAAAAATGTGTGTATGTATTTTAACTCTTTAATCACACTTTCTATAGAAATGGCTGAGGTCCCAGCTCACGCCCTCAACAAATCCTTACACACCTTGAATGAGTGTATGTGCATTAATTTTTAACTCTTAAAATTATGACTTTTAACCCAATTTCAAGAATTATTTTTTTAAAGGTAATTTAATTCTCTAATAATTTTTTTTGTCAGATCAACAGTTTAGAAGATATGTCGTAATGTTTGATGAAAAATATGGGGAAAACACAATTTTTTGTAATTTCCCTTCTTTGCGATTCGTCAAGCACGGGAACGTTTGGGAAGTAAGTTTACATCCTCGCTAGTCCAAACAAATCTGCATATACTTATTTTTTCTGCCCTAGATTTTTCCACCTAGAATCATTCTTTGACTGGACTAGTAGGGTGAAAAAGTAAAAACAGTGATGTGTGGGAAGAGAAAAACGGTCAATGTGTCTCGTCTCATAATATAGAGCAAAAGAGAAATGTGACCAACTTAAAACAAAAAGTACGGAGAGCATGTATCGGGAGTAAAAAGAAATATCTGCAACGGCTGCTGATTTTTTCACCAAAATTCATAAACAATTCTAGAGAAAATCTTCATTTGGATGAAGACAAGGTTATTCACAGGTGGCGAAAGTATCATGCTTAAAGCTTAAACTAAGGGCTTTTAGAATGAACAGTTTTTTTAGACTATATAGGCACTTTCCAACAGCAGCACTTGACTATACCTACAAAGAAATGCTCGAAATCATAGTTGAAGACGTCAGTGCGGTGGTGAAAAGCTCTGAAAATGAAAAAAACGATTAGGCTGAGTGTTTTAATAATATACATTGGAGAAATCAATCTTTGAACATATTTATCATCTCAATTAATTACTCTCTGGTGATTAAATGCCTAATCAGTCGAGCGTGGTGCTACCTTCTCATCTATGATGGACGGTTGCGAAAAAAATACGACTATCTTGTGAAAAGTGCGTGTGGGGTTCTTACGGGTAATTCTATCGGAATGGAAAAACATCGTGATTCCTCTAACGATTTGCATGCTGTGTTTGTTAATTATGAAAAAGCGTTTGATCGACAACCACGAGATCAGAAATGGATGGCCTTAAGGCAACGAGGAGTCCCGGTAATCGACATGGGGATGATCATGTCTGTATACTAACAAGTCAAAATATGTAAGATGCACGATAAGAATTACAAAAAAAATTCCCAATCGAAGTTGGTGTACTCAAAGGAAGGGTCTTGGGTTATTTGCTCTTTAACAGTTCTTCAGTTTGTGTATTTGAAGATCAGGTGATGGTATTGATGGTGGTACTCTAAAAGAGGGGAAATGCTTTGAAGAGCGTCATATAGGCATTCTCATACAACATTACATTACAGTCGAAGAAGAAGAAGAACAAATGCAAAGAAACCAAGATTCAACTGGCATCAGATATAAAATAATCCAAAAACGGACTGCTTGCTTCGCAAATATTATTAACATTATGCTAAGCGCTAGAATTTGTTTAACCTTTTGTTGATTAAGAGCCTGAAGTTTCAAGCGGTGAATTTAACGCATTATGTCATTGCTACATTATGCTTTATATATCGCCGAACACTTGCTTAAGCTGAGTTCCCTTTTATATATAGCTGACTGTTTTTTTTAAATGTCGGCAGCTGCTTCTTTGAGAGGAATTAGCAAATACGTGACTCTCTTTCTTCCACGAATTTTTTTGGGCAGCTTAAAAACAGCAACAGTGCTTTCAAAAAACTATAATCAGCCAAATCGGAACCTATTCAAATATTGAAATTATTTCCACTTAGCTCGTCACAAGTACCTTAACAACTTGAGAAACATTATGCCTAATTCAAAACAAAATATATAAAAAACTCTTGAAAACAATACCGGGAAACTATTTATTCTAAGGACTGAACAAACTTGTCTGCAAACAGAGTCAGAGTGCATATAGAAATATGAATAAGTACTGTATTTCTCCGCGAAAGAAAAACGTTTCCTTTAGTTTAAGTAGCATAAGCAATAAGCAATTGCACAAAACTGAAGTTCAGGTAGAGTAGCTTAAAAAAAAAAAAAAAAAAATGCCATCATAAATTTTAAATCAAAAACAATTGATGCAAAAAATTACATTCGACTTGCCAGGACAAAACCTATGAATATAAAAGCTAAACAACAAAAGTTATAAGATTGAAGACCAAAGACGACGACGACGAACGCCAGCGGCACACGATAAAAGTAAATGTGCTCTGCTCAATGGAAGACGTCTTCGTCGTCCGTTATAGTCGTTCGAAGTATTGTTGGGAAATATCGCCTCTCTTATGTTCCTATTTTATGGTAATATTCAAATTCAAGTAAGCAGGGCACAAAATGCGGAAGTGGTCTTATTCATTCCACAAAGGATATCATTATTATTAATATTCCGAGCATACTTTACCTTTTGTAATGGAAATATACGATATCCTTCGAGCAGTTAACGGTAAACAATTTATTTTTGGTTTCTAAGGTAGTTATGACCTAGAAGTAGTTATTTCAGGAAATCATTGCCAACAGAAAACAAAAATTCTAGTTGTTTTCGGTTTTTAGTTGAAGTTTTGATTTTTTTCTTGTTAATGTTTCCCGAACAATTATGTAGTAAACTGATTACATTATTTGTCCAATAACTCTTTATTTAAAATGTAATAAAAATCTCACGATTATAAAAAAAACCATAAGAAGCAAGGTTTAAAAACAAAGAAACAACAATAAAAGTTTTTAAGAAAATAATTTAAAATAATAAACAAAATATTTTTAAAATATAATAATTATTTAAAATATCTAATATTATTGTGATATAAAATTTGTTTACCATCAAAAAATTCGAAATATAAAAAAAAACATCTTGCTTGTAGTACCTTACCTACATAATAATAGCAAGTAAAAATGAAGGGCACGACTAGGTCGAAGGAATTAGGCCTTGTAGCTAGTTATTTTTGTGTAAGCGACTGGGAAATTCATAGACTTTTTTACCGTCGACAATAAAGAACCTTTATATAAATATTTATGGAAATCATTGTATTTTTTCAAGAAAAAAACATTAAAAAAGCCTTACAAAAACGATTAGAACATTAAATTTATTCAAAATTGGTTCAGTCTTGTAAGTTCAGTATAAAAAAAGCGTGACTTTGTGGAAGGTATACCATTAGCTATTTACCGCGGAAAAAAAGTTTCCGACAAAAAACATTACATGGCAACAAACCATTCATATAAAATTTTAACAAAATTAATCTTTTTTTTTTTCGAAAAAATGGAGATTTTAAAGCAAAAATTTTTTTTTTAAAGCTCTAGATAGTTTGAAGAACAAAGTTCATTATTACAATTTTGCAGAAAATCTTTAAATGCAAACTATTTAGGACTTAAAAATTAGCGCACTTATTATTACGTAAACATCGATTTATTTAAAAACCACTCCATTTTTTTTTTGTTAAATATGTAAATTTTCTGCTCATACTTTGATTTTGGCTTGAATAATTGTATAAAGTATAGTTTTAAAAATATATTAAATTTATTTTTGTTAAATTTAATTTTATTTCTATTTAATGTCCTTTATTTTTGTATGCCTACTATTTTGTAAATTTATTCACCGAAATTTTTGGAAATTAAAAAAAAAATGTTTTAAATATGGCCGAATTAATATCCGTTTCATTAGCAGGAAGGTAACTCACCTAAAGAGCAAGTTCGTGAGTGTTCTATTTAAAGTGGTAGTGTTCAAACACGTAAGGGAATTAAAAAAATACACTGAACGAAAAAATTAACATATTTTGAGTACCCTTTGAGATATCCCGTTTTAATTTCCATCCGCCGTTTCAGATGTATCCAATATTTATACCGCACACACTGTATATTTCCCTACAAAAAAGTTCTTGCCACTTTTATCGTATACCATTAATCAATTTCGTGAAACATGTTCAATTGTTAAATAATCTGTTTATTCATAGGAACTGTAAAAGAATTAAATCATTTGGTAAATGCATTCATTTGAATGAAGACTGAAACGAGATGAATTCCCAATAATTCACTTTGAATTCAGTGATTTAATTCACAGAATTCAAAATGATTTCAGAATTAGGCATGTTCAAATCCCATTTATTTTAAATTATTTTTTTTTAAATCACTAAATTAATTCGCATTCAGTGATTTAAGTCCCATTCATTTTGAATTCAGTCTCTCAATTCATGTTTTTTTTTTTTTTTTTTTTGTATATTACTGAATCTTTTCCAAGGCGATTGTAATTTTTCTTTTATTCTAAAGAGAATGGCAAATAAACATCCTCAATCCTGAAGGCTATTTAAATTGATTAATTTTATTGAATGGGATTTAAAAGCTCGTAATTCTCAATTCATTTTGAATTCTGTGATTTAAGTCAGTGAATGCAAAATAATTCCGTGATTTAAGTAGCTGAATTCAAAATGAATGGCATTTGAACATTCATTGATTTAAATCACTGAATTCAAAGTGAATAGGGAATGAAAAATGTGAATTCTGAAGTCATTTTGAATTCAGTGACTATAATTCAATTATATCAAATTGAATTCAGACTTCACGTGAATGCATTCGCAATTGATTTAATTCTTTAACATACATTCTTTAACATACATGCTCTTGCAGCGTACAGCAAACTGTGGGACGACAAAAAAGTTAATCATTAAAATAGGTATAAACGTATTTATATTTTTATGTTGTTTAGCTGAATAATTTAAACACCATCTTTTGATAAATGTTAAATTTAAATTCCATGCCAAATTTGTGTAAAACTAGTTCAGCCGATATCAAGTTATGGCCAAATTTGTAAAAAACCTTTATAATCAAATCTCATTACCTATGTGCATTTTTAGTCAAAATCTTTTAATACAGTTACCTATAGGTATTAAGAGCACTGCAAGTAGAACGTTCACAAAGTTGTATCGAAATCCTTAGAGTCGTTTTTGGAAAATAAAAACTTAAAGTATAGCGGGTATTTCTCAATTAAATGGTTTTAGTTTTCAAATAGGCTTTTAATTTAAACTTTTTGAAAGTGCACTGTGAAAAAGTGCTCTGCAGTAAAAAAAAAAACATATTTTTTAACAATTTAACACGTTTTTCTCGAATTTTATTGATGGCAAGCTAAATAAGAACTTAATTTTGACCTATTTTTTGTCGTTGAAAAATGTAGCCCCGGTTCAAATTTCGGGTAGGTAATGTGTAATGTAAGATATGTTCAAGAGTTTTCACCAAAATCCATCTCTGTCGGATTTTTTCAGAAGTAAGTACCAAAATAAATATCTAATTTTACTTGGGGTATATCTAACAGGCCGAAATTTTACATTTTTCATCAATGCTAATAACTTTCTATATATCTGTCATATTAAAAAAAAAGTAATAGAATTTAAATTTCAGAAAATTTACTCTTAAAACTTTTCATATACAACTACAAGTTATACCATGAATCCATTAGATTTTTAGTCGGCAAACAAAATGCCTTATTAATTTATTGACCTGTTAACATCACTGTGTCCTTATTAAATTAGAATCTACTTTCCCATGAAATTATCTACCAGCTCACATTAGGAAAATTAAAAGCTTCCTGCCAAGCAGTATTATGGCGACAGTATGAAATTATTTTCACTACTTGCAGACGTCTCGCTGTTGCTCGCAATAATTCCTCTGCAAAGCCTTTCTGCCATACCTATATACCTACATACTTATTAAAAACGGCATGGACGAAGCACAAACTAAAACCCCAAAGGACCCCTACTTCCGTATATAAAGTCTTCGCGATTACTTCCCCCTTTAACGTTACCCCCTCGCAAATGTTTCGTGACTTGTAAGAGTAACTTGTTTCAAAACAGGATATCCGAAGGGTAGTGCGGCAGGTATAGCTACATTGTTTCTTGCACTAACGGTAATCGAATTTAGTCGCGGTATTTTCAGATTGCTCTAAATGGGGAATGGATGTTTGCTCGGCCAGGTGTATGAGAGACTTCACAGTAATTAAGAATTTTCTTTTTTTATATCACAACTTTAAATGAAGAAGGAAGAGATGCCAGGAGGTCAAAGGGAATGTAGGCCGCATTCAGAAGGGTGCTCATTTAAACGTTAAATAATATTTCCGTGATAAATTTCCATTAAGTAGAAATTAAAAGGTGGCTATATACGTTGAACCTTTCTAAGACAAAGTGAGTGAAGGGAATTGAATTCTCCAATGAAGAGATGAAGGATTTTATAATGGAAAACCTTGAAGTTCGTTTAACTTAGTTTGTATATAAAGTGCAGCTTTGAATTCGGTTCATTGGTTACTTGTATAACCAGTGGACCGATCTCAAAAGTTTAACTTTAATCAGGTTAATTTTTGATAATTCGTATGAACAATTAACAGAAATTCTAAAACGCTGGTGCATTTCGTTGAAAGCGAAAAAATTACAAATAATGAAAGTGAATATGGATTGCATTGATAAACTCTTAAAATCGATAAAAAATTTTCAAAAAAACAAAAAGTCTTAAATGTTCCAATAGATACATCATTGTTAACACCCATTTTATTATTTTAATTTTAAAAAATTCTATTGATGAATTTGTTCATTTGTATGTATGTATATTATATATTTTAAAACTAAACAGCAAAAATTTAAAATGGCTTTCGCAAGTTAGGTGCGGGTGGGGTCCATATTGTAGAGAAATGGTGGTAGATGTTTTTAAAGTTTTTGTTTAAGAATTGTTCTTGCGTTGTTTGTTAACTGTTAATTTTGTTTTCTTGTTAATAAAGTTAAAAAAAAAATGACTTAATTTCCATTTTCCTTTCTGGAAATTGTATCGGAATTTTTTCTGGCATAATTTCCATTTTGGTTTCAGGAGTATTTTCCAATTGAGTCGGGGGTATTGTTTTTCAAATTTAAGTAAATTTCCATTTTTAATTCGGGGCAACTTTCCTTTTTTTTGTCCCAAAAAATTTTCAGCCCTTTTTTCCAAAAAAAAAATTCCTGTGTAATTTCTTCCAAGGTAATTTCCGAGAGCCAGTTGACTCTGTTTCCTTTTTTTTGACTGACATTTAATAAGAGCATTAAATTTTGGAAACAAAAGTTAGGTACCTATATGCAATTAAAAAAAATTAGTTTGACATTTTTTTTCAAAATTTTGAGTCTGAAAATCGATTTTTGAAAAACTCTTCACTAAAACAACTTTTTCTTAAAAGAACATAACAAAATAGATTTCTAAAGCTCTCCAAAAAAGTAAAGTAATGCATTGTAAATTGAACAGATGTTTTTTTAATATTTTTTTTTTTTTAATTTTTGATACAATTTTAAAAAAAATGATCGTCTTCCTTAGGCAAGTACGAGGGAAGATAGACGCCCCTCCAATACGATTTTTTCTTGTCTGAACCCAACCTACATTTCTGGCACAACTTATATGTGAATCACACTGTACGTTTTGTTTAAAAATATCAAAAGGAGACTTATACGCCGGCCAAGTCCAAAGCATATTTTCTTACGCATATATAGAAATCGATGTGTGTGTGTATGGATTTCGGCTATGGATGCCGAAACGGCTGGAACGACTTTGATTAAATTTGCAGGCAGTCTTTAGGTAAGATAGATCCACCGTGTAATACTGTGAGGTTTGGGAGCGATAAAATAAAGGGTGTTTTCTTTCGAGGTATAGAACTTTAAGTTTGCATTACTTTTCAAGACGGCGACCGATTTAATAGCTGTCAATTGATTTATTCTCAGTTTGGTTTGGCAATTCATCATGAATAGACTCACGCCTGAACAACGCTTGCAAATTGTGTCGAATGGGCCCAAAACGAGATGGCCGTTGTTCCCGATTTTCATAAGCGAATTTTGTTTAACAAACAAAACTGCCGCATTTGGAGTGAAGCTAATCCTCAAGTGGATGTCGAAACACCGTTACATCCAGGAAAATTGACTGTTTGGTGCTATTTATAGGCTGGTGGAATCATTGGTCCGTACTTCTTCAAAAACGATGATGGCCACAACGTTACAGTCAATGGTGATCGGTATAGAGCCATGATTACTAACTTTTTCATTCCTGAATTGAACAATCATGATGTCCAGGAGCTGTGGTTCCAACAAGACGGCTCAACATGTCACACAGCTCGTGCCACAATCGATTTATTGAAAGACACGTTTGGTGACCGACTAATTTCACGTTTTGGACCTGTGAATTGGCCTCCAAGATCTTGTGATTTAACACCGATAGACTATTTTCTGTGGGGTTATGTAAAGTCATTGGTCTATGCGGGTAAGCCACAAACGCTTGACCATTATGAAGACAACATTCGCCGTGTTATTGCTGATAAACGGCCACAAATGTTGGAAAAAGTCATCGAAAATTGGACGTCCAGATTGGACTACATCCGAGCCAGCCGTGGCAGTCATATGCCAGAAATCATATTTAAAATGTAATGCCACAAGATTATCTTTCGAAGAAATAAAAAATCATGTCAATTGAATATTCCATCGTTGTTTTATTGCAATTTGAAGTTCTAAACCTCTACAAAAAAAAACACCCTTTAGGAGAGAAAAAAATATAAAAACAGTTAGGGTCGTATCTAGCGATCGATTTATTTTGAAATTTGTTAATTTTAGGAAAAAAAAATATTAAGGCATTTTTTGTATGAAATTGTCTAAGCTCAAGTTTGCAATTGACTTCTTTTTCTAACGGTGATAGTTAGGTAGATATTGAGGAAAAACGGTTTTGGGGAACATTTGACCTCCTCATAAAATAGATGGGGACTTTTCAGAATTTCCTTAGAACACAGTTAGGGAGCTATGTACCAAAATTATTTTATTTAAAAATCTTAAAAAAAACTCAATAAAAACAAAATTAAAAAAAATCGATCAGGAAAAAACTTTAATTAAATTTTTGTAACATTGGTAAATTTTTCATACATATTTAAAAGATAAACAAGTTTTGTAACCTCAATTTTCAAATTTGCAAAACACAACTTTTTGCAGTTAGAATTTTAAAAATTTTCTAGAAAAAATATGACTTCTTGCGGCTCTCATTTTATATTCTGAATGAATAGGGTCAAATTAGAATTATGTATAAGCAAAGCATATTAATTTGCCGGGAGCAAAAATCCTAACCAAAATTCTAACATTTGAAAGTAACTAAAGGTTCTGTTGTTTTTCTTAACCAGAGCATTATTTTCCATTCATCGGTGTGGTGCTTCAGCATTCAGGCAGAAAGCAGGTATATACAATGCAAACGTGGCATAATTTTAAATGCATACATTGTTTACACCATAAACAAAAACCCCCAGCCTTGGATATACTTTATTTAAATTATCGAAGAACAAGCCAGTGAGTGTACCTATAGAAAATTTACACCTCACAGAATAAAGGAGTCTACTTCAAAATTGCACTTCTGTCAAAATCTGTCCGATAATGAAATATTCAAATCACAGGTGAAGCTCTCCCAAACTGATGTTTCTCCATTCAACCACCACCGCTCGAGTAACACCCAACTAACAACCTCCCACCTTTCTACCCCACCACCCACTGACCAACACACATTTTTGGATTAAAATCTCATCAAAATATTCAAATTTAGTCTTCCGGTTACGGATAGATAGAGAAAATCCAACAATCCTCCTGCGCGCCATCACGAACGAATGTATGCTGCAGAGTTTCCAAATCCCGAATCCCTACTACTCCCATACATTGGCTGACCAATTTTTGATTCTTCATACCGGATCCGTATGGTCGGTGGTCTTTTATGGTTTTGTCAGACTATCGGCCGGCAAGTACATCGGAGTGCGGTAAAGTCGGCCCTAAACAATATAAGCTTGATTTTCACTTCATACGTTATGGTTGGGTTGGTCGAACAAACGAATGGACAGACGGATGGACATTGGACGGGTGGCCGACTGGTGGGTGGGCTTCACTGAGAGCTCACCTGTTTTTGAATGCATATTTTTGATTGTGTGTATGCGGTTCTGCTATGAATAAATTAGGCTTATTCAAGTCAACCACTGGCGAATAGTTGCCAGTGGATGGCAATGGCAACGGCAACTTTGAAAGCTCACAATCCGTGTACTCGTCGGGTGTTTTGCTGTTTTGCATTGCATAAGCAGCATTAGAGAGCAGAATCAGTTAGTTGGGGTACCTTTTTTTTGTTGGCTGGAGCTAAAGCACATTCTCGTCTCTAATCAAATGTTTGCTGAAGTTTTTTTTTTTTCTATAGAATCTTTTTCGAACTGAGCTCAACATTCTTGTTGCCATCAAAGTTCTGTGACAAAATTCTGATTGTATAAAAGTTAGATGAGAATTATTGGAGATTTTTCTCGAGTCCCTGATTCAATTAGGGCAATGAAATTTGTTGCGTTTATGGACCATGTTTCTGATATTGGGAATACTTTCGTCAATTACTTTGTTTCAAATGGCTTAAATGAAACGGCTATATAGCTGGAAGTGAGTGAGTGAGGCATTATTTAAGTGGAAAATAGTGAGAAAACGATTCGATGCGTAAACTGTTATTGGAAATACATACCAAAAGCTTTCTGATTTTCTATACTAATTACTTTTGTGAATTTAAGTGGAATATACATTTCAGGCTTATAATCCAATTAAGAGATGAAAAAGATCATAAATGCTTTAGATTCTATTAGACCGAGAGCGCGTAACAATATTTTGACGTGAAATGAAACCAGATAAAATTAATGTTATAAGTGGTCTTCGACAATCTTATTACCGTGTCACTTGATTAAGGACAGGCAGTTTTCTATTTTCATTTTGCGATATTTTTCAAACCCCTCGGTATTTTGGGAAAAACAAAATGCACAATGTTGATAGTTGCAACATTTATGTTTGTATAAATAAATGTTAGTTTTATTCCAATTGCTCTGCCAGCTTCAACTTTTTAATAGAAAATCATATATCAGCTTAAATTTCAACCCCTTACTCTTCCCCCCCTCTAATTTTTAATTTAATTGAAAAACTTCTTTTAATTTAATATTCGAATGAATTGCGATCGGATTTTTTTATGGATATCGCGTAATAAATTGACGAGCGAATTTATATTAGATATCCCAGAAAATTGAATTCGATCGCGAGCCCAAATTTTGCTTTTAGGGAACCAAAAATTAAGTTCGAAATCGAATCGAAAAAGAAGAATTCTACCTGCGAGAACGAATTAATTAAAAAAGTGTGTGTCTAAGCGGATTTATCCCACCCGACGCTTTCCTCTTTTTAGACAGTCGAGGGCTGATACAGGATAGTTCGGCGGTACCGCTGATCTACCACGTCGGCCGAAAAACTGTAGGTAGGCGACTCCTTTATGGTCGTGACGTCGTCGCAGAAAGCGGAGCAGAGCGTCTTCGGTTCAGTAGGGCTGTGTCCGAAAGGGACCAGATAGATAGATAGATTGGACCAAAATCGCCAGTTCTGGTGGTTGAATGAAGTGTAAAATAACTAATAAAATTTAAAAAATAAATAATAATAAAAGTTGACTAATTGAGTTTATTGCCTTGGTTTGACTTACGCAGGTTTAGGCGTGTCCTTGGCTTTAAAAGTAGGATAGGTTAGTACAAAACAATTATGGTGGCACTAAAAAGGAAAAAAAACCGTTGCTGTGGCTGTTCTAGTCTTAAGTTATTTTAAGTTTTTAGTTTTAAGTTTTATGAAAAATTAAAAAATGACAGATATAATAAGTTTTTTCCTAATTTTCTTATTTTTAAGTAATAAATGAATTTCTATAATATTTAAGCTAGGTACGCCGAAAGGCAATAATTTTAAGTTGGTTATGGTATAATTTAGAGCGCTCGCATAGGGCCAGTAAGTTAGTTAAGTAAATATGTAAGCTAGTTGTTAAGGTTTTTGTCTAGCAAGTAAGTAGTTATAAGAAAATTGAAATATAAAAACTTAATATACAAAAAAAAAACGAATTCATTTTGTTCTTTCTCCGAACCTTGTTTTAAATGATCTCTAACAGAACCACAACTTTTTAACTTCCCCGCTTCACATTAAATACCAGTGGGATTTTTGGCGTTAACTTTAAAAACTTCGCCGGGCATATCTACCGTTTTTTGGATTGTTCCAGTTCCGTGACTTACTCCAAATGAAAATGAATGCCGGTGTTGTAGCATTTTTTGTGTGGCAATTATTCTGAAGCCTTATTTTCTTTGGCGATGGCAAGGTAAACGGAATAATAGAAATAATAAAGAAGAAAAACCCTTTTTTTTAGATTTCGGCAGACGGCTTCAAAATACTTTATAAAAAAAAAATTATGTATTATATCAATAAAAAAATGAAGTTATCTAATCTAAAATAAAACACTTTTTTCGGAACTTTGACATTAATATGTTGTCAAAAGAGCATCGTGCGAAAAAACGCAAGTTCCAGATAAATGTTATCCACAGAGAAATTACTGATTTTTTTTTGTCGATAGGTTTTCAGAATCTACCTGTTATTTAACCTATTCTAGTAATACCTGTATATCATATTTTGACATAATGTATCCGTATATAAACCATCAACGTATTTTTTCCCGTCGCTATAGAAATTCAAAACCCAACAACACTCATCATCATCATCATCACATCACCAATCCCAAAAGGCACCCACCTGCAAACTGACAGATCCGCCAAATTAACGCAGTTCATTATTTTCGCCAATTGACCTAAATACTGTATCTAGAGTTTGCATTGCGAATTTATACCATTATTAGCCATCAGTTGCATTAAGATAATATATCTCCCAGCTCATCGGTATATAATATCAGCATTTGTGTATATGTTTTGTTTTTGGGGTTTTGTTATTCGCAAAATTCAAATGGACCATTACCTGCGAGCCTATATCTAATATTAATCTCAATAGCTAATTACCATGCCGTAATAACGTGTCACTGTTTCGAGGGGAGAAATATATGTACAATCGATTTGACACCACACAATGCCGAACGTGCATTATAATGTTAAACCAATACCAAAATACCTATTTCGGCCAAATGTCCGGAACTAGCCATCTATGCCAAAATTTGGATCGACGTGTTCCAATTTCATTAAAATTTGCATTATGAATGCGCCTTTGTTTTTCGAACGAGTTAAATTTATTTATTCTGGTTTCACACGCATCGGTTAATTATTGGGTGTATGTTGACGGTGTTGGTTGCATATCCGGTGAGAGAATGTACTACATTGCAGCATGGTTCTACAGATATTGATGTTCTGGTTGAATTGTTGATTGCTGAAATTTGTACAATTTTGTGGGATATGTCGCTTGCTAAAGGCGTTCATTTTGGCATTTTACGCATAAATGGGTGTGAAATTTTGCAAACAAATACGATGTATTTCAAGAATTCTAACTGTTTTATTATAAAGTTATCTGCTTTTAATGAATCCTTTTTTTTTTTTTTTGATGAACAAAGGTTGTATTTTTGAATATAGGTATACCGATGTGTAACTACTGTTTGTGTCACGACCGTAAATTTCAAGTCCGCTCTTTGTGAAGTATTTTATAAATCAAAATGAAACACTCTTGTTTGGAGGGTAATACAGGAATGATATTTTATTCTTAATAAAATTATAGCAAAGCGTTAGTAACAAAGAACAAATAAAAGAATGTGCTGTGTGCACGAAATTGAAATTGTGTGGAAATGAGTTTGAGTGGGTAGAGTAGAGATAAAGTATAAAGTATCATACAGAGTATTCAATAAAATGCAACGATGCAATGAGAAGATTTATATTAAAAGATATGTGTACTAAAGTATACATAACACCTCCCTCCTTAGAAAAAGGAAATAGTAGAAAGGAAATTATTGAAATGAGAATTTACAATTTTTTTTTTTTTTACAATATTTTCTTATTAATTGTTTAAAATATTTGTCTTAGAACTATTTTATACAGGTTTTCTTTTTAATGTAATTATAAAATTTAAAAATAAAGGAATTTGGTTTATATACATATTAAATTATTTTTAATCGGAGGTTGAAAATCCGGGTGATAAACTGTTTCTGGATGATGAAATTGATCGTCTGGAAGAAATGTAGTTGATGCGAGTTTTTGGAGATTTACTGTTTCGGGATGTTGAAATTGGTAAACTGTTATTTTCTTGTTCTTGTATTGCATGCATGGTAATTGATTGTGAATGATATGGTTCTGAAGTTGATTGACCGCTACACTGGTTGTATATGTTGACAAGACACCCTGATGATGATCCTCGTCTTTTGCGTTTACAGCATAGTAATCGGAGAAATGTATATAATCCAATACAAGAAAATATTTTATGTAAAATACTGCATACTATTATAAAAGCGATTATTTTAAGCGATATTATAACCCAATTTCCATGTTGAATTATGGTATGATTATTTAACATGTGGTCAAGTTGATCATCAATATTTTTTAGTCGATGTGCTACATGTTTTAGATCATCAAGTTTGATATTTGTAAGATGAATTGGTGAAAGATAAAACGTGGCATTTGTTTTATTCATTGATGCTTTGGAACAACAGTCGTCTTCAAGGATATTTATGCTTGGAATGATATTGTGATATTCTGTGCTCATTTTTCCAGTTGCAATTAGTTGGACAAGTCTGGAGTAAGCGCGACATCCTTCTGAAAGTTTCAGGATCCCTGTATCTTTTATGATCTCATCAAATATGTCTTTATTTGGACAGTCGACAGTAATTCTCTGTGGTTCACTTAGTACATAAATCCATTGATTGAATTTAAGTGGTTGCCAGATTTCTAGATTTCCTTTAATGGTATTGACTTTACAGGTTTTTGGTAACTTGTTGTTTGCTGAGATGAGAATTGTTGTTTCACATATCGGTTTATCCATTGTGGAATACACCAATTGATTTTGGCAGATGTAGTCTTCGTCAGATAATTTTTTGCAAGGGTCTAGATTATTTATTTGTTTATAAGATTGTTTATTATTTGACAATGTTATGTATTGAAAAGTAGGTTCTATGTAAATATAAGTTGAAGTATCTTGTACAATTGGTAATGGAATTAATTTGTAAATATTATACAATAGATTGGTTATCAAAGGAATTTGTATGACAAATATTAAACGTTCATTTAAATAGAATGCTTTTAATGTACTTATTTCGAATATCTTATAAGCATAGTTATATTGTAAAGGTAGGGGAAACATTTTTCCATTTGTTAATGTTTTTACATTATTATCGAGTTCATTTATAAAATTTTTAGGAGTTATAATACATGGATGTATGATATTAGCTTTGATAAGTAAAATTGCATCTGTTAAAAGGTCAAATTGTTCATCGAGTTCATTACTTAAGTAAGTTAAATAGTTTATATGATCTAATAATATGACAGAATTTTCAATAGAACTCTTGGTTTCTTTAAAGTTTTCAATAAAATTATTTAATTTGTTTATATTAGCATTAAACGTTTCCTCGTGCATTTTCAAAGCACTAATAGAATCATTAAAATTTGAAATTGTACTTGTAATCACTTTTGTTTGTTCTTTCATTAAATTTTGTAAATTTGAATTATCTTCTTCAAAATGTTTAATTGCTTCATTGTAATATTGTGCATCGTCTGCATCGGGATTACCGAAAAGCCAGTTTAGGGCATAACCGCCACCATTGAATATACCTCTTTTCTGTTTTCTTTTTTCATGCGGATGATTCAATAAATGGGATAGAGTTTCTTGTTTTTGAAATAAGTTATGAATTTTGATAGACAAAAATTTCAAGGTTTGAGAACAATGAAATGAAAGATTTGTTTCGGGACAAAATGATTGTGTTTGTTTAAAAACTTTTTCGATGTTATTAAGTTTCCTTGAATAAAAGGAAATATTAGTATAAATGATTAATTCATATTTATCAGAATAAAATTTTACATGACCTATTTGCTCATAGTATATGCCACTACTAGTTTTTATTGGTTGAATCTCGAAAGAAGAAACTTCCTTTATTAACAAGATGATTAATCTGGAAGAGAAGATAATGGTTTTAGTCTATTGACATGAACACGAACAAATTTATTTTTGATTTTAATTGTAACGTTTTGATTTTTGTGAACTTTAATTATTTTGTAAGGACCCTTAAAGTTCGGGCTAAGCTTTTTGCTTTTACCAGGTTTACTGTCAGTAGACTCTAAATAAACTTCATCATCTATTTTATATTCGTATGTGTTAACATTTTTGTCATAATGTTGTTTTGAATTTTGCTTTGAGCGTATTATATTATCACGTGCAATTTGATGAGTTTTGTTTAGTCTATATTTTAAGGAGTCATGATACGAATCATAAGAATACCTAAACTCTGGGTTGGATGTAATTGAACTTGGAAGAATAGCTTTGTATCCAAAGAGTAATTCAAAAGGCGTAAATTTTGTAGAAGCATGGACACTTGTATTATAGGCAAACATTGCTAGCGGAATGTACTCATTCCAGTCTGTTTGGTTGGAGTTGATAAAATGCTTTAAGTAATCTTTCAAAGTTGAGTGCGAGCGTTCTAATGCTCCATTAGTTTGCGGGTGATAAGCAGTAGCAAACTTGTGTTTGATATGTAATAGTTTAGATACATTTTTCATTAGATCTGAGGTAAAGTCAGATCCCTGATCAGTGAGAATACTTTTAGGTATACCGAACATGGTAATGAAATGCACAAGGTTTTCTCCTACTGTTTTAGCTTCATGATTCTGTAATGGAATTGCATAGGAATACTTAGTAAGGTCATCTTGCATAGTTAATACAAATTTTGAACCATCCTCACACAAAGGTAATGGACCGACTATGTCTAGTGATAACCTTTCAAACGGTTGAAAGCTTGTACTCGTTATTTCCATTGGAGCTTTATGTTTTTTCCTAATGGTTTTATTTATCTGACACGAAGTACAATTTTTAATATACCTTTGAATGTCTTTCCTCATTTTTGGCCATTTATATTTGACAGAAATTCGCTTAAACATCCTGTGGTAACCACAATGCCCTGAAAGAGGACTATTATGGTTCTCTTTTAAGATAATAGGAATTTGATCGCTCATTGGATTTGTAATAGTATCGTTAAATAAAACTATTTTTATATTTGAATTTCGGAAAACAAACAATATTATCTGTTTACATTTATCATATTTAAACTGGTTGAAATCATCAACAGGATTAGCGATTGCTATTGAATTGATATTATCTTTCTCTAATTCAATTTTTAGATTTTGTATGGTATAAAAGAAATCCGCGTATAAGGGTTTTTCGAAGTACATATGTTTGATAAAACAATGATATATATTTTTTCCATTTTTGTTTTGAGATTTGGAGATGGAATGGAGCCCATGAGAAGAGTTAATAATTATTTCTGGATTTTTCGACAATGATAAAATATTATCCATATAAGGATTTTCTTCGGAAAGATCAGTTGCAGTTAAATATGCTATATGATGTTGACATTTAAGTATAGTTTCTGAGCTTTCGGTAAAATCATAGATATTTGGAGTAAGCGAATTGTAATAGAATTTAACGTAATCTTGAAATGATTCTTTTATCTCGGTAAACAATACATTATTATTTGAATTTATTCGTGATAAGCAGTCGGCATTCATATTGACACGACCAGGCTTATAAACAATTTCGTAATCATATTGCTCGAGCTTTAGTCTCCAGCGGACTAATTTTGAACCAGGATCTCTAACGTTGAATAACCACACTAGTGGTCTGTGATCCGTAACGATTTTAAACCGGTGACCATAGAGATATGGTCTAAAATGATTTGTAGCCCATACAATGGCTAATAATTCTCGTTCAGTCGTACTGTAATTAGATTCTGAACGATTAAGTGTTCTGCTTGCATAGGCAATAGGCAAATCAGTACCTATTGCACCTTGGCTAAGGACTGCTCCAATTGAAAAATTGGAGGCATCGGTTGTAACGATAAATTCCTTAGAGAAATCTGGATACTGTAATAATGGTTCTGTAGTCAGTATTTTCTTCAAAATATTAAAAGAATTTTCTTGGTCTTTTGACCAAACGAATATAGCATCCTTTTTTAGAAGTTTGGTTAAGGGTCTAGTAATAAAAGAGAAATTTTGAATAAACCGACGGTAATATCCAGCTAATCCAAGGAAGATTTTAATATCTTTTGGATTTTTAGGAGTAGGATAGGATAAAACATCTTTTATTTTCTCGGGATTAGGTTTTACTCCATCTTTTGATATGACATGACCCAAATATGCTACGTCTGTATGCATGAATTCGCATTTATCAGGCTGTAATTTGAGATTATGCATTCTAATTCGATTGAATATTTTTTTTAACTTCATTTCATGATCTTGAATATTGGACGCGTAAATGACAATATCATCGAGATATACGAAACAATATAATCCTTGATATCCTGAAAGAACTGAATCCATTAACCTTTGAAAGGTCGCAGGAGCGTTCTTCAACCCAAAAGGCATTCGATCAAACTCGAAGTGTCCTAATGGTGAAGAAAAAGCTGTTTTAGAAGTATCGTTTGAATTCACTTTGATTTGATGGAAGCCAGAGGCTAAATCAAGGGTTGTGAAATAAACGGAATGACCTAATTGATCGAGGATTTCAGATATGTGCGGGAGAGGATACGCATCTCCTATAGTAACATTGTTTAATTTTCTGTAGTCTACAACTACACGCCATTTTTGAGCGCCGGAAGCATCCTGTTTCTTGGGAACTACCCAAAGAGGTGCAGACCATGGGGATTTGGATGGTTTGATAACATTTTGATCAAGCATTTGCTTAATCTGTCGTTTCACTTCGCTTTTATGAGCTTCTGCATAACGATATGTTTTAGCAGCGATTGGGGGTGAAGATCCTGTATTGATATCATGTGTTATGGTATCTGTACAAGTCAAAGAATCTCCTTCTAAGAAAAATATGTCATTAAACTCTTGACAAATTTTCAGTAACGAAGTTTTTTCTTCATCATTTAGATGTGAAGTTCTAATATTTTTTAAGAGTTCATGCTCTCTTGTATAAGAAATATTTTTTGGATGATTGCTTGAACTTGATTTATTAAAATTTTCTGGAATAGGTTCAAGACATAATTTGATTTCTGAAAGAGTGTAATTTTCTTCAGTAGTATTTAAAATAGAAGCATACGCTTTAGATTTAGAGCCGACTTTAGTAACAGCTTTACTTAAAAATACTCCGTTTTTTAAAACTATATTAGGTAAAATACCTTCTTTGATTTCTGGATTTTGAACTATAACCTCAATAAGAGTTTCAGTTCTAGGTTTAAGAATTTGAATATTATTGATTTTATTTTCGGTTTCATAAAGAATAGGAATTTTTCGCTTGTCAACTATAATCATGTGATTTTCGTAGTCAATTGAAGCTTTATATGCTTTTAAGAAGTCATTGCCTAAAATTCCGTCAAAAGGAATGTTTGAATTTCGATTTAGAACATGAAATTGGTGATTAAAGAACTTTCCTGATATTTTCAAAGACAGAATAGAACAACCACTCGTTTCTATTGAGTGATCAGGACTTATACCATTAAGGGTAATTTTATTATTAAGATATACCACTGTGTTTTCTTTTAAAGACTTTGCTTTAACTATAGATACATTTGCTCCAGTATCGATAAGAAGTTTGAGTTTAGCGTTTTTTGAAGAGTCACATAATATAGAGATAGTTGAGGAACATTTTCCTTCAAGTAAAATTTGCTCTTCTTTAAATGGATGATTAAAAATGTTGCTTGTTTTATTTATTCTTCCAGCAGAGCAACTACTGTTGAAGAATTTGAGCGGTTTTTTGGATTTTGATTTGAAATTGAAATATTCTGTTGTTTTTTATTATTATTGTATGTTCGTTTACGGCATTCCTCGATTAGATGCCCATATTTTTTACAATATTTGCAATGTTTTTGGTTAGGACCGTAAGATTTGGGACTATTTAAGTTAACGGAGTTTGAGCAAGAAGCTTGATTGATCTGTTTTGAATTATTTCGAGGTGGATTTTGATACATTTTTTGAACTTGTTCTTCAGCTATAGCAATTGATATTGCTTCATTAAGTGTTTTAATTTCTCTTATCCTAAGAGAATTTGATATCCGTGGTAAGGAAAAGAAAATGAATCGATTTATAGCTATCTCATTCAGCATCTCTAACTTTCCAGTAAGGTGAGCACCTTCTGGTGTAGCATTTATGGTTCGTTTTAAAAGCGTTTCCACTCGATAAACGAATTGTGCAACGGACTCATCAACATTTTGTTTTAGATTTGTTAAATCACATAGAAGTTGGGAGTAATGTTTTTTGTCTTGATACATTGTTTTAAGAAATGCTTTGAGCTCATCCCAATCTTTAAAAGTTCTATTGACACAAGCCGCTTTGGCTTTGCCAGAAATTTGCGTTTGTATATAGTCTAATAGAATGTATTTTTGGGTTGCATTTGCCAGGCCAAAGGCTTTGTTACAATCTGCAATAAACCCATTTAATTGATCCCTGTTACCGTCAAAACCTTTAATGAATTTAATGAGAAAAGTAATTGGGAGTTCCGAAGAATCTCTACGTTCATTATTTATATCATTTTTAGCTTCATTTTCACTTATATCTTCATTATCACTCAAATCTCCTTCTCTAACACTATTTATATCATCATTCGACATGATTTTATTTTATTCAATGAATCACAACAACGCACAATTAGCACAATAAGCACAATAAGCACAATTTTATTAAACCAAATGCGAAACAAAAAAATGTGATTTATCAAGTACTTACATTGATATGAACACCATACTTGATCTGATTTGAATTAATTAATTATATAATTTTTTTTTTATAATCTTTTCTTCTGACACCAATTTGTGAAGTATTTTATAAATCAAAATGAAACACTCTTGTTTGGAGGGTAATACAGGAATGATATTTTATTCTTAATAAAATTATAGCAAAGCGTTAGTAACAAAGAACAAATAAAAGAATGTGCTGTGTGCACGAAATTGAAATTGTGTGGAAATGAGTTTGAGTGGGTAGAGTAGAGATAAAGTATAAAGTATCATACAGAGTATTCAATAAAATGCAACGATGCAATGAGAAGATTTATATTAAAAGATATGTGTACTAAAGTATACATAACATCTTCTATTTCCAGATATATTGTTCTTAATACCTAGGTCAGCTAAGTCCTTCATTCAAGGTATACTTTTTAGGAAAAGGATGACAAATTCATGGACATTAAAATAAGGAGTCAGATTCTGCATATTTGCAATTAAAGGTTTTTTGTCCTTTTGGTTGATGATTTTGACTGGGGCACACAACTCTCCTACTTCACCGCTTTAGCTAAGAAATGTTTAGTAGAGTTCGATGCGGGTTGACCAAAGAAATGTCACGTCGCGGCAGAAGTTGTGTTTTTCTCGAGTACTAGAGCCTATTCCGTCTTTTCGGTTACAGAAGATTACAGAGTTTTCCTGCCATTTTATTCAACCAACGCTTAATCCATTGTTGAAATTATGTTTTGGCCTAAACTTTTCTATTAATTACCGCTTTTATCATCAAAAGCTATTGAAAGGTTAGTATTGAAGAATTAAATACTCCCTTAACTTTTGGATACGAGCTTTTCGGTAGGTAATATATCTTTTAGAAGTGATTTGTTATAGGGACTTCTGCTTAAATTATCTCAATACTACATTTACAAATCTGAGTACAAAAATGCACTGATCTTAAATACTCAGACCGGGGTTGAATTATGATTATAGAGCGTAAAATCCAGAATTGCATACCGCATTTAAGGCATTCGCAATCATTACCTGCAATCAAAGTAATTTTCTTGTTTAAAGTAAAAGATATTTGCCAATTGGTAATTTGGGCTAATTTTATTTAACCAAGCCATGGTAAAAAAAAGTTAGTATAATTAACTATAGACGGTATTAAATTGAAAATTTTACTACCAAAGTTCGAAGTCAATTGGCTAACGAGATATTTACCCTCAAATTATCGTCCACTTTATCCATTATGCAGGGTGATTCGCATAAAATGCAAACAATGGTTGAGGCAAGACAAGGAAAAATCGTAAGAGTGGAAGGGGTTCTACACCCCTCCGTTTAGCCGGGCACAATGGAGGGACAAAAAAAAATTGGCTAAATAGAGCAAATAAAGAGCATGACAAACTTGCTCACAAACTTTTTCTTTGGGAAAGTTACTTTCGTGTCCAAGACTGGAAAACACATTTGATCTTTTTTTTTTTTATAAAAAAAATGATTTTCAGTATTATACATTTTGAAACATCATTTTTTTCAAAAAAAATCATTTAAAAATATTTTTTCGAGAAAATAAGAAATATCAAAAAAAAAACCTTATTTAAAAATTACTATTTTTCAATTTTGTTTTATTTTATGCAGTAATATTTATATTTAGCAGTAGTTTAAGAATATTAAAATTCGTCAAAATCGATGCAGACGTTCAAAAAAAAAAAAACGCAGTAATAAATAACGGTTCTATGGCAGGTACCGTTAATAAGCTGATTCTGAAAAAAAAATTCAGACGAGGGACATAACCATTGGCAACAAATCACTCATGTAAAATTTTATCGAAATTGATCGTATTTTTTTCCGATTAAAATGGCATTATCGGTTACGCTTATACGACTGGTACCGATATTTTTATACCTTAATCAAAAATAAAAAAATAAACGTCTGGGAATATTTGTCAAAAAATAGTTTTTTATACCACAAGTTTGAAGGAAATCAGCATAACCTTTAAGGCTGCTTGTGTCCATACATCCAGACAGACAGACAGACAGAATTGTCGGACCTACTTTTTTTTGTCTTCTCTGTCATTGTAATGTCATGTTTGATTCTTATCTCAAAACTTTTTTGTTTGCACGAATCCAAGACTTACCGATAACTGCAAGTAAAAATACAGTGTATGTGTAATAAAGGGTGTTTTTTTTCAAGGTATAAAAGTTTAAATTGGCATTACTTTTCAAGACGGCGACCGATTTAACAGCTGTCAAGTGATTTATTCTTAGTTTGGTTTGGCAATTCATTATGAAAAGACTCACGCCTGAACAACGCTTGCAAATTGTGCAATTTTATTTCGAAAATAATAGTTCTGTGTGGAATACGTATCGCGCACTACGTCCATTAGCGATGTTTAGCGATGAAGCGCACTTCTGGTTGAATGGCTACGTCAACAAACAAAACTGCCGCATTTGGAGTGAAGCTAATCCTCAAGTGTATGTCGAAACACAGTTACATCCAGAAAAATTGACTGTTTGGTGCGATTTATGGGCTGGTGGAATCATTGGTCCGTACTTCTTCAAAAACGATGATGGCCACAACGTTACAGTCAATGGTGATCCGTATAGAGCCATGATTACTAACTTTTTCATTCCTGAATTGAACAATCATGATGTCTAGGAGCTGTGGTTCCAACAAGACGGCACAACATGTCATACAGCTCGTGCCACAATCGATTTATTGAAAAACACGTTTGGTGACCGCCTAATTTCACGTTTTGGACCTGTGAATTAGCCTCCAAGATCTTGTGATTTAACACCGCTAGACTATTTTCTGTGGGGTTATGTAAAGTCATTGGTCTATGCGGATAAACCAAAAACGCTTGACCATTTGGAAGACAACATTCGCCGTGTTATTGCCGATATACGGCCACAAATGTTGAAAAAAGTAATCGAAAATTGGACGTCCAGATTGGACTACATCCGAGCCAGCCGTGGCAGTCATATGCCAGAAATCATATTTAAAATGTAATGCCACAAGATTATCTTTCGAAGAAATAAAAAATCATGTCAAACGAATATTCCATTGTTGTTTTATTGCAATTTAAAGTTCTATACCTCTCAAAGTATAAAAATGGTGTGAAATTATAAGGCTCAGACGGTTAGTTGAAGGAAGAGGTACAACCTAAAAATATTTCTTCATTGACGCATGATATTCTTCGGCACCCTATTCCTCGCCCTATTCCATAACATATACATATTTCAAATAGTATTTTCACGTTGAACAAACGCCTACTGACCAATACATTGTATCTACTATAGATAGATTGCCTCAGTCCACAAATTTTCCGTCTGTTCGGCGAAAATAAATTAAATTTTATTTATCTTCAAACATCAAAACTTTTGAACTCAGTTGAAAATCGTAAGAGTAAAATAATGTAATAGCTACTTCAATTTAAAATGTTAACTACTTTCCATCATGAAAATTCCAACAGTAACATAATGTTTGATTTTTATTAATTCCATCTAGAACAAAAGGTGTTTTTTAATTTTAAATTCATATGTTTACATGTAACTCAACTTTAAACTTCCAAAGTCCGAATGCAAAACAACATTTCAGGAGTAATATACAGTTGAAATATAGGTATAGGTATATCTATTTACCAACAAATGCACGTATATGTAAAAATTAAATTTATGTTCTTAAAATCATTCGAAAAAAGGAAAACAACTCTTCACACAAAACATTTTATCCACTATTAATATAGTTTAGAAGGACATACATAAATCGTATAAAACATATCTTGAAATATTAACTTTAGAGTTGATAATGTTTTTCAACAAAAAGCTTCTTTTCTAGTCGAACGATAGCAAACCTCTGCTAGCAAATAATTAATAGCTTTACAAAGTTTACCTTCACAAAATATTCCAATGAAAGGTAATTTGGTCAAAAAGTCCTTACACCCATTTTATAGCCTATATAACTCATTTAATGTGTAAAAGATACGAGTATCTACAACAATAACACTGATGACTGTTAATTAAATTTTGCAATGTTTTTATTTGATCTTCGTCTAGCCTTGATTATTTGTGAGTTTCTGGTCACTGAAAGGACTTCGTCCTTATACCTTACACTTAAAATTAGCATGCACATTGTTATACAAACAGCCTTTGGACCTTCTGGTCGTTCTTATAGGTGAAAGGACACGACATAGCCAAATGTGTTGGACGTTACTTTGTATTCATGTCGCTTCGACATCAGAGGTTGGAAGAGATTTTCTTTCTGTTTTTTTTTTTTTTGTTTAGAACTCAGGTACTGAGAGTATCAAAAGGGATCTTTAATGTTTAAATGTGCAATCCACATGATGAAAGGATATATCTACAAAGGAGTCCAGTTCAATGCACAAATATAGCAACAACAAGAAAACGTATTGGGAGTCACTTCATCTTTAACACTCCAGCAAAGTGTCTGGATATGGAAAGAATGACAAAAAAAAAGGACACCGGAAATACGATTTTGTGTCTTTCAAGTGCATACGTTTTGGCATAAGGACTAATTTTGCTATGAATGGAGCTACAAATTGCGATAATAAAGAAATAGATGATGATGATGAGCATTTTATAAAAGCAATATGGTTTGGGTATTTTTTTTTTTGTTTTGAACTTTTGATAGTCTGGATTGAATGTCTGGATTTTATAAATTATTGCAAAGATGATGGAACAAAGAAAGAAAATATTAAAAGACTGATTCAGAAAGATATTATAACTTTTGAAAATGTCGAGAACTATCCAGTATCCATTTCGAAAAATGTTTATAAGCCGTGAGACGAGATACTTCTCAATATCGCTGAATCTCCTTCATTCCTCTATGAGAATACCCCGATTAACCACAAGACGTACTGATTCTTGATTCGCCGAACTTTTCATAAACATTTTGTGTTCATCTTTCATACTCTAAGCGACTAAGGTCTTCCGAGGGAACCACTCCGGAACCCAAAAGGCCAAAGGCGAACACCGCTGGCGCTCCATCCTTCACCAGGAAAGATCTGTCCTTTAGTGCCGTGCTAAAAGACAAAACAATTCTAGCTGTCATCGACGGCAGTAATGCAGATGGCGCGATCTCTCCCGATCATTGGCAAATGGTCTTGAACAAACTCCAAGCCTCATACTGGACCCTCATGCTGGAAAATCCAGGGGAACCTGCAACTTTTGAGGATGCGGGATGGTATCAAGGTCGAGTCAAGCTAGTTGCCTTTGATGGTGAGAGGTCGTGTGACCTGTATAAACTCGCTGTCAGCAGGTTAGAGGGCCTATGGCCAAATGCAAAACTCGAGGTTGTGGCAAAGGAGAATATCCCGTGCAGACCGAGAGCCCGCACTAATGTCCCGGCCGATCTCTCCAATAAAGAAATCATCCTCAAGATGCTTCAGTATGGAAATCCATCCTTGCCTACTCACGACTGGAAGGTTGCAAAGCTTGAAGATCCACGGGGTTCTTATAGATCAGCCGTCGTGGTGATAAATAAGGACTCATTGGCTCCATTGGCTGAAACCCAAGGTGTGGTTAGGTTTGGATGGTCTACCATAACTCTAAAGGTATATAAAAAAGACGAGGAAAACACATCGAACACGATGCCATCAAAATCACAGGATGTATTTACAGAGAAGGAACATGCATCGGGTATCGACCTTCAGACGATGGAGGTAGATACTCCATGCACCTCCTCCACTGTGTCGCCCTCCATTTACATAAAACCGCCATCTGTTGAAGAGGCTCCTAACGTCGACAAACACTCCGACATGGATTTTGTTGACTCCGCAAATGAGGACGACCTTCTTAAATCGGATTTCGACTCCGATGCAGATCTCGACCAAACTGTGGTGGGGGTTGATCCACCTAGCTGCAACCAAGATGGTGCAGTTAGTACAGATTAACACCCATCACTCCAAAATGGCTTCGGCCTCCCTTCTTCTCCGTCTACAAAATAAAGGGGAAGACATCGTCCTGATCCAAGAACCTTGGATTGTAAATTCCACTGTTCAAGGACTCAGGACTCCCGGATACTACCTGCTGTATGCATCTAATAAAGGTGACCCTAGATCTTGCATATTAGTAAAAAGTAGTATTAATGTATATTTACTCCCTGATTATAGCGATCGCGATGTAACCGTAGTTAGACTACAAACAAATAACGGGGCGTACTGGTTAGCATCAGCGTATCTCGGCCATGACCACCTTGGCCCTCTTCCTGGCGACAAGCTAGAGGAACTAATCAGGGAAGCAGAACGACAGAAAGTCTGCCTTATAATTGGGTGTGACGCTAATGCCCATCATACCGTCTGGGGAAGTACAGACATAAATGACAGAGGTGAGTCACTTTTTGATTTTATTCTAAGTACTAACCTTATAGTAAGTAACATTGGCAATGAACCAACATTCATTACCAAAAACCGACAAGAGGTTCTAGATATCACTCTTGTCTCCGATACGATTCATCACAAGATCATAAACTGGAGAGTTTCTAAGGAACATTCGTTCTCTGATCACAGATACATCCAATTTTGTCTTGATGAAGAATCTAAAAAACAGCCAGCCTTCCGAAATTATCGGAAAACCAACTGGCAACTATATAGAGAAACTTTAGTAAGATTAGTTAAACCATCACTCTTAAGTATCCCTTCTAGTAAAAATGATCTTGATGATAAAGTCAAAGATCTCACCCTAGCTCTCAATAAATCAATGGCCATTTCTTGTCCCCTTACTCAAATAAGAGGAAAAAAGAAACCACGTTGGTGGAACTCGGGTCTAGAACTGCTCAGGAAAAAGTGCAGACAACTTTTTAACCGAGCTAAACATTCTAGAGATAGTCTGGACTGGGAATTTTATAAAGAATCCCTAAAAATTTATAAAAAAGAATTAAGGAATAATAAAAGAACCTCCTGGAGGAACTTCTGTGGAAAGATAGAAGAAACTTCAGAAGCTTCACGATTAAGAAAAATTCTATCAAAAAATCCTACAATGCCTAGCTCCTTAAAGACAGTTAACGGCTCTTGGACCAATTCTTGCGAAGAATCGCTCACCCTGCTACTAGACACCCATTTTCCAGGTAGCTCACAAAATATAAATAGCATTGATTCATTATTATCAAGCAACACACATACAAATATTGTTGGTCTGATTTCTAAGGATAAACTGAAATGGGCTATAAACAGCTTTGATCCTTACAAATCTCCCGGACCCGACGGCATAATACCTGCCGAGCTTCAATTTGCCTCGGATATCATAACACCCATCCTAGAGATCATCCTAATTGGTTGCGTAAAATTTACTTACATTCCCTCTTTATGGAGAGAGGTAAAAGTTGTCTTTATACCCAAAGCCGGTAAATGCTCCCAGGTTAACCCTAAAGATCTCAGACCAATCAGCCTATCATCGTTCCTTCTCAAAACCCTAGAGAGATTGATCGATATCCATCTGCGCAATGCTATAGATCCTAATCTGGTATCTACTGCACAACACGCTTATTGTAAAGGAAAATCGGTAGAGACGGCTTTACATACACTGGTACGAACCATCGAATACTCACTACATCATAAAGAGTACACTCTAGTTGCATTTCTCGATATTGAAGGCGCCTTCAATAATGTCAGCTATCAAGCAATCACAGCGTCACTGAAGAAACTAGATATACATGGTTCACTGAATGACCTAATTAATCTTATGTTAGAAAGTAGAATTATTAATTCATCTTTAGGTGGCACTCATGAAAGAAGATCTGTCAGCAGAGGTACACCTCAAGGCGGAGTCCTTTCCCCACTTCTATGGAACATAGTCGTAAATGAGGTGTTAAAAAGCCTAGAAAAAGAAGGTTTCAAAGTGATCGCGTATGCCGACGATGTTGCCATTGCAATATCGGGAAAACATGCTCAAATTCTCGTTGAATTAATGCAAAATGCTCTAAATATTATGCTCAAATGGGCAGAAAAATGCGGACTGGGTATAAACCCAAACAAAACTGAACTTGTCCTCTTCACAAGAAAATATAAAATTCCCCAAATAAGTCCCCCATCAATTATGGGAACTCCACTAAGATTTTCAGATGAAGCTAAATATCTAGGTCTTATCCTGGACAAAAAACTACATTGGAAAGCAAATATACAGGAAAGAGTTAGGAAAGCCACAGTAGCACTCTTCTCTTGCAAAAAAG
This sequence comes from Baccha elongata, assembly GCA_951217065.1. Lineage (NCBI taxonomy): Eukaryota > Metazoa > Arthropoda > Insecta > Diptera > Syrphidae > Baccha > Baccha elongata. The sequence goes on from OX578272.1 coordinate 37,095,385, forward strand.
CTATCGGAAATAAATGGGGCTTATCCCCATACATAACAAACTGGCTCTACACAGCGGTCATCAGACCGATACTAACTTACGGGGTAGCAGTATGGTGGACTGCTCTTGACAAAGTTACATATCGTGACAAGTTAAGTAAAGTCCAACGGTCAGCCTGTATGTGTATTAGCGGAGCTCTCCGTTCGACACCTTCAGCTGCTCTTGACATTCTACTTTATCTCATACCCCTTGATATTTTTAGCAAACAAACGGCCGCAAGCACAGCCGTTCGTCTCAAAGCCATCTCTCAATGGACCGATAACTCAATTGGTCACTCCATTATTCTGAAAACATTCGGACCAAAATTAAGTCACTCCGACTACTCTATACCCCAGCTAGTTTTTGACAAGAATTTTCAAGTCACCATCCCACCAAGATCCACTTGGGAAAATGGGAGTTTCTTGAAAGATGAATCAGTTCATTTTTACACTGATGGCTCAAAAACTAAAGATGGGGTTGGTGGTGGCGTGTACTCAGACAGACTAAATTTAAATCTCTCATTCCGTCTACCTGACCATTGTAGTGTGTTCCAAGCGGAAATTCTGGCGATCAAAGAGGTATTATCCTGGTTAAGGGAAAACGTGATATCTGTATCGGATATCCGTATATTTTCAGACAGTCAGGCAGCCCTTAAATCAATCAGTGCTGTTTCCACAAACTCAATAACTGCCCGCGACTGTCGATCATCTCTCATGGAGATGGCAGAACAGTTCAATATTCACCTTTTCTGGGTGCCGGGACACAGAGACATTGAGGGAAACTGCAAAGCCGATGAACTCGCCAGAAATGGAACCCTATTGCCGATTTTACCTAACAAGGTGAATATTGGTATACCTATCGCTACAAGCAAACTCATGCTAAAACTAAATGCCATAGAGAAAGCAAATTTAAGATGGACAAACACTACTACCTGCGTAGCGACAAAGCAAATCTGGCCAAAATTAGATCAGAAACGTACTAAATGTCTGCTATCTATGAGCAGATTACATCTTAGCTCCGTGATTGGTGTCATAACCGGACACTGCCTCATAGGAAGACACGCCATAAGACTTGGCGTATTCTCTAATGATTTTTGCAGAAGCTGCATGGACGAGGAGGAGGAGGAGACTATCACCCATCTTCTCTGTTCATGCCCAGCTCTCTCCCAAAGACGTAAATTACACCTGGGTAATCTCTTTTTCGACGATCCAAGCGATATGTCGAACGTAGATATTCTATCTTTATACCGCTTCATAAGAAGCTCCAACTGGTTTAATTAAAGAAATACTCCCTCGCTCATTCGTGGTATCACAACGGACCTATCTGTGGTCTAAGTGTGTCAGTAGTCTTCCTGACAGCCACATAAACCTAACCTAACCTTCATACTAGAAAATAAAGTTTTGGACTATATTTCGGGTCAGGGTACTAAACTTCTTTAAACAAAATAGGGCCCACCCAATATTAACTTTGAATTTTGTCTAAAAACTACTTAATTGGAAAACATAGTCCAAATGTAGCATTTAATTGACGATAGTAGAGTTTGTATGTTAATGAGTCCTTATCAATGCTTTGAACAAAAATATTACCTACCTACCAAGTGAGGAGCACAAAGTCAAGTCGATTTCCAAATATTGTAATAAAATAATAAAATTAATGAGAAATAGCTGACCCGGCGAACTTCGTTCTGCCCAAGTTCGTTTTATAATATAATAAGAAACACTTCTAGACCTTTTGAGAATCCAGCGATTGTCCCTGTATCAAAACGAAAGCGAGACGCACCGGAAACCAAACGTGCTTAAATACGAATCGCAAATCGTCCCGAATAAGCGCAATGCTCGGAATAAGAACAAATTCGCCTTTGAATTTTCTGAATATAATATTTGATTTTCGACTCTTCAAAATGCAACAAAATTATAATTGAACTTGAACCGACTTTCATTTTCAAAACATGCTCATAATTCTGAGCGATATATGGAAATACACTCACAATGAAAAGTTGCAAGAATTCGGTGGAAAATCAATCATGCCAAGGTGATTAAGTCTACTGGAATCACACTATTTCCAATAACAAAAAAATTGCCTGGAAAACTGGTAATTTTCTAAAGCAACTCGAATGTTCGTCTTCAGTTGAAATATTTTTCACGTAGGTAAGGTATGCATCTGGCGTTTATCATTCCAAAAATATTTCAACGTGCTACTTAGAGCTTCCAGTGCGCGTTTGTAAGCCATTATGTACTCCTCCCAGATACGAATCGTAGCAAAAATCAGTGAAATCATGAATGTTTTTTTAGTTCCACAGGGGGCATAAACGAAAAAAATGCCGCCATTTCCGTTATTGACTAAATTTGAGATATTCTATGTCGTTTGGTCGCGTATTGTAGTGCATCGAATTATTATCACTTTATAAAAAGCATTTCTTTAAATAAATTAGCAACCTAACTACCGCAGTTTTGTATCAGAAGTATTTTTGCCATCTCTGCGCCAAATTTTTTTCATTCTCTTTCATTCTCTGTCCTTTGCTTGTGCCTTGTGAATTTGTGTGTGCTCCTCGTGAATGTCGTTAACTGCAAACTGCAAGCCCGAAACGATACCGAAGTTAAACGAGAAAACCCGAAAGGCCACCTACAAATTTCGTTACATTATTTAATATTTTAGAACCCTTAAGATGTTTCACTTCAAAAATTTAATTTAATTGATAAACAATTCTCTTTAATTCGATTTAAAACAAAAAAAAAACAAAATTGATTGGTATGAGATTTTCACAGATACACTGATAATATCTACATATGAACTTTATTCAATACACACGTACGGCAGTCTCTTTTATATATAAAGATTGTAGAAGATTCAATTTGGTGTGCCTATTAAATGAGGTGATGTGCGGTCTTTTCGGGTTAGTGAGTTGTTTTGAAGTCTCACTATAAAACTTAAACCAACGGCAACGAAGCCTCTTTATATTTTTACATTTCGTAGAGCGTGTTGTGGCAACGCTGCACCGCTTTGTGTTGTAAGTAACTGGCTGAACAGAATAATGTAGCTGTAGTATGTAGCGCTGTCAGAGCTATGGTCAAAATGAGGATGTCCAAAGATCGCTGGAGACGCTGAATATAGGCACAAAAACAAAAGAGATATCTGAAAAGGAAATAATGAAAACGCTCGTCCCTATAAATTAAAACTTAAATAAAACTTCAACGGACCGTTTGCTCCTTGTGTGGTGAAATATACCCGACCATCTCTTAACAAACGTCAAACAAAAATGATTTGGCACTGAATTAAATCCGCGTTTTATACTATTCTCGTCCTAGAGCTTTTACAATACCTAGATACATTTTTCATCCATTATGGTCAATTTTCTTATTTAAAAATAGTTTGTTATGCAGGCTCAAGGTCAATAAAACGAGATGTTATAGGTTTAGCGACGTTTCGAACGTGAATACGCTCTTCTTCAGGCCTTTATTCATTTAAAATATAAACAAAATGTTTTGTCAAATTAAACATATAAAAGAACATTTTTGTCAACAAAACTTACAATTAATGTTAAAAAATCTGTTGTGACAACATTACATATATAAAAAACAACGATACTTCTGTGTCACTATTACTGAATAAAACAAGAAAAAAAAAAATAACAAATCAGTAATGAAATAATAAAATGAAATAAAAACAATTTATTAATTACTTTTAAATGAAAACACATTAAAATTAGTCCACAGTCCAATCCTAACACAAAAGATTAATTTAATTTTGAGTGGATACCACTGTTATTACATTTTTCTTTTACTTATTAATTGGCTATACATGTTGCATAAATTATCACAATCAGATCGTCTATTGACTGTGTTATTTGTGTTGTTAATGTGCAACATCTCTAGCAACATTCTTTTTGCATAGTTTCTCTCTACTTCCAATACTTTAACGTTTTCAAAGTCTGGTCTATGTTCTTGCTCGACACAATGAAGTGCAAGTGCAGTTTTCTGTGTCCCCCCATTCTTAATATCAGAGCGGTGACCGGAGAGACGACTTCTCAGCTTTTGTTTAGAGGTGCCTATATAAACAGACGAACATGCCGTCTCTTTTCCACCGAAGCAACCTATTTGGTACACAACATCTGACTTATCCATGGTGTCTATCGTTCCCTTGGTGTTGGTAAAGAGTAAAGATTTTAGAGTTATAGCGGATCTAAAAGCTATTCTTATCAACTCTTTATTCCGTAGAGGTGCTGCTTTCATACGAGTTGAAAGAGATGGGATGAAAAGAGCACTTTTATAAATTACTGGAGATGGTTCACTTTGGGAGAGTAGTGTTTTTTGTTTTTCCATAATTGTTTATCATTTTGGTAATAACATGTGCAGGGAATGAATAAGAACACAGGGTGTCATAAATAATTTTAATATTTTTCTTATGAAAAATTGTGTTACTTGTATCAAGTACACGATGTATAAAATTCTTCGCTGTATTAAATTTGATCTGACTGGGTTGTTTTGAATGAAAATTAATCAATCGCCCAGAAGAAGTTAGTTTTTTATACCAGTCGAAAATAATCTTACCATTATGTCGTATAGCCTTGATATCTAGGTATGGCAACTCACCATCTTTTTCTACTTCCACGGTAAATTGGATGCGCTGGTGAAACGAATTAAGAACTTTAAGTGTGGTTTCGATTTTACTGAGTTTTGTGATAGCAAACAAATCATCAACGTACTTGGTTATAATTTTGGGTTTTATAACCAACTTTCCAAGGCTATCTTCCAGCAAAGCTTCCATGACTATGTCTGCCAAGATTGGTGAGGCAGGGCTTCCCATTGGAACTCCTTGTTTTTGTTGGTATATTTTTGAGTCAAACTCAAGATAATTATTATCTATAATACAAAAACGAAGAATTTCCATAAATTTCGATTTTTTGATTTTGGTATGTTGCTTTATTTCTTTCCATTTTTTCTCAATAAGAGAAAATTGTTGACCTTGAAAATTATTGACCTTGAGCCTGCATAACAAACTATTTTTAAATAGATTGAAGAGGTCACTTAATAATTCCAACACGTCATTTTTCTTAGATAGATTTTTTGAAAAATATCGCTAAATGAAAATAGAAAACTGCATGTCCTTAATCGAGTTACATGGAGTGTACATATTTAAAATATCATTATTATTATAGTATAGACAGACAGACATCGTAATGTCATGTTTGATTGTTAGGTAGGTATCTCAAACATTTTTTTTCACGATTCCAAAACTTGCATAATATAAGTAAATATACCTACAATCGCAATTCATTCATTTAATCATATGCCGACTGTTTTTACCTGAAATTTGTACCCAACCATAAATTATTGCTTCTTTAGACTTACTCCTAGTGAATTACAAAATCTTGTTCTTCTGTTTTTCTAATCTTGTAGCACGTCCAGAAGGACACAAAGTTACATATACATATATGAATTTCAATTTCATTCATCTTGATTTATTAATTCTCATATTTTTCTCATTTTTAAATATTCAATATAATCGGCGTTCATTTTTAAACTTTGATAAAAAACAGAAATATATGGTGAACAAGTATTTATACACTTTAAAGTTAAATCAAAATAAATGTTCCATAAAATCAAACCGACACACAAAAAAAACCACTCAATCTTTTTCTATCAAAAATCAATTTTAAATCATTTAATTGTAAAATAAATCCAAAGCAAAAGGAAAGGCCAATGCGTTTGTATAAGTTTATTGCTTGGTCCTGGATGATATACACATACATATAGCAATAGCTATATCAATACCGAACCCCATCATCAGTTAGCTATCCATCTACATTCAGCTGCCAACGCGCACTGTTGGCTTAAATGCAATTTGAAGCTATTAAATTTCCATTAAAGTGAAAGCCTCATTCACGGACATTAATGCATGGTGGCCCATTGGAAAATGGCAACACCAAATGACATCCGCACACTGTTGAAGCGTTTTGCGCTTCGTTGTTGGTCGGTTGTGTCCAAAAAGGACTTGACACACAAAAAGAGCGAGATAGCATAGTAAAATCAAATTAGATGCACGATCACGTACCAGCCGTTTCCGACTCACACTCTTCTTCATGCACACGAACTTAAAAATGTTGTCACCCACTCAATTGAAACCCCAAAGGACTGAAAAGTGCTCTGCTACCCCCAGAGACAAGTATGAATATTGTACGGGCCACAATGTCCCAACTATAAACAGGGTACGCCATTAGGTATTCGGCCAGTGCACATGCCTGTAATTGCATTAAAAAGTCCGTCCATTAGGGTGTCCCGTTCAATTTTCGAGTGGGCAATGGTAAGGCCAAGCCGAGGCGGGTGGGTTTGGTCGGTTAAATATTCGTTACTATATTATATACTATATGTTGGCCCTATAGTCATCATAGGGCTGAATTTGTGTTGTGCATATTGTGCAACTCACACAGGGACTACGACTTTGTAAGTATAGTGTTCTGTCTCTGATGGACCTTGGAGTGCATTGCGCTACATGAATTCGGGTCTTCGCAGTTAGGACTTTTTGAACTTTCACACCAATTTGCTGGGTGAATTGACTCTTGAACCAGTGAAGCAATCATCGACAGGGTAGAAAATATTTGTGCCTCTATTTTGACATTTGGTATGTGATGTTTATTTGAGTTTTGATTATTGGAAGTGTGAAGTATTTTATAAATCAAAATGAAACACTCTTGTTTGGAGGGTAATACAGGAATGATATTTTATTCTTAATAAAATTATAGCAAAGCGTTAGTAACAAAGAACAAATAAAAGAATGTGCTGTGTGCACGAAATTGGAATTGTGTGGAAATGAGTTTGAGTGGGTAGAGTAGAGATAAAGTATAAAGTATCATACAGAGTATTCAATAAAATGCAACGATGCAATGAGAAGATTTATATTAAAAGATATGTGTACTAAAGTATACATAACACCTCCCTCCTTAGAAAAAGGAAATAGTAGAAAGGAAATTATTGAAATGAGAATTTACAATTTTTTTTTTTTTACAATATTTTCTTATTAATTGTTTAAAATATTTGTCTTAGAACTATTTTATACAGGTTTTCTTTTTAATGTAATTATAAAATTTAAAAATAAAGGAATTTGGTTTATATACATATTAAATTATTTTTAATCGGAGGTTGAAAATCCGGGTGATAAACTGTTTCTGGATGATGAAATTGATCGTCTGGAAGAAATGTAGTTGATGCGAGTTTTTGGAGATTTACTGTTTCGGGATGTTGAAATTGGTAAACTGTTATTTTCTTGTTCTTGTGTTGCATGCATGGTAATTGATTGTGAATGATATGGTTCTGAAGTTGATTGACCGCTACACTGGTTGTATATGTTGACAAGACACCCTGATGATGATCCTCGTCTTTTGCGTTTACAGCATAGTAATCGGAGAAATGTATAAAATCCAATACAAGAAAATATTTTATGTAAAATACTGCATACTATTATAAAAGCGATTATTTTAAGCGATATTATAACCCAATTTCCATGTTGAATTATGGTATGATTATTTAACATGTGGTCAAGTTGATCATCAATATATTTTAGTCGATGTGCTGCATGTTTTAGATCATCAAGTTTGATATTTGTAAGATGGATTGGTGAAAGATAAAACGTGGCATTTGTTTTATTCATTGATGCTTTGGAACAACAGTCGTCTTCAAGGATATTTATGCTTGGAATGATATTGTGATATTCTGTGCTCATTTTTCCAGTTGCAATTAGTTGGACAAGTCTGGAGTAAGCGCGACATCCTTCTGAAAGTTTCAGGATCCCTGTATCTTTTATGATCTCATCAAATATGTCTTTATTTGGACAGTCGACAGTAATTCTCTGTGGTTCACTTAGTACATAAATCCATTGATTGAATTTAAGTGGTTGCCAGATTTCTAGATTTCCTTTAATGGTATTGACTTTACAGGTTTTTGGTAACTTGTTGTTTGCTGAGATGAGAATTGTTGTTTCACATATCGGTTTATCCATTGTGGAATACACCAATTGATTTTGGCAGATGTAGTCTTCGTCAGATAATTTTTTGCAAGGGTCTAGATTATTTATTTGTTTATAAGATTGTTTATTATTTGACAATGTTATGTATTGAAAAGTAGGTTCTATGTAAATATAAGTTGAAGTATCTTGTACAATTGGTAATGGAATTAATTTGTAAATATTATACAATAGATTGGTTATCAAAGGAATTTGTATGACAAATATTAAACGTTCATTTAAATAGAATGCTTTTAATGTACTTATTTCGAATATCTTATAAGCATAGTTATATTGTAAAGGTAGGGGAAACATTTTTCCATTTGTTAATGTTTTTACATTATTATCGAGTTCATTTATAAAATTTTTAGGAGTTATAATACATGGATGTATGACATTAGCTTTGATAAGTAAAATTGCATCTGTTAAAAGGTCAAATTGTTCATCGAGTTCATTACTTAAGTAAGTTAAATAGTTTATATGATCTAATAATATGACAGAATTTTCAATAGAACTCTTGGTTTCTTAAAAGTTTTCAATAAAATTATTTAATTTGTTTATATTAGCATTAAAAGTTTCCTCGTGCATTTTCAAAGCACTAATAGAATCATTAAAATTTGAAATTGTACTTGTAATCACTTTTGTTTGTTCTTTCATTAAATTTTGTAAATTTGAATTATCTTCTTCAAAATGTTTAATTGCTTCATTGTAATATTGTGCATCGTCTGCATCGGGATTACCGAAAAGCCAGTTTAGGGCATAACCGCCACCATTGAATATACCTCTTTTCTGTTTTCTTTTTTCATGCGGATGATTCAATAAATGGGATAGAGTTTCTTGTTTTTGAAATAAGTTATGAATTTTGATAGACAAAAATTTCAAGGTTTGAGAACAATGAAATGAAAGATTTGTTTCGGGACAAAATGATTGTGTTTGTTTAAAAACTTTTTCGATGTTATTAAGTTTCCTTGAATAAAAGGAAATATTAGTATAAATGATTAATTCATATTTATCAGAATAAAATTTTACATGACCTATTTGCTCATAGTATATGCCACTACTAGTTTTTATTGGTTGAATCTCGAAAGAAGAAACTTCCTTTATTAACAAGATGATTAATCTGGAAGAGAAGATAATGGTTTTAGTCTATTGACATGAACACGAACAAATTTATTTTTGATTTTAATTGTAACGTTTTGATTTTTGTGAACTTTAATTATTTTGTAAGGACCCTTAAAGTTCGGGCTAAGCTTTTTGCTTTTACCAGGTTTACTGTCAGTAGACTCTAAATAAACTTCATCATCTATTTTATATTCGTATGTGTTAACATTTTTGTCATAATGTTGTTTTGAATTTTGCTTTGAGCGTATTATATTATCACGTGCAATTTGATGAGTTTTGTTTAGTCTATATTTTAAGGAGTCATGATACGAATCATAAGAATACCTAAACTCTGGGTTGGATGTAATTGAACTTGGAAGAATAGCTTTGTATCCAAAGAGTAATTCAAAAGGCGTAAATTTTGTAGAAGCATGGACACTTGTATTATAGGCAAACATTGCTAGCGGAATGTACTCATTCCAGTCTGTTTGGTTGGAGTTGATAAAATGCTTTAAGTAATCTTTCAAAGTTGAGTGCGAGCGTTCTAATGCTCCATTAGTTTGCGGGTGATAAGCAGTAGCAAACTTGTGTTTGATATGTAATAGTTTAGATACATTTTTCATTAGATCTGAGGTAAAGTCAGATCCCTGATCAGTGAGAATACTTTTAGGTATACCGAACATGGTAATGAAATGCACAAGGTTTTCTCCTACTGTTTTAGCTTCATGATTCTGTAATGGAATTGCATAGGAATACTTAGTAAGGTCATCTTGCATAGTTAATACAAATTTTGAACCATCCTCACACAAAGGTAATGGACCGACTATGTCTAGTGATAACCTTTCAAACGGTTGAAAGCTTGTACTCGTTATTTCCATTGGAGCTTTATGTTTTTTCCTAATGGTTTTATTTATCTGACACGAAGTACAATTTTTAATATACCTTTGAATGTCTTTCCTCATTTTTGGCCATTTATATTTGACAGAAATTCGCTTAAACATCCTGTGGTAACCACAATGCCCTGAAAGAGGACTATTATGGTTCTCTTTTAAGATAATAGGAATTTGATCGCTCATTGGATTTGTAATAGTATCGTTAAATAAAACTATTTTTATATTTGAATTTCGGAAAACAAACAATATTATCTGTTTACATTTATCATATTTAAACTGGTTGAAATCATCAACAGGATTAGCGATTGCTATTGAATTGATATTATCTTTCTCTAATTCAATTTTTAGATTTTGTATGGTATAAAAGAAATCCGCGTATAGGGGTTTTTCGAAGTACATATGTTTGATAAAACAATGATATATATTTTTTCCATTTTTGTTTTGAGATTTGGAGATGGAATGGAGCCCATGAGAAGAGTTAATAATTATTTCTGGATTTTTCGACAATGATAAAATATTATCCATATAAGGATTTTCTTCGGAAAGATCAGTTGCAGTTAAATATGCTATATGATGTTGACATTTAAGTATAGTTTCTGAACTTTCGGTAAAATCATAGATATTTGGAGTAAGCGAATTGTAATAGAATTTAACGTAATCTTTAAATGATTCTTTTATCTCGGTAAACAATACATTATTATTTGAATTTATTCGTGATAAGCAGTCGGCATTCATATTGACACGACCAGGCTTATAAACAATTTCGTAATCATATTGCTCGAGCTTTAGTCTCCAGCGGACTAATTTTGAACCAGGATCTCTAACGTTGAATAACCACACTAGTGGTCTGTGATCCGTAACGATTTTAAACCGGTGACCATAAAGATATGGTCTAAAATGATTTGTAGCCCATACAATGGCTAATAATTCTCGTTCAGTCGTACTGTAATTAGATTCTGAACGATTAAGTGTTCTGCTTGCATAGGCAATAGGCAAATCAGTACCTTTTGCACCTTGGCTAAGGACTGCTCCAATTGAAAAATTGGAGGCATCGGTTGTAACGATAAATTCCTTAGAGAAATCTGGATACTGTAATAATGGTTCTGTAGTCAGTATTTTCTTCAAAATATTAAAAGAATTTTCTTGGTCTTTTGACCAAACGAATATAGCATCCTTTTTTAGAAGTTTGGTTAAGGGTCTAGTAATAAAAGAGAAATTTTGAATAAACCGACGGTAATATCCAGCTAATCCAAGGAAGATTTTAATATCTTTTGGATTTTTAGGAGTAGGATAGGATAAAACATGTTTTATTTTCTCGGGATTAGGTTTTACTCCATCTTTTGATATAACATGACCCAAATATGCTACGTCTGTATGCATGAATTCGCATTTATCAGGCTGTAATTTGAGATTATGCATTCTAATTCGATTGAATATTTTTTTTTAACTTCATTTCATGATCTTGAATATTGGACGCGTAAATGACAATATCATCGAGATATACGAAACAATATAATCCTTGATATCCTGAAAGAACTGAATCCATTAACCTTTGAAAGGTCGCAGGAGCGTTCTTCAACCCAAAAGGCATTCGATCAAACTCGAAGTGTCCTAATGGTGAAGAAAAAGCTGTTTTAGAAGTATCGTTTGAATTCACTTTGATTTGATGGAAGCCAGAGGCTAAATCAAGGGTTGTGAAATAAACGGAATGACCTAATTGATCGAGGATTTCAGATATGTGCGGGAGAGGATACGCATCTCCTATAGTAACATTGTTTAATTTTCTGTAGTCTACAACTACACGCCATTTTTGAGCGCCGGAAGCATCCTGTTTCTTAGGAACTACCCAAAGAGGTGCAGACCATGGGGATTTGGATGGTTTGATAACATTTTGATCAAGCATTTGCTTAATCTGTCGTTTCACTTCGCTTTTATGAGCTTCTGCATAACGATATGTTTTAGCAGCGATTGGGGGTGAAGATCCTGTATTGATATCATGTGTTATGGTATCTGTACAAGTCAAAGAATCTCCTTCTAAGAAAAATATGTCATTAAACTCTTGACAAATTTTCAGTAACGAAGTTTTTTCTTCATCATTTAGATGTGAAGTTCTAATATTTTTTAAGAGTTCATGCTCTCTTGTATAAGAAATATTTTTTGGATGATTGCTTGAACTTGATTTATTAAAATTTTCTGGAATAGGTTCAAGACATAATTTGATTTCTGAAAGAGTGTAATTTTCTTCAGTAGTATTTAAAATAGAAGCATACGCTTTAGATTTAGAGCCGACTTTAGTAACAGCTTTACTTAAAAATACTCCGTTTTTTAAAACTATATTAGGTAAAATACCTTCTTTGATTTCTGGATTTTGAACTATAACCTCAATAAGAGTTTCAGTTCTAGGTTTAAGAATTTGAATATTATTGATTTTATTTTCGGTTTCATAAAGAATAGGAATTTTTCGCTTGTCAACTATAATCATGTGATTTTCGTAGTCAATTGAAGCTTTATATGCTTTTAAGAAGTCATTGCCTAAAATTCCGTCAAAAGGAATGTTTGAATTTCGATTTAGAACATGAAATTGGTGATTAAAGAACTTTCCTGATATTTTCAAAGACAGAATAGAACAACCACTCGTTTCTATTGAGTGATCAGGACTTATACCATTAAGGGTAATTTTATTATTAAGATATACCACTGTGTTTTCTTTTAAAGACTTTGCTTTAACTATAGATACATTTGCTCCAGTATCGATAAGAAGTTTGAGTTTAGCGTTTTTTGAAGAGTCACATAATATAGAGATAGTTGAGGAACATTTTCCTTCAAGTAAAATTTGCTCTTCTTTAAATGGATGATTAAAAATGTTGCTTGTTTTATTTATTCTTCCAGCAGAGCAACTACTGTTGAAGAATTTGAGCGGTTTTTTGGATTTTGATTTGAAATTGAAATATTCTGTTGTTTTTTATTATTATTGTATGTTCGTTTACGGCATTCCTCGATTAGATGCCCATATTTTTTACAATATTTGCAATGTTTTTGGTTAGGACCGTAAGATTTGGGACTATTTAAGTTAACGGAGTTTGAGCAAGAAGCTTGATTGATCTGTTTTGAATTATTTCGAGGTGGATTTTGATACATTTTTTGAACTTGTTCTTCAGCTATAGCAATTGATATTGCTTCATTAAGTGTTTTAATTTCTCTTATCCTAAGAGAATTTGATATCCGTGGTAAGGAAAAGAAAATGAATCGATTTATAGCTATCTCATTCAGCATCTCTAACTTTCCAGTAAGGTGAGCACCTTCTGGTGTAGCATTTATGGTTCGTTTTAAAAGCGTTTCCACTCGATAAACGAATTGTGCAACGGACTCATCAACATTTTGTTTTAGATTTGTTAAATCACATAGAAGTTGGGAGTAATGTTTTTTGTCTTGATACATTGTTTTAAGAAATGCTTTGAGCTCATCCCAATCTTTAAAAGTTCTATTGACACAAGCCGCTTTGGCTTTGCCAGAAATTTGCGTTTGTATATAGTCTAATAGAATGTATTTTTGGGTTGCATTTGCCAGGCCAAAGGCTTTGTTACAATCTGCAATAAACCCATTTAATTGATCCCTGTTACCATCAAAACCTTTAATGAATTTAATGAGAAAAGTAATTGGGAGTTCCGAAGAATCTCTACGTTCATTATTTATATCATTTTTAGCTTCATTTTCACTTATATCTTCATTATCACTCAAATCTCCTTCTCTAACACTATTTATATCATCATTCGACATGATTTTATTTTATTCAATGAATCACAACAACGCACAATTAGCACAATAAGCACAATAAGCACAATTTTATTAAACCAAATGCGAAACAAAAAAAATGTGATTTATCAAGTACTTACATTGATATGAACACCATACTTGATCTGATTTGAAATAATTAATTATATAATTTTTTTTTTATAATCTTTTCTTCTGACACCAATTTGTGAAGTATTTTATAAATCAAAATGAAACACTCTTGTTTGGAGGGTAATACAGGAATGATATTTTATTCTTAATAAAATTATAGCAAAGCGTTAGTAACAAAGAACAAATAAAAGAATGTGCTGTGTGCACGAAATTGGAATTGTGTGGAAATGAGTTTGAGTGGGTAGAGTAGAGATAAAGTATAAAGTATCATACAGAGTATTCAATAAAATGCAACGATGCAATGAGAAGATTTATATTAAAAGATATGTGTACTAAAGTATACATAACAGAAGGAGTGTTCATTTGAAATTCCAACTCGCCACATAGGTTTTACATAATGAAGGAAGGTATAGAAGAAATGATAATTTGAGTTTTCATTAGGGTGATAGAATATTGATGTGAAATCAATTGATGAATAAAAACAGTTTCATATACACACAATTAACCAACTTTCAGCTTTGCTTTTATCATTTTCGAATTTGGCTTCTTGGAGCAAACAAAAACATTATGTATATACAAAGCACCGTATTTCAGCAGATCTCCAAGCGTACAGTCTACATACGCACTTCAGAGCCCTTTTAAACACCTCACAGATTTCCCTTAGAATTCAATATGCAGAGCCTCTTTTTATGGATGATTGTCTAGGTATACCGTTTGACTTATCAGAAATAATCCAAGTCATCAATAATGCTAAAACCAACAAAGCTCCAGAAAAGCTCCACGGAATTTGCACAAGCACTTACGAATGAATTTAACCGATTCTTTGAACATAAAGACATGCCGTAAAGTTTTAAAAGAGCTATAATATTCCTGCTTCATAAAAAAAGTGATTATGCAAACAAACACAACTATAGATGGATACCCTTAATCAATACTGTATCCAAACTCTTTAACTGAGATAATTTTTAATAAACTTACAAAATGGATCCAAAACAAAAACATCCTGCATTCCATCGAAAATCAAATTTTTACGTTGCTGAGCATTGCACAAATGTATAAACACAAGCATAAAAAACTTTACGAATTGTTCGTAGACTTCAATTCAGCATTTGATTCAATTTCACGCGAGGCACTTTATTACAAGCTATATAAGATTGGTGCAAGCAGTAACACTGGGCATACACTCCGTGTCACTTGATTAAGGACAGACAGTTTCTTAATTTCTTTTTGCGATATTTTTCAAACCCCTATGTATTTTGGGAAAAACCAAATGCACATTGAATGAAGGATATATTAGGTTTACATTGTAAAAAAAAAATAAGAATTATGTTGATAACTGCAACATTTATGACGCTTTTCCCAAAAAGGTTATAAAATGTACCTGTTTTTTTTTTTTTTTTTTTTTACACTTCTATCACAATCTACCTATTACCGTTATTTAAGTCCTATAAAAGGGTACTTGAAGTATGAGGGAGCTAAGTTCAAGTAAAAACTGCAAACAATCCACTACTATGGACAGAGGAAAGACATTAACCAAGGAGGAAATCGGCCAAATTCGAACTTACCGGAAAGAAGGTAAATCCATCCGTTTTATAGCCAAGAAGATTGAAAGAAGCAAGTGTGTTGTCAACAATTATCTTAAGGATTCGAAAAGGTATTGAAAGAACCTCAAAGAAAGAATCATAAGATCACTAAAAAGGCTCTCCGTAAGTGAAATCAAGGCAGAAGCTGGAGTTAAGGCTAGTAGATCGACTGTTTTTTGGGCGATACAGAAGGCCGACCATATTCGCCATAAAAAAAAAACTGAGGAAAACACCATTGAATGCCGCACGTAAAAGCCAACGGCTTGAATTTGCAACAAGTCAAATCAGGTGGAATCTAGAGTGGCATACCGTAGTATTTTCTGATGAAAAAAAAATTTAATTTGGACGGACCTGATGGATACAGCTTTTATATTCATGATTTGAGAAAAGAAGAAATGCATTTTCAAAGGCGGCACAGCAAAGGAGGTGGTGTTATGATATGGGGAGCAATAAGCTTATACGGAACTGTGGAGCTGGATTTCCAAAGCTCTCAAATGACCGCAATCACTTACAAATCGATACTGGAGAGAGCTTTCCCGCAGTTTTCTGAAATATTTGGTGGACATCGATGGCCTTTTAACAAGACAATGCACCGATACATACCGCACGGACAACAAAAACCTGGATTCAGAACCAAAATGTAAACCTACTTGCATGGCCACCATATTCACCCGACCTGAACACCATGGAAAACGTGTGGGGTTGGCTTTCATAAAAAGTCTACCAAGGTGAAAGGCAGTATGATGAAACGGAAGAGATAATTGAAGCCATAAAACAAGCCTGGTGCGAAATTTCGCTTGGTTATTTAACAAAACTCTATGAATCTCTACACAGCAGGCTACTTGAAAAGGAATAGCCATACTATGTGGCAACGTTGAATTGACAGCAAATTGTGCTGCAACCTGCAAATAAATTAGTGTGTCATTTGAGACGAGTGTTGGAATTACGAATATTTTTTACAAATTCCCTAAAATTTTTACTGCCTTTGGGACATTGCAATATATTTTCTTAATTTTTGATCACGTAAGAACTTAGTTCTACAAATATAAGAATTGCAGGAATTTTCCGGTTTTTCTAAGTTGGGTTGGCTTTGTAACGGTGGAATGTCAACTCTCTCAACTTTCTCGTGATCAATCGATTTTAATAACAATTTCTTTTTTTAGAAAGTCCTAAATTACTTGAACGATTTTCCAAGCCTAAAATTCAGCAGAAGTGCTTAATTTAAATTCAATTATTAATTTTTTTAATTTATTTTTTTGTAAGTTCAATATTTTGAAAAAAAAAAAATGAAAACTATTCAGCACCTTAAAGGATTATACTTAATGATATAAGTTATAATCCTTGCACATTAATTCATACTGAATCTAATGACAGAATATTAATTTTTGTCAACAGTAATAAATATGATCATCACCTTTCCAATCACAATTATTCATAATTCTTTATTGGCACTACCAATACCATCAATAAATTATAGGGCAAGTAACTTTACTGTTACGATAACATGAGAATAGCTTATGTCCTTCTTTGACTTGATGTTACTGTATGTCCTGTATGTAAATTGTATATCCTACCAATTATATTCTTTTCATATACATAAAATAGCTTCCAATTAGTCACAGTTCTGGACATCTCAGGTTCCAACACACAGCATCTTGTGTGTGTGTCCTTTTCATCGACATCGTTGTGCTTTCAAAGGAAAATCTTTTCGTGCATACAATTTTTCACAGAGACAATGGGCGCAATGATGACGACACGATATACAATGACAAAATTAACCCTTCCACATTGTTCCAAGTCTCATTTGCTAACTGTCACAGGATACCACCGTCAGATCAGAATACCGAACCGAATACAGCTCAGGTGCACAAAAGCTTCAAGCAAGAAGTGAATCATAATTTTTATTTCCTGTATAGCTATCTATATTTCAGAAGCATTACTTATGCCATGAAAGACCTTTTGGTCCTATGTATCAAAGTCCGCGTTCTGGTTGACTTTTAGGAAAATTCGCTGTTAAGGGAATTTCAAAAAAAAAAATTAAAAAAAAATATGAAATAAAAAAAAATAACATCCTATTGTTTAAGGCGTCCAGGATTTTCATCGTCGGGAGGACATCCACAACACTGGCAAAGGGTGCATTGTTGTCAGAGATATAAAAGATTACCTTAGCATTCGCCTACCCGTGCGCTATAAATGAAAAATTGAACAAAAGAAAGATTAATTAAACGGTCTAGTGTGTCGCATGAGTTTCCTCAATAATGATATTCCGAAGAAGTCTAAAACTCCATCACGGGGAAGTTTTATTAATTAGATTCTATATAGACGGGGCCTATGGAGCCTGTGCGGAGTAAGATTACAAAGATATGCGCTCCGGAACCAGTGATAAAGTCGGAAAGTAAGATATCATTGGCGGTGCAGGGAACTTACTTCACATGGGAACTAACTTCACCACAAGTGAGAACTAATTTCACTAAAGTAAATTCCCACTAAAGGTGAGAACTAATTTCATCTGAAGATTGTGCGAAGTTAGTTCCCATTTGCAATTTTTATATTACTGGAGATATAAAGGTGAAAATATGGGGCGACTTTAGTTCCCTGAGCCCCCAACAGTTGAGATTGGTAAGTCACCTGCAACCCCCCTGCCTGGCCCAGTATAGGATTTGGGGTGTGTGCAAGTTTTTGTGAGTGCAAGTTTGGGTATGCAATATTTTTATATAAAAAGTGTAACGTCACCCAAAATAAGTGAAATAATTTTCCACCAAAAAGTTAAGTTATTTCCCACTTAAAGTGGGATTTTACTTCACCAAAAAAATTTGAAATTATTTCCCATTAGTGGTTAGTTTCCATGTGAAGTTAGTTCCCGTGAAGATTGTTCCCTGCACCGTAACGTCTCCCAAAAAAGTGAAATAATTTTCCACAAAAAAGGTAAGTTATTTCCCAATCAAAGTGGGAAATACTTTACCAAATAAAAGTGAAATAAGTTCCCACTATTGGCGAAGTTAGTTCCCCAGGCAGGGGAGTTGCAGCGGGGCAGCATGCCCCCTCTTGCCAATCTCAACTGTTGGCCACCATGTACTGTGGCGACTCCTGGGGAAATAAATTCTTTTTAAAAAGAATTTTGGACTTTATATCCCGAGAAGTTATGTCCCTGCGCCGTTCGAAGTATGGTTACTGACATATAAATTCAAATTTGTATCACATTGACAACGTGCTATGTTTTGGTGCTTAGATAAAATTAGATCAACATTATTATTTTCATTAAATGGAAAAAATTTAGCATTTATTTTTAATTAACTGCAAAATAAGTTTTATTTAAAATTTTATTTATAAATCCCATAACTGTCCGCAAGAAATTTCAATAAATGGGAGGTTAACCCAGTTAGTGCCGGTGGAGCATGTGGTTCTCACACGGGACACCATGTGAATGGATGCAGGTTTTCCACTCACATTTACTTGCACTCATGCAGGTTTTACTAGCTGCTCTGAATATCTTTTTTTTTTTTATTGTCACGATGTCAACGACGACAGCAGTGGTTAATGGTGATTTCCGGGCAGAGGAAGTGTGGTGTTTTCGTATGAAATGCTCAAGTGTCACGCGAACGCTTCCATTCGGAACCTTTTGTTTTCCGGATCAGAGGCCGCTCATGAAAGGTTGAAGTTCTTCAGTTCGGACCAAAAACTTTAAAACTTGCAGCTGTAGAAGTATTCCACTGATTGAGGGCACTATACGATTAAAGTGCCGGACAAAGTTTTATCATGGTTTTCATTTTCGTTCATTGTGATGAGATACGACAAACGTTATGGAAGAAGAGGTATTTTCCTAACTGTCATTTCCATACATATGCCAAATTATTTGAGAACAAGGGATGGGACATCCTTTTGGTAGCTGTCATTTGTGTGCTTGTTTGTGTGTGTGTGTGTGTGTAGGCGAGGCATGGTAGATGTTAAAAGGTTTCGTGCAAATGTCATGCCGGTCTTAATCTCAAATTGTCTAGCCATCAACAATTGTTTGAGTTCAGAGATCAAAGAGTTATACTAAATTACAATGACCACAACAAAATGTCTGCACTAAATTGAAAGCTTAGACTTCTCTGAGAATTTCTTTTAAGTGTTTCGTTGAAATTGGCCAAAAGTAGTTTTATTTTATTATAAAAAAATAAAATATTTGTTATTATCTTTTATTTTTTTTTTTATTTTGAGTGCTACTGCTACCTACATAATATGAAAGGAATTTTAGTTTTATAGTCCTTTGAAAGAAAGTTAAAATCAAAATAAAAATACATACGAAAAATAAAATTCTATCAAAAAGATATAAGAACTCATATCTGTGTTGACGTATGTTTGCAACAGAATTAAAAATCTTTTCTTATACATTCGAGAAAAAAATTGTAGAATTCAGTTGTGCTATACGCAAATCAGAATCTCCCGAAGATGCATTACTAGTTGAACAAAATTTACGATGATTGGGACAAGTTGAACGAATTAAGAAGAAGAAAAAAAGGAAAACCACATCCTTGTTGAAGTGATCCAACTCTGGAAAATTCAAAACACATATAGTTGGAGACTGCAAGTAATCGACAGATAGTTTCGGACAGGCCATCAAAATAAGAAAGAAAGTTGTATCCAAAACAGTGCCTTTGTGTCAGGAGATTTTTCATATCAGATGAATAGTAGGACAGGATTACCAATTACTGTTTTTCAATTAGTTGCGAAAGAACCAGCAGATAAGTATACAGATGAAAAATTTTGCACAATGTTTTAGATAGCGTAAAAATTAACAATTCAAACCAGAAGATTTGTTTATTGAAAGATGACTTATATTTATTTGGATATTTGACTTATAGTTCGTAGGTATACGTACACTTTTTCACGCTAATAAGTACGCAAAGATTAAAAAATACTTTGTGGTAACGGCAAATAAACAATAAATTGAGGTTCAAAAAATTGGATTTTCTTTTAGAAGGAAAGGAGTGCTACTTAAAACGAACGTTTGAACTGATGACGAAGTTGAATTCCGATTTTTATTTTATAAACGACCCATCAGTTTTCAGTCATCCTCAATTCGATTTCGCACATCAACTTCTTTCGATATTCTTCTAGTTTGGTTACGCTTTATCGAAATGGCCTATACTGTTTCGAACATTTTTATACATAAATTGGATGTCATATTATATCCAAACAATGTTTCAGTAATTTTTTGGGTAAATATGACATTAATTCTAGGTGGATAAATCCAAGCTCTTTCCCAATAACCATTTTCGAGAAAATTCGGAAAAACTAAAACATTTACATAAGAGGTATACCCAGAGTATTAGTTTTTCCAAATTTACTTGAAAACGGCTTAAACGATTTTGATGAAACTTTGTGTACGTTATATTTACAAGGTTTTGAATATAAGTGCATTTCAGGATTTTGCTAAAAATGCACATAACGAAAATTGGTTTTAACGGCTTCTTACAAATTTGGCCGGCACTTCAAAACGGCTAAGCCGATTTCATTTAAATTTGGTACGTCACAAATAATTAACATGCAGCACAAGATGGCATCTAAAGATTTTAGCTAAACAACATAAAACGAAAAATATGATGACACATAGTTTCATGGATGAAAATTTGTGTAGTCCCATTGTTTGCAACAAGAGCAAGTTCATGCAACCCAGTCATGCATTTTATTTTTTTTTCTGACAGGCTTAATGGGAAAACCACAAAAAGCGCCAATCTCGAAGTTGGTTGATGGGATGATGAAGAGTGTTAAGACCTTTTTTTTTAGAAAATAATATAAGCTACAGTTTTTACCAAAACTTTTTTTTGCAAAAAGTTCATAGTTTCTGAGAAATTTGGAAAAATAATTGAATTTCAACCTCTTTCCCCTTGCTTCTCGACACAAAAACCTAGTTTGCGGAGAATTTTCCGATACGACGGATACCTCCCTATAGGACTACATATCCGACATCCGTCTCCCTGTCTGGATGATAACGATATCTAAAGTATTAACGAAGAAGAAGAAGAAGAAGAAGTATTAAGATAGCAATACCGGCCATATAAACGTTACCGATAATGCTATTATTGTTATTTATTTTCAGAAAAAGTTTTCTTATACTTAAAGAGAAAAACTATATGATTCCTTCTAGATATTAATTTTGAATACATTTGATAATAATAATTGAAAAGTTGCTTAATGAAAACATAGTACATTTACAAAGTATATTAAAAGTAAAGTAATTTCATATTAACAAAATGTGGGAAAAAATAATTTAACAAGTTCACTGGCCCCAGCAAAATTCTTCTTCAAGTACTATTTCATCATCTGTCAAACTCAAAATCTTGTAAAAGAGGGCCTTTTCGGCGAGATCTTTAATTATTTTATTCTGTTATTCTTTTATGAATTTCCATACAAAAGTTTGACCTGTCAAAAAATCTTTTATGAATAACAGATTTGGTATTCGGCACGCTAAATCTGTTATGAAATCTGTTAAAATATCTTTTATGAACTGTCAAAAATTCGAACTCACAAAAAATCTTTTATAAATCTCATTTTTGGTATTCGGCATGACAAAATCTGCTATGAAATCTTTTATAATTCATAAAAGAATAAAAGGCAAATTTTCGTGACTTTTATCATACAAGATTTCAGTAAGTTCATAGGTTTCATATAAGAAAATGGATATTTATCTTCTAATTCATCGATTAAATGTTACCAAAAGAAGAGAAATAAGGTAAGTAAATACATTAAAATATAAATTAAATATAACAAAGTATATAAATGAAAACAATTTTTGTAGGTACAAATGTGCACGGAAAACTTTTTGAATAATTTGAGACCGACATGTTTTCGCCTTCGTTTTTTTCCAAACCCATTAAAATCAAGAAAAATTAATTTTTGTCTAAAACGGTTAGAAATAAAGAAAATTGCTAATGATGGAAAAGCACCAACTGATGGAAACAAGAATTGGCAAAAGGTGTATCGAGGACGTCGGTTAAGTTGGAGCCATCCTTGAAATGGAAAGGAAGCTTTCGCTGATACTATTCGTAATGAATTGCACAACTACAAAGATTTCCAATTCACAAAAGACAACGCATAAGGGTGTAATTGAAAAGCATAACTTTGTCGGCAAAATAATCCTTTAATTTGGTTAATATTTTAAAAATTGAATCGCATCGCAATGTACCTATGTATTTGTGTTATTTATGCATTTTCAGAAATGCTAACTATTTGTTATGGCAACTGCACCAGCTTTATTCGGCAACTTCTTAAGATGACAACCACAACGAACCTTTGCTGATAGTGTTTTGTATTCCATAACGTTAAGTAAAAGTATTTTACAATACTCCATCTTTTATAATAGATATGTACATACAATTATCTAATAATGAAATGAAGGCCTTCGTTTCGTAAGAGATTGCCCAACCATTTTTAGACCATGCTTCTTTAAAAGAAAAAAAAACAAAGCTACCACCGAATATTTCCTCGAAAGCTGGATGTGAAACGAATCGTTCTCCATAGTTGACACACAGACTTGCTTTAAGCCCATTACATTGGCCATTCGACTATCGACTCCGTTGAAAAGTAATCTCTAAGGAATTTGTTAATGTTTAATTGATTTAACAAAAAATAGCGAACCTCACCTTAGATCCTTGCTGTAATTAAATTTTCACCATTTTTCCCAATTCACGTTTTCCATAAATGTATGGAAATTATAGATGCATCTAGTTTCATTTACTTAAACTTCCTAGTTGAAAGATTCAACATTGCAGCTGGTGAGATGGATGGACATCTCAGATCTAATTTCATCTAAAAAATACAATAATTGTATAACCTATTTTTATTTTGTTGCTTCTCTCCGGGAACTTCAACATTCCGAAATTCACATCCCATTCTACTTTTTAAAGGCTTTTTAGAATAGGAATATGAGGCATAAAACTATTGCTGAGGAGTCTTTGATGCAAACGGTGTAACGGGAGGCATGGGATGTTCCCGCTACGAAAAAAAAATAAAAATTTATAAATAATTAATCTTTAACTCATACTCGAGATTTTGATATGGAAAATAAAAATCAATTAAATGATTTAATTTCGCGTTAATCCCGAATATGAATTAAAAATAATTATTATAATTCTTAAAATAAAAAGATGTTGCTTGGTGGTGTTTATAACTGAGAAAGAGAGTTAACTAAAAAGTCCCAAAAGACCAGAAAGACCAGAAAACCCCAAACATTGGCTGAGATGTATCCCAAAATTTTATCTATCTCTCAGTTGCCATGTATTACCTACTTTATCTGATTCAATCTCGTAGCGAGTGTGAAAAATCCCTATTAGGATCCGATTCCATAAAAATAAATGAGAGTGTAGTCGGCTGAGAAAAGCAGGAGATGAAGTGATGCTTAAGATCGTTCACTACTCGACAGTAGTGGGCGATCCGTAAGATCCCTTCGTCCTCTTCTCACAGTCGAGTACTTCTCAACGTATGTTGGTGTAATATACGTATCTCATAGACACCACGGATCAGTAAACCTTACGTCAGATTTACGATCTGGCGTAGTCAGGTGATCTCTAAAGTATTCTAAAATAGTACTCATTTAGCTTCAAAATGCCTTGAGATTAAATGACCTGACTTCGAAAACACGAGAACGTGAGTAGCGTAAGAATTCTGAGGTAGTATTGTAAAATTTTAAGGAGAGTTTTTAATTCCCCTACCTATCATATCTAATAGATCTCGAAACATATCCCACAATTACCCACTACTACTACTTCTCTATAACGAATCCGAAACCTATCCATCCTACCAACTTTTAGTACCTCGTCTGTGACGGGGCACGTCCAAGCCTGGATGAATAGGGTGACTACTACTACACCGCTGCTTCAGGTCTGCTATTTTCGCCGGGGCCGAACTCGTCGGTACAGGGAAGTGGGTGGTGCTGCAGGAGTGGTAGCCGGTGTCACATTTGTTAGACCTGGAGTCTAGTTGTTTGTTGACTCTGTTGAGTTTATAAATTGCTATGCTAAAAAGCAAAGGGGCCGAGTTGAGAGTCGAGTACAGTGATAGAGTTCGAGAAAGAGATAATTTTTTTAAGGTGGAAGCACGAGTGTTAACAGATTGTCGAGATGTTGGTGTTGTCATCTCTAAGGATTGCCTAACCCTTCCCAACCTATGCCTTATTTCATCCTTGGAATTTTTCTAAGGCCCTATTGTATTGGGAAATCAGGTGATGATGATTTCCCTCAAGTACCACGCTTCCCTACCTAAGTGTCTTGTCGGAGACTAGTCCTTCAAGGACACTACCCATTGATACTTTCACTGGTACAAATCTAGTGTGAAAATATCCCGCATATTGACTAATATAAAAGAAGAATGGAATGAACCTTATCCTTTGCTTACATGGTTGTGTGTGTGTTTCGTTGTGGTTGCTGCCTTCACGCTGAACTGTCCTCAGCCACGTCTCTTCGCTAAAGTTTTAGTCCTCCATACTATCTAAAAATAAGTCTTCAAAAAAAAAAAACTTCCCGGACGGACATCAGCATTCGCTATAACTTGACAACGATTGAAAACCAAACTATTAACTTTTCAAAACTCCTTAACATTTTTATTCTATATAAAAACTAAAACTAACAATATTAATTTTTAAGTACTTATTCAAAAAAAAAAATATAAACAAATACCCTCTAAGTAGGAAATTGAAAATTATTTATAATAAATTGAATTTCTTAATTTTAAACTGATAAGAATTCCTTATATAATCCCTAACTAAATTCTTAATAAACTTTATATAGGTTTATACTCTTCAAAACTTTAATCGATTTACAATTTTTAATATTCATCAACATGATCTCAAACTCTAATTTTAAGATTTCAAACTAAAACAAATTTACCTCTTTTACAATTTAACTATTCTGACGTTGTATGAGAATTGCAAAAGAAATTTTTATGGAACCTGTTCCAAAGCTCGAAATCCAGACGTGAAGTCTATTAGATAAAAAAAAAAAGCTGAATGCTCTTTTCAGAAAAAAAAAAATAATTTCTGTTAGCAAAAAAAATATCTTTTGTTTCAGAAATATCCATTCGAGGATTAGCGAAATTAATCACTATCCCTCTTTCGCGATAAGTTACAAACTACTCCGACGAATAGTAGTTTTATAACACCAAATGCCTAACTCGATTTGTAAAACGTCTCCATGGATCGTTCGCTTCCTTAATAATCTTTATTGAGGCCTCTTATCTATACATTGTTCACACAATCTTAGACAAGGTCGACGATTAACGAGCCCAGATTAAAAGGACTAACAGATACCAAACGCGACTAATTTTCATTAGTTTGATTTTAAACACGAGCTATACGCGAATAGGTATGTACCTATTTTTATACGATACAAGATATCAAACAAAAATTCAACAAAAGCGCGAAAAATCCGATTACTCAGAATTTTAAAACGGACAAAAATATGCGTAGGACGCCTCCACTGAACAAGTATCCCTCCCAAAAGTTGAAAGAAGAATGTTTCAATATCAAAAGTTCAAAATTTTAAAAATGTTTGGATCAGAAGGATCATCAATATAGTTGGTAGGTACATCCAAACCTTACCGTAGCTGAAACAAGCGTGGGTTAATCTTTATAAAATTTAAGCAATATAAAAAAAATATAATCAATATCAATATATTTATTTATAAAAATTCAGGCAAAAAAAAAAAAAAAAAGGTTCGACGAAGGGAGAGTGCACCCTACCAATGTGAAACCAGATGAAAGGATTATTTCACCAGTTACTTTATATCTTTTAATTTTCAGTTATCTTTACCAATTCTTTCTTTTTTCAATTTTTAGAGTTTCAGAATTTTTCACAGAAGGGATCAGTGGGAAAAGTTTACGTAGGTATGTTGCGTATGTATAGATGACTGAGATTCAAAATTTAATCTCAACAAAAAATTTTGTTAAAATCTTCAATCAGATTCGAAATGACTATAAAACGTTTATACTAAAATTCAAAAAAAAATTTATCTATGTTTCACAAAAAAATTTAGAGTGTAATCACTTGTGGTAATAAGTTTCTTGATTCAAATTACTTAAGTTGTAATTGGCCTTAACATTTCGTTTGTCAAATGTTAAAATCACTTACATAAAAAAAAACTTCGATTTTATCTTGCTTTCTTTTTCAGCACACGATTTTAATTAACTTTACATGGAATTGATTTAAGTTTTCGACAGGCAACCTAAGTTGAGTACGTAAAACCTCTGTCAACGACTTAGATAAATTCCTTATCACAAATATTTTCCTTAAGTTTTCTAGAAGGATATTTGCCTCCTTAACACACTTTAACACTCCAAGTAAGTACACTTTAATTTATTGACTACGAGTTTCCAAAAATTACCGAACTTTATTTTTATTATTTTTCAGACGGACGATATGACGGATTTATAATTTACTTTATTTTTATCTCTTATTTATCTTTAATTTCAGATTCGCGACAAGGACTAAATTGCATCAGGTAGGTACGTAGGTAAGTGGTAAGTATTTTAGTGTTAAGTTTCGATTTAAGTTTTCACGATTACAATACGTTTCTTGTTTTATTATTATTTCTATGATTGGGTGTTATTTTAACACAGGCAAGATTCTCACACATCGACGTAATAGGTATAAGCAAATTTCTTTACGCTTGGATCAAAAATATAACATGATTTGTTTTCACAATATTATTTTTCAATACCATAGAAAATACTATATACACTGTTTTATTTTACATGAAGATACTTTACAATCGAATATTTAGTATCTCTGTTGTTCAGTTATGATATCAGTGTTATGAACTGACTCGAAATTTATATTGACCAAAATTATCTAAAATTTTTCGTTAGCTGTACCACTGTTTCGAATTACAATTTATGCGGGTATTTTTTTTTTTGTATACCACCCACTTTATGTTGAGTGGGGTTGATTTTAACTAAATTTAAATATTATATATGCGAATATATTCTGTTGCAATCAATAAAAGACTTTCAATTTGTTTCACTGTACGTTTCATAAATCATACCATTATTAGTATGTCGTAATCAAAAAAAAAATTTTCATCACACCCTTTTCTTTTGTTAGGTGCATTTGTTTAATATAGGTTCAAAGATATCAAAATTTAAGAATATAAACTACCTATGAGTATCTAATAATCTTTATCTGTTTATATAAATATATATACCATAAAATATATAGCTACCATACTTTTTATATCCACACTTTACACTTTTGAATTATCCATTTCATCTGCTTAAAGATGACTCCAGCAGGGTTGGATGTTGATGTTCAGCTTGATGACTTTAATTTTCAGCTAGATGATGTTTTTCATCCTGCACTTGGAATGAATCTATGATTCCTACGATGCTGTGTCGAGTCCTACGTGCAGATGAATACTTGAAGCGCATAGAATTTCCAAAAATATCTATGTCGTCGATATTTTTCAACAATTTGGTTTTTAGGCTCCTCGGAAGAAACCAAATAACGCTGTCCGAGTGGTGGATGCTTTCTTCGACCTTGACGTAGTGACTTTTGGGTGTCACGTCTTGGTCGTAGTCTCGTCCGACTCGATTGCTGCCACTCGGAGCGTATCTGGTATTTTTATGTTTCTTTTCAGGATTATTTCGATGGTGTGTTTTTGGGATGGAATTTTGCTTCCATAGCACAATGGTATCAAACAGAACTCCCTCGTGTTTTCTGCAGAATCTCACGCTTCGCAGAAGATTTCCAAGGGGTGGTTTTTTTGTGGCGTACGTGGACTGGGCGAGTGAATGACCAAAATCCTGGCACATTGCTCGTCTGCTTGTTCCAACAAGATATTTTATGTGTCTGGTACCTACGCAGTGAGTTGGATATGCGTATGCTTTTCAACTACTTAAAAATTGTACAGACATGAAGTTTGCCATCAATTAATTTGTTCATCTTGATCAATTCTTTTATTTTTATATGTTCAGTTTATTGTTCGCAATAAGTTTTCTTAGTAATTCAGAGCATGTGCTCTGGTTTCAATGGATATAAATGAAAAAGAAAACCAAAAATCTTACCTCGAATTTTATTCCTCGTGCGCAGTTTTCTTCAGATGATTTTTTCTTTCTTCGATTTTTATTGCTCTTTTCACTTATATTTGTTTAAATTGTTCACACTATATGTTCGATACTTTTTACTTTATATTAATAAATTTTGTTAAACTTTTTTACTTTTTCTTACTTTTTCTCTCAGGTACGTCTTACTCCATCAAATTAGGTTTATGAAATGGAACTGTTCGGCTGGTTTACGTCGCACGTTACTTAAACCAGAGCTTCTACATCGGTACTTTCTGTGGCGGTTTTATAATTTTGCATGATGAGACAGACTTGTAGAGGTGTATTGGTCTCTGTCAATCTTATTAGGCAAATGGTTCGGGACTCGAAATTAATTCCGGCCATCTTTTTTTTATAACATTTTTGATGTTCGAGAATCTTTGAGATATCTGGATGTTTGATTGTATGTGACTAGTTCTACAGTATTTTGTCTGTGTGTGTACCTTTGTCGAAGGGGATTTTTTTGTTGTTCACTTACAAATCGTTTAGATTTACTTCGACCATTTTCATGCCTTTTTCAGACTATGTGTTTTTCTCTTTTCTTCTGCAAGTTTCTTAGCGCGTTTAAATTATTTGGATGAATTATCTTTTTCTTACCTATTTGTTGATTTTATGTTGTTGGATATAGGGTTCGGACGTATTAAAAGATGTGTATTGTTTTCACTCACATTTATCGGATTAGGTATTTATTTCTTTATTTGTTGTATTATTATGTTTTACTGCGATTTTTATATGGTTAACTAGGTAAGTATTTTTAGGTATGGTGTGTTGACATAGCTATCGGATGTTTGTTCAGGTAAGTACTTTTTAGTGTAAATGCCTTTTCAGTCATTTCCCGGTACAGGTAAGTACTTTTATTATTTTTCGCGACTTTTCTTGATTTTATTATTTTCTATCTTTTCAGGTTGGAGCTTGAATTTATTACTTTGTTATTGTTTTGAATCAGATTTTCTCTTTTCTTTTACATTACTACTACTAGCTTAAACTTTTTTCGTTTTCTCTTTCAGATGACGTGTCGATGATTTTCACGTTTATGCGTGCAGCATTAACATTGTCTGAATTTAGATAATTTCTAATTGGTAAATTTGTCGAGACGTGTAGTTTTAACAATTTAAGATTATTTTTATCAGTTTCAAAAATAAAAATAGAAGGGTTGTATTTCTACTCTTTTACGACAAATTTTTCCACGTTGGTGAGTATGGGTACTTTTAGTTGGGATACCTTGCTTTTTCGTTGACTGTTTGGTGTCCTAGCTAATCTGCATTTTTACTGCCTATTTGTAGGTGGTTGTTTTGCTGTTTTCGGTGTTATGAGGTTAAGTGGTTGGCGTACTAGATATTTCCTTCATTTAGTACAGCACATTGATTTCATCCCTTAGTATTTTCTCCTAAACAATTCTTCACCAAATTTGTTCCTTTCGGAATGGACTTTTCTGTTTTAAGAGAATATTATGTGGATTGTAAAAATTTCGAGTTGGTTCGATTAAGTGAAGTATTAACATATGTCATACAAGTGAGTATGAATGTATGAGGAGGATTTCACTAGTGTACTTAGTGGATGGTGAAATGGATTTTCCTACAAAACATCCTCAATGTTCCTGGTGCCAACAGGTACATTGATGATGGAAACGAAAATCGTCATTTATAATTCAACTCGTTTTATGTGTACTTCAAATAACTACAGAATAACTAATCGCTACCCACGACCCTATGTGTCTCATGCACAGGCTGAGCAGCTGGCGATGACTCTTGTCAAAGCAAAAAAAAATGTAAATTGTTCAAAAGAAATTGCCGATGGCTTTTTCAATTGCTTCATTTACGAAGATCTTTGGTGTGGACCACCGATTCAAATCCATTCGCATCCTTAACCTTGTACAAATTGTTACCTACGATTTTTATAACCTTTGTTTTCACAAATTTGGGGCATAATTTTGCATTACGGTGTTTGCTTGCGTCACTTAATATGAAATTTCGACGAAAAACATCGTCACCTATATTAAATGTAATTGCCCTACTTCGGAGGTTGTAAATTTTTTCGTAGTTATCGTGTGCTTGGTTAAGTGCGGTTTTCAAATAAGAATGAAGAATATTCATTCTTGCAGTTTTGGGAAGCCAGTCAATTTCCGATTGATTGAGCCCACCAAGTTTTCTCAACAAAGCATAATCGGCCCCATGCTCTATCATCCGCTGACCAAATAAGGCCTCATATGGGGTCATGCCGATTGCGCTGTGCAACGATGTGCGTAAAGCACTGCTAATACACGATAAATGTTCGTCCCAGTTAAGTTGTTTGGTGTCGATATATGCTCTTATAGCGCTTAAAATAGAGCGGTTTACACGTTCGCTAGCGTTTGCTTGTGGTGCGTACGCGGCTGTCTTAATGTGATTGATTCCGAAATTTTCTAAGAAAGTCTTGAAATCGTTACTTACAAATTGCGAGCCATTATCCGATAACAAACTCTCTGGAACTCCAAATGTCAAGAATACATCATCCACTAAAAATTTGACTACTTCTGAAGTAGTTGCCTTTTTCAATGGTTTGATGAATACAAATTTCGTTAGTTGGTCTAACGCTATAAATATAAATGTGTTACCTCTTCTGGATCTAGGGTAAGGACCTAGAAAATCTATATATATATGTTGAAATGGCCTTTCCACTTCAAAACTCTTTCCCATTTCAGTTCTAAGAACAGAATTCGGTGCTTTCGTCGTTTTACATATTTCACAGTTGTTCACATACATTTTGACTTGTGCTGCCATTGCTGGCCAATAAAATTGGTTACGAAGACGATGGAGGGTCTTGGTGATACCACCATGCGATGCCTGAGGAGGGCAATGAGCCGCAATTATCAACTTTTCGCTCAACTGCGATGGAATCCAAATCTTCCAAGCCAAATCGTCTTGAATTGGATTTCCTGTTACGTGTCTGACTTTCTTGTATACATAACCATCTGATACTTGCAAGTCAGGAAGACGATCTTTATTTTTATTAATGTGTTCCACGATTTGAAGGTATTCTTCCGACTTGAAAGACGGATCCTTCAAATCAAGATGCAACACTTTAGATGGACTTGAATTTTCGATGGGCGTTTCTAAGGATGATAAACGTAATGCTTCTACTTCATGCACTCTGGATAGGGCATCAGGCACAGCGTTTAACGTCCCTTTTCTATGCTCCACCGAAAATTCGAAGCTTTGAAGCTTCAAACTCCATCGAGCTAAACGTCCGGTTGGGTCCTTAAGACTCATCAACCATCTCAGGCTCGCATGATCAGTGATCACCAAGAACCTGTAACCTTCAATGTATGGTCTAAATTTGTAAATGCCTTTAACGGCCGCGAGACATTCTCGCTCAGTAACTGAATAGTTACGTTGAGCACTATTCAACTTTTGTGAATAATAATAAATGGGGTATTCTGCGCCAGTCTCATCTCTCTGACACAGTACGCATCCGATTCCAGTTGCTGAAGCGTCGCATAAAATCACGAATTGCTTACTGAAATCGGGGTTGCGGAGAACTGGCGCCGAAGTCAAAGCTACCTTAAGCTTGTTGAAAGCTTCTAACGCCTGTTCGTTGAACTCAAACTTTGTACCTTTCTTAAGTGTATCGGACATCGGTCCGGCTACCTCAGAAAAATTCTCGATGAATCGCCGGTACCAACCAGCCATTCCAAGGAATCGACGTACTTGACGTACAGTCGTTGGTACCGGGAAATCGAGAATTGCAGAAATTTTGGACGGGTCTGCTTTGAGGCAGCCACGCCCTACGACATAACCTAAGTATTGCAGTTCTTCGAAACAGAAGCGCGACTTTTCCACATTTATTGTTAGTCCTGCCTCATCTAACCTTTTTGCTACGATTTCTAGAACTGAAATATGCTCTTCAAAAGTTTTGGAGATAACTAATAAGTCATCTAAATAAATAAACACTTGATCTCTCAAGTTGGACGGGATAACTTTATTCATCAGATTCGTCAGACTCTGAGCGGCGTTGGAGAGTCCGAACGGCATCACCTTGAACTGATACAATGGACGGCCTGGAATTGAAAACGCAGTTTTCTCCCTTGACATCTCCTCCAACGGTACTTGCCAGTACGCGTCTTTCAAATCCACGCTAGAAATGTAACGTGTCTCTGAAAGTCGTGCTAACAAACCTTCTATGTGCCCAATTGGACTCGCATCCTTCTTTGTCACGGAATTGACTTTCCGAAAGTCCAAGCACATTCTATTTTTGCCGGGTTTCCTCACCAATACAACCGGTGAGGACCATGGGCTTGAACTTTCTTCAATCACTCCCAAAGAAATCATGCGGTCCACTTCGGCGTACACCAAGGCTTGTATCGCTGGAGAGATAGGGTAATGCCGTTGCTTAATAGGCAACGCATCGCCGGTATCAATCGAGTGTTCCATGAGGTGTGTTCGTCCGAGTCCCCGCGCAGCGAATGACGGAAAAAGTTCTACTGTGCTTTTCAGCACAACGGACTGTTCTGCGGTTAGCTCGCACTCAGAGAAATTAGGCTTCTCTAAAGCTAACTCAGAAATTGAATCTTTAAACGGAATTATGTGAGGCGCTATCTCAAATAGGGCCCAAAAATTTACTCCCAAGTAGAGTTTTTGCGTTAAAGACGGTACTATGAATAGATCTAAGGTGTGTGTTTTGCTATTAAAAGAAATTTTTGTCTTGACTACTCCTACCACTGGTTGTTGTTTACCGTCAGCAGTAGCTATATTGGTAGAGAATTTTTGAAAAGAGATGTTTTTGTTTTCTAAAATTTCTAATGCTCCTTTACCTAAACAGCTAACACTTGCTCCTGAATCGAGCAAACCGTACCACTCTTCATCGAACAGTTCTACTTGAACATAAGGACGGGGATCGTCCTTGTAATTTGACAATTTTGTCGAAGACACTACTTTATATAATTTTCGTTTATCAGTGAATTTAGTTCTTAAGGCTTCTATCTTTTTCAAATGTTTTGGATATGTATATATACGTTTTCTAGCTAAGTTGTATTCAATTTGCCTTTGATGCAAGGACTTTAAAGGTCTAAGTCTAGGTATTCTAGAATTAGTAGATGATGACTTCAAGATATTTTTCGTTTCAGGTTTTCTTAATATTGTTATTTTATCGGTTGTTTCTAAATTTATAATGGACTCCCCGAGTTGCCCATCTTTGCCAACTCCCTCTCGGATGAATGTTGGCTCGACGACGAGTTTCCCGGACACATTTTGCAATTGGGTGACAGAACTTCCGGTTTGCCACAGCGGTAGCAGAATATTCTTCTCTGCAAATCTGCACAATCTCTAAAAGTATGTCCTGGCTTTAAACAATTCCAGCATTTGACGTTATCGGAATTAGGTTTCGCGTCACGATTTCTGTTGTGATGGAATGCTTCAATAGCTGTAGACATTTCGGTTATCTGCGAATCAGTTTGAATCTCGATTTCATGCACGAGTTTTCTTGGAGGGTTGTTATATATAGGTGATGCTCTGGCTCTCATGGGATCATGTTGAGCTAAAAACCTCTCCATATCTCGACATGTAAACACCAGGTCTGCGAGTCGAGTAGATTTAAACGTTAGCAAAAGCTCTCCCATACGTCTACGCACGTTTTGTTTTATGATTTCCGCTAGTTCCTCGTTAGGTCTAGGATTCTTCATCCTTGAATTGATCTTTAAAATGGCATCGTAAAACGAGTCAAAGCTTTCGCCATGAGCTTGTTTTCTTTCCGCCATTTGTCTGGACAACTCGGAATCAGTTTCCAGACTACGATACTGCTCTATCAACGCTAACTTCAACGCTGCCCAAGATGAATATGGGTTGTTCTTCATAAACATCCAGTACCACACCTCTACCGTTCCGCTCACAAAATGGTGGAAATTTGCCACTATTTCTTCCCAAGATGCGCCATAGCTGTCCTTTACCCGATTAAGTCGGAACAAGAACTCATCTACTGGCATATTTTTGGCATTATACACAATGCCCCATTTGTGGTAGTGTGGAGAACGTATAAATGATGTCGCTGGTGATGGTGCCGGTGCTCTCACATTTCTATTTATCGACGTATTGTCGAACTGGATTTGGTCTAGTCTTTCGTAAAAGTTTGGGTCATATCCTCGAGAAGGTTCAGCTCTAGGTGGTGATACGTTGCGTCTTGGCCACTCTCTAGGGAATCCCGGTATGTTGTTTCGGTTAGTATCAACTCTAGGTGGAGTGCCATCTCTTCTTTGCCGTACACCTAATGCTTCCCTGACCGCTTCTCTTAGACTTTCCTGAGGTATTTCTCTTGTCCTTTCTCCTGACGTTTCTCGGATGTTGTTTCTGGTAATAGCTTCTGGATTTGGTTCTCTATTGGTGTTATAATTACGAGTGTCGGGTGTGGGTAAGTCACACAATGGTATAGCTGCGGCCGTTGGACGAGCTAATTCCTTCATTTGGGCTAAAGCATTCTTAACTACAAGGTCCACTCTCTCTAACATTTGGGCTTGACTTTGAGCTAGCGTTTCTTGTAGATTTTTGCGATCTTCTGCTCGGTTAAGGCCTATAGTCGCTAACGCTATCTCTTTGACGTAGTCTTCCCATTCGTTAGATTGTCGGTTTAGTGTATCGTCTTGAGCTCCTTCAGGTGTTAAATGCCTTGCTAAGTCCACTAATGGTACTTCCTCATCCCCGATTCGTTCCGCGTTCGATGGTCCAGCTGCATCCTCTACTTGACTCTGATCTGCCACTGCGTTATTATCCATCGTCATGTTATGGTACATGTCGAGGTTTTTCCTATAACGAGTGTTATGTGGTTCTGGAGTCGCTAGTATTGGTGCTCTGCTGGGAGCTGGTGGTTTAGGAGGTCTACCCCCCTTCTTTTTATCCGTAGAACCATTCTTTGGCTTATTTACCATTTTGTTTTTAAGGATTTTGCAAGTGTATAAAAAAAAATTTTGTGAAAATGAAAAGTTTTGTTATTCCAAAACCTATAAAAAAAAATATGTTTACAAAAGAATATCTACTTACTATCTATACCATTTCTAGCTTACAAAATTTTCTTAACTAAATCTTACTACCTATAAATTCCAAAAAAAAAAACTATCCTATATCTTACTATCTAAATCCTAATAAATATTTTCCTAACTATATCTTACTACCTATCTAAATCTTACTAACTATTCTTACTAACTAAGCTTACTAACTAACTTAACCTACTTTTGCCTAGGGTAAACCCTCTTAATGTTCTTAACTTCAACTATACTTCAAAATTCTAAATTAATAATCAAAAAAAACTATATCTTAACTAAATCAAAAAAAACTCAAATCTAAACTAATAAATCTTAACTGATACTAAATGAATCTAAAATTTCCAAAAATTTCTCAAAATTTAAACTATATACTTAATTAAATAAAGTTGCCACCAGGCTATATTCAAAATTTTCTCAAAAAAAAACTAAATCTAAAAAGTGCCACCAGGCAAATCTGACTCTAAATGTTTACTAAATAAATGTCACCAGACAAAAACTAAAACTAAAAGGTGCCACCAGGCAAACTAAATTCTAAATAAATCAAAAAGGTGCCACCAGGCAAAATACTAAATAATCGCCACCAGGCAAAATACTAATTACTAAATATACGCCACCAGGCATCAAAATTTTTTTATTAACTAAACTACTTGATCCATAAGTTTTATTCTTCAAATAAACTCACTCGACTAAATATATACTCAAAATTTAAATTTTAATTAATTTCTCAAA
The DNA here is from genome assembly GCA_951217065.1 of Baccha elongata. NCBI lineage: Eukaryota > Metazoa > Arthropoda > Insecta > Diptera > Syrphidae > Baccha > Baccha elongata. Next base: position 37,131,685 of record OX578272.1, read on the forward strand.
TTAAAATTTTTCTCAAAATTTCTCAAATTTTTCAAAAGTTTTCTCCAAGCATTGTAAGTTCGGAGACGCGACTGAAGCCTTCCAACGTTTCAGGAGCAACTCCACAACACATGTACAATTCTTCATTCCATAATTCTTCCAAAAAAAAATCTGTATAACTAACAAAACTCGTGAAAATTTACTTAGCTTCTCTCCTTAGACTAGCTTGTTCTTACTTCTCTCTGCTGCTACTGACCTAAGGAAGTTGATAACATCCCCTAGCGGACATCAGACCAGAACTATATCATCAAACTAACTAATTTGATCTTCTTCATAAATTACAGGATTACTTTATTGAAGTGTAGTAAAACTCAAATTTTTCAAATAACTTGTCTATTGAAATTGGTTAATCTTTTCTTTAGCCGTCGTCATTTGGCTTGCGCTGCAGACATAAACAGGAATGAGTTCAACTATTTACCGGACGTAGTTGCAAACAACTAAACAGTTTAAAAAGATATTTGCTTCAGGGTTGAGACTAGTTTTCATGAGAAGCAACGGACTACTGGACTAAATACATATCCAATACGGACATCCCTATGTAAACTAACCTTACTGAAACTATTCATCAGATGTTAAGAGAGTGGAGTGGAATTTTGACAGGTTGTCGCTACAGACGTATTCAGGAACAAGTTCTACTAATTACCGGCCGACACTTAAGTCAGAAAACCGTCCGATGTTAAGTCTCTATAACATGACCAATTTCTTAAAAATTCAAAATTGACTTAATCGATTCAAACTAATGTTTGAACAAACTTACTACATCATACTAAAATCTACTTCTTCCAAAAGTTACTAATAAAAAAAATATATCAAATTTTCCAAAAATCTATCAACGTGACTACAACTCGGGCCCCACACGTTCGGGCGCCATTATGTAACGGGAGGCATGGGATGTTCCCGCTACGAAAAAAAAATAAAAATTTATAAATAATTAATCTTTAACTCATACTCGAGATTTTGATATGGAAAATAAAAATCAATTAAATGATTTAATTTCGCGTTAATCCCGAATATGAATTAAAAATAATTATTATAATTCTTAAAATAAAAAGATGTTGCTTGGTGGTGTTTATAACTGAGAAAGAGAGTTAACTAAAAAGTCCCAAAAGACCAGAAAGACCAGAAAACCCCAAACATTGGCTGAGATGTATCCCAAAATTGTATCTATCTCTCAGTTGCCATGTATTACCTACTTTATCTGATTCAATCTCGTAGCGAGTGTGAAAAATCCCTATTAGGATCCGATTCCATAAAAATAAATGAGAGTGTAGTCGGCTGAGAAAAGCAGGAGATGAAGTGATGCTTAAGATCGTTCACTACTCGACAGTAGTGGGCGATCCGTAAGATCCCTTCGTCCTCTTCTCACAGTCGAGTACTTCTCAACGTATGTTGGTGTAATATACGTATCTCATAGACACCACGGATCAGTAAACCTTACGTCAGATTTACGATCTGGCGTAGTCAGGTGATCTCTAAAGTATTCTAAAATAGTACTCATTTAGCTTCAAAATGCCTTGAGATTAAATGACCTGACTTCGAAAACACGAGAACGTGAGTAGCGTAAGAATTCTGAGGTAGTATTGTAAAATTTTAAGGAGAGTTTTTAATTCCCCTACCTATCATATCTAATAGATCTCGAAACATATCCCACAATTACCCACTACTACTACTTCTCTATAACGAATCCGAAACCTATCCATCCTACCAACTTTTAGTACCTCGTCTGTGACGGGGCACGTCCAAGCCTGGATGAATAGGGTGACTACTACTACACCGCTGCTTCAGGTCTGCTATTTTCGCCGGGGCCGAACTCGTCGGTACAGGGAAGTGGGTGGTGCTGCAGGAGTGGTAGCCGGTGTCACATTTGTTAGACCTGGAGTCTAGTTGTTTGTTGACTCTGTTGAGTTTATAAATTGCTATGCTAAAAAGCAAAGGGGCCGAGTTGAGAGTCGAGTACAGTGATAGAGTTCGAGAAAGAGATAATTTTTTTAAGGTGGAAGCACGAGTGTTAACAGATTGTCGAGATGTTGGTGTTGTCATCTCTAAGGATTGCCTAACCCTTCCCAACCTATGCCTTATTTCATCCTTGGAATTTTTCTAAGGCCCTATTGTATTGGGAAATCAGGTGATGATGATTTCCCTCAAGTACCACGCTTCCCTACCTAAGTGTCTTGTCGGAGACTAGTCCTTCAAGGACACTACCCATTGATACTTTCACTGGTACAAATCTAGTGTGAAAATATCCCGCAAATTGACTAATATAAAAGAAGAATGGAATGAACCTTATCCTTTGCTTACATGGTTGTGTGTGTGTTTCGTTGTGGTTGCTGCCTTCACGCTGAACTGTCCTCAGCCACGTCTCTTCGCTAAAGTTTTAGTCCTCCATACTATCTAAAAATAAGTCTTCAAAAAAAAAAAACTTCCCGGACGGACATCAGCATTCGCTATAACTTGACAACGATTGAAAACCAAACTATTAACTTTTCAAAACTCCTTAACATTTTTATTCTATATAAAAACTAAAACTAACAATATTAATTTTTAAGTACTTATTCAAAAAAAAAAATATAAACAAATACCCTCTAAGTAGGAAATTGAAAATTATTTATAATAAATTGAATTTCTTAATTTTAAACTGATAAGAATTCCTTATATAATCCCTAACTAAATTCTTAATAAACTTTATATAGGTTTATACTCTTCAAAACTTTAATCGATTTACAATTTTTAATATTCATCAACATGATCTCAAACTCTAATTTTAAGATTTCAAACTAAAACAAATTTACCTCTTTTACAATTTAACTATTCTGACGTTGTATGAGAATTGCAAAAGAAATTTTTATGGAACCTGTTCCAAAGCTCGAAATCCAGACGTGAAGTCTATTAGATAAAAAAAAAAAGCTGAATGCTCTTTTCAGAAAAAAAAAAATAATTTCTGTTAGCAAAAAAAATATCTTTTGTTTCAGAAATATCCATTCGAGGATTAGCGAAATTAATCACTATCCCTCTTTCGCGATAAGTTACAAACTACTCCGACGAATAGTAGTTTTATAACACCAAATGCCTAACTCGATTTGTAAAACGTCTCCATGGATCGTTCGCTTCCTTAATAATCTTTATTGAGGCCTCTTATCTATACATTGTTCACACAATCTTAGACAAGGTCGACGATTAACGAGCCCAGATTAAAAGGACTAACAGATACCAAACGCGACTAATTTTCATTAGTTTGATTTTAAACACGAGCTATACGCGAATAGGTATGTACCTATTTTTATACGATACAAGATATCAAACAAAAATTCAACAAAAGCGCGAAAAATCCGATTACTCAGAATTTTAAAACGGACAAAAATATGCGTAGGACGCCTCCACTGAACAAGTATCCCTCCCAAAAGTTGAAAGAAGAATGTTTCAATATCAAAAGTTCAAAATTTTAAAAATGTTTGGATCAGAAGGATCATCAATATAGTTGGTAGGTACATCCAAACCTTACCGTAGCTGAAACAAGCGTGGGTTAATCTTTATAAAATTTAAGCAATATAAAAAAAATATAATCAATATCAATATATTTATTTATAAAAATTCAGGCAAAAAAAAAAAAAAAAAGGTTCGACGAAGGGAGAGTGCACCCTACCAATGTGAAACCAGATGAAAGGATTATTTCACCAGTTACTTTATATCTTTTAATTTTCAGTTATCTTTACCAATTCTTTCTTTTTTCAATTTTTAGAGTTTCAGAATTTTTCACAGAAGGGATCAGTGGGAAAAGTTTACGTAGGTATGTTGCGTATGTATAGATGACTGAGATTCAAAATTTAATCTCAACAAAAAATTTTGTTAAAATCTTCAATCAGATTCGAAATGACTATAAAACGTTTATACTAAAATTCAAAAAAAAATTTATCTATGTTTCACAAAAAAATTTAGAGTGTAATCACTTGTGGTAATAAGTTTCTTGATTCAAATTACTTAAGTTGTAATTGGCCTTAACATTTCGTTTGTCAAATGTTAAAATCACTTACATAAAAAAAAACTTCGATTTTATCTTGCTTTCTTTTTCAGCACACGATTTTAATTAACTTTACATGGAATTGATTTAAGTTTTCGACAGGCAACCTAAGTTGAGTACGTAAAACCTCTGTCAACGACTTAGATAAATTCCTTATCACAAATATTTTCCTTAAGTTTTCTAGAAGGATATTTGCCTCCTTAACACACTTTAACACTCCAAGTAAGTACACTTTAATTTATTGACTACGAGTTTCCAAAAATTACCGAACTTTATTTTTATTATTTTTCAGACGGACGATATGACGGATTTATAATTTACTTTATTTTTATCTCTTATTTATCTTTAATTTCAGATTCGCGACAAGGACTAAATTGCATCAGGTAGGTACGTAGGTAAGTGGTAAGTATTTTAGTGTTAAGTTTCGATTTAAGTTTTCACGATTACAATACGTTTCTTGTTTTATTATTATTTCTATGATTGGGTGTTATTTTAACACAGGCAAGATTCTCACACATCGACGTAATAGGTATAAGCAAATTTCTTTACGCTTGGATCAAAAATATAACATGATTTGTTTTCACAATATTATTTTTCAATACCATAGAAAATACTATATACACTGTTTTATTTTACATGAAGATACTTTACAATCGAATATTTAGTATCTCTGTTGTTCAGTTATGATATCAGTGTTATGAACTGACTCGAAATTTATATTGACCAAAATTATCTAAAATTTTTCGTTAGCTGTACCACTGTTTCGAATTACAATTTATGCGGGTATTTTTTTTTTTGTATACCACCCACTTTATGTTGAGTGGGGTTGATTTTAACTAAATTTAAATATTATATATGCGAATATATTCTGTTGCAATCAATAAAAGACTTTCAATTTGTTTCACTGTACGTTTCATAAATCATACCATTATTAGTATGTCGTAATCAAAAAAAAAATTTTCATCACACCCTTTTCTTTTGTTAGGTGCATTTGTTTAATATAGGTTCAAAGATATCAAAATTTAAGAATATAAACTACCTATGAGTATCTAATAATCTTTATCTGTTTATATAAATATATATACCATAAAATATATAGCTACCATACTTTTTATATCCACACTTTACACTTTTGAATTATCCATTTCATCTGCTTAAAGATGACTCCAGCAGGGTTGGATGTTGATGTTCAGCTTGATGACTTTAATTTTCAGCTAGATGATGTTTTTCATCCTGCACTTGGAATGAATCTATGATTCCTACGATGCTGTGTCGAGTCCTACGTGCAGATGAATACTTGAAGCGCATAGAATTTCCAAAAATATCTATGTCGTCGATATTTTTCAACAATTTGGTTTTTAGGCTCCTCGGAAGAAACCAAATAACGCTGTCCGAGTGGTGGATGCTTTCTTCGACCTTGACGTAGTGACTTTTGGGTGTCACGTCTTGGTCGTAGTCTCGTCCGACTCGATTGCTGCCACTCGGAGCGTATCTGGTATTTTTATGTTTCTTTTCAGGATTATTTCGATGGTGTGTTTTTGGGATGGAATTTTGCTTCCATAGCACAATGGTATCAAACAGAACTCCCTCGTGTTTTCTGCAGAATCTCACGCTTCGCAGAAGATTTCCAAGGGGTGGTTTTTTTGTGGCGTACGTGGACTGGGCGAGTGAATGACCAAAATCCTGGCACATTGCTCGTCTGCTTGTTCCAACAAGATATTTTATGTGTCTGGTACCTACGCAGTGAGTTGGATATGCGTATGCTTTTCAACTACTTAAAAATTGTACAGACATGAAGTTTGCCATCAATTAATTTGTTCATCTTGATCAATTCTTTTATTTTTATATGTTCAGTTTATTGTTCGCAATAAGTTTTCTTAGTAATTCAGAGCATGTGCTCTGGTTTCAATGGATATAAATGAAAAAGAAAACCAAAAATCTTACCTCGAATTTTATTCCTCGTGCGCAGTTTTCTTCAGATGATTTTTTCTTTCTTCGATTTTTATTGCTCTTTTCACTTATATTTGTTTAAATTGTTCACACTATATGTTCGATACTTTTTACTTTATATTAATAAATTTTGTTAAACTTTTTTACTTTTTCTTACTTTTTCTCTCAGGTACGTCTTACTCCATCAAATTAGGTTTATGAAATGGAACTGTTCGGCTGGTTTACGTCGCACGTTACTTAAACCAGAGCTTCTACATCGGTACTTTCTGTGGCGGTTTTATAATTTTGCATGATGAGACAGACTTGTAGAGGTGTATTGGTCTCTGTCAATCTTATTAGGCAAATGGTTCGGGACTCGAAATTAATTCCGGCCATCTTTTTTTTATAACATTTTTGATGTTCGAGAATCTTTGAGATATCTGGATGTTTGATTGTATGTGACTAGTTCTACAGTATTTTGTCTGTGTGTGTACCTTTGTCGAAGGGGATTTTTTTGTTGTTCACTTACAAATCGTTTAGATTTACTTCGACCATTTTCATGCCTTTTTCAGACTATGTGTTTTTCTCTTTTCTTCTGCAAGTTTCTTAGCGCGTTTAAATTATTTGGATGAATTATCTTTTTCTTACCTATTTGTTGATTTTATGTTGTTGGATATAGGGTTCGGACGTATTAAAAGATGTGTATTGTTTTCACTCACATTTATCGGATTAGGTATTTATTTCTTTATTTGTTGTATTATTATGTTTTACTGCGATTTTTATATGGTTAACTAGGTAAGTATTTTTAGGTATGGTGTGTTGACATAGCTATCGGATGTTTGTTCAGGTAAGTACTTTTTAGTGTAAATGCCTTTTCAGTCATTTCCCGGTACAGGTAAGTACTTTTATTATTTTTCGCGACTTTTCTTGATTTTATTATTTTCTATCTTTTCAGGTTGGAGCTTGAATTTATTACTTTGTTATTGTTTTGAATCAGATTTTCTCTTTTCTTTTACATTACTACTACTAGCTTAAACTTTTTTCGTTTTCTCTTTCAGATGACGTGTCGATGATTTTCACGTTTATGCGTGCAGCATTAACATTGTCTGAATTTAGATAATTTCTAATTGGTAAATTTGTCGAGACGTGTAGTTTTAACAATTTAAGATTATTTTTATCAGTTTCAAAAATAAAAATAGAAGGGTTGTATTTCTACTCTTTTACGACAAATTTTTCCACGTTGGTGAGTATGGGTACTTTTAGTTGGGATACCTTGCTTTTTCGTTGACTGTTTGGTGTCCTAGCTAATCTGCATTTTTACTGCCTATTTGTAGGTGGTTGTTTTGCTGTTTTCGGTGTTATGAGGTTAAGTGGTTGGCGTACCAGATATTTCCTTCATTTAGTACAGCACATTGATTTCATCCCTTAGTATTTTCTCCTAAACAATTCTTCACCAAATTTGTTCCTTTCGGAATGGACTTTTCTGTTTTAAGAGAATATTATGTGGATTGTAAAAATTTCGAGTTGGTTCGATTAAGTGAAGTATTAACATATGTCATACAAGTGAGTATGAATGTATGAGGAGGATTTCACTAGTGTACTTAGTGGATGGTGAAATGGATTTTCCTACAACGGGGATGTGAAAAAATGCATTGACCGGTTTAGCCGAGAAAATTTAAACTAACTACTGATAGAGTGAGCACTATAATTTAATCAATAAACAACGAAAAAATAATTAAATTGACTTGAACTGTAAAAAAATATGCACTGCTACAAATTTCAGAAAATTTATTTTTATTTGAAAGATGACAGCTCAGGCTCAGTTGATTATAAAAGATTTTAGTTCTGTTTGCTTTGTAAATAAAAGATTTTCGTTTTCGAAGTTCCATATTCCAGATTTTTTTTAAAAGATCGAACTTTTGAATACGAATTATAAAAGATCTTTTATGGTTACAATCTTTTATCATTCATAACAGGAAATTCATAACAGAATAACAGATTTGGCAGAAAAACCCTAATTATTCTAAAGAAGAAGCTCCTGTAGAGGATGCTTCAAAATAGGACTCGTATTCTGAGGGGATCCAATTAACGTTAGGCAAATTGAAGTCACCCAATAGTAAAATAAAATTTCAGCAGTTTTGCTGCGAATCCCTCTAACTTTCTGGTAGAAGAGTGAAAACCTATTTATTTTTTTGAAGCAGGTATTTCCGAAAATTTTCGATTAACTCTTTGGTTAGAATGCACCAAAAATTCCTTAACAAGAGTATCGGTAGGCCAATAATTGCTATTACAAAGAGCAACAAATTAATGTTGTTGTCTCAATTTAATATCTTAACAAGATTTTATTATTCTTTATTCCCTTAACTGTTATCTTCAAAGAACAATCAAAGAAGAACATACATAAAACAACTCACATTCAATGGATAAATAACATCAGTACGACAGATAATAATGTTTTACCTTTCTATTCCAAAGTTCAAACACCCCAACCAATCAACAACGAACTGCAGTGTATTCTCGTATATCTGCAATAACTTCCATTAGAATTAGATGGTGTCATCCATTGTTTATTTGTATATCTTTTTTTTTTTTGTAATTAGCAAGTTTCAGTTTTGGAATCTGCTTCTAATCAAGGCGCCAACAAAACACAAAACACAAAAAAAAAAACAAAACAAACAAAAAACAAAAATACACAAGACAATAATTCGAAAATCATTAGAAAACGATTTAGACAATGGGCTAACGGATCCATTGGAGCCCTCCTTGATACACTCTCTCGAAACAACAATTACAACAAAAAATTTTGCAAATAACTATAAACTCTGCTTCTGCTACCACAACATGGAGCAATGCATATATTACGGAGTCATGCTCGCTCCGACACCATCCCATACCATAACACTACCAATCAGTAGGGTATATGGTAGAAGTCCTTTGGGGGAAGCCACTATACTACCGTACGATTCCCAAACGAATGAAAATCCTTAACAAAACATACAGACAATTTGACCCATATTTGTGTATAATAATTGTAAATGTCTGAATTAGTCTGTCGGATGCAAATTTAGTATGAAAGAAGTTGGAGGAAGGGATAGTACATTTGTCAATGGAATATGTTGCTCCAATTTTCTTCAAATCCTTCCTCCTGTTTCATACAATATCGTTCTTTGAAATGTTTTTCCTTTTTTCAATTTTTTTTTTTTTTGCAACAGCAGTGACTATTGTTTCATTGTAATTAAACCATTGCTCTTAGCCTCACCCCTCCCCGAAGATATCCTCACATATATGTACACTTTCACGTCGTTGCAAGGGTAGTTGCTCCGAGTTGGATTCCCTTGATTAGTGCCATTTCGATTGTGAAGTCATATGCACAGGCTCGAAGACAGTCGCTATTTAGTGGTTGAAATGCCAGAGACAGAGAAATGCTCGGGAATGCTAGAATCCTTAATAAAATTACTAAATTACCTTGATTAGAATATATTGAAGCAATAAAGTCTTTTTATTACATCTGAATCCTGGCTCGTGATTGCGCTTAAATTTTCACCTGTACCGTAGCACGACATTACTATACCAGTCAGCATACCAGACTACAATACCACGACCGCCACCTGTTGAGAATTGCAGACATTATTTATTTTGAATCGGACAAGGGGATTATTTAGTTCATGAGATCTTATTTGATGTCGTTGTTGTTTGTTTCGGGGTCGTACATACATTTTGGCAAAAGGGTGTGACTAATATAGCTAATGTCCTTTTTCGGATTTGGAAATTTTAGTGGGAGTAAGGTGTTTTTATCTCTTGCTCTTAGTTGACATTTAATAAAACCTTCTTCATGTACGTACATGTTTGTAGCACTTAATGGCTTACTGTTTTCAAAGGACACCCATCAGCGTCACATATTATAGTGAAATGGGAGAATTGTGCTCAGTGCCTTAAACCGAACGTACATATATATGTACATATAAGATGGTATAGGATACTTGGGGCTTTTCGTATTTGTTTCTTATGTGTGGCGGATATGAAGTTGTCCTTTGAATGTTTTTCTTTTGGCATGGGGATTTGACATTGTTCTACATATACATATATTGTATCGTGGGTTGAATCCACTTTGATTTTAGGCATTCTATAGTATTTTTTTCTAAGTTCTCAGTTTATTCGTATCCAGCTAAGAAGATATATTCGTAACTACTAACATACGTGTTGGGATGAATTTCGAATACATAACAATGCTGAAGAAGATACACCCTTCCAATGCATGTCGAAATGGTAAATTCCTATAACAATGATTAATTATATTAATTTGGCAAGTTAGTAGGAGAATAACAAAGTAAGAAGGGAGAATTCCTGAGATTAAATAAAATCTCTTGAATAATTGCAAAAATTTAAGGATTTAAAATTAAATTTTGGAATAGTTTTCTTTAAAAAATAAAATTATAATAAACAACGAGGAACTTAATTGAAACGCACTAATGTTATCTTTCATTGAGAAAACTGCTAAGTTCCAGGGAAAAAGAAAAACCCCAAACGAAATAAATAGAAACTTATCTTTTTTTCATTGGTCAGGATATCATTGTGCATTAGAATAATCGAGCTGTGGAAACTAGATACATCGCACATTTTTTTAATTTTCATTTGTAATTTTCATCGCCGATTGTGATTATCCTAAATTTTATGATTTTCATAGAATTTTTTTTTCTTTCTTTCTGCAGGTGGAAATTTTCAAAAGACACTTAACAATATTCGGTATCAAAGGGACTTTTACCGCACTAAAAACACCTGGAATCATGACCAATCTATGAAAGATCGACAAATAATTTTTATTTCTTAACTTAAATTCGCATTGGAGGAGTTTAAAGTTTTAATACTTTCCCATCTCTTTTAGACCATCAGTTCATGAGACTTGGTTCTTCTTAGTCTCTGAACATTGCGACGTACATTTTAGACGGTCTTCATTTCGTAGTTGGTGTGACTAAGCAGTCGCTGATTGTGTGATACCACTTCTGTAAATATTTCTATTTGGTGGTCATGATGTAAATCGCTATTTCTTATATACCATGGGGCGTTTACTATTCCACGAAGGACTTTGTTTTGGAATGTTTTGATGGTGTGAGCATTTGTTTTCTTTGTACAACTCCAGAGTTGGATGCATTACCTACGTCCAAACAGTTTTTATTACCTGCTTATATAACATTCATTTGTTTTCAATGGATAGGATAGAGGTTTTTCCCAGTAACCAATACATTTTTCTATATTCGAGAGAAGATCTTCGTCAGCTTTCTGTTTCGGATTTGCAATCCATTTTCCGTCTTGTGCTTTGATGGGCGGATTTTGTTTTAAACGTTTTGCTGCTTTTTGTAGGATCATTTCTATTCCTAGAGTTTTGATTCGCGAGTTAATACTTAGAATTCGCAAGTTTAAAAAAGATTTTGTAATTTGGCACAAGCGCAAGGAAAAATTTATGGGAGCGTTACGATATCTTGTAATTTAAAATCTCGTATAACGAAATCTCGCTTATTTTTAAATTTCGAAAAAAGAAATATGGTAAGTTCAAAACCTCGCTTTTCCTGAACTCGCAATAACAAAATTAATTTTTTTTAAAATCTCGCACACTAAAATGTCGCAATTTTCAAGCAAAATCCCGCGAACTAAAATAATGGCCCCTATTACGATTGTCAATTATAGATTGGTAATTGCTATTTATCAACTAAATCTTTAAAATGGTATTGTGATTGTCAATTAACAACGAACAGTCGATAAATTTTTAATTTTCATCAATACTCCATTGTGAATGGAAAAATCGGTATTGTGAGTGTCAATTGGCATCAACTTTATTGGTATCGGTCAAGTTTTCTTTCAATCAAAAAAATTTAGTTGATGAAGAAATATTTCCACAAGACTCACAAAAATACAATTTTTTTCTTGCGATAAGGTACCTACTAAAGCAAGTAAAAATTTCGCGCAACAAAAAAAAATTAGTTAACAAGCAAACATGATTTTAAATATGTATTTATTTTTGTTTTCTCTTGCAGTAAATAGGTTATTAATGTAGGGCTTTCTAACAGAAGGCTATATTGTCATAATTTTGTATATTCGACTCTTTCACACCTAAAGCTTCATAATGGGTAAATACTTTTTTTTATATTCCTCAAAGTAAAATTTGTTTGGTTTGACAGGTTCGCAAAAAGATGTATTTTTCTTTGACATTTCCCTTCATGATGGAAAATGTCAAATAAATTGTGATCAATTCACAACGGCCAATATTATTCACAATGATCGAAACTTTTATCAATCATGGTACACAATACCAAACTTTCAACTTATTGATAAATTTAAGCAATTGTCAATTTGTATATAATTGACAATCGTAATAGGGGTGAATAACTAGAGTTTTAATTTGAGTATGTATTTGGAGCTCTCATAATGCAAGTGCGACTTATCTTTGCGATTGATACAGTGAAATCATGTTGCAGATTAGCACAATAGGTAGCATGCTCGCCGAGCGAAATGAACCCAGTTCATTGTTAATTTCGAAGGTAGAACTTCAGTTAATTTTTCAAACATTAAAGAAAAAGAAATCTGCGGGGGTCGATGGTATACTCAACATTGTGTTACGACATCTCACTGAGGAAGCCATAGACATTTATACCACATTGTTTAACAACGCATTGAATAATGCATATTATCCAGTGAGTTGGAAGACATCTGTGGTCCATCCTCTCCCCAAAAAGGGAAAGGGCAGCTCCAATCCGGCAAATCTTCGGTCGATAAGTCTTCTTCCAAGTATCAGTAAGGTATTCGAAAAGATTCTCAATAGAGCTCTGTTCAAGTGGGCTGAGGACAAGAATATTATTCCAGACAATCAGTTTGGCTTTAAGGCGGGACATGACAGTATTCATTCCGCGTCTAAGTTAGTTTCTGATGTTCAATGGAACAAAGCAAAAAATCAATGCACGGGTGCCGTTCTGGTTGATTTAGAGAAGGCTTTCGACACCGTATGGTTAGAGGGTCTTTATCTGAAATTAACCAGATTTGGCATTAGTAAACCACTGTTATATATGCTTCATGACATGCTCAATGGTAGAAAGTTTGTTGTCAAAAGTGGCAATGTAACTTCCAGCACAACTTTTGATATTAAAAACGGTCTACAGCAAGGAACTGTGCGCAACTCGCCGATTCTTTTTAGTATTTACACCAGCGATCTGATAGGTAGTCTCACTCATGCGGTTGCGTATGCCGATGACCTTGTAGCGTACAGGACCGGTCCAAAAGTTGAAGTCATCAGAATTCTCTTGCAGCGTGACTTCGACAAGATTCAGCGATATTGTGATGACTGGAAGTTAAAAATTAACTTTCAGAAATCAGAAACTATCCTGTTTAGAACCCCTTTGTCTAAGGCTTCTAGGGATACAAGAAAGAACTGGAGAAATCTAGTGATCGTTGGACCTAGTGGACATCAACTGGCGAGTAAAGATGTGGTAAAGTACCTTGGTATCTGGCAAGATCAGTATCTATATTTCAATCGACATATAGATGCTGCTCTGGCCAGAGCTAGGGGAGCGTTTGCTCTGACCAGACGGTTGTTTTATAGCAGCCGCCTTGAAAACAGAGTAAAGGTGATTTGCTACATGGCCCTCATCCGGCCGATGATTGCCTATGGGTGCCCTGTGTGGTTTAACGTTGCCCCATCTCAAATGGAAAAGATTCGGGTGTTTGAGAGGCAGTGTCTTAGGACCTGTCTTGGATTACACAGAACACCAGAGTCGGAGTACAAACATTATTATGCCAACGAGGTCTTATACAACGGGGCCAATATAAACAGGATAGATAACTTTTTAATAAAGCTGATTCGGGGTCACATTGCAAGAGCGATGACCTCAGCCAATGGACTTTTTTTCGGGGCTTACTACCCTAATGATGAATATAGTGAGAGCGTTTGTCTTAACGGTTTCATCCCGCCCGAGACATTCCTCTATTTAGACAGTCGGGGGCTGATACAGGATAGGTTGGCGGTTCCGTTAATCTACCACGTCGGCCGTAGAACTGTGGATCGGCGAATCCTGTATGGTCGAGACGTCGGCTCTGGGAACGGAGCAGAGCGTCTGCGGTTCAGTAGAGCTATGCCCCTTCGGGACAAAAAGGACTTGAATAAGCAATTTAAAAAATACTGGTGGTTGGGTGACCACCTTGATATTGATGGTTAGTCAAAGTTGTTGCCTTGGCCGACCGACGTATTTCTAAGGTAGATTAAGTAGTAGACGCCGAAAGGCATTTTTTAAATATAGTTATAGTATAATTTAGAGCGCCCTTATGGGGCCAGTAAGTTAGTTAAGTTAATATGTAAGCTAGTTGTTTAAGATTTTTTGTCTAGCATTAAGATAGATATAAGAAAATGAAAAAATAAAAAATGAATTAAAATGCAAAAAAAAAAAAAAATGCTCGCTTCTGACACCGGACGTTCTCAGTTCAATCCCGATTGGGGCCAAATTTAATCAAGTTAGTAAAACATTGTTTATTTCAATGTAAATAAAATGAACTTAAATGCAAATATTGCGACTAGGAAATCGTAAATTACAAAAATACGGCTAAATATAAATTTTTTTCGCTCGCCTCTTGGATTTATACTTTTAAGTTGTAATTCACTACTTTAAAGTAGTTGTGAAATCGGGCGATTTTTTTCAGATTGCAATTGAGAAGTCGTGAATTAGTAGTAAGAAGTCGAGGTTCTAAAACGTAATTAAAAAGTCGTGAATTGCAGTATTTTTATCGTAATATGCTCTAAGAATTCTCTCCGTGTGGTGATTTATTTTTACCCTAGGTCTAAAAACAGTTTGCGGAAAATCCTGTTTTTTTTTCGGAAAATATACGATACATTTTTATAAAAATTTATATGAGTGATTTTTGGCAACGGTTGTGTTTTTTATCGGAATTTTTTTTTAGAATAAGAACATGCCATGAGAACCGTATTTTTTATACTGATGGTTATATCTAAAATGGCTGCACCAATTTTGAAGGAATTTAATATTCTGTAACATTTTCAGGTTTTATCAAAATCTAGCTTTTGAGCTAAAAAGTTCAAAATCTCATCAAAACAAAGTAGATATCCAATAAATTTGCTTTCAAAATTTTGTATTGATTACGTCAACATATCCTCAAAAGTAGTTGAAAATAAACGTAGTGTTGTTAACTAACATGGATATTTTTCCTCAGACAAAATATTAAAAAAAAAGCTTTTTAACTATGAAAATCTTAGCCTTATACGGTTTAAAAAATGCATCAGGGTTACCTGCAACATCTGAATCCTATTATCTAATATCGTTTTCTGTCATTTCAGTCTTAATTTTAATAAGAATTATCCACAACAATAAACTTTCAATATATGTAGATATACAGAATGATTTTATCTTATATGTATAATCTTAGGAAACAAAAAAAATATTAAAAATAACTTACCTTAACTTTCTTAATCTTGAAGATAAATTGATAAATAAGAACTCAGGTATAAGTACCTAGAAGTTGAAAGAAACAAAAAAAAAACTCAATTAAACTTTTATAATTACACGATGAATAGAAACAAGTTAAGATATTTATCTAGGCTAATTACATGAACTCAAGAATTATTTGTTCTGTTTTACTTTTAGAAACGAAGCCTTTTTCGAAAGATAAAAGTATAATTAAAAATGGATGAGGCTAGTAGATCAAAGAAATTGTGAAAAGAATTTCATCTGAAATGTATTTTACATTAGAAAACTTTAATTAGATGTTGTTTTTGTTTTTCATTTATTTTTGAAAATAACAAAATAAATTAAGAAAACGGGCATTGTTATGGCCAGCAGATAGTTTAGGTAAGAATGTTGGTAGAACTATCTTTGTACACACTAATTTCATGGAACTAAGAAATCTTACTAGATATTTGGTAATTGTTCTTAAAAGGAGAATTATATATTATTATGTTTTAATTTTATTAAAACATTAAACTAGATCTTGTTAATCCTTTATTCAAAATAATACTAATATTTTTCAGTAATAAAATAATAAACTTAATGATAAACAAACAATAAGGATACTAGATTAATTTAGAAAATGCAAAGCATATAATAACTAAGTAATACAAACACAACATTCTTCCCCCTTTTAGGTAGGTATATGTTTATTGTGGGGTAAACAGGACCCGAGGTCTTATAATTCTTGTTGATCTTCTCGGAGCTGCAGGTACCTGCTTATAGGAATTATGCGAAGATTTTATCTGGGAAGGTGTTATCTCCTGTTGACTGGTTCTTGGCGTTGATTGATCAGCGGAGTTCGAGGAATGCACATTCGGTGAAAATATAATCTGAAATGGTGTTGAATCTTTATGATTATTTTGTGTTCTTGATTTCATTTGGTTATTGGATCTAGTAGGAGTCCAGTGTTTTGCTGGTATTATGTTGTTGGCATCTGCATCTTGATTTTCTCTTAATCTTTCCGGAGAGTTAGCAATATCTTTAGCGATAGATGGGGTGGGATCAATATAACAGTTTGCCCGGTACATATTTGTTTCTTCTCCTTCTCTGATTTGATCGTGTTGTTTTGGCCGGTTGTCTAAATTTTTGTTGCAAACACTTCTTTCGCTGTATTTCCGTTCGGTTGCTCTTAGTTGATCTACATGACGTTTGAAACTTTTTCCAAAGTAGTCCACTTCATAATGTAAATCCCCTTTACGAGCCGTTATAATTCCGGGGAGCCATTTGTCCATTCGTGGATTGCCAGATAAGTAGTAAACTGATTGCATTGGTTCGAATGTGCGAAAGCTTTGTCTGAATCCCATATATTGTTTTTCATTGATTTTTGTCGAAACGTCTTCTGGTCGTACAAGATCTAAGCGTGTTCGAATAACTCGTCCTAAAAAAAGTTGAGCAGGAGATTGTCCTGTTGTCGAATGTGGTGCTTTTCTGTATTGTCGCAAAAATTCGTTGAGGTTTTTCTGAAGTGATGATTTCGTAGTACCCATGGTCTTAAGAGCACTTTTTACTGTTTGAACGCTTCTTTCTGCTTGTCCGTTTGTTGATGGATGGTAAGGTGCGGTTCTTTTGTGGTATTTTACTCCTATTCTTTGTAAAAAATCTTTAAACTCGGCTGAAGAAAAATTTGTTCCATTATCGGACACGACTGTAATAGGAACTCCATAAGCGGCAAACAGCTCATCGAGCATTGCAATTGTAGCACTCGCAGTCATTGTGTTGGATATTTTGACTTCCAGCCATTTGCTATAAGCATCTGAAACGATAAGTAACATCATACCGGCATATGGTCCCGCATAATCAATGTGGATGCGTTCCCATGCAGCTTTTGGATATTCCCAATGGTGTTCTCTGAATTTAGGTGGATCATTAGCAAATTTGGCACAATCTTCACATGACTTTACAAACTTTTCAATGTCTGCATCGATTCCCGGCCAGTAAATAAAAGAACGTGCCATTCCTTTCATTTTATTCATTCCTAAATGGGCTGCATGAAGGTCTTGAAGTACAGCTTCTTGTAAGATTGGTGGTATGACGACTCTGTGCTCAAAAATCAGACACCCAGCTGCTGTACTATAATTTGACTCTGGTGCTTTGTATCCTGTTCGGAAAAGGCATTGCCCTGATTCTAAAAGTTGCAGAATTTTTCCTAAATGTGCGTCTTTCCTTGTTTCTTGTGCGATGAGTATAGCTCTTACTGGTAATTGTTTGATTTGTCCAATTATAAATTCATCAAATCCGTCATATTCTTGGTCGTTTATTGTTTGTGATGATGGTTTTATCTGTGGTTTAATACTTGGTAATGGGGCACGAGAACAGAAATCGTCATTCGCATTTTCTTTTGTAGGCTTAAATGTTACGTCAAAATCAAAATTACCAATAAAATATGCGTAATTTGCCATACGACTGATGCAAAGTACAGGAAGGGATCGATTAGGATGAAGTATTTGAGCAAGTGGCTTGTGATCAGTAATAAGTGTCCAGTGGCGTGCATACAGGTATAAAAAGAATCTTTGAACGGCCCAAACTATTGCCAGAGCTTCTTTGTCCATCTGTGGGTATTTTTGTTCCGTGGAACTCATCGTACGACTGGCATATGCGATCGGGCGCTCCTGCCCATTACTAAGTCGGTGGGATAATACGGCCCCAAGGCCCGTTTTGCTGGCATCGGTTGCTAATAAAAGTGGTAGACTTGGGTCATAAGGCATTAAGACTTGTGTTGAGGTTAAAATGTCTTTTATGTTAAGGTATGCTTTTTCCCCATCAGGTGTCCACTTGAAAACATCGTTGAGTAACATGTTGCGAAGAGGCCGAGATCTTGTTGCTAGATCTGGAATAAAAGCACCGTAGTATGAGGCTTTACCTAAAAAAAATTGTAATTCTGCTGATGTAGATGGTTTTGGTGCGTCTCTTACTGCTTCCACATGTTTGTCCGATTTATGAAGTCCTTGTGCGTCTATTTTGTGTCCTAGAAATTCCACAGATGGTGTGGCAAAAACACACTTATCGCGATTTAATCGAATGCCATGAAGTTTCATTCTTTCCAAAGTTGTTTCCAGATTTATTAAGAGTTCATCGAAATCTTCTGCATGTATCAAAATGTCATCAAAGAAATTCCGTACTTTATTGATACCACCTAGGATAGATTCCATCCCACGTTGCCATATTGCAGGAATATTTGCTGCTCCATACACTGCTCGAGTTGGACGAATAAGACCATGTGTTGAGGTGTTTAAAGTCAGAGCATGACCAAATTCTTTATCGACAGTTAGATGAGTATAGGCATCTGTAATATCCAGATGGCAAAATATTGTAGCCCCTTTCATCTGATTGAATATATTTTCCGCTTTCGGAATCGGGTGCTCATCGATTATCATTCTAGGATTAAGAGTTGGCTTATAATTGCCCGTAATACGAATTTTTCCATTCTTTTTTGCCACGACGTGTGTTGTTGATGCCCACTCTGAATATTCTACACGTTCGTAAAACCCGGATGCAATTTTTGAATCTATTTCCTTGGCATAAGCATCTCTTAAGGCCATTGGTATTTCTCTTGCTTTTGCGAATACCGGCGCCACACCTGGTTTTAAATGTAGTTTTGCAGGAGGGCCTGTAAGAGTTCCAGCAACATTGCTAAATAGTTCTTCATAACGTGCCAACACCTGTTGAAGGCGTTTATTCTGGTCTTTATTTAGTTCTGGATTCGAAGTTTTTACAGTATTTATCTTGTTTGATTGAGTAAATAGCTGGACAAAGTTGATCTCATGGGCAAAATGGGTAATCCATTCTCTTCCTAAGAGATTGTCAAAATCACCTTCAACGACGTATAGATTTAATTTGCGTAAAGTTTTTCCTATTGACACTTTTACGGGAATCCGACCAGCGCAATTTATTCTATGCCCAGTATAGCTTGTAAATTTTCTCTCTGATGGTTGCAATCGACCACCAAGCTTTAGAGAGTGATATGTTTTTGTACTTATGATGCCACAGGGAGCTCCTGTATCAAGTTCCATTTGTAACTGACGTCCTTCAATTAGTACAGTGATCATTTGTTTGTCTGTAGGTTTTGCGTGTTTGTTGGATCCAATTTTATTTAGACTTTGGATTGAGTCATAGTTGCTTTCTGGTTGTTCTTCCACCACGTGTAAAGCTCTGGATCTGCATGCTTTTGCAATATGTCCTTGTTTTCCGCAAGCAAAACATTTGGCATTCATAAATTTGCACTGACTTCTCAAATGGTTACCACCACAACCGTTGCAAAAGGAAATGTCTCGGTCTTGTCGATCTGTTCCTTTTTTTTGATGTTGGTATTCTTTATTGAATTGTAACGTATTTGCCCTTCTTGACTTAAATTGTACTGCAGATTGTGCCAGTTTGTTCATCGGTTCCGTTAAGAGAGTTGGTGCTGTTGATTTTACTTCCGTTGAGGTGTGTTGAGTTGCTTCAAGTGTATGTGCTATTTCATACGCTTCTGAAAATGATTTGGGTTTTTTCGAAATGATATTATCGCAAACATTGCGCGATTCAAGTCCATATAAAAGTTGCTCTATCAGCATTCTATCTAAAAATGTTTCATACTCACAGTGAGCTGCAGCCTGTTTCAACCTTAAGGCGAAATTGGCAATAGATTCTTCTTTTTCCTGCATTATTTGTCGAAATTTAATGCTTTCTGCGTATTTATTTTTCTAACGATCAAAATGGTCTATTAGTTTGGATTTAATTTGTACATAGTCAATATTTTCTGGTGACTCAGGGCTGACTAGAATTTTTAAGGCATTATTAAGTTCAGGTCCCATGTGCACCCTAGCGTAATGGTGGTGCTCTTCATCTGCGATTTTGCTTAATTTTAGAGCCCAATCGAAACGTGTGAAATAGTCCTCAACTGTAGTTGAATCTGTAGCTTTATAATCGGTCATAGAAAAAGATGGGGGTCTGGAAGAAAAAACTGTTGGTTCGGATAAATGATTTGTAGTAGATTGACTTTCTGTTATAGCAGAAATTGCACATTTTGTTGCCTCGTTCACAGCTTCTTGAATAGCCTTTGCGAATGTTGTTGAGAAAGACTCTGCGTTTTCGATAGTTATCGACATTGTTGATATACGTTGTATAGTCCGAAACCAATTCTGACACCAATATTATGTTTTAATTTTATTAAAACATTAAACTAGATCTTGTTAATCCTTTATTCAAAATAATACTAATATTTTTAAGTAATAAAATAATAAACTTAATGATAAACAAACAATAAGGATACTAGATTAATTTAGAAAATGCAAAGCATATAATAACTAAGTAATACAAACACAACATATATGTATGTATGTACATACATAGAATTTGATTTATATTATAATAAATTGATTAATATTTATGGGCTACTTAAATTGCATGAGCTGAAAAAAAAAAACAAAATCTAGATTACGTCGAAATCTCGATTTGAAGTAAGATTTTTTCTTCTATTCTTTGACTTACACAACAATGTGTGAGACTGTCAACTTGTCAAGTAAGTGCAAACTCATTTTGACGCCTATATTACTTGTTACCTTCCCACTTCGTTGTAAGAAAGAGACGGGGTTTTGCGTCCAGATTTTTAGATTTTTTAAAATTCTCGTGGATGCATTTTGACATTTGCTGACATTCATTCGGCAAAACAAATCTTAAATCTCAGAGCGATATCTGAAGTTTCCAATGAAAAAACACATTAGAGCGTAGTAGAGGTGTTGGTACAAAATTTAAGTTGTTGTTGTTGTTGTTCAAACATTCAATGAAAATTGACGGAATAAAGAATGGTCAAGTAATAAAACCGACATTCTAGTACGAATAGTACAATATAACAACTAAATCTTATTGTTTTTTTGTACAATTATTATTATTATATTTACTGTTTTTCTGTGTGCATATCCTTTTCAACACTTTATATGAATCCGAACTTAAAAATATTGCTTAATTATTTAACTTAAAAATAAAATATAATAAAATAATAATAATTATCATAAAAAAATATTGAAATATCTCTTCTACACGCTCTAATTTAATTTAAATATTGACTCAACAAAAATTAAAAGCAAAAAAGTTAGCTTTGTGAAATTGTCTATAATCTGTATTGAACATTTTTTTATGTTAAACTAAACAATAAAAAAAAAAAAAAACAATTTTCGACTCCAAAAACATAACCTGTAAATTTATTATTTTTATTTGCTTACAACTTTTGAAATATTAAAAATAAATTAAAAAAGTGTAATTAAAAAAGATATACATTTCAATTTTCTACAAATTTGTATTTGTCGGATTTCCTTTAGGACTAACCATTTTCGATATAATTGGCTTTAAGCATTTCAAGACTGCTTTAAAAATGGCGGCCTAACTATGCCTTGTTTAATCCCAAAAAATATGTTTGTATACTCAGGAGGAATCCCCCTAAAAGATTTAATCAAAAATTATATTGAGAGCACACAATGCACGGTTAATTTCCCGTTTTACTGTATAATTGCACTTGTGCAAATAATGTTTCCACTTTTTTTTTTTTGATGTGCAAATAATGTTGCCTTTTTCTCTCCTATGTTTTTAACAGTTATGTATTGAATTTTGATATTTTTTTTTAGTTGTAATAGTTTGAAAAAAATATTGAATTTTAATAATCCATAAATAAATATGTAAAATATTAAATTATACAGGGCGATTCACCTAAGGTGTGCCAAAAAGATAGAGCGAGTAGGTTGGGTCGACACCAGAAAAAATTCGTATTGAATGTTGGAAACAAAAATTGTACTTAATTGCATAAAATTTTGAAAAAAATTTACTTTCAATTTTTTTTTTATTATTTTTTTTTTCAAAATTTAGTTTGAAAATTAATTTTTCAAAAACTGTTCACTTAAACAACTTTATTTAAAAAGAATATAAAAGAATAGATTTCTGGCTTTCCAAAAAGGTATAGCATAGCATTGTAGGTTGTACCATTGTTGTTAAATAAATATTTTTTCTTATTTAAGCCAACTTTTAGAAAATTGTCCCTTCCCTCCCGAATGGGGGGAGATAGACCCCCATGATTTTCTCAAAAACTACAAAGAATTTAAGATTTTCTTTTAAAAAAATTACTTTGAAAATATGTTTTTTTTTAAAAAACTGTGAGTTTGAAAATTTAATTTTTTTTACCATTCACTAAACCAACTTTATTAATAAAGAATATAAAAGAATAAAAGTTTAGTATTGCATTCTAGCCTGTACCGCTGTTTTTCAATAATTTGTTTTCTGTTTTAAGTAATTTTTTTATAAAATTGCCCCTCCCGCCTAAACGGAGGAAGATAGACCCCCTCCAATATGATTTTTTTCTAGTCTAAACCCAACCTATCCTTGCTCCGTCTTTTTGACATAGCTCATGTGAATCACCCTGTACCCTGCTGCACATACGAGCTTCTTACAGAATGTCAATGAGGGCTAAAATGTCTGACAGTGTTATTTCCTTGTTTACACGGAACCAATGAACAATATATATAAATAAGAGCCTTGCTGAAATGATGTGAATGAGGTAATTTTTTACCACCTTTAAGACTAAAAATTAAGGACTCATTGAGGGCACCGGAGTGTAAGAAAGGCATTTTTGTGTTTGTCGGGCCTAAACCTTTCTATGGACAAAGTTTAAGCCTTGTTGAAATGAGGTTGGTAAATCAGTCGCTAGCTCTTAGTCTATAATGTCATGTTTGATTGTTACCTCAAAACTTTTTTTTTATAATTGCATGTGAAAATGCATTGTGCAAATAATTATTCGAATGACTGTACAATGTACATATATCCGTGTTGGTCACAACTAAATCAACTTATTGAATGAAATAAAACTTTAGTGTGAAAATGCTTTAATTCGAATATATTTTAATATATTTTTATTCAAAAATGTTCTTTAGATTTTTTATATAAAAGTAATAAAAACAAAATCAATAATTGATAAAAATCATGCGATGTCTTTTTTTACCTGGGACAAAACTAAAGCATCTGCGTTAAAAAAATATATAGTTTCAAATCAATTCAAACCTTTGATTTTTATCACCGCTTTGCAGGTTTTAGACATACTCTTCATAAGATTGGAAATAATGGAACTTGGAATACTATTCCAGGCCTCTTTAACCAAAACAAAGGGGTCGCTCTTATTTTTGCAATTTTCGCGGACAATTCTCAGATATAGAATCTACTTTAGATTTTTCATAGGGTTGAGATTTGGGGACTGTGATGCTGGCCATTCCTATTTTATCAATTTCTTCCATTCTTTGATTCTTTTTGAAGTATGCTTCAGGTCATTATCATTGTGGAATGTCTATTTCAGTGGAACATCCTTCTAAGATAGTGAAAGCAACATATTCTCTAAGAGAACTTTGTACTCAAATTGATTCATAAAATAGATGAATTAGACCAATAACGTGTCAAAAAAAAAACATCCCATGATATTCGTTTCTTCATGTTTAACAGTGCTCCTTGTTATCCGAAGATTAAGAACTTGTTTGATTGGCCGATGAGCACGCCGCCAACCAATTTGAGTTCAGATGTATCAAAAATTAACACCGTCTTCCGCTTATAAAATGTCCAATCAATGTGATTTCGCCAAATTTCAACCTTGCCATTCTGCTCAGAAATAAAAGGTTTTTTTACATATACTTAAAGGATGATTAACAGCCATCAACAGCTCTTCGATGAATCGTTCTTTTACTCACTTCTATGTTAATATTTTTTTTTAAATTCATTAAAGGGAATCATCTTCCTGCAATGTTGTAACTCTTGGCGCACCACTTCAATGAATTGTTATGACGGAATCGTAAGAGTTATAAAATTTAATAAAACAAAATATCACTGATTTATTAATGCAATATTTTTTTACAACTCTATTTGTGTAATTCTATTTTAAAAACGTTTATTTATTTCAATTTGAACTCAGTAGGATATTAATTTTGCGCAATTTAAGGAAACCTCTTAATTTGTTAATTATTAATTTAACTAACTAAAAACAATGGATGACACATTCTGACACATTTAAATATTTCAAAATGATGGTTTTTTCTCATACCTTCATATTAATTGCAAAAATATAGGGAGCTCGAAAGTTGCTTTAGTTTTGGCCAAAGTTATTTTGGAGTGAATTCAATTGTTTTTTTTTTCATTTTTCTATGAACTGTTGATAAGAGCTTGTGGATTTCACAGAATAATTAGCAACACTCATACCAATTAGAAAAATAAAACTATTTCAGATTTCTGGCTCATGAGTACGAACTAAATAACTAAGCACTTTTTAGAACATAAAGTAGCTTTAGTTTTGGCCATTCAAGTATTTAATTAATATTCTTATTTTAACAAAACCTACTTTAGACCAATAAGCTTGTTAACAATTTTTGGTAAAGTTTTTAAAAAATCAATGGCTGATCAAATTCTCAGTTTCTTACAAATTAGTACAAAAATATCTAAGTGGCAAAGTGGTTTTCGCAATAATCACAGCTGTGAATCGGCTGTTATGAAAGTAACTTCTGATTTTCGTAGTGCTTTGGATCATGGTCAATTGGTCATCATTGTTCTTTTGGATTTTTTTAAAGCCTTTGACTGTATTAACCATCAAATTCTTCTTTCTAAATTAAGAAACAATTTTAGTTTTTCAAGGACTGCTCTTAAACTTTTGCGAAACTACCTTATTAATCGTGTTCAAAGGATAAAAAGTGGTGACGGGACTTCGAATCCTTATGTTGTTAACTGTGGTGTTCCACAGGGCTCTGTTCTTGGACCCCTTTTATTCTCGTTATTTATAAACGATCTGCCTGAAGTTGTTGTGAATAGTTTTATACATATGTATGCGGATGATGTTCTTATTTATATGTTTTGTGAATTAAGTTTAATCGAAGACTGTGTTGCAAAGATCAATGAAGATTTGGACAATATCTTTAAGTGGGCTGAGACAAATAAACTAAATCTTAATCCTTTGAAAACGTTAAGTATGTTGTGCTCTCGTAACCCAGTGAATAATCTTGATTTTCCTAAAGTTGTTTTAAATGGCCAAATAATTGAATACGTCAAGAAGGTCAAGTATTTGGGCTATCAAATAAACAATAGTTTAAGCTGCTGTGACGCTGTTTCTGAAGCTTTGAGGAGAATTTATTTCGGTCTTCGGTCCCTCAGGTCTTCATCATATATTTTGAGTACTGATATGAAAAAACACCTTTTTCAAAGTCTCATTCTTCCTTTTTTTACTTTTAACAGCTCTGTGTATCCTATCTTGGATTTTGAATGCAAACGTAGGCTTAATGTAGCATTTAACGACTGCTTTCGATTTATTTACAATATTCCAAGATATGTAAGTGTATCTAATATAAAATCTTCGTTGTGGGGTCTGAGCTTGGATGAATATTTGAAATATCGCAACGTCATCAGACTGCAAAACATAATTCATGGAAGGTGTAGTACCTAGTAGAAATACTACAATGCTATCTAGGAGAGATGCTACAGTATGCCCAGTCACGAAGGGGCTTGCGTTTGATTCTGCCGCGTTTCATACATGTTATTGCAGAACGGTCTTTTTTTGTAGCTGCTCTTCGACTATGGAACAGTCTTCCAATCGAATTGACAATTGTATCACGAACCAATTTTAAAGAGAAGATTTTCTTGTATTTCTCAAATCCATCCCAATGAAGTTCTATCTTTTTTTTTCTATTTTTTTTTTTATTTTCCACTTTTGTATAAGTAGGTAGATATAATTATTTAAATTTAATTATCATCTTATTTTTCTTTTATTATTATTATTATTTTGCCTTTATTTGTTTATAAATGTAATAGGAAACTTTGTAAGCTTTTTGATAATACTTTTAAAAGATTATAATCTTCTTGTATTTTGTTAATATGAAAAATATGTATAAATATCAAATATCAAATATCAAATATCATATATCAAATATTAAATACTTTTTAAAGCTTCTCTATCATTCATGTCAGGTCTGATCAAAACCCGACATTTTCCATAAATCAAATACACTGGCCCTATTAAGCATGTTAAAAATGCAAAGGTGATGTGATATCAAACGATCTAGCTTGGCAATTAGTTACGACAGGTTCATAATGGAACGATAACTAATTTCAAAAATGAAAACCAAGAATGGTACGAACTCTAGATGGCCGTGTTAAATCCTTGTTAATTCAAACAAATAATTTGCTATATTATATTATTTTCTATTCGCTACAAAATCAATAAACAATTTCACGCCTTGTGCACATTTTCATAATGTGGTGTCGTTATATTTTAATTAAGAAAATAATACGTTGTAACCATTTTATAGTCCGGCTGAGTAATTTTCGTAGTTGAAGCGTTTCCATACTTTTTTTTTTCTAGTAGAGAAACAGGCGGTGTTTTGAGCAGCCACTTGGAAAGTACTGAAACAAGTTATGAACACTTTTAATACAAAAATGGACATTGTATACACACATCAAAGAGGCGTATATCAATCTTTATCCCACTTAACTTGGATTTTAACGTTATAATGGACTTTTATTATGAATTTTAATATTCTACTGGTTTCAACACTGTTCCACATGTTTTAATGATTATATTTTTTTTTTTTTTGTTATATGGTTGAGTTGTCGTCTTTGTTTGTTATCATTATGAAGGCGAAATGTCAGCGAGCTTATAATAATAATAATAAAAAAAACACCACATGGACCAAAGTGGATTATATACCCCTTTGGTGTTACAATATATCCTTGTTCGTTTTTATGCTCGACTGCGGAGGTCATATTGTTGAGTAATATTTTAAGGACCGTTAAGCATTGTAATGTACTGTACTAAATATATTAACAAAGTGTCATCGGACTTGATTAAATTTTTCAATGTTAGACAACACAATGGGCGAAGTAAGAGGCACAAGGATTCAACAGTCTTTATGACAATTTCATATTAAATGGGGGATGCTTTATTATATTCTGAAATTATTCTGAAATGTTATTTGTGTATAATTCAGAATAATTTTATGATACTATTAATTTTCTTGACTTGTTTTTATTATTATTGTATGTTAAAGGGAATATGGTATGAAAAGTGATGGGTCTAGATGTGTGATGTTGATTTAATAACAAAATATATGCTTTTTATGTGTCAAATTTTGTAAGTAAAGTTTGATTTTGTTATATGTATATAAACCTCGAGTGTTAACTTATGGCGACAAGTTGCTATTATAATAGTCAAATTTTAGTCACTAGGTACACTAAAACATAAATGTTCGTAATAATACAGTAGAATCTATAAAAGATGAGCAGATGTAAACAAGTGCCTTATGTCGTTCAACTCTTCGAATTGTTCATCTTCCATGGATCGAAAACTAGTTAAAGAAAAAAATTTACCGATTCATAAAAAACTTAATTTTTTTTAAAATACATACAAAATCAAAAAAATAAAAAAGAGACTTATTTGTGCACGTTTCTAAAAAATCTTTCATTCTTATTTTAATTTTAAATTTTTTTTAAATTTAAGTTTTAATCTTAATTTTAATTTTAATTTTCATGTTTTGCTAACTGTTTTAATTGTTTTGATTTTTGAATATGAAATTAAAATTTTAAATATTAAATTTTGAAAATTTAAATCTTAAATTTTAAATTTTAAATGAATTTTTTAAATTTTAAATTTTAAATTAGAATTTTTTTAAATTTCAAAGGTGGTTAGTAAGATTACATATTGCAGTTTGGCTGAGTAGCTTCGAAGTTCAATTTACATTGAGAAGAAGTGGGTCAGTTAGATAACAAAAACCTGACACCTGTGGACAACAACACTATTTTTGGCAGGAGTTATAACTATTTCATGGCCGCCACCGCCAATAATCAGATTTCTTTTTCTTAATTAGTGTCGCTTGTCCGTTTAAAATCTCATTTCGAACACATTATAGAATTTTGGTCGGCACCAGGAATCGAACCTTTGCCAATTATGCAATTCTTCCATTGTAAGTATATTAATTTTTTGCAGTTTAGAGTTTAAAATTTGAAATTTGAATCTCACTATTTATATGTTATCTTATTCTGGTCACTTTATTTCTATCGGACCGTATATATAGCCAAATACACGTGAGGTTTGCGAATGTGACACATTACACGTGTTTTTTAGTGACGTGTTGAACTCTCAAAAGACCCATCGTTGGCCGCGTTTTTTTATTTGAAATATGGTGCTTCTGATTTCTGAACTGTCAGATAAATGAAATAAAAACAAAAACATATTTATAGGTAACAGAAGTATTTGCAAATACAAAAACACATATTAAACTAAATCATAAGAAGTAGAAGAAAAGATGGTAATAACAAATCGAAAAAGTTGAATTTTATAACATAATTCAGGTTATAATTCATGGCGAATTTGCATTCTACAAAATTTGCAGCTATACAAAAATGAACACAAGAGCAAATGGGGGTTGTTTGTAGAATAGGAAGATATGTTTTGCAAATATATATCATACTTGAAAAGCCGTACTCAATTTGTAAATTTTAAGCACATCTGGAGTTCCTCAAGGGAGTCACATTGGACCACTTTTATTTATTCTTTTTATAAATGACATCTGCATGGATATTTTATATTGCAAAATTGTTATGTTTGCTGATGACTTTAAACTTTTTATATTTATATGAACCCGACAGGACATTTTTGCTTACAATTTGAAATCGATAGAGTTGTTGAATGGTGCTAATCAAACGGCATGCAACTGAACAACAAAAAGTGTAAGGTTATGACTCATTCTCGGAGCGGGTAACCATAAGATACTTGAAAGAGTGGAGAACTTCAATGACTTAAGAGTTCTTTTTGACACAAAATTATAATTCAATCCTCATATTGATGTTATAACGAGCAAAGCAAGGAGTCGTCTTGGTTTCATCATGAGTTTGTCAAAAGAATTTAATGAGCCTCATATTACGAAGATTTTGTATTGTGCACTTGTTCGTCCTATTTTGGAATATTGCAGTTGTGTTAGATATGAAATTGCCATTAATAAAATTGAAAGCGTTCAAAAACAATTTATGCTATTTGCTCTACGTCATCTATCTTTGGATCCCCGCCAACATCTTCCCCCTTACGAAAACACTTTAAAGCTTTTCGTCACTCAAGAAAAGGAGAGTCATTAATAATGTGCTATTTATTTTTCAACTTCTATCTGCTGGACAAATCTATTCAACTGTAATTTAAAGTATTTTGAACATCAATACTCGTACAAGGACAACTTGCAACCCAGGATTTTTTTATACAGGTTCTTCCAGAGCCAAAAATATTTGCAGATTTGGCCCTGAAATTCTTTCAAAAGATTAAGTGTCAAAAATGAATTGCTTGCTGATGACAGCTGGTTTGGACTACATATTCCGCAAATTAATGTTAAAATTGTTTTTGTACATATATCTGTCAAACTAGAAAGTTTCGAAAATATATTTTTCTAATGACAGCAGTACTGAATATTGTGCAATATCAGAATTTAATTTGTAAGAAACTGTGAAAATAGTAAGTGTCACATACTATAACTTGCTGATGACAATCCGCACTGAATGGTAAGCTAATTTCAGAACTAAATTCAAGCGAATTTGTTCAACTACAAAGTGACAAAGCGCAAAACTGAGCAAAACCTACAAACAAAAATGTCAGGTTTGACAAGATTGTTTTATTTTTTTTTTTCAATGAAAGAAAAGCACTTTTTGGATGGAGATTGCATACGATCTATCCTTCTATGGATAAATTTTCAAAAACCCTTTTTTTAAAAACTTGCGATAATTTGTTTAGAGGTTTCGGTATGTTTGAACATAAAACTCAAACTTTAAAAGCTACTACAACTTTACGAACATATCCCCATCGAGATACAAGAAATTATAGTTCGTACCAACAACACAAAAAAATTTTGTTCGATACTCGAATGAAAGTCGAAAATCTATCGGCAGTTAGATTTGACTTCTCCTTTTATCGGCAGCAATGAAGAAGAAATACAGGAATGGGTGTTGTGCACACGTTTTTAGAGTACATGCATGGGGCGGCACCAACATTTTTGCATATACATTGAAAACTCGAATGCTAAATGTCATTTTGTCAGGGCGAGAGCAGCAGGAGGAAGCGAATTACTCATATCGCACTCATATCGCTGTTGTCAAATGCCTATAAATGTCATACTAAAATAAAATGGCCGCATTCTTTTAGCAGAACACCTGTACTTGTATTTCTTTGTCATTTATCGGCATCGGCAGTGATCCGCAGTGAGATTTTTGTATGGAATATCCTATTTCACTACGGATAGATTTTCCAAAAAATATGGGTATTTATATCAGTTGCGTTTGATTTTAGAATCTCCACATCCATTCGCGATTTTAAAATATTGCTATTCGATTTATTCTACGTACAAAGCCAAAACATTTTTCAAATTTAATACACTTAACGAACATGTATGCTCCAAAGCATATGGAGACGATTGGTAAGTTTCCCTTTCAAAATATCCTTTACTTAAAGTTAAATAACTCTTCACATTAAATTGATGCTACCTATAATATATTGATTGAATTTTTCATTAAATGAGCAATTGATTTTAAAGCACAATTTGAAACAATTAAGGTAAATATTTTCACCTAAAGGTAAACAAACAAAAAGTGAAAGTGATAAAACTCAACCTATAAACCAACAAAAAAATCTAAGAACAAAAGAACTTCTCTGCTCTTTTCATTAAATTAACTTTTTACTCATCCAATTCTTCGAATTTCATACACGCACACACATAATTTTCTTATCCTTTTCGACCCTTTATATCCTTTTGTCATTTACATACAACTTTACACAAAGATACACCTCATTTATTTTAATTTCAATTAAAACAACTAACAATGCGCCCATAAGCTCTTTATCCATCGAATGTAATGTTGCTCATCATTTTCGATGAAACGACCACCAACACATTGTCACATAATGACCGCAGCATCTTTTCTGTCAATTTGAGTGTGTGTAAGTATTTGCTTTCTCTAATGGAAACAATCCTTTCGCCCTTATAGTGGTGTAGCCTTTTAGAAAGGAAATCTTTGCCTGCCTAGCAAACTTAACTCTCGAGTTCTGCTCTGATGAGTGTGTTCTATAAAATTGAAACTAATTATATTACACATCGTTTTTGTGACCATCCTGAAGATAGTTTTCACATTGGGCAAAACACCAAAGAAACGAAGTTTAGAATGACAATATTGATGGTGTGGTGGAGCCGCTTGCTTAGTCACATATGAGAAAATGACAGGGCCGTATTTATACCACAAGTTTTAACTAAGAATATTATTAGAGTTAACATTATATTTTTTATTTTTGGGAAAATACCTGCATTTTAAATTGAAATTTAAATATAAGCCTGAGCGTTTTGGAAATTCACCATCCAAAACTTTAAAGCATTTATTTCAATAAGAAGTACGTTTGTTGTGTAAAATGGACATGGTGGATTGATTGCCTATTCACCACTTGAAAAAAACTGAACTAACCTACTCTGTATGCCCAACGAGCCACATATGGTATATTAAAACCTAGCGAATGTTTACGTATATATACGAGGAGCCATATTTGGACGTTGCGAGAAACGTGTTGCATTTTGGCTCTTACATGCATTGTTTAATATCAAGCACTTGAATATTATTAACCAACATCGAATGTCGTTGTAAAAAAATTAATAGCTTTTTAAACTACTTAGGGCCACTTGCACGAAAACAAAGGATACATTTATAAAATCGCAGTTAGCTATCCAGGATTAAAAAGATAAATGTTTTTTTTTATAAAAACAGGAACGAAACAGAAAACCTCCACAAAACAACAACAACATTTGCTACACACATTAATGCGAACCTCACTCATAGCAACTTCTTGTCAAATTCTATTTGAGGGATGTTAAAAGTTATCCACAGAAAAATGAGTGGATAAATATTTAAGATTTTGCAACGAGTTTATATTTTTATCGATGGCTAGTGACTATGCGTGGATAAATCAGTGGTTACTAATGTCAAAAAAGTTTTGTGCAAGTGGGCTTTAGTCGCAATCGAAAGTAAAACAGTTTTCGTTCAATACTTTTTCTGCAAACATTTTTAACAAGAGCTACTGAACTCAACTGCAGCATTTCGCTGTTGAAAACAAAATTCTGTGAGACCACAATAATGATTTGTTTAATCAGTTTGAATGGTTGCCTTACCGTGGCAGTTGCGCAGTCTTTGGAGTCGACTCTAGAAAACCTAAAGCCATATATGGCTCCTTATGCAGTAGAGGAATTTAATTTGTATTAATTTTTCGTTTAAATAATAAAATTATTTGGAACGTTATTTTAACTTAAAAGGTTATTTTAACATATTTATTGCCAAAAAAAAGCAATAAAAATAACATAAAAAACATATTTTGGCATGTAAAATTGGCTAGAAAGATAAGTGTTTCGCCCACAGCAAATCATTCCTGCTTCATAAACAATGGCCAACAGCCGCATAAAAAAAAAACAAGTAATGTCCGACGACACAGTCGAAGAAATAAGAGCGCCCAACTAACATACTCTTGAGAGTTTCATTCTTCAAATCTGGAAAAATCACTCACAAGACAAGACTCGTGTGGGAAGTATTGTAAAATAACCATTACATATTAATATAGCCGTGTTTTTTGCAAATCCATAGACTTGTGTGAAAAAACGACATCAGTTTACACGTAAATATAACAACAACAACATAAGTTCATGTGGACTTAGCTAATTACAGACCCAGAGCACAGGTCATCAAATCGTACTTTTCCGTCTCCTCCCGTAGAAAACAAAGTTTACACGCGCATTTATTTTTAACAGCTAAATTGTAAGAATGTGTTGTTAAGCCAAAAACTAGACTGTCTCATATTTGAAATGCACGGGCACGCATACAGAGTTAAAACTTTGCAGTTTTGAAAGTTTGTATAGGCAAATGTGGGTGGACCCCGATCCTTCTATTTATTTATTATTCTATGCCCCAGACTTACCTAAGTCCCAATAAAAAATGTATTATCGACACAACTACATATGGGAACGTTAATTTTCGTCGGTAATGGTGTGGGCTAATTCCCAATATGATTTTTTTCGACAACTCTATATGTACATACATAAATGCATTTCGAAAAAAAACGAATAAAAAAAACCGATATAAATAATCTCACCTATAGTCCAACTCTTTAATTTTTTTTTTTAAGATTCCAATAAGATATATATTCTTAAGCCACTTCAAATAAGAGGCTTACTAGAATTCTTTTGACATTTGTTCAAAATTTCTCTCTATGAGTAAATTACTTGCTAGAGTAATTTTGACTTGTGAAGAATTGAATTCTTCTTGAATTCGTTTACTAGAGTAAAAGCACAAAAATGTCTAAACCACGCAAAACAAGTTAAAATTGAAGTGATGTTAGATGGGATTACAATAGGAAATTTCATAAAACTAAAAATCCCGAAAAATCCTACTCATCAAATAATTAATGTTCTTAATAACAAATAACATGAATAACTATATTGTCGTTTTTGGTATTAGCTTAAAGGGGTTTCTTTATAAATAATTCCACTTTAATTTAAATGTTGTAGTTATGTAGTTAATGATACGAAAATATAATGAGAACGGGGGTTTTTTTTGGGCAACTTGTTTTGTTGTATTAATTTATAATTCAATAATTAAATTATTTTTTTTTTGCTTTCGAGGCGATTCATGAAAATCTCTATGGTTAAAATACCAACCATTTTTAACATCCGTTTACTTATAAAACCACTGTTAAGGTATTTAGCTAATTACTGTGGGAAAAATTGATGATAATAAGAAGAATACCTTTCTTAGAATCAAGAACAAATTTAAAATCCTTTATCCCACTTTAACAATTACATAGGTGGATCTTATATTGTTGTAAGCTCAGCCTTAAATGAATGTAAAGTACCCTGTCTATAATAGAAATTTAACTCAGAAACTAAGAGATTATTCGTGGTACTTTTGATTATATTTTTGGGGATAATTGAGTGGGTTTTTTGTTTTGGGAATTTCCCATTTACAAAATTGTCTAACAACACTGTTTTGTATTAAAAGATTTCACGCGCAATTCAGTTTAACAATTTCAACTCTTATTAAAGAATTTTAACTCTTATAAAAAGTCTTTTGTTTTTAAAAAGGCATTCACTTCAAGATAACGTTTTTTGGTATGTCAAAACGACTCTAGAAAATGTCTTTTATGAAGAGCTCTAGTGTTAGGCAACACGGCCATCAAATCATGCTTTCTTTCATTTTTTAGGGTTACCAAA
The DNA here is from genome assembly GCA_951217065.1 of Baccha elongata. Lineage (NCBI taxonomy): Eukaryota > Metazoa > Arthropoda > Insecta > Diptera > Syrphidae > Baccha > Baccha elongata. The sequence continues at coordinate 37,166,424 of OX578272.1, forward strand.
AACCGAGAAAATTATTTATATTCGTAAAAAAATTTTACAGCAAAATATATTTATAATGTGTACCTACCACGTAGGTATGTTACTTTTTTCTTCACTGGTACATGAACTTGAATAAAGACAGAATAAATACAATTTTGTGAAAAAAATATATTAACAAAAGAACAACTTGCGACGAAAGTTACAAAACAGGGCTAAAAAAAACATCTGAAAAATCCTTAATCATCCAATATTTTTGTTTTCTTTTGTTTTTGTTTTATCTGTCAAGCCTAAAAGTGTGGATCTCTACTAGGAAGTCAATAACCACAACTCTCTGTTCGTCCGCTTTAATATTTTTCACCCATTATTTGATTTACAAGAAAAATATATAAGTCTGTATAATATACACTCACCACTTCATTCAACATTAACGTCAAATTTTATGACAGGGTTTTGAACCACGCGAAAAATCAAGATTGCCATGACCGGATCATGGATTGGATTTTGGATTTTTGGTTAAATAAACTGTTGCTTGTGTTTGTACCAGAAAATAACTTTTGAAAAAGATGAATAAGTTTCATTAAAAAAAAAATAAAGCAATAAGTGTTCCAAAAAATGGTAACCCTATTTGGATTAAAAAACATTTATAAAATAGTTAAACTTTCAGCTTTCCAAAGGGCGCTTCATTTTCGTAGAGGCAAAACGGTATCTTAGCAGATAATATTTCAACCGCAATGAGAATTCGGTTCACATAATGTGAAAAAAATATGATCATATAATATTAAATATAATACCCACCTATTAAGATTTTTATCAATCATATATTTGATATGTCAAAAAAAACTCTATGAAGAATACTCTTTTAAGAATACTCTAATACAATCTTGTTATATATGTATTTCTCAAAAAATATATCTGTCTTTCTCAACAATAATAAAAAATGTTAAAGATAGACAAAGAAGCATTTTGCTACTGTTTTTTTTTCTCACTTCTCTCTTTTGAGAGACTCTTAAAGTGAGAAACGCTTTCTCATAGCAAGAACTCGAAAGGTCTTATGAGAATTTTTAAAGAGTAATATAAAACTGACTTTTACTCTTGCTGCTAGATCGAAAGTTTTCTTGTGAGAAATGTATTCTCGCTGAGAGAATAATAATGCTGATATGAGATGAAACTAATTCTTGGCAATTGGGCCATTTAAGACTCAAAAGACTCTTTAAAGATTTTTATAGAATGCTATAAAAATGTTTTTTTTAGAATATGAGGTCTTTGGATTAACTCTTTCAAGATTCTTGAAGATTCTTAAGAGAGGAAAATTGTTACTTGGGCGTGGTAAAAATTTCCAAAAAGAAAACGCGATTGGAACAGGACGGGGTAGCCAATGAGTTCTGGATAAAGATGGGAGACATCGGGCTCATCTCCAAACTTAATAGCCGCAGCGGCCAAGGAAGGATGATTCGTAGATCTGAGATAGTTACCATGAAGATTGTTCAGCGGGTATTCGATTGCCGGTTTCGCAAAATAATAAGGTTTTCTGATGACCAGTGTGATTTGGTTTCGCGTAAATCAACCCGAAAATCAATGTGCGGATGATCATTGATAATATGTCCAAGCACGTAAAACTTAAATCAAAATATGTCATGCAGGAGTCACCGCAAACCTCCCAATCAAAGTTGATGAACACCAAGAAAGCATCTTGGACTCCTTCGCTCATTATAAAAGTCCTTGATTTACTACTTGAAGAAGGCGACAAACTAATAGTGAAACAGTTATTTTTTGACGATGATGGAGCCATCTCAAGTGAAGATCCTTCACTTCATCCTTTTAATGATTCCTTAAAACACAGAATATTCATGCTGCCCTTTTTCTGATCTACTGATACTGAATGACTCATCTAATTGTGGAAAATTAAAATACCTTAGATCTATAATCATGAATCATTATCAATACCGAAGCATATTGTGATGAGAACAATGACAACCATCGCGTATAAGCGTAGTTTGAATGAAGAGGAGTGAAAATTCTTAAATCATCTGAGACCAGAAAATGTCCTTTAAACTAAAAGGCAGCAGGAAACAAATTTGATTGAATTAAAAGTAAGAGGATCAGAAAAAACTTTAACGTACAAAATTTTAACGTGCCCGTGTACAATGTAGCAAAGTGGAGGCAGGCGGAAGAACTTCTGGGAACAATAGCGAAATTATCGCTCAATCGGCTCAATGCATGGTAAACCCGCAGAACTCCAAAAGGAGATCTGTAGTCAAGTTGTGAAGTGAAAAACTTATGATCGCATTCGAGATCATACCACTGTTGGAAAAGAAGAAGAAGCTGTCTTCAGACATGAACAATACAAGAAGTTGAAGATTCTAGACGAAAAAGAAGAAGAATGATATCGTCTTCTCTTGGATTTGCAAGTTTGGGTGAAACCAATAGCGTGATATGGGTCTTAATTTCTTGGTAATCTTGGTATATTAGGAGATTTTCTTTAAAGAATCTTTATGTCTGACAAATCGTACGAGTAGGAGCATTTCTTTGTTGTCGCTCAATTTCCAAACCACCCAAACTGTTCAGCTTCAATAAAATATTTTTTTCACAGAGCTGATGATTTGATGCGTTGATGTATCATGCCAAGACCCAATACTAAAGATGGGGCTCTGTGTCTTAACTTGGCCGAAACATGCAAAAATATACATCAATCTGAAAACGACTTGTAAGGAGTTCGTATTGACGAGAGAATGAGCCATAAGAACATTACCGAGTTTTTCTTCTATTGTCTCGTTTCTGGAATGTCCCAAAAACTAAGATTTTTCCGAAAATCTTAAAACCCTTACGAGTGTGTGAAACACTTTGACGAAAACTCGTACACGTTTTATTTTTCCGGAATAAATACCAATTTTTTTTTTTGTAATGTAAGTTGATGTTAGGTACCGTTTTTCATTCGTTTAAGCCCACAAAACTGACTCGATACGAGGTTGCCTGTAATCAGTAAAAATGTTAACTAATCTTAAAATTTTGAGGCCTTGATGGATTTCATTTTAGAACAGCCCTGTCAACCGAAGACTTTGATGACAATGATAATGCTGATGATGATGACAAAGCAAACAATGACAATGATCATTCTTGTGCCGCGCCTGGTCGACTGGCTGGATGGCATGGCTGGCCAGCACTAACACCACCCAAAACCAAGTTCTATTCTATAAAATTCAATAAACGACAAAGATAGCTTTAATAAAACATCATCATCAAATTTAATGAAGTAAGTTTTCCAGGACCCCAAGGCGGTGAAGTGACGGTTTGACAGCGTGGCACGACATGAGGAGCTGCTGACACTCTCCATGGGTAAATAATTCAACACTTCCTGTTGCCAGTGTCTTAGAGTGCAGAGAGACTATACTCTTCTATGATAAGTTGATATCCCGTATCCTATCATATAGCTCGACCCGGTAATAGCTCTTCCCCTTTTTCCCAACAACAAACACACACACATGAGAATGTATAAACACAGATACTAGAATGAATTTTGTTAATTTCGTACGTTTTGTTTGTATAGTCATTAATTAAAGCCAACGTCAATATTTGGGAGACTTGCTAAAGACGACGACGTCGCCGACGACTACGAGGATGACGACGAACGCACGGTGATGACGAAGACTTTATAGGAAGACATGTATGGACAAGGATTGCAAAGGGATGTATAATGCAGGATTGTGTATAGGTACATATTTGGCTCTGCCGCCATATGACGGGTGTGTAGCTGTTTATGAAAAGAAATTATTGGATCTGGGTGGTGTTTTGAGTGACAAAGCGTTATCTCTTTTATTTGTTCTTTTCGATCCTTGTTCTTATAAAAACGGTTCAATTTCACATGTCATTAAGGCGAAGGACAAGGAGATGGATAAGAAATTGCAAAGTGTGGTTGGGTTTAATTTCATTACACGTTCTTATGGAGTTGCGGGTGATGGAGCTTGATGCCGATGATGGGTATCTATGGAGCAAAGTTGATTAATGGTAAGGTGACACCTTAATTAACATAGAAAGATTTTTCTTTTATTTTTCAGAGAAATATATTTTTTTATTAAAAACGAAATCAACATTAAACTTTTTAAACTTCGTAAGTTTCTCAACACAAAGTTTTATGTTTTTATGTGGTAATGATTTTTTATCTTTTTCATCAGAAAAAGATCTTAAGAAAAGCATAGATAGAAAAGCTAACGCAGTAGTTTTTCATGCGTGGATAAATATTTTTAAGAATAATGTAGGAAACACTATCCGGTCCAGAGAATTTGATGTTTGTCAAGGTAGCATTACCACTTTTAAATTTCAAAAATTAAACTATTGGAATAATTATTGTGAATTTTTCGTAACTTCGTCATGCAACTAAAAAATTCGTCGTGCGACTATTTTAGAAATTAAAAAGAATAACGGAAATAATTGTCGCTTTTTTGGCGTAAATAAGTCATGCAACTAAAAAAACTGTCACCCATTTTTTTCAATAACCCCAAAAAACTAATTTTTCAGTCAAGTAAGGCTTTTGCCACCCCAGAGAATGGATCATCGAATAGAATTTAAAAAAGGATAATGCAAATAATTTCAGTTTTTTGTCGTAAATTTGTCGTGCAACTAAAAAATTGTCGCGCTATTTTTTTTTTAATATCCCTGATAGTGATAACTTGAGTGTCAACTTAGCATTACCAGGAGTATTTAAAAAAAATAGCCCGAAAATTTGTCGTGCAACTAAAAAATTGTCGGCCTTTTTTTTTTGTTTTTTTAATATCCCTGGTGGTGATAAGTTGAGTGTCAAATTAGCATTACCATAAGAATTAAAAAAAAAATAGCAATTTTTTAGTTGCACGACAAATTTACGACAAAAACTGAAATTAAAAATTGCGAGACAAATTTTTCAGTTGCATAACTCCTATTTACGACAAAAAATTATTTCCGCTCTCCTTTTCAATTGTCCATTATATATTTAATTCTTTTTCTGGGGTGAGCATCTGCCACCCCAGTCAAACTAGCATTATACCAGGGGTTATTTTCTAAAAAAGTCACGCGACAAATTTATTAGTTGCAAGAAAAATTAACGACAAATTCACTACAACTAATCCAAAAGTTAAACTTTTGAAATTTGAAAGTAGTAATGCTAACTTGACAGACATGCGGAATTGTGTATGTCGAGGTCTTTAAGTAATCCTGCAACTGTAAAAGTACGATAGATAAACTTCGTTTTTAATGTCTAACTTTAATCAAAGATCTTTTCAAAAATTAAATTCGCAGTGAGTTGTCTCACTAAATTTTACATAGCAGTCGGTAATCATCGACACTTTTTATCAATCCTACAAAATAATTGGTTGAAATAATGACAGATTTAAATAAATTGACAAAAACAACGATAACGTTTAAGTTGTAACACCGGCAACGGATATGTTATAAAAATTAATAGTTTTTTTTTTTAATAAATATTGTTTGAATTATTAAACTAAAGTTCATTGTTCTAATAAACTATTTCAACAAAAAATATATTCAAAATACCGGACACAAAAACATTAAACAATAACATGCACGTTCAAGCATTAGCAAACAACAAAACTATACTTTTCCTTTATCCTAAGACACTACTTTTTCATTAGGACAATACCAACAAAAGACATCCTTCAATCAGAAATGCATTCTGAAATAACCAATCTAAGTTCTTGTCCCACTTTTTCACTTCATCATTGACGACAAACAAAAGGAACTTTTTTCTCAGTTAAATCGAATTCTTTCTTTTCACGGAAATGACGACGACGATGTATTAATATCTTCATAAGTAGATGTGTATAGGAGGTACGAAGAAAAGATAAAGAAAAAAAAAATAAGACACATTCAAGAAATTACACAATAAGTTCCCATATACGTGGACTTATAGCAATAGCATACCACAACAATAGGCACCCACGATCATAACCTAGAAAAATATTTATAAAAAACAAGAAAATATATTAAAAGCATAGCTGAGAATGTGGTGCCAAATAAAAATAGGGCGGGCGGCTGGCAGCGTAAAGCAATGCCACATCATCACATCAGTGCCATCATGTCCTTGTATTTTCTTCGCTCCTTTCTTAAGCTACTTTCATTGTGCATTTTATTGTTATTGTTTTTACCATATAGTGTACAAAAAAAAAAGGTGAATGTACTTTTTAAAAAAGGCTGGCAAGGATGAGAGAGGCTGTCCCTTTATGGCTTCCGTCCTAGTCATTTTGAAATCATTTGGGCGCCCTGCGGTTGATAGAGGCAACAACAAAACAATAATAAAAGAAAAAAAAAACAACACAGATCTTATCTTGCATTTTAAGTTGGAAGAAATCAGCTTACAGTGAAATGGTGGAGAGGGATTCTTTTATGGTTATTTTGCCACGCATAGTGAATCAGCTTTCTCTTGGATGTGGGAGGGAACACTAAAGGTAGCTAGGTGCTTTTGTTCTTTAAACAAAACTCTATTCAAATATCCTTTATTGTAAGCTTTGTATACTTGCTCTTCCTACTGCCACAGAGACTGTGTTGCAACTTGATGCTTCTTCTGATGATGATGCTGCCCACTTTTCACGGTGTGTCAGTGACAGAAACTTAGGAAAGTTCAACACTAGAGGTTGTAAAGACATGATGAAATGTTTTAAGAACTGATATTAAAAGAATTGCAAATGAAATAACATTACTTCTTATTAGGAAATAATTTTGCCTCATAATAGATGTATTTAAAAAGCAATCAATACCATTATTATATTTTTTTTTATAACCTTATTTATTGTAACCTTTTTATTATAACATTAAGATATATATTGTTATTGTGTCTTAATTTTAAAATATTTTCTAACAAAGCAAGCAGAATATTTTTTGAGTTGGTGGTGCAATATTGTTCGAGGAGATTGGGGATTTCTAAACCAAAGTTCTTCTCTGCACTTCTTCTTCTTCTTCTTTTTCTTCTTCTTCTTCTTTTCTTCTTCTTCTTCTTTTTTCTTCTTATTCTTCTTATTCTTCTTCTTCTTCCTTTTTTTTTCTTCTTCTTCTTCTTCTTCTTCTTCTTCTTCTTCTTCTTCTTCTTCTTCTGCTTCTTCTGCTTCTTCTTCTTCTTCTTCTTCTTCTTCTTCTTCTTCTTCTTCTTCTTCTTCTTCTTCTTCTGCTTCTTCTTCTTCTTCTTCTTCTTCTTCTTCTTCTTCTTCTTCTTCTTCTTCTTCTTCTTCTTCTTCTTCTTCTTCTTCTTCTTCTTCTTCTTCTTCTACTTCTTCTTCTTCTTCTTCTTCTTCTTCTTCTTCTTCTACTTCTTCTTCTCCTTCTTCTTCTAACTGCGGCTAACAGCGGAATCTGCGGTGCTTTCTGCTTAACGTGTCTAAGTACATTTCTCACATATTCACGCTAAAAAAATCACATTTTGCCCTTTTTATGCTCAAGTACATCCTGCAATTGGCGCCCAACGTGAGTCAGAAAGCATATCACAGAGAATAGGAAATACTATATAAGATCAAAGAAGGATCAAAATTATAAGAGCAACAGTTATTCGTTAAATAGCTTCGTAGAGATAAAATAAAGATGATGTCACTCATTTTAATCTTTTCTTCTGTTAGAATGCTACAAAACAACAAAATGCTTGTAGGTCTGGAAAAAAAATCCGTGATCCACTACAGAGTTTTCTAAAAAAATCCGAAAGAGTTTGGAAGTCCTTTTTTATCGATAAAACATTTGGTCTAAAATTTTTACAATACAAATACTTATCCCCTGGTGCTAGAATAGTACAAGGAAGTAAAAACTTAGAAAAAAAAAAAAAAAAGTAAAAGGTAATGTGTAGATAGAATAAATCCTTTCTTAGAAGCTTTCTAGGTTATTGGAGAGGTGTAGAGAGCATATTTGCCCGACAATCTTAGGGGGCATACCGCACCACACCATCGACTCGACTGTATCCTTGCTGCACCTCGCTCAATTAACTTTTATCGATACACAGCTACGATGTCTACGACGACAACGTTGACGATGAGTACAAAAGGTTCCTTAATAAGGTTTTTTTTTGTTATAAAGGATTTACAAGTATCTATATATATACTATCTCAAGGAACTGTTGCTTTCCATATAGTTAGTTTTACGTTACAAACGATAATACCCTTTGTATAATGCCTCTCGCGCCACTACACCTCATACTAATCGTCATCTCAAAGAGTTAGTTTCCAAAGTTATCTTTTCTTATGAATAAAAGTCGAAGGACTTCAGTTCTTTGAACGGAAAACAAGCCGCCCCCAAACCAAGTTCAAGCAAAAATTTAAATATCGTATGGTTAATTTGATTTAGTATATATACACAAATACGACTTGACATAAGAAAAGCAATAAAACAAATTAAATACCGATTAAGTTTTATCTCTTACTCTTTATAGGTGTCGCTAGGACTTCTTTCGGGCTATAACATTGCAAGTGACAATTATTATTATCCTTTCGTAAGGGATTTGTCGATTAGAATTCATCCAATGAATAAAATATGCAAATCGAATGTCTTTCCACTATAAATATATATACTTCTGTTCTATATAGGTTTTGTGAGCTTTGTAATTCCTCGTCGAGTGGATTTGTTGTGCGATGTCGTTTGCTTTTATACTATGGTGTCTTCTACTAAATGAAGAAATATACGACAGAGGGTATTACTTCCGGTGGAAGTAATCCATGTGGCTTTATGGTGAAGTCTGACTTAATTGATGTTATATAGCTTGTAGAAATTTGTGTACACTATACGACTGACAATCTCAGATGATTTGCATTTCTTGTTGTAGCTATGTGATCTGAGAGTTTTTGTTTTAACATGTTTTATGAATATTTTCAGCATTGAAGTTAAAAGTTGTTAGTTTTAAAAAGCTATTCATTTAGAGTTGCATACCAATACGTATGCAGTATGTACCTATGCTTTAATAGTATCACATTTATCGATTGGAGCGCCCTCTCATATAAGAGGCGCTCCAATCGGTCAATTTTTAAACTGGATGTTCATTTCGAAGAGAAATCACTAAAAGCTTAAAGTAATTTTAATTGATTTCTAAAGGGGAACTAACTTAAAATAAAATGCACGACTCATTCGCACGAACCTGCTCTTGTAGCCAACTATGGGATTACGAAAAGTTCAATATATTTAATTATGTGGAAAGGCAAAAGATATTGCAAAATGGCCTAAACGAGAGATCAAGTTGTATGGAAGCTATCATAAAACCTTTGATTAGCTAAAAACTTTAAATGCTGTTTTGTGTCAATTGTTTAATTTAAGTGCAACACCAAATTTAAATCAAATCGCGTAACCCGTTATTAATTTATAGCCAAATTTGTAAAAACCGTTATCAGCAAATCTCCGTTATGTGAATTTTTAGCCAAAAACCTTTTCACAAATTTTTATCAAAATCGTTAGAGCCGGTTTTGAGAAAATTTGGAAAATCTAAATTCGTTATATAGCAGGTACCCATTATAGGTTAAAACAAACATTCGAATTTGTCCTCTAGGGAATCGACAAAAATGCTACACACGAAGTTTGGAGAAAATCTGTTCAACCGTTCAGGCTGTAGCTCGGTGAACAGACAACCGCACATACGCACATACGCACATACGCACATACGCACATACGCACATACGCACATACGCACATACGCACATCCGCAAATACAGACCGACGGACGCCGTGACGAAACCTACTTTTTTTAGGCTTCTCTATCATTGAATGTCAGATTTGATTAAAACCTCGAATTTTTATTTTCACGAAACCAATACTTTCCCTATTGAGGAAGTAAAATCATATTGAAACAAGAAAAAAAAATCTGAATTTTGAAAATTTAGAAAAAACGCTAAATCTCGAAGGGAAATCACATAGGAGATATGTAGATATTCTGAAAAATTTTGATTTTTGAGTTTTAGAAAAAGCGCTATATCTCGAGAAGAAATCGCTTTTAGTCAAAAATATCGATATTTAGGTTGCATTTTGGAAATTTAGAAAAAATAACGCTTTATCGCGAAGGAAATCACTTTTAGCTAAAAGTACTTAACTATTTTATAACGAATTAAAGGGGAACCAACTTTAAAAATCATATTGAAAAAAAACTTATGAAAATATTAGAATTTTAGAGGTTAGAAAAAGCGCTATATCTTGAAAGGAAATCACTTTTAGTCAAAAATAACGATATTTATGTTGCATTTTGGAAATTTAGAAAAAAACTCTTTATAGCTAACTATTTTATTTTTTTTTTCTAAAGGGGAACCAACTTCAAAACATATTGAAAAGGAAAAAAAAATTCTGAAAATATTCGATTTCGAAAAGTCACAAAAATAACGATTTTGGAAATTAAAAAAAAAAACGATGGATCTCGAAGCGAAATCACTTTAACCTTAAAGAAACCATTTTTCTGGGGGTTTTAAGGAGGAACCAAAATATGCTTTTAAAGGCCTCTTTCGTTTTCTAAATAAGAACACATTAACACCTTAAGCCAAAAGTTTCCATTCCTGAAGCTACGAAGCTTATAACTTAGCTATTTCATTTGATAGACCTTAGTCTTTATAGCCAAATCGTTCACTCCATACTGGTATATAGATTGAATTGTCTAATTGCGAAACTTGATCACTGGTCTGATTTGAAAAATTGTCAAGTTTGTTCCCTTGTGTAATATGCATTCTCTAAACATGTAATAAGATCTCCTAAAAATTTCATTCAAATCGATCCAGCCGAAAAAAAGAAGTTCGCACACAAACATAACTTGGATTGTTTTTTATACTTATAGATTTACAACAAAAATTTCATTCAACAGTAACATTATTTTATTTGTTTTTTGGGTTAAGTCCTTAGGTAACTTGGCACAAGAACAATTTGTGTGATCCAGTCTCGTGCCATTTATTTCTTAAAAAACTACATGAAGTTGCGTCTTCAAGACATTGGTACTGGTTCATGCTAAGTTTAGTTAGTATCGAAGTTTAGTATAGGATCTTTTTTCTAGCATTAAATTGTTTAATTCTCGTTATTGGCAATAATTGCTAAAAGTGTTTCATAATTCCCAATAATAATAATAATAATAATAAACTCCCACGTTGGAAACAACTAAATTAAAAGTCTTTCATTCTTGGATCATTCAAAAAAGTAAATCTAACTAAGTCATCAAGTCTATAATCTTGATTTTAGTTTAACTTTTTCTGTGTAAAGATAATAAGATGTATTTCCTTACTGTCAGTTGCATTAATACCTACCTATACACAGAAAAATATCACCATTATTATTATGAAATTCAAAGAACCCCAAAGTTCAAGATACAACATAGTATATAAGCTTCTACATCGAAGTCAGTGTTATTTCGGCACCTAAACCATATTATTCATTAAATTGATGTAGTTAATTATAAACATTTCATTTGAAAAGGTACTTGTTTGCCTTTTGCACAACATTCAAAAACCACACAGTAAATATTGCAATGAAATATCATTTGGCCTTCAGGAGAAACTTTTCAATTTTCCTTTACAGGCGAATTCATGCATACAATTATTTAGGGCTACTTCTGTCTATGTCAACATGATGGATATATAAAATACCTTTTACAATAACGCCTTCTTATTTTCTAGCTAGCTTGTTGAAAAAAAGGGATACACATTAAGTGCATATATATACAGTGCGAATCAACTTCACTGACACTCTTGGTCAGGAACAAAAGACACACAATATAATATTTTGTTCGTTATCGTCGATATTGAGTTCAATATGCCGTATTTTTTTAGGCAAGTATTAAGTCTGAATATGGTATTCAAAGTCTTCCTGGTAGCTCAGTCACTGATTTGTCACTATACAATTTAACGAACTACGTAGATCATCCCACATTCGGGTAGTGCGGCTAAACAAATAATCTCTATACTGTACTGTGTACATCCGAGGTTATACTCTAGGATGATGAGCATAACTTGCACTGCAAGTATGACGGTTATATTATTTTGTTAGATGAATTTAACTGGCAATTTCTTTGGAACATTCTGTAAAAATACCGATCAAATGTAGAAAGGCAAGAAATATTACGACGATGCTCTATCATTGCAAAAGATATAGTCATGTGTAAATATTATCATATTATATCAATTACAAAATTGTTTTCCGAATTCATTGCTGGAAGATCAGATAGGAGCAACTTCTCACACAGCAGAATTGGGAACCTGGACACTTGATACCCATCCCCACTTCATCAATTCTTAAATATCTCCAAAAACAAAAGGTATTTTGAATCCCAAATGCAATGGTATATAAATCACTTATATAAAGAATTCATAGAATAGATATTAAATACATTTTTTGATGTTTTTTTTAAAGAATCCAAAGTAACCAAGTGTCCCCTATTGAGGGATACTTGATCTGGGTAGAGGGAAGACTTGGTTATGGGGGGATCAACTGTCCCCAATTGCATAGTTTTTTTTAATCGAGAAAATTTGTTTAAAGAGTTCCAAAAAATTACAAAATTTACAGCAGTGATCCAACCTGAAGGGACAGAGTGCTACCCTCTGTGCCTGTAGGTGCGCCTTTGATTATACGGTCTGCCAATTTTTGCGTGGAAAGATCATAAAGGGAGGAATATAATTCCCCATAGCATTTATAAAACACACCCTGCAGTTACCAAGTCCCCAAAATTATGTAGACTAAAGCATAAGTGAGGAATGTTTTGGGGCGAATGCGCCACCCTGCAGATTTGGGAAGATTGTTAGTTTGGGTGTATACAAAGTTTTTGATTTAAAAACTTTAATTAAAAAAGCTTGCATACATCCAGTGATTCTGACAGAAGTTTTGCCGGGGGTCAGCATGTCCATGGGGGGCACGCTTTTTATAAAAGGATTTGACAATGGAGAACTTCATCACAAAAAATGTTGAATGGCGTGAAGTTCTATAAATTAAGCTCTTAGATTAAAAGGACACCTTAAAATAACTCCACTTGAGTCGGTACTTGTTCGTTTTTAATAATTTAATTAACATTAACATTTAACACGAAACGAATAAACATTAAAATCAAAAATGAAAAATAAAAAATAAAAACAAACACGTAACTAACTTGAATGCATTTCGAAGCTCTTGCGCTTCATCTTCAGCAATCACGACTAAACGTTGAGTGCATATAATTGAAGTTCTGTTGATGAATTTGTATCATAGAACACAGCTATGATCAAAGGTCAATATTTTCCTTTTCGTATTTTTATATATTGCTGCGACACATAATGTTAATTAGGCAAGACTCAATATTGCCGTTGTCTAAGTTCAGTGCGTTTGGGTCTTTTTGTATGTAAAAAGATTCATAGGCATCCAATCTTCTATGATCATTAACTTGTCAAATTGTCTATATTTATATTTTCATGGCCATTATTTAGCACATGAGATGCAATTGCAGATTTTTGCGGTTGATTAAGGCGAATACACGAGATATGTTCTTTAAACCTTGTTTCAATACTCCTTTTTGTCTGTCCATAATATTTTAAATTGCAGTCACCACACTCGATTTCATAAATACCCGATTTACATAAGGGAGGTATCTTATCTTTTGTCGAACCTAGTATATTAACCATTTTCTGGTCGTTTTTATACACAATATCTAGTTGGTGATCACTGAAAACTTTTTTTAATTTGTTTGTTACTTGTGGTACAAACGTCAAAGCCACCCTTTTATTTTGATTTTTTTCTTTTTGTGAGAAAAAGGTCGACATATTATAATTATTCACTTTTCGAGTACGTTTATAAATTAATTTGTCTATCATTTGTTCACTAAAACCATTAATGACCGCAGTATTTTTTATGTATTCATACTCTTTTTTGAAATTAGTTATCTCGAGGGGTAGACGACACAATCTATGAACCATCGAATGGTATGCGGCTAGCTTATGCTGTATTGGACAAAACGAATCACTGGTGATAGTTCTCATCGTACTTGTTGGCTTATGAAATACACCTAATTCAATTTTATTATTCACATATTGAACTTCTAAAGTTTTATTTTTTATTTTTTTATTTTTTATTTATTTTTTATTTTTCATTTTTGATTTTAATGTTTATTCGTTTCGTGTTAAATGTTAATGTTAATTAAATTATTAAAAACGAACAAGTACCGACTCAAGTGGAGTTATTTTAAGGTGTCCTTTTAAATCTAAGAGCTTAATGGAGAACTTATTTAATTTTGAGGACTTATTTTTTTATAAGATTGCTTCGCCACTTTTTTGTGGATTTATTTAATTTTCTGATTTGGTGATTATAATGCAATAAAGCCCCAGTTCATAGAGCATTGTCTCATCTATAGTATTTCATTAAAATAATCGTACTTCATTGGGATCAAATATCAAATTCGATTATTTTTATGAACTGTGTTCCAATCTTATGAAAAAATCGATTATTTTATTGAAATAAATCTGCAAAGTATAACTTAAACTAGCAGGTTCTGTTGTATGAAACGTAAAAATGTATATCTTTATTGCATTTACTCACAAACCACAAATTAATATGCTTTTAAATAAACAATTTTTTCGGCAGAAAAAACTCTGCCTTCTTTTATCATCGGTAAAAACCACATCTCAAGTTCAAAACAAGAGGTAAAAAAGGTGTTGCCATTTCTGAATAAAAAAAAAAGAACTATGATCATGGAGATAATAGCGATCATGTTTCACCAGGTTCCCCTACTCATGTTTGGACGAATGTGCGTTGCTTTATAAGTGACAGCATCATTGGCAACAAATTGGTTGAACGGATCACTCATTATTTTATAAAATATTTAAAACCCTTATGCCCAGTTTCACAGTGAAGGTTTAAGCTCTATTTTCGGTTTAAACTTTCGTTTTTCAACTTTTCGATTTCACAGTTATCGTTTAATCCAGAGTGTAGTTAAACTCTTCGTTTAAGTTAAGCGACTTTGTTTCGTCGTTTAAAAGCCGCGCCGTTTCGTTTAAAGTTTTACAATACACAGACATCATCATTTTGATGTAAATTCTGGCACATGATATTTCAATAATTTTTTTTTTTATCACTATCCACTTCCATTTTTGTAAATTTTTAAGTTGAGATTTCATTTATTCGATTAAAAAAAAAACATAATTGGATCACAATTTCACAATAATTCACTATTTATTTTATTTTCACAATAATCAGCCTTATTAGGGAATTCGAGGAATGAGTTGCGGAGGGAGTCTTACTCACTTTCGGTAGATTTGCTATTAGCGAATCCGCAAGCCATACGCGGGAATAAATGTCGGTAACGTTGTTCGTAAAATTGGTATTACTGAAAACGAAATGCATCCGCACCACATAAAATTGGTGCGGATGAAAGTAATTTTTATGAAAAAAAATTCAAGAAGAAGCAGATAGTTAACAAATCTGAATTTTTTGAAACAAAAATAAAAATTTTTGGATCGCCGAAACGCATAAGCGGATTAAGATTGGTGGTTTAAATCAATAAAAATGGCTTATTTTGCGGTACAAAAATTATTTAAGTTAAAATAATTATTTTTTGTCCTATTATTTAGAGTTCCGGAAGTACAACTTTGGTGTCGTTTTTTGGCCAAACCGTAAAAATCTGTCCAAAAATATAGTCCCCATGACCAAGTTTGACATTTCCTCTATTCAACAGCATACTTACCTCGTAAATTGGTCCAGTGATTGCTGAAACACTGACGGATTAAGATTGGTCATTAAAATCATTAAAAAAATGTTTAATTTGCGAAATTAGATATTTTACGATACTAAAGTATCTTAGATTGCTTTTCTCGTGTGCACTTGAACGCGCTCAATGTCAACTTTTGACATCTACGATAATGCAGTTTCAAAAATGGAAAAGTAGTTCGCGGATCGATAATGCAGCTCATTCATCGGATTCAATAATAGAACTTTATGCGAATGCGGACCCACTGCGGATCCAACCTACTCACGGGGAGTGAAATTTTGCGGATTCAGGCAAAATTTCATGAATAATTTGACATATCAAAATAAATTTCATAACACAGAGCTTCGCCAACTGCGTTTAGCTATCTGGAGCTTAAGTTTTCAATGTGAAACCGAACGAAAAGTTTAAACTCTAATTAAGGTTTAGTTATACTACAGTTTAAACTCTCACTGCAAAACTGGGCATTAAACGAATAAAATAATAAAAAAAAAAATGGAACTAACCACGTGAGCCGCACTATTCTAGTATAATACCTTCATTCACTTAGTACCTATTTATCTTACTACAATTTTTGGAATGTATTTAGAAAGTTTTTGTCAAAAGTTAAACTTTGAATGCTTTTAATGTAAAATAATTAAAACATGTCTTTGTTGGTTCTTTGTGATGCCTGTGGCGATGATGGGCATACGTATAACGTGCATATAAGTTGTAATCATGAGCAACCCAGAACTGAAGGAAAGTTCAGATTTAATTAAAAAGTTTTTTTTTTTAAAGAAAACTCATACAATAAATACATAGGTCTGGCTGTGATATTCTTCCTTTAAGAAGTCACTGATGTACGAACACGTTTACATTTATTATTAAATATTTTAAGGCAATATGAGCAGAAATAAATGTTTCCATTTATAAATTTGTGTATGGAAAATTTGTTGGATTTAATAAATTCTGTTAAGGTTTATCCAAAGATTATCTTAAGTGAATTCATTGAAGTAGAATTTGTTGAAAATTCATAATATAAATGTCAAGAAATCAAATTTTCGAAGAAGCATTCTAAGATGATTGGATTGTTTCTCATGTGGTTAATGTTTAGTTAAGTTTTTGAAGTATATGGGTAGATAGGTACTTCCTTAATTTATCAGGTTAAATAAATAAGAATGATTTTCTTTAAATCATTATTTAAAAGAGTTCTATAACGAATGGGTTTATTTTAAGTTTGACGCCACTTTAATACTATTCTAACATTTATTTAGATATTTTTGGTGACCTTTTCAATGTTATACAAATAATATTGTGTTTAAGTAGGCTCCAGGTCAATAAAACTAGGTGTTAAATTGTTTGCAACGTTTCGAGCATGAATACGCTCTTCCTCAGGCAATTTAATTTAAGAAACTTAATTTCCACAAACAAAAATATGTTCGAGAGAACCACACATTGCACAATTGACTTTAAAATACATTTAATTATGAAAAAATTTCCTCATTGGGTCAGTGTTGAGAGGTGTAATCCAATAAGGAGATTTTTTCATAATTAAATGTATTTTAAAGTCAATTGTGCAATGTGTGGTTCTCCTGAACATATTTTTGTTTGTGGAAATTTAGTTTCTTAAATCAAATTGTCTGAGGAAAAGCGTATATATTTATGCTCGAAACGTTGCAAACCATTTAACACCTAGTTTTATTCACCTGGAGCCTGCTTAAACACAAAATTATATTATTTTAACATTGAAACTGTCATTCGGATGACTTTCGATCAGCAAATACTGATGGTTTATTCAAAATTCAAGACTTTTGAGTTGATCCCAAAATACAACCACCAGTGTTAATCCAATACGTAATAAAAATGCAACCAAAACAATGATTATTTTTAAGCGAAGTTGTGGCACACATTCTTTTTTATTAATAGCTTCAGAATTTATATTTTTAAGGGCTTGTTTCACAGTCTCTGAGTAAGTTTCAAGTAAAATACTCAGCAGTTAAATTCGTTGTTTGCTGTGTATTGTTTTCTGTCAAAAAAAAGTTCTAAATAACTTAATTGAAACTCAATTAGATATTGTGAAACAAGCCCTAAATAAAATAAATAGGTTACCTAACTCTTTTCAGGAACAAATTGGGTTTGTTTTCGTTATTCAAAAAATGAGTCTTTTATTGGAAGACTGCATTTAAAAATGTTTTTTAGGCGATGTAGCTTGCAGGTACCTGAAGACACCTGTCTCTTTTTGCTATTTTAATTTTTTCTTTTCACATTCCTACTAATACAATCAATATAGGTATTTGTTTTGTACCTTCTAAAAGAAGGTTTATTCATTGTTAATACGGCTATTTTGAATGAACTGTTTTGCATTCTACTCTACTCTTGACTTTGGCCTGCGGGGTGACTTTGGCTTTTTAATGGACCCTTTTTCAAAATTTATTTTAAATATGAAGAAGTTGTTTTCATATCAAACTTCTGGCACGAGTACGATAACTTTGGCGCCAAGAATTGATAACTGTTTTTTATAGAACAGATCAATACAAGCATTTTTTACTATGGGTGGGGGGGGGTCTATCTCCCTCCGTTTGGGCGGGAGGGGCAATTTTATAAAAACAGTGCTAAAAATTTAAAACAAATATTAAAAAATAACGGTAATACTTACAACTAAGTTTTATAACTTTTTTTTAAATCCAATACTTTTTTCTATTAGATGTTTTTTAAATCAAGTGAAACCTACGCATAGTCTTTAAAAAAACGGACTTTAAACTCAAAAATTGCGAAAAAAAAAGGTAAAAAAAACTTTGAAGTGTGATTTTTCAAAACTGTAAAACAAAATACTACTTTTTTTTATAAAATTCGTTGCTATTATTAATTTTAAATCATAAACTGAAAACAAAATGATTTTATGTTTTCTGGTTTTTGAGAAATACGTACAATTGAATGAACTAAAAAAATATCATAATATTTTAAATAATATTAAAAAGTAAAGAAAATTAACGAAGTATTTTTCTTAAAAATCAAAAAAAAAAAAAAAAAACACCATAAAAGGGTGCAAGGTTTCAACATGTTGAGTATTGCAAAATGAGTTACACTCCAATAAAAGCATTATTGTGCAAATCGATTTCTATTTAAGAAGCAATTCCTAGTAATAAATTGTTTGACTGTCAAAGAGTTTTCCACTCTAACACTGTAAAGTTAGAAGTAGTTTATTTTGTTATTCTGTTGAATAGATAACTGACACTTTTTTATTGCTTGAAAAATCCACCATAATGTTATTAGACAGTTCAGACTGTTAAAGATTCAGATAATTATTATAACAGCTAATTGATTGTTTAACTGCCGAATGAAAATTGGCCCTTAATAAAATTTACTTAAGGTACTTTTTTAAACCGATTATCTGTTAAACAGCTGCACCGATTTCGACGAAATTTTTTTAACCTACAATTCTAATAGTGCAATCAAAAAAATGAGAAAAAAATTACTAGAAAAAAATTATTTCTAAAAAGTTAGCGTTAAAACGAAGGTTACTTCCCCAAAGAGCAAGTTCGTGAGATTAAGTCGTGTCCTCTATTTTTTTTAATTCAAAGGCTCAATAAACCATCATTACAAATTTCTTTTAATAATCAACTGATTTTATTTATTTTTACATTTTCTTAAAGTACATAATAAAAAGCATTGATAGATTCATTATATTCCTAATTCATTGCTTCTCTTAGAGCAAGGCAAAGTTGTGTAATTAGCTAACAAAAATTTCCTCTTTAGAATCATAATCTCCTTCTCTTATATTTCATGCATATGTAAACACTCACCGAGTTCAAGAATAATTTTCCAAAATAACCCACATCGCACTAACTAACCTTTAACCAGGCGAGAGGGCTTCTATCTGCGTCCTTTCAATTCACCATCATTAATTAAATAATCGAATTCAATACAAATATCACCCTTAGTTACTTTGAGAGCGCACTCCATCCACCTAAACCCACTGTGCATTTATCTCAAAAATTCAAAAAGGATAATCTCAACAACAAATATCCTTTCACCCCCATTTTAAATGTATTTTCGAAAGCAGCAACAGCAGGAGCAGCAGACATCAATTATGCAACACGACTCACTGAACTCCCGCCTGTAAATTGTTTTCAAAAAAAAAAAAAAAAAAAATACAAAGGATGCAAAGCCCAGCCAAGGATAAAAAGGGTTGCAACACTTTCATCCGCGTGCGCTCTAACACTGAAATCATATTCCTAATTAACCATTTGGTCCAGGAAATATGATTTATCCACATCCGCTATACAACAGATTCGGTGACATACCGGGTAGTGGAATTGAACCTTTATTCTCATGCCACCACACGCATATAGGTATAAACTAAATTTTCCACAGAAGGACATTCAGCGGATGTAAAATGTAATTTTCACAAATGACGTATGTATATGCAAGAGAAGTCAAATATACCTACATACCGGTCGCAAGGATTTAATTTGAAGCCCTAAATGATCCTTTCACTCCCGCATGAAGCAGTGCCAATTATTGTACATAAATTTTGCAATTTATTGACGGGGCAAGGAGATTGCATAGAAAATACCAAACACATACAGAAAGCATCATGAAAAGTAGTAAAGAATTTATCTGCGTTTGCTGGGTAAATGCTAAATTCCCCCGTGGGTCCTTTTAGTCCTTGATGACTTCGTTCAATATGAAAATAAAGAATTTCCTGGCGTTATTTATGACTTGGTCCTTTTCTTCTATCATTTTTTGTTTGAATCTGCCTATAGTCGAAGGGTCGAATAGATTTTCGTTTTTAGAAGGTGGAGATTTTTTTTCCAAGCTACTCGTAGGTTCAAGGATTTCCATTTTCGTGTTTCTCTTTTTTTTTAAAGTGAATTACTCTTGAAAGGTACTGGCAGAGGGTCGCCTATGTATACGGTGTTGTTAATGTTCATCTTCTTTGGGAAGTATTCAATTTCCATTAGCGTGAATGAGGGGAGATTCCGTCTAATTTTTAGGTGAAAAATAAGGCGAAAATAGGTTTATTATTTACATATATACCAGTATATTTGTAGATTTCTATATAACTAACAAGTAATTTAATAATTACTGTCTGATAATGTATTTTGTAGAGGATTAAGAATGTTTGTGTGTTCAAGTGATTTTTAATATTGGTGAATATTTCAAAACATTAATATTTGGGACCCAAAAATGGAAATTTCCTATAAAATAAACTAATTTCGTTTTATAGTGATAAGTTTTCATTGTTTTTCAGCAATGGGCCGCCATTTTACCATTTTATAATTTTATAATTTAATTTTAACCGGATATGAAACTTCTGCCACAGAAATGACAAAAAAATTCCGCTTATTGATAAACACAAAATATATCATTATTATAAAAACTTAAACATGATTGTTGAAAGTAGGCATACGAAAATAAAACAATTAAGAAAAAAAAATATTATAGGTACATCTATGTTTTATAAAAAATCACTCATCATTTTACCTAATTTATCAATGAATGAAGACTGTAATCGTCTATTCGACTTGAAAAATCACTGATTTCTGATTGTTTTTTGTAGTTACAGCACCAATATTCAAAAATAAACAGTTTACAGCTGTGAATTAAAGGTGAATCTATTCCGATCGTTAAATTGATTTTTTTCGAGTTTTTACTTTAGTTCAGTCAGGGCGTAATTAAAACCGCTCTCATGTTACCACTTTATAATGTGCGCATTTATTATGGAAAGTGGAAACTTTAAAAAACAATTAAAAATATAAATAGGTAAGTCTTTTAATTTATTTTAATTGATTAGGTACCTAAATTAACTAATTAGGTACCTACACTTTTTACTTTATACTTTTTTTATTAATTTATTTTGTTAGAAATTTCATATTAAAAATTGTTAATTAATAACATACCTACATCGTCTCATAACATAACACATAACTTATACCTACTAGTAGGTAGGTTAATAGTTATAGATTTTTTTTTTTTATTTTGTAATAAAATTTTTAATAAAACGTCAGTTGGCAGAATATCGATAATTATAAAATAAATAACGTTCTTATGTAAAAGAGGCTTGATGTTTGTAATATCGCAAATTGGAAATACAATAAGAAGCGAGTGAAATGTTAACATGAGTTAAATAGAATCATTCGGGCCCTAAGCCCAATCGATAAGAACTTCATTCTTAAATTAAAAAAATAATTCAAATAATTTTATTAAGAACGTAATGATTTTTGTCACAAGTGCAGTCATCTGCTAGCAAATTACCTACCTACGTACGTACCTACATTTTTCTGCCAGCAAATAAAATTGGTAGCATACCAATACCTACTGCCACTAACTTCGTAAAGGCAAAATTTTCTTATTTGAGTTTATGACATATTTATTTTTATATATTATAAGTGCCTACCTAAATCTGAAAATGGTCAAATTGAAGAAAGAAGAAATTGAAATTTATAAAATATGCTGTCTCTACAAATAATACTTATAAGGTATGTATATGTATATTTAGGTAATTTTTTGTAGGATATATTTTTAACCAACTTACCATTAAAGTTGAATTTTAACAATATAGATTGAAGGTAAGAATGCATCCCATGACAACAACTTTTCTTCTTTTTTTTCTTTTTTCTTTTAAACATTTAAATTTCACTTAACTTTCTCTCAAAACCATAACACAATAACACTGAATTTTAATTACTTTTTTTTAGGCATAAATAAAAGGACACATTAAACAACATTTATTTCGGAAGAAATAGGTAGCAACAACACACAAAAAATTGAGCACACAAAAAATAAAAAAAAAAATCGACTATTGAGGGTTGAACGAATATTGAAATGATAAGATATTGCGACCGATCCTCCATGGAAACGGGAAATTTAATTTATTTTTAGAAAATAGCCGGCCATCTTATATACCGGAAACACCACGGGCGACGAAACCACGAAGACGAACAAGAAAAAAAAACCAACAACTAATTTGCACACTGATAAGAAAATTTTACAAAAAAACACTTTAAAACGATCTTCATACACTAAGAACTTTTATTTTATATTTTTTTTTATTGAAATTCGCGGAACTTTTAAGAAATATATTTAATAGATCAAAAGGACGACCACGACATCAATTAACATACGAACGCACTACTAAACTATTTTAATTTTTGCATTTGCTGTTTGTTCTCTTTTTATCAATGCCTCTGTGTCTATATACATATATATAGTCTGTTCCGCTCTTATCGATGAAAGCGATGGACGATGGCCTACCGACCAACCCATTTGATCATGTCCTGATGGGGAAGATGATTGCAGCTTACTTTGTGCAGTGCAATATGAAGAAAAGGGATGATATGTTGACTTTTTGGTTTCTCTGTCGCTTTCAGCGATGACGTGGACGTGAGCGCGACATGAAGATGATGATTGCATAATCATTCCGTCGCTCACTTTTCTTTGTTTTGTATGGTTCGGTTCGTTCACCTGCTTTGAATGAAACAGAATTTTACAAAAGCTTAGTTTGATTAATATTTTTGTGTCTATTTTTTGTTATAAAGTAGGCGAGTTGCATAGCAGAAGCAGATCCAATGCATTTGCGGGGGTAGTTATAAAAGACAAGGGTTTTTGTAAAGGCACATACAGACTACCTTCTCCACATTAACATAATGCGGTTGATGCGCTATTTAATTGGTTTGCTAGAAACTTGAATCTAAATAGGTACCTATAGTTGTAGAAAATTCAACAGTGGTGGTACCAACTTCCTACATTTTACGCTTTACTTTCGTATAAAAGTAAAAACACACTATACTGCTCTTCTAAGAAGCACTGACAAGAAAATTTTACAAAAACATTTGGAAACAATCTTCATACACAAATAACTTTTGTTTCATATTTTTTTTATTGAAAGTTCGCGGGCGGAAGTTTTAAGAAACATATTTAATAAACCTAGATCAAAAGGACAACCATGACATCGATTAACATACGAACGCACTACCTCCTAAACTATATTAATTTATTAATGTTCGCATTTGTTGTTTATTCTCTTTTTATCAATGAACTTCACCTCTCTGTCCCTGTGTATATTACATAGTCTGTTACTCTTTTACGCTCGTATCGATGAAAGCGATAGTCTGCAGGCCAACCCGTTTGATCCTGTCCTGATGAGGAAAATGAGTGCAGCTACAGCATGCTCTGTGCATTGCAATATGAATGATATGTTGACCTTTGGGTCTCTCTGTCGCTTTCAGCGATGACGTGGACGTGACGTGACGAAGATGATTGCATAATCATTCCGTCGCTCACTTTTGTTTGTTTTTGTATGGTTCGGCACGTTCGCCTGCTTTGAATGAAACAGAATTTTACAAAAAGATAAATTTGATTAATATTTTGTGTGTCTACTTTTTGTTAAAAGTAGGTATGGAACAATAAAAGCTCTAACAGCGATGCCGTAATATGTTAAGTAAATTGTTTAAAGTTTCATTAAAACTGTACCATCGTTACCATCTGGTGGATAAAATCTTGCAACAAATTTTATGTGCCATTTATCATTTGCGCTTTGAACACCATTTTTCACTAAACGTTAACTGCCTTATTCATAAAATATAAACTGTAATTTTAAGTCTTGTTTTCAACGTCACTATTCCATGGACTCAACATTTTTCACACTCCTCTTAATGTCAATTATTTACTATTCCAGTCGGTTCCAGAACATTTGTAATCCATGTATTAGTTCTTACTAAAACGAGACTCCTAGTTTATTTTTTTATTAATAAAGCAGTAAATATTGCATATAACACTAAAACTATACACTCCACGATGAAAATCAGACAACTAGCGGGGTAAAGTGCCAGCATATCAACGGTACGTCAAGCTAATTTAGGTGCTCCACACTTGACATTTTAGGCAACATTGCACATTTTCACTATAGTAGTTGGCGCTTTTTGCTTAATTTTTAGTGATTTTCCTACTAAGCATAATCCGCAGAAAAAAAAAGAAATGCAGGACTGGGTGGCACGAAAAAAATTATATACTAAAAAAAAATTTATAAATGAAATTATGTATCATCATATTTTTGGTTTTATGATGTTTAGCTAAAAACTTTAAATGCCATCTTGTGCTGCATATTTTACTTAGCCCTTTTGAAGTTCCGGCCAAATTTGTAAGAAGCCTTTAGCACCAAAACTTCGTTATGTGCATTTCGAACCAAAATCCTGAAATGAACTTAGGTATATTCAAAACCTTGAAAGGATAACGTACACAATGTTTTATCAAAATCGTATGAGCCGTTTTCAAAAAAATTTGAAAAAAAAACTAATATAGTAGTGGGTACCTCTCGCTCTCATATATACCAAGTTCAATGAATGTCTAGTTATGTGTCTAGTTTATAAGGATTGTTTACTTTTTTAATAAGCTTAAAATTGTTTTCAAACGATTTAATTGTGTGCGGATTTTCATTGTATACGGTATAATCTAAGCTGCTGTTGTTTCGACTATCTCTTTCCTTTCACGGATCGGAGATATTCGAGACTGTTCTTACATTTTCTTAAGTTTACTATTGTTTTTAAGAGTCCAACCAATGTAATTAATGATTCTTTGTACCTACTTTCGTTCATTCGCTGATGATGGTTCCGCAGCTGATAACCAAAATACATATATAGTCTTTTTCGTCGTATGATGAAATATTATACTTATACGATAATTGACGAAAATTGACAATGATTGACGAAAATCAAACCACTTTTGATTTTGCATGTTTATCGATCAACTTGATGTCAATATGGGTTATAAATATCATTTCGTTGACACAATCATTTGCAAAACAAAAGAAAAGGAGAAAATAATATTTTACTTATGCAAAACAGCCCGTATGACTTATGAGCCATATTGATAGGTAAACATACGCTAAAATTGAATTTGTTTACAAACTGATTGGGCGTACAAGAGAAACGTCAATCTGCACGTAAACGGATCTTATAATTAATCATTCGATCGTGTAAGGGTAGCTTTAGTCTTCTTCACAATTGTTCATGCTTTGCTCAAAAAATGCTCTTGTGTGCTATTGGTGGAAAAGATTGAAAAGAGGATTGTAAAATTTGAGTCATGACTTCAAAATCACAGAGCATTAGCCCCACCAAATATTTTTTAAAGAGGAATTCGTGAAAAGATGCGCAGCGCGCTTCAAGTAGCAATGGGTAATAGCACACTTGGCTGTCAAAAAAAAATCTTTCTTCGGGATTAACCAATAGAATGAAGTGGGTATGTCATAAAATGATAACAAAAGTGTGAAATTATAGTGTTTTATGCAATATTTACTGCTTTATTAATACAAAAAATAAACTGGGAGTCTCGTTTTAGTAAGAACTAATCCATGGATTACAAATGTTCTGGAACCGACTGGAATAGTAAATAATTGACATTAAGAGGAGTGTGAAAAATGTTGAGTCCATGGATTAGTGAAAAATGGTGTTCAAAGCGCAAATATAAATGATAAATAAAATAAATAAAATTTGTTGCAAGATTTTATCCACCAGATGGTAACGCTGGTACAATTTTAATGAAACCTTAAACAATTTATTATGCATCGCTGTTAGAGCTTGTATTGTTCCATACCTACTTTTAACAAAAAGTAGACACACAAAATATTAATCAAATTTATCTTTTTGTAAAATTCTGTTTCATTCAAAGCAGGCGAACGTGCCGAACCATACAAAAACAAACAAAAGTGAGCGACGGAATGATTATGCAATCATCTTCGTCACGTCACGTCCACGTCATCGCTGAAAGCGACAGAGAGACCCAAAGGTCAACATATCATTCATATTGCAATGCACAGAGCATGCTGTAGCTGCACTCATTTTCCTCATCAGGACAGGATCAAACGGGTTGGCCTGCAGACTATCGCTTTCATCGATACGAGCGTAAAAGAGTAACAGACTATGTAATAAACACAGGGACAGAGAGGTGAAGTTCATTGATAAAAAGAGAATAAACAACAAATGCGAACATTAATAAATTAATATAGTTTAGGAGGTAGTGCGTTCGTATGTTAATCGATGTCATGGTTGTCCTTTTGATCTAGGTTTATTAAATATGTTTCTTAAAACTTCCGCCCGCGAACTTTCAATAAAAAAAATATGAAACAAAAGTTATTTGTGTATGAAGATTGTTTCCAAATGTTTTTGTAAAATTTTCTTGTCAGTGCTTCTTAGAAGAGCAGTATAGTGTGTTTTTACTTTTATACGAAAGTAAAGCGTAAAATGTAGGAAGTTGGTACCACCACTGTTGAATTTTCTACAACTATAGGTACCTATTTAGATTCAAGTTTCTAGCAAACCAATTAAATAGCGCATCAACCGCATTATGTTAATGTGGAGAAGGTAGTCTGTATGTGCCTTTACAAAAACCCTTGTCTTTTATAACTACCCCCGCAAATGCATTGGATCTGCTTCTGCTATGCAACTCGCCTACTTTATAACAAAAAATAGACACAAAAATATTAATCAAACTAAGCTTTTGTAAAATTCTGTTTCATTCAAAGCAGGTGAACGAACCGAACCATACAAAACAAAGAAAAGTGAGCGACGGAATGATTATGCAATCATCATCTTCATGTCGCGCTCACGTCCACGTCATCGCTGAAAGCGACAGAGAAACCAAAAAGTCAACATATCATCCCTTTTCTTCATATTGCACTGCACAAAGTAAGCTGCAATCATCTTCCCCATCAGGACATGATCAAATGGGTTGGTCGGTAGGCCATCGTCCATCGCTTTCATCGATAAGAGCGGAACAGACTATATATATGTATATAGACACAGAGGCATTGATAAAAAGAGAACAAACAGCAAATGCAAAAATTAAAATAGTTTAGTAGTGCGTTCGTATGTTAATTGATGTCGTGGTCGTCCTTTTGATCTATTAAATATATTTCTTAAAAGTTCCGCGAATTTCAATAAAAAAAAATATAAAATAAAAGTTCTTAGTGTATGAAGATCGTTTTAAAGTGTTTTTTTGTAAAATTTTCTTATCAGTGTGCAAATTAGTTGTTGGTTTTTTTTTCTTGTTCGTCTTCGTGGTTTCGTCGCCCGTGGTGTTTCCGGTATATAAGATGGCCGGCTATTTTCTAAAAATAAATTAAATTTCCCGTTTTCATGGAGGATCGGTCGCAATATCTTATCATTTCAATATTCGTTCAACCCTCAATAGTCGATTTTTTTTTTAATTTTTTGTGTGTGCTCAATTTTTTTTGTGTTGTTGCTAATTTATGCCTATAAAATTTATGCCTATAAAAAAGAATTTAAAATTCAGTGTTATTGTGTTATGGTTTTGGGAGAAAGTTAAGTGAAATTTAAATGTTCAAAAGAAAATAGAAAAAAAGAAGAAAAGTTGTTGTCATGGGATGCATTCCTACCTTCAATCTACATTGTTAAAATTCAACTTTAATGGTGAGTTTGGTTAAAAATATATCCTACAAAAAATTACTTAAATATACATATACATACCTAATAAGTATTATTTGTAGAGACAGCATATTTTATAAATTTCAATTTCTTCTTTCTTCAATTTGACCATTTTCAGATTTAGGTAGGCACTTATAATATATAAAAATAAATATGTCAAACTCAAATAAGAAAATTTTGCCTTTACGAAGTTAGTGGCAGTAGGGACTGGTATGCTACCATTTTTTTTGCTGGCAGAAAAATGTAGGTACGTACGTAGGTAGGTACTTATTGTAATTTGCTAGCCGATGACTGCACTTGTGACAAAAATCTTTAAGTTCTTAATGAAATTATTTAGATTTTTTTTTTTTTTTTTTTTTTTTTTTTTTTTTTTTTTTATTTGAATTATTTTTTAATGTAAGAATGAAGTTCTTATCGATTGGGCTTAGAACCTTTAACTCGCTTCTTATTGTATTTCCAATTTGCGATATTAAATAGGTACTTCAAGCCTCTTTTACATAAGAAAGTTATGTATTTTATAATTTTCGATATTTTGCAACTATTTTAGTAATTTTTGTAAGGGTAGTGGTTGAGGAACTTTTAAGGAAAGATCTCAATGACAGATGTTCAAATGTTGTGTTTTTTTTTTGTTTTTTTCATTTCTTTTAATGTAAGGAAAACGGGTTAGAAATTATTTGCGTACCTTCTAGTAGCAAGTGTTAAGACACATTGCTTTTTTTAATAGGTAATAATTATCTCACATAGTCATATAACCCGCACGTTTTTATATATAATTTTTTCGAAACGATTTTGTGAAAGACATTAACACTATTTATCCATAAAATTTCTTGCAGCAGACTTACATTTTATTTTTCAATTTTCTTCAATATTCAGCTGTGACTCCAGTTTTATTGATTTTTATTAAGTTCAATGTCTAATTAATGTTATGGTGGGGTGATTTTTCCGCACTTAGATTATATTGTTTTAGTTAATAGTAATAGAACCTCTATCCGTTTGCAACATAAAGAATCATTCACTTGATTAAGACAACTAGTTACATAGATACATACATATAGCCAGCAGGCAAGTCGTTCGATCTGCACTATTAAATTCCCCATTACGTGTTTTCATGCGCAAAATTAAACAATACAAAGCTGCAAAGCATATCCTTCCCGCACTTGCTACCGCCATCGTCGTCGACACGCCACCGACCCGTCACCGCCGCAATGTTGTTGTCACTTGTCACCACTGTCAGAGTGGAGCCTTTGTTAATTGTTTTTTTTTTTTTTATTTTTTTTTAATGACAATCTCCGGATCGGTTTTCATTACATCCTTATCCTGTGAGTGAAGGAAGGTTGGCCGGTTGACGCCTCTATTGCGTCGTTGCCATTCCGCTCGCTATATGTCTCCAAAGCGTATACAAAACCCTATAGGTATTTCTTTTTTGTATTGCATCACACGGATATTGTGTCATATTGGACATGTCCGTTGGGCGGGGGGTGGACACACAATATGGTTACCGACACAACGGAAACAATGTGTATTATGTCTGACGGTGTGTGCGTTATTAATGAAATGCCGTTTATAAAAATGGTCTCCCACTCATCTGCACAGTGTCAACAGAAAGCCGGCTGAGAAACTAATTAAGCGGAATTCAATGAAATTGAGTGCGAAAAAGCTTGCTTTATAATGTTCGTCCTGAGGGATGTAAAGTTAGGTGGTTTGGTTAAGTATATTGCTTGCCATGTTTCCTCAATATAATTTTTTTTTTTTCAAATTGAAACTTGCTTTGTTTAAATGCAGGCATTCAATTCCTTTGGTGGTATTCAGTAGATATAATATCGGTGGTGTTAATGCAAAACAGTTTGAAACATTTAACACGAATAAATAATTGTGGGTTTTTTACTTTACGGTGATAGGAAGGAATAAATTAATTTATAATGTCTTTGTTTGTCATTCGTTCATTAATTGAAAGGGTATTTCAGATTTGATATTCAAAATTTAAGAGTTCAAAGTTTATTCTTAATTATTATAGAAGAATTATTATTATAGAAGACTCACACAGACATGGACTTTGGAAGCCCACTTCACCAATATCATGTTTCAGAAGTAAAGAAAGCAAATGCGTATAGGTATAGGTCAAAACGCACCTAAACTCTAAATCGTTTCATTTTAAATTTAAGCACTATATAACATCCAGTTTGGGTAACTTTCTTATCAACCCCAATCGATACACCTAATTCTCATTTCAATTTCAATAATTTGTATTCTAGTAGTACCCAACTTTACTTATTTTAAGTTCAAGGACTTTCTTACTATAGCTACAAAATAAGTAGGTATTAATTATTTACATAACTTATACCTTATCAGTAAAGGTGGCACTGTCCAACAAATTTCTGAGTAAACATTTTCTAATGAGAACTTTTTCTCATCTATATAGAAGGTCATTGAAAGGAAGGTGTTTGAAGGACATTATACTAAGAAAAAAAAAAAAACTAATGTAAGGACGACCCCAGGCTCCATATTTGCACAGTTTCTTTGCAATTTTTATTTGTTCATCCATCGTCATCGGTTTGCTGGCGCCATTCCAAGAGATGCAGATTGATGCCAAAGTGAATTTCATTATCAGACGGCGCGGCAGCAGTGGCGCGACATTAGTGACAGCACAACATTGCGCTTCAAATTGCAAAGGCAAATTTTCGAAGGCGATGATAGTTAAAAGTGAGAACGAGACACTGAGACAGTATTGCGTTACACAAACGCATTCATTTTGTTTGTTTTGTTTGCCGTTTAACTATCAACTTGAAACACATACAACTTCACAGTCCAACCGTTAATTACTTTCATTAAATAATGCTTTTCTGCAGTTGAAATTGAATTTACTTTTAATTAAAATTCACTGCCAGTGCAGAGGTTGTTATTCTCGACTCTTGGAATTTTGTAAGTTGTTACAGTAAGTGCCTTTTACTTGAAATTGGTTGAAAGGAAGTATGAGTATCCAATCAGGGGAATACAACTTGTTTATACATACTTTCAGAAGTAAAATAGACAGACGCTGTTGTATAAGGATACAGATGAACAAATCTACTTGAACTTTTTTATTGTATTGTCATTGGTTAACGTATCAATGGAACGAAAACACTTTATATAAAATGAGTAAGTTTGTTAAGTGGAATCGTTTCTAAAGAAAAGATAATATGCGATCCTTTACGTATACATGTTAAATTGTTAAAGAAAAAAGTCTAAGGGACGAAATTGATGTTGAAGTTTATAAGGATGTCTGTGAACAACAATGCAGATAGTCTATAGTTTGTACCGTGAATTGGGGTTGACTTTGGCTTTTGAATGGGCTCTTTTTCAAAATTTATTTTAAATATGCAGGAGTTGTGTTATCATTGTGAATTTTTTTTTCTAAATACGTATAATTCAATGAACTAAAAACTTATACTAGCTTTTTTTAAATAATACCAAAGAGTATACAAAATTAACAAAGTATTTTTCTTAAAAACTCAAGGTTGTAAGGTTTCAACATTTTGCGGTAATATTATTGCAAAATGAGTTAAACTCCAATAAAAGCTAGATATACAATTTTATAAACAATTTTATAAACAATTTTATAAACAATTTATTTTATTTTTTTATACAAAAAACGGCATAAGACTTTGGCCTAGTATTGGGGTGACTTTGGCCGGGTGAAAAAGTGAGGATAACGATGAGTGAGGATAACTATGAGTTGACAATCTCATTCTTGCAAAGATAAGCCTCATATACTTTGATGAGGTTGGTATACTGCTTATATGGTTCACGAGAAAATGAGGTTAAACTCTACCTCATATTACATAATAATATGTACTTTATTAACTTAAATACGTTTTAAAAAAACCACCCCAGAGTAAACCAATAAATTTTTTTTTTATAAACAAAAATCGCAGCTTTTATTTGAGGGAGGTGAGGTTAGTATACTGCTTATAGTTTTCGAGAAAATGAAGTAAAACTACAAAGGGCCAAAGTCACCCCCAAAGCCGGGTGACTTTGGCCACCCATATACTTAAATTTTAAAAATAGGACCACTAAATTGTTTTGCTTAAGACTTATCACACTTATAGAACAAGTCAAGTGGGTAAGTTGGTTGAAATCCTCTTAAAAAAGGAAATTATTGCAAAAGTTAGGTATTCATAAAATAAACTGAAAACTGGGTAAAGTCACCCCAGTTAACGGTATGTATTAAGATTTAGCTACAATTTTTAGCTCTAAGCAGAGCATCGAGTAAGCTCCGAGCGCTTTGGTTTAATACTATAAAACACACTAGAGCACTTTAATGTCATATCACTAGAAATCAACATTGAGTAAACATTGAGTTAAAAAGTTAATATTGTATCTTATTTTTAATATCTAGATATCTTAATTTCAGTATTTTTTTTATTTAGATCGCTTAAGTCGTCTAATTATTAAAAATACTAGCGGGTACATCACCCTAAAAACACTACCTTCAAAGTTTGAAGCAAATCGACCCAGTCCTTAAGCTGTACGTGTCAAGGCAGACAGACAGAATTGTCGGATCCAATTTTGTCGTCTTCTCTATCAACGTAATGCTATGTTTGATTGTTATCTCAATTTTTTTTTTCGTACGAAGGCATAATTTGCCTAATAGTACCTATAGAGCAAGTTAAAACAACGATACAAAGCCGCATTTGCTGCTTTCGTGTTTATTACGAAAAAAAATATATGAATTTTTTTCTTGGAAAAAAGTACTTTTAGGTTTTTTTTTAATTTCTCAAAAATTAAGACACATGTTGGCATCCGGTTTTCTGCCTTTGACTGAAAATTAATAAGAGCATTGAATTTTGAAAATAAAAAATAATAGTTAATTACATAAAATTTCGAAAAAAAAATAGTTTAAACATTTTTTTAAATTTTTTTTTTTTCAAAATTTTGAGTTTGAAAATTAATTTTTTTAAAACTGTTCACTTAAACAACTTAATTTGAAAATTAAATTAAAAAGTAGTTTTCTGGCTTTCCAAAAAGATATAACAAGGCTTTGTATCATTCACCGTTGTTTTTACATAATTTTTTTTCTGATTTAAGTAAATTTTTTTAGAAAATTACCCCTCCCGCCTAAACGGGGGGAAATAGACCCCCCTCCTATACGATTTTTTTTCTTTTCATAACCCCACCTACACTCTCAAGCTTTTTGGTGCACCTTAAACCAATCACCCTGTATAGAGCCCCAGAAAGTGTGCTTAGAATTAATAGCCCAGTAAAACTTTAATTTTACTTTGAAAAAAATCCGTCAATGCTCGATTTTGCAGGAGACCTATTTCTATGCCTTGAGCCCAGACCTAATTTTTTTTTTTTTTAAAAGGGGGGTGGGGCTGTCGAAATTCAGATTTTGGACAATTTCTCGGAAAATATGAACTTTTCCAATAAGTTTTTAAGTAAAAATTGTAGCTTATATGATTAAGTCTTATCCACTGGAAAATAATAAAATGCTTGTGTGGCACAAACTTGATGTTCTTGTTGCAAACTAACTAATTTCGAAAAATGATAAACTGCATTTATTAATTTCAATATTTCCCCTAAAATAATTTTTTTAAAACTTTTGCATTACCTATTATTTCACATTTTTTTAATTCTTCATATATTTCCATAAATTAAATGTATTTAATTCAAAGGAGTGATTTAAACGCCTTTCAACAGGAATTATTTATATTATACTTCAAGGCTTTAAGGCACCTGCAAGAAGTGTACGATGGTAACTGAACACTCAGTTACAGGGGCGGATGCCCTTTTTCTTCAAAGGACAATCCTGTTCAAAGATGACAAGCAAAGCATAGAAACCATAAAATACTCGGTGTTTGGCATGAAAAGTAGCTATAGTTGAGGTATGGTATATGACCGAGGACCAAACTCCCTTTTTTGTGTGCGCTGAAAAAGATAAACAAAAAATTTCAAATGCCAAAGAGGAGAATATTAATTGCACACCCTTTATCGCGTGTCCATGAATATATTCATGTGACCCTTAGTCTTTGTATAGTCAAATATTCAGGTAGTTTTGATAAAAGATAACTTTAAACGGATAATTGCATTGAAGGTATCCAATGGAAGCTTATGAAACGAAGAAACCAGCATCTGCGATAGTATTAAGTGCAGTTTTGTCATCTGCATGATGTTAGTTTCTGAGGGATGTTAGTTTTTCATAATATGCTGACAATTTTAACCATCTTTTATAACAGAATGTGAATTCTGTGATTTATAAAATAAATAAAATACACTGTGCGTTTTAGAAATTTTGATTCAGTAATCTGTGGTCCTATAAAATGTCCTTTCATTAAGGACTTCAAATTATTTATGAAGAAACATTTTTATACATAGGTACGTACATACATTATAAAAATTTCTGATTTTGACCAACAATTTGTTAGAAGTAACATTTCGAT
This sequence comes from Baccha elongata, assembly GCA_951217065.1. Taxonomy (NCBI): domain Eukaryota; kingdom Metazoa; phylum Arthropoda; class Insecta; order Diptera; family Syrphidae; genus Baccha; species Baccha elongata. Next base: position 37,200,878 of record OX578272.1, read on the forward strand.
TTCGCCCAACATTTACAATAACGATCAAAATAGACTTAATATCTCATCAATGATTTAACCGGATTTCCTGTATGAGTGAGGACATCCGTTTTTAGATGGCGGAAGAGCATTATGTCTACTCGCTTGCCATTACAAGTGACGTTGGTTAAATCTCGTTTAATATGCAAATGCATAATCTAGCCATACTCTCGTATATTCAGCCATCTTTTCTACTACAGCCTTTCGTTCAGCAATGATAATGACAGTATGTACATTAAGTTGTATGTTATAGCAATTCACATGTACCCTCTTTGTTAACTACCTACGTTAAAGGTTGGAATGGGGTAATATCCACAGCGGCATATGGTAAAAGGATATGAGGAGTGAAAATATTTATAATCAATGCCGCAATCGCACGTTTATTGTGACGTTGACGGTCACTGTTCTTTGAAATAGCTTCACACTCACGTATATATAAGCATTTCATACCATCTATTTCTATCGAGTAGCTTCCTGGCCAATTGGCTTGAGAACAAAGGCCGACGAATTGTAAAGGATATGTTGTCTACCTAACAACGTCCCCTAATGAAAATGAATAGACAATTTTTTGTATACTATAAGGACATGTGAATGACTGAATTGGTGTAAGTTGAACTTAACTTCCTTTACACTGAATGAAATATTTAGGTAGATAAAACAAATAATGAGAAAAAAAAAATTAAATATGTAGAGACGTTTGGGGTAAGAGTGCGCAGTGCTACTTTCTCTGTTAACGAAATAACTTTGAAATATGTGTAATAAGTGCTCTTAATGAAAATTCGACTAGCGACATTCTCCGATAAACCAATAATCATCTCAATATAAGACAAAATGAAGAACAAAAAAAAAATATCGGGTTTCGTTAAAAATAAAGTGATGGGTAATGTGTTTGGTTATAGACGGGGTGTGGGAGCACAATTCACTGTAAGTGCTATATATTGTTGCGAATTCGCGGATTTTGGGTACTAAATGAAAAGATGGCTCCAGAAATTAAAGATTAAAATTAAAAAAACACGAAGCTAATCTTTAAGTATCAAACTTTATTAGGATTCGATTATTGACAGGTTATGGCTTCTATTACTACTGTGATTGTCTTCTGTCAAACTTCAGCTAGACTTCTGGACTAATTCGTAACAATATGCATAAAATATAAGGGTTATTCTATTATAAGAGGTAATGTTCAAAAATCGTTACTTTTAGCTGAAAGTGAATTTCATTCAAAATAAAACGTTTTTTCTTTATTCGCAATATGGGCCCTAACTATCATTAGTTTTGCTTAAAAGTGCTTTATTCTCGAGATAGCTACAGCGCTTTTTCTAAAATTAAAAAATCGATTTTTTTTCAAATCTTTTTTTCCCTTGTTTTTCAAATCTTTTCCCAGTGATTTCCGTTCAAAATCTTTTCCCAGTGATTTCCGTTCAAAATAAAACGTTTTTTCTTTATTCGCAAAATGGGCCCTAACTATCTTTAGTTTTGCTTAAAAGTGCTTTATTCTCGAGATACAGCGCTTTTTCTAAAATTCCAAAATCGATTTTTTTTTCAAATCTGTTTTACCTTTTCCCATGTGTTTTTTATAGTTGGCTACCCTTCACAGAACCCGTAAAAATCGTTACTTTTAGCTGAAAGTGATTTCCGTTCAAAATAAAACGTTTTTTCTTTATTCGCAAAATGAGCCCTAAATATCGTTAGTTATGCTTAAAAGTGCTTTATTCTCGAGATACAGCGCTTTTTCTAAAATTGCAAAATCGATTTTTTTTTCAAATCTGTTTTACCTTTTCCCATGTGTTTTTTATAGTTGGTTACCCTTCACAGAACCCGTAAAAATTGTTACTTTTAGCTGAAAATGATTTCCGTTCAAAATAAAACGTTTTTTCTTTATTCGCAAAATGAGCCCTAAATATCGTTAGTTTTGCTTAAAAGTGCTTTATTCTCAAGATACAGCGCTTTTTCTAAAATTCCAAAATCGATTTTTTTCAAATCTGTTTTACCTTTTCCCATGTGTTTTTTATAGTTGGTTACCCCTCACAGAACCCGTTAAAATTGTTACTTTTAGCTGAAAGTGATTTCCGTTCGAAATAAAATGAGCCCTAAATATCGTTAGTTTTGCTTAAAAGTGCTTTATTCTCGAGATACAGCGGTTTTTCTAAAATTCCAAAATCGATTTTTTTTCAAATCTGTTTTACCTTTTCCCATGTGTTTTTTATAGTTGGTTACCCTTCACAGAACCCGTAAAAATCGTTACTTTTAGCTGAAAGTGATTTCCGTTCAAAATAAAACGTTTTTTCTTTATTCGCAAAATGAGCCCTAAATATCGTTAGTTATGCTTAAAAGTGCTTTATTCTCGAGATACAGCGCTTTTTCTAAAATTGCAAAATCGATTTTTTTTTCAAATCTGTTTTACCTTTTCCCATGTGTTTTTTATAGTTGGTTACCCTTCACAGAACCCGTAAAAATTGTTACTTTTAGCTGAAAATGATTTCCGTTCAAAATAAAACGTTTTTTCTTTATTCGCAAAATGAGCCCTAAATATCGTTAGTTTTGCTTAAAAGTGCTTTATTCTCGAGATACAGCGCTTTTTCTAAAATTCCAAAATCGATTTTTTTCAAATCTGTTTTACCTTTTCCCATGTGTTTTTTATAGTTGGTTACCCCTCACAGAACCCGTTAAAATTGTTACTTTTAGCTGAAAGTGATTTCCGTTCGAAATAAAATGAGCCCTAAATATCGTTAGTTTTGCTTAAAAGTGCTTTATTCTCGAGATACAGCGGTTTTTCTAAAATTCCAAAATCGATTTTTTTTCAAATCTGTTTTACCTTTTCCCATGTGTTTTTTATAGTTGGTTACCCTTCACAGAACCCGTAAAAATCGTTGCTTTTAGCTGAAAGTGATTTCCGTTCAAAATAAAACGTTTTTTCTTTATTCACAAAATGAGCCCTAAATATCGTTAGTTTTGCTTAAAAGTGCTTTATCCTCGAGATACAGCGCTTTTTCTAAAATTCCAAAATCGATTTTTTTTCAAATCTGTTTTACCTTTTCCCATGTGTTTTTTATAGTTGGTTACCCTTCACAGAACCCGTAAAAATCGTTACTTTTAGCTGAAAGTGATTTCCGTTCAAAATAAAACGTTTTTTCTTTATTCGCAAAATGAGCCCTAAATATCGTTAGTTTTGCTTGATTCTCGAGATACAGCGCTTTTTCTAAAATTCCAAAATCGATTTTTTTCAAATCTGTTTTACCTTTTCCCATGTGTTTTTTATAGTTGGTTACCCCTCACAGAACCCGTTAAAATTGTTACTTTTAGCTGAAAGTGATTTCCGTTCGAAATAAAATGAGCCCTAAATATCGTTAGTTTTGCTTAAAAGTGCTTTATTCTCGAGATACAGCGCTTTTTCTAAAATTGCAAAATCGATTTTTTTTCAAATCTGTTTTACCTTTTCCCATGTGTTTTTTATAGTTGGTTACCCCTCACAGAACCCGTAAAAATCGTTGCTTTTAGCTGAAAGTGATTTCCGTTCAAAATAAAACGATTTTTCTTTATTCGCAAAATGAGCTCTAACTATCGTTAGTTTTGCTTAAAAGTGCTTTATTCTCGAGATACAGCGCTTATTCTAAAATTCCAAAATCGATTTTTTTTCAAATCTGTTTTACCTTTTCCCATGTGATTTTTATAGTTGGTTACCCTTCACAGAACCCGTAAAAATCGTTTGCTTTTAGCTGAAAGTGATTTCCGTTCAAAATAAAACGTTTTTTCTTTATTCGCAAAATGAGCCCTAAATATCGTTAGTTTTGCTTAAAAGTGCTTTATTCTCGAGATACAGCGCTATTTCTAAAATTCCAAAATCGATTTTTTTTCAAATCTGTATTACCTTTTCCCATGTGTTTTTTATAGTTGGTTACCCTTCACAGAAACCCTAAAAATCGTTACTTTTAGCTGAAAGTGATTTCCGTTCGAAATAAAACGTTTTTTCTTTATTCGCAAAATGAGCCCTAAATATCGTTAGTTTTGCTTAAAAGTGTTTTATTCTCGAGATACAGCGCTTTTTCTAAAATTCCAAAATCGATTTTTTTTCAAATCTGTTTTACCTTTTCCCATGTGTTTTTTATAGTTGGTTACCCTTCACAGAACCCGTAAAAATCGTTACTTTTAGCTGAAAGTGATTTCCGTTCAAAATAAAACGTTTTTTCTTTATTCGCAAAATGAGCCCTAAATATCGTTAGTTTTGCTTGATAGTGCTTTATTCTCGAGATACAGCGCTTTTTCTAAAATTCCAAAATCGATTTTTTTTCAAATCTGTTTTGCCTTTTCCCATGTATTTTTTATAGTTGGTTACCCTTCACAGAACCCGTAAAAATCGTTACTTTTAGCTGAAAGTGATTTCCGTTCAAAATAAAACGTTTTTTCTTTATTCGCAAAATGAGCCCTAAATATCGTTAGTTTTGCTTAAAAGTGATTTATTCTCGAGATACAGCGCTATTTCTAAAATTCCAAAATTGATTTTTTTTAAATCTATTTTACCTTTTCCCATGTGTTTTTTATAGTTGGTTACCCTTCACAGAACCCGTAAAAATCGTTACTTTTAGCTGAAAGTGATTTCCGTTCAAAATAAAACGTTTTTTCTTTATTCGCAAAATGAGCCCTAAATATCGTTAGTTTTGCTTAAAAGTGCTTTATTCTCGAGATACAGCGCTTTTTCTAAAATTCAAATCTGTTTTACCTTTTCCCATGTGTTTTTTATAGTTGGTTACCCTTCACAGAACCCGTAAAAATCGTTACTTTTAGCTGAAAGTGATTTCCGTTCAAAATAAAACGTTTTTTCTTTATTCGCAAAATGAGCCCTAAATATCGTTAGTTTTGCTTAAAAGTGCTTTATTCTCGAGATACAGCGCTATTTCTAAAACTCCAAAATAGATTTTTTTTAAAATCTATTTTACCTTTTCCCATGTGTTTTTTATAGTTGGTTACCCTTCACAGAACCCGTAAAAATCGTTACTTTTAGCTGAAAATGATTTCCGTTCAAAATAAAACGTTTTTTTTTTTATTCGCAAAATGAGCCCTAAATATCGTTAGTTTTGCTTAAAAGTGTTTTATTCTCGAGATACAGCGCTTTTTCTAAAATTCCAAAATCGATTTTTTTTCAAATCTGTTTTACCTTTTCCCATGTGTTTTTTATAGTTGGTTACCCTTCACAGATCCTGTAAAAATCGTTACTTTTAGCTGAAAGTGATTTCCGTTTAAAATAAAACGTTTTTTTTCTTTATTCGCAAAATGGGCCCTACTTAACTTTAGTTTTGCTTAAAACTGCTTTATTCTCGAGATACAGCGCTTTTTCTAAAATTGCAAAATCGATTTTTTTTCAAATCTGTTTTACCTTTTCCCATGTGTTTTTTATAGTTGGTTACCCTTCACAGAACCCGTAAAAATCGTTACTTTTAGCTGAAAATGATTTCCGTTCAAAATAAAACGTTTTTTTTTTATTCGCAAAATGAGCCCTAAATATCGTTAGTTTTGCTTAAAAGTGTTTTATTCTCGAGATACAGCGCTTTTTCTAAAATTCCAAAATCGATTTTTTTTCAAATCTGTTTTACCTTTTCCCATGTGTTTTTTATAGTTGGTTACCCTTCACAGATCCTGTAAAAATCGTTACTTTTAGCTGAAAGTGATTTCCGTTCAAAATAAAACGTTTTTTTCTTTATTCGCAAAATGAGCCCTAAATATCGTTAGTTTTGCTTAAAAGTGTTTTATTCTCGAGATACAGCGCTTTTTCTAAAATTCCAAAATCGATTTTTTTTCAAATCTGTTTTACCTTTTCCCATGTGTTTTTTATAGTTGGTTACCCTTCACAGAACCCGTAAAAATCGTTACTTTTAGCTGAAAGTGATTTCCGTTCAAAATAAAACGTTTTTTCTTTATTCGCAAAATGAGCCCTAAATATCGTTAGTTTTGCTTGATAGTGCTTTATTCTCGAGATACAGCGCTTTTTCTAAAATTCCAAAATCGATTTTTTTTCAAATCTGTTTTGCCTTTTCCCATGTATTTTTTATAGTTGGTTACCCTTCACAGAACCCGTAAAAATCGTTACTTTTAGCTGAAAGTGATTTCCGTTCAAAATAAAACGTTTTTTCTTTATTCGCAAAATGAGCCCTAAATATCGTTAGTTTTGCTTAAAAGTGATTTATTCTCGAGATACAGCGCTATTTCTAAAATTTCAAAATTGATTTTTTTTTAAATCTATTTTACCTTTTCCCATGTGTTTTTTATAGTTGGTTACCCTTCACAGAACCCGTAAAAATCGTTACTTTTAGCTGAAAGTGATTTCCGTTCAAAATAAAACGTTTTTTCTTTATTCGCAAAATGAGCCCTAAATATCGTTAGTTTTGCTTAAAAGTGCTTTATTCTCGAGATACAGCGCTTTTTCTAAAATTCAAATCTGTTTTACCTTTTCCCATGTGTTTTTTATAGTTGGTTACCCTTCACAGAACCCGTAAAAATCGTTACTTTTAGCTGAAAGTGATTTCCGTTCAAAATAAAACGTTTTTTCTTTATTCGCAAAATGAGCCCTAAATATCGTTAGTTTTGCTTAAAAGTGCTTTATTCTCGAGATACAGCGCTATTTCTAAAACTCCAAAATAGATTTTTTTTAAAATCTATTTTACCTTTTCCCATGTGTTTTTTATAGTTGGTTACCCTTCACAGAACCCGTAAAAATCGTTACTTTTAGCTGAAAATGATTTCCGTTCAAAATAAAACGTTTTTTTTTTTATTCGCAAAATGAGCCCTAAATATCGTTAGTTTTGCTTAAAAGTGTTTTATTCTCGAGATACAGCGCTTTTTCTAAAATTCCAAAATCGATTTTTTTTTCAAATCTGTTTTACCTTTTCCCATGTGTTTTTTATAGTTGGTTACCCTTCACAGATCCTGTAAAAATCGTTACTTTTAGCTGAAAGTGATTTCCGTTTAAAATAAAACGTTTTTTTTCTTTATTCGCAAAATGGGCCCTAACTAACTTTAGTTTTGCTTAAAACTGCTTTATTCTCGAGATACAGCGCTTTTTCTAAAATTGCAAAATCGATTTTTTTTCAAATCTGTTTTACCTTTTCCCATGTGTTTTTTATAGTTGGTTACCCTTCACAGAACCCGTAAAAATCGTTACTTTTAGCTGAAAATGATTTCCGTTCAAAATAAAACGTTTTTTTTTTATTCGCAAAATGAGCCCTAAATATCGTTAGTTTTGCTTAAAAGTGTTTTATTCTCGAGATACAGCGCTTTTTCTAAAATTCCAAAATCGATTTTTTTTCAAATCTGTTTTACCTTTTCCCATGTGTTTTTTATAGTTGGTTACCCTTCACAGATCCTGTAAAAATCGTTACTTTTAGCTGAAAGTGATTTCCGTTTAAAATAAAACGTTTTTTTTCTTTATTCGCAAAATGGGCCCTAACTATCTTTAGTTTTGCTTAAAAATGCTTTATTCTCGAGATACAGCGCTTTTTCTAAAATTGCAAAATCGATTTTTTTTCAAATCTGTTTTACCTTTTCCCATGTGTTTTTTATAGTTGGTCACCTTCACAGAACCCGTAAAAATTGTTACTTTTAGCTGAAAATGATTTCCGTTCAAAATAAAACGTTTTTTCTGTATTTGCAAAATGAGCCCTAAATATCGTTAGTTTTGCTTAAAAGTGCTTTATTCTCGAGATACAGCGCTTTTTCTAAAATTCCAAAATCGATTTTTTTTCAAATCTGTTTTACCTTTTGTAGTGATTTCCGTTCAAAATAAAACGTTTTTTCTTTATTCGCAAAATGAGCCCTAACTATCGTTAGTTTTGCTTAAAAGTGCTTTATTCTCGAGATACAGCGCCATTTCTAAAATTCCAAAATCGATTTTTTTTCAAATCTGTTTTACCTTTTCCCATGTGATTTTTATAGTTGGTTACCCTTCACAGAACCCGTAAAAATCGTTACTTTTAGCTGAAAGTGATTTCCGTTCAAAATAAAACGTTTTTTCGTTATTCGCAAAATGAGCCCTAACTATCGTTAGTTTTGCTTAAAAGTGCTTTATTCTCGAGATACAGCGCTATTTCTAAAATTCCAAAATCGATTTTTTTTCAAATCTGTATTACCTTTTCCCATGTGTTTTTTATAGTTGGTTACCCTTCACAGAAACCCTAAAAATCGTTACTTTTAGCTGAAAGTGATTTCCGTTCAAAATAAAACGATTTTTCTTTATTCGCAAAATGAGCCCTAAATATCGTTAGTTTTGCTTAAAAGTGCTTTATTCTCGAGATACAGCGCTTTTTCTAAAATTCCAAAATCGATTTTTTTTCAAATCTGTTTTACCTTTTCCCATGTGTTTTTTATAGTTGGTTACCCCTCACAGAACCCGTAAAAATTGTTACTTTTAGTTGAAAGTGATTTCCGTTCAAAATAAAACGATTTTTCTTTATTCGCAAAATGAGCCCTAACTATCGTTAGTTGTGCTTAAAAGTGCTTTATTCTCGAGATACAGCGCTTTTTCTAAAATTCCAAAATCGATTTTTTTTCTTTATTCGCAAAATGAGCCCTAACTATCGTTAGTTTTGCTTAAAAGTGCTTTATTCTCGAGATACAGCGCTTTTTCTAAAATTCCAAAATCGATTTTTTTTCAAATCTGTTTTACCTTTTCCCATGTGTTTTTTATAGTTGGTTACCCCTCACAGAACCCGTAAAAATTGTTACTTTTAGTTGAAAGTGATTTCCGTTCAAAATAAAACGATTTTTCTTTATTCGCAAAATGAGCTCTAACTATCGTTAGTTTTGCTTAAAAGTGCTTTATTCTCGAGATACAGCGCTTATTCTAAAATTCCAAAATCGATTTTTTTTCAAATCTGTTTTACCTTTTCCCATGTGATTTTTATAGTTGGTTACCCTTCACAGAACCCGTAAAAATCGTTGCTTTTAGCTGAAAGTGATTTCCGTTCAAAATAAAACGTTTTTTCTTTATTCGCAAAATGAGCCCTAACTATCGTTAGTTTTGCTTAAAAGTGCTTTATTCTCGAGATACAGCGCTTTTTCTAAAATTCCAAAATCGATTTTTTTCAAATCTGTTTTACCTTTTCCCATGTGTTTTTTATAGTTGGTTACCCCTCACAGAACCCGTTAAAATTGTAACTTTTAGCTGAAAGTGATTTCCGTTCGAAATAAAATGAGCCCTAAATATCGTTAGTTTTGCTTAAAAGTGCTTTATTCTCGAGATACAGCGCTTTTTCTAAAATTCCAAAATCGATTTTTTTTCAAATCTGTTTTACCTTTTCCCATGTGTTTTTTATAGTTGGTTACCCTTCACAGAACCCGTAAAAATCGTTGCTTTTAGCTGAAAGTGATTTCCGTTCAAAATAAAACGTTTTTTCTTTATTCGCAAAATGAGCCCTAACTATCGTTAGTTTTGCTTAAAAGTGCTTTATTCTCGAGATACAGCGCTATTTCTAAAATTCCAAAATCGATTTTTTTTCAAATCTGTATTACCTTTTCCCATGTGTTTTTTATAGTTGGTTACCCTTCACAGAAACCCTAAAAATCGTTACTTTTAGCTGAAAGTGATTTCCGTTCAAAATAAAACGTTTTTTCTTTATTCGCAAAATGAGCCCTAAATATCGTTAGTTTTGCTTAAAAGTGTTTTATTCTCGAGATACAGCGCTTTTTCTAAAATTCCAAAATCGATTTTTTTTCAAATCTGTTTTACCTTTTCCCATGTGTTTTTTATAGTTGGTTACCCTTCACAGAACCCGTAAAAATCGTTACTTTTAGCTGAAAGTGATTTCCGTTCAAAATAAAACGTTTTTTCTTTATTCGCAAAATGAGCCCTAAATATCGTTAGTTTTGCTTAAAAGTGTTTTATTCTCGAGATACAGCGCTTTTTCTAAAATTCCAAAATCGATTTTTTTTCAAATCTGTTTTACCTTTTCCCATGTGTTTTTTATAGTTGGTTACCCCTCACAGAACCCGTAAAAATTGTTACTTTTAGTTGAAAGTGATTTCCGTTCAAAATAAAACGATTTTTCTTTATTCGCAAAATGAGCCCTAACTATCGTTAGTTGTGCTTAAAAGTGCTTTATTCTCGAGATACAGCGCTTTTTCTAAAATTCCAAAATCGATTTTTTTTCTTTATTCGCAAAATGAGCCCTAACTATCGTTAGTTTTGCTTAAAAGTGCTTTATTCTCGAGATACAGCGCTTTTTCTAAAATTCCAAAATCGATTTTTTTTCAAATCTGTTTTACCTTTTCCCATGTGTTTTTTATAGTTGGTTACCCCTCACAGAACCCGTAAAAATTGTTACTTTTAGTTGAAAGTGATTTCCGTTCAAAATAAAACGATTTTTCTTTATTCGCAAAATGAGCTCTAACTATCGTTAGTTTTGCTTAAAAGTGCTTTATTCTCGAGATACAGCGCTTATTCTAAAATTCCAAAATCGATTTTTTTTCAAATCTGTTTTACCTTTTCCCATGTGATTTTTATAGTTGGTTACCCTTCACAGAACCCGTAAAAATCGTTGCTTTTAGCTGAAAGTGATTTCCGTTCAAAATAAAACGTTTTTTCTTTATTCGCAAAATGAGCCCTAACTATCGTTAGTTTTGCTTAAAAGTGCTTTATTCTCGAGATACAGCGCTTTTTCTAAAATTCCAAAATCGATTTTTTTCAAATCTGTTTTACCTTTTCCCATGTGTTTTTTATAGTTGGTTACCCCTCACAGAACCCGTTAAAATTGTTACTTTTAGCTGAAAGTGATTTCCGTTCGAAATAAAATGAGCCCTAAATATCGTTAGTTTTGCTTAAAAGTGCTTTATTCTCGAGATACAGCGCTTTTTCTAAAATTCCAAAATCGATTTTTTTTCAAATCTGTTTTACCTTTTCCCATGTGTTTTTTATAGTTGGTTACCCTTCACAGAACCCGTAAAAATCGTTGCTTTTAGCTGAAAGTGATTTCCGTTCAAAATAAAACGTTTTTTCTTTATTCGCAAAATGAGCCCTAACTATCGTTAGTTTTGCTTAAAAGTGCTTTATTCTCGAGATACAGCGCTATTTCTAAAATTCCAAAATCGATTTTTTTTCAAATCTGTATTACCTTTTCCCATGTGTTTTTTATAGTTGGTTACCCTTCACAGAAACCCTAAAAATCGTTACTTTTAGCTGAAAGTGATTTCCGTTCAAAATAAAACGTTTTTTCTTTATTCGCAAAATGAGCCCTAAATATCTTTAGTTTTGCTTAAAAGTGTTTTATTCTCGAGATACAGCGCTTTTTCTAAAATTCCAAAATCGATTTTTTTTCAAATCTGTTTAACCTTTTCCCATGTGTTTTTTATAGTTGGTTACCCTTCACAGAACCCGTAAAAATCGTTACTTTTAGCTGAAATTGATTTCCGTTCAAAATAAAACGTTTTTTCTTTATTCGCAAAATGAGCCCTAAATATCGTTAGTTTTGCTTGATAGTGCTTTATTCTCGAGATACAGCGCTTTTTCTAAAATTCAAAAATCGATTTTTTTCAAATCTGTTTTACCTTTTCCCATGTGTTTTTTATAGTTGGTTACCCCTCACAGAACCCGTTAAAATTGTTACTTTTAGCTGAAAGTGATTTCCGTTCAAAATAAAACGATTTTTCTTTATTCGCAAAATGAGCTCTAACTATCGTTAGTTTTGCTTAAAAGTGCTTTATTCTCGAGATACAGCGCTTATTCTAAAATTCCAAAATCGATTTTTTTTCAAATCTGTTTTACCTTTTCCCATGTGTTTTTTATAGTTGGTTACCCTTCACAGAAACCCTAAAAATCGTTACTTTTAGCTGAAAGTGATTTCCGTTCGAAATAAAACGTTTTTTCTTTATTCGCAAAATGAGCCCTAAATATCGTTAGTTTTGCTTAAAAGTGTTTTATTCTCGAGATACAGCGCTTTTTCTAAAATTCCAAAATCGATTTTTTTTCAAATCTGTTTTACCTTTTCCCCTGTGTTTTTTATAGTTGGTTACCCTTCACAGAACCCGTAAAAATCGTTACTTTTAGCTGAAAGTGATTTCCGTTCAAAATAAAACGTTTTTTCTTTATTCGCAAAATGAGCCCTAAATATCGTTAGTTTTGCTTGATAGTGCTTTATTCTCGAGATACAGCGCTTTTTCTAAAATTCCAAAATCGATTTTTTTTCAAATCTGTTTTGCCTTTTCCCATGTATTTTTTATAGTTGGTTACCCTTCACAGAACCCGTAAAAATCGTTACTTTTAGCTGAAAGTGATTTCCGTTCAAAATAAAACGTTTTTTCTTTATTCGCAAAATGAGCCCTAAATATCGTTATTTTTGCTTAAAAGTGATTTATTCTCGAGATACAGCGCTATTTCTAAAATTCCAAAATCGATTTTTTTTTTTAAATCTATTTTACCTTTTCCCATGTGTTTTTTATAGTTGGTTACCCTTCACAGAACCCGTAAAAATCGTTACTTTTAGCTGAAAGTGATTTCCGTTCAAAATAAAACGTTTTTTCTTTATTCGCAAAATGAGCCCTAAATATCGTTAGTTTTGCTTAAAAGTGCTTTATTCTCGAGATACAGCGCTATTTCTAAAACTCCAAAATAGATTTTTTTTAAAATCTATTTTACCTTTTCCCATGTGTTTTTTATAGTTGGTTACCCTTCACAGAACCCGTAAAAATCGTTACTTTTAGCTGAAAGTGATTTCCGTTTAAAATAAAACGTTTTTTTTCTTTATTCGCAAAATGGGCCCTAACTATCTTTAGTTTTGCTTAAAACTGCTTTATTCTCGAGATACAGCGCTTTTTCTAAAATTGCAAAATCGATTTTTTTTCAAATCTGTTTTACCTTTTCCCATGTGTTTTTTATAGTTGGTTACCCTTCACAGAACCCGTAAAAATCGTTACTTTTAGCTGAAAATGATTTCCGTTCAAAATAAAACGTTTTTTTTTTATTCGCAAAATGAGCCCTAAATATCGTTAGTTTTGCTTAAAAGTGTTTTATTCTCGAGATACAGCGCTTTTTCTAAAATTCCAAAATCGATTTTTTTTTCAAATCTGTTTTACCTTTTCCCATGTGTTTTTTATAGTTGGTTACCCTTCACAGATCCTGTAAAAATCGTTACTTTTAGCTGAAAGTGATTTCCGTTCAAAATAAAACGTTTTTTTCTTTATTCGCAAAATGAGCCCTAAATATCGTTAGTTTTGCTTAAAAGTGTTTTATTCTCGAGATACAGCGCTTTTTCTAAAATTGCAAAATCGATTTTTTTTTCAAATCTGTTTTACCTTTTCCCATGTGTTTTTTATAGTTGGTTACCCTTCACAGAACCCGTAAAAATCGTTACTTTTAGCTGAAAATGATTTCCGTTCAAAATAAAACGTTTTTTTTTATTCGCAAAATGAGCCCTAAATATCGTTAGTTTTGCTTAAAAGTGTTTTATTCTCGAGATACAGCGCTTTTTCTAAAATTCCAAAATCGATTTTTTTTCAAATCTGTTTTACCTTTTCCCATGTGTTTTTTATAGTTGGTTACCCTTCACAGATCCTGTAAAAATCGTAACTTTTAGCTGAAAGTGATTTCCGTTCAAAATAAAACGTTTTTTTCTTTATTCGCAAAATGAGCCCTAAATATCGTTAGTTTTGCTTAAAAGTGTTTTATTCTCGAGATACAGCGCTTTTTCTAAAATTGCAAAATCGATTTTTTTTTCAAATCTGTTTTACCTTTTCCCATGTGTTTTTTATAGTTGGTTACCCTTCACAGAACCCGTAAAAATCGTTACTTTTAGCTGAAAATGATTTCCGTTCAAAATAAAACGTTTTTTTTTATTCGCAAAATGAGCCCTAAATATCGTTAGTTTTGCTTAAAAGTGTTTTATTCTCGAGATACAGCGCTTTTTCTAAAATTCCAAAATCGATTTTTTTTCAAATCTGTTTTACCTTTTGTAGTGATTTCCGTTCAAAATAAAACGTTTTTTCTTTATTCGCAAAATGAGCCCTAACTATCGTTAGTTTTGCTTAAAAGTGCTTTATTCTCGAGATACAGCGCCATTTCTAAAATTCCAAAATCGATTTTTTTTCAAATCTGTTTTACCTTTTCCCATGTGATTTTTATAGTTGGTTACCCTTCACAGAACCCGTAAAAATCGTTGCTTTTAGCTGAAAGTGATTTCCGTTCAAAATAAAACGTTTTTTCTTTATTCGCAAAATGAGCCCTAACTATCGTTAGTTTTGCTTAAAAGTGCTTTATTCTCGAGATACAGCGCTATTTCTAAAATTCCAAAATCGATTTTTTTTCAAATCTGTATTACCTTTTCCCATGTGTTTTTTATAGTTGGTTACCCTTCACAGAAACCCTAAAAATCGTTACTTTTAGCTGAAAGTGATTTCCGTTCGAAATAAAACGTTTTTTCTTTATTCGCAAAATGAGCCCTAAATATCGTTAGTTTTGCTTAAAAGTGTTTTATTCTCGAGATACAGCGCTTTTTCTAAAATTCCAAAATCGATTTTTTTTTCAAATCTGTTTTACCTTTTCCCATGTGTTTTTTATAGTTGGTTACCCTTCACAGAACCCGTAAAAATCGTTACTTTTAGCTGAAAGTGATTTCCGTTCAAAATAAAACGTTTTTTCTTTATTCGCAAAATGAGCCCTAACTATCGTTAGTTTTGCTTAAAAGTGCTTTATTCTCGAGATACAGCGCCATTTCTAAAATTCCAAAATCGATTTTTTTTCAAATCTGTTTTACCTTTTCCCATGTGATTTTTATAGTTGGTTACCCTTCACAGAACCCGTAAAAATCGTTGCTTTTAGCTGAAAGTGATTTCCGTTCAAAATAAAACGTTTTTTCTTTATTCGCAAAATGAGCCCTAACTATCGTTAGTTTTGCTTAAAAGTGCTTTATTCTCGAGATACAGCGCTATTTCTAAAATTCCAAAATCGATTTTTTTTCAAATCTGTATTACCTTTTCCCATGTGTTTTTTATAGTTGGTTACCCTTCACAGAAACCCTAAAAATCGTTACTTTTAGCTGAAAGTGATTTCCGTTCGAAATAAAACGTTTTTTCTTTATTCGCAAAATGAGCCCTAAATATCGTTAGTTTTGCTTAAAAGTGTTTTATTCTCGAGATACAGCGCTTTTTCTTAAATTCCAAAATCGATTTTTTTTTCAAATCTGTTTTACCTTTTCCCATGTGTTTTTTATAGTTGGTTACCCTTCACAGAACCCGTAAAAATCGTTACTTTTAGCTGAAAGTGATTTCCGTTCAAAATAAAACGTTTTTTCTTTATTCGCAAAATGAGCCCTAAATATCGTTAGTTTTGCTTGATAGTGCTTTATTCTCGAGATACAGCGCTTTTTCTAAAATTCCAAAATCGATTTTTTTTCAAATCTGTTTTGCCTTTTCCCATGTATTTTTTATAGTTGGTTACCCTTCACAGAACCCGTAAAAATCGTTACTTTTAGCTGAAAGTGATTTCCGTTCAAAATAAAACGTTTTTTCTTTATTCGCAAAATGAGCCCTAAATATCGTTATTTTTGCTTAAAAGTGATTTATTCTCGAGATACAGCGCTATTTCTAAAATTCCAAAATCGATTTTTTTTCAAATCTGTTTTACTTTTTCCCATGTGTTTTTTATAGTTGGTTACCCTTCACAGATCCTGTAAAAATCGTTACTTTTAGCTGAAAGTGATTTCCGTTCAAAATAAAACGTTTTTTTCTTTATTCGCAAAATGAGCCCTAAATATCGTTAGTTTTGCTTAAAAGTGTTTTATTCTCGAGATACAGCGCTTTTTCTAAAATTGCAAAATCGATTTTTTTTTCAAATCTGTTTTACCTTTTCCCATGTGTTTTTTATAGTTGGTTACCCTTCACAGAACCCGTAAAAATCGTTACTTTTAGCTGAAAATGATTTCCGTTCAAAATAAAACGTTTTTTCTTTATTCGCAAAATGAGCCCTAAATATCGTTAGTTTTGCTTAAAAGTGCTTTATTCTCGAGATACAGCGCTATTTCTTAAACTCCAAAATAGATTTTTTTTTAAATCTATTTTACCTTTTCCCATGTGTTTTTTATAGTTGGTTACCCTTCACAGAACCCGTAAAAATCGTTACTTTTAGCTGAAAGTGATTTCCGTTTAAAATAAAACGTTTTTTTTCTTTATTCGCAAAATGGGCCCTAACTATCTTTAGTTTTGCTTAAAACTGCTTTATTCTCGAGATACAGCGCTTTTTCTAAAATTGCAAAATCGATTTTTTTTCAAATCTGTTTTACCTTTTCCCATGTGTTTTTTATAGTTGGTTACCCTTCACAGAACCCGTAAAAATCGTTACTTTTAGCTGAAAATGATTTCCGTTCAAAATAAAACGTTTTTTTTTTATTCGCAAAATGAGCCCTAAATATCGTTAGTTTTGCTTAAAAGTATTTTATTCTCGAGATACAGCCCTTTTTCTAAAATTCCAAAATCGATTTTTTTTCAAATCTGTTTTACCTTTTCCCATGTGTTTTTTATAGTTGGTTACCCTTCACAGATCCTGTAAAAATCGTTACTTTTAGCTGAAAGTGATTTCCGTTCAAAATAAAACGTTTTTTTCTTTATTCGCAAAATGAGCCCTAAATATCGTTAGTTTTGCTTAAAAGTGTTTTATTCTCGAGATACAGCGCTTTTTCTAAATTGCAAAATCGATTTTTTTTTCAAATCTGTTTTACCTTTTCCCATGTGTTTTTTATAGTTGGTTACCCTTCACAGAACCCGTAAAAATCGTTACTTTTAGCTGAAAATGATTTCCGTTCAAAATAAAACGTTTTTTTTTTATTCGCAAAATGAGCCCTAAATATCGTTAGTTTTGCTTAAAAGTGTTTTATTCTCGAGATACAGCGCTTTTTCTAAAATTCCAAAATCGATTTTTTTTTCAAATCTGTTTTACCTTTTCCCATGTGTTTTTTATAGTTGGTTACCCTTCACAGAACCCGTAAAAATCGTTACTTTTAGCTGAAAATGATTTCCGTTCAAAATAAAACGTTTTTTTTTTTATTCGCAAAATGAGCCCTAAATATCGTTAGTTTTGCTTAAAAGTGTTTTATTCTCGAGATACAGCCCTTTTTCTAAAATTCCAAAATCGATTTTTTTTCAAATCTGTTTTACCTTTTCCCATGTGTTTTTTATAGTTGGTTACCCTTCACAGATCCTGTAAAAATCGTTACTTTTAGCTGAAAGTGATTTCCGTTCAAAATAAAACGTTTTTTTCTTTATTCGCAAAATGAGCCCTAAATATCGTTAGTTTTGCTTAAAAGTGTTTTATTCTCGAGATACAGCGCTTTTTCTAAAATTGCAAAATCGATTTTTTTTTTCAAATCTGTTTTACCTTTTCCCATGTGTTTTTTATAGTTGGTTACCCTTCACAGAACCCGTAAAAATTGTTACTTTTAGCTGTAAATGATTTCCGTTCAAAATAAAACGTTTTTTTCTGTATTTGCAAAATGAGCCCTAAATATCGTTAGTTTTGCTTAAAAGTGCTTTATTCTCGAGATACAGCGCTTTTTCAAAATTCCAAAATCGATTTTTTTTCAAATCTGTTTTACCTTTTGTAGTGATTTCCGTTCAAAATAAAACGTTTTTTCTTTATTCGCAAAATGAGCCCTAACTATCGTTAGTTTTGCTTAAAAGTGCTTTATTCTCGAGATACAGCGCCATTTCTAAAATTCCAAAATCGATTTTTTTTCAAATCTGTTTTACCTTTTCCCATGTGATTTTTATAGTTGGTTACCCTTCACAGAACCCGTAAAAATCGTTACTTTAGCTGAAAGTGATTTCCGTTCAAAATAAAACGTTTTTTCGTTATTCGCAAAATGAGCCCTAACTATCGTTAGTTTTGCTTAAAAGTGCTTTATTCTCGAGATACAGCGCTATTTCTAAAATTCCAAAATCGATTTTTTTTCAAATCTGTATTACCTTTTCCCATGTGTTTTTTATAGTTGGTTACCCTTCACAGAAACCCTAAAAATCGTTACTTTTAGCTGAAAGTGATTTCCGTTCAAAATAAAACGATTTTTCTTTATTCGCAAAATGAGCTCTAACTATCGTTAGTTTTGCTTAAAAGTGCTTTATTCTCGAGATACAGCGCTTATTCTAAAATTCCAAAATCGATTTTTTTTCAAATCTGTTTTACCTTTTCCCATGTGATTTTTATAGTTGGTTACCCTTCACAGAACCCGTAAAAATCGTTGCTTTTAGCTGAAAGTGATTTCCGTTCAAAATAAAACGTTTTTTCTTTATTCGCAAAATGAGCCCTAACTATCGTTAGTTTTGCTTAAAAGTGCTTTATTCTCGAGATACAGCGCTATTTCTAAAATTCCAAAATCGATTTTTTTTTCAAATCTGTATTACCTTTTCCCATGTGTTTTTTATAGTTGGTTACCCTTCACAGAAACCCTAAAAATCGTTACTTTTAGCTGAAAGTG